>OX393579.1:30905306-32317454 GCA_947652605.1 Elmis aenea | reverse complement strand
CCCTGAACATAGACCGCATCAATCAATTCTTTTTTTGGAAAATTCCTATTAAATATGTTATACTCATTTATTTATGTTTTAACAATTGACAGCAATTAACTCTGACATTTGTTACTACAGAAATTATTGTTTCTATTGTCAAAGTCGGGGCCTACTCCGAGAAAACTAGGAAATTCCTACACAACGCTTATAAGAATAAGTAAAATGTAAATATCTCAGAAAATATTCATTTTAGGTATAGGTAAGTATTAAGAAAAGTTGAAGAAAAACAAAAATGCAACAAAATGACGTAATAATATACAGGGTGTTCCATTTGAAAAAATAAAGTTATTGATGTTTGAAAATTGGGAAGTTGGCACATCTATAAGAAACACCCTGTATAATATAAATTAATTTTGATGTATTTAGACTGTGACTACACCTTTTGACTTAGTATGTACAAAATATCATATGCCAATTATTATTCATAAGGTTGTGCTCTTGACAAGTATTGTACCCTGTTTTTCTGGAAATTCAAAGATTTTTTAAGATAAATTGGCAACGTCGCAAAAAAATGAAAAAAACAAAATACTGTCATATGGAGATTTTCTTGCTGAATTCGATTATGCAAGATTATACTGGGTGTTCAATTTAAAAAAAATACCTTTAGTGACGCCCCACTTTTATGAAACCCCCTGTATAATTGAAACTAATTTTAAAACATGCACGTGTAGAAATACTATAAGTTTCATTAAAAACTTTTTTTTATTAAGTTGACATTAAGGGCAATAATGGACTTTATCGCACTAATGGCGCACCCAATGGTTACATAGACCTGGTTTACTTTAACAAGTTTTCTTCAGTGGTAAAATACTTAAAACTTGTAATAGATCTCATCTACACTAGGACGCATTTTTTGAAACAAATGGTATATTTCATGCGATGTCTAATAAAATGTGTAAATTCAACACGGGCGTAAAATCACTGCAGCAAATGCCATCACGTCTAATATTCAATGTTTTCATCCATCACTCGGTAACAACTAGATACATGAAACATGGTATGAACATAATTATTATATAAAAGCCATTTCTGTCACAAATAAAGCGAGTATTTGCTCTTGTTATTTAGTCTTTAGTTGGCTTCATTATTTGTAACGGCTTCGATTTTCGAATTCTGCGAATTCCGATCGATCAGGGGAATTTTTTAGAGTTTTGCTGAAGCTAATAAAGATGAACATTACGAAAATACAATTCGTAAGAAAGAGACCGTCATAAGGCAAAGCAGAGGCTAACGAGCTTTGCAAATTGCTTGTTAAGAAACGAAAATCGGATCCGACTTGTTAATAAAAAGAAGACCCAGCCCTTTAAATTGATACGACCGATGCAATTAGAAATAATGATCACTTAATTGTAAGTTATTGATCTTGTTACTGGATATCTTGTTGTTATTATGTATAAATGAGTAGCAAAAACTGCTGAGAATGTTCTAATTGTTTCAGCCAACTTTTTCGTGTAGTCTGTATGTATCAATCGTCCTTTATTTGCAAATATGGACATAATCATAAAAAATTCGCAATTTTCTCGTTTATTTACATTTTTGATAAATAGGACTTTGCTACTTTTTTTGTATCTAAGTGACGAATTATTATTCTGTGTACGTAAAAACTTGTTTATAAAATTAATGTAAATTATCTGTCGGTCCCTAATACAACACATTCCAAACGTGTCGATACTACTATTTATACTCTAATTATAAAGCTTTGTCAACTCCTAAAAATATAATCTTACTAATCTAAAAGTCTGCGTCGGATTGATTGAAAAAAAGTGGTATTGGCTATAGAATATTCAACGGACGAAACCAAAGTTTAGTTTTTGTTTTTATAAAGCTAGAGAGAATTTAAATTAAAGATTTTTTATTGTGTAAGAAAACTACTGTAATGTTTTTTAAACTTAATTTTTATTTGTTAATATTAAGCTACAATTTATATTTATTAATATGTTAGCTTTTGTTAGCGGTTATTTCAGTTTTTCATAGTATATCCTTATGATCACTCTCTAACACGTTCGTTGCCAACTTCAACCGCCTATGAGCGGAGCCGGCAACGGAAGTGTTAAAAGTAAATTAAACTGGATAATAGTGTCCTCTTGTTTAAATTGAAAAGTCATATCCACACGTGGAAAATTTCATTCAAATCTGTTGTAAGAGAACAGACAAAAATACATTTGAATATGGGAATAGAGTTAAAATCTTAAAATATACAAAACATTTTATTTTCAAAAATATAATTGCACCAAACAAATGCTTGCAATTTAATTGATACCTACCAAGGCAAATATTGATTATTATTATTAGTCATATATTATTATAACAAATTTCATTATTGTTATTTATTATTCTTTTATTAATCTCTGTAATATTTAGTTTACTAGAATTATCATTAATCTGCGAATACGCGACTAATTATGCATGATACACTTTGAAATGCATCGACTAACAACAGTTAATATGGCTATTTCATTAAAATGGTACCACAATATCCGCTTTACGGATAATCGATCAGCGTTAATTTTTCTGCAATTGCAAAAAATTTGGTTCGATGTCGATGTTAACTGAATTAACGGAAAATTAAATAACGTGTGCGGCTTTTGTTTTAACAAAACAAAATCTTTAAATTTAGCAAAAAAAGTTAATTGTTTAAAAATACAGCAACATAAAAAAAATCCATTACATTTTTTTAAAGACAAAGCTACAAATCTAAGTTCTAAACGAAGTAAACTCCAATAATAACAATGTATCAAATTGTAACAAGTATGCTGTGAAACAAACGTGATGTGTAAAAAATATTTATATCATGTTTATTTATTTAAATTAGTCCTGTACTAATTTATATTTTAAACTGATTATTGTTAATGAAGAAGGGTTAGAATGCGATGAGATGTTGGGGTTAACAGAAAGCGTAGAAAATTAGGACCTTATTCATAATTAAGATCCGATAGTCACTGCTCCTTAATATAATTTTGTAGAAAATACTTATTGTCTCGATAAATCCCGGGATATTTAAAATCTGTTATTTTCAATTATTTTGAGCTAAAATCTTTGTAATAATATGATAATTTCATCAATATCATAAAAATCAGAAATTATTTTAAATCTTTTAACTGACATTAAATTATGAAAAAACTTTGTTCTTAATTAAAAACAGTTTTTTTTGCTTTGGAATAACAAATTATGTACACCCATAGTATGCGTCAAGAAGCCCGGTCTCCATGACAAAGTTTATATCATCAAAATACGTGTACCGTTCTATTTGTTTGTACTCTGGTACTCCGGGCAGGAGACCGATTTCTTCCCGGAATCCAGGAATAAGCAAAAATGTCCAATATGAGAAACCCTACGCTATACTGAAAATAATGCAAAAATTTAAACTTATTATGACTGCTTGTTAGTTGCCTAATTATTATAATACTCTACATTAGTCAAATTTGCATTAACAAAACTTGGCAATTATAGGCAGCAACACTCGGTAGCTGTCCAAGTTTTATCAGATTAGTAAAATTTTTAACAACTCTTGAACGTTGCTAATTGTGGTTGCTCAAGTTTTATTAATGCAACAGTGTAATAAATTTAAAGTGTGAAAAATTACCTTTCTTAATGGCAGCTATATTTTACAAATATTTTAGACATATTTAATTTTTATTTAAGTTAGGAGGAGAAGAAACATGAACCATTAGATGATTTTTATTTTACAATTTTCATTTAAAAATATTGCTACACAAAAATTATAAATAGGATAAGTTTTCATTTGGAAAAACCCTTTTTTTCTCTCTCAATAGCAGCTAATTATGGTCACAATACGTTACACTTCTCTTCAAGAATTTTTATTACTAATATTCGAACCTTTTACATACAAGGTGCACATTGAACTTTACATCGAAACTATGATATTTCCCAATTAGTCAGTTACATAAATGGTGACCACAGGAACAATAAACTACTATAAATGAAGAATTCCTGGAATCATATTAAAATTGGTTTGTTTGAAGTAGAGATTAAATCCGCCCCGAGACCTGCCGGTGCCGGCTGTGTGCAGTCTGAACGCAACACCTGCCACGGAGCGCCTCTCACAAGAGGATATGGAACTAATACATAAATTATTTTTTGTTATATTGGTTACGATTTTTTTAATAATATTTTTATTTTATTTTAAAATCTTTAAATACAGGGTGTCCTAAATCAAGACTACATGAGAATCTTGCTTATCTCAAAAGCTATGAGGTTGCTTAAATTCAAGGAAAGTTCTGAATTTTGGTGCTGACTTCCATGGGCCCCTTAGTACAGAAGTTATTTGGTAAAAATGGAAAAAAAATGTTTTAAGACTAGATGACTAAGTATTATAAAAAATTATAATAAAAACTAAAATATAATTGGTTTGTTGCTTATAATTTAAGGTAATTATATTTTTATCTAAATGAGGAAAATTGTTTGATAGGGTTGTTACCTAAAAATAAAATATTTTTTGTGCGTACTAGAAACAGCTGTTTGACGGACGCGTTAGCAACCATGAAGTACTGCATTACCGGCGTTACCCTTAGCAACGGCCGAAAAAGTAAGTCTTTTTCGGCCGCTACAGCGTACGAAAAAGTAAATTTGCATTAAAGCGCATGTGCGTGTTTGAATATAAGTTCTCTGCGATTATGGATTCCCCGCTAAGGGTATTGACGTAGAGGTCTTTAGGTTGTTAACTGTCAGGTAGTTTATAACCTAATATTTTCGTGTTGATACTAATACTGTATACTGAATTGTACACGACATAGTACTCGTTATGTGGTAATCAATGTGTGTTTTGTATAATTGTACTAACTGTTCCATTTCTGTCAATTATACCACGTATTAATAAATAAATATATGATATGGTACACGTTATGTAATTAATAATTAATCAATGTTTAAATTTATGAATAAAACATTAAAATCGCACAAAAAAAGGTTACTTAAATTATGTACAGAATTATGCAAGTACGTTTCCACCGCTAACAGCATACGCCGTCATCTGTCAGTGACAGAATGTCACGTAGTTTCTAACCTATATTTTTGAAAAATACTAAAAATTTAAATTGTTTTTAATTCGATCGCACAAAAAATGTAATATGCACCTCGGCCAAAACGTACACTTTTTGGCCTTGATACATAAATAACTATTAAAGAAAGTGTCTACGGTCAAGTATACTTTTGTTACTTAAATAAAATAAAATTGCTTTATTATTATAATATTGCTTTATTTCATTTTTGATAGACACGAAAATCAAAAACCGTGAACATTTCTACAACATTGTTAGTAAGATCTACGATACTCAGGCTAGTTTTACAATTGTGTTATATTTTAGATAAGTTTTGTATTTCAGAACAATGTTGGTTTAAGAAACTCCTTTTTTTTTACTTTACTTATGAAATTGTATCAATTGTTTCTAAAATCATTATATTTAGAATTTTTAGAACTATCTTTTAATTTAATACGGCTCTTATAAGATAAAACAAAGTTGATGATGGTTTAAACCAGACGAAATATTTTTCATAAAATCTTATTTAGCAGCGATTCTTAGCTTGGGACCTTAAAAAATTCTTAAGGGTTCTATAAACTTTTACTTTTAAAAATTATGAAATCCTCGATAAGAATTATTTTTTGCTCTTTGTTATACTTTGTTTCAAACTTGTATCGTTTTGTATTAGTATCCGAATTCTACAGTGTAATGCAGTGCAGATTGTGGAGACGTGCTACGTACAAAAGGATCAGCAAATTCGATTGACTAAAAAAAAATTCAAATTAAGCGACTCCTATCCGCAATAGAGGATCCAACTAGCAATTAATTATTAAGATGCGATTAGATCTACAAAGACGCGACTGTTGTATTCATTAACTCGGAGAGCGATCCTGTTTGATTCGACTGAAATAAATAAAAATGATTATTGTTACTTACTACAAACTAGGGAGCCCCGATAATATTTTAAGATATTTAAGAGACCGTGCTTATATTCTAAGATATTTAGGGAACCGCCATAATATTTTAAGATATTTAGGGCAGCGATTCTTAACCGGGGGGCCGTGAAAGATTTTAAGAGGGACCGGGAAAAAATTATAAAACGTTTTTACTTTTTAAAATATTGAAATCTTTAAAAAAATATTTTTTGCTCCTTATTTTACTCGAACCATCGGAGAGATCACTTCTTAAATAAATCGTAAAATTTTTGTTACTACACACTAGGGGGCTGCGAAAATATTCTAGGATATTTGGGGGGCCGCGACTACTAAAAGGTTAAGAACCACTGATTTAGGGGACTGCGATTATATTTTAAGATATTTAAGGGACCGCTATAATATTTGAAGATATTTAGGGGACCGAGATAATATTATAAGATATTTAGGGGACCGTCATAATATTTTAAGATATTTAGGACACCGTGATAATATTTTAAGATATTTAGGGTACCACGATAATATTTTAAGATATTTAGTGGACTGCGACAATATTTTAAGATATTTAGGGGACCGCTATAATATTTTAAGATATTTAGGAAACCGAGATAATATTTAAGATATTTAGGGGACCGCGATAATATTTTAAGATGTTTAGGGGACCACTGCTACTTTTAAAAGGTTAAGAACTACTGGTACCTATAGAGCAAGGGTCCCCAACCCTATGCCCGCGGGCACCGCGGCGCCCTCCGGCCCATTTGCATGAGCCCGCCACTGTTCGACTACAACAAAAGGATTTTTTTAAATGTTAATTTAAAAAGTTTCTATTCTATTTGTCTGTTTATTATGTGTACCTATTATTAACTAGGTCCACCTATAAATTTTCTTTGAAAAAATAGATTGTGCTCGCCACCCTACCGGTATTGAAGAATGTGCTCTAGGATACAAAAAAGTTGGGAACCCTTGCTATAGAGTATAAAAAGTTGCTCCAAAAAATGTTTTTTTTCAATATCTCTAAAAGTAAAGGAAATAAATAAAAAATTAAGCGCCACTGTTATTTTCTAATACTTATTCAGCTGCAAGTATCTAAACTTTGCTCAATTAACCGATATCGAAGCTGTTAAGATAAGGAGATCACTAAGTTGTAGCTCGAACTTGTGACAGCCTGTATATTCAATATTAAATTAATTTACATAAAATATTTGAACGAATAAAAAGTCTGGAACTTGGAGCACCGTTGTAATTTCAAATTTTGCGTAGCTACTATTTTTTCCGGATACACCGCTTCTACCACACATCAGTAAGTAACTACTTATTTTAATTTTAAGACTATATTTTAGGAGTTATTTGACATGAAGCAACAGGGAAATTAATTCTTAGTAATTGATTAACGTAACAGCATCTGTGCAATTATTGATTATTTGGTCTTCTCTAAATTTTAGTTTTATGTGTAAAATGTGTTTCAAAAATTATAATGTGTTAAGTGTTTTATATAACTGGAGTCTTTACAAAAAAGTTACAACTAAAATGTTTGTTTTGATCTTATAATGTTGATGTTGTGATGTTATAATTAATCATATTATAAATATTAATCGACACACTTTATATAAGCTCATTATCTTTGTTTATAAAACTGAATGGCTAATAAATTTCGTGTTAAAATATCTTTTGAAAGTTAAGTTGTTTAAGTGTATTAGGTTCATTACAGAAACTAATAAGTTTCGAAGGATGCATTTTTATTTTTTAAGTAAACTTATAATTAAGGGAGAAACAATAATTAAAAGCATAACCATTATGTACTGTAATAACGATGTCAAACGTACGCGTCGGAATGTTATATACACCCAATCAATAAAATTAAGAGTTAAACATACATAAAATTGCAACATCCAATTAAAGTAATTTAAAAATACAGAGATGTATCTTAGGGGAACAGATAATTAGGAAGGAGAATAAAAAGACCAGCGAATTATAAATAAGGGCCGCGCAAAAAAAAGTATTAAGCACGCACAAGAAGAAAGGATAACTACACCTTCTTCCGACTCCATAATTAAGTTATAACAATTTGAAAGGCCACTTTAATAGCTCCATAAAAGAGTACAAGCACTTAAGTCCGTAGTTGTAATAACAAAACTGTAAAAACAACACAAGCAAAATAACCTACAACACTCGACCAAATGCTTAAACCAGCCCTTGTGAAGAGAGAAATGTATTCTCGCGGATTATTCACTTGGGCGAGTGGTTTCTCTATTTCAGTTAGATGTTATTCATTGGTGGAAATCGCTCATAGAGCGCTTTAAGTTGGGCGGGACGCATTAAGAGACGCCTATACACAAAGAACGCCCCTCATGAGAGCTTTCTTGGATAACAAGTTTGTTGGTCAGTTCTATCTAGGTAGCCCTATAAGTTGGTCGGTTCTGGACTCACTAACATAAATATAATAAAAATTAAACATTGTCGCGTATAATTTCGTCGTGTGCGTAAAACAACTGAAAAATGTACAAGTGTTCGAGTGTTTTAAAGTGGTAATTTACGCTGTGCGATATTCAAGCAGAAGAATTGGTATCTTCATGCTCAAGAAACAGACAGATAGTGCCCAAAGTATGACTATCCAAAATATAGAAAGTTTAAGCACGAAAAGCGCTGAAACAATGCAAGGACTTAATGAAAAATCACATAACATACAGCAACAGCAGACTGCTAGTAAAAATGGACATATTAGTTTTAGTGTAGCGTCGTTATTAGCAGACACTAGGCCACAAAAATCCAATTCTCCATTATCGCATCAAAATTCATCGAGTAGTCCCCAACATCCATCGTCAGATGAAGAATACGATTCCAATCAAGAAGATTCTATAGTTGACGTAGAAGATTTAAATTCTGATCAAAAACCCGATATATCCTCCAAAGACAGTGAACACTTCTTATCGCAACAACGCGACAGAGCAGATTTTCATAGAGATAATTTAGTGAGTCAAGGACCCATCCGACCTACTCCTTTTTCTGCGTTAGCGGCGGCTGTTTACCAAGCGGCGCATCCCAACTGGGCTTCCCAAGGACTTATGTCGCCATTCGGAGGTCCTGGACCCATGTTTCAGGGCCCAACGCCCTTCGGAGTTCCCAATATGAATACAGGTAATATTACACTTTATAAATTGGCTATTCGAAATTAATTATAGAGCTTGACAGCTGGCAATAACAAAACTGAAATGGGATTCTCATATCCTGTAATTAAGCAGTTCTAGATCTAAAGAGGTGCTGATTTATTATGTTATTAAACATGTTGTACCTATACCTAAGTAGAATACAGCGGTAGACAACACATGAAGTTGACAAGAATTTGAATCTTCCAAAAAACTCTATACACCAAACTTAAAATTACAAGTTTTTTGTTATTGAGGGTTTATTATCATTCACCTATCAAAAAATTTTTGAACGCTTTAAATACCGTTAACACGGGTTTAATGTTTTTTGCGTGGACAACTGTTCATTTTACAAACAGCGTCAAGTTCTGTAGAAATAATTGCGAGGATTTTAATTATCCTAACCATAAAGATAACATCATTAAACAAACGAATTTGAAATTGCACGGCCAACTTTGCTGTAAAAGCGGAGTGTGAACGATCCATAAAATAGATCTACGTTAAGATAAATTAACATTATTTGCAATTAGCGGTGTTGGCATTAAATTATCTGCAATTTTACCATCGTTTGTGCGGAAAACACAGATTATAACCTTTCGTTTAATATTTTATAATAGCTAAACGGAATTTAATTGGAATTTTGGTGCTGTTAGATTTCTGAATGTTTATGTGTGTTTTAATATCTTTGCTAAACGGTTGCCGGTTAACGGAATAAAATTAATTTAGGTTTTTGTTAATAATGTCGTTTCAGTTATTATTTGCATATGGACTTGTGCTATTTTGCTTAAAAAAGGAACGCGTCAGAGATAATTTGGTCCGATACAAAAGCGATGTAATAATTAATACCTAATTTGTATGCTACTACCAAAATATGTAAATCGACCTGTCAATTATTTCGTAATAGGGTCCTTTAGTACATTTTTCCCAAATTCAAACAAATTTACATGAATTTCAACTCCATACATAGACAACAAGAAAAGATTGAATACCATAAATCCTTTGCGCTTGTCGTGGATCACGTAAAACAAAAGCGAATCCTGTCAAAGCTTACTCGAATCAAATCTCGATACGAATTTAGATCCGTCAAGCTTGCGTGGCGCTGTTCCATTGTTCTTCGATTTTGATGGATTTCCTTGGCTTACACCGTTATTTGATAATTGGAGAGACATATGCAGATGTTTTAAGTGTTTAAATATTGATACGTGAACCTGGTCATTTCTAATTTCGGTTGCCGACGAAACCAATTAATAAATATACGGGGTGCCTCAGGGCTCCAGCGTAAAATCAATATATTCGCGCCGGCACGTTAATTTGACGGATATTACATTATTTACTAATCTAAAAGGGCCATTTGTCGGTGTATCAAAAGAATTTTAATAAAGTTATTAACAAGATAATTTTATACCGGCGCCACCCATGTGAATTGCAATTAAAATAAATTTACCACCTTAAACCAAAACTGATCCACCTCTTGTTATAAAATGCCCGTTTAATATTACAAATGATTTCCTGGGAATTTTCTACCGTAATTGAAGTTCGAAATAGATCGTCTCTCGCTCCGCAGCGTTGTTTTGGCGCTTTAGTGGAAGATAAGTGCTACGCTGTGCTTCTAAATTAGGTGGTATTTAATTAAAACCTTTTATTCGTGATAGAATTGATGATTTCGTGACAAAAAACACTTTAAGTGTACGATCTGGGCTCCGTGGGTCGATCGTGGGCTGTTTTACCAACGGTAGATTGTTTTTATCGAACGAACCACTACCTACAATATGATAGGGTTATTACCTGCTTCTAAGACAGGAAATCATTCAATTTGTGTCATTCAGCTGCCACATTACGTAATTTGTTTCTACTTCAATACTTCATAATCTCTAAGGGTGCATTCTTGAATTTAAATTTATGAATGAACGGGTTGTCATGACTCCTATTATTACTTACATTTCCTGTTACATACTATATGTAGATAATTACTTCAGCAAAAATCCTAACAACATTTTCTTACACTGGGATTACGGTAAAACCGCAATTCGATGGACTAATTCGGGCGAGGGGGTGTTATATATAAAGTAGGTTTGCCGAATGCGTATGGTAGAAAAATGAAAAGTTAGTTAGTTTACCAGTTTTTACTTATATAAATAGCTACGTTGGTGTAATTAAAATTAAGTATGTAGGTATGAAACATTTCATTTCACAGAAAAATGCGCCGAATATTGTTTACGAGCGGTTTAATTAACAGGGTCTTAATTTTCACATTTGACGTACAGAGCGAAATTTTGTCGGTTAAATCGAGGTCCGTTAAATCGAGATGTTACTGTACATAGATATGTTTCTTAAATATAGGCTAGATACAAAAACCCAACACAATTGTTTCAAGTTTGGCTTTAGTTGTAAGTACCTATGGTTAATTTTTCATGAAAAACTAATTTGTTGTATGTTGATGCCATGCAAACTTTACTTTTAAATATTTAAAACCAATCACAGGTTCCCCTCAATTTTTAAAATAAAATATTCGCTGAACTTTTAACAATTAGTATATTAGATGCAGTTGCAAGTCAAGGTAATTGTTGATACCTATTACAATACTTATAATTTTTAATGCTCAATTATCTTAAAAATGTATTTACATGGACTTTGTAGCGTGCAAACTAACCAGAACAGTTGGGTAATACGTTTTTCTAAGATGCGAGAATTACAAATCAAATTCTATCATAGAATCACAGAGTTTTAATATTGTTAAAATTTTTTGTGCTCACTGTGTGTAGAGAGAAACAGTAGGTGAATTCCTTCAGAAATATATTCACGATATTTTATAAAATAAAAGTTATCAGCGATACACTGGTAGTGTTTTGTTATGCTTGACATATTTAAAAAATTATATCAAAGTGTACTTTAAAGAGGATGTACTTGTAGAACATGTAATTACAAGTAAACATCAATTACGAATCAATTTATTTCTAACGGCAATTCTCAAGTCAAGGAAACCGGAAAGTATCGTAAAATTTCGCGTATAACCAATTTTTTTTTACCTCTTGTACCCGCTAAAACTCAGGTGCATATTAAACGCGAGTGGTAAAAATACGTTATTTTCAATATCGAACATAACCTAAATTGGGTTAAATCAAGCATTTTAATATTGAAACTAAACTAAATTGGGCCAAATCAAGCACGCCTATTATACACAAGTGCGTATTATACACAAGTGCGTATTATACACAAGTGCGTAGTATACACGAGTGCGTAGTATACACGAATGCGTAGTATACACGAATGCGTATTATAAGTAAGATGTTATGTAAGTTATTATCATTTATTGAAAAATCTTTAGATTGGGTTTGTATGCATGAGGTTTAAGAACACATTCTTCAAAGAAATTTAGGTAAACCGTTCTTATCCAAAAACGTCAACCGACTATTTTAACACATTTCTCACTAAGCGTTTGTTGAAGTTAATGATAAAATTTGTTGAATTTGGTTTAAAAATAATGGTTAAGAGTACTCGAATCTCCCTATTTCGGTTTTTTTAAAGACAATAATTTCGGGTAGATTAGAGTAAAGTACCTACCCAATGTTTTAGTAACTGTACTCGAAAAAAGTAAAATCCACAGTACCTTATATATATTAATTTGATTTTATTTATTGCAAAAAAAAAACACTTTTCAGGTTTCAAGTATTTTAGAAGCATTACCTACTTTGATTTTTATTACATAATTCAACTTAATTTTTTTATGACTTTTTAATCTAAATGCATACGTATTACACCTAATACATTATATGTTTTCTTGATCGATCCCAAAACAAAACACAAAACAAAGGCAACATTTTAAAATAAGCTTTGATTAAAAAATATTTTCATTGCCACCTAGGCTATTAGAAATCGTAGACAAATCAAGTTTCAAATTACGTACTTTTATACTTATTTTTTGAAATACAAATCAGAATAACATAATGGTTTTTTAACCTTTAACATTGTAGTTTATTTAATTGGCTATTTATCAGTATTCTGCGGGTGTTTTTTTACTTTAAAAATTTAATAGAAACTCTGATTGTAGTATGTAAATATTGGGAATCAGGTATTTTGGGTTGACTGACATCAATTTAATAACGTTTTTTAATAATTATTTGTTGGATAAGGTTTTCATATAGTTTAATTCGCTTTATAAATGCATAAAAACCTAATAACATTAAAATAGATATACTTTGTAACACAGCCTATACAACATATTTGTCGTTTTTAGATATTTCAATGCCTTCTTGCTTCTCTGTTAACAAAAAACCCTCGATTCAACGTGATAATTTACTTTATAATGTTTGCATACAAACCACGACTGTGCATTTTGTTTTGTTATATCCCTTGCATGATCTCTCAAAAAATATAAAGGTACTGATAACAATATGCAAATGCCGGTTTAACTGCAGATAGCTGGTAAGTATTTAAAAATCTTAATAACTCTTTCACACGTAATACACAGTCAGCTTTAGCTTCGTAAATATTCTAATTTTACAAATTAGCCCTATTTTTTTCGTTCTTTACATAAAATATGTACCATATCTTAAACAAACACGCAAATTGTTGTCGTTAAATTATTGTACAATGCTCTAGTATTTCCTAAAGCACGAGCTTCTCAAATTTAGTCTTCGGCACTGAACACACAGCCAGTATACATGACAACAAACAAAAAACAGTCCACAAATATCTCGACACCACATATCAGTGTCGGAAGTTAAAGGGGCAGCTAAACGATCATTACTAGATATTTATTGCTTGCAGCGTTTAACGGGATTAATAACCATCTATCACTCGTGGGACAAGCGGGACATCCCAGCTATTTAACATTCCGCAGCTGAAAAATACAACTTACTCTGAAAACCAAATTTATGAACTAATTTTAACGGGAGTAACGATTATTAGATTATTACATTTGTACAGTGTATTGCAAAACTAAAGAGCTCAGCGTTCTTTTCGTTTTAATTGTAGTTTTAAGTAAGGGACGAGAAACGCAAATTAATAATGTTATAAAAAAAGACAGCGGTTTTCCACTAATGTAGTATCACAAAGTATTTTTGTTGAAAATATATTTTTTAAGTTCATTTTAGAAACAAAATTATAATAATCCAAAACTGCTAATTAAAGTAAGAAGTCATATTTTTCTATTGAAATTGCTTCAACTATTTGTAGACATTTTGCCTTTGGTATTTAGGGTACCTACTATTACTTTACATACCTAGTAATTGAGAAAATCAATCCGATATGAACTAGGTACATATAAGAACGATCTTTACTGTAAAACAGTCGCTGATGGTGAAAATTTTAATTTTAAACTGTACAGGGTGGTCCAAATTCGATGGGATTACATGGGTATCTCGCTTAATAGTCAAGATAGAAAAACGGTTATATTACCAAAAATATTCCGTCATTTTCGATTTTTGAGTTATAAGCGTAAAGTTGCACATTTTTGGTAATAAATATACCGTTTCTCTATTTTGCCTATTCAGCGAGATACTCATTGAGTTTGGACCACCCTGAACAAAAGGGGGCAGTTAAAATGTGTAAATTTAATATTAAATTTTAGAAACGTTTTTGGTTCAGTGCAACATTTTTATTATTTTTATGTATCTGATTAATTAGAACACAATAAATTTTCTAGAATGCTAGACTAGATTAAAATTTTAGTTTTCAAACACATGTAATTAAAAAAAAAGTCATTTTGGTGGAAGAGCCCAGACGTTAAATTTATAATGTAGATAAGTATAGATTTTAAATAATTTTTTAAATAAAATAAAAATTCTTTTGAAGATAAACCGGTAAAAAAAAATTAAAATGATTATTACCTGCCAGTGATAAAAAATATTAACAAGACGATGAAAAACAGAAGGTTTAGCACCTACTTACAAGCATATTGTTGACGTCATAAGTATGCCACTTAGCTTGCCCTTAAACTGCAGTTTTATTTTTTCATAGATGAAATATTTTGCAGCAAAAAGAGACGTTATGTCCTTTTTTTCTTTTTCCTTTTTTTTAAGTATATTAAGTGCTTTAAAGCAATTAACTACCGACAAAATATGAAAAAAATATTAGAGACGCAAATTAGGCTTGGTTCATAATTATAGAATTTTTTGATCGTAAATTATAAAATAAATTAATTTTATGTAATTATATAACTGTAATTAACAATAAATTGTACCAAAAAGTATTTTACTTTTAACAGATAAGGGTTGAAATGATAATCACAGTTATATATATGTTGCTTACTTATTTTTGTAACATTGTGAACATTTCTTAAGTTTGTACATTATCATTCATTCTTCTGTGTTTATTATATTTCTTAAATCGAAATTGCATTGAATACTTGTTGTATTTTTTATTATTTTAATAAAGAAATAACGCATGGTGTGAGATAATCACTAGTTATTTTTCATACAATTGCGTCAATATAAAAAGTAAACGCTGATATATAAGCGTTAAGCTTTTAAACAATCATGCAAATAATTTAATACTAGGATATAATACTCTATTTAATTTTCTGTTGCTGTAAATAAAGTAAATGATTGCTTGAATTCGCAAAACGATATGAATGGTTTTGCACTACTCGAATGTTTTTAACAGGATTTTTAATGTCCAGTCACTTATCATTCGAATGCAAATTAGTTGCTCATTTACTTTTAGCATGGTTTGTGGCTATCACCTACTGCTCTTAGCAAAACACTATTTTATCATTTAATTTTAAATTAATTGGTCATTATCTACTTGGACGTTAAATGACTTATTACGCAGGACTTTTTGTAAAATAATTGGTCATTTACAGTAAGTTTGAGGAACGAAAAAAATGACCCGACATACTGACTTAATCAACACTTAAGTGATTTTGGGGAACGCGTACTTGCTTTCATATCGCGCTCGATTCCGCAATTAATTATAATTAGTAACCAAAAAAAAAGGACAAAAATGTTATATTGATTCTTTGCCGAATTTTTGTCAATAATATTTTTGTTCGCCTATGTTTAGTGCACACCAACAAGGTAAAAGAAAATGAACGAAATCTAATTATATGCAACATTAAAAGTGGCAAACATGAAATATACCTACTCTAATTGTAAGCTTTTATTTTTATCATGTGTAAATATAAATTTTTAAAAACTATAGACTCGAAAACACTCATTTGTATATAAATTTGACTCTTATCTAAACCCTTGAAAACAATTACTAACAATAACAATAACAGAATATAGAAATATGTCAAAACAATTTTTTTTAGTTAAACTACAAGCAATTTATTTGATGAACTTCTTTAGTCGTTTTTTCTTTAAAATCTTGAAAGTAAGCAGTAGTGAACTTTTTATTCGGATTGTTAATATCAATTTATTCTTGCCGTAGAGCGCCCAAAGACTCAATGACGCCGACTATACTCTCACTAGCTTGGAGCCGGCAGCGAAAATGTTAAGGAAAGGTAGTCACGAGGACAAAAGCTAGTTTTGATCAAATTAAAATAATTCAATGCTATGCTAAATTCGTTGCTATTAACATTCGAATTCAATTCGCTTCTTGAGTTCTAATTTGTTGGTTTACTTAGTGTTAAAAGGGGAAAAGGATATGATATTACCCACTGAGGAATAAAATTCTGTGCAACCTATTCTCTGTAAAGTGTGCAGTAAAATTTGACCTTTTTAACAGTACTCTCAAGAGTCTCAAGTGATAATAAAACAATTGCTACGATTTTCTTATGTCAAAAAATTTAACACTGGGCCCATCGGATTGCTTCTGTAAACGGCCTTGTAGTTTTAGCGTCAACATTGTATTATATCAACGAGTTGATTTCTAAAGTTAGGGAACACTAAAGTCTAAAGTATTAAACCAAAATTATGCAGCGTCAACGTAGCTTGTAAACTATAAGGTACCTACAAAGTAACAGTAAATTAAATATAATTTTTGGGCGTTTTTCTCATTCAGCGCAAAAATGAAATATCTATTGTAATTGTTATTAATATTTACTTAAATGAAAAAAAAATTTAATGACCTATTTTTACCAATAAAAGTTTTTTTTAGAAATCAATAACATCGCTTTAACACAATAAAAAACGGATTATTTAATTTAATAATGTTATAAATACCCAATTAACACTTTTTCAAGAATAACGTTAATATTTATTATTCTTTAGTAAGATGATTGGTCATTTGAATTCTAGTTATGGTTTTATTTCATTATTTATTTTAATAATTTGCAATTCAACACTTCTTTACTATAGGTAATACCGGTTTTTGTTAGTTTTTATAATAATAAAGTAATTAATTAAATAATTATAGATGAAAATGTTGCTTTGTAGACATTCAGCTGCGAAAATGCTATCTCACAGCTCTTAAACTATAACTAAAATGAAATTTTATTAGCTGTTAGTAGCCAAAATTTAATACCTAGCGGATAATCAATAATCTGATACCGATTATCTTATCGAGTTTTGGGAGAATGTCTGACGGTCTATTTTATTTGATCAATTTGAATATTTTTTTTCATGATTCGACATACACGAAGAAAAACGCTCCGTAGAATTCTGATTTAAAACATTTTTCAGCCAATTCTCATAAACCCATAAAGTATTTTTTAAATTCTAAACCTATGGACTGAAGAGGACTAAAGAGCTAAAACCCCCGTTTTAAGTTTAACGTTTCAGGCGGATTCATTTTCAATCCGCTTTTGCTTTAATTCAAATGGAAAAATGAAGTTTTCTGTGGCTAATAACTATAATTTGCAACAACTATTAATAGAAAAGCAGTAACAGTAATAGTAAGAACTTCTGAACGGACTTTGTAAAGCGATTTTTTTGTCTGTGAGGTGCGTAGGTTATCCAATTTTTGCATGCATAAATTCATTACTTTGCAAGTTAATGCAGTAAATAACATTGAACGTTATGAAAGACAATGGGATTTTCTATTGATAGATGTATTAATTAATTAGTTTGCAGAATACGTAATGAAATTAAAAAATTCAACGCTCTTTGTTTTGCATTAAATGTAACAATACATTTTTTTTAAATATTTAATTTACATTTTGCCGACTAATAACGAGAAATTAATTAAAATGTTCATTACTTTTGACGGTGGAATGTAAAATCAAGCACCAAATATGAAGTAGTTTGCATTTTGCGCGGACATAATGTATCCAAGAAATTAACATATGACATTAAAATCTTAAATACAATGAGACATTAACGTCAGTTTCTTTTGCATAGAACATTGCAGTGTCCGACAGCCGTTTGAATAAATAAATTGACGCATACAAATTTGTAATAATTATATTCGTGTTTCAGTCGCGGAGTTATTTTAATTAATTATGATTCATTATTCAGATCCGTGACCACAAGAAGTGTTACTGTTCTTGCAAAATGAGACAACTGCAAAAATGCGTCTGCCATGTATATGTATAGCGGCGATTATGCTTATTCATTTTAGTTAATCGCTAACGATTAATGCGCTTTAAAAGTTGTGTGTATCAACAGAAGTCGTAACATCATGGGAAATTGTCCTAAATACTAAACGTATTAGGGGTAATAAACTTCATGGTTATTTTAAAAAATGTTCGAAAATGTTTTCTTAAAAAATGTGACAAAAAAACATCGAAATATTCCGAGAGAAGGCGGGTCATTATTCATTCGATGAAGGGTCTTTTAGCTAAAACAAATGCCGCGCGGTGTCGCCGTCGCACGCTAGATGCCTGCGTTCGTATTTCATCTGAAATATCGCACTTCAGTCGATATATTTAGAAGTTTAAGTCTGCCCTGTTTAAATATGCTTGTTTTTAGCTTTTTACTTTTGTTTTAAAATATATTTCCGGCGGTTAGCAGCTTATTTATTGGTGTAACTGTCAAAATAAGGGATCATTTTACGTTTTTGTTGATTTTAACTGTCGGACAGATTAACGTAAGTAATTTACAATAAGTGAAACCACCATTGGATCAATTCAAGAAATTGAACGTATTTTGCTTATTATTGTACAGGCGCCCGTGCTGCTTAGTGGGAGCTTCGTGTTTATTTGCCAGCAGGGGATGAAGTTGATTAAATGATCTTAATGGTGCTACACTTTTAGCAATAATGTTGTTTCAAAATTTATTGATTATAACTATTAGCCAGTGCTGGCTTTCATCCAGGTGTTAAATGATTCGGATCTCGAGCTGAAGGTTCATTCTAGTATTCTAGTCCTATAACGGCGCACGACAATTTGATAACTGTCTCGGGAGATATGAAGTAAATTTAAATTTTTTTAAGGGAAACCTTAGTAGGCCATGATTTTATATAAAAGAGCGTCATTTTAGCGTTTCAAAAATATATAGTTTTATGTATTTATTGAAAAAATAACTAGGATGTGGTTAATTTTGTGAAAATTTTATTATAACAGTTTGCCATGATTTTGTAAACAAGTGATGTTTGCAATTAATAAACAACTAAACGTCATTTCCAAGTTAATTCTACAGTACCCGCTACGTTTTTATCACTTAAATGTAAACTTCAATGTTCATGTTAAACTCTTCAAAGTGTTAAAATTTATAGTCGGAATCAACAGTTATGTAGTATGTATATTAAAGTTTATC
Organism: Elmis aenea; assembly: GCA_947652605.1. Lineage (NCBI taxonomy): Eukaryota > Metazoa > Arthropoda > Insecta > Coleoptera > Elmidae > Elmis > Elmis aenea. The sequence goes on along the minus strand of OX393579.1, from coordinate 32,297,781 downwards.
TTATGTTCAAATATTTATAATTTTTATCACAACAAATTGAAAAAGCTTCGTTACTTGTACCAAATGAGTTGTAAAAGGTTTTACACTTTTTGTTTTGTTTTCACAACCTACTGTTTTTGTTTAATTAAAAACTAAGTAAACCTATGTAACTTGGGTATTACCCTGGAAACCACTGCTGTACAGGGTGGTCCAAATTCGATGGTATTACATGGGTATCTCGCTTTATAGTCAAAGATATAGAAACGGTTAAATTACCAAAAATGTGCAGTTTTTTTGGTACAAACTCGAAACAGTTGCCAAATATGTTCTATCATTTCCTGTTTTTCTTGATTTTTGTTTTGTTTTCACGGCCTACATTTTGTTTTTCATCTTTAAAAAAATTGAAAAACCTTTGTAACTTGCGTATTACTAAAAATAAATACATTTATCCTTATATATTTGGAATGGGAAAAAAATAGGAAATTAAAAAAGGTCATAGCCAGCTTCCATTTAAAAAAAGCCAAGTTTGTGTCATAACATTTTAACGGCGAGCGTATTTTTGTTTTGTTTAATCAAACTTAGCATAAAAATATCTAAAAATATTGTTAATAAACTTTTTCGATATTTAAAACAATAACGGAGATTTGACACATTATTAATATGACAAAAAAAAAAAGCTTTTCTCTAGTATCTCAAAAACCTGAAATGATAGAATATTTTTGAAAACTGTTCTGAGTGTGTTCCAAAAAACTACCCATTTTTGGTAATTTAACCGTTTCTCTATCTTGCCTATTAAGCGACATACCCATGTAATCTTATCGAATTTGGACCACCCTGTACATACTGTCTATATTCGTGACATAATGATACAAGTTAACAATTTGATAGTTGTTACACACAAATATAAACAAACGTACTAATTTGCTTGGCAATTTCAAACGGCGACATCGTGGTGCCAAAACATTGTTAATTAAAACTTTAAACGAGATTAGAAAGTATTATGGTGTAAACATAAATTTATGTTGCATATCATGATTAGAAAAGGGTTGATGATGAACTAATAATTGGTTATCAAACCTCGGTGTCAAATTTGCACTTGCTCGATTTTTACACGTGTTTATTCCTTTTTCGTATATCGCTTTAAAAGTTTTATGTTCGTTAACGTTTTATGTTGAAAAAGCCATTTAATTTATAGCCGTGAATTAATACCGATTCATTTATTTATGCTGATTTAAAAATTTCATCACATTTTATTACGGCATGCTTTTAAATAAGATAAAAAGAATCCTAGATGGCCATTAAATGTATTTAAAAGTCTAATAGGTAACAAATTTGATTTAAACTAAAACAGGGTTTATTGCATTTTTGGTAACACATATCAAAGTTCAAATTGGTAATCATATAATGTTTAAATAATAGTTAATGCCGCCAGTGTAGAATTTCTAGTGTAATTAGCCAGATATGCAATAATACGGAAATCAAGTTGTCACAGGAGTTTATTACTTTTTATAGTTATAAACCACCTGCTTTCTATTCGAAATAAGCTTCTGTTTATAATAAATTTAGTTTAATGGTTGTAGAACTCGCTGACGAAAAATTCTGGTGTTCGTTACAACAAATTAGTAATAAAAGTAAGAATTCCCATTACATAGTTACCTGCTTTTACTATAAATGTGTTAGTAAGAGTATATAAAAGAATGTTTGTTTAGTTTATATATTAAATGTTATTCAAAAAGGCATCTTACACAAGTGTTATAATCGACCATAGCTGCTTGTACTGTTATTATAAGTGATAAAAAGTTACAAGTAAAAACAAATGGTTATTAGCTAAGATAGTTATTAGTCTTAAAAATTTTAATTAGAATAAAAATATTTAAAAGTTTCACAAGAAGTTAATGTATACATGTATAAAACTCGCATTAGCTAAAAATGAATATAATTTGCAGTTAAATATTTGTTTTTAAAGTAAATTTTTTGTCACTGCTCATTAAAATTCTTTCGCCGAAGTTTGTTTGGATACAGTTTGAAAAATTATTCAGCCCAATTATTCTTATAACTACACAAATTAGCGTATTTTATACACTTTTATTAATTTTCGAGATAAAACAGCTAATTAAGAACGACTGTGTTTCTCAACAACATTATCAATGAAACGGAAAGAAACATCCAATTTGAGAAAACCGAAAACGAGCACTTTCCAATCGTTTAATGGGCATTTTATTCAAATTACAATGTGTTAATTAATGGATAAAGGAATTGGTTAGGAGATTAGTTCAATTAAAAGAACGAGCTCCCGGTTTTGTGCATTCCACAGCTCGCTACGACTTCGAGCACACCAATTAGACAAACGCGGTGCAAATAAATAATCACTTAACTCTGAAAACAGGCACCTGTATGGCTACTTATTTTAAATTGGCTCTCCGTTGCCCGTTTTTGTCCAACTTTATTATTATTGCTCGATCCGTCCGTGTTAACACAGATTCGAAGTCCGGCGTTAAAATGTAAGATTTTATTGTTGCTGCTGAATCGGCAAATGAAGGTAATTTTATAAATCATTATTTTTAAGCGATCATTTTATTTTCGTTCTGCGAAACCGCTCAACATCCCACTAATATTACGTACTAAAAACATTAAATTTACATAAAGTTTAATTCTTCACGTGGTAGGTCTACATAAGGTTAATATCATTTGAACTAAAAACGTGTTTGTTCTTTTGAACTGAAAAATTTCATTAAGTACATGCAAAGATTGAGATTTAAACGTAGCATTTACAAACATTTAATATTTTTAATAAAATTTCTACAGCATCAAACTCATAGACCCTCAGAATAAAAATTTAGTTGTACTTTTTTATACACGGGAGTTCGTATTCAAAAGGTGTAAATTGTTTTTACTTCACTATTAAATTTTAAAAGTAGGTACAAATAATGATTTTGCTACTATCTTCTGGCTGCACAATTAAAAATAAATAACAGAAAATCAAATCAAAAATTTTATTCAAAGGCCAAATATCTCACGTCGACAAAATTGGATAATATACAAGAGGTTTGTTTCAACAGTGCATTTTGTACTAATTACTCAACTATGGACTAAATAATGTATTAATCTAATTGTAGCTTAGCCGCTGCCTGAACGCTTTAACGACATACCTATCTGTAAATGACGTTTGTCTATAGGGTTTATAGAAATTTAAGCATCGCAAGTGCAAATACTTTAAGCAAGCAGTAATAACAACTGTGTGGAGGATCAAGGGCGATGCTTAGCTACCGTAGTTACTTTTAAACAGCGCATGCGTGTAAAAATTCAGCGATAGTTCTTGTCTTCGTTCATGTACTGTTTTTACCTCCACAAACTAGTTCATGAATTGATCCGATAACTGCTTAAACAGCCGACTAACCGTCCGATGAACTATCAGAGACGCTGCTGGAACGCGATATCGATACTGCTAGGGTTTTTCGGATCCGGGTACCCGGATTCGGATTCGCCGAATCCTACAGCAAATATTCGGATTCGATATTCGGTCTAAGATTCGACGAATCTCGGATTAGGTCTCATTAATGCTAACACAACTTCAGAGAAAATACTTAATTTTGCAACAAATATTACGAAACGATTGTTTGACGGAGAAGACAAAAATGAAGAAACCGAGCATTCAACAGAGGGTGATTGCGGAATATTGCAGATGACGTTCAGTTGTTAACGATGGAAGAAGAGCTTAATCATATATTGGAAACGGTAAAATGCCTTATATTACCAGTCTCAAGATAAATTTACCTACTTAAAAAAAAATGCATCACTTTCAAATGCCAAAATTAGAACGAACTATTTAGAAAAAGTATATCGAGCAATCATAACAATTAAACCAAGGTCAACCAATTCAGAGAGAACTTCTCTGAAGATGAAGCAAAAAAATAACCCTGACTTTTGTCTTAAGATTTTGCATTTTTTTAGGTTATTTCGCTTATTTTTGAAAATAGACATACAAAATATTATATCATTGTAAAGAGAAAAAAATAATCTTTAAATCAGTCATCACCTACTACGATTGCTATTAAAAAAAAAGTTGTTTTGTCAAATATCTCGCACGGTAATTCATAAAAAAAAATCTGACTGTTGCCATCTTATAGCAAACTAAATCTACAAAACTTTTTTCCTTTGGCGTTTTTGTGTATTCGCAACAATAACCGAGATATTTAAGTTTAAAAATTTTGATCGATTTCGGTTTTTTCGTTATATCACGCAAGCCATGGATTTTTTAAACAAAACAAGATCTGGTTATACACACTAAATAGCTAACTTTTGTCCCATTTGATCAACCTTGTATTTTCATTATTTACGGAGATAGTAATAGTGTGCCATGGAAAAGTGAAACACCCTGTATACTAATATACTTGTTATTTTACTTCATACTTTAAGACTTTAACAATGAAATACAGTGCCATTTTAACTAATTGAAGGCCGTGTTAGTAAAACCCATTGATGCGCTACTGACAAAACTGACAACCGCTGACAAATATTGTAAATATTGTACAATAATTTTTATGGCACTACAATTCATTTAATTTTAGAACTGGATTCGGATCCGGATTCGGATTCGTAAAATAATCGTGGATTCGATTCGGATTCGTCGAATCCAAAAAGACCGAATCTTCCCAAACCCTAGATACTGCGCAAACGGCGATCGTTCTTCGGATCTTACATAACCTTGCTGGAACAAATCCAATAGGTATAATTTTGCCTAAATATGGGAGGGATGGAAATTGTTAGTGAATATAATTTCTTCCCTATTAAATAATTTTAAGATTTGAACACGTTAATTTTTAAGAGAATATTGCATGTAAAAAAAAAAGTTAACAAGTCAATATGAAACAAGCCAAGACATATATGATTTGATAAACCTTATGCCTGGTATCCAAATTTAAGACGCTTGGCTATATAAAACATAATATAAAAGAGCAGCTTTTCAAGGTTTGTGTATTATTAATCGCATAATATATCGCGCGCTCTACGAAGACGTATGTCTATGCTTGTCTCGTCCTATGTACAATTGTTTTAAATGAGTGTAGTACTTCAAAAATACTAAATGTTGGTTTCATTTTTCAGAAATAAGATGAGATTTAAAAAAAAAACAGTTATTTAGTGCTGTTTGACTTATACACTTGTCATGAAATATATCTATAGTCTTCGCAAAAGTACTTTATTTTCAGCTGGATTTATTTTACGACCAATTAATTTTTAGTAATCGTTTGTCTGTAAGTCTGTCAATATTTGGATAATATAAACTTTAGTCTACGCAAATCTTTTTTCACTACCTATGCTTCTTGTGAATATAAAAAAGTATTGTATTATGTATGTTTTTATTAGGTTACTGATTTATAATAATATCTACTACTATGCGTATTGCATGTTAAAGGCAAATTTTGCTTTACTAAAATATACAGTAAAGAGAAAGAAAAATATATATAATATCATAATTTATCATATCAATATCATTATCGTATTTATATGTTTGTCAGGCGTGCGTGTCAGATTGTTTTCTACATTTTTACATTGCGTCTCGAACAGTAATATGCAATTGTTTTTTTAACATTAAAAACCATTGATATTTGCTACAGGATTGTAAAAGAAGATTAATTCAATTTTAAAACCCATTAAAGTGATTTTGCTGTCAATAAAATAAGAGATTAATTAAATGTATATATATCGCTCTCGTCATACGTTAATTTCTTATACTAAAATAATCGTATATTACTTTATAATTTGTAACATCTGTCCCATAAAATAAAAGATCAAATGAAGAAATTCATTCCAGCGATGATAATAAAGATTTCGGAAAATATCGCTCAATTAATTGAAAGTTATGATCTTGTGTTTAAACTTGTTTTCATTTGCCTAAGTGCCTTTTGGCGATTTTGTTATCGATACGTACTTATTTATGTTCGAAATTACTCCAAAGTATTTTAACAACTGGCAAACATGCGAAAATTTATCGTTCATTGCCGAGATCTAATTGAAGCGACCGGGATACTGACTTAATAGCTTTTAAATCAAAGAATAATGCTGATTTAATAGTGGCGAACGTGTACATAAGTGGTTGATAGTTGATTAGTAGACACTGCCGTTATTATATCGTCTTATATGTTATCTTCCAAGAAATGCGTTTTATAAACGCAATTTCTAAAAATCGATTAAGCGTAATTGATGATAATCAAGTTGCCTGTGCTTCAGTTGCACACGTCGCTTGCGCTGCCATCTATAGAGGACGCCAAAAAAACTCTCGTTTTTCACCGACATTGCGAACATGTCCGACCTAATCGATATTTTTCAATTCTTTGGTTGTTGTTGTTGCAATTGTGTGTATTCCAAATAATTTGTTTATTTATTATTCAATTCCGAACGCAAATTAGTTAATAATTTATAGCATTTAATGGACCTTGTTCTAGACAAAAACTGGGTACAGATAGACCAATTACAACATATAATAAACTAATTAGCTTTTAATTACTCCTTAATTAGCGTCTATTATAATTAATACAGTAGATTAGGAGCAACGATACAACTCGCTGAGCTGGATTGTTCAGTTTGCACTTTTTAGGTCGACTGCTTTATTTCTTTCATTTATATTTATACGATTCTGTTCAACCCGAGGCTGTTGCGTAATTTGGTTTCGTAACTTTTTTAATTTTTTTTAAATCATTTTAATGAAAAAGGCAATTAATTATTTCTGCCTGTTGATTTTTATAATTATCTTCGTTAAAGCTGATCGATGTGACATTAATAAAAACACTAAAAATTGTATTGGCTACCGGATGTTCAACCTCAAACTAAACAAATTGTTACTAAAGAATTAGAATTCCTTTTACGATACAGTGCGTGCCAGATTTTTGGCTAGAACTGATTAATAAATAACTTTCTATCAAGGAATCCATAATCCTAGAACGCGAAGTTAAAATAAGTTAAATTTACATAAATATTAGCGAAATTTAGGAAGTTGCATGTTGTTAACAAAATATATTTGTTTTCTTTTACATAATAACATTTCCGTTTTAGTTAGCGAAAAATATAAACACGCACATAACAATGCTAACACAAATACCACATAAAAAATTATGTATTCATTTTTGCAAAAATGCCTTCTATATTTTTAGACATAATTTTGCGAATTTTCTTTTTTGTTTTGTAAAATTTTGTCTAAGATATTTCATATACGACTGTTATAGTTATTAACGTAACAAGACCGGTAAGTGGTACTTTACTGGACGAGTAGACAGCTTTTGGACGAGCCGTAGGCGAGTCCTGAAAGCATACGAGTCCAGTTAAGACACTTCACGGGTATGTTACGTACAATGTCCGCCACTGACACCAAAATCACTATCGTCACCATCCACAATTAAACAATAACTTAACAAACTACAGGTGAAAACTCGCTTGGTGGTATAATGACGCTTGTGTGACAGCGCAAATCAACAAAACAATTAATTACCATGGCAACCAATTACTTTCTGGCCTAGGCCAGTAAAGATGTATTTCCAGCCTAAAAATGAATCGGAAACAACTGATTTTCTGGAGGGACGCAGAAAAAAATATGATTTTAGTACTATTGCAAGTTCTCCTAGACGAAACTTTAGATTAACTGCGTCAAAATCATTTGCCAGAAACGTCACTTCACAGGAACTTAGTGATCAATTTTTTCGTTCTCTTTAATGCTTTATTATTAATGTAGGCCATTTTTATCATAAATTATAATTCAACGCTGTTGTGGCTTTTGTTTTTTCGCCAAAATTTTCAACTTTTTTGCAGTAATACAAAATGAAAACAAACATTTGTAGCTCAATATAGAAACAGACGTCACACTAGGTGTGAAGTCGTGCCAAATTTAAAGTCGTTTATTGACTAATAGTTTTTCAACTCTTTGTAATTATCAATGAAATTGCTTTTTTTTTAAATGCTCCAAATATAAATCTTACAATCGCCTACTTTCGTTTTATAATACAGTAAAATCGGTTAATAAAATATGTTACGTCTGCCAAAGTGGCCCCATGCCAGGCAAATGACTTGTAAATGTGCTAAATGTTTACATATTTGTGCAAGTTTATTGCAAAGTACAGAACACAAATTGTATTCTACTCAAATACGCAAATATATTAAAACAGTTATTTAAAACAGTGCCATTTTATAAACTACGTAAAACAAGAAATGCTTAGCCGAAAATCTTTTGTTTGTTTTTTAGTCATTCATTTGGGACGAAACCACTTGAAGATTACTTTGAATTTTATAATGAATCTTTTCACTGTTCCTTTTCAAAGGTTCGTGTTATAATCTTATAATACATAATTTGATTCGCAGTTTATATTTAGTGACACTTTAGTTCAAGGCTCGGTTTAGGCAAAATTATGACCTACATGTTTTTTTAATAGATGTTTTAAAAAGTTATTTATAATAAGTAAATGTATGTGTTAAAATTAAAGATACACTGATATATATGTATAAAATACTGTGATTGTAAACTCAAAATATTTAAAATTAACGCTTAAATTAACTGTAAACAATCAAGTTAAAGTAAAAAACATTGAAATGTAAGGGCAAGTTCCGGTGGCACAAAGCACAGTTAATGTTAACGTAGTTGTCAACCTTCGGTTTCATATAGTAACAACAATAGTTACTGAGCCTTAACCATTCGTAAAATTTGACGCAACTTTATTTAACAGGGCACAAACTACTAAATTGTTAATTTGAAGAATAAAGTATTTCTAATCGCTCGCAATTTACAACACAGGCAATATCTCGCACTTACGACATACTAAGTTTCAGACCACCGTCGTAACTCGAAGCACTGCCTTTTATTGAACAGTCGATGCACTGTCGTCATATATGGGCATAAATGACGTAAATAACGCGCATTCGACAGCGCCGCCTAGTGGAGCCATAGTGTACGATAGCGTCATGTCGGTAAAGCGTAATAATTGCGACGCAAGTCGAAACGTTGCGTTGCAAGTCGAGGTATGACTGTACTCACTTTCTTCTTTATTTGATTGCAATATGTTGAATATTGAATATTATTGAAACGTAAATACTATAAATGTAGATGAGTGGTCACTAAAAAAATTCTTTGTTAGTCGGTAACGTGGCTATGAATATTTCTTAAAATATAATTAATTATTAATAGGACTGGGGTCCTTTTTTAATATTTTTCGAACAAATTTGTTCTCGTCATCTATCATTGTTCACTGAAAATTTGGAAATCTTTGGTTTTGTGACAAAAAAATTGTATGCAAACTACCTTGTAAGCTAGTTTTTTTTATTGAAAAAGATAAAAGATGCAGATAAAAAACGATTAATCTAAAAATTATTGGGAACTAATTTACAGTGCATAAGAAGTAATTATTAAAGCAATTATAAACCTATAAATTAAAAATAGACATTTTGCATGTTAGCGCTAACTGATTATAGAAAACACCTTTGAAAAAATAATTGGTGTTATCAGGTAATCCGGAAGTTATTAAAGTAATTGATGCGTCAGTGATGCACAAAAACACGCTTAATTAGTCTGCCAATTTTTATGCATGCGTAAACCAACCTTTCTCGAAAGTTGTTAAATTATTCAAAAAGATTAATTCCGGCTGATCAAAGTCACTATCACGGATTAACGCTATATGGAATTATCAACGCTTGTGGTCTGGTCAATAATATCCGTTCCATAAATGAGCAGAACAGGGAGTTCGGCTTTCCTTACAAATAAGTGTATCACTCTTAATTAAACTGCTTTTAAGTTAACACGACTTGACTGTTGGTCACTAAATAAAGTATTTAATAGCTGCAATTTTTGGCATAATACTTTTTATATACATTTTTAAAATTTCGTTAAATAAATAGGTACATTAACAAAATTACTGGTCGAAGTAAACGAAATATGAAAGTATTTTTATAGTGCATGAATAATTTTAAAACCATTTAATAATGCTAGCAAGCCAGAAGGACTTAAAACTAGCTAAAAATCAATTACTATTCACCTGCTTTTTTGTTAATTGATTCAAATCGTATACATACTATACCGGGTGATTCAGTTTGACTGTCGCACCCCTAACTAAGTAAGTACTGGGGATAACCCCAACAACCCTTATATATTTGAAATCAGCGAGAAATTCTCTATTAAGTGATGTGTTTTTGTTACCTCTACGATGACATATGTCAAATCCGCGATAGGCAACTGTTTTTTTTTAAAATTACATAGTATACATTTTTTTGTTGATTCGGATAGAGAATTTAATTCTGAATCCGACCATGTACTCAAAAAGTAGGCATACGTTAAAAAAAATCGAGAAAAATCAGCAGTGGCGGCCATTTTGAATACATTAAAATCTAATTTTTTATGTCGGCGTTTATTATTTGTTTTTATTTTTATTAAAAATTAATTTTTAATACATTTTCATTGATAGTTACCGTATAATTTTTAAGATTTGATCGTTTTTTGTTATGTTAAATAGACTGTTTGCTATAATTTGAATAAACTTTGAACTGATTTTTCTCGAAAATTTTCTTATGTATGCCTACTTTTTAAGTACATGGTCGGATTCAGAATTAAATTCTCTATCCGAATCAACAAAAAAATGTATACTATGTAATTAAAAAAAAAAAAACAGTTGCCTATCGCGGATTTGACATACGTCATCGTAGAGGTAACAAAAACACATCACTTAATAGAGAATTTCTCGCTGATTTCAAATATATAAGGGTTGTTGGGGTTATTCTCAATACTTACAAAGTTATAGGGGTGCGACAGTCAAACAATCACCCGGTATGGTGTGATTCATAAATAATGCAAAAAACGCAGTAATTCCTTATCGAAAATTAAGGGAGCCTCTTATTTGTTATTTTTTTCTAAAACCTCTTCTTTCGAAGTTACACCTCCCAAAGAAGAACTGTAAAATTAACTTTTTATTTGATTTCTCAAATTTGGAGTAATGTAAGAGAATGGCATTTAGTAGATGTTTTTTACTTACTTAAAGCATTGATTTGAAATATTTCCTACAGTAACGTCTTCAATCATATCCTATCTTCACAAGAGGCTAAAAAGTATGACCCCTGTAGGTTTTTTTATCAGAACTTTTTGGAGGCTCAAAATTTTGCAATTGAAACAATTTACTTTAAAAGGCTTGATTTATTAAGAAACTTTATTCACTTTTTTAATTTTCCCGGTAAAATCTGCAGTTTTTGAGTAAATAATGAAATAAGTAAACATTCACCACCAAATATTCTAAAATAAAATTATTTATTTTGATGGTTACCATGATTTGTACAGTATTGAGTAAAAGTATTTTTGTGTTTATTTGGTGGTGCATATTCACTTATAGTATTTTTTACTCAAAAAATGTGTCGTACAAAAAAGAAAAGAATAAAAAAGGTTTTTAAATAAACCAAGCTTTCAACGAGATTTTCTTAAATTGCAAAATTTTAACCCTCCGAAAAGTTCTGATAAAAAAAGCAACAGGGGTCGCACTTTTCAGCCTCTTGTGAAGATAGGAGATGATTAAGTAAAAAACATCTATCAAATGTCATTCTTCTACATTCCTCGAAATTTAAAAAATAAAATGGAAACATAATTTTACCGTTCTCTTTTAGGAGGTGTAACTCCGAAAAAAGACGTTTTAGAAAAAAATTATCTTAAACGCTCTCCTCAATTTTCGATAAGGAATTACTTCCCAAAGTATTTCGCATTTTTTATGAATCACCCTGTATAATTATTACTTGTGTAGGAATTGAATCAGAAATAAATATTCTTTTAAAGAGCTATATCCCACTACGATTAAAATTAAAAATATGAGTTTAACATAATTAAAAAATATTAACAATTGCATAAAATTATCTAAAACTTATACATGGTGGTCCACACAGAAGGGCGACTATTGGGATCTCCTCAACGGTAAGAGCAACAAAGAAGTTTGAATTAGATAAATTGTTCCCCTTTCTGAGACCTATTCAGTTATGCTTGAATGTTTTAAAAAAAGTCCTCAGGTATGCTAGATAATAAACAAAAATCAAAATCTGCATTTTTTTAAAATCGTTAATAACTCGCTTATACTTGATGTTACAAAAATATTTTTGCGAAAAATGCTGTAGATTTTTTTACGCTCTGTAAAATGAAAACATACCTACATTTGTTTCAATATTGTTTCAATTCATGGCACTCTATAGCTTCATAGAGACTTCTTGATGAATTTAATTTGTTTTGAGCCTAAATATCAAAATAACTATATTAAACTTTATATTATTAAAAAGAGGGAAAAAAAAGCTTTTTTCTTCAAGCGTCTTAAAATGTGTATATTATTGTACTGAACGCCTCATGTAGAAATACGTAATTATTCGACTAGTACAATAATATCACATTACTGTACTAGTACAATAATGGTCGCTAAGCAACCGTTAAAAAAGTAAAGCTCATTGGTTGAATTAAGTAAAAGTGGGCGTGATTTTGTTCAAAACATCATGTTTGACAGGAGAATGAGAATCTGACAGATGAAGTGAAACTTGATGTATTTGCTTGATTTTTCGCTATTTCTTTGACGATTGCAGAAAAAATTTAATATGCACCTCGACAGAAAAGTTCTTTTTTATCACTCGCGTGGTTATTTGCCTCGACTTCGTCTCGGCAAATATTAAAAGTCGAACTTTACTGCCTTGGTACATAAATAACTATTTTCTGCAATCGTCACTAAACTAGCTCAATAAGTACCCAAAAGCGGCTGTAATAATAATAATCATTCTTACTGCCTAGGCAGTAAAAAAGTAAAATGCGCTACGCTCATTGGTTGAATTTAGTAAAAGTGGATGTGCTTTTGTTCGATATATATTTGACAGGAGAATGAAAATCTGACAGATAAAGTAAAACTATGTATTTGCTTGATTTTTCGCTATTTCTTTGACGATTGCAGAAAACATTTAATATGCACCACGGCACTCGTGATAAAAAGTCGAACTTTACTGCCTTGATACATAAATAACTATTTCATAAGGTCATAGCCAACTATGGTTTTCATTTAAGAAAATGAAACAAATGAATGTTTTTATTTTACAATTAACGAGATCTCAATAGCGGGCCCGTCTATGTGGACCACCCTGTATATCATGCCAGTAGAAACCTATAACGTTTATTATAGAAAATTATATTAGTGTTTAATTTTTTTTAATATTTAAGTTTTTTACAATTATCTTAAAAAGCGACAACTTTGCTTTATTTTTAAACGACATTTAATATATTTTTAAGTTTGTCCAACTTTGGTCATTAAACTTAGTGTAATTCTTATAATAACAAAGTTACCTATGTGGCGCGGTAGGTAATCATCATTTATCAACCGATAGATCATTTTTTGTTTACAAGTTATTTAAAGATTAATAATTTATGCACATTATTTCGTTAATTTGAAATTGATAATAATAATTATTATAAATAAGATTTAAAACTTTGTATTACAAAACCAGCGAAATTGACATTTTATAATATGCCTATTTACAAAAAAGCCATTCATTCACAGCTTGCAATAAAAACAATAAAAAATCCATCAACGGTAGAGTGTCATCTCTAATACTTAAACCCAGTTACTTTCAACCTAAAATCATAGTTTTGTATGAAAAGCGAGCAGCACAAACTTTATTAATGATTTATTAATAGGCAGATAAAGGTTGTTCAACGAAATATTTATATTTATTGTTTGAATAATGGGATATGTAATTTATGCATAATTTTCTAATTTGCGGACATTAATAATAATGGACTATTTGGTTACTGCGATTTTATATAAGCATCTTACTGTATGATATAAATATTCTTGGTACTTTTACTTTTAAGTGTTTGTGACAGTAATTGTACTAATTATAGCTCTCGGATTAATTAAATTATATTTTTGTGGTAGTACTGATGTAAGATGGCTAACGCGTGACAGTTTATAATGAGTTCGTTTTTGTTTTTGCAGACTAGACAGGATATTGCAATATGAGGGCAATTAGCAGCTTATGAAGCTTGCATATACGACATTTGTTTCTAGCCCCAGGCTTTTGATATATTGTCACATTTCCAGAAGTCAAAGAAATGCATTTTATATCCTTTACATTCCCGAGTTAACTGCAACGTCATTTTATAATTGCATAAATTATTTATAAAAGAGGTTTAGCGTATAATTTTATGTAGTTTATATTATTTACAATTAGAACTCGTGCGTGAACTGAATAGCGCATTTAGGTATATAATACTACTGAATATTATTATTATTAATAATAATAATAAATCTTAACATTAATTCTTGATGCCTGAGTATATTTTATGTGCCTGTGATTACTTTCGTTGTTTGTTGCTGAAATGCAATAATTCTCGTGAAACAATAATTGTGTATGAACTTAACGATAGGGTTTTTAAAAGTTATAGGCATTAATTAATTAGCTAGCAATCATGTTTCAAAAACTTTTAACCAGTAAACTATAAAATTATTTAAACCTTATTTGTAAAATGTGTATTTATCATTGCAATACGTGATCTTTATAATTTATATAAATAAAAAATAGGTGTATAGATAAATCAAAATGCAGTTGGACGTGTTGGAAGTGTTTTCGTCGACTTTCTTTTTTTTTGTAAACTGATTTAGAATCATTAATTGGCAATTACCAATGGGACAGTAGTATTTTTGAATTTTAAGTAATTTGCGTGCATTATTTTTTTTTGAGGATTATTTGCATGTGCCTTGTAAATATATTTGCATTAAATAAGTTGTACAAATGGCATTATCTGTCTGAAAATAAGAAGATGCTTAAAAAAAATTCTACTTGTAATTTAAAAATTGCTTAGTAATTTAATCTCATTACTGTGAAGTAACAGATAAATCCTATTTTGAATTGTTTAAAGGTAGTTTAATAAGATAAATTGTCATCAAATATTGTCACGTCTTGAAACTCATCATGCATTTAAAAAAATATGCATTTTCAATTAATTATTTTAACTGCTATGTAAAGTAAAACGCATATATGAATAGTAAAGAATATTGTAAATTAAAGTAATACTAAATACTCGCTTGTCACCTGCGATTTCGTTAACGAGAATTTCGGTATGACATACCTAGTATACCTATGAAGCTACCCTTACTTGATTTTATTAGATTATTCGGGCGCTGCGCGCTTAAATGTACTAGTCGGATTCGGTCGTATTCGATTGACTTCGGTCGCTAACCCTCTAATAGTATTACTAGTGGTATTCGGGTGTAATCGAACTCCTTCGGACGCTACTCGCCAAATACACATAATTTCGGAATGGTTAAATAAACTAAATAGAAATTACTTTAGCGTTTGCTCAGAAAATTCTTTTACATACATACATACACATTCAGTCCACAAGTTCACCAGTTGTAAGGGAACTGACAAACATAACAACCGACAGACACACAAAAACATTAGTGTAGGAAAAAGTTTGGTACTTCGAACAATTCATAAAAGTACAAATATATTTAAAAACAAACAAAGTTACGTGGTGCACCTCCTTACAATTTTATTTATGTATTAATAAACTTGAACGATCAAAGATTAAGTGTTTGTTTAAAACCATATTTATTGTTTTATTTGTTTCAGATTCTAATGGTGAAGGTCCGAAATTAAAGTGTAATCTTAGAAAGCACAAACCAAATAGAAAACCTCGCACGCCGTTCACAACACAACAGTTACTGGCTCTTGAAAAGAAATTTAGAGACAAACAATATTTGAGTATTGCGGAAAGAGCAGAGTTTTCGAGTTCTTTGAGACTGACCGAAACACAGGTAATTATGTCAGTTTAGTTATGACAACATTATTTTTTCAACCAATTCTAATTTTCCTTTGTTTATTTTTAACTTATCTACACTTATGGAGCTAATCAAAATCTTATACATACATAAAAAGTACTCTATATGTTTTATTACATTTGCTGAAAAAGACTAAAAGTTATTCGATCAACTGAGACTTAATTTGTCTTATTTTGAATTACCATGATTTTTGTTTACTAATTGATATAATAATAACTTTTTACTAGCGACTTCGTTCACACAAAAATTAGATTTTACCCCGTGTACGAGTTTACCGTTCTCTGTAACGACTGTTGTCGCTGTGTGTTGAGGTGTCTTCAGACGCAAGTCGCTTTTAATAGTTGTAGTTGTAATAGTATTATTCAAGCTCGTATTAATTGTTGTATTTGAGCGCGAAGTAATTAAAAAGTTAAGTAAGAATGCACAAAAAAAAGCAAATTGTTTTTTTTTAACCTTTATTGGGTGATTCAGTTTTACTGTAGCACCCCTATAACTTTCTTATTTTAAAAGAAAACAAACCTATAGGGGTTACCCTATATTTTTGTAAATCGTAGAAAATTTTCTATTCAATGACGTTCAAATGTTTTTTCTACGATATTTATGTCAGAGTGGCGATAGTCTTTTTTTTTTTGAAATTACGTAGTATCTTTTTTTTTATTGATTCTGATAAACAATTAAATTCTAAATCTGAGAGTGCATAAAAAAATAAGTATGCATTGGAAAGGTTTTTAAGCAAAATGATTTTTCGTCAAAAAATAATACAACACAATTAGACAAGTTGTAAACTGTCAGTTACTACAGCGATCGTGTTTTGTTTGGTCATATACAACGGTTTTATGAAAAATAATAAATACTTTTTCTTTTTTCTTAAACATTTTCCCATGCATCCTTATTTTTTTTATGCACTTTCGGATTTAGAATTTAATTCTATATCAGAAACAATAAAAAAAAGTAAACCGTGTTATTAAAAAAAAAAAGTTGAGTATAGCCAGTCACCGTAGAAAAATCATTTGAACTTGAACGTCATTCAATAGAGAATTACAAATACATAAGGTTTATGGGGGTTTCCTCCTAAAATAACAAAGTTATAGGGGTGCGACAGTCAAACTGAATCACCCCGTATATACGTCATTTTTTTAAAATTAAATTTTGCTCAGCGGTTCTTAAGTTATAAGGGAACACAGAAAGCTAGAAAGGCTGTAATACAGACACAAAAAAAATTGAATGAGGGAGAGGAATTGGCATCCCAAACGGTAACCATGGAACACCTCTTTATAAATTAATCTTTACATATTGATCTGGAAGAGCAGTTCAAAGTTAAATATTTTGGAGTAAAAAATAACGAAAATAACATTTGATATAGTAGTAGTAGTAGTAGTAGTCTTTATTTGTTCTGAAAAATCCAAAAAGGCGTAGAACATGTCACAGTAATGATATAAAAATACACATATATACGAATATATACAACACAATTATAATTACTTAAAGGAGTTTTTAAAGTAATCGTCATTAAGGTATTCACTAACTCCATAGTAAGCTTTAGAAATTAGGACATTTCTTAATCTTTTCTTCAAGTCGGGAGTGCGTAGATTTTTTATACTCTCAGATGATGTATTAAATTTGTTATATATTGCAATAATTATGGAGGCAACATTTTTTTGAAGATAAGTATATTTGAAGCAATCGGGCTTAAGATTTTTTTTATGTCATGTATTGGCTGCATGGTTTCTTATATTCACTTCAAACAGATCAAAATTATTTCTTACGAAAAGGATGGCTTCGAGAATGAATAGGCCGTAAAAGTTAATATTTCTTTGTCACGAAAAGTGTCTTTACAATGATCTCGGTAGTATAGCAAATTACTACATAAAATAATAAATGTAGTGGTAGAGATGGGTTAACACTTGCTGAAATAAAAAAGTGTCGCCTCTAGCTAAATACTTCTCCCACTAATCACAGTTTTATTTACAAAACAGTAGAAAATATTACATAACTATAATTCGTTGCGATGTTTCATTTGTACGTGTACGATATAATATAATATAGGGCAATCTGTTGACAATTATATTGTAGCGATATTTAACGAACACTTGTAATGATATAACTTTTTTTTTGTTATAGGTAAAAATATGGTTTCAAAACAGAAGAGCTAAAGCCAAACGTCTTCAGGAAGCAGAAATAGAAAAGTTAAAGATGGCTTCTTTAACCAGACATCCCCACCCCCTTTATCCACATCCTGCGTTGCAGGGCTACTTTTCCCCAGGAGCACACCCTCTTGCGTCGCTTTTGGGGGCGCGACCCCCCATGGGCCCACTTGGAATCATCGCCCAACCACCTCCGCCCTCACATTTACCCTCACCGCGAGGTTCAATGCGAACGCCGAGTCCACACATGTCCTAAATACATACGAATGTGTACGACAAAGTGAGTTAATCAAAACACAATTTCACGTTATTTTTGTGAATGTGGTTAGATCACCTTATGAAATATTGCGCTAAATTAGAGTACTTCATGTGATTTTTTCAGACACAATGTGTAATTTAAATTAAAAATGAACACGCATTTTTAATTCATTTATCGTCATGTTACATAAAACAAGAGGCTAAAAAACTTTTTTTTTTTTTTAATGCACTTTGTATAGTTCTGTTTGTTTATACGTAATATGTTTACTGTTGCTGATATAAAACAATCAAAAGTCCACGAAATCCTAAATTAATTTTAATATCATTCTCATGTGCCAAATATAATTATTTAACGAAATGTGAAAGATAATTACTATTAATTATTGTTACTTATTAAAACCGTAGTGTAAATATTTTTTCGATGTTTCCTAATTTTGATAATACTATGATTAAGCTTCTCATATTTGTTCAGTGTTATTTTATTTTTATTCTTCGACAAAATGAGTTTAGATTAAAATTGACCTTTTTCAACTTGTTATCGGAACTAGTAAGACATTTTGATCTTTACCCCTTATTATAATTAATAATTAACACTCAGCTTTGTGAAACAAGGCTAAATTGACTGTTATATCGTCAAAGAATATTAAAACTTGCTTATGGTATCTTATTAATTAGTTTTTTTAATATTGAAACTACAAAATATTTAAATAATGACGTTATTTGTTTGCGTATGATTCTCATTTTACTTATCATATATTAATTTAATTTAAATTATTATTTAGAAAAAAAGACATGTTTATTAGTTTGACGAAGCTATCGGGAAGTAAGTGATGTATTCACTTAATTGGCGTTTGCTAATTTTCATAGTGGCGTATCGTACAATTCGGCGTCTTTTTGTTGTCGCTCATTAGATGATAATTTCCCTGCATATATACTCGTACCACCCATAAACCGTTGCCAAATAAATAAAGCAAATAAAAGTCCATCTTCCCAACTCAATTATAATTATTATTTATACTTTACAAAACGGCTTAACTCTTGGCATCAAATACAAAAGACGAAAATAATTACTTAAATGCACATTAAGTTTAAGACACCTCTTACTTAGACCGGTTTGGCATTTAAAGACTTTTTTTAAATAATTATTTTTTATTTCTCTTAATCTTTCTTTTAAATCTTGGTTAATAAATTTACTTATTTTCGTGTAAAGTTTTAATTGGAATTAATGAGCCAAAAATTCATTATTAAATCTTCCAGTTATAATGGTTAGCGGGTCACAGGTAGAAATAGTACACGGCTGGAGAGTGTACTTTTTAATTAACCGATTTAACTTTCCAGTAAGTGCCTGCTATGATGAAGTATGTAAAAGATTTTTAACGCTTAATTAAATTCGGTAGCGTAAAATTTTAATGAACTTCAAATTTGTTGCTATATTTTTCGGTCATCATGTTTTCTGCGACAGGACAAACATTTTAAGCACGGATCATGTTAATAAAAATTGCTGTCTCGTCGATTAAGATCATATCTTTGTTTTTTAATTAAAACGTCGAACGGTGACGTGTAATTACTTTTAAATAACTATCAACGTGAAAAAATAAAGTTGCTTTAATCTTACGAATTTTCTAAAGTACAAACCAGTAAACTGTCTTTACTTGTTAGTAATAAAAATACCCCAAAAGTCTATTTATAACACCATTTATAAGCATTTTGAATTTTTTTAAACTGAGACATTTAAACCTGACAGTATTGTTTGTCCAGTGATGCATGCATATCGAAAGTAAACAATTACTTTGCAATTAGTAATTAAAATAAATCGATAAATTATTTTTGTTGATTATTTCATGCAGTTATTTACATCATTCAGACTTTGTGATATAAACTAAATATATAGATCTTAATGCACGCATATAAACAACAATAAAATTAGCGATGAACTCATTCCGAATCTATTATTGTTGAATTTACAAATTTATACATCAATATATTTTTAATTTCATAGAAATTAATTAATATTATCAAAGCAATAAATTAAAGTTTATCTAAAGTTGTAAAAAGGTCAATGGAGGAATAAACAATTTTGTCATTGATTTTAATATTTTGTTATTAACTGAATATTGT
Source organism: Elmis aenea (assembly GCA_947652605.1). Taxonomy (NCBI): domain Eukaryota; kingdom Metazoa; phylum Arthropoda; class Insecta; order Coleoptera; family Elmidae; genus Elmis; species Elmis aenea. The sequence continues at coordinate 32,277,467 of OX393579.1, read as the reverse complement.
CGCAAGATGATTTGTATCTGGGTGGCCCTAATCTCTTAAAATTATTACTTTTAATACTGGCATTTATTTTGATTAATTTGCATGTTAATGTTTATAGTTCGAAATAATATCTTTATGTTCATTGTGGAACTTTGCCTCATATTCAAATTAAAAATGTTGTAATGCAATCGTTGGACTAATGCAATATTTTTGTTTCTACGACCCTTGTGGAAAGTGATATCCATAATTATATTTCCATATTACGTAATTACTGGTAAAAAAAACTAATCTATTTTTGATGTACGCTTAAAGGCGGATGTACAAAATTAACAAGGGAATATAATATGATCACATTATGCAATATAAAGCTGGAAAATATAAAAGTTTGTAAATTTTACAAATAAAAAAAGGGATCATGTTCCGAACAAAGTGAATGAATCCAACATGTGAAAAGTTGCCTAATAGCTTACCGCCGGGATCTGCCAATGCATATTTTAGCGGCAAAGTGTATAATTCTGGTTTTATAAAATGCCTAGGCATTCTGTGTAATGCCGAGTGGAATTTGGAAAAATATGAAATAATAATGCTTATATATACACTACCTACCTAGTACCTAGTCGTTTTATAGAATACCTAGACTTTTTATAATATAACGTCGAGTGTTAGTTAGGTAGAACGTATAATTTTTTAAAAAGAATCAAGATATTTTTATTTTCTTACAAATAAAAATCATAGCATTAATAATAATCTTATGAGTATATTTTATTTAATGCAATGCATAAAATAAAGCTTCAAACAACCTTTAACCTGACTGTCAATTACTGATCAAGTGAATGAGGGTCGATTGAGGGTTATTACTTTATACTTTGCCAAATTCCACTCGGCATTACCCAGAATTCCTAGGTATCCTGTGGTATACCGAATTATACACTTTGTCGTTAAGCTATACATACATTAAAAGTAATAAACAATTGCGTTTGAAACAGTTGAATTCGCAGGTTTCACTCCCGAAATATTTGTTTTAAGACACACAGATGTTCAAATTTTTCCTCTTATTCTAAAAGCTTAAAAGTGTTTATATTAGTAGATACTTGTTGATATTGCATTTTATATAAAAAAAATAATTCAGATAAGTATGCCCTATTTATGTTTAACATAATTAGAGTCGATATTGAAGTTACTATCTTCATTATTCTTGTCAAGTTCAATGATTAAAAAAACATCCTGCAAATTGTTTTTCTCTAACCAGCATTATTAAAAACAAATGCATTAGCTTTAATAGTCTTTCCATTATTAGCGTTTTTAAAGAGCTATTATATCGCTTAGTGCTTTTTCTTTTGTTCTTAACATATGAAACAAACAGTTTGCGTGTGAAAACTCATTTGTTTTAATATTAATAGGTAATAACCCGATGAAGCGCTAATTATAGTATTTATAGTAACTTCAAAATTTTTAGTTAATTTTTGTAAGAAAATTTAAAATTTACTTTGGAAGTTTAAGAAACAGTTGCGATATATTTATAACTTAATGCAATTGATAACTTTGTTCATTGTAACAGATTGATAATTTTTATTGTTTAACATGTATCCATGAAAGCCTGGTCATAATCCTGTTAAGTTTTACAATGAACATGGATGTTATTCATGATATCTGTACAATCTTGTATGAACGAGTGAAATGGAAGATTTCTTGCGAAGCAAATATGAACTCTTTGTTTGTAATCAAATAACGTTGTGTAAATACTTGTAATTGATGTGTACAAACTTGTAAATACATTTGTACAGAGTTTTAAATGTAAATTAGCTTATAATTTTAATATTTATGTAAAGATGAATGTATACAAGTGCTGTGTGTAACATAATTTGCTATAAATACGTACATGAATATACGACTTTCGTTTTCAGTTTAATGTTGAACGTGTTTGTTGCAAAATATGTTACACAAAAGTGTGAAATAATAATAATTAGAAATTTATTTAAAACAAAATAAATGACATCTAAATAAAAAATTTACTATACTTGTTTTTATTTATACCTTTTTCATTTCAAGTGTCGCAGTTGTTGGCTGGTTTATTCTTTTGTTTCTTGTTTTGTTTCGTTAGTTGTGTAGCAGTATGTAAAGGCTGCATAGCATACTCGATTCTGGAAAGTAATAAATTCATTTGTTTAGTGCTCGTTGAACAAAAAAATGAACGCCGATCGTAAACGTCATTTAAATCAATTGTGTAAAAGGTTAAAATATACTAAATTCATTAATTTGTTGTAATACTTATTGTGCTATAGCTATTAATTTGTTAACTAGCTTACGAAACTGTTTGCTAATGCTATCCAGGGTAAGATATTTTTGAATTGAAACATTTCGTAATTTACATGGCTTGCGGTTTTTATTACGTTTAATTTTCTTCTGGTCTGTTTATTTACGATTGTTTTAGGTCAGACGTAAGTATTACTTTTTAGATTTAATAGCTGGTTTGACTGGAAGTTTTATTATTTTTTAAGTGTATTTATTTTGAAATAAAAAAGCACATAAGACAATAAACAGTTTAAAACAAATGAGTTTAACGTACTATAAATATTCATATAATCATTTTACACAAGCAAACCAATAAAATCGAGTGTTAAGTTGAAAATAATATGCTATTGAATAGCAGGCTATGAGTTTGGAACAGCTGCGGTGTAGAGGGGTCCCCCAGAGATTCGAATGGGCCCTTAATTGGACCCCTGCGGTGCACAGGACCCCCCTGAAGAACCGACGAACGATCGGAACCCCATATGTGTACATAAACATGATTAAAGAAAACACATAATTTTTAATTTATGTTTCGTTGAAATCAACTGTTGTGATTTTGTTACGAGATAAATTAATTTGGATAATTTACGAGTCATAAAAGATTTTATTTGATAATATATAATTGGCTTTTATTGAGATTTCAAAGAAAGAATCCATAAAATTTAGATTTTATTAAGTATGTGTTAATTTAAATGTGACGAATTTGGGATATACATTTAATAAAACACTTGTAGTAATGTGTTGAGTGTATATTTCTTTTCGTTAAAAATATACAATTATAAGTAAAGACGAAAAGGGCAAAATTATAACAGGTAGTACAGAAAAAGTTTTTGTTATAGTCATGCGAAATCAAAAAAGTTTTATTCGCCAAATATAGGTACTATTGATCAAGCAAAATTGTTAAAATTTAAATGTTTACATGCTTATATGAGTAAGTACATATTTTTTACATATGCCACATTATTTTTATTGAAACATACTCAACACCATAAAATTCATTAAAATATATACAATTGTTTATGATTCAAAATCGCCGAAAAATAATCAAAATTACCTACTAAAGAAAAGTGCTGTTGCCCCTTCTACGTACTTGACTTATTTGATTCATATTTTCAATTTAATAGCAAATTTTGATTGCTTAATGATCATGTGATATTTCTAGTTCCTCAAATTATTTAAAGAGAGTATTACCGAATTTGTTCTACAATTTACTTGTTTTGAATAATGCGTAGAACTAATAAAACTGCCATTAAATAAATAGTCTGGTAGCGCCTGCCACCAATTTTTTACAAAATATTTTAATTGTACAGACATTTTATAAATTGCTGTTTTCACAATCGCTTTATTCGTTTACAACACGCAAAGTTTGAATTTCGGTTGAGTTAAAACCTCACTTGATAATAGTCGTTATATTATATTTTGACAAATAATACACTTGCCAATAGCAAGAAATATGTTTATTTATGACATTTACAAACTTTAATGTTACATTTTCACTGTAAGCTACGTAATAGTTATTTACGTAACCAGACTGGGAAGTGGTACTTTACTGGACGAGTAGGCAGTTCTGGGACGAGTAGGCAGTTCTGGGACGAGTAGGCAGTTCTGGGACGAGCCGTAGGCGAGTCCTGGAAGCATACAAGTCCAGTAAAGACACTTTACGGGTATGTTACGTACGATATTTTTTCTTCGTCCGCCACTGACACCAAAATCACTATCGTCACCATCCATAATTAAACAATAGCTTAACAAACTACAAGTAAAAATTCGCTTGGTGATATAAAGACGCTTGTTTGGCAGCACAAATTAACAAAACAACTCCACTATGGCTCGCAACCACTTACTTTCCTGCCTAGGCCAATAAAGAAAACTCATCACCATGGCAACCAGGTTCTTTCTAGCCTAGACCGGTAAAGATGTATTTTCCAGCCTAAAAATTAATCGGAAACAACTGACTTTCTGGACGGACGCAGAAATATGCATTTATAAACTGTGAATAGTGCAACAAAACTGTACAGTTTGCTCAGAGATGATGTTCATGATAATGCAGTTTGTGTTATAAATAACCCCAACAAACCTAGTATATTATTGAATGATGGTAAGAAATAAAAATAAATTGGTAATGTAAAATTTTTTATTTAAAAAACCACTAGGATGGTCTAAAGTCAAAATCAGATGGCAAACATTTTTATCTTTCCAATCATGTACTCATTTTAACAGTTATGATTGTTTTATTTAAAAAAAAAAGAGTAAAATATTGGTAGGCTATGAGAGCAATCTCTTTGCAGAGGGCAGAGTTCGGGTTAAAAAGTTGTTCATGATAAACATCTTCATTTGGTTTTAAAACCAAATACAATTTCTGAACGTATCTCATTTAGACGCAAAATTTGAGTTCATAGCTTACTGAAAATATTTGGAAACTCAATGTTTTTTTCCAACAATATTAACATGTTTATTTAACTGGAGAGATAAGATAGATCATTCTTCGGCTCTTCAACAAGTTTATGATTCAGAATTCGTTAAAACCTAAATACAAACCAACAGGTCATCATATAGGTACCGCGATTTCTTGAGCAATTACTGTTCATTCCGCGGTATTTGTCACAAATTTAAAAATACTGTGCTTGTTATAAAAATCCACAGAACTGAATCATACTATGTGAATCGCATGCAGTTTTTGTCAAGTTTAACTCTTTTACACCCAAATATTTACTTCTAAGGTAACTACAAAAATGTGTTGTTAAAGTAATAGTTAAGGGAAAAAACAATAATAACAATTTTATCAATGAAAAACGTAACCTTGCTTATAGCCGCAAAATGGTGTGATAACACCTAAACGCTGTTCGTCATAATGTTAACAAAACAATGTTGTATAGGTAGATAGTCACAAATTCTTGACGCAACATTAGGGGTGTGTGTATTTAAATGATATTTGTTGATTAAGATTTTTTGTTTTCCACGGCACGCTTGAAAATTTGGTGAAACCTAACTTATTTTAGTTAAACCTTTTTTTTTATTTCTTATTAGTTTAGCACTAAAATTAACTTATGATTACATCATTGAATTCAGAAAAAAACATGTCTACCAGATTTAGTAAAAAAAATAGATGGTGCCATTTGGAAAAAAAATGACTATCGTTTGACATTTAAGTTCAACTTGAAAAAAATTGAAATCCAATTCAGTTTATAGTATTTGAGGAGCCATTTCATTTACTTTTTTGTTCTCCAAAATCGGACCACAAACAACGGAGTTACAGCTTGCGGCGTTTTTTGTGTGACACCCTGTAGTCATGACCAACTAGCGTTTCCCGTTACAAAAATATAAGTTTATTTTATATCTCATAAGTCAAGGTCGCTAAAAAAGTTTTACCTAATTCTGTTTTTAAATTAAGCATAAAAATCTGTATCAAAAACAGTCATAATTTTTTTTTCTATTTTATTAAATTAATTATAGATACCTAGTAAAAATTATGGAATTTAATTTTTTGTCTTTAGTGCCAAAATGGAAAGCGATATGAAAAATCTGATTACACAGGCGTTCTTTTTTTAAAAAAATAGTCCAAGAGACTGATATCAGATTTTCGCTAACTATTACGGTAATCGAGATACCGTATAAAACATTCGAATTTGGTCCACCCGTACATGGTACCCCACAGACAGACCCCACACCAAGGACAAAAAAAAAATTAATAATATTCACAAATTATTGTAAAAAAATTACTATTAGGCTTGATTTAGCTTTTAATTTAATGATTTAAAGAAAAAACTAAATTTATGACCACAATTTGACGAATTTTTAAATGAAGCGTTTACGTTGCATAGGTAAGTATTTTAGAGAGTATTCCTGAGTCACTAATTTGACGAATCTTCATTTATTCTCTATTTGTTTTATTTTATTTTTTTATTTGTGTTTGGAACGTCAAAAAATTACTTGCGCTAGGGCCCTTTTATGGAGAAAGCGGGCCCTGTGTACAGTCACCACTCCTTATGTATATAGGGAAGGCGCAAGGTAGGAAATAATATGGTAAAGTGACATTTTGCGCACTAAAATGAGTGTCTGCTAGCGCATGGTCGTAAAAAAAAACTTTTTGAAATTTACTATTGCTCAGTTTTTTTAGTAAATATTAAATTTGTTTGATTTCTACCTTATGTTACAGTTGCATACCGCACTTAAACGAAATGAACCTAACGGCAATTTTTTTGTAGGTACTTTGAACCGGGGCCATTTATTTTTCGTTCCCTTTACCTTGAACTGAATCGACAACACTTTTTCAAAAGGTTATTTTGTAAAATACGCATTTTATTTAAATTTAAATATTGGTTAGTCCCTATTTATTTTGTTGGGCTGTTTTAAAAATTACAATAGATTTTTTTACGTAATTTTAATATAGACACCTACATTTAAACAACAAAATCAGCAAACCATCCTTAATTTAATAGATGTTTAAATCATTAAATTCTTTTCAAAAATAATCATTTGTAATTTTAGTTAAAAACACACTTATCTTATTTTTTTAAAACTAAACTACGTATAATTCTGATACTTTTCCATAAGCATTTAAAAGCCAATTTCGTGAAAACAATTAAAATATTTGTGTAAGTGTATAGATTACACAGGTGCACGCTAAAAAAAGTTCATTTTAAAAACGTTACAAATTTGATTACGTTCCATTTTATAATTAGTGAGATTAAGGATTCCGGGGAAAAACAAAACGTACTTAGTTTATTGAAAAAAAAAATTAACCACAGTAAACCTTACTTAATGTAGAATATATCTAAAGTCTAGTGCTAAATATTAACGTATTGCGTCAATAGAACACAGTTACTATGAATAATCACATTAAAGATGCTTTTTTACGGAGGATTGTTGTCACATCCTATACACAGTATCTCGTAATGTACGCAAGTAATTTATAATACAATCTGTCGAACAAAGAACTGTTAGTTTAATAATCAAGATTTAACAATAATATCGTTAAAATATTATGCTTGTGCTGTCAAATTAAAGTCAGATTGAAATGTAAGCCGTAACAGAACACTGATTTCTTTCAACAGCCATGATTACGTACCCCATACAGTTAGTTATGTCAATATATGATATATACGATGAAAGCCCGCGCCTTGAATCATAGATTATTATATTAGGCGTTATACACGTGTTAATTTATTAATTTATCTATCGGTATAGGTCCGTTAATTACTAAAGTCAATATTATATTTAAGTTTATTGAGACATAATTGCTTAAGATAAAAAATTAATAAAACAAACAGCGGCCCATTACGTTAAAGTTAAGTATGGTTTATGAATAATGTATTCTTAGAACGGTACCATAATTAGAGTTGTATTTAATAGTTGTGGAAGCAAATGGATATATCACGGGTTATCCGCTCTTTGCGAAGATGCGTCAAAGACTACTAGCAAATAAAAGAATTGCAGATTAGACAATTTTACAATTATAGTGATGTAAGTAATTACGAGCAGTTCTGTGTGGCCACTTGCGTCCAGTGCAATGCTTTGATAATTGTTTTTAATTAACTTCATCTAAAAGTATAAATTGTAATGATTTAATCATTAAAGATAAAAGTGAGTTTTGGATGTGTATAAAAGTACGATTTATAAATCATATTTTGCATATAAAAACATTCATTAAGCACATTATGTTTTCAATTTATGGTGTTTAGTAAAGTTTTGCACAAAACTTTTGTGCTTCAATGATTTAAATATAAAACCCTATCATCAAGTGTTCGTGGGAACTAAATGATCGTTCTTTATTGTGAGAGTTAGATCGTTAGATGGAAAAAATGTTGTAGTCGCTAAAAACAGTTGAATGTCAAGTTATTCTGAAACATTGTTTTTATGAGATACTGTACATGCATCTTGTTTTTAATTTACAAATCACAGACGATGGTATATTTTAAATTAATGTACTGCCAAATTATGTTCATTGAATAAATTAATTTGTCATTATTTTTTGATTTTAAACGTATTGCATATTGAAAAAAGTACGTTTTAGCTACAAATTTTACTAATATTTGTTGTTAAATAGCATGTGGAGTGTGAACCAATAAATTACCTTTTTCTACGACCACTATAGTAAGTTACTATTACTGTATAGGGTGGTCCAAATTCGATGGGATTACATGGATATCTCGCTTAATAGTAAAGAGAGAGAAACGGTTTAATTACCAAGAATGTGCAGTTTTTTGAGACAAACTCAAAACAGTTCTCAAATATATTCTATCATTTCCGGTTTTTCTTGTTATTTTTTTTGTCTTACAACCTAGTTTTTGTTTCTCGTCTTTAAAAAAATTAATAAAACTTTGTAACTTGCGTATTATTAAAAATAAATACATCAACCCTTATATATTTGGAAAGAGAAAAAAATAAGAAACTTAAATAGGTCATAGCCAACTATAGCTTCTAATTAAAAAAAGGCTAGTTTGTGTCATAACTTCTTAACGGCGAGTGTAAAATTTTTTTTTTAGTTTTATCAAAATCTGCATAAAAATATCTTAAAATAATCTTCATAAACTTTTTCGATATTTAAAACAATAAGGGAAATATGACATTAAAAATATAACAAAAAAACAGTTTTTCTTTAATAACTCACAAACCGGAAATGACAGAATATTTTTGAAAACGGTTTGTCCTAAAAAATTGCACATTTTTGGTTATTTAACCGTTTCTCTATCTTGACTATTAAGCGAGATACCCATGTAATCCCATCGAATTTGGACCACCCTGTACAGCCTACATGCCTAGTAAGTGGGTAAGCAAAAAAAGCACAGTTTTTTTTCATCAAAAGTAATTCATCAAAGTAAGCTCACGCCAAACCCATCCTGCATGCAAAATAAGTGAGTCTTTACGCACGGTAAGCAAAAAGCACAACTGTCTAGAAATGTTAAAGAAGACTTACGTCAAACTTGACAATTAACAGAGTACGTACAAGTATTATTTTTACTATTAGCCAAAAAAAACGGTAAAATCGTATGTATTATGTGATCGTAGAAAAAGTATGCTACGTAACACGAGCAATTACGTCCTCGTGTAAATACGCACGCGCCGTTTTGCAGCTTCGTGTGCAACTTTTCCACTCGCGCGTAATATGCTTCTTACAACTCTTGTTATGTTATATGCTATTACATACATCATACATGCTGGAATCTACAAAATTACTATATTGTGCCTAGAACTTACCATACCGGGCCAAAATCTTAATACCGGTATTTCGTATTCAACATTTTTTATACCGGAATACCGGCATTAACACCGATATTACTATTAAAAAATTTACTTATTGGATTTTTACCTAGTTATTATGACATATTTTTAAAAATAATATTCAAAAAACAAATAAAATTTTAGTTTTACAACTACAGTTGACTACAAAAGAATTCCATTAAAGTTTTTTTCGTACGTAGATAAATAATTAAAGTAGATGATAAGAACATAAATGTGTAGGTAATGAATGAATGAATTCTAAGTATAACAAAATTGAAAGCCAACATATACCTATGTTTTAAATTAAATAGCACATACAAGTAGATTAATGTGACTAGTAAATTATAGTGTTGCCGCCGAGACGAGACAATTCTCGATCTAGTCTCGTCTCGTCTCGAATTTCGAGATCGAGACAGACATTTTTCTGTCTCGAAAATTCGAGACCAGATTAACAATCGTCTCGAAAATTCGAGACGAGATCCTCGAGATTCTCGATCTCGACAGTATTTTTACATAAAGAAAAACTACGAAAAGTTTTAATATATATTTTATTTATAAATTTTTGGAAACCACTTACAAATTAAACTTTTTATTTATTTTAAATATTGTGTAATAAAATTACAAGATTGCCAAGCATTGAGGCACAGCAATGCCCTTGCGGACTCTCTGTCAAGCCTGTTGCGGTGTTTCCGAATAATCAGGCCAGCTTTCGAAAACTGTGGACTTGTTAAATAGGACATTTAAATTAAAAGAACCCATTTCGTCAGAATCGGAATCATCTGGTCCAGAATCGGCAGATAATTGATTTTGGTTTGGTGAATTATCTCTGAAGTAAAAGTTTTTATAGACTTCCTCAAATTGTTGTATTGCTGTCGGCCCCGGGACGTTAGTGCAAATGTTACATTAAATACGTAATTGTGAATATATCTTTCAAAATAACCGATTTGTACGTGGAGTGCACTGCAGTGTTAAAAAAATCAAATAAAATTTGTTTACCCTTTTAAGTCTTTTTTTTTGAGTGATCTTTGCTGCCCTTGAAAGAGTTAAAGAAATAAATGCATGCATCTAATAATATGCGTTCCCATTATTTGCTTACACAGTGGAAGCACCGAACTTGAAACAACAGCGTTCTTTCTGTATATCATCAGGGACACTTAGTTAAAGCATTGCAATGTATAAATTCGGTTTGCACGAACTTAAAATTCGAGATTCGAGATTCTCGAATTCGAGACCGAGATTGCACGTTCGAGAATTTTCGAGATCGAGAACGAGATTTAACTTTCGAGAATTTTCGAGATCGAGAATGAATAAATCTCGTCTCGTCTCGTCTCGTTGCAACACTAGTAAATTATAATTATTCATTCAATTTATGTTTTTACTACTGCGAAATAAATATAAGTTTCTTTATAAATAGATACAAGAAATTAAACAAAAATATATCAAATAATAAATTTTATAAATATAACAAAATTAAGTTTTTTTATGTGTAACGGAAATTCTTTTGCTCCTACCTATTATTTTGAATTAATCTCGCTTAATGGGGCTAATTTGCCGTTTAATTGGTACTTTGAGAGCCGTAATGGAACAAACATTTATTATGTAGATACTACACACGTTCGTGGCATGGAGAACAAAGGAGCGTGTTTCTTTAGGAAAAACTTAAAAAAACGAAATTAAATAGAATACTTAGCCTTTATTTGATTCACTTGTTTCAGCCAACTCGCAGCATAGAGATTATGGGGGTAAAGCAATCTAGTCATTTATTATGAAATCACTTTATAGGGTAGATGTATCTACTTTGTGTAGTAATCACTAACTATAACTACTTAATAAATGTTTGCTTTTGCCTATTTGGGGTAGCCCATTAATTGGGCCAACTATACATAACTGAAACTCACTGGAGTAAATTCAGGTGGAAAATTAAAAACCATCTTTAATTAATTTAATTACAAAAAAAATATGATCATTTAAAGATGTTTAAAATTAAATTAAGGAATATTTAGTTTTTACTTAATAATTGTATCGCTGCAAAAATCAGTTAACAAACATTGACTTTTTATTGACTAAAACGATATCAAAATTGTGAAATATGCAGTAAACGATAATTGTTTAACATTTCAGATTTTATGATTTAAGTTATTAAACATAAAGCTAATTCATTTTGAATATTTTTAGGCTAGGTGAATAAGTGATTAAAATTTAGTAATTGAATCGTACCGCAGGATTTAACTCTGTCACAAACTAATTCATTACACGAAACATTATCACTTCGCTTAAAAAGTCCGATAAAATATTATATATCTCATTAATTTTGTAACATAATAGTTTAATAACCAAAAGAAATTTGCTGCTTGAGGCAGTTTTAAGAACACTTTATTTCGATCACAGATATAGCTCTATATTATTTTTAAGTGGCATACGCAGACACTAATATTTTATTTTTATTCCGCTTGGTGAAATAAGAAAAATAATTCGCCGCTAACATGTCACCAACACAAATAATTTGTTTTATGTAATTCTCGTTAATATATTATGAACACCTTAAAGTAAAACTGCTATTAAGTTTTTTTTTTTACTAAAGCTGCATTTAGTAATTCACAACACAAAAACGTTTTAAAATGTACGCAAACTTAATAGATAAAAGTAAATTGTTTCGCAATGTCCTGATATTGTAGAGATTATAAATAACACAATAGTTGACTAAATATTTAGTTCATAAATATTTAAGTAATAATACAATAAAATGCAATAATAGGTACAATTATGTTATAACAATATTTCTGCCGTATTGTTAAAGTAGTTTAATATTTCACTATTATCTTAATTAGGTATTAAGGAAGCAACAATAAATTAACCGGCATCATTTATTTATATAATATCTCCGCCACATTTAGGGTGAAGTACTTTTAAAATATTTAACTTCATTTATCGTCATATTATAAAGAGAAAATTGTTTTGTACAGGCGCTGTATAATCCGCTTATTTATGTTGCCAATTATTTAATGCTTCTAAAATAATCGATATGAGGTAGTGGTCACTACTATCTTAATGGTAGCGACACAGTTCGTAATCGCGGACGCACCTTGTATCCTGTTTAATAAATTTAAGTTATTATTTCGAAAAATAACAAATTAAAGTCATGTAATTGATGTGTCTACATTAACTTTTTTTTTCAGTGCAAATGTTTTCCAATAATATTTTTTCGTTAATTGAGTATTAACTGTTTGTTTAATTTAAACTTATTTTATACAGAGTGCTCCAGAATTGATCCCTATCATGGGTTAAGTGTTCAGTAAACTTTATAATAAATAATATCTGTGCAATCTTAACAAAGGCAATACGCTTTTTCTTCTAATGATCGTTTTCGTTATCAAACGGCAATTGTTGGATAAGTAGGATAGTAGTACAAAGAGACAAACAAACATATTGCTTAAATGCAAAAGACAGGGTGTTCGAAAAGTTTCTATTACATCTATAGACAATGTAATACATTTTATTTAATAACTTCATCACATTTTTATACGCTGTATGTACAGTATTTGTGTTACAGAAGATGCTCACGATGTCCTCCAAGAGCATTCGGGCATGGCTGAACTCTTTTAATTCTTTTTTCAAACCCTTTTTTTAATTCTTTACCTGTTATGCATCCAATGTACGCTGTAATTGCAGCTTATAGATCTCTAATAGAATGTTGGTTGTCTTCATACACCAAAAATAATAGTCTCCCGGGCCCAGATCAGGTGATCTGGGACAGGGAGTCCACAAGTCTTTGGAAATTACACGGTCACCAAAAATTTTCAAAAGGAGAGTCATTGATTGTGCAGCAGTATGTGGTGTGGCGCTCTTGCTTTTTTTGAGGCATCCACTAAACAGTTGAACAGTTCACGCTACTGCAGGCTCATAACCTTCAGTACTGCCAACTGACTACTCCAAAATGTCCCGTCTCGTTTATTTTATTCATTTATTTATACTAAGTGTATAGTTACTTGTCGAACATCCTATATTTTAAATACGAGCGTGAATTTCGGTATTACATAATGTTCCCGAATTTTGAAAGGTCTAGTTAAAGTGGACATAGAACCTAAGCAAGTCCTTCATAATTAATTATTTTCCTTCAGAACGGTTCTCAGAAAGAAAGTAAAATGTTACAGGAAAACCGGCATAGCCCTCTTTGTTCCCATTGATTTGGCAAAAACCTATAAAAACGTTCTAACAGCACAATAATGCTAAACTTGTAATAAGACAATTCTAACCATGCCAATAGAATCTACTTATTGCAATATAAACTTGACAAAGATAAAAATGAAAAGCTCTTTTACAGAAGCTTTTAATGCCTTAAAAGGCCTTAGACCTATCACCAGCCATATTTAAAAAATATATACAGGGTATTTTAATTTTCCATGTGGCACTATTGCTATCTCTGTAAATAATGAAAATACAAGGTTAGTTAAATAATACAAAAGTTAAACATCTAAAAGTTTATTCTAAACAAGACAATATTTTGTTTAAAAATTCCAAGGCTTGCGTGATATACCGAAAAAACCAAAACCCATCAAACTTTTTAAACTCAAATATCTCGGCTGTTGTTGCGAATATACAAAAATGCCAAAGGAAAAAAAATAGCTATCTTTTGTTTCCTATAAAATGGTAGTAGTCAAATTTTTATTTGTAAATTACTGTGCGAGATAGTATATGAATTACTTTTTTTAAGTGGCAGTCTTAGTAGGTGATAACTTAGATGTAAAGATAGTGTTAATCTTTAAACAATGATACAGTATTTTTTTACGTTTATTTACTAAAATTAAAGAAACAACTAAAATTGTAAATCTAAATCTAAAAATCAAGATTGCCATATGTATTTGCAACAATAGTCAAGATATTCGAATTTAAAAATTTAGATCGAATTCGATTTTTTCGTTATATCACGCAATTCATAAAATTTCTTAAATAAAACAATGTCTTGTTTCAAATACACCTTAATAATAGGTAAGTTTTGTCTCATTTAATCAATCTAGTATTTTCATAATACGGTAACATTACCAACAATAACCTACGCATCCGAAAACTGGAACACCTCAGAAAAATTGCGGGGAAAACTAAATAGAATAGGATAAAAAACGAAAACATTAGAGAAATAACAGAACAAGAACCAATAAAAAAAAAACAACTTAACTGGTATGACCATGCAGTAAGAATGAAACCTGACAGAATCACGAGAAAAATAATGGAAATTGGAAAATAAGCCAAAAAACAAAGCGCGAGACCAAGAAAAAAAAAAACGGATAGACCAAATAAGGGAAATAGGGTTAGAAAAAAGACAAATAGTAAAAGAAATTAAAATATTAGCAAAATATAGAAGGGCATGGTGGAAATGGACTCAGAACCCTAAACCACCCTCCGACGCCTGAAACGGCAAAAGGAGTCGAGAAGAAGAAGAAGAAGCATTTTCATTGTTAACGGAGATAGCAATACCTACTGTCACATAAAAAAATTAAACACCCTGTATATACAATGCGCGGCAAAGGTATGAAATAAATTCATTAAAATCGAAACAATATTATTTTTTTTAAACAACCACGGACAAATTGTTTTTTTTAAGAATAGGTACATATTGTTTTATTAGCCTCAATTTTTGATCTTCATTTGTTTTCGAGTAATGACTTTTTTTTTTAATTTTGATAGAACCTATAGTTCTCAAATTATAAAAAAATTTACACATACCTACCGTAGGAAAATTTTCAAACCAAACACAATTGAAATTTTTTTTTAAATCCAGCTAAAACCTACTGGATTATATACGGGACCATCGAATGAATGAATTTATAGCTAGAGTACCTAATTAAACATACACGTACCTACATTCAAGCGAAAATCAATAAAGATTATAAAAAGCGAAGCACAGAGTAAGTAATACAGTTTAACGGTAAAGACTAATTTTTATTAATCTTTAACGCAATCGTTAATAGATCTACAATATAAATAAAATTAAATACGCCTTCTAGATTTTTTCCTATTTTTTATTCTACACTACTTGCCCAAAACAATAATGGAGTGTATGACGAAATCTTATGTTATTCCCAGGGGTTTGGAGCGGAGCGCGGAGCTGGAGCGCGGAGCAGTGGAGCAATGGGTTTTTGCCCGAAGCGGGAGCGGAGCCCTGAGCAAAGAATTTTGATTGCTCCACTGCTCCACTTTACTATTATAAACTGCAATTTTTTATTTTAATAAATTATTCTCATGGGTATAGTATTTAATAAAATTATAAATAAACTAAATTTGATTTTTCTGAAGTAAAATTATTACAATGTAAATTTTCTGAATATTAATTTTCATTATTTTGTATTTGAATTTTGAAAAATTGTAAAGAACTTTTTTTTCTTTTTTTCACTTTTTTAACTGAAGATCAATAATTTGTTCATTTATTTAACTTCACTTGTTTCTTAGGGTCAAATATTGTAATTTTTGATCCATTTCCACATATTTCATAAAATTTTAGCTTTGTTTTTAAAAACAATTTTTTAAATAAAAAACTTATTTTATTAATATTTGGAGCGCGGAGCGGAGCGGGAGCGGAGCTGGAGCAGGCATCTTGATGCCGGAGCGGAGCTGGAGCGGAGCAACTAAAAAATTGGACTACTCCAAACCCCTGGTTATTCCTTTTGTACTCGTATAGCCGCGTACCTACTCACTTTGCGAGGCTGCCTCGCGAGGCGGCCTCGCGAGGCAGCCTCGCGAGCCGTGGCTGGAATGTGGGTGCGAGGTTGGCGCGCGAGCCGAGTCAGCCCAAGATACAAAATACATCGAGCCAAAATTAGTACGGTCGAGGCAATGGCAGAAAACGTTCGTACGGCAGCAGCAAGTTTTATTTTTATTTATCATTTATTAGAGGAAAAACCACGAAAACGGAAAGAATTATGTATATCGCAAACGGTTTGAAAGTGGAAATTCTTTAATTAGAGACATAGGTATCTTTTAATAATGAACCCTTAATTGTCACACCAAAATAGGAATATTTGCAGAAACGAGTAAAAAAGTAATACTTTATAGACATCATAAATAAGAGGACAGAAGGTCTTATTAAGTGAGTATCATTTGAAATCAAATAAAATATGTACAATATTATTTAAGTTATCGTATTATAAAAAGTTGACAATTTCATTCGTAAAAAATGCAACGTTAACACGAGTGCTCGATGTAACCGTTTTTAGCACGTCCTGACTAGTCGAGGCATGTATGTCGAGGCGCCTTTGAGCATAACAGAAAAACCGACAATCGGTGGCTCGGGTCGAGCCTGCCTCGCGCGAGGCGGTGAGCGCGCTCCGCTTACCGCGAGGCACGTCCACACGCTGCGAGGCTTGGCTCGCGAGGCTGCCTCGCGAGGCAGCCTCGCAAAGTGAGTACGCGGCTTATAACATCCACTTGTATTAGTTTGTCAATAGCATCCATTAACTAAAAACCAATTTCCGTTATTATATTATATTTAGCACAAAATTTAACGACATCCTGCGACTTCAGCTTTGCAATACCAAATGTTGGTTGTGGGGAATAAAATACTTTACCAAACAATTACATTTAGTTGCATTTTAAGAAGAATTACTTTATTAAAAATTGTTTTTATTAAGATGAATATTTCATTCTTGCACTGTTTTAGATTGCGAACAAGCATTTCTAAATATTTCTGCTTTAACGTTAAGCAAAACCGATTCAATGAATAATATTGTTTATGATTCCTAATATTTCCACTTTCGTTTTTCTGAAACTGTTGTTTCAGATTATTTTCATTGTCAAACTATACCTACAGCTTTTTATAATCAGCATCAGCATCGAACGACTAAAAATTTTTATTATTGATTATGGAAAAGTAAACCATGGTTTTCAAATACTATTCTCCATCCAATTTTATAGAAACCCATATGGATTTTTCAATTAAAATAAAGTTATAATGTTGTTTGAAAGTTAATGCAAAAAGAGTCGGCACTACCAAAAATAATATTCGCTTTAACCAAATGAATCTTCATTGAATATATTTAAAAATTAAAGTGGTTGTATCAAATAAAACATTAATTAACCTAATTAAATGAACTTAACAAAAGAGATAGAATTTAAAAAATGGTCTTTGAGAAAAATCGATCCAGTAATTATGGCCAATGAAAATATACGTAATGAGAATTAGATTTTTGCAGGTAGGAAAGTCAACAACTTAATAAACATGAAATGATTATATATCAGTGTTAATCGTAAAGCAGGTGTACTATCTGTTTAATTAAAAAAAATATTTTACTCGTTCGCTGTACATTTTCTAAAACGTTTTTATAAACCAAGATCCACATAAATAAGAATTGTATAACAATTATTAAGTACATGATTACCAAATATTTTATTATGATATTATAACATTCAAATACAGTGATTATTGTTTGTTTTTTTACATTATGAAGTCTATATTTGTGTGCATGCTCGCACGAGTATTAAAAATATATTTAAAGAACAGTGGTTTCTTTCCAATGAAGTGTATTATAGTACCACTTGAATTCTTAAGAGTGTGCCAACTGACAAAGAATGATCGGTTTGACTTTGGAGGTATAAAAGTTCCAACACTAACAAAGGACACTCGAAAACCATGAAGTGCAGTCATTTTGCCAGCCTGAACACCTTTCTATTGTGATTTTATGAAGTCGGATTTACTACAATAGTGTATTCAGCAATAATACAAGCAGATTGCTGTTTGTTAAATGTTTAAAAGATCGCAGGCAGGTGAAGATTGTTCGCAGACACTACCACGTCAAATAAAAATAACAAAAATTTAATTGGAAATACAATTATAAAATAAATTCCAAGTTTAGACTATTAAAATGCATAGCATAGTGTCCGACTAACGTTACGACAATAAAAATAATAGATAATAAATCTGTCACTTCAACAGCTGAAGACGTAAAAAGTAATAAACGAATGGAACATTACACATATTGATAAGGAACGTGATAACTTTTAATTAATGCTTAAGATTTTACTAATTTAGATTAAGATAACCGAACAGTAGCTCCTTGTATTCAGCCCAGAGCAAGACTGGTTTCTGAAAAGAAGTAGTAGAATTTAGTGGAGGTATGTCCATTATCTAACTGTATTTACGAAAACGAATATTTTAAAACAGCACTACCAAATTAGTAGCCAAATTCAACATTAACTCGTACAAAATTTTTGTAATGCAGTTCTGACAGAGCCATTTATAAATCTTAACCACACGTTTATGGCAATATTTGTCAGTTGTCTTACCTCTCAGCCCATGCTTTCTTGATTTTTAACAACGCGTGACCTGAATGTTCCCCACAATTAACGGAAAAGAAGACACCACTAAATTTTATCTCCGTTAATTCGGTAATTCTGAAAAATAGCCGGACGTACGTTCAAATGACTCCCGTATGTCCCAACTAAAAAATCTTTTTAAGCTTTGATTTTGGGCGATAGAGATGATTTATAATTACACACAATTTCGTAATTAACTTTTATTTGTGGGACATTTAAAATGTATTTAATTAGTTGGCTTAAATTTTTGACTACCAGAGAATTACGTTTGTATTTAAATTGTAAACCGTAATTAAGGCAAGATAATTAAATACCGGTATTTAAGTTAGGACGACGGTGACAAAATACAGCATAAGTCTCTCTATCTACGGAAACAAACGAGCAACAATTGCACCTTCATTTATCTTCCCTGGGGAATTGTAAAACAATAGCTAATCTACGCTCTACGCCATCTAGCAATTACAGGGATAATTACTGACCCCCTTCCAGTGCGAGGTTGGTTCACAATTTATTGTACGCTCTCGTGAAAGCTTTCGCATTTACACCCAATAGCTTTATTGTTTTATTCGAATATGCTCGAGCAGTCGGTTTCCTTTGGTAAATTAATTAACACCTGCGAACAAGGCAGCTTCACAGATAAATATGTAAACGTGATTAACAAACTATTAGTAAAAGTCAAGGATTAACACTGTTACATAAATTTTTAACCTGAACGATAAACTGTCCTGAATATGGCCATATAACATTCTGACATATTGTACCAAACTTTTTGGGCAAACAAAGAGTCCTAAAGAAAATAATTAGGTGTCAAAATAATAAATGAATTTTTTAAGTGCTTATATATTTGCTTTATTAATTAACTCATTAATTAGAATACATAAAACTCAGCATGCAATATCGTTTTTATGTAAAAAGAAAGAAATTTGTTTGTTGGATATTGTTATTATTTTTTTGATAGCTTGGGTATCTTGTTTTTCTTTAAACTTTTTAGTTATATGATGCTTATCTTATGAAACATTTACTTGATCAATAAAAAATATTAGCAATGCTTTTTTTTTTCAAAAAAAAAAATCGGGAATGGGCTATTTTGCAATATATTTTTAAGTTTTACGCCGTTATGAAGTTTTACTACCTCTTATAATACCTATCTAATAACTTTCCGTGAAATTTTTCATTGTACGCATTTTAAATATAAATTATCATGCTTTTTATTTTTACGACATTAGTAATATTTTAGGATATTTGATAGGGAAAATGCAAACAGCACTTGTTTCGTTTTGGTATGACTAAAGAAATTTATTTGCACGTAGGTACCTACTTTAAAAAAAAAAACTAAATGCAAAATTAAGCTTATTATTCCTTTAATTCGCTCTTTCAAATTTCATTTTAACATTTATGCAACTATCAAAGTTTATAAGTGTTTGGTTGGCCATACAGTCTAGTTAATGACCTCACGAATGGTTTTTTCTGCTTTTTCTTTGGGTTATATAAACGAGGAATGGTTTTGAAAATGCTTTAAAAAAATTAATCGACTAGTTATGTAGGACTTAAAAGTAACCCATTAAAAAAAATCGCAACACTCCCTATTTAAATTTTTTATTAACCCCAAAACAATTACCTGCCCATTTTGTTTATTTACGTTACTGTAATAATCGTCGATGGAAAGCAATTTTGCTGTAAACGCCAAAACTACAACTTTACAGGAGAGGCAAAAAACAATTTAAGTTTTGGAAAAATAATTACTGTCCTTTAAATAATGATTTTATCGAAAAAATGTTCATGGAATGTAGGTGTCAAATAATTAAATGAATATTATTAGAACAATAAAAATCGTCCATAACTATAAATTAATGGCGTTTTGGCGCTTACAGCAAAACACACATTGAAAATGTTGCTCGATTGAAATGTCGTAAACGCCATGTCACAATGTTTGGAATTAAATTCAGGTAGTAATAATGACCTTCTAAATGTAGTACAGACAAAAAATGTAAATAAACGTATGTTTGGTGGGTTGTAAATGCAACTACATAAACTTTTATATTTCATTTGTTTTGTCGTATACACAGAAGTGTATGTAAGTAATAAGTTGTTCGAAGTACATGGGAATTAAATAATTTACCAATGTTATAATACAAATACCACGTTTAAATAAATGATTATAAATGTTAGAGGTATTCAAAGAACAAAAAGAAACTAATTACAAATAATTATTTTTTAGACTTTAAAGAGTCATAAAAAAAACAAATAAATAAGTTACTCTGTTAAACAAAAACTAGTATAAATGCATCAAACGTAACTTCTTTAGGTGGGTAATATAAAACTAAACCATTTTAAAGTTTCTATTTGCAATCATCTCCTTGTTACCTTCCTTTTAATAACTATCTTCTTCGTCTGTATCGTTTAAAGTTAAACAATCAGTATTGTTGAGTTGGATTATAAATTAATACACTAAGGTGCATAATTCTTTGGTATTATATTTTTCCACAAGATTTTTTCGGTCTTTATATTTTGCCTGTGCAATAGGAATTGTTTGATTATACAAATTAAAGTTGGGTTGAGCATCTTCTAAAACGTTTATTGTGTAGATAGATGTGGTGACAAACACCCTTACTTAACACATACGGTCACGTCAATTGCACGTTGCATACGCAAAGAACAATTATGACGTATCACAACCCCAAAACAATCTATCTTTAGTAATTCGAATTGTATTAACGTTATAAATACAGTATAACTTGATATAGTCAAATGCTTTAAAAACAATATGTTCTTTAATTGCATCCGTATAAATCGCTGTTACAAACCAAATATTCTAAAAGGATAACCTATTGTATGTGGTAACCGGCATGACTTCAAATACTTAGGCGGCATAAACGCCATATCTTAAATTAAGTAGTTGCTGTAAACGAAATATCTTTTAAAGTGACGACAGGATGATTGCTTTATACGCCAACATTAGCAAAAAAAAAACGATTTTAATGGCTTGTACTGCATAATTTCTTTAAATTTGAACAAAATAACAGTACTTTTGAATTAGCGTTCAGTTTTTATTTTTTGTCGTACATTTATGAAATAAAGACCATCCGACGCAGAAAAAAAAAAACTAAGAAAAATGATGTAATAATTTTTTTTTGCATAGTTTGGCGTTTACAGCAAAATTGCTTTCCATCGACGATATTTTAACTTCAGCACACCTTTCTATGCGATTACCATTTAAAAATGTGTTCTTTCGATTTTAACAACATATAAGTAACTAACGATGCATTGATATTTCGTATTACTGCATTGATGTATGCGAAGGCTAAAATAAAGATTATCATCGTCTTTAAGGAATTCAAATGACTAATTGAGTGTCATTTTAGCAGTTAAGCAAATATTATTGACAAAGAATAAGAATGAATGTCAATGTCTTACCGCTGAAAGTGACCGATGCGAATTTATTTCCTATGTAATATGATCGATGATGACTTAGGCATCGACAATATCAGCGACTTACAAATTGTAAATTACTAATCACTAGGTTTATGACATGAGATGTAAAACGTTAAGTGATGTTAAGTCAACTGAGTCCAGTTAGTAATTGACGTAACCCTAGCACTCAATAAATTTTTTTAGCGAATTCTCCAGTGCTATTATGAATTATATTAAAATGTAGGTACCAAATACAAAAAACATTGCTTTAATGTGTTAAAAAGTGTTGCAAAAATTATGATTGTTATAAACTTTATAGTAACATTTTTTTTGTCTTATTTTGCCCGTTATAAATCAAAATGAAGCTAACATCACAATACTTTAGTTAAGTATTATGTTTATACGTATTTAAATAAGTTTCAATGTTAAATTGTGTTTACCAAAATTTTGCACCGAGCGGTATATAAAGCAATGGATATAAAGATGATGATAATGATAAAATGTAGAGCGTTGGTGAATGAGCCAAACTGTGTAACAATTTAATTTGCACATTAGCGCCCGACGGAGAAAGGCAGAATTAATTAACGCCATTATCGCCTATCATCTGTTTTAATTGCCTCGTGAGGGCGCCATGTTGTTTTTGCGAGAAATTAAAATGGCCGCCCCTAACAATGGTGCTGTAGTCGTTACATACAGGGTATAATCTGAATAGTAGTCAAATGGTAAATTGCCCGAGAGATAACGGGACCGTTTTACACAGTACAAACAACTTTTGCACCGCTTATTTTAATTATACTTCTAATTAATGTCTTGACATTTTACAATTCTGTTTACGAACTTATGCTAAATTTTTGCCGCGTTGAGTTCCTTAAAAATGTATCGAATTTGTTATCAATTACTTTTTGTTGTATTAGTCTGCATTATTTTTAAATAAGTAACAAAAATAATAAATTTTAAAGGAAATGTTAAGCACGTGATTTACATCTTTATTAAAACAAGAGATCATCCGGAGAGGAAACTAACCGTTTGCTAAACAAATGCGGGTCAGCGCGAACTGAAAGCACACCGAACAACTGCTTGTTATTACCATTGAATTTGAAATAAACAACGTTTTTAAACCTTTTGTATATTTATGATCAGCAGTCGCACCAGTTTTGTTTCGTGAAAAACAAATAAATGTAGTAAAAATAAGAATAACATATCACAGAATAAAATAAATAAGACTATTATCTACCTACTTAGTGTATTATCTAACTAACTAAAGTCTTAGCTCAATATTTTTACAACGAAAGTTTTTTGCTGTTACATTAATTTAGAAGGTAAGATTAATCTTTTTTTTTAATGTTTAAACAAAAATTAACAAGTAGATAACTTTAATGAAATATCAATTGTCATTTTTTATTAATAATCTATATAAAATGTTTCATCAGCGGCAGTATCGAATAGTAGGAGCTGAAAAGTCTCTTTAGATTTTAGTTGGGTAAATCTGGCCTGATTTTGCACGTAGCGGAGATAGCCACGAAAATGAAGTAATTAAAACTATAAAGGGTAGGTTAATTGTTTTCCCTACCGCCACGTAAATTAAAACAAGCCAATTATGGCTGCTTTTGTCTTTTGCTCCCTTCTCTATCTTTTGATGTTCCGTCTAAACGAAGCACTTTTACTTTGTTGAAGATTTTTATCAATTAGTTGCGAATTAAAAAAGTTAACTTTTAAAAGCCTAATTTAAATTTATAGCATAAATTACACTTTAAATATCTTAATGAAACATAATGCTGGTTAATATATTGCACAAAAATAATTAAAACAATTTGCATCACACGCCTACCAAAACGATTATAAATTTAGCTTATAAAAATTATGTATAATAATAAAAAGTTTAAACGGCTATTTAAACTAGCTATTATATTATTTAACATTGAGTAGGTAGTTAAAAGTAAAACTGTTGGTTCCTTTTGTTATGACGTAGTAGCAGTAAAAGTAGTAGCAGTAAAAGTATTACTATATGAACTTCAATAATTTCTACTCTTAAGATAAAATCTCTATTACTCTTGAATAATTACACAAATGTGAGCAAATTTGCGTACATAGACCCTTAGTGAAAGTCTTGGTCACTGGCATTAAATCAAGAAAATGCCCAAGCGGTTCGATATTTTAGCACTCACGTTCACTCAAGAACTGCAGCCTCATTTAATGACATGCTTATTAGCTATGCATTAGATAGAGCACCTTTCAATCAGGGCTCGTAACCGAAAAAAAAATTTGGTTAATGGTTAACCGAAATCGAAAACTTTATTTTTTATAACGGTAAAAAAACCAATTTAACCTATAAACCGGTAAAAAAAACTGTTTTTGACATTATTTAGATTAGGAATGTAAAGTATGAAAAGATATTATTTATTTATAGTTTTATAATACAGGGATGCGCAAATGTATGGAAACAGACAAATATCTAGAACACTATTGCAGATATAACAATGAAATTTTGTATCCGAGCGTTATGGTATTTTCGGATTCAATGAAAATATTAAGGTTGCAATACGACTTCCGGTTCAACCGAAAACGGACTCAAACTTTGTAATTTTAAAAAGAACACCCTGTATATTTTTACATTTTTGGATTCCTCTTAATATTCACTTTAAAAAATGTATAAGGTTATGTGGGTCTAAAGACAACCGTTTTCGTAAAATTTACATTTTTGTGAAAATTTTGAGCGATACAGCACTTTCAATTTTTTCCAACATTAAAGTTATTTAAAAAGGCAGTAGAATTTCGTTTGAGAATTAGATTAACAATTGATTATTTAACACTTTGCGCTAGCTACATTTTTTAAATATTATAGAGGGTGTTTTTTTACACTAGGTCAAACTTGTGAAACTTTAAACATCGATAACTTGATTTTCTTAAATACAATCCACTATTTGTTTTTACATAGTCTTGAAGAAAATTTGATTGTCTTTCAAAAACGTTCACCATGTTAAATACCTAAAACTAATATTTTTTGAGTTATCGCGATTTTATTGTAAATTATTCCGGCAACGTAATATTTTCGAGTAGGCTATGAAGGTTGACAGCGGTAATTTTGAAATAATTGAGAGATAAAAACAAGAAAATTGTACCTAATATTATCTTTTCCTTTCGATTTTTTGAAATTTTTTGTAATGTAGATGTAATTTTACCAATCTTACGTTTATATCGAGATATCTTATTAGGGCCACAATATTTTTCATATAATTGATTTTGATCGTTTGCAAAGTCCTAAAAACCGATTGATAATGTATTGAGTACGCGAAAAGAACGCTGATTAAATATTAATATTAAATAAAAGTCACTTCAGCCAATCTTATCTTTAAATTTTGAAAAACGGTTAGGGTTGAAACCGTTTTCAGTTCAACGGAAAATCATACTGTAGAAACACAAAAAAATAGTTTATTGGATTTAGTAATTGTCCCATCACACTGGCCCAATGAATAAATGCATAATTTTAAGAAACCTCGATTTAAACGTAAAAATGGTAAAATTACTTCTAAATTTTTAGAAATGTCGAAAATAAGTGAGGAAAAGGTAATATTATAACTACCTTGTTTTTATCTTTCAATTGTCTCAAAAATACCGCTGTCTACCTTTAATAGCCTACTCTAAAATATTACGTTGCCCTAATAATTTACAATAAAATCGCGATATCTCGTAAAATATCACTTTAAGGTGGTTAACGTTTTTAAAAGACAATCAAATTTTCTACAAGACTGTGTAAAAATATAGGTACAGGGTGTTGTATTTAACAAAAACCAGTTATCAATGTTTAAAGTTTCACGGCTTTGTTCAAACGTAAAAAACACCCTGTATAATATTTTAAAAATGGTGCTGGTGTAAAGTGTTAAATAATCTATTGTCAATCTAATTTTCAAACGAAATTCTACTGCCTTTTTAAATAACTTAAATGTTGAAAAACATTGAAAGTGCTGTATCGCTCAAAATTTTCACAAAAATGTAAATTTTACGAAAACGGTTAACTTTAGACCCACATAACCTTATACATTTTTTAAAGTAAATTTAAAGAGGAATCCAAAAGTAAAAATATACTGGGCGTTCTATATAAAATTTCAAAGTTCGAGTCCGTTTCCGGTTGAATCGGAAGTCGTATTGTAACTTTAATATTTTCATCGAATCCGAAAAATACCATAACGCTCAGATATAAAATTTCATTGTTATATCTGCAATAGTGTTCTAGATAATTGTATGTTTTCATACTTTTGCGCATCCCTGTATATGTAGATACAATCAAGTGATCAGTAATGACTTTTGGTAAACTAATCGCATTTAATACAGATTTTGTATTTTTTTTAAGTAATTTTTATTTAAAAAAGGTGTAAAAAAACGTTTTTTAATTATTTTGGTTAAAGGTCACTTTAACGGACAAAACATAACGGTTACCGGTTTAAAAAACCGGTTTCATTCCCTGCTTTAAATTAACCAATATGACAAACCTCACAACAAAGAAGGCATGTCCTTTCGTCTATCCTTATGATCCATATTAATTCATTACTCGTTTCAAACATTTCTATTTTCCTGGAAAAATTGTTCAGAAATAAACTGCAACTCATAGTAAATTAATGACAGTTGCCAATACAGGATGTTTCAGAGATTAAATATATTTTTTCATATTTAAATGGCAAAACGATCTGCAATGAATAGTATTTTCTAATAATCCACCAATACCAATAAATTGTATTTCAATTAAGAAAGTGTTGAAAGAACTGTAAACCACTTAATTAAAGGTTTATTAAAATATCCTGTTAATCGCATAACACTGTGCCATGTGCCTAACTGAAACAAAACAAATTTATCTTCCTTTTATGATCAGCTATTTCAATTTTTTATATTAAAAGTTATTTTGGTGATAACTAGTTGCAACTAAGAGCAGTATACAAGGATTAACAGGATGTCTTTATAAGTTTTTGTAGCAATTCCTTCGTAAAAATATACGTTATCGGTTTTAGTGGTATCTTTAGAAACATTTTTATAAAAATAATCGCTTGAGCCAGTATTGTTTTATTAAAAAAAAAACTTTTTGCAAAAATCGTTTCCGCAACATTTAAAATCAATTACAAAAATCTAACGTCAAATTCAATTTATAAAAGCCTTTTTTAGCCACTTTTTTAGACACTATAATAAAACTTCATGATGATATAGTTGCATAATGCGTTAAATAGTTTAATTAATAGAATTTCCCATTGTCAAATAGTAAATGAAGAGCTATTTGAACATCTTTGATTTTTAACATAGTTTATTTTTCTGTTTTAAGAGTGTAAAACACTAATAAAAATTTGTGATACGATTAGATTTTTTTTTAATTTTGTTATGCGACACTCCATTTGTCGACCTGACGATTTACGATTTTTCACATGTTTAGTGTATTCAAATCCTTGGATAGGAACTCTATCCGGATGACTATCATTAAACAGGTTACACGCTTCCGTGTGAGTTCTCTTTCGATCTCCATAACCAACCATAATTAAAATTTCTATTGTTTCCGTTTCAGTCAAATTCATTTTAAAAACTTGACGTTTTAACAATATTAAACTTATGACATATAACTGACAGACATACAACTAAAATAAGTTCTTATGGAAACCAATGAATTTGTTACCATAGTAAAAAATTATATCTAATTGTTTAAAAAACCGAATAATAGAAATTAAGATCTTTCGATTTTCGATTTTTTTTTTAAATTTTGTAATGCGACAACCTACTTGTGATAGACTGTCATATTCACAAAAAAAATTAGCTATCTAATGATACCCATCATGACCCATGTTGCCATTAAAAAAATATATATGTGGCGCCACCACATGGAAACAAAGATTACTAACATTTCGAAAATATCTTCAAATTATGAGCTAAGAGTTGTTATTGACAACCCTGCATTTTCGTTTCTCAAATCGCATTCGTTTTGACAATATATCACTTGGTGCAATACATTAGGCGGACCCTGTATAAGCAACGAAATGACAAAGGAGGAACTGGAAATTCAGAAGAAGCTAAGACAAATAGCGGAAGAAGAGAGACAGAAAGGAAGAACAACGAAAATAGGATATCAAAAGATCACAATTGATGGAAAAGAATGGAGATGGGACAGCGAGCAGGAAAAGTTGAAAAGAAATAAAACAACAAAATATAAATCTCCAAAAAACAGATACTAAAGAATAACAGAAATATAAGTTTAACAATACAGGCAATGAAAAAGGACACGAAAAAAAAGTAAATTAAAAAAAAAAGAAATAAGAAAAGATAAAAGATAACATCGGAAATGACACAAGCAATTAGAAATTACATGCGAAAGGAAATAAAAAGAAAAGAGGAAAACACAAAAGAACTTAACTCCAGAAAAAATGCCAGAAAAAGAAAAGAAAAAAGATGGCACCCGTGAGGGCAGATAGGCCATGGATTAAGCAAGTAAGTAAGTATATATTTATATGTTTGTTGCAAAAGATTACCGAGATATGGTTAGTTATGTAAAAATTGTATCATCAAAGTTTTACATGATTTCATAAACAAGTGATGTTTGCAATTAATAAACAACTAAACGTAATTTTCAAGTAAATTCTGCAACAGTCGCTACGTTTCTACCACTATGTAAACTTTTAACATATTAAACTTTTTAAAGTGTTCAAATTGAGCCGTGTTCAGAATACCACAACAAAGAGGTAAAAAATATAAAAGAATACCCGGTATTGCTTAAAACTTTAGATATTCACTTGTATATGACGTTTAGTTGTTTATTACTTGTAAACATCACTTGTTTATGTCATGGTAATAAATGATGATAATGATGATAATAAAATGTTCACAAAATCAGCCATATATCGGATATTTTTGCAAAAATTATTTAAAATTTTATATATTCGAAAAGCTAAAAAAATGCTCGTTCATATAAAATCATGGCCAACAAGGGTTTCTATTTAAAAAAATATAAATTTACATCATATCTCAGAAGTCAAAAACGCTAAAAAAAATTAATTTTGTTTTTAAATTAAGTATAAAAATCTGTATAAACAACCTTTCTAACATTCAGTACTATTTTTATTTTTATTGCAAAAGAAGTTGTAATAAACTTTCAAAAACGATGAAATTTCATTTTTTGTCTGTAGTGTCAAAATGGAAAGCGATATAAAAAATCTGATTACACACCCGTATTCCAGCCAAGGCGAATTATTCGATAGCTCTGTTATTAGTAACAATTATGTAAAAAAGTTTCAAATAAAAGTTGTTTAGAGTCCTTTACTACATAACTTAAAATTTATTATTTGTTTCAGAAAACATTGCAAGAAATTTTACGGTTGTGTGTCTACATCACTGACGTTAAACTTTAAATGATACAATTGACTATACATACCCAGACCCACATCAACCAAATTTGAATTTGTATTTTTGTTATTAAATAATTGTTAAAATAAAATATAGCAACAGACGCATTTTGTACGAAGGAATCAAATTGTAAAGTCGTAATTACAGCCCCCTACTTATTCACAGTTACGCCACTGGTCTGCATGCATATAACATGTGAATATGTTAATTTCGTACTTATTTTTGAGCTACAAATTTTCTTTATTAGTTAACTGTGATAATTAAACCAACAAAATATGTGTAAAATATGTTAAATGCTAACTGATTTACACAAATAACTGTACATAAAAGACTGATTTATGTGTTAAACATTGATATTATCGAGTATAATGGAGTTGCGGGCATTATCTTTGTTCCACGTTGTCACGCAGCTGTATTGTTAACTTGCCCATTGCTTGATTATTTAATAAAAATTGATTCAAATTTGGGAAAACAAGCTAAATCATAACGTTAAGTGACGCATGTATGCATAAAATATATAAAAAATATGCGTGTTTATTTGACAAACACGAGAACCTTTTTTAAATTATTTATTTAATAAAAACATTACACAAAGGTAATGAGTTTTGTCTTGCAATTTCTTTTTCAGGACTTTTTTTTAAAGAAATCGTGTCGTGTCTTAAAACTTTAAATTTAAAATAAAATTATGGGCACAATAATATCACTACTTTTATTTTATAATTGCAGGTTATGCAAAAATATATTAAAATACTAAAGGTCGTACAATTACCAATCACAATGCTTCCAGTGAAACAAATAAAACGCAGTTTAATTCGCTCGTGTTTTATTTAGTACCTACTTACAATTAGCAGTAAAAACGATCAATTACTCTAAAAACATTTTATTTGAAGGTGTAAGTCGTAACCCAGTGGTTCTTAGCGTCATTGGTTCATGGACGCTTGTTTAAATATGTTTTTTTTTTAATATTCTTAATCCCACACTGTAGACTGTATATATTATTTTAGCTATGTTCATTCACATTTTAGTTGTATTAAGGAGGTTTCTATGGTAGTATTTCAGTATGGTTTTTTTAAAGCTATTTAAGGTAAGAAAATTTAAAATAGCATGAGCGGTTTTGGTGTTATGGATGCAAGATTGTACCCAGAGCCGTATTAACGTAGGTTAAGTGGGGCCCCGTTTTTTTTTAAATATACACCGAGTATTGAAATTTTGAAAATTGTTCGAGAATATTATAATCCATGTCCTATCGTTGAAAATATGCGTAAAATGCACTAAAAGAATGGTGTGCTTAGGGCTTGTACCGTTGTACCTATTTCAAGGTGCTGATATTTGAGGTTATAAATTTGCAATGTTTGTGCTCAAAATCTGGGGAAAGGCTTATTGAAACAAAAAAAAAACTTTTAATTGTTTGACAATAAAGCATTGTCAAACGCAATATCATATGCAGATAAACCTACTGAAATTTAATGACGTGTCTGGATTTATATGACGTTTTTTTTTTTGCTAAGTAAGTTCGTTTAAACATAAAATATTATAAAACACTTACCCCAAATAAGAACCACTTGTGAAGTGATAGATATTACCTCTGAAATTTTGAAACGTTACGAATGGGCAATTTTCACACCCATCACTTAAAAACAGATTATCACTCTGAAAAAAGATTATTATCATTGTTCTTCACAATAAAATAACTTACTTTAAGCAGTTGACAGCATTTGCATGCTTCTAAATAGTCTGAATCAAATTGATCCATGTTTAATGATCGAAATGCAAAAATTTGGAAAAATTAACAAACGTACCGAAATTAACCTCGAATTTTTGATTCGCGAGTTGAAGAAAGCTTGGTAGCTGTAGTTAGTGTAGTTGCAATGCAGTGTTAGGTTACCGATCACGTTCATTGCTCAATTGAAATTTATTGTAATACGCCCCTGTTCAATACGTTAGTTTATTTAGTTTGGTTGCTATTATAAATATTATTCCAATACAACAGTTGGATTTTTAACTATAATTATTTTACCAAGTATTTGCTAGAGGTAGCAAACAAAATGACAATCACGAAGGACGGTTCAACATGGTGAATTCACAAGTGGCGCAAACGTAAGCACACAGAACATGTGTAAAGGTAAATGTTTACTGCTTTAAAAAAAAGCTTTTACAGACCTCTTAGCTGACCCTCTTTTACCGACAATGAATGACGGTCGTGAGAGAGGACATGTAAACTTTGATTTTAATATTTTAAAGAAAACAAACGGTATTTCTTCGATGCTTACGTTTGTGCCACTTGTGAATTTACCATGATGAACCGTCCTTCATGATTGTTAACAAAATTACTATAATACGTATTTACATACAAAACAATCAATTGGAAGTTTAAGAAATTTAAAAAAAGGAATAATTTTACAGGACTTTGTGATTCATGGTGAATACATTAGCATTAGAAGATTATCTTACGAGCAACATGTTTTTTATACTATTATTTTACATACATTTTTTCACTTAAAACAAGTCATTGATACCCTCACAAGTTTTTGTAATTTTTTTAATAGAGCTTATAAATTAATTTTTTAAATACCCAGGATATAGACAGGAAAAATATTGTTTTATAGAAGCATTTGATAAAAGCAATGAATCAGCAGCTAAATATTCTTCTTTTTCTTTTTTTTTTTTTAAGCGAAAAATTGTTCAGCTTAATCCTTGAATTAATATTTATTTATTTCCTTCTCGTACATTTCTTTCAGGTCTTTGATGCATTTTTTTGCAGTTTCTGGTAAGAAGGCATATAGAATATTATGGTATCTTACAAAATGTTTTCATATGCTTTTGTTTCTGCTTTCTGCAATCAAATTCTGTTATCAGCCGATTACAAACTGTATAGAAAAGGTATTTCATCCGGAATCTCCTTTTACAGAAAATATGTGATGGTTATCGTTGCTTTCATCAAATAGAACTTTTTGTTTCTTTGGTATTAAATACCTCAAATTACCTATTTTGTTATAATATTTTGCAATAAAAGTATCAAGAACCTTGGCTATGTGGACTCCAGGTCGGCTTCCTAGTTCGCCCATCTTTTAATGCGCCACTGTGTATGCTCTTTTAAACTAAAGGTATTCGTTGAGATGTGCCGTAACGCTTACGAGTTGACGCCAACTACCATTCGTGGAAATCTTAACATGTTTCTTGCTGAACACTACTTAAAAATTACGAGTACGTACCTGTAGTCAAAATAATATAAACCCAAATGATACATCTGTAATCGCTTATCGGTTTGGACTTTCTGGGAAATATTAATATATGTATGTTATATATTTTTAATTAATGTATAAAACTTTAAAAAAATGCCTTTTTGATCAGCGTCTGCTTTAAAAGGCTAATCAAAGCGCATTTGCAAGAACTCGATAATAATTTATCCTAAAATCAATTTGCAATTATTATGATTTTATTATTTACTTAACCATTGTTGTCACTTATACAGGGTGTCCCAGTTATCGTGAACAGCATGGGGATTGTAAACGGTAAGAGATACAGAGTTGGTTAGATGAGTCATGACGTTACCAAGCAATACGTTTTCGTGGTGACAAGACAAAGTTGTTGCGAAATCATTGGATCATTATAACTGCAAATCATTCAGTTTAAGTATTAATAAGGTATGCAAATTTTAGCGAAACTTATCTGTATTTTTGGAGAAAAACAAAAAGGTTTGAATTCACTAAACATTTCTTAAAAGACTTACTGTAATTGTGTCATTAATGTACAAATTTTTTGACCATACTCGATTTCTGAACGAGTGCAGATACATCTCAGACAACAACCAAAAATGTTTGCATGATCTAATTAAGACAAGCAAGCGTGAATAGAAAGTTTTACTGAGGCTAGGCGCTGACATGCAATTATCAGTTTAGCAACAGTTTGGTTGCGAGAGTCATTACCATTGGTTTATATGACAACGCGCTCACATGCAACTGATGTACACCTGTAAATTTGGTCAACTAAAGACACAAACTGAACGATTGCGCAACTTCCAACAACTATTTTTGGCGTACAGGTTTGAATTTCGTCCTTCTTATCATCTCAAGAGCACACACTGTAGCTAACTCGTAGATATCCATGTTGAAACCAAACAATTTAGTTGCTTGCGTGAAGCGTGATTCCTGATTTAGTTTTGCGTATGTGAGCGTGGTTTAATCAGTCGTGGACCAAACTGTTGCAGAACCGATTAATTGCATGTCAGCGTCTAGACTTGGAAGCTTAATCTTTTAATAAAGAAATATGTACTATGGTTGAAATTGAGAATAGAAAGTTTAAATGACTCCTTAGCAGAAAAGATTATATACTTGTACAAGTGAATTTAGCAAAATTATGTTTTATATCAAGAAAAATAAAACCGAAGTGAGTAAATATGTTTGTGATAAAAAAGCATTTGATAAAAATGTTAGTATTCAGTTGGTCTTGGAGGCAGATAGATCTTAATTTTACTGTTAAAACTAGAAATAATCTTAAAATATTCGCGGACCCCCTAAGAGACCTTGTAGATCCTCGGTGGTCCGCGCAGCACAGGTTAAAAATCGCTGCCTTCCTCTTAAAATGTTTTTACTTTTTAAAGATGTAAGTTAGTGTGACCGTATTTTTGGGTAAAATTTTTTAAATCACATAGTGTACTTTCTTTATTTATTCTTATGGGAAATTTAATTCTAAATTCGACCATGCATTAAAAAATAAAGAAACAAAAAAATGTGTGGGAAAAATGATTTTCAAAAGTATTTATTATTTTTCACAAAATCTTTGTATTTGATATTACAAAACACGATTAAATCTTAACAGTTAAATGTACCTAATAACCAAAATATACTGAATGGTTTTTAGTAAAAATTAGAGTTAAAAATAGACAGTAATTATTAATAAATTTTGGTCTTTAACATGTTCAAAGTGTCCACCATCTGCCTTCAAAGACAGTTGTCCTCCGTACGTAACGCTTTGATAACACACTCGCAAAAGCAAGTCGGTAGAACATCTATTTTCCATTATACTATATGCCTAATAATGCTTACAAAATGATGTTTTTTTCGTCAAAAAATAATAAAAACACAATAACACAGCTTATAAACTGTCAATTACTGAAGCGATCGAGTTTTGACTTGCCAAATATAACGATTGGTAAGATTTTGTAAAAAAGACTAAACGATTTCGTACTCATTTTTCTAAAAAAAATTGCTTTGTTTGTTTATTTCTTTAAGCATGATCGGACTTTAGAATTCTCTATTGGAATGAAAAAAAAGTATGCTATGAGATTAAAAAAAGTTGACAATCGCCGATCTGATTGTGAGACACTTAAACTGAATCACACGGTATATTGCAAGGCATACGATAAATTGCTTAAGCTTATCATAAATATATGATCGACTTTAAAACAGCGACTCAGAATAGACAAAAACGAAATTAACCGAAATTTTTATAAGAATAAAAACGAAAACGAAATTATTATTTTTCGTTCAAAATCGAAAACGAAAAAAATTTAATCGGTTTTATCACTATTTAAATTTTATTTATTAAACACAAATGCGAATTATTGTCTATGCTGAGGAAACTCCCGAGGCAATAAAATATCTCACTTGAAATAAGTGAGCTTCACTTTTCTCCATATTCATTAGGTATTAACAACTGCATTGCTAATACTTGCAATTTCGTGAAACACAAGTAATGGTGCAAATATTTTCTTTTTCTAATTTGTTGATTGGATCATCAATAAATAATAAAGGTACACTTGATTGGACAACAAAAGGGCGCGTAATAATCACGTCATTTTTAACAGTTTAAAAATAAAACATTTGACGTTGGCGATCAACATATGTTCTACGGTTTGTATTGTACAAACCAGGGTTGAGCAGATTTAAATCAATTGATTTAAATCACGATTTAAATCATGATTTAAATCAAGTGATTTAAAAAAAAAATTATCAATTTAAATCACTGATTATATGAGTAGATACAATATAATATTTATAATAAAACAAAATTGTATTGCTATTAGTAATTAAATACACGAAATGGTGAATAAACCATATCAATTTGCTCTTGTAAAGTAATATTCATTGTGGAAATGCAATAATTCAAAAAATAAATGACAAGTTTTTGACGTTAGCGAAGTGAACAGTCAGTTTTTTCAATTTCCACGGCACTCTATTGCTTCAATAACGATTTGAAGAAAAATGTCGAATATCTCGAAAAGTATGAGTTTTAGGTATAGGACATAGGTACTTAACAAAATATGAAGCTCTTTTAAAGACGAA
This sequence comes from Elmis aenea, assembly GCA_947652605.1. Taxonomy (NCBI): domain Eukaryota; kingdom Metazoa; phylum Arthropoda; class Insecta; order Coleoptera; family Elmidae; genus Elmis; species Elmis aenea. Next base: position 32,241,612 of record OX393579.1, on the reverse strand, counting down.
TTCGATGACATAAAAAAATACAGGGGTTCGCATTTGAAAAAATCGAGTTACGAGCTTTTGAAAATCATGGAAGTTGCCACCTATTTATAAACACTCCTGTATGTGTGATTCAAATTTTTTCATATCGACCGAACAGAGAATTTTTTTCTGCATGTCCATACCAAATTAAAACTCTGTATTTCAAAATAACTTCAGGAGATTTTTTTAAATAAAGACTTAAAACCTTGATTAATTTAGAAAATTAATAAAAACCTGTAGTATTTTATATTGATGCAAAGCTAAAATTAAGGCGGTCAAAAATATTATAAAAAAATTGGGTGTTGTATTTGAAATATAAAAGTTGCTATTAGTTCCAGAAAGGTGACTCACCCTGTATATCTGAAAATATTTTTATTGTGTTGTTTAGAAAAAACTGTATAAAATAGCATTTGAATCAACTTCATATCTCAAGCCGTTTAGCCACAATCGACCGATCCCGCACTAATGACTCACCCTGTATATAATTAATTAAACATCACCATTTAGCACTGATTTTTCAAAATTCTTAATCATTATATTTAATTTTTCATTTTGACAAAAATTCACCAATGAATTAAATATATTGGTTATTAAATATATTAGCACAAAACAGAAATAGCATGTGAATATGTCACTAAATTCGATAATATGGTACATTTGATTTAAATCAAAAAAATCTGATTTAAATCAAATAAATCGATTTTTTTGTTTTTTTTTTTAAATCACGATTTTTATCCACCCTGGTACAAACTACACTTAACATACGAAAATCAGTTTAATACCTTGTAGTAATTCGGTTTGGGTTATTGATAATGATTAAAACAAAACAAATAGACGTTTACAATTCAGCGGGGGACCAACGATTGCTAAGAAACAAAAACAAAAATGTAAATGGACTTTAAAATTTAATACTTACAAACATTTTAAATCTCACATTTATTACCAAAAGTACAAAATAATGACGCTACATTTAGTTTTATTTAAAGGTGAACTATGCTGATTTACATATTAATACATACGAAGTATTTATAATCTGAAGTTTTGTCATGTTACCAACAATGTCATTTTGACGTTTGGCGATAGTTATTTGACAAGTCTTCGGTTCTGAGTTTTGTTAAAAAGAGGGTGGTGATTACAGCAAAAAGGTCTCGACTTGGTGACTTAAAAAAACCGGTATAACCGGTATTAACCAGTATTAACCGGTATTAACCGTTATTAAGTTTCAGTTCACGAAAACGAAATCAAAAATTATGGGTGGGAAGGTAAAGAACGAAAACGAATTTCGTTTTCGTTCCGTTCAGAAACAAGCGAAGTATTTTTCGTTTTTAGTCTTTGCTTTAAAATAAAACACTATTTTTAATTCGTAACTTTTTTAACTTAAAGTTGATGAATTAAAAGCAATGCTCGTTTGGAATAAAAGCTATAAATTAATTTTTTAAAAAAATTGTTTCATTAGTTACAAATTTTACTAATCATTGACCGACACGTAAGAACTGTGTTCTTAGATTTTCGAAAGATTTAAACTTGAAAGAAATGTTTTATTGCAGGAAAAAATAAAATGTAATCAATTGCAATTATTTTTATATTTATTAGCATTGCATATTTGTCTACACATTTTATTATTCATAAAATTGTTCCGTTTTGACTGATCTCTCTTTTCGTGTTAAGGTTATGTATTAAAATTGGATGTTTTTTTTTTTAAACAGTCATGAATTTACGAATGGTTAGGCGATAATAATGAATTTATCCTATCGGTGCAATTTTATCTCGCATTTCGTTTACATATGATGTTAGAATAATCGGTAGCTTATAATACCCCCATTGTTAAGGCAACAACAAACAAAATTGATCTAAATGTGCGATCTAAACATGATCCAACCCCTAAGTAAGGGTAACTTACTCCCAGTGATTTCGTTTATCCCCTTTGAAAGCCGTATCTCCATCTATAAATATCACTCTATGTATATCCTGTTCCGACAATCTCTGTGAATGAAGCGAATGATGACTAATTAAGAGAATTTTTTGTGCTAAAGATATCGACTATAGAATAAATAAGTTTGGTTTATCTACATCTTAATTATATAATTATTTTTGGTATATAATCAAATAAATAAAGTAGCTCTACTATTACCTTAATTGGTTTGAATATCTAACGTGTCCGAAAACGGGCGGTAAAGAAGTTGTCTCAAAATCAGAGTAAGTGTTACACAGTTAATAGCGAAACAGATGTTTGGTAACTCAATAAAATAGTTTTTCTAGTTTGGGTTAGTCCAAGGAGTTTTATTTTGAAACTAGCGCATCTTACACATCCGTAAATAAAACTGAATAAAATAAAAAAGCGTTTTGTGTATAAGTTATCTTGATGTCAAATAAAATGACAATGTGACCCATTTTTGAACTTTCTTATATTGGCAAATTTGTATATGATGTATAATTTACAACCCCTTTTTTTTGTTTCAAATAAAAGTGAAGTAAACTTTACAACATGGGTAAAAAGTTTTTGAAGTTTTTAAGGTAAAAAATATAATGATGGTTTTGTTGAGTGTTCAAAATAATTTATAAAAAAGTAAATGGCATTCGCTTTTTGACGCTTCGCTCAAGGCACTTTTCAATTGCTACCATTCTGTGATTTTGTGGCATGTGACTCGTCGAGATATTTTTGCGACATGAGTTATAAGTTGAAGAATAATTTTAAAGTTAGAGAATAACGAAATTACCTGCATTTATTGTTTATTTTGGTTATTATTAGGTTGTTCCAGCAGTGCATTTTCTACCAATTTACATACTGATACATGAACTGGTTTGTGCATATGCGTCAACTATGAACTAATAAATACAGGGTGCTCTATTTAAAATAACTAGGTTGGTTGCCATAGCAAATAAACCGTAAAATAACAAAACAAAATCGAGTATACCATAAAGCGCAAAAAAGATAGCGATGCATTATTTATAAAAAAACATTTTGTTGTTAAAACAATATTTTAGAAGATAAAAGCGGTATTTCATCATTTTTTATGTTAAAATGGACCTTTTTTTAATAAACTTTAAAGGTCCATAACTTGATAACCAACGAGTTTTGGACTATGGTTTATACAATTTTTTTTGCTTAAATTGACTTAAGGAACATGCTTCATTGCTTCTTAAGTTTGGCCGTTTGGTCATGCAGCACCCTGTATATTAGCCCTGGAACGCTCTAACGGCATGTTTCACTGTAAATGACATTTGTGTGTATTGGGTTCATAGAAATTTAAGTATCGTAAACAACTAAAGAAAGCCGTACGAACATGGGATTGGGCTACCAGAGGACACGTTAGTTGAGAACGGCGCATGCGTATTAACATCCAGCGATAGTTCTTGCCTTCGTTCATGTACTTAGTTGACGAATTTAGCCGATAACTGCTGGACCAGCCAACTAACTATCAAAGACGTTGTCGGAACGCTATACTGTTGATCGTTTATCGGATCGTATATAGCCTTGCTGGAATAAACCTTATGCTTTATTTATACCAATTATGCACAAATGTGACGGTTGCAGTGACGTACATGCACCAATAAGTGTTAAAAAGCAATGCTTCGTAATTCGACGATTTTAGTTTTACGACAACGGTATGGAACCTAACAGGTCGTAATATTGGTATGTATACCTATATGCCGTGTTTAATGTACTGAAAAGAAATTATAATTTTGGTCTTTTTGCCCATGGAATGTGGTTTACTGGTTTACTTTCAATTTATTAAAAGAAGTGTATTAGACTGCCTCCAGAGAAATATTTTGCGTAATCTTTATATTATAACTGCAATCTATTAAATTGCTCGGTTCTTGAAATATTTAACACGTAAAAAATAATACTGGATATACAGGGTGTTGCATGACCAAACGACCAAACTTAAGCAGCATGTTCCTTAAGTCAATTTAAGCAAAAAATGTTATATAAGTTATCGAGATATAGACCTTTAGTTTATAAAAAAAGGTCAATTAACGTTTAACCAGACATTTCAGCAACCAATAACTTAACTCAAACACCTTTTAATACATCGGTTTAAAGGATTTTGATATGCATTTGTAGTTTTTAGTGGTTCTAGAAAAACACACTGGTTCGATTATTATGTTTAAAATATATTTGACTATTATTGAAAAATCATGTAAGATTTTTTTCATTATTATATTCACAACATAAAAGTGATCTAAAGCCCAAATTGATTGCGTTGTTGAGAATGATGACAAAATTCTATACTGTTTTCTCATAAAGAAGCGAAAATCCCCCGGCGCATTATAAATATGTAAATTCTGTATCTTAAAAAATGTAATAAATATCATATTTCCAATATCCGAGTAAACAGCACATTGTATCGGAAGTAGCAACGGCAGCATCATGACAGGGAAGTGTTGAATGAATAGAAGGACCGCGAAACCAATATGGCACTGTCATGTAATCCCCATCGTCGTCCAAATAACTATTCTGCTCACCATTTGTGAGTTTTTTATTGGCCAATAAAAGTATTTACGAAGAGTATTTCTTTGGGCTGGCGTTCTATTGCCTTAACGCAGGCCTGTATTAGGTATTAGGAAAAGTAAAAAAATTTAATAATAATAATAATATCCTTTATGTGTTAGAACATGATACATGTTATGCACATCGTCATTATAAATAAGTAATATATATTACATTGTAAAGGTAATCCTAAAAGGTAATCCTAAAAAAAAAAACATATTAAAATTAGCAATATGCTAAACATAAGTAGAAACATACATGACATTACAGTACCAGTTGCCAATATACGTTAACAATACTAAAGTTCACACTCAGAACATATCAGTCTCGACAACTGAATCGTTTTACGCAATACTTTTAAAATCTTGAAAATTAAAAAAAAAACTGTGACTTTTCGTACAACATCTTGAATTGTTTTAGGAAAAGTGTCTTTGTTTATTTTAATTTCAAAAAAGTTTATTAATTTGCAAAAATTAGTTTTTTGGTGGATGCAAATTGAAGTTGATACAATAAAATTAAACAAATCTTGTTACACTGTCGTTACGTTTAAGTACTTCTTGTTTCTTAGTTCCTAAATTAACAATGTTATTTCATTTTTATTAGTCCTTATTCTCAAGAATTCTTTTCCAAGAAGTTCTTAAATAAATTTATAATTTTTAGTATTTAATTCTCGTCTATTACAATATTTCTGGAGATAGTTGGTACTAAGAAAATGATAATAAAGTTATTCTAATCATTAAAAAGATTTTCAAAAGTATTTTTTTAGCGAAATCGTTGTAGTTGGATAATGATGTGGGATTATGAGTACAATAAAATTGAGAAAATGTTATTAGTAATGTTAGAATAAGAATAATAACAGAAAAATTAGCCATGAAACATTCGCTTTTGTAAACCGCTGATGATACGCTAAATATCTTATTAACAAGATAAATAATTAATTAGTTATGAGTTTGTTGTTATTCTTGCTATTAAAGAGGAAACACCTTAAAGCAAACAATTTTTTTTTGTACCTATATCAAATGAAATCTTCACACACCTAATCCTCAATATCTTTAAAACAATTCAAGACAATTTTATCATTTTACATCTAAATATAAACGGAAAAACATATTCTTAGTAAACTCTTTGAAGACTTAAGTGATAACTATTTTCTGCAACAAACTGAAAAACTTTCAGTACTTTAAAATGAAGTACTATCTCTTAAACAGAATAGTAGGTGCTAGCCTTGGAAGAAGCTTTCCATATTTAAGCGCTAAGCCAAATGAAAATAAATTAACAATGAACAAGAATCATATTTTTGAATGGAACGCCAAATCTATCGTACAACACTTTTTAAATTGTTCGTGTATAAGCAAGTCTTTTTTGATTCAAAATGTACGAAGCTTTTCTACAGTCTATGATTTTGTAACAACATTAAAAGTAGGCTAATTGATTGACACCCGTTCAAAGCGTTGATTTTTTAATGACTATTTTATAAAAAGTATCTGGTGAAACTTTTATATTATTTGTTGATAGCTATGAAAATATGTGTAAGTTGGGCATAATTAAACATTTAATTATAATTCCTATGGGTTTGTTCTGCACCAGTATCAATATAGAAAAAAATTGTTTTACAATATGCCGGGTGTAAATGAAGTGTGGCACACACCCTTTTTTTTCTTTAGTTTTTATTTTAGATAAATGAAATTTTAAACATATGATATGTGCAAAAAACCGGGTTTTTTAAATAAATGCACACAATTGTTTTACTTCCGGTTTTGCCGAAAATTATCCAAACTTTGTTATTGTAAATGAAACACCTTGTATATTTTGACATTTTTGGAAAGAGGAAGCGATTTTGAATAGAACTGCACTATTTTGGTTTATTTTTATAACATCATTTAATTTTTTATTAAGTTTTAATTTAATGAGTGTGTAATCATTTTTCTACCACTGCAATAGCATACAAACACGTAAACAAGCATTTGTTTGTTTCCAGAGCGATCTTCCATAGCACCTTTGTTTTTGTTTTGAAAGATTTGTTTTGTTGCAGTTATGCACAGTGTACTGCGATTAACAGGATCTTTACAATAATTTGAAGTTTTTGAAGCAGACTCAATAAAAATACAGGTTATTGATATCGATGGATTCGTTAAAAGATGCTACATTTAAATAACCGCTTGAACCACCTGATCCATTTAAAAAAATTGACTTTTTGTCAAAAAAAGAGATTCCACAACCTTCAAAGCCGATTAAAGTAACCTAAATGTCAATTAAAAATTACAAAAACGTTTTTTTGGGCAATTTTTGACTTAATAAAATTCAATTTATGCAAGTCACGGCGCACTTTTAAACAATCAAATTTTGATTCAAAAATTATTCGAGGTTATAAAAATTAACAAAATAGTGCATTTTATCCAAAATCGCTTCCTCTTGCCAAAAATGTAAAAATATACAGGGTGTTTCATTTAAAACAGCAAAGTGGGGTCATTTCCGACGAAACCGGAAGTGAAACAATTGTATGCATGTGCTTTAAAAAAAAACAGTTTTTTTGTACATATCATATGTTTAAAATTGCAATTATCTAAAATTAAAACTAAAGAAAAAAAGGGTGTGTACCACTCGGTATTAAACTTCGAAAAATTTATTTTGAGTTCTCATTTCTCTAGGAATGAAAAATGTTAAAAGATCAGAACGACCGATATTTAAGTATTTATCAAACTTAAATTCTATCCGCTTTTTATTATCTTCTATAAAGTACTATCCTGTGTTCCACCAGGGCGCATGCTTGTATCCCAGAGTTTTATCCACCCTAGACTTCGTAACGACCGCAAAACTAATAAACCAATTACAGCCCCAGGGATCAAATTCCCTCTTTGCTCCGAGACCCGCGTATGCTTGACCAAGGTGGCCCGTTATCGAAGCTTTTTTCATCGACTAGATCTCCCGCATCAAATGTGTGTAATTTTGTTATTAACGCTATTATTGGACTACCGCTGAGCGAATTTTATTGACTGTCTATTTTTCTATGAGCTTTAATTTCAAAACACCCAATACTTTATTTCTTTATTTCACTGTTTTTAATGTGTAAATAAAAAACACATACATATTAATAGAAATAATATATTTAAAATAATGTGAATGGCCAGCCTTGTAGACATTACGGAATAAAGATATATCAATAAAATCAATAAATAAACATCACTGTTAATCGGAATGTTCAAAATTTATTAATCTGTTGGTTTTATTAATTCTCGAAGACGAATAATTATACAAGTTGTATTTAAATATCATTCATTCATTAAAGTTTAAAACGATCTTCATTATTGTATTTATGTGTACATTATTCTGTCAGTTGCCTATTGTAATTAATCGATGGTTGGTACGTTACATGGTAATATAACAGCATCATCAACAAAAAACTTTACATTTTAGGCCATGGACTTGATGTAATCGTTTAACTGTAAAGTACGAAACATATTTGCAAACAATACGATGAAACAAAAAAAAAAAAACAATCTAGAAACCAAATCTACATTATCGTAGTGTGTAAAGATGCTGTTGTGAGAATTGATAGACCACTGTCCATGTAAATGTTTAATTTTTTTGATTTGGCAAGCAAAATTAGTCGAGTGTTTCAATTAATTAATTTATATAATACAAACTTTTTAAGCTTATGTTTGTTGCTCGTCAAACTCATTTCTTTTTAGATCTATATGAAAATTCTGATAAATTATTGTTTATTCACGTGTTGCATATTTGTTCTCCAATAAACATTAATTTAAGACGACTGTATAGGGTTTCCCTCGCGAGTTCCCGGGATTCCGGTCCTTTTCAACGTATTTTATATTTCCCGGGAAATATTTATTTTCACGGGAATCCCGGGAATCTCCATGACAAAATTTAAAGCATTAAAATACGTTTACAATTCTATTTTTGTGTACCCTGGTAATGCGAAGGAAAATAAGTTATAAATGAAATTTTATTGATAAAAACGATCTCTTTGCTGCTTGATGCTCTCAAGACAATTTCACCCAAATCAATGAAGACTGGGAGAGCATTTTATGCAGCATGATTTTTTGATAATAAATTAGGTAAAATACCAAGTGACGGAAGCATAGATCATCTTTGTTTTCTTAAATCAAATTACAAAAATTCATTGTAAAAATTATGTTATTGTGTTCATTAAAATCAAATTGCAATACAAAGGTAATATTTCTAAAATGTATGTTTTTCTCACCAATATTATTTTATTATTTATAACATTCATGGAGCACAATGTATTACATATAGGAATTGGAGTTGTTTTTAAACAATAAACCACCCCCTACCTTTTTTGGGTTATTTATTTTAAAATATTGACGTAATTTATTTAATCATAGGACCCCGGAATTTCCCGGGAAGAAGACCGATCACTTCCCGGGACAAGCAAAAATGTCAAATATGACAAACCCTGGACTGTACCTACTTGCGCTATGTGAAAAATAGCGATTACTGAAGGTTTGTGTTTTATCAATTGCGTAATCGTAATGTATTAGATATGAAGATTCTGAAAGCGTCACGGTGAGACGCCCCCCTCCATTTTAATAAAATAAGACATTATTACGAACACGTTTGTTTGTAACTGCTTCGTACTGCTTAATTTTACCTAATAAATCGGTTTAAACTTTTAATTGCTATCTCAGTAAATAATGAAAATACAAGGTTGGTTAAATGGGACAAAATTTGCTATTAACGATTGAGGAGTGTATTTACAAGGTCTTGTTTTGTTTAAAAATTCCATGGCTTGCGTGATATAACGAAAAAACCGAACTCGATCAAAATTTTTAAACAAAAATGTCTCGCCTATTGTTGCGAACACACAGAAACGCCAAAGGAAAAATGTTTTGTAGATTTTGTTTGCTAAAAGATGGCGATAGTCAGATTTTTATTTATAAATTGCCGTGCGAGATATTTGACAAAACAACTTTTTTTTTAAATGGCAGTCGTAGTAGGCGATGACTTAGATTTAAAGAATATTTTTTTCTCTTTACAACGATATAATATTATATATGTCTATTTTCAGAAATAAGCGAAATAACCTAAAAAAATGCAAAATCTTAAGATAAAAATCAAGGTTGCCATGAGAAAAAAAAACAATAACCGACTTCAATTGTCTTATTTCGACCCTTGTTTGTCAATTATAATAATTGTGTTCACTGAAAGAAATATAAATCGATATAGGTACCCCGCGATCACCCGATTTAACGTCACCCGACTATTTTCTGTGGGGGTACCTGAAAGGAAAAGTCTACGCTAATAAACCAACAACAATTCCAATGCTTCAGGACAATATTTGACATGAAATTGCGGAAATAACACGCGAAACGTGCGAGAATGTCATGAAAAATATGATTAAAAGAACAGGCATTTGTAACGCTGCCAGAGGTGGTCACTTGAGCGATGTCATATTCCATACATAATTGTCATAAACCTACTGTTGAATAAAAAAATCCAAATTTAAAAAAATGTGATTCATTTCCGGGTTATTCAAAAACAACATCGGCCTGGAACATAATATTCACCCTGTATATTTCCCCGATACAAAATAATTTAGTGTTTACTCTGTACACAAAACATTATTCAGCTCCTCTGAGTGGCTCTCAATTCAAAAACGAAGTTACAGACAGACACAAACAAAAAAAAACAAAAACACTGAATTTTTTATAAACAGAAAATTGCATGAAACACCTTACAGTTTCTTTTAAATGTATTAATTTTAGAACTAAAAGTATGTGGTTAGTTCTATTTTTAGGAGTATTGTAGTAAAACATGTGTTGTGAAAAATAACTAAACGAAAATTTTACATTAAATCAATAAAACTGAGTTGTTGATGTATTTTTTTGCCAACAAGTAGGAATTTTGTTGCGGTAAATGTTTTATAAAGCACCTTACATAAGGGATATTATTAGATAATGTTTGTAGTGTAGTAATTATTATGTCAATTTTCACTTTTAAACTGTAAGTTTTGCCAAGAATTTACGAAATTAGTGTGAAGCTGATTTACTTTACAGCAAAAATCAATCACCAAATCGTCACCTTGCCCCATGCCAAGTAAATTAGAGCGACGAACTTCCTGTTGTAATGAACGAGAAACAAAATTTGACAAAAGAAAGTCATCAATCATTTGTTTAAATAAACAAGTTTTGCGTCTATTGTTGCGCAAATCGCCTTTCAGTTCATAGGCGATAGACGCTAATCCGTCCACGTGGCCCTTTGTCCCTTATCGGCCGCGAGAGCGCACTGCGATCGCATTTCGATATCGCAACACAAATAAGTCAAGTGACATGGGGTGCATTGGTAATTTTCATTGAATGATTCAGATTGGCTACTAAATTGGGTATCTTTTGTACCGCTAAAGATAAAAGTGGTGTTTGGTTGCAGCGTGATGTAATTTCCGAACAGTGATGGCTTTCACTCGATGGCTGGAGTTATTTTTAGTTTTTTTTTTGCTGTTGTAGATATGATGGTGCTGCTGTCATGTTAACACGTGTAGGGTTTTGTTTGGCGTTTGTTTTTTGATACGATTTTAAATAGCCTGTCTGTGTGACGACTATTTGATGCACTGGAACAATACATGAGTATTTACGGCAAACTCGTTTTTTATCGCTCATTGCATTTTAGTTCGATGATTTTATAACCTATCTCGAATTATAATGAAATTCCATTTATGTGGTACCTATCGAAATTCGAATCTTTTTTTTGTATTTAAGCTTCCATGCCTTTAAAAAATCGAAAATGTTTTGTATAATAAAAACAAAATATTAAAAAATATTCTAATTTGTAGAAAAGCTTTCAGGAAATCAATGCATATAAATATTTTTTTAAATTTAAACTCTAGTAGAGTTTACTTGTATGGCAAGCAGTTTAATTCTAGCCTAAGTTAATAATGTACAAACAGTCTAAGGTTTACCCAATAGTAGTCCTTAGTTTGCTAATATATAAGTACACTAATTATTAACGTGCACACTAGCGCACAGTCTCTGCTTTTAAACTTTTGCTTAAACGAATTCAAAAGGTTTAACCCTTTTGAGTCTTTAGTAATCTTGTAGTGTCCAGAAGCTGGATCTCCTCAACGTTTACATGTTGATGGAACCTTTCTTCGAGGCTCTTGACAAACTTGTTAATTGTGTCGGTTACAGTGTCCATGTTGAGGTCCCGATGTATGTCACTATTTCTGCAGTACCAGGGTGGATCAGCGATGTACCTTAGTGTTTTGTTCTGGAATCTCTGGATGATCTGATTAAATACTCTGTTTGGTGTATCCCCATATGTCCCATATGTCCATACAGCAGGCTTTAAAATTTGCTTATAAAGCAAAAGTTTATTATGTAGGGTCAGAGAGGAATTCCTCCCGATTAGCCAGTACATTTTTTTATATTTGATGCCTATTTCTTTCTTTTTTTTTCTTGACATGAGCCTTCCAGCGTAGCTTAGCGTCCAATGTAATACTTAAGTATTTTGCTGTGTAGGAGTATGGTATTTGTTTATTATTTATGTTGATTGGTACATGTTCAATTCTCTTGTTGGTGAAATTGACATGTACTGACTTAGTTTCATTTAAATTTATACGCCATGTTTTTGTCCAGTTTTTAATCTGATTGGCAGCTGCTTATAATTTCTCGGATGATTCTGTATTGTTTCTTCCTACTGCTAAAATAGTCGTGTCGTCGGCAAAGGTCGCTATAGTATTGTTTTCAAACTTTGGAATATCACAAGTATACAATAGGTATAGAACCTGACCTAGTACGTTTCCTTGTGGAACCCCTGTTTAATTTCCTTAAGTTCTGAATAAGATTCTTCTTGCTTTATTCTGAAGTCTCTCAGAGATGTAGGACTGAGGAATTTGGCAGTATTGTTTTGGGAGAAGCGATCTTAGTTTAGAATTTAAACCATCATGCCACACTTTGTCGAAAGCCTACGCTACGTCTAGAAAGATGGTAGAACAAACTTTTTTTTCTTCTAGGGCTTTTTCTATGACATTCGTAATTCTGTGTACCTGGTCAATAGTTAAATGTTTATTTTTAAACTCAAATTGATGAGAGGGAATTAGTTCCTTTTCTTCTATTATTGGCTTCTTTCTTTTGAGCAACAGCTTGTCGAACAGTTTCGATATAACAGGCAATAATGAGATTGGCCTGTAAGATAAAACTTCATGAGAATGTTTCCCTAATTTAGGGATTATAATCACCTCTACAACTTTCCACAGCCTAGGTACATACTTGAGCCTAAAGGCAGCATTTATTAGGGTGGTCAGTTTTACTATGGCTTTCCTTGGGAGATGTTTTAGCACTTCACCAGTGATTAAATCAAACCCAGGGGTTTTTTCGGGTTAATATTTTCATTAATTTCAGTTATTACTTCATTAGGTGCTGTAAGTCTGATTTCATTGTTTTCTTGTAGGATTTCTTCCCAATCAGGCGCTTCTACGTTTCCTCCATGTGATTGGAATGTTTTTTCTAAATGATCTGCGAATGTTTTGGCTTTTTGTTCACTATTTGGGGCCCATTTTCCATCCTGTTGTCTTATTGGCGGGATCTGCACGATTGATCTTTTTAGTTGTTTGGTCGCTTTCCATAGAGAACAGTCACATATTATTTATAAATATTAGAAATCAACATAAATTAGAAGAAAATTGGTTTACAGCGGGTAGTAGATTATTATATTCATCAAGGGCTCGGGTAAATTTTTGTTTACACTGATGTATACTGTTATTGTCGTTGATTGTATACATTATTTTTCTACATTTGTTTAAAAAAGAAATGATAATAAAATTAACAAGTGACGGTATGGTTCTAAAGACATAATATTTAATACAATAGAAAATGCACAATACATTTTGTTTTTATCCTAAATATTGAGACTTGTGTTGTTAGACACTAAATTATTTTTCATTTTTCCATAAAAACATCTTTCACTCTCTTTATGTTGATCTAATAAAGATTATCTGTAGCGAATATAATGGTTTTAGCACCCCCTGCATATGTATTGATGTTAAAAAAATAATGCATTTGAAATGTGGACAATGTATGTAATATAGTCTTTAATGTAAACAGATATACAAGTATCGTGACTTCTAGGTGTGGTGTGAAAGTTAACAAGTACTAAATAAGTATGTTTTAATTTCTGGCTCATTACACAATCCATTTGTCTTATATATAATCCTTATGACATTCATTTGTTTCCACCAAACAGCGCTTTTTTGTTTAAGACAGCAAAAACATAAAACTTGTTATTGGAAAACTTTTTATGTTTTAAATGTATATAGTACTTACTGCAGAGATTTTGACAATATTTTAAGTGATACTATTTTGTATTGATTCTATGTGGATAAATTATTAAGTAACTAATCTACTTAATCAAGAAAAACGAAGTTACTTCCTCTGAAAACTACATACATATGTACTTATTCCAGCATTTTATATCAATTTTAACCCATTTGGAAAAAGTTTTTGAGTGACTTGTAAAATATTGCTCCACAGCGGCTTTAACTTCTTCATTAAGTTCAAATCATCATTCTCTAAAATTTATTTTTTAAATTTGGAAGAAATAAAACTCAAATGGTGCTAAATTAGGAGCATAACAAAGAAACCTTAGCTCAACAAAACCAGAATCTTGGATGATTTGTTTAACTTAATGATTTTCATGCACTCTGCAATTGTAGTGAAGCAGAATTTTTTTTTTCGCCAATAAGAAGTTGATTTGCAAAGCAAGTTTCAAATTTTAATTCATCTTACCATAAATCTCTTCCGCACAAATCTAATCAATATGATTCGTTCGGCATTCTGGAGTGATCAGTTTTACCTCAGAAGATTATGTTTTGGCCTTTTTTGAAGGTAAGGAGGCCTTATGATTATGAAACCACTGCATGGTCTCTAGTTTTGTAGGAAGGTTTCAATGATCCGGGTCCCGTCAACGATCACGATTCTTGAAACATAAAAATTAGCGTTTTGCAAGTATTCCAAATTTTGTTAAGAAATTTTCTTTCTGCAAAATGTTTGCTCTTGTTTAAGCAGTTGCGGTATTTGACGCGCAGACCCTTCATGTCCAAATCATCGTGTTCAATTTACACAACTGTTTTTTCATATACAGCTTAACAATAATAGAGAAGCCAAGAAAATGTTCTCGTTTTTATACATTAAAAAATATATACCGGTTGTAACTGACATCAGGCTCACCCACTTTTTTTTCTTTAGTTTTAATTTTAAACAATTGAAATTTTAAACATGTGACGTTCGAAAAACCGGATTTTCTGAACATATTATGTACACTTTTGTTTCACTTCCGGTTTCTCCGGAAATGGCCCTAACTTTGTTATTTCAAAGGAAACACCCTGTATATATTTACATTTTTTGAAGGATGAAGAAATTTTGAATACAATTCACTATTTTAATTAATTTTTATAACCTCAAATAATTTTGGGACAAAAATTAAATTTTTTGTTAAGTGTACTGTGACTTGCATGAACTGAATTGTCTGAAATACTGTTTTGTTCATTTAAATTACATTTGTTACTTAATAGACTTTAAAGATTACGAAATGGCTTTTTTGACGAAATGTTTTTTTTTTTTAATGGAACGATAGTGGCTTATGCGGTTATTTAAATAGAGTATTTTCTAGGTATTTTTGTTAAAATTTATTTATAAAACTACAAAAACATTTGACTGTTTATTCAAAAATACATAGAATGTATTATTTTTTTCTTGTTGTTCCTAAACGTTATAATTAATTTTTAGTTGTTAATAATCATTGTAAAAAGAGTCAACACAAAAAAGCATTTGTGTTGTTGCTATTGAGTATAAGTAGTCAACTATGATTATTACGGTACCTTACCAAAACTTTACAATAATTTGAAATTTTAATGCCTGCTCCTAATAAAAATATAAAGTTATTGGTATTGTTGAATTCGTCAGATAATACTCCGTTTAAAAGCATTATCGTTTCATTTAAAAAAAAAGACTTTATATCAAAAAACCAATTTCGCAATCTAAAAACTATAAGGTATAGTTAAGTAACCCAAATGTCAATTAAAATTAACACAAACGTTTTTTGGACCCTTGTTGACTTAATTAAATTTAATTTATGCAGGTCACAGCACACTTAATAAAAAATTGAACTTTTGTCCCAAAATTATTTGAGGTTATAAAATTAACCAAAATAGTGCATTTGTATTCAAAATTTCCGCGTCTTTCCAAAAATGCAATAACATACAGGGTTATTCCTTTAAAATAACAAAGTTGGGGTCATTTCCGGAGAAACCGGAAGTGAAACAAAAGTGTTCATATGTTCAAAAAAACAGTTTTTTGCACATGTCACCTGTTTAAAATTTCAATTGTCTAAAATTAAAACTAAAGAAAAAAAAGGGGTGAGCCTGATTTTAGTTACATCCGGTATATCATAAACAGATTGATATTATGTTCCCAACTATTGCTGAAAATTTATTTATTTTTATTAACAGGTTCATTAAAAGTGTCTTAAGTTATTTACTTTTGTTTTAAATATTCCAAGATGTTTTTTTCTAAGTTGTAGAAGTTAAAAAATTATGCGTTTATCAAAATCTGTAGTTCACTTAATTAATTAAATTTAATAAAAACCGATTACTCAACTAATCGGCAAAGGAATATCTACCGATTAACCCCTTCAGACCCTGTGCACATTATAATGTACACTGGTTTACTACTTCAATATTAGACTTAAAATATTAAAACCGTGACTGCATACCATGTATAAAGTGTGCTTTGAGCATATTCTTTTAAGAAAAGTAGTATACTATCTGCATCTATTGGATTCTATTCGAAGTATATGGCATTTCGGTTGTGCATTGAATGGTAGTTTTTGCTTTTGAAAAAAAAATTGAGTCTGAAGGGGTTAATCGGTGCATCCCTAGTTAACATTTCATTTGTCAAAAAATATAAATTTTTTTGTTTAATCAGTTTAAAATAATTGTAAATAATATGTTGATCATAAGCTTTGCCGATGATGCTCAGAAATTATATCTACATGTGATTACGAAACCATACCGAAAGATTAAACAAATGCAAGTCAGAATAGGTTACAAGCTTCCAAGACAGACGACATTAGCGTCGAAAAGCAATGTGATGTCATTACAACACACATCGTGCTGGTGCTTATCATAGACAAATAGATTGTTGATGTTGTTAAGGAATTATTATTCGCCGCAGCGGAGCAACATATAGCCACGATAATATAATATGAAGTTAATGAATTTAACTCGAGGCTAATCCCGATATTTAATCCGATATAAATCATAAACTGTGCCCGCTGTGATAGAAGCATATCTGATTTTATTATACGTGCGAATGATTTAGTTATTTTTGTGTCCATGTCAGCGCATTCAAGGTGTGGAATTTAAAAACAATTAATTCATCGACGAAATGCTACCTTTAATTTGTCATTATATAGTTATAAGTTTATTTACCCACAGAACTACATAATTACGTCGATTTATTAACTAGTAATAAATGTTTGACAAATAAAATCATAGCACGGACAATTTATAAATCCATCTACCGTCATAACTCGCCATAATAAACTAAATGAGGCTGTGTTTAAGGCGCTCGTATGTTTGGTTATTTGTCAGTGACATCAGATATTTATTAAAGACAACGCTTAGGTAAAGATCTGGCTGCCAAACTTAGAATGTGAAGAATCCTTTACCTGTCCGTGGACAACTAGAGGCAAACAGGTCCGCGAATCACATTATAATGCCCGCAATGCATGGTATGCGCCACAGATGAATCTATTAAGGTATTTTTATTTATATTTAGTCGAGAATATGGTACATGGTAGAAATATTTCTGATTTGTCTGTGTTACCGAAATATTTCTATTGTACAATAATAAATCCTCTGGCGACTGAATACTTAAGATAAGTTTATTCAAATTCTTGTTTTCGTCGGTATTTCTGTACCATAGAATATTCAATATGTTATAAATTTATTACGTTGATACTATCTTAATTTAAGCATGAAATGTAAACGTTATAAATCGTTATTAGGTCCATTTAAAAAAAAAACATACTCTTAGACGAACTTTTACTGCAAATTCGTGCTATATTTTTCCATATTTTATTGCAAGAACACGATAACACACTAATTTTATTATACTTTCGTACTTTCGTAAAATTTGGACATAAACGAAAAACTAAATATCTTAATAATCTCGACACTTAACAACATCTTAACGCAGTTATTATCGACATATTTCATAAATATCAAGCGCCGTCACATAAAAAATAAATGTATTTTATGTAGGACCGGTCAAGGGTAGATGCAGTAGGCGCAATGCACCCAGACCCCGACTTGGGGGGCCCAAATTGGTATGTATTCAGATATTTTTGTAAATTTTGTGCCACCGGAAAAAAAATTGTCGGCTGAAAAAAAGGTAGACTTTCAAAATTAAAAGATTTTTTTAACGAAAAGTAAGAGTAACTTAAACCAGTGAATAAAAAAGGGGGACAGAAACAGAAGACAGTGTAATATCGAATAATTCCACATTTAAGTTGTACAAGCCATGGTGTCGTTTTTTTTTTTAAATATAGAGCGAAAATAAAGTAAAACGCATAATAGGTAATATTCAGGGATGGAATAACGTTTTCAATCGTTACGTTATTGTATAATGTTATTTATTATTTGTTTTCGTTACATAACGTTATAAATAACTTTAAAAAATTAATTGTTATGTTATATAACGTTATATAAATTATGATATACAGGGTGATTGAAATTCGAGTTTAAGCATGGGGGTCTCTTATTATAATAGCTAGATAATAGGTTTCAATTTGGCAAAGTTGCTAAATTATTAATCCAAAGAGAAATTGGAAATATCTCAAACGGTATCCGAGAAAATTAGAAAAAACTGGAAAATACCATTTTTGAAAATCGTCCTTAACTCCTTTGGGGTATAAAATATTTGAAACGTGTGAAAGCATTTCCCAAGCAACTTTTTAAGCCGAATCGGATGGTTGTCATAAATTTTTCCTAGATCGATTCGTTTTTGTTTTATGACAACGAACTTTATTTTTTCTTATGAGCGCAATTTTTGCTATTTACATAATCAAATAGCATTTATTTTTCTGAATCCATTGATGTATCACACATGGTATTTGACTTCTTTATTAATCGCCAAGTTTTAAAAAAATGTTTTAAACAATAACCATTATAAATCAGGTAGGCCGGTCGTTGTAGTTCCATGACAACCAATCAACAAACTTACAGTTTTGAAAGCGTATTACTTGTCACATTAATAAATTAATTCATAAAAATGAACTTTAATAACGAAGAAAAATACTTACATTTTTTAAATGGAAGCTATAGTTGGTTCTGACCTATTTTAATTCCTTATTTTTTTCTCATTTAAAATATGCACCTAAGGGTTTTTGTAGTTATTTTAAATAATACTTAGGCTATGAAAACAAAGGAAAAACAAGGCGTAGAACCTTTTAAAACTCATGTGGTACAAGTTACGAAGATTTTTTTATTTGATGTTTAGATAAACAGTATAAATATTTAAACATAAGATAAATAACAATACTACAGAACTGCCGATTCTGACTATGTTGTTGTTTATCTGTGAAAATTATTATGAAATGTAAAAAAAAACTTAAATTGCTCAAGTTTTTTGTGTTTAAATAAGTACAGCTAGTTTAATTATGTGATGTTTTGTTTTGTTTTGTTTTTCGATGGCCACTTTGGTTAAACTTAATAAATATAATAATATTGATTAAACTTACTTATTTTTAAAGATAAAATTAGCAACGCGTACATTTCTAATGGTGTCACAGCCAACTACAAGCCCTATTTAAAATAAGAAAATTAAATGACTTTACTTTACGAATTAATAAATTTCAAATATGCTTAAAAAAGTGTTTTGATAATGTGGAAAAATATTTTGAGTATGATTTCAAATAAGCAAGTTATAAGCAAAAATCGAAAACGTCATTTGTTTTGTTATTTTATGAATGGCGCAAAAACTATTAATCAAGACTTTTCCATAGACTAGTTGCTCTAAAATCTTAGATCATTTGGCTCATTTAACCAACTCTGTCTCTTACCGTTTACGAGATCCCTATGCAGTTTACGATAACTGGGACACCCTGTATATTTATAAAATTCAAATTTTAATAATGCAACGTAAAAATTTTGGCAATATAAATGTTATAGGTAGTCCCAAAAATATTGTTGTACCCGGGCACCGTTATATAAATGACCGGCGCTGACAATCTATCAAATTTAGTCTAGCACGAGAAAATTTGCTTGAGAAACTGTAACCGAATTATCGTTGAAAGTAGTTTGGTAACGACTTGTATTTATCATTCAGAGTATGTTTATGTTTATTTATACGTAGCATTGTCTCTTCGTGCATCTAAAAGACTAGACTGCATTTGCGAATATTCATAACTTTGGTGTGCGTTGTCATAATATGTTAAGAGTCTCATAAAGTTGATTTGCCGTACAAACCGTTTCGGCGATTGAGACGTTAAGTTCGAGCGAGCAATATGGCTGGCTGTTCGAAGCGAAGACCAAATAAAAGTGCGCGACACTGAGAAGACATAGCTTCTTACAGAGCGAAGTCGACAGCAGAATGGAATCTAGCCACGACTCGGCTCTAACGGCTCTAAACAACCGGCAATGATGAAGTGTTTATTGTTCGCAGCCATCTTGGGAAATAATTGAGTGCATGTTGAGTTATTGGGAGTATAATGCCACGGATATGATGTATTCATCATGAATTACAAGCGGTCGGTGTTGTAGCTCTGCCCACCGCGGCTATATCAAGTAATGAGAGCTATTTATTACGAGATGTGAATGAATGAGATGTTACAACGCGCAATTTTTCATCAGCTCGTTTATTATCGAGTTACACCGCTGTAATATCTCGTAAAGTATTCTTACTTGATGTAATAATGAACTCGCGAATTAGTAGCGGAGCTCACCGCCACACTTAAAGTGGCGCTGAAATCGTGATCACGCTAAATTTGATCTGAATGTCTCTATTATCACATCAACCCCTATTTGAGGGTAGATATAGTTGACTGCTAACTGCTTATGGTCCATTTCTAGTCTGCAAAAGCGAAAGGGTGAAAATACGTGCTATGAATATCAATGGGAGGAAATTGGATTTTGATTTTTTATGCAGCGATTTATTTTGCTTCTTTAGAATGATATTTAACGACTCGCAACAAAAAGTAATTGAAGTTTTTTTAATTTGCTACTTGTGCCTATAGGTACTACACGTACTAATATTGCGGTTACATAATTGATTATTGTTAGCAAAAATAATACAGGATAGATAAAACAGTTTTGCGTTTTACAACGTAACAAAATATCCACAACAAATAAATCAGATCAGTGGCACAGTTTTACGTTTTCTAGTGAAACAAATGTGATGAATAAGTTGAAAAATGTTCGTTAATTTTAACAATAAGAGTAATTTTGTTAGGAAGCACTTCCCCTCACATGCTTGTATGTCATAAGTGGAACAAAGTACATGAGTTGTCTTAACCTACGTTTATGTAATGCCGAATGTTGCGGTACAAATATCAATTTGCACATAATAACGACAGGGCTGGTCCTATGCTTGCACAATTTTGCACCATTGCGCCCAGTGAGATGGCTATGACGAGGGTTCTTGAAATTAAAAAAAGAAAACTGACAGTTTTAGAATATCATGGCACAATATTTATAATAATAATAATTACAAACTGCTGAATTAGTCATTTACGAAACTTTTTTTCTGTAGTAAGTTTACAGTTATAGTCGCCATGGTTTGAACAAAACGATGAATTAATTGTAACATATTTGTAAACACTGCATTGTGAACACTGTCAGTTTAATTTTTTTTCCTGTGACCACCTCTGTAAATGACTATTACTGTACAGTCTGCATGCATAGTAAGAGGGCCTTAGCGCATGTTAAGCAAAAAGCACAGTTTTCGAGAAATGATCAAAGTAGACTCACGTCAAACTTGTGTTTACTATTAGCAAAAAAAAAACGATAAAATCGTATGTATTATGTGACAGTAGAAAACGTATAGTACAAAACTCGAGTTGTAAAGCAATTACGCACTCGTACGTAATATGCCTTTTACAACTCTTGTCAGGTATGTATTATGTAATATAAATATACTATTTTTATTGTACTGTACTAGGTTTTCAAATTTTTTATAGTACTTATGTCAATGATCTAGGTAGGTTGTTGGCAGATTCAGTAGTAAAAACAATCAACAATGTTCATCGAAACAACTAATGAGTGAAATAGACAAATTACACCTTTACATAAAAAATTGTCAGACGCTCTCATTTTATTTGCAAAAAAAAAAGTGTCATTAATAGGTACCTACTCAATGTACTCATTGTATGTCCAGAGACTGCTCAAATATTGCCCCAGAAAGGAAGTATCCCTTCATCTTACTTGTATTTTAATACCTAATCCTTCCTTTGCTATGCAATTTTGGTACAGATAGTTTATCAAATATATTCTATAGTGTACTATAGAACTTACTCCAAGTAAGTTGACAATATTTTACTAACACGGATTTAATTTCGATGTTTGTCAAGTACGTACATCAGGAGATCCTCGATATATGTCCTTTATCACACACGCCGTTGAATATAGGGAGGGCTAATTCGACGTATAACTTAAAACAGGAACATTTATGTAAACAGAGTGTCTCAGAAATCATTATTTCCTCGACTTGTTACTTAAAGAGAACAACCTTAACTAATCATGTGTATAATTGTACAGCGGCCTAAAACTTTAAAATATAATAATAGAAATAACGTTATTTAACTTAATTTTAAGTGGTACCTAAATGATATAAAGATATAATTTTTAAATTATGATTTTAATATGGTTTTAAGTAAAATTTAGATAGTAAACGGTTTTATCTTGCTGATTCTAATTAACTACTCCGCTCAGCTTAAAAAAGCAGGCAATTTTTGATTTAAACTCTTATTTATGATGTGACATGCGTTTAATTTTAAATTTTTATTTTAAACAATCGTTATCAAAAGTATTAAAATATATGTATGATTGGAAAATGAAGTTAAATAAAAACTATCTGATTTTAAATATAAATCAAGCCAATGCCATTTAAAATAAAGTAAAAAAACCTCCTTTTCATTGTATCAAAATTGTTTGTTGCTTTATTTTTATGAATAAACAAAACAATCCCGGTTGTTATGACCTATAGATCACCCTGTAAATGTACAATCGGTTTTGACGTCACATGGAGCCGCTTAAGTACCTTGAATTATCGTTTGGTGTGCAATAAAATGAGTACATATTTCCTATTTGTCTAAATATTAAGCATTTATACCTCGCATGTACTATTTTAGTTCCTTGAGAAATCGATGTCCGAAATTCATCGTTTCGCTATAAGTTGTCCTCCTTAGAAATACAGCTATAACATATATCGAGGACTTCACGTACTCAGTAACTTTTATTTTTATATAGATATATTGTTAAAATGGCGGTATGCTGTAATTATTAAGTAAAAAATAGTCAACCATTTTTCAATTGTTTCAATTTTTTTAATAATTCGTGCCAAAAATATATAAGAATTCAGGCTAATGTGGTCACAAATTTACAAATTATGTAGATACAAATAATTTTTTGTAAATATTAAATTATTTCATACGTTACTCTAAAACGCATTTAAAGTAAACAACTAAAATGGTACCCAATTATGATGTGGTATTTGCAAACTCTAAATTCACATGACAGTGGAGTAAGTGTCGCCGATATAATAATAGTTCCAACCCCAGTACGCGTATAATAGTTTAATACGAACAGCAAATATACAACCCCCGTTAACCCTCAATCTTTACAACGATTACACTAAGGCACATTTCGTGTCCCAGTTAGACTTTTGGTTAAAGTTGCTTCCTCAACATACCGTGAACTTAGTCGAACTTTGTTACGTAAATTTTGTAAATCATAAAAACAAAGAGTATATGAGGTTTTAAAATTAATCAAACATGTGTTGTGTACGAATTAATTTATTAATATCGGTGGGTAGTGCTGTTTTAAATATCGATCATTATTAAAGTTAAATCGATAATGTCATAAGCAGACTTAAATGATTATCTTAATTATTAATGACATCCAAATTTGTTAACATGTAAACGTGGAAAGCTAACGTACAATGTTCGTGTGAAAAATAAACTGATACCGAGGTAATACGTGGTGAAATCGCTTATCGCAACACACGGCTGTATGAAAAATCATATTACACTCGATTAGGGTTGTGATTTAATGATGTGGGGGACAATAAGGCAGTCCTTGCATTGGCGCGGGATGCTGGATGACATGATAACGAGGTGGAACTGATAGCGCGCCAACTAGATTATTGTGCCTATTATATATACTTGGTTTTCTCATAATAGATTGGTAATAAAAGAGAGTTGCCGTTTAAATTAATATGAAACGATTTATAATTTTTGTTACTATACTTCATTGATTTCATATAGACTGTTAACAGTAAAAATTGCAAAATTTGGAAACTATGATGTTATGTTGGCGGTTACGGGTTCCAACAAATATTTAAAAAAAAATTATTAAAAGACTATAGAGATAGTTAGGATATTAAGGGATCTTGTAAACGGTAAGAGATACAACGTTGGTTAAATTAGATAAAATGTCCATATTTTAAGGAGCTACTTAGCGATGCTTTCGTTTTTGTAAAGCAATACATTGTACGCTAGATGTAACAAAAAAAGTCAAATAGCCCAGTCTTTTAAATTCTTTTTTCCACTACCACCAATGTACATAAATGACTCTTACCGTACAGCCTGCACGCATAATAAGTGAGTTCCAACGTACGGTAAGCAAATCGCGCACTTGTCTAGAAATGTCAAAGTAGGCTTACCTCAAAATTGACAAGACAACGTAAATACATGTATATATTAGCCAAAAAGCCGTTATAATCGTATGTATTATGTGTTCGTAGAAAAAGTAAGCTACAAAACACGAGTTGTAATATACTAAAACGTCACAGTTGCCGTTGTAATAAAAAAAAAACTTACTACGCTAAACATTGTAAAATTTCATACAAACCATTGTATAAAATAACGACAATTATTTGTTTAATTATTATTTAGATTTTAATGTTTTTAAATGAAAACCATAGTTGGCGTTGATCCAATTGAAAACTTAATTTTTGCTCTTTTTAAAAACATAGATTTTCATATTTATTTCACTATGCTGTCACAAAAGAATATAACGTTAATAAAAATGCTCTAAAGAAGTAGTGTGCCATGAAACAAAAGATTATTTGGTATCGTAATTTTAACTTAAAGATTTTTCGAGTAAAAACGACTCAAAAGTTCAACATAACAACTGCTTTATTTTTATTTTACACAGTCAATGCATTTCTTATGTAAAACTGTTTATATTGTTTTAATTATTTGTATTATTTTAAAATTAGGTGTCGTGGAAAGAAAATTTACACGTACAAATAAAAATTCAGGTGAATTTTTTTCTTAGCTATACTAAAATGAAATGATAGAACTCTTAAAAGTAAATGCCTTACTTTTTTTTGTCGTATAGTCATCAAATTGTATTCAACTGTAATTTTAAGGTTGGTTGTTTTAACCTTTTCGGTGCTCAGGACGAGTATGCTCGCCAAATTTTTACCCGGCCCAAGATGCTAGAGACGAGTTAACTCGCCCGAACGTTACCGCATTTGAAAGTTATGCGCACTGCAGGCACGGGGACCGTTATGGTGCCTGTCCACGTGAGAGTAAACTACTCTCGATAGCAGCGTCGCCAAGGATACAGCCCCTGAGAGTAACTCGCGATTGGCTGTATCCTTGGCGACGCTGCTATCGAGAGTTGTTTTTGCTCTCAGGTGAACAGGCACCATTAAGGACAGTTTGTCAAATAAAAAGACAAATACCTAGGAACCATTATTATTTACGTGCAGATCTCAATTTTGTATTGCCCATACAGACCTTTAACACAGGTTATAATTTAGATTTAATAGTAACAGTAAATGAAATAGGAGTATAATAGATTGTCATGAAATGTAAAAAATATCTTAAATTATATAGCTACGTTTATATTTTTTGTTTATATAAATACAGCTAGCTTATTTAGGTATGTGATCTTTTGTTTTGTTTTTTTTTTTCAATGGCCACTCAGATTACACTTTATAAATACAATAATATTGTTATAACTTGCTTAATTTTAAAGATATATCTAACAACCCATACATCAATGAAATGAGAAAAAAATTATATTAATAATGAATTCATAACTAAAACTATGGTTGCCATTTAAAATAGGCAAGTTTGGCTTATATTTCAAAAATCAAGTGTACCATGACTTTTTAGATATTTTTTTCTAATTCCACGTTATTATATTGACAATAATCATTTCACGTTTAGATTTTAACGTAGGTGACTATGAAATTATTTACCGTTTAAAAACTCGTCTAGTTTTCGTTTTTTTTTTTAAATTGAAGGTGTAGGCCAATTTTAAAATGGCATTAAATTCGTTTTAAAATTTTGTCCAATTTTGCTAATTTAACCCATTATATTACTCTTATAATAACAAAGTTACCCATACAACATGTAGATTGTTGTGACCCTGTTTACAATTATCTGCAGTTTCATTATGTTTTTAAAATTTTACAATCTGTACATTTATAGGTCAATAAATGGTTAAAAAATAATGAAAGAACATTTAGGCTGTTTTTCATTGTACCTTTAATAATGTGCGTCTTATGACTTATTCTAACTATACTTATTCCTTTCACCAGATACGATTAACGGATAACATCTCCTGTTTCTTGATTAGGTTAAATTAAACTATGGTTTGCTGGTTTCTAACAGTTTTTTTTTAAATTTTTTTATTTATTAAAACGTCCCACATGTTTCGCCGAAACTACGTTTTTTCAGCATCCTCAGGGATGTTTTAATGTGATGAAAAATTATTTTCGATAATGTTGAAATAATTGATGTTAAAATTTTGTTAATGTTGAAAAATATTCTTAAAGTTGAATTTTCAATTTCAACAATTCAACTTCAACAGTATTTTTCAATGTTAACAACATCCCTGCGGATGCTGAAAAAACCTAGTTTCAGCGAAACATGTAGGACGTTTTAGTAAATAAAAAAATTTAAAAAAACCTGTTAAAAACCAGCAAACCATAGTTTAATTTATACTTATTACTGTATGTTCCAATAAAAACTATATAAACTAGTTTCAAAGATAAAAACAAACAAAATCTCTTTTGATTAAATTGCAAATGGCACAGATGCGTAAAGCACTAACAAATGGTGGACGACAGCGTTGCATATTCAGTTTTTCATAATGAAACGACGTTGATATTGTTAAATCAGTACAGATTGTAATTTAAAAAAAATGATTTGTTAAATTTATTAAAATATGCAATCAATCAATATTGGGAACAAAATAGAAATTTTTAATTTAAAATTGTTATAAAATTCGATATTGTTAAAAGTTTTTATCTTATTATTGTACTAAATTAATTATTTTTTAATAAAAATCAAATATTGACGGTACATAGAGTTTTGTTTTGAAACATACTTTATTGTGTGAATTGCTTATATCACATGATTTTGGAGTAATTCCAGTTTAGTGTCTTGTAATTTGTTGTGAGAATTGCATCCACGTGAGAATCAGTGCTAATTAAAAGTTATAAAGGTTGTTTAGACTAATTACCGTTAAGATTAAAAGCGCTATTGATTACATAAAATAAGTAGTACATAGTTGTTGCTTAACCAATTTGAGAAATTATTAAAGGTATAAATGTTTACCTAATAATATTGAGTCATTGAGACATCAGCACCTAATTGCTAAAACAATCTCTAGCGTCTAGTTCATTTGCTGGTCTTCACAGTTGACCAAGGGGTCCGTGGGGTGATTCCCCAAACGTTCTATTCGTTGTTTGTGTTGGTCAAGTGTTGTTTTCATATTTAGCAGTTCTATAAGTTGGGTATTTTTTATACACATAAAGCTGCTCGCGCCAGATTTTATTACCGCGTTGTTAATTGCCGACATGAAGGCAAATGTTTAAGTATTTGCGTTTTGTTTGCGCTAGAGCACGAGGTCTTTGATTAGACAATTAAAGTTGAAAGAATCTGTTATAATGTTGTAAGAATGGTAATTAAAAACCACTTTAACACTTACTGGCACGAACGATATTGAATATTATTCTTGTTAGAAGTTCGGTGATAATTTTATGCTTTACGTAATTTCTAAGCCGATGCTAATTGAATGTAATGCTGTGGGTAAACAAAAGACTCACGCCGGGCATCATGTCCGAGAACCATGGCCTACATCGAAGTTGGATCGAAATATTGGGTTAACGTTAACCACAAGTCGTGTAACTGCAATAATGACCATTATGAAATTTGGTAATAATATACATGCAAACCAAATTAACCACGCACGTGAGTAAACACGAAGAAGTAATAAACAAATGCGAAGTAATATTTAAGATTCCTGTGATCTAAACTACAAAATCGTGGAATTTCATTCAATCTTTAATGGACAGATTTCAATTTCACTTAATCGATTTTATTAAATATAAAGAGTTAAAGATAAATTTAAAAAAATATGTATCTTTGGTATAACTTAAGGACAGTTAAAATGCTAATATTTTTATGTTCTAACATATTAAAACGATTAGACACTTCACACCACTTTAAAAAATCCACCCAAAACGGTTTAGTTTCACATAAAAGAATATTCCTGAGGAAAATTATAAGTTAACAACCATTTATAACGGATTATCAGAATAAATGAGCGACACACCATTTTTCGCTTACCACTAAAAAATATTTCTATGACTAAATTATTTTAAATCATGCTTGCAAAACGCTACATATTCGTTTTGGTTCCGGTTTTAGGTTTAAATTTAAATTATTTGATCGATTTGGTTTAATTCTGTTTGACACAGAATCAGTAGATCGGTTCGGTTCAGATCAAGTTATTTAATTCAATTACACTCTATTTGAATTTTAAAGACCATGTAAGCTTAATTCTAATATAGTTGTTTTAAATTTATTTTTTTTAAATCATAATTTCGCATAAAATCGCATGTAAATAAAATTATTAGGGAAATGCTTGAATTTATCGAGTAATTCATTTAAATAAGTACAGTAAAAGTCGGTTACAATGCGCCTTTTATAACGCGCTGATATAAGGCAGGCATTTTTTGTACCATATGTTTTGGCGCCCCCAGCAGAAAAAAAAATTAATTAAAAAAAAATTATAGATATTAAATAAAAATAAATAAATAAATACAAAATGAATAAAAACACTGCAAATGTTGGTTGACTATTTATTTTACACAACAATAATTTAGTATTTATGATGGAAAACATAGTTTATTTATATTTTATGTTTACCAAACACTAGTATTTTGAAAAGATTTGCAATTATTTCGTTTTTGAATGTATTTTTTGACTTGTGTGTGAACAAGGTTTAATTTCATATTACTACTAACCAGGGCATGAAACCGGTTTTTTAAACCGGTTTAAAAAACCGGTTAACCGTTATTTTTTGTCAGAAAAAGTGATTTTTAACCGAAACCGAAACCGTTATTTTTAAAGGCAAAAAAAACGGTAACCTTTAACCAAAATAATAAAAAACCGGATTTTTAAACATCTTTTTTTATAAAAATTACGATGAAAAATACAAAATTTGTAGTAAATGCGATTAGTTTAACAAAAGTCATTACTGAACTCTTGATTGTACATTTATTATAAAATTGTAAATAAATAATATCTTTTCATACTTTGCATTACTGATCTAAATAATTTTAAAAACCGGTTAATTTAACCGGTTTTTTAAACCGGTTTATAATTTAAATCGGTTTTTTACACTAAACCGGTTTTTTACAAATAAAACCGGTTTTTCAACAAAAACCGTTATAAAAATAAAGTTCGCGATTTCGGTTAACCGTTAACCAAAATTTTTTTCGGTTTCGAGCCCTGCTACTAACTAATAAAGAAACTTAAAAAAAACGGATTTGTTATCATAAGGATGTGAGAATTTTAAACAATTCTGTTATATCAGGGATAGAAAGTCGGAGTCGAGAAGTCGAGGCTTTTTGGAGGAGTCGGGAGTCAGAAAAACTATCTTCTTCCGATTCTTTGATTCAGTTTTATCAAGGATGAAGACAGAACGAAAACGAAAACAAAATGACGATACTATCCGGAATTTATTAAAAACGAAAAAGGAAAAATATACAATACCGGTTTTAACCAGTTTTCCTTAATGTTCTCCAGTGTAGTGAAAAGGAGTCGGGAGTCGGGAGTCGGTAGTCGGGACGGGAGTCGGTAGTCGGGAGTCGGGAGTCGGGAGTCGGGAGTCGGGAGTCGGGAGTCGGGAGTCGGGAGTCGGGAGTCGGGAGTCGGGAGTCGGGAGTCGGGAGTCGGGAGTCGGGAGTCGGGAGTCGGGAGTCGGGAGTCGGGAGTCGGGAGTCGGGAGTCGGGAGTCGGAGTCGGTTTTAAATAATACCGACTACAAGAGTAGTTTATTTTTCTGCCCGGGTTATACTGCGCAAACCCGCGTTATAACCGTCTTTCACTGTACAGGGTGGACCAAATTCGAATGTTTTACGGGGTATCTCTGTTACCGTAATAGTTGGCGAAAATCTGATATCGGTGCTATTTTTTTGAGAAAAGTATGCGTGTGTTTTCAGATTATTTATATCGCTTTCCATTTTGGCACTACAAACGAAAAATGAAATTTCTTCGTTTTTGAAAGTTTACTATCACTTCTTTATTTATTAAAATAGAACCAATTCTTATAAAGGT
This sequence comes from Elmis aenea, assembly GCA_947652605.1. Taxonomy (NCBI): domain Eukaryota; kingdom Metazoa; phylum Arthropoda; class Insecta; order Coleoptera; family Elmidae; genus Elmis; species Elmis aenea. The sequence continues at coordinate 32,211,272 of OX393579.1, read as the reverse complement.
TTCCTATACAGATTTTTATGATTAATTTAAAAACCAAATTGTTTTTTTTTACCCTTTTTTACTTTCGAGAGAGATATATATTTTTTAAATTTAAAATTTGCGATGCACCTAATCCTATAGATTAATAAACATTTTAACTTTAACCTAATTTGCTACGTTTATTTTTGAGTCTGGATGTCGCCAATGGTCAATCCTAGTCACGATTACAATTTAATTACTGCACTACTGTGACTAAATAGCACTGTACTCTGCTTTTGTACACTTTCAGTCTACACGAGTTCAAAGTGTTTAATCCTTTTGAGCCTACGCACTAGTTTTTGATTATCGAGAAGTTGGAGCACTTCAATGCTGGAGATATGAAGTAAACTTATGTTTTTTTAAGTAGAAACCCTCGTTGACCATGACTTTATATGAAAGAAAATGTTCTTCTTATATATTTGTTGAAAAAAATAACCGAGATATGGCTGATTTTGTAAAAGATTCCTTATCAAAGTTTGCCATGATTTCGTAAGCAAGTGATGTTTGCAATTATCAAACAAGTGAACGTCATTGCCAAAACAGGGTCGGCAACGTTTTTCACTTCATGTACCATATATTAATAAATTTAATTAAAAATGTCTTGGCTGCCACTAAAAATATTAACCTTTGCCTGAGAGTGCTCTAAAGTTGATTTTTTTTTAATTTCATTTATTATTTTAATATTTTTGGTCTTGTAATTTTTATAATATGCCGCCCCAGACCCATAAACAATTTAAGAAATGTTTCTGCTTGCCACTCAAAATATTGTCGCGTGCCAAAGGTTGCAGACAAGACAATACAGTTTTTAATTTTCTTTTGCAGAAACGAGGTACAATATTTACATTATTAGTTTAAATGAGCATGTAACAATTTTTCTATCTCTAACGATTTCCCCATGCTCTTTACGCTCAAACATTTGTGTTTTATTTTCATTCATTTTAGGTTAATGAATAGATGTTTTACTTTCACTTTGTTTACATATAGCGATAAACAACTATTTATATAAAACACTCAATCGAAATGTATCTAGGTCTATGACAGTAGGGTAAGTCGAGGAGAGTTGGACCGGTAGGAGAGACGGACCACTCTTAATAGTTTTCGACTGTGTTCACATATAGCGGTTTGTCTGTGATGTTTAGGTAAATGGTACCGTAATACATACGTGAGATCCATGTTAGCACGATTGTTAACTTTTTAACTAAAATACGAGTTTTAATTAAAAATTTCAGAGCTTAAAATTATGAAGTCAAAACGTAAATTGTCAATTTTAGTACTTCAGGTAAGTTTTAACTAGTTTTTTGTGAGTTTCTGGACAAGGCACACTGTAAAACATGTACATAACCGTAAAATACCGGTTGACTAAATATTGGGTGTAACATAAATACGATGGTCCATCTATCCTCTTACATGAGGATAGACGGACCACATTTGTGGAGGACAGATGGACCTATTTATATATATGCACAGATACAAAACCTTAGTGACAAAAATGATCAGCTTCCCTCAGAACAAGCAGCAGGGACTTCCTCAAATGATGGAGGTATAACTAACAACTAACACTAATTTAGAAATAGAAATAATTGTTGAGGATACACCTGGAAAGATGTTGGATGATATATCACCTGTAAAGGAAACAGTTTTAAATGTAAGAAAACGCGGAAAAGGAATAGCGGCCATCTTAAATTCAGTTAAGAACATTGAAAAGAGAAAACATACCAATGATAAAGGGCAACGGCAGACAGACGAAAACAAACAGGAGAACAAGGGAAAAGAAAGGATTTCCAAGAAAAGTGTAGTGCAGAATAAGAACGCGAAACGCCAATGCTTATCTTCTTTGGAAGAATCAGAAAATAAAATAAAACTCGATTTAAACGACGACGAAACAACAGATGAAAATTTAGAAGACTATGAAAACAAATGCGCTGGTTGCAGTGAAGATTATAGATCAACAAAGAAGAAAGAAGATTGAGTTAAGTGCATTATATGTAGCCGTTGGTTGCATGAAGGATGCACGTCATATCTAAATTTGTGCCAGTTGTGCGGAAAACACTCCACAAAGACAAAATAAATAATATTTCATATTTCTTTCTTTCCTTCTATGTTTGGTCCGTCTCTCCTATAGTATGGAGGAGAGATGGACTTTTGCAATGTTTAACTTTTTTTTTAAAATTTAAACCCAGTTATGAATATTTTTAGTTTTGTATATGTAATAGTGTTTACCAAAGTATGTTCTTCGTTATCTATATTTTTAAATAAATGTAGAGAAATTTAATGAAGTGTTATTTACGTTTTTCCAAAATGTAGTCCATCTCTCCTACACTTACCCTAATACGTTGTCAATGTATAATGTAATCAAATGTTAGTGATGATAATACAAGAGGAGTAAGTAATTAGATCTTGTGAAAATAAACAAAATTAATAAGCATATAATTTGCATGCAGATATTTTTAAACGGTATACAATAACGTCGTTATTACTCTTATTTGGTTAAGGACGAAAGTTATCGTAAAAATACAGTAGATAATAACATAAAATAAGTTCAATTTAAATTCTGCTTTGAAATGTTCTGTAAGAATTAATAAAAGCCGAATTTCTCGAATCTAAACTTTTTTCTTCAATTTCAAGTTGGTAATTGTATTTTCCAGGCGAGGAATGAATTTCTACGAGGCACAAAAAGACATTTCGCATAATTCAGAAGTAATATTAAAGATGTAATAGCAAGGAATAGAGCAATAAAGAACCGGCGGTTCAGAATATGAAATTGTCGCCGCTTTTCGCCAACTTTAATTTCTTTCGCTATAATTCAGCTACATTAAAATTTCTCGCGACATTTTTACGACGAGGTAGAATTATCGAAGTAAATTACGTTTCACATTTGAAATATTTAAATTTGAATTGCTGAATTATGCCCCTTTTATGCGGTAGCTATCTAATTTATTTGCGTTTATTTGAATATAGACTATTTAATTTGAGAATAGTATTATTCAAACACAAAGTGTACTTAGAATAATATTTTGGTTTGTGTTTGCATTTTGCATTCGAAAATATTATTTCATGTAGCAGTAATTGCTTTTGATTAATGGTTTAAATTACCTAACGTGCCCCAACGCTTAATAATAATAAAAAGAACGGTTAAATAATTAATGTTATATGGGCTTCGCATTACACGCTAGGTGGTAAATTATTTTATTATAAACCCAAGTTAAATAATAGTTATTTATGTATCAAGGCCAAAAAGTACGTTTTGGCCGAGGTGCATATTACATTTTTTGTGCGATCGAATTAAAAAATTTAAATTTTTAGTGATTTTCAAAATTATAGGTTAGAAACTACGTGACATTCTGTCACTGACAGATGACGGCGTATGTACTGCATTACCGGCCCTCTCCTTAGCAACGGCCGTAAAAGTTACTTTTTCGGCCGTTGCTAAGGGTAACGGCCTGAAAAGTAACTTTTACGGCCGTTGCTAAAGATAGGGCCGGTAATGAAGTATTTTATGGTTGCTAACGCGTCTGTCAAACAGCTGTTTCTAGTACGATCGCACAAAAAAAAATTATTTAGGTATAGGTTGGACCAATTTCGAATGTTTTATGGGGTATAAGACATTGGTCTCAAAGGCTGTTTTTTAAAGAAAAAAAACGCTTGTGTAATCGAATCTTTTTATACCTCTTTCCATTTTGGCACTACAAGCAAAAAATGATAAATCAGAATTTTTCACATATCACTACAACTTCTTTATTTACTAATAAAACTAAATTTTATAGTTTTTTTTATATAGATTTTTATGCTTAATTTAAAAACAATTTTGTTTTAGGTTTTAGCTGGACTTTCGAAATATGAAGTAAACTTACGTTTTTTTAAATAAAAACCCTAGTTGGCTATAACTTTATATGAAAAAGCATTTTTTTTTGCAATTCACAAATGCATAATTTTTTACATTTTTCGCAAAAAATAAACGAGTTATAGCTAATTTTGTGAAAATTTGATCATTAATTTGATTATTAATTGCAAAAATCACTTGTTCACAAAATTATGGCAAACTTTGATAATCAAATTTTTACAAAATTAGCCATATCTTGGTTACGTTTTACAAAAATATATAAAATTATGTATTTTTGGAAAGCTAAAAAACTTCTCTTTTATATAGTCATAGCCAACTAGGAATTCTATTTAGAAAAATATAAGCCTACTTCATATCCCGAAAGGCCACGTCGCTAAAAAAATATAATTTTGTTTTTAATTTAAGCAAATTATATTAAAAAATCTGTTTTTCATTTTGTTATACATATATTAATAAATAAAGAAATTATAGTAAATTTTCAAAGATAATGAAAGCTCTTTTTTTGCCTAGTGCCAAAATGAAAAGCGATATAAAAATTTTGATATCACAGGCGTTCTTTTCTCAAAAAATAGCCCAAAAACCGATTTCTTATTTTCGCCAACTATTATGGTAACCGAAATACCCCGTAAAGCATTCGAAGTTGGTCCACCCTGTACATATTTATAATATGTATAATAATCAGGAAATGGCTTAAAATCTGTAATTTATATGAAGACTGTTGAGCGCAATCATAGCCGATTAACAAATTGCTTTGGTGATCTTAGTTCAAAATTGTGTACCTAAGCTTCTTCAAAAACGTACTTATTTTATTATGGCTGAAAATAAAAAATATTTTTATGAATACAGGGTGAGTCACGACGGACGCGTCGGAGTTTTATGGCCAAACGGTATATATTTTCCAATTTCTGTCACTGTTAGATTATGTAAGTCAATAAGGGCTACATTTTAAAAATATTTTTAAACATACAGGGTGCTCCAAAAAAGAGTGGCATATCAAAGTTATACTTTTTCTTATGGAACACCCTGTATATTTGTACATTTTTGGATTCCTCTTTAAATTTAATTCAAAAAATGTAAAAGGTCATATGGGTCTAAAGTCAACCGTTCTCGTGAAAATTGCATTTTCATGAAAATACAGTATTTTCAAAAATTTTCTACATTTAAAAACTTTGAGAAGTCTGAAGAAATTCGTTTGGAGATACGATTGACAATAGATTTTGTAACACTTTGCACCACCTACATTTTTGAAATATTATACAGGGCGTTTTTTACGCTTGGTCAAACTTGTGAAAATTTAAACATTGATAACTAATTTTTTTTAAATACAACACCCTATATTTTTTTATACCGTCTTATAGAAAATTTAATTGTCTTTCGAAAACATTAAGGCTGCTTTTTACCTAAAATTGATATTTTCCGAGATATCGCGATTTTATTGTTAATTCTGAGGGCAAAGTAATATTTTCGAGTAGGCTATGAAGGTAGACAGCGGTAATTTGAAACAATTAAAAGGAAGAACAAGAAAGGTGTAGTTTTATCTTTTGCCTACGCATTTTTGACATTTTTTTATAATGAAGAGCAATCTCACGTTTAAATAATTCACAAACTTTTGAGACAATCACTCCTAATATGTTGCGTAATGTAAGACGTTCATTTGAAAAGAGGATCACAATGTGTATTCAAGAGGATGGTCGTCATGTTGAACATTTATTGTAATCGGCTGTTAAATTTTGTTTTTGAATTATTATTAGGTACATACATTTTAGTTATCACTAGAAATATTTTTATAAATGTTCAATTAAAGTTACTACGGTCCCAATTTGAAATATTTTCTGTGTATTCATATTTTAGTTAACACACCATAAACACTTACTTACATTAAACATTGTGCACACTGTATAAAACACAATGTTTGCAAAATGCGTGGAATCAGAATTTAAGCAAAGACATTTTGGTAGAACCGAGTGTCGTATTATAAACACACAAAAAAATGGTTTATAGGATTTAGTAATCATCTTATCATACTTGTCCAATAAATAAATGCATAAATAATTTTAAGAAATCTCGATTTAAACGTGTGATTGCTCTTCATTACAAAAAAATGTCAAACATGCATAGGCAAAAGATAAAACTAAACCTTTCTTGTTCTTTCTTTCAATTGTTTCAAATTACCGCTGTCCACCTTCATAGCCTACTCGAAAATATTACTTTGACCTAAAAATTAACAATAAAATCGCGATATCTCGGAAAATATCAAATTTAGGTATAAAACAGTTTTAATGTTTTCAAAAGGGAATTTAATTTTCTATAAGACGGTGTAAAAAGATATAGGGTGTTGTATTTAAAAAAAATGAGTTATCGATGTTTAAAGTTTCACAAGTTTGACCAAGCGTAAAAAACGCCCTGTATAATATTTTAAAAATGTGGGTGGTGGAAAGTGTTACATAATATTTTGTCAATCTTATCTCCAAGCGAATTTTTTCAGACTTCTCAAAGTTTTTAAATGTAGAAAATTTTTGAAAATACTGTATTTTCATGAAATTGCAATTTTCACGAGAACGGTTGACTTTAGACCCATATGACCTTATACATTTTTTTAATTAAATTTAAAGAGGAATCCAAAAATGTACAAATATACAGGGTGTTCCATAAGAAAAAGTATAACTTTGATATGCCACTCTTTTTTGGAGCACCCTGTATGTTTGAAAATATTTTTTAAATGTAGCCCTTATTGACTTACATAATCTAACAGCGACAGAAATTGGAAAATATATACCGTTTGGCCATAAAACTCCGACGCGTCCGTCGTGACTCACCCTGTATAATGTTATAGGTAAACTTGACCTAAATCTAGTTTATACTGGAAAATATGTTTATTTTTCAAGATCTTTTTTAAGTTTCTCTTAACTGATCACACATCACGAGTTTTAGAGTCGAAACATCACGTGAAATTATTTATTTCATTGCTTTTAATTGAACTGTTTAACAGATAGTAGTGTGAAAATATTTTGCGCCATCCCATTCATTACGATTTAATTAAACTGTTTACTGTGCAAATGTTTACTTTATTTAATTAATTAGCATAATAAAGCATATTGTTGTTCAGCAAAAATGCACAAAGAAGTTTTAATATGTGCTGATTTATTTAACAAATAGCAAATGTAAAAACTTAAATGTTTGCATAATATTACTTGTGACAATCATGAGTCACAGCAAACGATTGGATTTAATTCGAAACAAAATTTGTTTCGCAATAGCAAACTAAATTGAATTTAAAAAATTAATTATAATTACGAACTAATTATAATTTGCATCACAATAAAAAAGCATGAAAAGTAATTTGCATGGGTTTGTCATTGAGGTAAACGAACACGCTTTTAAAATAAGCTTTTTACTCCTAATAACTATAATTATTCCATCGCTTAATTTTAAACTCTAATTATAGTATTTTTAGTATCCTAAAGATGCTGCTGTCAACTTAGTCCTATCGCCAAGAAGTTATTAAAAATAATACGGTCAACAAGATTTTTTTTTCATTTTGTATTTTATGGAATAAAAATTAAAAATTATTACCAACAAAAAAAGCAAATAATTCATATTTTTTTAAATTATGTAAAATACACAAATTTGATATAATTTTTTTACCACAAATTTTATTAAGCATTTCTTGATTCCAAAAAATTATAATACAACTCTTAGATATGAGTGCAAGCAACCGTAGTAATTGTATCTTTAAAATGTTTAAATAACGACAATTTGTTCTGATATCGTCATTTTGTTTGGTGGTAATCTTTATAATATGATAAAATATACTAATCGTATTATTTAATTATAATTAACAGTACATAAGTGATAAATTAGTTTTTAACACGAAACAGATTTCTTTTTAGTCACACAAACTTACAAGAAAATATAGTTGGATAATGATATAAACAGTTGTTTAAATCGATTCTGAATTCAAATTAATATTGTGACGATGTTAATTAAAAAATTGCGGTAAGTCTTTATGAATAATTTATTTCATTATTTCACGTCCATATAATATTCCAGCATGTTAGCTTGTGACGGGCGCTTATAGTCAGAAGAAATATTTGCATAAAATTTATTCGCGTGTAATCATTTTTGGTAATGAATCACGATCAATCATTTTCACAAAGGACACGTGTTATAGAATGCTGGAAACGCCCATGGCAACTTAATTTATTAGCTAAACACCCTGTATTAATGGCAAATCCCTTCGAATATTGTGGGAATGTAATAAGGGGGTGTGAGTTTAATTTTTTTAAACTCTTTTCTCTATTAATCAAACAACTTAATACACACGAACGTAATTAAATATTTAGTGACTTATTGTTTAGCAATAGGACTTCTCTAAATAAATTGGATAGACGTAATGTTCAAATCCGGAAATAAAACCGTTGCTTAACTGTTTTAAATAATAACCATAAGAAACTTCTATGTTATTATTGTTATTATATGGCAGGAAAAAAAACACATAATATGGCATTAAACCATTTTTTAATTTTGGATGTATTTTTAAATTACGCAAATATGATTAGAAGTCAAAATTAGATGGCAAGTAATTGTTTTTTTCTTTCCATTCATGTAAACATTTTAATATTTTTGATAACGATTTAATTAAAAACAATTTTAAAATTTATTAATGGGTCGTAAAAACATATTATGAAAAATGAAAGTTCGTCGCTACAATCTGCGCTTGAAGTAAAAAAAGCAACTGTTTGTGATCAACTTTTAAATCCTAAAAATGTCGTTACCTACTGATTTTCATGCTAGTAGATATTTTTAATTTTTTTCGAAAACATTATTAACAAAAGTAGAAAATGTTTACATGACTGAAAATTGAAAAACATTTTTTTTATTTAAAAAAAAATCACCAAATTCATTTAAAACAAAAAACATTTTTTTAAGGTACAACAAAACCTAAAATACGAGTACATTTATATCATTTTATGCCCTTTTTTCTATTTAGTTTACATAATTTGTTGAAATTCGTTCTAAAAACAAATTAGTTAATTGGGAAGGCAATCATCTGAGGGTCATTCAAAATATTGCAGTGTTAAGTCGCTTAGTGGTAGCAACAAAACTTAGAAGTACTTAGTTAAAATATTTTTTTCTGTGTCGGTCCAGAAAATCAGTTATTTCCGATCATTTGTTAGGCTGGAAATCTTCTTTTCTTTACTGGCATAGGCCGGAAAGTACTTGGTTGCCATGGTGATGAGTTGTTTTGTTGATTTAAGCTATCAAACAAGCGTCGTTATACCACTAAGCGAAATTTCACCTGTGATTTGTTAAGTTATTGTTTAATTACGGCTTACGGTAGTGATTTTGGTGACATTGGCGAATGCAGAAAAAATATTGTACTTAACATAAGCGGGAGGTGTCTTTACTGGACTGGTACGCTTCCAGGACTTGCCTACGACTCGTCCCAAAACTGCCTACTCGATTTATGCTCACCGTTTATTGTACTTTCAAACATTAAGACTTTGTATTTGTTTAAATTTATTGAGTATATTTCTTTTTTATTCGCGTAATAATTAAAATAAGCTTCTTTGCTATGTAAGTAAAATTGTCTGCATGATATTACACAAATCAAACTTAATATAATTTTCTAAATATAAATCAAATAGTTCAGTTTAGTGTAAAATAGTATATTGTACAACTAGTGCTGAAAGTTGAATATTTCACACGAGTATGACAGTTGAGCCACGAGCCGTCAGGCGAGTGGCTCAGTCATACGAGTGTGAAATATTCAATTCAGCACGTGTTGTACACTATGCTTTTCCGACGACCACTTAGACATAATCATTAATTCTGCAAAAAAGTTGTGAAAATAACATTTTTTTGACGTTGGTGACACTTGACACTTGTGAGGTTAGATTTGCTTCACGTTAACTTGACAGCGCGTTTAGCGTGTGTAATGTAGCGGAAATCGTCACTTTACACACGCAAAGTGAACTTTGCACACAATTTCCGGTGTCATGCGCAATTTGTCATTTTCAGTAGCAGCAAGCCGTGCGAAATTACTCGCTTTACATAGTGGTCGTCGGAAAATGTGTTTTTACAAAGTATTCAAAGCGCATATTCAAGTCAAATTCAAGTTAGGATCAAACCAGGGCTGTGGAGTCGGAGTCGGAGTCAGAGTCGGAGTTTAGGAGGAATTTCTGGTCAGTGGAGTCGGAGTCGGAGTCGGAAAAAATGTACCGACTCCGACTCCGACTCCGAGTACAACAAAAAATTGCGAGGTGGTCCTTTGCCGCAAAATTAAAACTCAAATTTTAAATAATTTTTTTATACTTATTTTTTTTTCTTATATTACACACCATAAAATGTCTTAGTATTTAATTTTGCCGGAGTCGGAGTCGGAGTTGGAATCGATCTACTAAAATTGTCAGGAGTCGGAGTCGGAGTCGGAGTCGGAGTCGACTTTTTTTTCCCGACTCCGCAGCCCTGGATCAAACTAGCTTAAAAATTTTATGTTAATACTACTACTATTACTACTACACTAGCAACAACAAAATAATAGACGTCGATTACTGTTTTTTCCATGACAACGCTGATTTTTATTTTAAAATTCGCAATTTTTTAGTTATTTCGCTTATTTTTGTTTAAAAAAATATAAAATGTGATATCTATGTTAAGAGAAAAAAAAACAATCTTTATATCTAAGTCATTATCTACTAAGACTACCACAAAAAAGTCTTTCTATTAAATATCTCGCGCGAAAACTTTAAACAAAAATTTTACTATCACAATTTTATAGCAAACAATTTTTTTTGCAGTTTTATGTGTAATCAACGTTAGCAGAGATATTTGAATTTAAACATTTTGGTCGATTTTGGTTTTACGTTGTTTGGCGTAAGCCGTAAGCCATTAGAGTTTTAAACAAAACACGATCGTGTTTAAAATACGTTCCTGAAGAGCTAAATTCCCCACCTTTTGTTTTAATTTTTTTTTTAATATTTATTTTTTCATTATTGTTATAGGGCCACATCGAAATGTGAAACATCCTGCTTTAATTTTGAATAAAAAACGCAACAACCATTTGGTAGATAATAGTTTGATATTTGTTTTAAAAATTAATTATCTGTTAATGTTGATGTGTTAAAAAATTGTCAAGTGAAAAACATGTTTTAATTATTTTCGCAAATAAATTGTCTGCAATTTTTGATAGTCTCGTTTATGTTATTGAAAGAATGGTTTTACTCAAACTTTTTTTATTTGAAGTTTTATATGCATTTTCCACGTTCAGTAAAAACATCTTTTATTAACTGTAGCCATTTATTAAAATATTGGAATTTTGTTAACAAATAATTAATATTTAGCTAACTTTTGTGGACATAAAAAATATTCGATAAGATGTACAGTATTTGTCTTCAATAGACGAAAGATAAATTCTACGTAGGATGCAATTTTGTATTTATTTCATGTTCGTGTTCAACTTTGGTTAACTTATTTATTACAGTATTACACATATTTTTAACAGCATGCTAAATACTAAATATCTAGAAAACTACTTAAATTGTTCAATTTTAAAATATTTTAACCTTAAAAACGCGTTTTAAATTCTTCCGTGTGTGAACAATAAAATATAATATATCTGCGACGTCGTACTAGTAAACTACAGATATTGTTCGCTAACGAAAAATTAACGTCACAGAAAGACGGATCAATATTAAAATCAATTTCATGTAGCATATTTTCACAAGATATTAGATTACACCCTCCGAAAACAATATAGTAAATAAATCTAGAATACAATATGCACCCCGTCCGAATATGGGAACGAACCAACTCCCTATACTCCAGCTTATGTGGTTTACAAGGGATTAACCACCGGCTTTTTACCATGGCATATTGAATGTGTAAAATATATTAAATACTTTGATTTATATTGCGCGTGCCTCCATTAAAATGTTTGTCGAGGAATTACGCTATTTGATTTTCTCACACCCGTAACTGAATAAAAATCATAATTGCTTTATTAATATTTTTATTGCCGGGTTTTATTACAACGAAATTACAGAATCGCTGCAGTCACACTGCGCCATTATTGTTATTCGTGAGTTAATAAAAGTGTAAACGAGACATCAAATAATACTAAAGTCAGTTTAATATTGCGTTGCATCGAATTTATATGCAACGAGCTAAAGCTGACGCGGGTGTGGCGTTAGTTCGTGATAACGGCCACTAGGGCGGCGTTCTAGTCAATTAAGGAAATTTACAGGATCAGTTTTATACTTCTACGAATTTATTCCGAACAATGCGAGTGATTTAGTGAGAAAATTGCTCCTTTTTTATCAATTAACAAAAAGGAATTTGCGAGTTCAAGATAGGAAAAAACAACCGTCTGTTTTATTTGCTGATCACATCGTATTTCACGCTCACAAATACCAAAGCTACAATTATGTTCCTGTATAATTTCTTTTAATTTACTTAATGCATCGTCATTTAAATGAAAAATTACAAAATAAATTTACCAAAGAACGATTGTAAATTCCTTTTGTTTATTTAAGTTGAAGTTGATAATAGAAAAAGTTGAAGTCGCCATTAAAAAAAAAAAATTACGTGCAAATTTGATTTTAAAAAAATGGTTTTTCAGGAAACCAATAATTACGATTAATTTAAAAAATATAAATGTAATAAGTAGGTTTTCACATCGCAATAAGCTAATTTGTGCAATGTGACTCCTGTCTAGCATAGGTGCCAGGGTGCCACACATGGCAGTCCATTGGTTGAAAAAGCCCTTTTGCTGCGCTCAAAAGGCAACTTTTTTGAGCTTACATTTAATATAAAATTACCCCAATACACCAGAAAAATTGTACAGACTTTAAAAATCTTATAACTTTAACGTGTAACTTTTTCGGCCGCGTCTGGTTTGCCGGCTGAGACGTGGCCGAAGCCAGCAAACAGGCAAGGACGAAAAAGTACGTTTTGGCCGAGGTGCATATTACATTTTTTGTGCGATCGAATTAAAAACAATTTAAATTTTTAGTGATTTTCAAAATTATAGGTTAGAAACTACGTGACATTCTGTCACTGACGGATGACGGCGTGTGTACTGCATTACCGGCCCTCTCCTTAGCAACGGCCGTAAAAGTTACTTTTTCGGCCGTTGCTAAGGGTGACGGCCTGAAAAGTAACTTTTACGGCCGTTGCTAAGGATAGGGCCGGTAATGCAGTACTTTATGGTTGCTAACGCGTCCGTCAAACAGCTGTTTCTAGTACGATCGAGCAAAAAGATATATTTTTGTTATTGTGCCCATGTGTTTATAATTTACCCACAAATTTATTAAAGGTGAGAATGTAGTTCTAAGAATACCCAATATGTTTGAGGGTTGAACATTGTTGAATATTTTAAATGTGCATTAACATTGTATTATGTATATTTGTCAGGAAGCATTGAACTATATTTTGTAGATTTAGTCAAATGCGTGATTATTAATTATTAATTTAAAATTTATGTGAATTATAATCGTAGGTACATGAATAAATTTTAAATGAAGTTTTTTTGTTCGTCTTGTGTAAACATTTAATTTTTGTTTAATATTCATTCCTAAACATCAAGCTTCTCTTTCAAATACTATTCGTGTCCCGGCACTTTAAGAAGCGGCGCTGACTTACAACAAATAAGAGATAATTAAAAACAACTGAAATTACAAAAATAGTGCAACTGATTTTTGAACATAATACCTTGTATGTCTCTTTATATGTTTCGCGATTTACTTTGAGTTCTGTTGCTGTTGAATCGCTTCAACTGTGGTTTATGTGTTTAAACTAAAAATAAATTGAATTGAAATAGGTTCGTTTCCTGTTCTCATAGAAAACCAAGTAGTCTCATAAAGTGCTCTAGTTACCGACTAGTGGCTTCCAAATAGGTAAAAAATGGTCGCGATAAATATCACGTTCAGAAAAATCTCAGCCTGCTGTCCATTTAGCTTATTATTCCGGCGATATCTTCATTCAATGTAAACGCGCGGGTCTTACGATCGAGCCTGGACCGCGGACTAACAAGGGAGTGTGAGGTGGCGGTGTCACTCAGCCGATAACGAAGGAGGCGGTTTTACCGCCCGTGCAGGCTCCGCGTTGCTCGTATGTTAGCGGACAATGTGCCATTAACAAGTCTGAGGTTTCTTACCAACAACTTGAATTTCAAATTTTCGCTTAACTTTGCTTCGATTATTTCAATTACAATATTGAAACGAAATTTGTAAACAAGTTTTTTGTAGCAAAAGGTTTGCTTCTTGTAATAAATACATCTTGCAAAACTACTGCAATATAATAGCGAACACGGTAAAGAAATAATGTAATTAATTGCTAAGAAACATAATAAGACAACAATGTAAAGATTATTTTGGTAAATTAGTCAACTATTTAGGGTTAGTTGGGGTAATTGCAAACGAGGCCCATTTTGTGTACTTAATATTTCACTGCAGATTGGCTTATATTAAACGGTAGTTCATTTAGCCTAAAACAACATTTTCGTTATTGTATGATTAGCAAGCAGCTGGATGTATATCTCTGAAATCTAATTGTAAAAAATTATAATAATTTTTGTAAAATTGTTGTAAATGGAAGAGCTTCCTTACCAGAATACTTTTTTGAGTGGTTTTTCATAGAAGGACCAATAAAAACACAGATATATCTGCTAAAGTACGTGAAATTTCCAATTTTTTTCGAGAGAGTGCATTCTTTATTTGCATAATGCATATACACAGACGTTGAGGTAATTGTAAAAAGCAACTAAACGTTTCAGATCAGTTTCATTTAATAATATGAGAAATTATTCTTACTTACTCTTAGTCTGCTAAATATTAATCACGTATTTTAGATTGGTACAATTTCAATGCTAATTTCAGACACAAGTTATCAATAGATTGTTACATCGTTATACATAATGAGGGACCGCTTAACTTAAAAAAGATACAAATAAATTGAAATTATTGTAGATACCAAATATGTTTTTATATAATTTTTATATTATGAATGTAACTTGACAAACAAAATTCTCTAATCCTATTTGTTAAATTATTTAATTGTGTACCTATCATATAGCCTATAGCCATGTAAATTACTACTTTTCTTTCAAAAGGTTTGCGTAAGGTTTTCCTTACATTATCAAAATATAAAATACAAATTAAGTTGAACAAACCAATCCCATTATTGCTTTAAGGTCAAATAATTTTTTTTTATTTGAAGTAGTATATAGCATTTTTAATCAAAAACTCCTCAGCCACTTACAGAGCGTTCGTTTTAATCACAAAATATTTAGACAATTGCAGGCTTTTTTAAAATGTGGTATACATTTGTTTTTAAGATAACAGATTTTAACATTTATTTTTTCAAATATAATTCTACATTTTCAACTAGGTACTTTATTTTAAAGCTCTTAATATTTTCCATTATAAATACAGGGTGATCCAAATTCAATGGAATTACATGAGTATGTCGCTTAATATTCAAGATAGAGAAACTGTTCAATTACAAAAAAAGTGCAATTTTTTGGGACAAACTTAGAACCGTTTTCAAACATTCTATCATTTCCGATTTTTGAGTTATTAAAAGAAACTGCTTTTTTTCATATTTATAAAGTGTTTTATCCCCGTTATTGTTGTAAATATTGAAAAAATTTATAAAGATCATTTTTAGATATTTTAATGTAAAATTTGATACTAAGACAAAAAATTTAAGCTTACCGTCAAAAAGTCAGGACACAAACTTACCTTTTTTAAATGGAAGCTATGGTTGGCCATGACACATTTAAATTCATAATTTTTTTCCCATTCCAAATAATAATAGGGGTTAATGTATTTATTTTCAATAAAACGCAAGTTACAAAGGTGTTTATATGTTATTTAAAGATAAACATAAAAACCAAAAGTAGGCCTTGAAAACAAAAATTAAGGGTAAAACCTTGTAAGGTGTGGTACAACATCTCAACGATTATTAAAAAGGATTTTGTTTTGACGTTTAAGGTTAGCTAGGTTTGCAATACATTTTAGCTTCAGAGTCGATGGTTACAATTAAATCGTATTCATATTATTTTACATTACTACTGATTCTGACTAAATGGTTGTTTATCTTTCGTTCTGTTTTTTAACATAAGAAAAAGTTTAAACCCTTATATTGAAAATAAATGCATCAACCGTTATATATTTGGAAATGAAAAAAAGGAATTTAAATAGGTGATAGCCAACCATGCTTCTATTTAAAAAAAGGTAGGTTTGTGTCATAACTTTTTACCGGAGAACGTAAAAAAACTTTTCTTAGTACCATCAAATTCTACATTAAATATCTAAAAATAATCTACATAAATCTTTTCGATATTTATAACAATAAAGGAGATATAACACATTATAAAGATGACAAAAGACCAGCTTTTCGCTAATAACTCAAAAACCGGAAATGATAGAATATATCTGAGTTTGTCTCAAAAAACTGCACATTTTTGGTAATTTAACCGTTTTTCTATCTTGAATATTAAGCGAGATACTCATGTAATTCCATCGAATTTGGACCATCCTGTACATTATGATACATAGTTGTAGGATCTTTTGGGAGAATCTTTTTTATTAAAACAGAAAGCATGCGATCAATTAAAGTTGTCTGTGAAAAATCATGAAACAACAAAAAACAACAAGTAATAAGATGTCTTCAATAAATCGTTAATGATCAAAATCATGGACAGATAATAAACCACAACCTATGAAAAACAAATACTAAAAAATAAAATAGTTTAAAAAAATTAATTGTGGCAGGTATCACTTATATTTTTATTTAATTATATTTAACCTTCTGTTTATTATACCTGAATTATTTCCATTTTTAATAGTTTTTGCTATTTTTTGATGTTTATTTTTTATTTTACAGACTATTTTGAGCGATCTGATGCCTTACTTTATATTTAAAAAATTGTCGCAAAAAAGTACTAATTTAAATAATGGTAGAAAATGTTAAAAGCTCTTGAATGAAATATCTAAAAATACAGGATGCCATTTAAAATGAATTAAGAACACTAAAAAATAAAAATAGGTTACTTCAATAACATAATTACATTTTAATTTAATTTATGTTCTTGATTATTATGTCCTCACTATTTGTACATTTGAGAGTTTATCAAAGTCTTCTTATTACTTTTTACATATACTTTTAAATCTTATTTGACTGACGTAATGCTTATTTCAACTTTTTGTTTTTTATTAATTTTGTAACAGATTACTTTGATTGATATAATGCTTTTTTAATAAAAAATGTGCTCCCAAAACACTTAAATTATACATTATATGATAGTATATTTCAACGGCTTTCAAATGATGTGCATTGCCACATTAACCAGGAGAATAAAATTTTTAAATCTGATATCTTAAAAATAAAAGACTACCTTAAAAAGCCGCTTATTATTCGTGATAAACACCATCTTAAGAAACAAAAAAGGGTTGTTGAGTACTAACTAAGGCACCTTTAATATCCTGAGTATAATATTAATAATAATAAATTTATGTATTATCGATTTGAATTAAAAATATAGTTTGGGTGCCTAGTTTGTTTATAACTTTGTACTAAATACTGTGCTGTTGCCAGTTGTTTTACTTACAATATTACCCTTTGCATTACAATACATAGTAATAAAAGGGTTTTAATTAACGCTTTTTCATAAATGTGGGCGAATTTTCCCATTCTTTAAAAACACACAAGTCATCCCCATCAAAATCAATCTTCGAACTGCTACATCCCATTATTAAAAAGTAAACACAGCGGTTAAGTTAAAAATAAGCGATTAAGCCACCCTGTGTGTTATTCAAACACCCCGACTAAGGGTAACTACCACTTACCACCCTAAATATTGTGTTACAAAAGCTTCCGATTTGAGCTTATTTAGTTATCACATAGGGTCGAAAATATATCATATTTAACGGGGCGGCCTTTGCCTTGTTTAACTTTGAATTTAATTTAATATTTGTACTTTTAGAAGTTGTTTACCGTAATCAGGTGAGCTAATAAAAATGTTGGATATTGTTTTTGTTAATAGGTTACAGATTATATACTTAAAACTTTTCGGTTGTTTTTTTGTGGTAAATGTAGCATTGGTTATATTTTATGAGATACTTTAAATTCTGTTTACTAAACATTATTACTATAGAAAACACGTTAAAAAAATATCGCTGAATTAGTTCTATGTGGGTGCCATTTTTCAGCCCGATAAAGTTGGTATAATTCTCGTAAACATTAGTATTCTAGACGACAAAAAAATATAATGCACCAAATATATTAAATAACGACAAAATATGTATTTTAATGACAAAAAGTGAAAAATGAAATATTTGTTCTAACGGTAAATAACGAGGGCAAGGTAAAAGATTTTTTTTTGTTTTTTTATTGAAATAAACTTTCTACCTTGCTTTTCATTATTTGTTAAAAACAAGTACTCTCTGTAACTGACCAAATAAATATGGGTAAGGTAAAAGTTTTTAAATAAAAACTAACTTATTGGTAATATTATATGTTATAATTAATTTCTTAAAATAAATTAATAAACTTAGGTACATATTCAAATCTGAGTGTCTTTAGATCAGGGGCCCCCAATTTTGTAAGAGGAGGGCCACATAGGAATACTGAAAATGCTTAGTGGGCCGGACCAAAAAAATATACAGGGTGTCCCCCTTATCACCGCGAATATTTTAAGTGGTGATAGAGGACCTTTTTCTAAGAAAAAATTTCAAGTAAATTTTTTTCCTAAAATCAAATGCTAACTAAGCTGATATCAACACTTACTTGATTTTTTTACACTTCTGCATTTATAAGACTCTGTAGCCGAAAATATCAATTAAATCGTAAAATACCTTAAACTTTTTAATAAAACATGAAATTCTCTACAAAATTAGTTCCATATATATTTTTTGTCTACAGGCAATGGTTTGAGAGTTATAAAGCAGTTTGTACAAAAAAATGTAAAAAATTTACAAAATTTAATTGTTTCTTAAACTTTCCAACCGCTGTATCTTTAAAACGAAAGGTTGTACAAAAAAACCGATGGCCCATTCTGGATATCAAATTTTATGGGCTACAACTTTGGTCAAGTGAAATTTTTTGAAAATCAAACCGATTTTCCGGAAAAGCTGAAAATAAGGAATAGAGTGCAAAAACAAAATTTCCTACAAATTTTGTTTTGTATTTAAAAATGCTTTTAAAGAGAGTGCGATTACGTGATTGAAAATGATGGAGGTCATTTTGAACACTTATTGAAGTAATTTTGTGGTTACATGTTAATTTTATTGCGTCCAGATGGATTTGCATTGTTTTGCATTTTATCGTTTTCGAAAAACAAAAACTCCCGGTAATTATGGTATTTTGTATTTAAAAATGCCATAGCATCGGCAACATTCATAAAATTATGTATTTCATCAGTTTCAAAGCTTTTTATGAAGTTTGAAATTCTTCAGAAAACCACCCCTTATCATTTTTTTTAATGAGCTAACGAACAAATTTAACAAAAAATTGTAAAATTGCATATAAATAAGTTACGTAAATTTTTAAAAACGCCGCATCTTTTCAATGCAAATCCATCTGGACGCAGTAAAATTAACATGTAACCACAAAATTACTTCAATAAGTGTTCAAAATGACCTCCATCATTTTCAACCACGTAATCGCACTCTCTTAAAAAGCATTTTTAAATACAAAACAATATTTGTAGGAAATTTTGTTTTTGCACTCTATTCCATATTTTCAGCTTTTCCGGAAAATCGGTTTGATTTTCAAAAAATTTCACTAGACCAAAGTTGTAGCCCATAAAATTTGATATCCGGAATGGGCCGTCGGTTTTTTTGTACAACCTTTCGTTTTAAAGATACAGCGGTTGGAAAGTCTAAGAAACAATTAAATTTTGTAAATTTTTTACATTTTTTTGTACAAACTGCTTTATAACTCTCAAACCATTGCCTGTAGACAAAAAATATATATGGAACTAATTTTGTAGAGAATTTCATGTTTTATTAAAAATTTTAAGGTATTTTACGATAAAATTGATATTTTCGGCTACAGAGTCTTATAAATGCAGAAGTGTAAAAAAATCAAGTAAGTGTTGATATCAGCTTAGCATTTGATTTTAGAAAAAAAAAAATTCTTAGAAAAAGGTCCTCTATCACCACTTAAAATATTCGCGGTGATACCGGGGACACCCTGTATATTCTATTCTGATGAAATAACTGTATATAAGTATAACAAGAATAATAACTTAAGTTCTATTAACCAAATAGATTTTTCTTTACAGTGAAGTAAACTCAACAAATAAAATATTTAAAAAAAAAATCAATTAAACAAAAAGCTATTCTCAAAGGGGTGCGGAAAATTTCTCGAACCAATTGCTTGAATGGAAAATTGCTCGAATACAATTGTTCGAAAAACAATTGCTCGAATGGAAAATTCCTCGAAAGGAAAATTGCTCGAACAAAAATTGCTCGAAAATAAAATTGCTCCAAAAAATGAAAATATATTACATTTTTATAAATACAAAATAATTAAATGTACTAGAAAAGTTGTTTACATTTGTTTACACTTAGAAAAATTTATTTAAATTTATTTACAATTACATGTACACTTATTCAATTTGTTGTTGAGATAAACACTTTAAAAATTTGAAAATATTATATACTACATAACTGCTGATTCTGACTATATTTTTGTTATCTTATGTTCAAATATTCATAATGCTTACCTCAACAACAAATAGGAAACCTTCGTATCATGTACCAAATGAGTTTTAAAAGGTTTTTTTATGTAACATTAGCAGTATTATGTTGTTTTTTTAACAGCCGCGAGCCGGAAGAAAGCGGGTCGTAGTTTGGAGACCCCTGCTTTAGATAATATTTTTAGTCGTGCAAATAGCATAATTCGTTGTGCTTTATACTAACTTTGTCGTAAACTTCACAATTTTTGTCGTGCTATAGGTAATTGTCGTTCGATATTCTAATTTTGTCGTGCTATTATAATATATTCCCCGTTCTATATTCATGTCACTATAATTGCTATTAAATTTATTAGAAGTAGTTTATACAATTTTGTAAAAAAGTTTAAATCTTCAACACAACTAATCTGAAAGACATTTTTACTAAAATTTGTTAGGGGAATAGAATCCGTTAAGATCATCATTTAAGGAATTAAAAATTAAATACAAATGTATTTGGTTCTGACCAAAAACCATTAAGAGTTTAACTTTACACAAAGCACTATTTTCCAAGTAAAGAAGTAAGAGTAGTAAGACCACGCATTGGAAAGATTGGTAGTACCTACATACTTATTAAATGAAAATTATTTCGAAGACGTTTGCCTTTTAAGAATAAAAACAACAGTATTTTGATCTGTTAAACAAATGCACTACTATGGAAAACAAAATTGTATCCAAATCCTCTTTAAAGATATTTCGTTTTTAGTATATTGTTATTATTTATATGTAAAATAATTTTATTTAAGGTACGGCTGGTTGTCTTACCACTAAGTACTCACTACCAATAAAAATACTAGATAAACTTAGTATCTTTATAGTTTAATTTATAATTTTGCTACAAACATGATTAAAATATTTCTGTTATTTATATGTACTTGGAATTCAACTTTTTTCAGTTTAAATACAAAACCCTAGTAATTACGGAATATATTCAAATAAAGTGGAACCACTGCTATCTTAAAATAAATTCTGATCACCTGATCAAAATGGCGTATGCTGAAATAAAAGCATTTGCATGATCCTCTCAAATACATATATGCAGGATATAAGGAAATCTGAATCCAACTAGGGGTTACAAAAATCAAAGTGTGGCATATAAATGTTTTCATTTGCGGGTAACGATATACTGACCGTCATTTTGGATCAAAAGATTTTTAAAATGGCGATTTGATGTCCGTTAAGGTGTATATTAAAATTTTCTTAGCCCGTTTATGAAATAAACATTCAGTTTCACATTTAAATTCAATTTTCGCAGTAAACAATATCTGGTAGGATATATTTTATAACGGATCTATCAGCAACCCTTTTGAAATTACGTGTATACATTATTGGCACATAGAGAGTGATGATAAAGGTTATGTCAAAAAGATAATAGAACAGTTCAACGTCTTTGTTGGGGCTAAATGAGTGTTCCTAAATCAAACTCCAATATGGCGCTTAGTGTTGCTAACTAATCGAGCGGAAACTTGAGATTAGAGCCTGAACTTTCGCCCTACTCCTTCTTATTTTATTTCACACATGCTGGTACAGTCTGTAATGCACATTTTTTTACAAGAAAATATCTACCCGGTCATTTTAATCAAGTATCCTGTACTAATAATAAAAATGTTAAGAAAACCTTTATTTTAAAGCTGTTGATTATAAATAAATATTGCAAATATACCTATAATAAATTAAGAATACAATTATTGATAACGGTGAACTAACTTATTATGAAAATTAAATGATTAAAGCAAAAAATAACAACAAAACAAAATAAAGTGAAAACAGGAAAGATATTTAATTAATTATTTTCTACAAAATCAAAGATTATGGTAATACCTACACAAAAATACTTCACTTATCGTTCACTGTTAACGTATAGAAGTTGGTTAATTGGTAAAAACAGTTCAATTTTAGTTAGTTTATACAAACTATCATTATGATTTTAATAAATTAAATACTTTAAAAACAACAAATGAATCCCAACGTATTTGTAATTTATTGTTGTTCTTTTATTTGAAGAATAAAGTATTTTTAATTACCTATATTAATAACCATTTTGATAAATGTTGACGTTTTTAATACAAGTTAAATGAATTTGTATATTTTAACTCTTAATAAACAGACGTTTTAATGCACTTATATAAGAAAATTGCCAATTGGACAACTTTTTCACGCAAATTGGTAATTTTTGTATATTTTAAGGGTCACTCGATTATGTAAAAATTATTAATTTCAAGATGATTTTCATTATTATAAATAATAAGATGTGACAAATTCAAGACAATAACTATTCGTTTATGTGAAAACTTTTAGAAATAAGAAACAATTTCGAAATCGCATATTAGTAAAAAATCAATAATATCATCAAATGTACGTCATTAAGTTGCCGTAATAGTTATTTATGTATCAAGGCCAAAAAGTGTAACTTTTTCAGCAAACAGGCAAGGCCGAACAAGTACGTTTTGGCCGAGGTGCATATTACATTTTTTGTGCGATAGAATTAAAAACAATTAAAATTTTTAGTATTTTTCAAAAATATAGGTTAGAAACTACTTGACATTCTGTCACTGACAGATGACGGCGTATGCTGTTAGCTTTAATGCAAATTTACGCTGTAGCGGCCGAAAAAGTTACTTTTAAGGCCGTTGCTAAGGGTAACGGTCTGAAAAGTTACTTTTTAGGCCGTTGCTAAGGATATGGCCGGTAATGCAGTACTTTATGGCTGCTAACGCGTCCGTCAAACAGCTGTTTCTAGTACGATCGCACAAAAAATAGTTTTTATAAAATTTTAATATTTTCATAATTAAAATTGTTACAGTTCAAAAGCTAAAAGTCAGATATTCAGTTTTTTTCGATTTTTATTAAAATTGATGCAGAAGATACTTGAAATGTTATTAGACGGTTTACTAAATTTAAATCAATGTTTCATCTTCAACAAGCGTCATTCCAGCGGTTTTCTTTGACTGTGAAACAATCTTTGTATATTTATTCGTAATCATTTATTTTTTAATGTTTATTAGTTTTGATTTTTGTGTTTACCGAAAACATTTTGAATTTGTTTTTATGTATTTTTATAATCCCGGTATTACACAATGCTTTTAAGTAAGTTTACAGAAAATACATCTTTAAATTTTATTTTATCTTAAATCAGTAAAAAAATATTGGTAGAAAAAATAATGTGATGTGAATATTAAAAATGGACTCTTTTATACAAAAATGTTATTACCACCCGGTAGTTTTGGAAAAGTCTATATAAGAAAAGTATATTAAGATCAAGTACCTGTTTTTGACAATTGGGGAGAATTACTTAATTTGAAATTAGAATTTGTGGTTTTTTGAGTATAATAAACTTTTATAACTGTTCAGTTTCTTTTGCACTTGTACAACTAACTCTTATAACATTAAAACTATCCACATTAAAAAATCTCTTTACAGAATACAAATTTTTCATTTTATTTTATTTGGCAAAGTTAAATATTATTGAAAATATGCTACAATTATTTAAGTTAGTGTTTCTCAAACTTTTTGGATCTGTGTTCTCCTTTTTTACATGAAATTTTATTACGCCCTCTTTTCCAATATCAATTTTCATTGCACTTCCCTTTCAATTATTTTGTCCTGCCATAATACTCTGTTGTTCTTATTTCTCAACCGGCCAAGCGTATTACCTTTAAAATGTGTATTTCTGTGAGTACCTTTTTTTGCTGAGGTAAACTTAAAAATACATAGAAATCCGGAACACTAGCTATAGGCACATCAAGAACCTATCCTATGTGTGACTGCTGTCATTTTTAGTACGTATTTCATGTTATTGCTTTGTTGTTGTTATAATAAATAGTTTTGTCCTCAATCTCCACTTTTTTTGCGCCACCCTTCAGTTATTTCGCGCCCCCAGGTAGAAAATCACTGATTTAAGTGATGTTATAATCTATATAAATAAGCTTGTTTAATTAATTAAATACAATTCCTTCTGATAAAGAGACGAGTCTTTAAATGGCCCAGCAGTTCTGCAAAAGAACCTTTATACAAAAGTGTGTGATATCTTAGTAAGTTTTTTTGTATTGATATTTGAAATTGTTTTATTTAATTTTTGTTAGGTAATTATAAGTTTTAGTCAACTTTATCAAGTCTAAGCTAATTTAAGTAGAGCAAATAAATATGCAGTAATGGTATTTAACCACTTTGCGCAGTAATTTTAAACAAAGTAATTTTAAAATTAATGTAATGGGGTGTAACGTGCACAGAGCCAATTTTCTGAGATCGTAATTCAAGCTTTTATCAAGTGCATACTTGGTTTCTTGAAAAATTCTCATAACCATCAAAAAATAATAATCCTCGTTTCCCCTTCGCCTGTTACCGTGGAAACGGGATCCTGGAGACGGCTTATTATTCTGTTACACCCTTCGTTATTCCAGTTGGTGCACCGTATTTGAGTCAATTTTTAACATATAAATATGTTCACAGCGGAGCTCTACATCTGAACCGTCCGAAATGTGTGCGCCTTGCGATTATAAAGTGAAGTCATATATCACAAACAATAATTAAGGATTTGTCTAGGATGTGTAGACTCGAACTTAAAAGTGTTTAGATTGGGATTATCACTGTTTCCGGTGTAAACACACGAACCTTCGCAAATACAGGTGTACCAACATAACAGCTGTCATTTTCAAGTACCACTCATCCGAAGTGGTTTAATTGCAGTAAAGATAATTAATATAACACATTTTTGTGAAAAAAATATGTTAATTGCGCCACTTTTTAGGATAAGTGGGTAGCAGTGCAAGTGGAGGACTTTTTAATGGCTGTTTATTAAAGCGAAAGTGCTACTCGGATGGATGCACTTAAGTGGCGGCAAAGTAACAAACTAATGAATGTTTTGAATGGCGGCGTTAAAAGGCGGATATTTTTTGAAGAATTTTTGAAATAGCAAAGTCGATCGCAAGGGCTAATAGGACTGCAATCAGAGACATATTACTCTCTTAAATGTAGCATGAGCACCAAATCAGTAAAACCGAAAATTCAAAGACGATTAGACTACCAAAATATTGTCAAAAAATTATTCAGTTATTATTATTATCTACTACTTACCTAAACAATTCATGCTGTTGTTATTTTATGCCAACAGAAATACAATAAAACATATTATTTTACATTCCTGACATTTAAAAAATTTAGTTGTCCAAAGATAAATTGCTTTACACCACGTTTTCGGCTTCTTGTTTAAAACGTGTGTTTGTTATTATTTAATTTATCCTAACCTATCCATAAAAACTTGTGCCAAGCGGTACTTTTTTTTGTAAAAAGTAAAAAGCTAATTATGGCGACATATATTTTTTGTATTCAAACAGCAATCAATTGCGTCAAAATGTCTTTGTTTATCTAAGATGTATGTTTAGAGCGTACGTCAATAACGAGAATTAGTTTAAACCGCTGCTTGCTTTAATAGTTATTTACGTAACAAGACCGGAAAGCGGTACATTACTGGACGAGTTGGCAATTCTGGGACGAACCGTAGGCAAGTCCTGAAATCATACAAGTCCAGTAAAGACACTTTACGGGTATGTTACGTACAATATGTTTTCTGCGTCCGCCAATGTCACCAAAATCACTATCGTCACAATCCATAATTATACGATAACTTATCAAATCACAGGTGAAAATTCGCTTGGTGGTATAACGAAGCTTGTTTGACAGCCCAAATCAACAAAACAACTCATCACCATGGCAACCAAGTACTTTCCTTTGTACTGTATTATTACTACTTTTGTTTCTATTTATCAGTGTCTATAATTTACTTTCGTATATAGTGGGTTATTTTTTACAACTTCTCCTTTTGTCCATTTTAGGATTTCTCTCTACCAAAACAAATTTTGTGTTAAATATTCTTCCAACTTTTCATGTTTTTTAAATAATTTCCTTGTCCATCTCTTCATTTCTTTTAATAATTATTCCTAAATATTCGAAATTGTCAACTTGTTCCACATTTTGTCCTACTGTGATGTTATGTTTGATGCGATAATCATAGTTTTTGTTTTGTCTACCTTTATCTTCATATTTGTCTTTTTCAGTACTTTGATATTTAGATTGTGTTGAATTCAAATAGTTATGTTTCTGAACAACGAGGGTTTTGATCTTCTTAAAACTTTACCCCTAAACATCATACTTAGTAGTTTGCGAAATTTCTTCTAAATTCTACCATTAATTACAATAATACTTGGTTAATTTTCTTAATTATTACATTTAAATAAAATTATTTACTAAAATTCATACTATAATTCTTTAAAAAAGTTTACTGTTTTCATAACATGTTTAAGGCTTATTGTAGAAAAATGAAAACTCCTTAAAAATTAAAACAATAAGTAGAAGGTGTACAATTAATAATTATATAATTATTAATTATATAAGGCTTTTCAAGTCATTAATAAATTTTATATCTCCGTTGTTGCTTATAACCCATTAAACAATTAATGTCTTGAAATTAAAATTCTTAGTTTACGTGTTTACCTTTATACATAACCTTTACATAAAAGTTTAATAAAGTTTCGATATTTGGTTAGTGTACACATATCTAGATGTTTGTGATATACTTTTCATTTGACTTTCTTTTGTTTCAAGCTCTAATACGAATATATATTCGTGTTAAATTGATTATTATGCAAATAATTTTAATTTCCATGTAGTTGATAAGCGGGTCATAAATGAAAACGTTAATATATCTGGAAGCGACAAAACTCGAGCAATAATTCCGTCCAATAACAACATGAACAGACGATATGATCTGAATCACGCGTCTTAGCCATTTTATTGCACGAGCCACTTTATATTTAAATTTGGTAATCCAATATTCTAGCAATTTCATCTCTGCTCTCGACAAACACGACTGAAATAGAGTGGCCCGCCTTATGACGCTATAACAGCAAGGCGGTGAACTTCAGCTCATCTGAAAGGCGAGAAAAGCAGATGAAAAGTGGGGAAAATTGCTGTAGAGCAATGGAAATGTATTCACACACCCATTTCAACAGTATATAAGTAGTTTTTTATTCAAACGCGAGCCGAGGTCGCTTCATTTGAATTCTAAGATTGCAAAGGTGGCTATTAAACATTATGGTACGAAATTGTGAGAGCAGAATTTGATAATGTGCGTGGCCCAAACGCAGTACAGAAAATTGGTTTTAATTACTCAATAAACAATTAATTTATTAAATAAATCAAATTAATAACTTATTCTTTAGCATCTGAGTATTATCAGTTATCTCTATTAAATTTCAAAAACATGTCCCACTGTTAATAGAATAAAAATTTACATTTTTAATAAAAAAAAGACTGTGTGTACCTACAATAAAATGTTTACATGTTTTTCTTATACTTATACCGCATTTTATTTTTAAAAATTCTTAGTTACCAGATGACGTCTAAAATGTCCGGTTGCTCAAGGCTCGGTTAAAGGAAAAGAACGGAGCCATTAAACAGCATATCCATAGTAACAACAATCGGGGGTGCAGCAGGTGCGGTGTACACGGGCCCACAAGCCAAGGAGGCCCATAGGATGCAAACAACAACTTGTATTTTAATTATTGGCATCTAACCTAAGACGATAACTTTTTCCGAAGAGCCCTTTATCCTTTATCTCTGTTTGCACATGGGCCTATTCACTTCTTGCTATGCCACTGACAACGATGTTGTTTACTTACCAAGTTAATTTTCCTTTAAATTTTGATGCAGCTTCACGCAAAGGAAATTTTAAAAAAGTGATCTGAAATGTGTCTGTAAATGTATTTAAATAATAATGCATAATATTCAATACATAATTCGAGCTAAAAGTGTTTAAAGTAGAGGGTAGAGGACATACAACACTCTCGAATGAAATGAAAACACCACATCGAAAAGAAGAATGATCAACAGCTAATTCTTAGTTATAATGTTATAAACCCAAGACACAGTAAGCCGCGGAAGATCAATTTTGAATTTAAGTTTCGTTGACTGTTCTGATGTCAATGAACAAAATAAAAACAGTACTCGCTTGAACGATAGGAAGCAGTTTACAAAACCTGCTTAGGTTGCTTTTTTTTAAATTGTTGGTTTAGGAACGCTTCAGCTACTCTGGATACTAGCGTCCGGGAGGAGGAGGCGGGGAACAAGGAAAGGGTAGGTAAGATAAGGGTAGGTGGAAGTACTGTCACAGCATTTGCCTATAGTAAGTGGGGGAAACCACCTGAAACCCCTACGATGACAGACCGCCGCGGGATTCGAACCCACGACCTCCCGATTTTACTCGCTAAGTTGCATACCAACCAGCCACCGAGCTCGGTTAGGTTGCTTTTGCAGTTCAAAGGGTTTTTAAATTGATGTTTCAGTTCGATTTCACGTTTCTGGAAAAATAGGTTCTCGAATCGGTTTCGATTTTGTTCCGGTTCACTTCAACCCTCGAATACTTGACGATTTTCTATAAATAATTACTTCTTCCCTCTTCCTTTCTCTCTCTACTGCTCTCTTCTCACCCGCTCTTTTTCTCTCACCCCTTTACTTCTCCTCCGCTCCTTCTATCACTCCCTCTTCGCCTCTTTCTTCCCAATATCCCTCACCCACACTCCTTTCTCTATTTCTTTCCCGGTACATCTCTCCCTTCTCCTCCATCTTCTTCTTTCTCCTTCTCCATATTTCTTCCCTCTACCCAACCCCTTCTTTCCCCGTCTTTATCTCTTCCTCTCTTTTTCTTGTAGAATTTTGTAGTAATTGCTCTTTTTGTTAAGAAAAACAGTATGGAATTAAAATACAAGTTTTTTCTAGTATGTATTTAAAATGTATTTCTAACCTACACATTTAATTAACCCAAACGCTTAGCCAAGCGATTTAGGATTATTTTTTAAGCTTAATTGTTCTTATAAAATTACCATGAGTTCTAATTTTTCGTATTTGTAACCTGTTATATTACCACTAACTTATTGTTGCAAAAAAAAGAAGTTTACAAATAATTATATAAAAAAGCAAGGAATAATTAAAAAATGCTGAAATTTTAATGTTTCAAATGTACCTACTTTAAATTGACCCAGCAATTTTTTACGTTTCACAACTTTCGGTGATGCTATATAAACTCTTCGGCTCACAAAATTCCATGTTCCAAGTGAGAAAATTCAAATAAACACATTTTAAACGTTTGCTTAGATCGGCGTTGTAGACTGTGAAGTTTTCCTTTAGATTTCTCTCTGTTTATCACATTCTAAAGCAGCAATATAAATCTCAACCCCATTTGATTTGCATGCAGGATGTGACGTATAAGTGATTGCCTATGAAGCAATCTCCCTGAAGATGTTATCGAAACGCCGGAAATCTATTGGCGAATGCAGATTACAAAATGGATTGTCTGAATTTAAATTCGATTTAATTCAATTCTGTGTAAACGGAGAAGAAAGGTTGAGAAACGTTTTAAAGTAATGAGATCCGTTCAAGTTTTAATAGAGGCGTTTCAATAATATTTCGTGTTTCAAGTAATTTACGCTTAAACGAAATGGCTGAGCGAATTAAGTGTAGACTTGAAATAAAAAGTCTATCTTTTGGATTCATTTGTTTCTTTCATAATTCTTAAAATGCAATTTCGTGCTAACTGTTTTCATAATGTATAGCAATATGTAAAAATTAGTTACAATTGCTTATAGTAGATGATTATATTTAGAAACAGATAATAAATTAATACAAAAAAACAAAAATTAATAATCAAATGCAATAAAATATAACTTTACTTCATATATCAAATATCAAGGGCGATAAAACTTATTAAATAATTTTTAAATTAAGCTTAAAAATATTTATAAAACGTATGACATTTAATTTTATTATTATAAATAACGAAGTTATAGTTAATTTTCAAAAACGTAGACATTTTCTTTATTGTCTGTAGTGCCAAAATGGAAAGTGATATAAAAAAATCTAGTACTTAACACAGGCGTAGTTACCTAAAAAAAAAAACATGAGACTAATATTAGATTTTCAGCAAAAATTATGGTACCTAATTGAGATATCCCGTAAAACGTAAAACATTCGAATTTGTTCCGCCCTCTACAATCTACATGTTTTCCATTTCGTAAGAAGAGCCCGCTTAAAACTGTAAAGTAACTTTATTTTCAAAGAAGTCGCAGATAATTTGTCTATACCCATTACGCATGTTCTTTGCCTGTTACCACAAACACAATTACCAACGTGACGACAAACGCAACATGCACATTTGCTCGCAATGTAATTATATTTAATGTGAATCATTTTGATAATTCAAACTTTTATATAATAAAAGGGATTTTATAATTAAACCAACAAAGTGCATGGCTTTTCGAATAGGGGCTTAATTATTAGTGACTATATTTTTATCTTGAATATTTTAATTAATTTGATTATGAAACAAGTTGTATAAGATTGTTTGAAAATTATTGTGTGCGTAGAAAGAACGCTCAAAGGTATATAGGTACTTGAATAAACGTAGAAAGAACGCTCAAAGTAAAAAGAACGGTGCGCGTAGAAAGAACGCGGCGCGTAGAAAATGATGATGGTCTTAAGAGTGACGAAACATTCGAAACTCCAAATCTTTTTCGTCTACTCGATAACAGTTAATAAACTACGAAAACCGCACGTTTCTATCTCTACCCGTTCTCGATATACGAAATTGTAGCCCCGAAGATGGGTCAACCTAATTAGAAACGTTATAAAATGTAACTTGGCTTAAAAGTAGCATCGCAATTGCGAAAACCGCACATTCCTATCTGCAACGGTTTTCCAGTTATAAATGAAGTTAATTTTAACCTGAAGATGGTCCAAAAAGTTCGAAACTTTGTATTAAAAAATTCCTCTGGACAACACCTACATGGTAGTCAAAACCGCATGTCTGTAGATCCAACCGTTTTGGAATTACGGTAAAGCCGAATCGTTGTCGATATTTGGCCGAAACAGGCTGTAAGCGATGGATACTAGCATGGTTTCGGCCTTCGGCGGAATCCATGCAGCCGGGAATGTATGCGCTGGATACTGGCATGGTTTCGGCCTTCGGCCGAATCCATGCTGCCGGGAATGTATGCGCTGGATACTGGCATGGTTTCGGCCTTCGGCCGAATTCATGCTGCCGGGAAAGTATGCGCTGGATACTAGCATGGTTTCGGCCTTCGGCCGAATCCATGCAGCCGAGAATGTATGCGCTGGATACTGGCATGGTTTCGGCCTTTGGCCGAATCCATGCTGCAGGGAACGTATGCGCTGGATACTGGTTATGAAACAAGCTTTGAATTTTTTTTTAGAATTTATCCGTCTAAGAGAATTACTTAAAATATTTTAGAACAATAACAAATCGGTTTTATAAGTAATTAACGTTAAGCTTTAAAATAAGAAATTTTAAAAATAAAGTTTTCATGAGAAAAATTGCCCGTAACAAACAATTCATGGTCATTTTATGAGTTTTGTTTATTAAGAATAATAATACCGGTTTAAAAAATTAATTAATTTTAGTAAGTATTTCCTGTTTAGCGTTATGACTGCGATTCTAAAGTTAACAAAAAACTTGCATTTACGAAACATCCTATTTATAATGTATGCGTTTTTTTACACAAAAAAAAACTTTTGCTTATTTTATTTGAACAGCAACATCGTTTCTATCAACTTTCTTGTAATCATTATTTTGCTTAAATCTTTAGATTTTATTGCCCTCTTTAATTTTTCTACTTTTTATGTATACATTTTATCTTCTATTGACGTGCTCAAACTATATTATCTAAATGACTTAGCGATAAAAGAGTACAACTGAAGCAATCAAAATGAAATTCCTACAATTTATTCATCAAATGTGATAGAGGGAAAAAATAAATATATTCTGTTAGAAAACTCTCTGGCACTCATAAATAAACGATATTAAATTGACAAAAAAAAATTAATCATCATGAGCAAACATATTAATATTCTCTACTTGTACCTTAATATTTATTGTTGATAATATTCATGGTACCATAATTTTAAGTAATCGCCTAAAATAATGTCGATTTTTATGGAGTAAAATTACATGGGCTTGTTTAATAACTTGACATTCGATGTGTTAACGGTAATGTAATACCACTGTGGGTAAAGATTAAGATCTACGTGTAAACTGGAGCGAGAAAAAATTTTAAAAAATAATAACGAAACTCCAAGTTAATTGAGGCAACGTAGAACTGATTATTATTAGTAGCCGCCGTCGAGAAGTAACCATGGTTACCGATTAATTAATACAAACTTAATTACTTTCATTGTGACGTCACGGACGACCGGGAATGCATTATCGAGCACTAATTAAGATTTACACCGGTTTGTTTGCATCACGTTTACGTTAGCCGTTTAAAAAAGGTAGAACAATTGATAAAAAGCGCTTTGAAGTAGAAAACAGTCGTCTAATTATTAGATGATTAATACGCGCTTCCTTTGGCGGAAGAGAATTTAGGATTGTAATCAAACAATTAGCTGTATAAATTAAAAAGCTGACGTTGCATTTATCGAATAGGACAAGTAAACATCGTTTGTAATAAGTTAAATTATAGCTGTAAGACCTGCCGACATAATTTGTAGTGTGCAGTAACTTTTGTTTTGCTTAGGGGGGAGCTAAAAATGGTTTTCACCGGTTGCCAAACAAAGTATAAAAGTATACGTTCTCATATGGAAAAATCAGAATCTCAGAAACCGTTACAGGTAGAGGGATGGTTAAATTAGCAAAGAAGGGCCGAATTATCTTCCCCGATAATGCGCTATTAATCGAAACACACTGTTTATTCTTATGTTTGAAAAAACTCTGATAATCTTATTTATATCCACCGCAAAATTTGTCATCCGATATGGCGCCCATTAGAACCAAAAAAGTTGACTACTGCAATAAAAAACTAAGCAGGCTGTGACAATTTTAACAGCTCCAGATGGTGAAGGGCAGTGGTGTAGAAATCGGGGGTGCAGCGGGTGTGGTGGACACTATAAACTTTTAAATCTTTATAATCACAGAATTATTTAAGTGTTTTCATAATTTGTCGTTTTTTGTACGCACTAAGTTAAATTAATTTAACACTAAAGGGGTTACTTATTGGCACTCGCATCTTAGCGCAGAAAAATCACATATTTATTTATTTATTTAATCGTGAGTTACTCTACCGTCAGGTGAAGGACTCACATTATTATTTTTAAGTTTTACTTTTTGCATTTATACATTGTTATTTCTAAATTGATATCATGTTGTTGAATTTTCAAATACTTGAAGCATAAGTTTTAAAAGAAGGAGTGGACACCTGAATAAAAAAAAGTTATACTGTGTGTATGTCCTATCATATTCAAAAATATTCTCAAAATTTCGTTATTCATGCATTTAAAAAAACTTCTCTGTACCACCCGGTGGTCATTAACACTTCGCATCTTACAAGGGAGGGTCACGAATCACGATACGTTGTCGCTTGTCGCTAGCATTTGATTAAGGCTTTGTTTATTGCAACAAAGACATCAAAACTAAATGTTTTCAAGAGTTATACGTGCCACTGGCAATTTCCTTCGGAAAAATAGGGTAAAAACTGAAATATTAGTATAAAAAGGTCATTTTTGCGATCGCGTTGGCCATGAAACCGTCAGAGACAAAATCTAAATTCTTCTATTTACCGATGCGAGCTCCTTTGCAAGTAAAATGGTACAACGTTTTTGAAAAAAGTCTTGACCGGTTCCGGAGAAAAACGTCAAAAACGAAACCCCTGCATAAGCGCTATGATTTGAGAAGTTTTGGTATAGCTGTATAACTATATCTATGCGACTTGCATAGGCGTTTAACATAGGGAAATCCGTTTTTACAAAGGCCTCGTTTTTTGCGTTTTTCTCTGGAACCGTTTAAGATTTTTTCAAAAACTTTGCACCATTTTACTTGCAAAGAATGCGCGCATTGGTAAATAGAAAAATTTAGATTTGGTCTGACTTTTATTATTCAACTTCTCAGTTTTTCCCCTATTTTTCCGAAGGAAATCGCCAGTGGCACGTATAACTCTGCAAAACATTTAGTTTTGATATTCTTGATGCAATAAACACAGCCCTAATCAAATTCTAGCGACAACGTATCGTGACCTTCCCTGGTTAGCATCGACCCCTAAGACGAAGACTTTATCCGAAAACTTCATTAACTCTGCTTGCACCTGGACCATTCACTTCTTGCTATACCTCTGGTCAACGCAATTTCTTAAACTATGAGTACCTACCAGATTTTAAGTTTTTGCCCTGGATAATGAAGATAAAGAAAAAAGAAACCTAGAGATGGAGTTTTTCAGTTTTTTCAGTATATTTTAAGAACTGGATACAGTATGCACACTTTCAGTTTAGAATCTTAGTAACCATATTAAAACACACTTCTATTATTTTAACCATTCAGCTGTCTCTATGGTTTCTGAAATACCTATCGAAATTTATTTTTATTCCAAATCGCAGCTTTTTCATTAAAAACATTAAATAATAACGCTTATTAAAGGACTGAATGTCAACACTTTAAGGACCTTTTGCAGACACAGCAAGCATGGTACAACATTTTTGTATTAAGATTTTCGACTTGGAATTTTACGAAAAACATCGTCACGTGTAGCGCTTCCGCCAATTTATACACACCGTGTATATGAGGTTTTAATAAGATTTTTGCAATAAAATTAATTGCAAGAATCACATTTTATTGTTGTGTCCACATTTTTTCCTACAGAATAGGACTAATACAGTATTATAATCACCGCACTACAGATCTTTGAGTTACGAAAACGTACTCAATTGGAAGTCAAAACGACACTGAAAGAATACACAAAGCATTGTATGACTAGATCTAGAAACAGAGGTACCACACTGAATTTCATAACATTAACGTACTTTTAAACTCCAGCGCGCCCGCTCGAGGGTTAAGCAATGATAGATTTTGTGGAGATGTAGATTTTAACACTTTTATATGTTTATAAATAATTACCGTCGACTAATCTGTCAAGATGTTTTTACAACTAAGAGGATACAGCACGTCAAACTTAATTTTTTAATAAGGTTATACGATTGGGAACTATGATTTTTTGGTAAGTCAACTTTTCTGTTTCAGTTCACTAAACGTAATCACCTAGTAAAGGTATATTAAAATCTATTGTTTAGTTTTAAATTTCGGACATTCTGTTTCATTATCTTTGCAGTATTCTCTTAGAAAAATGTATGACATTTTTTATTACCTCGAAATTGTAATTTGCGTAATATTAACCTTTTCGGTACTCTGGACGAGTATACTCGCCAAATTTTTACGCGGCCCAAGATGCTCAAGACGAGTTAACTCGTTACCGCATTTGAAAGTTAGGCGCACTGCAGGCAAAGACCGTTTAAAAGCATTGCGCACCGAAAAGGTTAAACATTGTTATAAACTTGTGAAAAAAGTCCAATGTTATAAATACATTGCATAATATGTCAAAACTTGAAGCCTATTATTGCAAACTATTATTAAGACTCTTAAAATAATATCTAGATACTAATATTGATGCATATTAGCTGTGCAGTTTATATCAGCAATTTTACCCAATCAACTTCAGTGCAAAAAAAAGCAACAGATTTTTGCATAGCAAATATATGGTCAGTTCGACCCTCACTGTGCCTTTTATGAGATTGGTAGCTGAATGTTGATGTTATGTTATATACAGTCTGTTCTACAAAATGGGCCCAAGAGTTTTATGGCGAAACCGCATATATTCTCCAACTTCTGTCGCAGTTAGGTTATGCAAGTCAATAGAGGCTACATTTTAAAAATATTTTCAAACATACAGGGTGCTCCAAAAAAGAGTGGCTTATCAAAGTTATACTTTTTCTTATGGAACACCCTGTATATTTTTACATTTTTGGATTCCTCTTTAAATTTAATGTAAAAAATGTAAAAGGTTATACGGGTCTAAAGTCAACCGTTCTCGTGAAAATTGCATTTTCATGAAAATACAGTATTTTCAAAAATTTTCAACATTTAAAAACTTTGAGAAGTCTAAAGAAATTCGCTTGGAGATAAGATTGACAATAGATTATGTAACACTTTACACCACCTACATTTTTAAAATATTATACAGGGCGTTTTTTACGCTTGGTCAAACTTGTGAAACTTTAAACATCGATAACTCATTTTTTTTAAATACAACACCCTATATTTTTTTACACCGTCTTATAGAAAATTTAATTCTCTTTCGAAAACATTAAGGCGGTTTTTCACCTAAAATTGATATTTTCCGAGATATTGCGATTTTATTGTTAATTATTAGGGCAAAGTAATATTTTCAAGTAGGCTATGAAGGTTGACAGCGGTAATTTGAAACAATTGAAAGAAACAACAAGACACTTATAATTTTATAGTTTGCCTACACATTTTTGACATTTTTTTATAAGAAAGTTGTAGATTTACCATTTTTACGTTTAAATATAGGTTTCTCATCAGGGCCACAATATTTTTCATATAATTGAGTTTGATCGTTTGCCAAGTCCTAAAAACCGATTGATAATGTATTAGGTACGAGAACAGAACGCTGATTTAAAAAAAAAGTAATACTGATTTGTCTAATTTTACATTAAAAAAAAAAACATGATTGGTACTGTTTTCGGTAGTGTCGTAGTATCGTATCGTAAATAGACAAAAAATGGTTTATAGGATTTAGTAATTATCTTATAACACTGGTCCAATCAATAAATGCATAAATAATTTAAAAAAATCTCTATTTAAACGTAAGTATGGTAAAACTACAACTTTCCTATAAAAATATGTCAAAAGTGTGTAGTCAAACTATAAAATTATAAGTGTCTTGTTTTTTCTTTCAATTGTTTCAAATTACCGCTGTCTACCTTCATAGCCTACTTGAAAATATTACTTTACCCTAATAATTAACAATAAAATCACAATATCTCGGAAAATATCAATTTTAGGTGAAAAATAGCCTTAATGTTTTCGAAAGAGAATTAAATTTTCTATAAGACGGTGTAAAAAAATATAGGGTGTTGTGTTTAAAAAAAATTAGTTATCGATGTTTAAAGTTTCACAAGTTTGACCAAGCGTAAAAAACGCCCTGTATAATATTTCAAAAATGTAGGTGTGCAAAGTGTTACATAATCTATTCTCAATCTTATCTCCAAGCGAATTTCTTTAGACTTCTCAAAGTTTTTAAATGTTGAAAATGTTTGAAAATACTGTATTTTCATGAAAATGCAATTTTCACGAGAACGGTTGACTTTAGACCCGTATAACCTTTTACATTTTTTACATTAAATTTAAAGAGGAATCCAAAAATGTAAAAATATACAGGGTGTTCCATAAGAAAAAGTATAACTTTGATAAGCCACTCTTTTTTGGAGCACCCTGTATGTTTGAAAATATTTTTAAAATGTAGCCTCTATTGACTTGCATAACCTAACTGCGACAGAAGTTGGAGAATATATGCGGTTTCGCCATAAAACTCTTGGGCCTATTTTGTAGAACAGACTGTATAATTTAGTACTTTTGTTTTGAAGTTCAATAAATTAATTTTAACTAATTATAATCTACCTTATTGCTACTGAAACTAATTATAAATTTTAATTATCAACATTTTTTGCAGTTGTATTTAATTGATCAACAGTAGACCTTTCCAATCGCTTAACAAGAAATCGTCGCCAGCAGTTTATCCACCTGTATACATACATACATACATATTACATACATACACGTAAGTCGCTGGATAATTACTAGGTACATACTTTCATAACAATCTGATCAGTTTTTAGTCACTGAGTACAGAAGAGTGAAATTATGTATCCATAATTATATAAAAAGTAATTCATTAACGATACCAATCTCTTATGATTATAAATTATAGGGATACAGATATTGTTGTTACCTTTTTAGTTGAAAATGAAGAAAAACTACGCAACAAATACATTCCTATTCTGCGAAGAATGTGGGTAATTTGTTTATTCTTGAAAACAATCGAAATACATCCGGCACCTGCTTAAAATCCTCATTTTGTAATGCAAAGTATGCCGGATGCGAACTTGCGAACCAGAATATTTTGGAATTTAATCCTTTAATAATTGAACATGTTCGAAAAATTAGTGAAGGGTAATTACAGAAAACGATGTTAATTCCTTTAGGCACGAATATAATTTTAATAATTTACAGTTTTTTTAAAATTCTGTAGTAATAAATTTTAGACCTAAAAAAAACAAAATCAGCTCCCCAGGTCTAGTTGACCCAAGGCTTCCCCACAAATCCTCTTCCATTCCTCTCTATCTAGCACTAGCTTTTCATCTCCATTCTCTGATTCCGAGCCTTTCTAGATCTTTCTCCACCGCTTCCATCCACTTAGTCCTGGGTTTCCCTTCTGCGCCTTCCCTCCACGCCACCTGTTAGTACTCGCCTGGTACTTACATGTTCCATCTATCTTATTCTTTGTGTCTTTATAACATTGGCAATTTTCTGATTTCCATACATTACCACCAGTTCTTGGTTGGTTCTTTCCCACTTCGTCCTCCGTATTTATTTTCTAACACCTATCTTTTCTGTGCCTCCATGACCTCCCTCTCTTGAATTTTACAAAAAAAAAAAAAAACATTTGCTTTTAATGATTTAATATTATATTCTGTATCTCAATTATAGATTTAAAGTTTTTTTGCACGCTAATGATCTCTTATGTATTTTTACTTTTTTCTTTATCCACAAAAAATTAGCTTAAATTTGTTTTAGGTGTTTTAATGTGCTAAAATTTATTTTTATGGTACTAGTAATGAAGTGCTATCGATCTAATTAAAGCAGCGTTAGTACCAGTATTTCCTCTGGAGAATTAAGTACTAGTTAAAAGAAAACACGACTTAAATACTTCATTACGCACTGTTATAACAAGTAAAAAAAATATCAGAGATATGAAAACTATTTGTAACTGCAGCAGTACTGCTGAGACTTTTACATTTTATTTACATTTTTACCGATTTTTACCACGTTTACTAGATTACAAATTTTTGGGTACTGAGCTACTGAGCTACTTGGTGCTTAAAAAACAATCGTGGTGAAAAGGCGTTTTTTGTGACCTAAGGAAAGTAAGTAGGCCCTACTGCATGCAAAATAGTGTTGAAAAAAGGCGGTAAGTACTTTAAGGACTAGCGTGGAATATTTTCCGCACCCTTTGTAAAAAACATATACCTATTTAGAAACATTTATTAAAGTGACAAATAATTATAATGTTAACTTTAATATTAACCTATCGTACTTCTACGATAAAATTTAATGTACAATATGAAACTTTGATGTTTAGAGTTAATTTACCCAATAAATTTTAGTTACCTTGGTAACGAAAAATTAAGATAACCTATAGACGCAAACATATTAACAATAAATTCTCATGCAAGTTTCACACTCGAATGTCAAAATCAAAACCTGTTTCCGCACTAGTTTTACAATATACTTTTTTCTAAAACCGTTGCAAAACAACAACTTTTCGATTTTTATTTCAGTTTTAAAAATAAATTATGTTTCTCACGGGTGATTAAAAAAAGTCGGCTTTTATCAATATTGTCACTTTAAAAAGTACAACATACATATTATATACTTACGTTTTTAACTCAGCATTGGCAGTATGTTCGATGACCCACAACTGTTAACAATCGAAATTGAACTATTTACTGTTTACAAAGTTGTATGTTAGAACGAGTTTACTTATACACAGGGTAGTCACATGGAAGAAATTCTTAAATAAATTACAAACTTGCATTTAAAAAAAATGGAAACCATAGTTGGCTATGACTTCATGAAAACCATTTTTTCCTCTTTTCAAAATAAGATAAGGTTTAATGTAGGTATTTATTTTGATATTTAGTCTCAAAACAAATAAAATTTATCAAAAAGTCCCTATGAAGCTACAGAGTG
Organism: Elmis aenea; assembly: GCA_947652605.1. NCBI lineage: Eukaryota > Metazoa > Arthropoda > Insecta > Coleoptera > Elmidae > Elmis > Elmis aenea. The sequence goes on along the minus strand of OX393579.1, from coordinate 32,170,793 downwards.
CCATGAATTAAAACAATATTAAAACAAATCAATGTTTTCAACTTACAGTGCGTAAAAATATCTACAACTTCTTCCCAAAAAATATTTTTGTACCATCAAGAATAACCGAGTTATAAGCGATTTAAAAAAATGCCAATTTTTATTTTTGTTTATTATTTAGCGTGCCATGAAACTTTTTTTTAAACAATAAAGTATTACTGGATAAGTCTCAAAAAGGGGAAAAATTTGTCCGATTTAAACTTCTTTAATATAGTTCTTACCGTTTACGAGATCCCCATAGTGGCCCTTCCATGTGGACCACCCGGTATTAGTAGTAACTCATTATTAGATAGGTGTTTTGACAGTAATATTAATCAATCAAAAAAAAAAAAAACGCAAATATAAATTAGAAAAATCTTGCATGCAAGTGTCTTTTTCTTAAACAGCGTTTTGTCTATATCGGCTTCGCTCCTAAAACCTACTAAAAATAATTCTCGATTTTCCACATAGTTGCATAAACTGCTCAATAAAGTTTCCTTAAAAAAAAAAAAAACATGGTGGAATCACACAGCACAGGTGAACACAAATTGGCACATACTGTTAAACATTTTATAATTTTTAGTACATCTGCGACTAAAACCTTCAAAAATATATAAAAAAAGACTGAACATTTTATAAAATTAATTTAAGTATACTACTGAAAGTTGGACATTCATCAACTAAAAATGAAGATTAAGATTTCATGCACCAAAAATACTGCGTCTGCGAATAGATAAAGAATAAATAAAGTTAATAATTAAAAAATTAAAAGTAAATACAGTTGCAATGAAGTTTAAATTATATTTATGATTGATTCCATTTTGCATGAAAAAACACATACCAAGAATGAGCAGTATAAAAAGCGCTAAGGAAATTATGATAAACAACCCTCGAAGTAAAGAGGCTTCGGATGTCCAAGAATAAAAGAATACAAAGGAATAACCTACTTTCTTCCTACAATTCTTAGTATTTTTTTTACAAACGTGTATTGAAACTCGGCATTCGTGTGCGGCATAAGTTACTACCCCGTAACATTTCCTGTTAATCCTACTCTGAAAAATATAGGTATATGTTGAACGAAGAGATTCTTGATTTAGGCAATAATATAATGTTTGAAGGAGTAACAATTCAAAACTCATCTGGCAACAAGATGACGCTCCACCCCATTATGGAAATATCGTTCACGATTTTTTTTATGATCATTTCAGTGAATTGATAAGTAGACGTGGTACCTGTGAATATTATGCAGTCACCGGACCTTACGCCTTATGACTTTTTCACGTAGGGATTATAAAAGTAGAGTTTTTGCTACCAAATTTAAATATCTGTAAAAGAGATTTTTGAGGTACAGTTTAAAAACAATTTCAGCCCAAACACACATAAACAAATCGGTGACCAACGTTTTTAAAAATGCATGGAGAATATTGGTGAACACTTTAAAACAGGGGTTCCCAAAGTTTTGACCAGGCGGGACAAATTGTAGACTCCGAATATTTGGCGGGCAAAAAAAAAAGAGTTTTTGAGACCTTGGTTCGTGGAGAAGCGATAAAATCTCGAAATGTCAAAATATGTAGGCACTAGGTATATATACTTAATTTTTTTTTGTAAAAAGAAAATTATCTGGTATGATTTAAAGATGGCGGATGGTCTGACATCGCGCGGGCCGTATTTTTAGGGTCCGCGGGCCGCATTTGTCCCGCGGGCCTTACTTTGGGAAACCCTGCTTTAAACAGTTTTACTATTTATAGGCATGTGAGTTAGATTAGTTAAATGTATTTCTTTAAAAAAACATAATAAAGCAGTATTATAGATCCAGTCTAATCATTGAACCTCCTTATAAATTTATATAACTGCGTTATCGGGGTAGCGTTTATGCCGCACCCTGTATTTGTTTTGAAGTTTTTTGATCCATCCTGTTTAACTTAAAATACTTCCAAGTTAATAAAAAAACAAGTTCTTAAAACACGATGCACATAAACAGCATAATTAATTTAATTACGTAAGCATAATCTTTTTAAGTTTTATACTGGTACATTATATTTTTGTTTTGTTGACGTTCGATAATCATAACGTTTAATATATAAAACATCATTGTTAATGAGTAATGATTATTTTTTAAAAAATAATATCCACAGGACAGGAAATATTTAATGATTAAAAATAAAACAAGTTATTACACAAGACTTTCAAATATTAAAAAGGGATGCAGATGTTGTATTAAGATTTACTAAAATCGTTAAAGCAACTTTCATTTCAGTGAGCACATCCAGAAGTTATTGTTGATAAAATCTTTTGGAAGACGAGATATCCGTTAATATATCAATCGGGTATTTTAATGCATACAGGCAGTTAATAGAGAGAGCTGTATTAAACAGTGCTGGGGTATGGTTTCCTGGAAAGCCTAAACCGGCTTAATGGAATACTTCATTGGTGTTCAACATAACACACAACGTTGTTTGTTTCTTTGTTCGAAGTAGGTGATATGTTGAACTAGATTTATACATAGGTAAGGGAAATGAATCGAATTTCCTTTCTGATCCGAAACAAATGTGCAGGAAACAGAAAAAATCTTATATCCTTAAAAGGATTTATTGTCAAGCTTGTATGTGCGAATCTTTGAATTCATAAGCCCGTGTGTCAATGATTTAAATATGGCGCGGACGGATGTTTATTAAAATGGTAATGTTTTAGCACATACAGACACAACATCAACATTAATAGTTCACAAATTATTTATTTTAGAAGAGTGATTTCCCCCTAGTGCAAATATTTGGTTCCACAAATTATAAATGAAAACCGCGTAAATGGAGTAAAAAGTATAGGATAATCCAATTTCGAAGTATCTCGGTAGGTAACTGTAATACTCGTAATTAAGCGAAAATCTGATAAACGTCCCTAGAATGTAGAGTTACTTTTTTTGTGTTAAATTCAACTGTGCTGTCAGATTTTAATAAACGCTTGTTTTCCACTATACAAAACACTGACATTTCACGATTTTAAAAAATTGCGCAAAATGTTACCAAGGTTTTTGATGTTAATTTAAAAGTAACATTTGACATATGATTCCTTTTTTGATTTTTGAGTTACAAAACTTTTTTTTGCAAGGATCTTGTAGTAGGCATGCACTTTGTAAATAATAATGCTTTTCCAAGCATATTACTTTTTGTTTGATGAGATGTTCTTAAAACAGCTTATAATAAAAAGACACTTAAATACAATTCATGACTTAAAATTGGCTAGTTTAAAAAAAACTTTATTATCGACAAAGCCCAGATCTCAAATTTGTATTGCGCATGGAGAGTGGGTTACACTTTGAACGCCTGTCATAATTTATATTCAATTGTAATGTTAACTGAAAAATCATAAATTATTATGTAATGTTTTTTTTTTTTTTTTATTCATATAGAAATTTACAATCTGCTAAAGCTAAAGCAATAAGTAAATGTTTTGAGTGGTTACTACATATGAAGGAGTACTTTGTCCAGTAACAAAATCTCCGAAACTAATTATTAATTAGTTAATTATAACTAAAACTAATGCCTAAGTGTTAAGCGCGTCCGCTGGCCAACGTTTTTTCAGACGCTTTTCAGCTGCGTAAGGAACTTTTAGTTGGCTGGTTAGGTCGTTGGGGTGTTCCTCCAATCCATTGAGGTATTTTCTTGATAATCGGACTATTTCTTCTTCTACTGAAGGTATGGCCGAGTCGTCGTGAAGAGTTTTGTTTGTGATGTACCATGGAGCATTGTGGATTGTTCTTAAGATTTTGGACTGAATTCTTTGGATTACTTTAGTGTTGGTTGGCTTAGTGCATCCCCAGAGTTGGATGCCGTATGCCCATATTGGTTTTAATATACATTTATAAAGGAGGAGTTTATTATTTGTGGATAACTGGGATTTTCGCCCCATAAGCCATTGCATCTGTCTTAATTTAAGGTTGATTTGTGTTTTCTTGGCAATTATGTGCGGTTTCCACGTAAGTCTTTTGTCTAGTGTTAGGCCTAGGTATTTATTTATATTCGTCTCTCACTGGCAATTGCACGTTGTTTATTCTTACCGCAGGACAAATTATGTTTCGATTTGTGAACGTGACCTGGGCTGATTTGGTGTGGTTAACTTTTATGCGCCAGTTGTTTAACCAGTCATGAAGTTGATTGAGATGGTTTTGGAGATTTTGAGAGGCTGTGATTGGATTTTCGTTTACAGCTATGATGGCGGTGTCATCTGCGAATGTTGCGATTGTGGTATTGTTTGTAGTTGGAATGTCGGCGATGAATATCAGATACAGTAAGGGTCCCAGTACGCTGCCTTGAGGCACTCCTGATTTGATAAGGTGGTATGCGGAGGTTTCCGTGTTAAATCTGGTTTGGAAATATCGTTCTGTAAGGTAGGATTTCAGTATAAGGAAGTGTGGTGTGGGAATGATAAGTTTGAGTTTGTATAGGAGGCCGTCATGCCACACTCGATCAAAAGCTTGCTCAATGTCGAGAAAAGCGGCCGTGCAGAGTGTCTTTTCTTCAAGGCTTTTGAGTATCTCGTTCACTATCCTGTGGCTTTGTTGTATGGTTGAGTGGTGCTCGCGGAATTATGTAATGTAAAAAAAATAATATTTAAGTTTTTATTTTGTGTTTAATTAAACAGTTAGTTTATTTATGCCATGTTTTGTATTGTTTTTCAATGGCCACTTCGATTAAACCTAATAAATACAATAATATTGTGATAAAATTACTTATTTTTAAAGATAAACCTAACAACCCATACATCAATGAAACAAGAAAAGAAATCTCTTCTCAATGGTGTCACAGCCAACTACGACTCGTGTTTAAAATAAGAAAGTTGATCTTAAAATAATAAAAACAAATGAAGATTCTACGTAAAAAAATGTCAAAAAATATTGATTATGATTTCAAATAAGGAAGTTATAAGCAAACATCGAAGATGTTATTTTTTGTTTGTTTTTTATGACTAGCGCAATAACTATTAATTTTTTCAAGATGATTTTTTATAGAACAGATGCTTTTAAGTTTTAAATCATAGATCACTTTGACTCTTTTAACCAACTCTGTATGTCTTACCGTTTACCAGATCCCCATGCTGTTTACGATAACTGGGACACCCTGTATAACCGTATTGGCTTTAATCTGTTTCATCTTTTCATATGATATTGTCACTGAGTTAAAACAGATTATTTATTTATTTAAAAAAAGGCCTACGTGTATAAGTGATAATGATGTAGGTACTACAACAGATTGCAATTTTAAATTTTGTTTAAATTCTAAGTTTTCATTAACAAAAAATCAACAACAGTTCAACAAATTGGTTGTCGCGTTTGTTAGTTTTGTTTTAAATTGTGCGATTTGTAATTGTCCTTATTTTTTCACATATCTATAATTTCTGAATTATGTTCAACAACTATTTTGAACTGAAGTTACTAACTTTTTCACTTTATAGAAGGTATTTTTTGATCGAACAATTTTAAATTTATCAACTGTGGTACATACTGTTTAACTGTTTCATCTTCTGAGTTTTTGAAGTGCAGTAGATATAATTTCTCGAGGATGAAATGGTTGACATTGATAGAAGTACTTCATTAAAATTTTTTTGAATTTATAGTCGTCGACACATGTGTTATCTCTGAACCAAAAATAAATTGAAATTTGACAAATTGAACAATGAAGCTAAAAGAGAAAAACAACATGTGGATTCGTAGAAAATTTGTCACTCTAATCACTAGGATAGATCCACATCCAATAAGTAAATAAAAGTTAAAAAGGATGATGCTGAACATATTAAAAGTTTACGACGGCACAATCAAAAAAGTTTACATAAAATAAATTGAATTAAAACAGATTCATTTTAGCGAAGCAACCATCACTACTTGATGTGCAGAATCAGAATAGATATAATAGTAAAAGGTACGTTGTCAATTTTAACAATGTTTTTAATTAAGACGAAATTGACACTAAAATTTTGTCAAACTACACCAAGTTTATAACACCGGCCGATTTTTACTGTGCACAGTTTGTACATACATATTTGAATAGATAGAAACCCTGTATTTAGATCGATGATTTTATTAATACAAAGTCAGTTACATAATTACATATTTATGCATGTAAAAGTTAAACAAGACCAATCGTGTTTGAGCAAATTCACGTAAATCAGTGGTGTCTAACCTTTTAGCTTTCTGGGGCCACAATTGTAGAAGACGAGCTGTTTTGGGCCACACAAAATACACTATAATAACTAATAACACTAACGATAGCTAATAAGCACGTAAAATATATAGTTAACATATTTAGGTATTTTAAACTTTATTAATTTTTAGTCTCAATCTTATGGTTTGTAAGTTTACAAGTTTTTTTGTTGGGCCGCATGCGGCCCGCGAGTCGCGGGTTGGACAAGCCTGACGTAAATAGAGTAGGTACTCGCAAGACCGCCTTTATTATTTGCTTTTAATGTATAATAATAATAATAATTTCGAAACATACTTGACACTCGAATAGTGTATTTATACGCCTGCGTCAAATATTTAGAATAGATAATTCTAATAATTCATTTTTTCTCATTAACCCATGTGAGTTGAGCATATGCGTAGTAATAGAAAACAATTCAAACTATTTTATCAACAAAATGTCAATCTAAAAATATCGAGACAAAAATATCTTCCTTTTAAATTATTCGCCAAATGTGAATAATGGGAAAACAATTAATAACTCAAAAAATAAAATAATTCTAAACAAATGACATTTTCTTGCATGTAAATTAAATGCGAAACAATAGATTGTCAAGTAGAACAAAAGGGCCCAGTTTCGAATTCATTTGTTCTGGATCAACCGTCAATCATTCCTGAGATAACTTTTTGATTTATTCTTACTCTAACCGACGTACGCTTGGCTCGATTGCGCCAGTCAGAATTGATGAATTTATAGCGCTACTTTGTTTTTGTTTTTATTGTGGGTCATGTTAAATTAATCGATTAGGTGTTTCATCAATTAATATCGACCTAATTCGTTGCTGGTTTGTTTGAAACTCCCGTGCGTGGAGGTATTGTTCTCTTTCTTTGTCTAAAACTATTAGAAAAGGACACACAGTCGTTACAACATTTTTTAATGTCTATCGTAATTATCTTTTTCGCCTTCTTGTTATTGAAACTCCGTTTTGTTAGTAATTTGTACAAAAGTTTAATTACGTTTTGAGCGTAATTAAGTTGCTTTTTATTGATAATAAAAAAAAATGAGCTAATTTTGTCCGTACTGTTTATATGGTGTTTAATAGAGTCATTATGTATGAAGCTGTCAGGGCAATTTATCAAAATATGTACGGTCATTACAATTTTAGCACGATCGTAAAATTCTCCGTTCAAAACTAAGGACCTGGTTTTAATTTAATTAATGGTGGTAGGTTCAGAGAGACTAAGTTAAACCATTTTTTACAACAGATTTTATTTCTTAATCTGGAACTTTCACAGAATAGTAATGCCTAGGAGATAATTGGCCGTAAAATAAAATCAATTTATATTGATGTAATAAATTATCTACGTATTTACGAGGAGATGCGATCGAAAATAAATAAATTATAAATCGCTGGATAATTATTATTGTAAGGTACAAAAAAATACAGAAGTAGGTATGTATTTAAATTTGTATAATGTAACGCCGAATTAGTAAACCTGCCGAATTCATGAAATAGGCATTTTTTTGCCGAATTCGTGATATAGGCAGAGCGTTTGCCTAGTAAGTGAAATCGGCACTTGGCTTATTGGCGAAATAGGCAAGTATTTTTTGTTAACTACCCTATCGAATCAAAGTGCGACATTTTTTCAATCATGCTGGTACACTGGGAAATAAAATAGGTGGATTGCGGTAGAACCCGGAAATTATAGAATATTTTTGAAAACGGTTCTTAGTTTTTCTTAAAAAACTGCACATTTTTGTTATTGATTTATCTATCTTGAATATTAAGCGAGATGCCCATGTAATCCCATCGAATTTGGACTACCCTGTACAGTCTATCCATTATTTATAATAAATTCCACAGAGAAAGTCAAACCATGCATTCACATAGTACAATTACAATATTAATGTTCAATTCAAAATTCAAAGTACAGTTTAACATCCATATTCGTCTGCTCTATATTCATTAAATCCAACATTGGTTACATTTTTTTGGTAAAAGTATGCTCTGATATTCCCCCAAAAGTTCAATGTTCGTCGCGAAATTTAAAAAAATTGACGTAAACATACAACAGTGGACGAATTTTTTGCCAAACCATAGAACCTTCAGGAAAGAGACAAAATGACATCGATCACCAGAATTAGAGTTACCTGATGTTTGAATAGAAGATGGTTCACCTGCTAAAAAATAATTTCTTACCTCCTCCTTAGTTTCTGCAATCATCGCTCCTCAAAGTTCTCGTTACAATTTTATTAATTATTGTAACAGATTCGAAGCTGGAAACGGATTACTCCAATTTTAATTAATTTGTATGCTAAAAATATGTTCTTTATTTGTCGTTTAATGAATACGGAATACAGAGGTTCTCCACTGTATTTCATTTAAAACATCGTTTTAACCTAATGTTATTTGAATAAGGTAATTTTTATTTTATATAAGTAATTCAAAATTTAAAACGTATCTTATCCTATTTATAATATCAATCACTTAAAAGAAACTCAACACTCTTGAAAAATGGTTACATTTTGGACTCGAACCGAAAGATGCAGATTAGTAATAACAATTTGATTATTCTAGAAGAAGATTCTCGTTTAATAGTTTCTTGGCATTTGAATATATAAACAAGGTTAAGCATACTTGGGAAGAAACGAAAGTCTTGAAACTGGTATAGATGCTTCTTAGAATTAAGATAAGCAATTTTTTAATATACCTATACAGGGTGAGTCACGACGGACGCGTCGGAGTTTTATGGCGAAACGGTTTATATTTTCCAATTTCTGTCGCTGTTAGATCATGTAAGTCAATAAGGGCTACATTTTAAAAATATTTTCAAATATACAGGGTGCTCCAAAAAAGAGTGACATATCAAAGTTATACTTTTTCTTATGGAACACCCTGTATATTTTTACATTTTTGGATTCCTCTTTAAATTTAATTCAAAAAACGTAAAAGGTCATATGGGTCTAAAGTCAACCGTTCCCGTGAAAATTGCATTTTCATGAAAATACAGTATTTTCAAAAACTTTCAACATTTAAAAACTTTGAGAAGTCTGAACAAATTCGCTTGGAGATAAGATTGACAATAGATTATGTAACACTTTGTACCACCTACATTTTTAAAATATTATACAGGGCGTTTTTTACGCTTGGTCAAACTTGTGTAACTTTAAACATCGATAACTCATTTTTTTTAAATACAACACCCTATATTTTTTTGCACCGTCTTATAGAAAATTTAATTCTCTTTCGAAAACATTCAGGTGGTTTTTCACCTAAAATTGATATTTTCCGAGATATCGCGATTTTATTGTTAATTATTAGGGCAAAGTAATATTTTCAAGTAGGCTATGAAGGTAGACAGCGGTAATTTGAAACAATTGAAAGAAAAAACAAGAAACTTATAATTTTGTCGTTTGCCTACATATTTTTCACATTTTTTTACAAGAGAGTTGTAGATTTAACATTTACGTTTAAATATAGGTTTCTCATCAGGGTCACAATATTTTTCATATAATTGAGTTTGATCGTTTGCCAAGTCCTAAAAACCGATTGATAATATATTAGGTACGAGAACGGAACGCTGATTTAAAAAAAAAAGTAATACTGACTTGTCTAAATTTACATTTAAAAAAAAAACATGGTTGGTACTGTTTTCGGTAGAGTGTCGTAGTATCGTATTGTAAACAGACAAAAAATGGTTTATAGGATTTAGTAATTATCTTATAACACTGGTCCAATAAATAAATGCATGAATAATTTAAAAAAATCTTTATTTAAACGTAAGTATGGTAAAACTACAACTTTCCTATAAAAATTTGTCAAAAGTGTGTAGTCAAACGATAAAATTATAAGTGACTCGTTTTTTCTTTCAATTGTTTCAAATTACCGTTGTCTACCTTCGTAGCCTACTCGAAAATATTACTTTGACCTAATAATTAACAATAAAATCGCGATATCTCGGAAAATATCAATTTTAGGTATAAATCAGTATGAATGTTTTCGAAAGAGAATTAAATTTTCTATAAGACGGTGTAAAAAAATATAGGGTGTTGTATTTAAAAAAAATGAGTTATCGATGTTTAAAGTTACACAAGTTTGACCAAGCGTAAAAAACGCCCTGTATAATATTTTAAAAATGTAGGTGGTGCAAAGTGTTACATAATCTATTATCAATCTTATCTCCAAGCGAATTTTTTCAGACTTCTCAAAGTTTTTAAATGCTGAAAATTTTTGAAAAGACTGTATTTTCATGAAAATGCAATTTTCACGAGAACGGTTGACTTTAGACCCATATGACCTTTTACATTTTTTGAAGTAAATTTAAAGAGGAATCCAAAAATGTAAAAATATACAGGGTGTTCCATAAGAAAAAGTATAACTTTGATAAGCCACTCTTTTTTGGAGCACCCTGTATGTTTGAAAATATTTTTAAAATGTAGCCCTTATTGACTTACATGATCTAACAGCGACAGAAATTGGAAAATATAAACTGTTTCGCCATAAAACTCCGACGCGTCCGTCGTGACTCACCCTGTATATTATAATTCATTTGTGTTAATTTACTGTAATTTTTCTTGCCGTTTCATATTTCTTACAAAAGATATCCCTTGGATGTATAAAAGTGTCCATTCGTATATTTATGGTTATACATTTTTATTTGTGACGTACCTTTTTGCATTTTTATGTGCAAAATATACAGCAAATTCTTGTTTTATAAGAACAATAAATACCAATATTTTTTATTCAGGCGGCTGGAGATTTTTGTAGCGCTGTGCTATTCAAATATAGCCGGTCGGTTGTTATAAAGTTATTCAAACTCTTCCTTTTGCTTAGTCTTGCTGCTTCGTGTGCCCTAGTGTGGTCTCAAATAGAGATGTCGCTATCTACGACTTGAAATTTAAATTTGAGAATACTTGTTTCGTTCTCTCCAGCTGCAGAATATAGTATTACGGGATACAATGTTACCTACACTGTAAAAACAGAAAGTAAACAATAAACGTTATCAAAGCATATCAAATTTCAATTAATTTTTGTGCAATTTAAATGAGGTGATAAAAATTATACCGATTTAAATTCATTAGCAAAAGATAAAACCTATTAGAACCCACAATTTTGCAAAGGGGCGCTAGAAATGATAAAGAGACAGAGCAAATAATATTTGCAAGAGTTTCTTTTACAGTTCTTTACACAAATAGCACTGATCGATAATAATGCATTACGAGCTCATAAACTTAAAAATTCATTTTTTAAGACTAATAAAAAAGTTCTTAATAAAAATTATATGTTTTACAAATTGTGTTAACCAACAATAATATAAAGGATGTCTCAGAAATAACTTCCCAGTCCCATAACTAATTTATTTTAAGAGATAGTGCTTTGGTGGTTAATACAAAATATTTAAAGTTCTTTTAAATGTAACATTAGATTTTACATACAATAAACTGCTTTTGTTAAATTCAACATTAAAATTTTTTTCCCTTTAAAATACAAACTTGTATTTTCAAATATATCATTTGAAGCCTACTAAAGTATATAAAATATAATGTTGCAAAAGACTTTTATGCGAATAACGGTTTTATTTTTAAAGTAAAGTAACAATCAAGTAGCCTGTAAATAAATTAATAAACAACAAAACCTTGGAAAAAAGTTGTTAGAAGTCTTCGATAAACTGTAAAAAAGAAAAAAGGGCAAAAAAGTCAGAGTAGCTATCAAAAACTAATCGTAGATAATAACATCTGGCTATGGAATAAAGAGAAAGAGAAGCTACAGCAAAAAACAGACCCAAAAAACTAAGAACGGAAAACAAGTTACGGAAAAAATTGCACGAAACTACACGAAAACGGACATGAATAAGGAAAAACAGATAGCAATCAAAGAACTAGATATTAAGAAAGACAAAATAAAAATCGGTACTTGGAATACCACAATACCAGAAGCATAAAAGGAAAAGAAGAATAAGCGATCATGAAAAAAGTCAACACAACACAACTCAACAGTCCTACACCTAACAGTAGAAGGAATCGTGACTAAATAAATAATCATGTTAGGTAATTATGAAACGAGCAAATGTAGTAAAATGTAATATAGGGTCTTACACTATTAATCATCAACATTATACTGTATGTACATAACAATAAAAAGAACAGAAATGAAATAAACATTATTATATTTTTATTTTATTTATTTCATTTTATGTATGTTTCTATTTGTTGCAACAATTTTATGTTTAACGGTTTGTAGAAAAGTTTCAATTGATATTTACTAATATTCACACAGACCACTTAGGCCCGATTGCATAAAAGTTGAACCTAGGATTAGCCCCGGGGTGAAACCATGGCAAAATCGCAGCATAGTTGGCGCCGATATTGCCTAGTTTTAGAGATAAACTCATATTTTAGCACTAGTGTTATTTTATGCTATCGGGCCTTTATACAGCCTATTGGACTATTATTGGATATTAACATTTCTAAACCATAAAAACATATAAAGGAGATTTATGCATATATAACATTGTACCAATCAGGGTGAATAATATTGGTTGAATATATTTTTAATTGTGTATAGTATACATTTCACCAATATCGATACGGTATATTAATCTAATATTATTTAATAATATAGATATTTTATAAAAAAATGTTATTGGATTAATATTAATTTAAAATATTTCACCAATATTTAAAAATGTTGACATATCTATATTTTCCCAGTATTGTATGTCAATTTTTAGCCAATATTGGCCCAATATTTTGTGCTACTGGGGTTGATTAGGCATTTTTTCGTATACCTATTGAAACCATGAATCAATCATTCAAGAATAACTGAAAAATTCATTTCGGCAACTAAGTTTAAAGACCGTGTGTATACGGTATAAGTTTCTCTCTTATTTACAGTGTAGCTCACGGCTGACCATCCAAGATTTTCCACAGTAATGTTGCGTCTCTATAAAAATTAGCAATATTTTATTAGTCTAGTGCTGAGTAGAATTCTTGGTATGAAAACGATTTAAGGTTTTTGTGACAATAGAACACTTTAGATGTTTGGAATTTTATTGCTTGCTGTGTTATTTTAAAAAAGCACTATGGAAACACAATATGTATGACTTTATTTCGCGGGACAAAACCATGAAATGTTTTCTATTTATATGTTAATAGTCGCTGGACTTTGAGTCAGCCACAGCCTACTTGTTAGTAGAGCACTTAGCATTGCGTTTAGTACTTGTTAACGTTGCTACAAATTTACTGCACTTGGTTTAATTTTATAGGAATACCTTCCACCAGAACCACACGTGCTTGTCGTGTTGGCCATTATCTCCCATACTAACCACTAAATTTATTTTCTGTTGTAAAACGGGTTTCCTATTTTAATTGGTAAATAGGCAAGTTTGAAATAATTGAATGGGTCTATAAATTTTTAAATCGTAAAAAAAAAACAAAAAATTTACCTATCTTAAAATGTGAGACTATTCCAGAAACAAAAACAGTTATAATTTTTACAAGTGATGAACTTTTAAGCCACCGCAGAATATTTTATCATTCCATGACACAACAGATTATAAGTTAAACTAGGGTTTGATGTACATGTTCGATGTCAGGGAAATTGAAGCTTTACAAAAAGCTCTTAATTGGGATCCTAGATAAAAACTATGCAAAAATGGTTTAACTCAAAGTAGGTCACTGGCAATGTTAATGACAAAAAAATATCTTCAAGTACATCCAATAAAACTCTCGATGTAGACATAAACGTTTATAAAATAAATTTTGCAAAACCGATTCACGTCCCCAAATAAAATACAGGCTCTAGACAAGTGCCTAATTTACTTACCAGGGAAGGTCACGATACGTTCTAGCTAGAATTTGATTAAGGCTGTTTATTGCATCAAGAACTTCAAAACTAATTGTTTTGCAGAGTTATACACTGGCCATTTTCTTCGGAAAATAGAGAAAACACTGAAAAGTTGAATAATAAAAGTAATTTTTGCGATCGCGTTGGTCATGAAACCGCGCATCCTTTGCAAGTAAAATGGTGCAAAGTTTTTGAAAAAATCTTAAACGGTTCCGGAGAAAAACGCGAAAAACGGGACAAACATCATCAAAGAAAAAACATTTGAACGTGATTCGATAGAAAATTTTCCACGATTTAAAAAATATAAGGTTTAAGGGGGTTTCCTTTTAAAAAAACAAAGTTATAGAGGTGCGACAGTCAAATTCAATCACCCTGTATAGTACTAAATTGAACGACAAGAAACAAATATTTGACTTTTTGAATAAGTTGGGATAGGTATTCTTTATTTTGATTCACACCAAAACTCGTTTTATAAAACTTTATTAAATTTAACTTTTATTAGACAGTTCGATGAAGGCCCATACAATTTTCATATTCTAAAGTCTATAATTCCTCTAGTTTTTCTGTAATAGGAATATTATTGAAGACTCAATGGATATTACCATCTTCTAGTTGATGAAAGTCTTCATTTATTACCACGGATATTAATAATAGATGAAAAATCATTTTGACTTGGACCAAAGCTGTCCCTGCACAAGTCTATAAAATACTTTTGATTTTAACTATATTACTACATTGCATTTGTAAAAAAGATTGACTTATAGTTTTTATTATTTAGTTTAAAGTAAAACAACCTTTAGTCTTTTAGGTTTAATATAATCAAGCTAATGATAAAATATTTGCCTTGTAATTGTGCTCGAATAAAACTTTCATTTACGAAAACGTATTTTTTATTAGCTGTAATTAAAAGATCTAATATCTAACCGCGGTATTAAACCAAATTTAGCGACACTATAAAAATTGCTTGTCATGTTTTTAAAATGAAACTTATAACTTAACCTGACAACAAAATAAGGTATATACAGTATTAAATATAACGAAAAGAGACAGTAGGATAATCAATCACCGTGACAGCTAGCGCCACGACTAATGAACGGCGGCGTCTCCAACTACACAAAGGAATAAAAAAACGATTCATAAATTTTATTTGTCTAAAATAAATCACCAGGCTGATTGGACAATGCCTTATGCTTTACCTAATATTAATAACGGGTCATTTCGTTCTTTTTTCATGTTCTTTTGTTTAAGTCGTAAGCAATTACGGGTAACATGCACTCAAATTTCATTAAACAAAATATAAATTAACCGATGGTAAAAACAGAGTTTGTTATGGCATATCCGTTCGCTTCAAGGTTAGATAAAACAATAACGAAATATATCAAACGAAGAGGACCTGCACTCTACACAAAAGCGTTACCGAATACGGACATATTTATCATGTCTATATACACGGCACTCTAGATCCAAGAATATAAAAGCCATGTACTCGGCTTATGCTTACTTCGATGTAATATAAAGTTATGTTCTTCTTGTATAGACGTCTTAATCTTCGAGTCTGACCACCTAGGCAACACTTGGGAAAATAATATCGAACCCTTTACGCATAATAAACAGTTGCATGTTCAAAAAACCGATCAAAATTTATTTCCAACGGCCTTTTGTTTCAACGAACGATTTGTTCATTTGCTTTAATAAAAAAAAAGCATCGTTTTGTTTCGATTCAACTGTCGATTATTTATATAGGATAGCTGCGGCATTTATTCTGTTAAAATTATCAGAATGGTTTACAAAAGCGTGTAAACACGGCGTCCAGTCTTAAAAAGTATTTGTACCTAAATCAGCGTACCATATTTTTATGTGATGTGGATAAAAATATGCAGCAAATGAAAATGTATTTCAATGTTCGTTTTTATGGGTGCGATAGTTGTTCGCCGGGGGCTTCTTGGCGGCCGCGCCAGGAACTAATAATCGCGTCGGAGATGGCACGTCTTAATTTGGTGAACTCCTTCATTTGTCAGCGTACGGGTATATTAGCCGCTGTTCACTTAAGATATTATAAACTGCCAGTGCCGCTAATAAGTTATTGTCGGAAAGCATAGCAGGTTAACTCGTTACAATCTAGGCGCGGTTTTATAGATATTACTTACTGACTTGATTGCCTCTCGAAAAAGCTCGTCGTACTGCATTGAATTAAATGGTTAATATGCAACTAGAATGTTATTTGATTAATGACATAATCGGCCGTGTTTTTTTCTACTCTTAATATCATATGTGTAATTAAACGGATAAATCAAAACATCAATCAACTGTACATCGAATACATTGTATCTAAATATTTCTGATTTGTATGTTTGCAGTTAATGTCAGAGTTTTGTTAAATAAATCTTACTAGAGAAAAACGATTTGGTGTTTATTGGAAACGTTTATATACTAGAATGTAAATTGTTTCTTTAACATACATTTACATTGTAATAAAATTAACGGCGGTAAAGAAATTAAATTCAGAAAACGTTACTTTTTACATAATGCATAAGAAAACTCTATTAATAAATATCGAACATAACGCAACACAGTAGCGTACAATGTTTTAAAATTATGTATCTGTAGTTACAATTAATACAGCATTTGTTCATTAAAAAATTGAAGAGCTTAATGTTAAAGATTATAGTATCCATTTTCTACATTTTCAACCGTGTTTTCAATTGTATAACTAAAATATTTTGTAAAATGTTCAACTTTTTTTAAAAAATGAAGAAGGTAAAAAATTGATGCTTATTTTATTACCAAATAATTTTATTAAATAAATATTTAATTTGCTTTTTAATGTATTATGAAAATATAGAGTAGGTACGTAGATTGAATTTGTGTTTTTAATCTTAAGGTTGTTTGCTAAAGAAAGGAATAACGTGTAATTTTGCAAAAATGTTAACCATAAAATGCGTAAAAATGTCATCTTTTTTAGTTAATATTTAAATTATTTTAAATGTAATATACAGGGTGTCCAAGATAACATTTTCGGTATGGGTATCTCGCTTATTATATGAGATACAGGTTTGCTTTAGTCAGATGAATTATTCCTAAGTATGAGAGGAGTTACAATCAATTTTTAAAAGTACAAAATTTCTCGTACTTCAGATGTTATAGCAAAAAATAAGAAAATGTTGAATTTTTATTTTCTCTCGTAACTTTTTCGTTTTAATCATTAGATAAATTTTATTAGTAGCTACTTTCTTGAGGTACTTTTTATGGGAGAATGTAAATGTTTTTTTAGATTTTTTTGAACAGTTACCATTTTTGAGGTATTACCTCTAATTTCATTTATTCTTATGGAGCGCGAAGTTGGCTATGGAATAGTTGAATGTGTTTTTTTTTCCCTTTTCGATGAGATATTAATTGTTATATCTAGTTTTGTCAAAAATGGTGGTGATAAAAACCTATAATAATAATTACATTCTTAATTAAAAAGTATTTTCAGAAAGAACTGATAAATTTATTGTAATGAATGAAACAAAAAGGTACGAGAAAAAAAAGAAGTTCAACATTTTCATATTTTTCCTATAACATCTGCGATACGAGGAATTTTGTACTTATAAAATTTGACTGAATCCCTTATAATATGCGAGATCTCCATGCTGGAAATGTTATCTGGGAGGTAAAGTTAAAAATCACTTATCGTATGACTATCTTTCATTTAAAATTAACTATTGAAACTCCTATTTGTTCGTCAGAAGCTTTTTAATTATTTTATTTATTTAAAAGCAGCTGTGTATCATCATTATAAACGACGTTCATCTAAAACTACATTGATTTATTTGAATGAAATTTAATCGTGTCTTCCAGTTTGTGTCTAAAATATAGCTTTCCTCTATATTTATGCAAGAATTTTTGGGCTAAGAAATTTTCGTTTGAGTCTTAAATAATTATTTTATTATAATATGTAGTTTTTTTTATTAGATTTAATATCTTCACTTTCTAAAACCTAATAAATATTTTGTGTTGTGTTAATGTTTAGAGTTGTGATTTGTTTGTTTGCTATAATTGATCTACTATGGTATATCTATCTTCTGAGTTCCTTTATACAAGTTATTATGTTTTGATTTATTTGTTCTGCGTACACATGTAAAATTATTTAACATATTATTTTTATTGTACATTTTCATAAGGTTATTTAAAAATTGTTGTTATTTTTCAATTACTTATCATTATAAATACTGGTTTATATTACTGTATCTTTTATTTCCTGTTAAATAGGGCAAGGTACTAACAAATTTCTTTTTGAAATGGTTTTAAATTGTTTATGGTAATAGTTTGCTTTTAAAACGATGAAGACTAATTATGTAAATCAGATATTTTTAAATTCTACAAAATATTGTAGTAGGTAGTTTAAAAATCTCATTAAAAAAAAAAACAGATTAAGTACATTAAATGTAAATTAAAAAAATATTTTACGTTTACGACACATTTGATATTGCATTTTTATAGCAAAGGTAACTGTGTTTAAGATATAATGTACTTGTTGTCCTGTTATGTGTCTGTTAGTTTGTTATAATTTACTATTTTTACATATTATTTCTAACATATGTAGTTATTGTTAAACTAATTGACTGCTGTGTGTCATTCATGGTTCAGTCAATTTAATCACATCCAGTTTGACTCAACGTTATTCTTCTGGGATACTCGGTAGTTTAAACCATTTTCAACAACATTGCAGTAAAACATTATCAAGAATATCAAGTAAGATATTTTAATTGTTTTTTGATGCTTTTAAAAGTTAAAGTATTACAAAAAGGATAATTACAAAAGCAGCGTAATAGCAGTGGGTTTGATTTAATTTTATTAAATTGATTTTAATAATTACAACACGAAATACCGATTCAAAGGTGCTAATTTAGGTGGCATTTAAATTATCCTGTTATAGCATTAGCTAAAAAAAACTTAAAACTGAAAGATAATTTCATGTAGAGTAAACCCGGGCAAAAGTCCGCACCGGGGTAAAAGTCCTATTAGGGATAGGAAGGACTGGAGAGTTAAGAGAGAATAGGTTTTATTATAGGTAGTTGAGATGCAGTATCTGTGGTGGACACATATAGTTCTAGCTTGATCGGCAGTTAAACCGCTGCTTAAATGAGCTAAGTGTGAAAATGCTTGGCTTGTTATAGTTTTCGATGATCTTTTATTAGGCAGTGATATTTAAAAGTCTCTCACAACCGGCATGCAACTTTTTTCATATAAACACCCTCCATTTTAGCTACACAATCATGTCGCCAAACGTGTCCTAACTTAAACTAAAGATGCCGTCATATTGCTTCTATCGTAATTAGCACGCATGGGGGCAAAAAGCCGCAGTCTTGACTGGGGTAAAAGGCCGCACACGGGCTTTTGTCCCGTCTATTTAATTTGGAAAGATTCAAATCCACATTTACGTCTGATCACGAAGCAAGTTTGGCTGATCACTGTAGATAGATAGATGGACGTAAGGTTCTACGGAATTACTAGAAAAAAAATTCGGCGGTTGGCTTTTGACTTTGCTTCGCAAAATAATATCGTAAACGATTTTAATAAGGAGTCACAAATGGTGGGAGACGACTGGACCAAAAGTTTTTTTTTCTCAACACAAATTGTCTTTCAAACGCCCAAAAAGACAAGCGTCGGAAGGATTATAGGTTTCAATAAAGTCCAAATAGAAAGATTCTACGATAATTTAACGAACAGCCATGTCAGAAAAGGGGAAAACGAAATTGTTTGCCCAGGTTGTTAAGAAATATATGAAGATCCACCAGTCGAGGACTAGATTGTGCAGTAAATGCCACAACTAGTGGCACGAAAGTTGCTCAAATTTTGAAACCGGCGAGTTCGACTGTGATTTTTGTTGAATTCGTCAAATATTTTTTGTGCTCTTTTAAATGTGATATTTTTTTAAATTTTGTTACAGGACTGAACTTTTATTTTGTATTTTTGAAGAGAATTAACTTTCATTTTATAAAATAACACACCGTATATTAATGTGTCAAAGATGTAAACATTTTAATTAGGCGAATGTGCGAACGGACTTTTGCCCCATCAATTTGGACTTTTGCCCCATAGGGTGGGGCAAAAGTACCAATCTACATCAAACCATAAAAAAAAATATTTTTATTTGAATTCGTTACTTTTGGTGGCAACCCATTTTATGATGCAATGAGAAGTGTCTAATGTGTTCATAAAAAAAATGTTGACCCGTTAAACATAAAACTTACTTATCATACTTAGGGAGTTGAGAACGTTAAGTGCGGACTTTTGCCCGGGTTTACTCTACCTATGTGTATAAAACTTAAAATAACGTTCGATTGAACTTTTTGTTCGCTTGTTTAAAATAGCATGCTTCCCATTTTTTAAGACTACGCGACCACTGCACGGGAAAACACGCCCCATAGTTTTGGAATCGCTACCTTCCTGACTTTATTCTGTTTTACAATCTTTACGAAAATTTTGCTAAGAAAACATTCCTTAAGATAATTCATCTGTGTAGTTTGTAGTACACAGTGGCGTAGGCAAGAGGGGATCAGGGGGGTTAGAACTTCCCCCCATAGGTTCGCAATAAGTCGTTATAGATCCGGAGAACTGTAAATTTTGTGCTAAAAAAGGCCTTCGGCTCTTATTACCTTATATTAGCCCCGCATGATGAAACCATCACACATCCTGCTGCAAAAAAAAGAGTAGTGACCTAAAAAATAGGTCCTCAGCTGTTTTTGGGTTTGTTAACCCCCCCATGGAAGCATCCTACCTACGCCACTGGTAGTAAATGGTTATTAAAATATTAAAATAGACTATTAATGAATACCTACTACTACTAGTCAAATATTTTCAACTGGTGTAAAATATTCTAATAATGAAAAAATCAAGATTTAATTATATTTTCGTAAAAACGCTACTTAATTGAATTTTAAAATAATAATGGATATACTAGAACAACTTAAAATTAATTTAATTTTAAACAATATTTTAAGTTTAAGCGCAGCGTATTTAAAGAGTTAATTGTTTATTATATATTTTAT
Organism: Elmis aenea; assembly: GCA_947652605.1. Taxonomy (NCBI): domain Eukaryota; kingdom Metazoa; phylum Arthropoda; class Insecta; order Coleoptera; family Elmidae; genus Elmis; species Elmis aenea. The sequence continues at coordinate 32,149,722 of OX393579.1, read as the reverse complement.
GTTCTTATTTCAGCTTGTAGGAAGTTGTTAATTTAATATTTTGTGTCATACATATTTTACGATCGAGATAGGCATTAAACAAACTATAAAACAATACTATCCTAACTTAATATAGTTTTAAATTACAAGGAACATCCAATATTATAATAATCTAGTAATTGAAGGAGCAGTTAATCTGTCTAGATTCTTTATTGCTAATTAAAGTATAGCTAATTATAGGGGCCCGTGTCAACTTCAGGCAGCTAAATAAGCAGAAAAGCATTTCTTTACTAAATTACCTCTGGTCATATATTAACAGCAGTAAAGCCGCTTTGTTTTTATGGTCATTATCTTGTTTCCATTATTGGACGTGTTAGTTACCTGGATCACAGTAGGTTCTGATGAGATCTGCTGCCTTACCTGGACAGGTAGCTATGGTCAATATGGATTTACACCATTCGTCGGATGTTTTTCAAATATATACACCGCGTTCTTCATGTTACCAGTAATTACCACGACAATAAAAGTTTTATTTTGTACGTGGGTTTTCTATTTTACATTTTTTGTGTCGATCTCGTATTTGGAGAAACTGCGTTCGAGATGAACACATCGTGTAAAGCTTTGTAAAGTGTAAAGATCTGTTGTTTAATAATTTCCGAAAGATTTTTAGGTCGGTCTAAAAAATCTCAACAATATATCATAATAAAAGTGGTCATTTTTCAAAAAATCCTATTTTAACAAATTGGTGTTCTCTTCTAAAAGACCGCCCGTTACGATAACTATTGTCGTCGTTAACTTGAAAAGGTCAAGTGGTTCAGTTCAAAGCAATTTTAAACTAAATTTAATCTTCAGCCAAATTCGTTAAGGTGCTTAAGATTTTACTTTTCTAAAAAATCTGTTTAATGACCTATAAAGAATTGGGACTGGAAATATTTGGCCGTTTTCAAAACAGGTGTAAAGTAGAAGTTCCCACACTTTGAAAATCACCAATAATAATTGTTCGTGCATGTTAAAAATTACGCAATGAAATATTGCCAACCTGAAATTTGAACAATTCATAAACGCATCACAAAAGGTTTTACCTGATATGTTGAAAATGTGATTATTACATTTCTCACGCTAAATAAAAATATTTTAATATAGTGTTTATTTATAAGCTTCGTTAAAAAAAAATTAAACAATTTGTTTATACAGGGTAAGTTTAAAATACAAATTAGGAGCTATGGTACATTAGCACTAGGGGTTGCATTACCGGTAAACGATTAACCGGTTTTACCGGCTAATATGATTATCAAAATTACCTGTAAATTTTGACAACAAATACCGGTAATTTCGGTAATTTACAACCACCTTCTCATAGTGAAACCCTCGAGTGTCAAGGCAGAAAGAGCCTTTTTTTCTACAAGGGCAATTGAAAATTCGAACAAGCCTGAGTGATAGGACATTAGATACGATTTGTCTACTGCGTGCACGTTTTAATTCTCACAAACAACTTGATCTGAATATTTAAAAAAGTGTTTTGCCAAATCTGGTCTGTTACATTAAGAATTGATTATTGTTTTGTTAGTGTATTAAAACTTATTTCGTATTTTTTAGTGTTAATTATGTCTTTGAAAGAATTTATTACAACTTAATGTTATTGTTCATTATTATCTCTTTAAATGAATTTTGATTTGTTTTATTAAGAAGTGTCACTTATACTGGCACTTTGACGTGGAGTTTACATAAAACCTTCGTAGATTTTTATTATTGTTACAAGATTATGATTATATTTCAATAAAAAAATAACGAATTGTATAAAATAAATGTTTGATAAAATAGAAACGACAATTAAGAATCAATTTCGCGTTAATACGACATTAGGCTGGGCAGTTGTCACAACATAATTCCATGGCACTCTAGATTTTAGTCAATACGGCGTTTTACAATTTTTGGAAATTATTGGAAAACTAGCAATTAAAATTATTACATTTGTGGAAACAAAAATGTTTTTTACGAAAAACCTAAATGCATTATTTTTTTTAAATAATTAGTGGAGATATTATACCTACAACTTTTAAAATTTTACCAATAAAATTATTATGTTGCGTAATCCTATTCTACACCCTGTACTGTATACTATATAGCACCAAAAACACATATTGTTAAAAATTTCGAGATAATTATGATAAGTGTCGGCAAAATATTACCATATGTACAAAATCATATAAGGTACATGCAAGTATGAAGTCAGTAATAGTAAACGAAAACGTAAAAACAAATTACGAACAATAGTACCAGAAGGACGTAAAAATTTAGAAAAAAATCAAATCTATAATATTAAAGAGATGGTTGGGCTTGATGTTTAGATATAATGTTTAAAATGTTTGGTTCAAAATCAATTATTATTATTCGGTAATCACCGCGTTCTGATATATTTAATCTTTCCACTTTTTTCCAAAGTGCACGTATTACATTTTACAACTTGCTAGCTGCACAAAAACACTCAATGACACTTCTGAACAAAGCGAAAGTCTTAAAGTAAAAAAAAAATGTAGTAAGGAAAAATTTATAAAAGATTAATATAGTAATACAACATACATTTTATTTAATCGACTCTTCAGGTCCAAAGAACCCTTTCGAGTTTTCATCGACCGCGTTGGAAACCCCTGCTCCAAACTATTCATTGGTACTTTTACTTCACTTTTAAATATTTCTCCCTCTTGAAGACCTTTTTAATAATAAAGAACAATTAATTAATATACCTACTATCCTATGTTTGTTGATTGATAGAGTCCCTGATTATTAAAAAATGTACTTTTAATTTAAATCATGATGTTCAAAATAATTAGCGCTTCTTTTGGTTTTCGTGTATATATTAAAGGTTGCTTATTCGCATTTTTAAGCTCTGTCAAAAGAGAAAACCAGTTTATAAAATATTTAAGAAAATCCAAGAAAATTAAAATTTATTCCTATTCTCCTTTTTTCACTTTTACAGATATCAAAAACCTTTTAAAAAAACACGTTTCTCAAGGAAACTTTTTATTCGTTTTAATCTGGTTTAAACATGCTTACCATCGGTCGTTCTACTATTTTGGACCATCATCAACTTTGTTAATTGTAATTATCATCATATTCGATATATGCATAAGAACATAGTATAAAAGTCCTGAATGCACCCCAAAGTACACCAAATAGGCAGCACACCACCGAGTCGTAACAGACACAAAATGAAATATTTTATATTAAATTAAATGTTAGATGTAAAAAACTTTAGACAAAAGTTATATATATTTTAAGGTTGCATAAGTTGGCGACATTTAATTTTTTCAATAGGGTTTAAGTTCGAAGACAAACCACAAAGCTATGTAATTTTAAAATGGAAAATATAGTTGTCTTTGACGCCTATCAGAAGCTTATTGTTTTTACTATTAAAAATGTGTTGGTTTGTATATTTATTATGATACTTTCTCGAAAAAAATTAAAATAATGAAAAGTCTCTAAGAACTAGTAGATATCTCATGAAACGAAACAAATAATGTAGTAACTACTAGTTATTTAGTTTAGTACACCCTGTATGTGCTATTGTTTTAGCGCAATATTTATTGTCGTAGTACAAAACTTCATTTATTAGATATGGAGAATTAACATCTTCTATCCGAAATAACTAAACTTGAATGTTGGGGACAAACCCCTTCATTAGTTTCCGAAATCCTATAAGACATGACATTAAAGCAAGGGAACGTCTGATTAACAAAACACTCGCGGAAAGTTAAGCAACTTGCAATTAAGATGTTATCATGGCCGCCTCGATGCGGCTAGCTGTCAACAATTAACGTAATTTATTATGAGTCAACAATGGTAATGTTGTGATATTGTGATTGGGTGGTCTTTGAGCCGCTCGCTAGTCATCGTCATTAGTTACTTATTGAAAAGTACAGTCCAAGACACCAGCTCCTACTATCGATATAACCATCTTAGAATATTTTAGAATGATGATGGGTCTATTGGAATTCTAAATATTTGACTGTCTACAACAGCCTTTATTAAATATACATCTGTAAGACAACTGACGGTCGGTATCTACACAAGGGACGACCTAACCATTTAATACTCGGTGATCCAGAAACCCAGTGGAAATTTATGCGTTATTTTAACTCTAAACCTACATTCGAAGAGCGTTTCCTTCATCTTAAACAAGTCAGTAATTTCTAAGTCTGAAAGTCAAAAACGAAGGATGAGAAGGTGAAAAATAGTAATTCTATTGTCCTTAAGTATTTTTTATATTATATTTTACATGTAGTGTAAATATCGATATAATTTCAATATCACCCACCCCTAATGTTCAGTCTTTTGTTTGTTATTAAAGAAACTTAAACAACTAATAGTTTGTTTTGGTATAAAGAACAAATATTTTTAAAGATTAAATTATTTTGAAGTCATAAAAAATCTATACAGGTTGTTGTATTTAAAGTAGCAATGGTACATATCGGTGGTTGAAAATATAACACTTGGTTTATACACCTAATTTATAAGTGAGGTTTAATTTTAAGTTCCATCTATTGAATTATAGCTAGTCTTTCTAAATATTAAAATTAGCGTAATACAAAAAAACTTTGGATAAATAAACAACAAATTGAATTATATACACTTATGGTTAATTTAGTTAGAAATACACAAAATGTATACTCTACACGTATACAAATAATTTAACATAAAATGTAAAAAAAATTTAAGCGGAAACAAAACTTAACTTATACTAATAAGCTTATAGGTATATCACAGTCTAACAAGCAAAGCGGAAAATAACATAATGTTGTTCTATTAAAAAAGTTTTTGTAGGCTAATAAGTTATATTGAAATTGAAAGTATCATAAGTAATACTAATATTGATCCTTTTATTATCGAATTTGCCGCAAAGATTATTTATATTTATCTGCTTTACCATTAAACTTTTGATACTTCATTCTAACAATAACGTAAAGCATTTTTGTTTTATAGAAATACTTGTATTCACTTAATTTCAGAACAGCATTGTAAACTACATATAGAAAACAATATTGTAACACAAACTTTGTTCCAACAGTGCATTTTGTACTAATTCACGTATTTATACATGAACTGGTTTAAGCACATGCTTAACTATAAAGTAATAAATGTATTAGCCTCTGCTGTTACGCTTTATTGAAATGCCTAACTATAAACGACATTTGTGTCTTCTAGCTTTGTAAAAATTTGCGCATCGCAAGTCGCAAGTGTACAAGGTGGTCCAAATTCGAAGAGATTATGTGTGTATTACGCTTAATAGTCAAGATAGAGAAACGGTTAAATTACTAAAAATGTGCAGTTTTTTGGGACAATTTTTTAAAATATTCTATCATTTCCGGTTTTTGAGTTATTACCAAAAAACTGTTTTTTGTCATATACAGGGTGCTTCAGACCACCCGTTCCAGCACTTTAATTCGAAAATGCGACGTCTGACAAAGATGGGGAAAAAAATTATCACAAAGGCATATGTAGAATCGACTGACGCTATAGCGGTTTTCGTGATTAAACCGGAAGTGACCAAATCCGGAAGTAGCTTTGAAAACTTAAATGGAACCATCCGGTTTTTATTACCTACATAATTAGAAAGATATTTGATAAGAAAACACTTTTTACTTAAACATTTTTTTTTGATTATCAGTATAGTTTGTAATCCATTTAAAACCCTATTCGCATGTAGCCAAGTTCTGGACACCCCCTTTTTTCTTTAGTTTTGATTTTAGATAAATGAAATTTTAGACATATAATATGTGTAAAAAATTCGATTATTTGAACATATGTACGCTATTGTTTCACTTCCGGTTTCGCCGGAAAAGACCATAAGTTTAGTATTCCAAATGGAACCCCCTGTATATTTTTACATTTCTGGGAATAGGAAACAATTTTGAACAAAACTGCGCTAATGACGCAAAACCGGAAATGATGGAATATTTTTGAAAATAGTTCTAAATTTGTTTCAAAAAACTTCACATGTTTTGGTAATTTAACCGTTTCTCTATCTTGAATATTAAGCGAGATACCCATGTAATTCCATCGAATTTGGACCACCCAGTACACATCTTAAGAAAGCAATACTAACATGCTATTGAGTGGGCGGTGAATAGCTACCAGAGACCACGTTAGCTGTCAATAGCGCATGCGTGTAAGAATCCAGCGATAGTTCTTGCTTTCGTTCATGTATAGTTTTTAACGTCCACAAATTAGTTCATGAATATACCCGATAACTGCTGGAACAGCCCACTAACCTTTTGATGAACTATCAAAGACACTGCCAGAACGTTATATCGATACTGCGCATACACTGATCGTTCAGCGGATCGTAATAGCCTCGCTGGAACAAACCTATAAACTTAACGAATACACAAAAAGCATCTTAGCAAAAAATACGATTTTGAGCGAGGGGCTACTTAAAATACGGGAACCGCAAGCATATCTCTCAAGCCGTCTCTGATCATGGCTTAAGCAGCAACTAGGAAAAAAAACATATCGTCTTGTTAACAACCAAAGCGAAATAGTTTTAATGTGTTTGCTACCATAATTTTTAAGGTACTTAGATGATAGGCAAATAAATAAGTAAAAGGTTCAAATCTTCAAATAATCACATACTCACCAATTTTTATCTTTATAATACAGACATTTCGTCATTCCTAAATACATTTATTAAGTTTTGGTATGCTACGCCTGTCGGTTAAAGTTGTTTATAAGCCCATTCCGGAGCTCCTCTTTCATAAACAATAAATAAATTTGTCTAACAAAAAGCAATTTAGAATGTCAGAATGTGTGACATCTATTCCTCCTAGTATACAACGTTTACAATTAGACAGACATGTGATTAAAATTTTAATTAAATTATTCACAAATTCCATATTTCCATCTGTTAAGAAAAGTGGAAGCTGTTAAATTTAATTAATCAGATAAAAGTTTCTAAAAAAAAAATGCGTTCACAGTGTCGCATGACAGAAGCAGATAGTAAATCGATTATTACATACTGTTTTCGTTTTTATGAAGCGGTTAAGACAAATGGAATGCTCGCATTTTTCTCAATTTCGTATGCCTCGAAAACAAAGTAGTAGAATTCAAAAAAACGTAGAATATTTAACAGCTGTTATGTTATACCAACAGAAGTATTCTTAATTATGTATTCTGATATGTTTTGTTCTGATATGTATCCTCATCCTGCACGTTATGTTTATTTATTTATTTAATTGTGTGGCATTTTTTGTTAATTTAAATCGTCTTCGTAATCTAGCAGCTTGCCCACCTGATCGTGAAATGTGGAGCTTTAAATCAATTTCATTAAATTTTGCCAATAATTTTCATGTTGTCCCCCTACACGTATTTACATACTCTAGATTGGCTGTATTTTTAAAATTAATTACTTTTACAGCAGATAAAGAATCATATAATAGTATGTACATTTACTAGATCTTAGTTTATAAGTATGTACCTATATCAGATTATAAACGTAAATGAAATAAAAAATATATTTTTGTGATTGTCCAACTGTAAACATTTATCGTTTTACAAGATATTTAAGTGTTTGCTTTTAAAAATAACGTTTTATTGTAACATAAATTTAATATTCATCGTAATTTCGTTTTTTTGCGTCCGTCCAGAAAATCAGATGTTTGCGATCAATTTTTCGACTGGAAAATATATCTTTACTGACGTAGGCCAGAAAGTAACTGGTTGCCATGGTAATGAGTTGTCTTTACCGGCCTTGGCCGGAAAGTAGCTGGTTGCCATGGTGATGAGTTGTTTTGTTGATTTGCGCTGTCAAACAAGCGTCATTATACCACCAAGCGCATTATCATCTGTGGTTTGTTGACGTATTGTTTAGAGCTTTTAACTTGCTTCCAGTATTCGCCTACGGCTCTATTCAGACTGCCTACTCGTCCAGTAGATTATCACTTTCCGGTCTTTTTACGTTAATAACTATTACTGAAATTTTCGGAGATCATTATAATAAAAAAATCGATAAATCTGTAATAAGGGTACGATCTACTGACGAGAAGCCAGGAGACTCAAAACTGGTATAGATTTTCTTCAAGGAGCGATTTTTCTTAAATTTAGGGAAATGAATGAATAATACTGATAAGTATATTTAAGTAAAACTATTGCACCGTCATAATCCGTTTTAACACTTTAATTGGCAACAAATAGTACAATTTAAAAGAGCTACTACAAGATGCAATTTCTAATTTCAATAATTGAAGATCGGTTTACTGTATTGAAAACCCAATACAGGGTGTCTCAGTTAACGTGAACACTGAACAGTAGGGTTGGGCGATATCGAAATTATATCGATATTTTGATAAAGAGCCGGAGAACTAAAAAAACTATCAAATATCGTTATGTCGATATCGAAATATCGAAAAAAAACGAATATCGGTATGTCGATATCGATATATCGACCACCCCTACTGAACAGCATGGGGATCTCGTAAACGGTAAGAGATACAGAGTTGGTTAAATGAGTCAAAATGATCTATGATGACACAGGGTTATTTCAATTTGTAATATTTAAAGTTGTTAGTAATTAAACAGTGTAGTTTGACGTATGTTGTATTCAAAATTTTATTTTCTGTTAATTGGTATGGCAATTTAATATTGTGCCTTCATCAAATAGAAAAGTTGACTATCGCCTAAAAACATTTAAAGGAATAACAAAAAAAGAAGTTTTACCGTTCGGTGTCTTGTAATGTAGGTATTACGATAAAAAATAAGATCACCTATTTTCGCCAATTCATCCCCAAACGGTTTAAATGGTTTAAGTTATTTCAAATTTGAAAACAGAATCGAAATCAAATCAAAATTCTACAGATTTATAGTGGCACAAAAATCACGACTTTTATATTTTATTTTACATTTAAATTTGAAGAAAGTTAATCAAGCCGATTTCTAAATAATATTCAATCATCATAAAAATAGCGATTCACATTTTTGATGCCTTTATAGGAAAAATTTCTCGTCAAATATTCTTAATTATACAACATAACAGATGACGAAGCTGGTTTATAAACCAACAACCGCGCTGGCAATACTAATAACTAATTAATTATTAATTTTTAATCGTTATGTCTCCATTTTATAGCCATAATTGTTTAGTATTGGACTTCTACAAACGTTAAGAAAGTTTTAATGAGCCGGTTCCAGCGTATATCAATGTATTTTACGAGTCGAGGCTAGAGAAAAACGCCGTATAGGGAACATCACATAATTGCCTAGATATTAAATATTTGCCGATTACATTAAAGAAGGGTCAGTACGAAGTCAGATGACCCGCTGAGCGCTGGTAAACGATTCTGCCCGCGCTCGACATCTCTTTTACAAAGCTGTGCCTCTGTCCCCTGCTTGGTACGGTGGCCCGCGGCGTGCCCCCTGTAGACCTGAACCCCCATGAGTTGAACTATCTGTTAATGTCCACAACTTCACCTATTATTAACTGTGAACAACGTATCAACTTATGATTCATATATAAACTTCTTATGATAATTTATTTACATTATATTTCACATATAAAACTTGCCGTAGTAGAGCCAATACCAAGCAATAAATATATCGTAAATCATATTACAATTAATTTATTTCAACTCGCTAAACAACGTATTATATGGTGTGTAATTATTTAAGAATACATAGAGTAATATATCCCTGTTATTTTAGGTTATTAAGTTTTATATATAAACCTCGCGTGCTTAACTTATATTACTGACAAATAAATAGTCCTTTAAACACTGTGCCCAGGATACATGAGCTAAAATTATTCATTAAAACCTGGAATAATTTACAGTTCAGGATAACCCGGCACATGCCAGAACACGCGCTTCTACACAACGCAAAAGAAGTATATTTTTTCTGTTTATACTTCGGTATAAATTATGTGGATACAAAAATTAATGAATTTTTAACGCCAATCGGTCATATAAAAAACCAAACGCTTTATAGTGTTATACTTCTCATTCTCATAAATTATTTGTAATTTGGTACGCCAACAGCATTTAACGAATTTAATGTCAAGTTCGTGAACGAAGAAATTCGAGTTATTTGTTTTGCAATTTGGGCGAATACACTAAATCTTTACAACGGTTATAAGAATTATGAGTGACATTCTTCGGGAATTGCATCAATCACTTGAAACAAAACAACTTTAAACACATTTAGAACCAAACGCGATATTATTAGGTGTTCAAATAGTTAAACAGAATTCCACATGAAACTTTATTATTTAAAGCTAGCAAATCCTTACACTACGGACTAACATTTGAGATTTTTAATATTTAGAGAATTTACTCAGTAAATAACAATAATTTAAATTATATGGAAAAACCGTGATAATCAAAAGGCCGCCAAAAGCATTCAAGAACGCCAGTGAATCAAAAATCATCAGAAATCCTAGAGAGAATGGGTGATATCAAACTTGGATTATTTTTGGTAGGCATCACAACTGTTTAGGCAAAAGAAATCATGGTGCAGTTAAAGTCATAATCTCATTCTGTGTCAATGGGCTCATTTTTGAACCAGCTACTCCTCCTTTCGTCAGACCTTTGTAACTTTTTTCTAATGTCAACACCAACTATAGTTTTCATTTAAAAAGTTACCTTTATCGTTTATCCCAGAATCAAAATATTCATATATTCATATACATATACCGAGTAATTCAGTTTGACTGTCGCGCCACTAAAACTTTATTATTTAAAGAGGAAATTCCTATAAACCTTAAATTTTTGTAAATCACGAAATTCCCTGTCAAATGATGTTAAAATGTTCAATTTTCTGTACAATAACTCAGACTGGCGATAGTCAACTTTTTTTGAAATTACACAATATACTTTAATTAATTTTTTTCTGATAGACAATTTCATTTTAAAACCGATTGTGCATTCGAAAATTAACATATTCATATGGGAAATTTTTTTGAAAAAAAAGAGTTTAAAAATTATTTATTATTTTTCACAAGATCTTGTATTTAACAATATAGGTACTGAAAATCAGTTTAAGTAAAAATGAAAAAGTGCTTACCATTTGCCTTTAAACACAGTAACGCCTGAAATACACACACACAGAAGCAATTCGACAGAAGTTGCATTTTCAATCTATTACCCACAAAATAATGATTTTTCGTCGAAAAATAATAAAACACATTTACACAAGTTACAAACTGTCAATTACTACCGCGATCGTGTTTTGTCTTGTCAAATACATCAATTTTTAAACTCGTTTTTAACAAAAATTTTCCCTTTTATATTAATTTTTTAATGCACGATTGCATTTAGAATTAATTAAATTAGGTACCTATCAAAATCAATTTAAAGAAAGTATACTCTGTAATAAGAAAAAACGTTGCCTATTGCCATTCTGACAAATTTATCGTAAAAAAACATTTTAACGTCATTCCATAAAAAACTTCCTGCGCTTTTCAACAAAAAAAAAAAACGGCTTAGACCTCTCATCTTAAAATAACAAAGTTATAGGGGTGCGACAGTAAACTGAATCACCCGGTATAATGATATTTAAAAAAATTAAAAGCATCACTCAATCGCTCTTTAAAATAGATTGTTTGTCCAATTTAAGCGACGTTGTATTTATTACGGTTAAAAAGTTACTGATGGTATACTTCGAATTTGGACAACACTATATAGAAAAATTATCAGTAGTAATATAAAAAGTGCATTAAAAATTATCCATAATTTTTGGCAAATATGCCCGAATGCAAGTTGAGCTGAAAAAAACACGAGTGCACGAGAGATTTTTTCTGATTCATCTTGCATGAGTGAAGATTTGCCAAAAATTATAGATTATTTGCAATGCACGAGTTATATTTTGTCAGAAAATTTCCTTCACCTAACCTATCTGTCAAATATATTTTTTTTTAAATGTAGTTAAATTAAAGTATATCTGCTACTTACTGCGATTGTTAGTATTAATAGATCATTTGTAACTAATTTTTAATTCAAGAATTATATTTTAATAAAAATTAATGAACCAAATAATATGTAGGTACATACATGATCTATGTTATGTCAAATTTTACAAGTACTGTCAGAGTGGTGTGTCAGGGGTGTGGTTTAATCTATATTAAAGTTTAAAGTAAGGCCATTGGTCGCCGAAATCTGTCAAAAAATTATCAAGACCAAAATATTTTATTCCCACTCCAAATTTATATTTTCCACCAATCACCAACTCAGATTTCTTAGAAACGACCTATAAACGCATGAAAATCTGTTAATTGCAAAAAGTAAACTATCAGTGTATGATTATGTTTATTGGCCGTTTAAAGGAAATCTGAGTTTGTTATTGGTCAAAAACGCAAATTTGACAGGAGGATCAACATCTGATAGGGGAATGTAAAATTATTACCGTGTAATATTGCTCCTGTTGGTAGTCTATAGAAGATTTAAGATTAGTGATTGGTTGAAAACGCAAATTTGACAGGTGAAGGAAATTTTCGTGTAGCACAGCCTTCAGTCAGAAGAAAAATTTTGAAATGATTATTAAAATTACAATGAAAGCAGACAACATTAGGAATTATACCTTATTAAAACAAAAATATTGTACCACACAATCTATATATATAAAAATGAATGTATGTATGTATGTTTGTCCTTTATGCATTCCTATACCACTCATCCGATCCTGACCAAATTTGGCACAGACAATCTATAGGACCATGGAAAGAACATAGGCTATATGAGAATTCCCAGAAGTTCCAAAAATTCCCAAAAGAACCAAAATTCCCAAAAGATCCAAATATCACAAAAGTTTCAAAATTCTCAATAGATACAAAAATTCTTAATAGATACAAAAATTCCCAAAAGATCCAAAATTCTCAAAAGGTCAAAAACGTCCACCGGGCGCGATCGCGAAGCGCGAGTAGTCTGTGATTGATAAAAAAAATCACCGAGCGAAGCCGGGTCACTACGCTAGTAAACTATTAAAAATTAAAACTCATTAGTGGTTTGTTTGTTGGGTTTCTGATTCTACATTTCAAATGGTACGGACGAAATTGTTGCTGGTTTAGGGTAAGAGATTTTCCGTTTACATTTTATAATAAAAAGACTTTGGACATAAATGTAATGAGTGAAGTTATCTGTAATAAAAACCTTAAAATCGAGATCAACAAAATTCTTTCTTTTTCGATAGCTCTCCAAAAATTGACGATTAGTTCAGTGGCCGGTGAAGACCGACCGCTACCAATAATGCAATAATACATTATAACAGAATTTTTTTAAATTCTTAACAGTATAAGTTAATAAATATTTAACTGTTTTACACTTCGACCTGTGGTAATAAAGACAACATCGCAGAATCTATATACTTTTAATTAGACTTAGACTATGTTAAGCAAAAAAAAAAAAGAAACTGAGGAGCCACTAGGTGACTAGAGCTTGTTTCTTGGTCCAACTGTTGCTTTGGATTTGTTACACTACAAATGTAAATACACGAAATATGTTTTAAATGAATATTTATTTACACATAACCATTTGACACATATTAAATGTTAAATATATTTAAGTTGCAACTAGTGTTAAATTCGGTTTATAAATTAATTATGTTTTATGGCAACAAAGTATTACGGAAAACATATTTTAAATAATGAGAACAAAAAATGCGAGGACAACAAAGTTACAATAGTAATAGTTTTATTTACGTTTTTGTACAGCTTATGAAAATAAAATTACTTACTGTAGATAAAATTACATGTGTTAGGATATAAGTAATGATTACAAATATTTCTATTATATTCTGTTGTAAAAAAAAAAAACAATTTAGTTTACACAGCTAGCGAATAAATCTGTAACAAAACTGCAGTGGAGATATTTGCAGTTTTTTTAATAAACCTGTAAGAAGTGTTATACCGTTATCTATCGGTCATCAAAAAGTGTAATCGTGATCTTCAATGAAATGAACTAATAGTGAAACAAAAATAAAAGCTCTAGAACCGAAAATAAAACAAAAACAAATAAATAAATAGACAACAGTTATAGACCCATGAAACAGTCGTAGAACTGGAGCTGTGATTAGATAATTATTTACAACCCACATTTGTTTAAGCTATGTAAAAGCGAACCAAATTAATGATCTGTTTTTTTACCAGAGACAGCTCTTAGCTTTTGTTAATAAATAGCTGTTTTTGTTTCTTAAACATCTCATCTATATCAACTTTTCGGATTGAAGTTAACATTAACGAAAGCAAGATACTAACTTAAGAGAATACTGCATATAAAACTCATTTCGTTTGATATAGAATTAAACTAAGACATTTACTATTTGATTTGATTTGTTTCTTCATCATATACACGTAATTATACATAAAAATTAATAAAGTATAATATAAGTAATAAAAGCAATATTTGTAAGTTTTCATCTAATTATAGTTTTGTTTATTACCTGCGATTTATTTTCGTTACAGACTATTTCTTTAAATCTTCTAAGTACTTTTGAATGTCGTTTTATAAGATTTTTACAAGCTATTATGATCAATAAATGTGTATTTATATAAAAAAATGTTTTGCAACAGAATGCTGCATTACTTTTGTATCAATTGAAGAGAGAAGTCAAGGGGATTTTAAATAATCTATTCTTAAATAGGAATTACCACTTAAAAATTTAATTTATTAAAACCTTCTTTATATTTATAATCAATGTACTTATACATTTTTAAAATCTTTATACAGGGTGTCACCTAAAAAACGCCGCAAGCTGTAACTCCGTTGCTTGTAGTCCGATTTTGGTGAACAAAAAAGTAAATGAAATGGGTCCTCAAATGCTATAAACTGAATTGGATTTCAATTTTTTTCAAGTTCCACTTAAATGTCAAACAATAGTCAATTTTTTTTTCCAACTGGCACCATCTATTTTTTTTTACTAAACATTTTTTTCTGAATTCAATGATGTAATCATAAGTTAATTTTAATGCTAAACTAATAAGAAATAAAAAATAAAAGTTTAACCAAAATAGGTTAGGATTCACAAAATTTTCAAGCGTGCCGTGGAAAACAAAAAAAAATCTTTATCAACAAATGTCATTTAAACGTCAGTGTGGTATTTAAATGACATTTGTTAATTAAGTTTTTTTCAGAAAAAAAAATGTCTACCAGATTTAGTAATAAAAAAATAGATGGTGCCGTTTGGAAAAAAAATTGACTATCGTTTGACATTTAAGTTGAACTTGAAAAATATTAAAATCCAATTCAGTTGATAATATTTGAGGAGCCATTTCATTAAGTTTTTTGTTCATCAAAATCGGACCACAAACAACGGAGTTACAGTTTGCGGCGTTTTTTAGGTGACACCCTGTACTATAAAGGTACATCAATAAAACTTTAATATAGAATTTTTTAATGTTTATACATTTTTCACGTGCTAAATTGATTGATCTAAATTTACTCTTTGAATAAAAAAGCTTCTTCTAAAAGACAATACTAAATTACTAATATAACAAATATTAATAAATTTCAATGGCTTTTAAACAATGTGTTCAAAAATAAGAAATACAATCTGAGAAAAAAAATGTTGAAAAATAACATTCAAATTTGAATGTTTCTAAAATAGATTTTAAATATACTTATAATAATAAAAAATGTAAAAAGGACTTACGACCCTCTATTTTATTCAGAAATACAAAAACTCCATTGCTCAAAGTAATTAAGTAACAGATTGGCAAGTTCTTACTGAAACACCCTGTATAATAAAAACAATAACTACTCTAAGGTTGTAAATTAATAATCGACGAATGGGTGCTTACCTCACACTGTGTGATTTTACCAAAGCACATTATTTCTTACTTCTCAAGCACTAAATATTTCTTATAGTGATCATGGTCCTGATAAAACATTGCTTATCGGATTTTTAGTTAGTATCACATGCATTATAAAACAAATCTACAGCGCCTTTTCAGAAGAATCTTTTTATATCCCTTTTAAACCTAAATCTTAATTTTTTTAAAGCAAGGAACGTACAAATGCCAATATCGTTTTCCAAGTAGTGGAATAATGTACGTTTTAATTTAGAACTGCAAAAATGGCTTTTACTTTACTTCACTTTTCTATTCTTCACCTTATTCTGCTAAACTATATCTATACTTTCTGTTTTAATCCAAAACAGTGCTATTTGAAATATTTTAAAATATAATAAAAATATAATATAATAAAAATATAACATAATAAAAATAAAAAGTAAATGTAAGATAACATCAGCTATCGAATAACTGGACAATAGTCAATTTGATTGTTTTTGTGGCTGCTATAATTGATAACGTTAAATAAATTGTACCATTGCAACTATATTACCACAATAGAAACCCCAACTTTGGAACGTAATTAGTTTTAAATATCTAATTATATCTTAAATTAATGGCATCCTCCTAAACTAAAATTACATATTTAGTTACCTTCTGTCAAAATGGAATAGATTACAATGACTTACCTTATTTGCTACACCCAGCATAAATATATTTAAACATTTCTGTGAGCTTTTTAACCTTTCACAGCATTTGGTTGCCGTATTTCTGTTCGTGTATTAACTACGACATACAGGTAGATTTAATTGCGTTTGACTAATTGATATTTTGCATGGTGTGTGTAATTGGTTTTGGCATAATATCTTATGCACGAATATTTATTTCACTTGCGTAGAGAACATTTTGCCAAATGAAAACATAACATGCCAAACATTAAATAAACTGCATCATTAACTATTTTATACTTTTGGGATCGTGATATATAGTTTCAATTTATTGTATTGATTACATTTTTTACCTAATGACAAGACTATTATTTTGATAAACTGTTTTATATAGGGTATTTTTTATTCAAGTTGGATTATTTGATACCTACCTCGTTTGTGCACGATCGTACAAAAAAAGTTAAAGCCGAACTTGTTCGTGATCATTGGGTACAACCTTATTCACGACGGTTAACAGTGTTTTGTTTCTTTGCATTAAATAAGTAACTTTTTATTTAGATTAGAACACTACCTGATTTTTAACTTCTTGGCGTTTGGAGCAATGCTTCATTTATAAATAGAAAATATTGTTGGTTACTAAAGTTAATTATTTTTTTCACTGTTTTGGAATGCTGAAAGATCTAGATAAAAAAGAATAACTATCCAACCCATTGCAACCGCTAATGGCAAACAATGTATGTTTTATATTACTGTACACACTATTTTATCCATTTAATTCCTTGCCAGTGTTATACTCTTATTCCCGTTCTTGTTGTGTGGTTCACTAATGAAGTTGTTATCTTTTTAAAGGACAAAATCATACGTTTAATTTAACTGACTTTTACCTAAAACTTTATATAACATTCCTGAAATGCTTTTCCTTTTTTTTTAAAATTCGTTATTGTAATAATGATCATAAAACACTGACCAGGGAGGGTCACGTTACGTTGTCGCTAGAATTTGATTAAGGCTGTGTTATTGCATCAAGAACATCAAAACTAAATACTTTGCAGAGTTATACGTGCCACTCATTTTCTTCGAAAAAATAGGGGTAAAACTGAAAAGCTGAATAATAAAAGTAATTTTTGCGATCGCGTTGGCCATGAAACCGTCAGAGACACAATCGAAATTCTTCTATCCACCAATGCGCGCATCATTTGCAAGTAAAATGGTGCAAAGTTTAAAAAAAACATATTGAACGGTTCCGGAGAAAAACGTCAAAAACGAAACCCCTGCATAAGCGCTATGATTTGAGAAGTTGTGGTACATCTGTATAACTATATCTATGCGACTTGCATAGACGTTTAACATTGGGAAAACCGTTTTTAAAGAGCCTCGTTTTTCGCATTTTTCTCCGGAACCGTTAAAGATTTTTTCAAAAACTTTGCACCATTTTACTTGCAAAAGATGCGCGCATTGGTAAATAGAAGAATTTCGATTTTGTCTCTGACGGTTTCGTGGCCAACGGGATCGCAAAAATTACTTTTATTATTCAACTTTTCAGTTTTTCCCCTATATTTCCGAAGAAAATGGCCAGTGGCACGTATAACTCTGCAAAAGATTTAGTTTTGATATTCTTGAAGCAATAAACACAGCTTTAATCAAATTCTAGCGACAACGCATCGTGACCTTCCCTGGTGAGCATAATAATTCGAAAATGTACATACTTTATTGTATTTAAATTTATTTACAATTTGCTATCAATTGTTTTTTGTATTGAATTATTTTATATATAAGTACTACATATACATAATCTAATCCCTTTCTGCGCATAGGGTGTAAGGGTAGAATTTGTTCCATGCAACCATAGTTAGATCTTTATAAAGTTTTTCCATTCTTTACTTTTCTGTGCTATATTCTTTGCTTCTCTACCCATGTTTTCCATTTTTCTTTAAGATTTTTCCTAGTACGTTTTCCCAAGTTTCCTTTGATCTTCCTCTCGAATTGATTTACTAACCTTACCTCTTTACCGTTTATGCTTCTAATTCCAATACTGAATTTATTAAATATACCGAAAGTTAAAATCTAAAGTTCAATTATGTTTTTGAACTCGTTGTAGGTATGTGGGCGACACATACAGGTTGACAGCGGCACTTGATGGTTTGATTTAGGTACGCTGCCAGACCTCTGGTGTTAGGTAGCTACACTAACAAGAAATATATCGTTCTCTATCTTCTCCTGAAAACCTTTTAGTTCTTTGTTGTACCGTTAAAGTGTAAAAAATAATGCCTAGTGTTTTATTGTTATAATTAATTACTGCATATTTTGTTTCTTTTATCCGCTTTCATTTTCACAATTTTTATTTAATTTGGAAATTAAACTTGCTCAGTAACTTATTTATTACTATAGTTTATATTCATAAGATGTATTTTATTTATTTATCTTAGTATTAAGAACTAAAAATATAGAGAATTAGAGAAAATTACATTTATCTTTAAATTTAAAGTAAATTTTTAATTATTTTTTTACCAAACTTTTCATTGATACATCTTGTGCTGCGATTTATTTGAATTGCTTGAAAATAATTAAGAATTTATTATATAAAGTATGACGGTCACTTAAAATTTACAAAAAGTCAATTGTCAAAATCTTATAAATCTGACTTTAGCAATTTAGGTATACTTGAAGAAATATTATGTGTTAAGTAACTATTTTTATATATAATCGAATCGATGCATAAATTAAAGTAATCATATTTCTTTATAAACAACAAATTGTACTTTAACCAAAATCTTATAAATAACAATAAAGCGATGCTAAAAAAAGACCCCCAACTTAAAAAATACTTTACTGATCTTGCACATAGGCTAGTAGCGTAGGCTTTTTAACTTTTTAATCATTTTTCTTAAGGGTCGAACGGTAATTATGCAGTCACTATGAATCTATTACATTATGCCGCATCTTTCTCAGTTGTACCGTTCAGTGAACGTTTATTACATTTTAAATATTGGATCAAAGTTCTTAAGTTTGACACGATGTAACCAATATGAAAATTAACTGAACTTACTGATATTTTTCACTTCGCATTTTTGTCCAAAGTTTTAAGTTTTTTACCTGTCTTATATGTTTTCCCGATGATTCTTTTTAGTATTTTCATTTGTCTTACCTCTGCTCTCTAATGTTTACTTGTTGTCGTTTCATGTAACGTTTCGACCTCATATGTTGTGATTGGTCTTATTACCGCTTTTGTTAAGTATTTGTTACTCTCATGTAAAGTAATTAAGACATCCTTTGTTTATTTGGTCTGTCATTTCAAGATTTATGTCGCTGTTGATGTAATTGTTCAGCGAAGATATTTTATACGCATCATTTGTTCTAATATTTCCTAGTCAATTATTACTTACCTACCAGTTTTTGTTTTTGTTTTATAATTGCTGTAAAAACTAGATGTTCATATTTTAAGTAGTTGTGATTGTTACTTTTTATTTTACTTTGAATTTGTAATGTAAACTCGCACTATATTTCAATTTTAAAAAAGGATTTTTAGTTGTGCCCCAGCCAACTGTGGTTGCTGTTTAATAAAATGTAATGCAACTTTGTCATTTTTATCAGAATTTAAAGAATGTTTAAACAATTGAAAATTGCTATTTTTACCACATAAAATATCATTAACTTATCCCCCAACGGTTTTGTATATCATCAACTAAAACGGAGTACAGGGTGTTCTACAGGGTATGCCTTCGCAAATTTTTGCCTAAATAAAACGTTTTTAGCAAAAACCATTTTTTGTGTGCTCAATCAAAAAATACCTTTTATAAAGTGTTTAAGAAAAAGTTGGTAACTTCAGTCAAACATTTTGGTTGAACATAATTCAGAAATTATAGATAGGTGAACAAATAAGGACAATTACAAATCACAAAATTTAAAATAAAACTAACAAACGTGACAACCAATTCGATAAACTGTTGTTGATTTTTTTTTAATGAAAAAATTGAATTTAAATATAATTTATATATGCAATCTATTGCGGTATACACGAAGTTGTTTCTTTTTCTTCAATAAATAAATAATCCGTTTCAACGCAGTAACAATATTATATAAAAAGTGAAGAGATTAAAGCCAATACGGTTATACAGGGTGTCCCAGTAATCGTGAACAGCACGGGGGATCTCGTAAACGGTAAGAGATACAGAGTTGGTTAAATGGGTCAAAATGATCTATGATTGAGCAACTACTCTAATAACAAAAAAATTTAACATTAAAAGTTTTTACGCTATTGATAATAAACAAAACACATCACTTTCTTAGTTTTAATTTATAACTTGCTTTTTTAAAATCACACTCAAAATATTTTTTGACATTATTGAGGCACTTTTTTTGCGTAGATTTGAAATGTTTCAATAAATTTTACCTATCTTCATTTGTTTTTGTTATTTTAACATCAGCCTATTTAAAATAAGAAATAAGGAAATATTTTAAGTGCAATGTTAAATAAGCAAGTTATAAGCAAAAATTAAAAACCCGATGTGTTTTGTTTTTTATCAATAGGGCAAATACTATTAATTCATTTTTCATAGAACAGAGGCTCTTAAATCGTAGATCTTTCGACTTATTTAAAAAACTTTGTATCTCTTACCGTTTACTAAATCCCCATGCTGGTTATGATAACTGGGACACTCTGTAATGAAGAGCCACATGAAAACATTTATTTTTTTTGCTGAAAATGTTTTATTTAGGTCCTAAATATTCGATTTATGGATAAACAAGCGATGGCAAAACTTGTGGAACCAGTGGCGTAGGCAGGGGTGGTCAGAATTCCTCCCCCCTCCCCCACAGATTCGTAATAAGTCGTTATAGAGCTAGAGAACTGTAAATGTTGTGCTAAAAAAAGGTCTTCAGCTCTTTTTGCCGTTTGTTAACCCCCCCCCCCCTCCACCCATGGAAGCATCCTATGCCACTGTATTTAAGTTTTAAAAAAATATATCATTTCAAATTTTCGTGTGTATTAAGCTTGCCATAGATTTTTTTTTTAAATGTTGCTAACAACCACCTAAAAAAGGCACAATTTTGTACAATTTCACCGACTTTGTATCTCATACGATTTACAAGATTCCATTGGTTGTCCTTATATTTGACGCACCCTGTATAATATTATCATGATACATTTCTCTCCAGCTTAATAATCTTATTTTGTTAGATAAATTTCATATTAAGTAAAATGGACCGTAAAGTAGGTACCTACCTATCCTATATCTAAACGTTACTGCAATGAATGTTGTATTACACATTTATAAGTTTTAATTAATAATTATAGGATTCCTTTAACGTTGTGTTTACCTTTACTTGAAAAAGTCTATTAATTCAGTTGTTGTTAGCGTTACAAACTATTTTGATCTCATATTTTTTATTCACCGATTTATATTATAAAAACTACCCTGATTTAATGTGATTAGAGTTTATAACATATAAAAATGCAAACGCGTACCTCTCATACACTTTTTAAATTTTACAAGGCATATAACAAAAAATATAAAGTAACCTACTTAATTTTCTACACAGCGCCAAATATACGGTCGAGTAGTGGGTTTAATTTAAGCATAATTTGAATGAGTAAATTTGTACGTGCCATGTATATGGTTCATTTATGTAAAAAAATGAACGTTTACCATATTAATTTACTGTAACGTAAATATCCCAAAGTCGTTTATCACTTAGGTAATTGATATAACAAACTTTTAAAGTGTAGATACCCCTTTTTCAATTACTATTGCACCACAGTTAATGTGTACTTAGAACATATTTTTTTCTAAAATGGATCTATTTATATTTGAGTTGGGCTCGTGTAAAAACATGTCAGAAAACAAAAACAGAAAAGTGGTCAATTTGTTATCTAGCACTAAGGCTCATAGTAAAGTCTAGTCGAGTCGGCACCTCGGCAATTATCTGCCAAATTATGACACTTTTGCATAAAAAAAATTAAAACATAGTCGGTGTTACAGTCGGACTAAGGATATGGAATAGGCGCCAAGAAATGGGTACGTCTCAAACATAGTAATTTATACCCAGCCTTCATGTGTGAAAACCAACACTGCAAGGCTACCGATACTGAACGGTTCAATATCGATCTTAAAAGCATTTTGATTTTTGTATTTATATAACTGGTTCAGTTTATTTTCTATACTATGCAAGAAACTAAAATTTGAGTAATAAATACGTAAAGACGGTTTAATTTAAATTTAACCATTGCTACCCTTACACACTCTAGCAATGGGACCGTGTATTATAAAAGTGGTGTATAAAAGTTCTTTGTTTTGAGATATTGAAGGGTTTGCATTTCGATTTAACAATACTGATAGTCATAGTCTACCTAGTTGGCCCACGCTTCTATGAATTTAAAAATGTGTAAATTTATTAGCAAATATTTTTTTGAAAATTAAATTAACTAAAATTTTTGTTTTTGGGCTATAAATGAGCTTACACACTTATTGAATTGTAAATGCTATTAAATTTTATATATATAAAATCATTTTATTATGAAGTTCACTTAAATTACGGTTTGTTGAAGTCCGGTTTAATTTATAAATACGAACAAGAAATATTATACTATTGTTTAATCTCAACATGTACTTATTTACTTTTTGCAAAATACATTATGCTTACAAGTGTTTTAACTTTTAACAAACTCTTAGATTTTCGTATCACATGGCGAATTTATTTGTAAATTGGCACAGTTTTGCTCTTTAGTTTATTAAGTGTTTAATTAGACTACGGGAAATAGACTTAAACCTTTTTCGTTATAAATAGTTACGCACTGTCACTTACTACCAAATTTTTTATTGGTCAAAGCATGTGGATCTTGTAAAATATGCTCCCAAACTGTAAATCGTCTACAAAATGAAAGTTTACACTAAATTACATGTAACTTATTTGTATTCTAAAATTCGACATTTGGGATCTGGCCCAATAGGAATAGACCAGTGTCGTACGCAAGGGGTTGATTAGGGGGATAAATCTCCTTCCGAAAATTTGAAAAGTGCTTAAATTATAATTACCACGTTTCCAAACATATAAAATACATATTATAAAAATACATATAAAATGTATTACTCCTATATGTTTGTATATTTTACTTATAAATGCTCTTTTTTGGGTTCGTTTGGTCTTAAAAATGAGAACATTTTTGCCTATGGCGCTTACGCGGGGGGCTGCCGCCCTTTGGGCCCCCGCACCTGTTTCTTGCAATTTACTTTGTGTGTCTAGCCCCCCTAGGTCATTTTCTAATTTTACCATTACCATGCCCAGTTTAAAATTAGTCAGTATTATTTTTGCAAATGAAAACAATATCCTCCCAGAAATATTTTTTGCGTACGGCACTGGGATAGACCACCGGTTTAATTTTTTTAGATCTAAATTAATAATATCGATTTCAGAAATCTGTGACAGTTTTCATGAAAAATTGACTTTTCAGTTTTAATCTTCAACTGCTGTAATTAATTAAAAAAATGTATGCAGTCGGTGAACTATTTTTAGGGCACTTGTTATTTGGCATTTTCTGATGTAATTAACTTGTTGCTTTATCGGTTTGATTCGATTTTTATGAAATTAACTTTATTATTATTTCTTAGAGGTGTCGTCTTTGATTGATACTTGGCTAATACATTTCTCGTTTCAACATATTACACGATTATATTTTTTACATTAATGAAGGAGATGTCGTTAAAAAAACTGTTTGACACTATCACTATTCCAAAAGACACAAGACTGCTATAATTTGTTGAAAAGTTTATTATGTTAGAAGTTTACATTGTAAGGGGTAAAAACGTAAATGCTTGAAAGTGACGTTTAGTTGTCTTTTAATTGTAAACTTTACTTGTTTACGAAATCATGGCAAACTGTGATAATTAAATTTTTACAAAATTAGCCATATCCTGGTTATTTTTTGAAGCAACTAAATAACACTGAACATTTAAGAAAAGCTAAAAAATTCTCTTTTATGTAAAGTCATGGCCTACTAGACTTTCTATTTAAAAGAAAATTAAGTAGGTATACTTTATATCTCAAAAGTCTCGTAAAATTTTGTTAAAACATATTTAAATAAAGCATTTAAACCAAAAAAGCTACATAACATTTAGTTCTATTTTGTAAATAAAAGAGTATAGTAAATTTTCAAAAAGGATGAAATTTAATTTTTCGTCTGTAGCACCAAAATCGAAAGTTATATAAGAAATTTGATTACATAGGTGTATTTATATCCAAAAAAATTAATAATCCACATTTTAATTTGGTTCACCGTTTACTGTCTTTATTAATTTATTGTATTAAAAATTGTACTTTTTATTTAATTTATTCAAGTAATATTATTTATTCTTTTGATATTTTTTTCCTAGATTAGTTTGGAAATAAGCTTCTTGTGCGATGTTTCAGTTTCAATTTGTATCATAGTAATCCTTCCTAAAAAAAAACACACATTTTAATGCACTAAATTATGACATTTATAAATTGGATAGTAATTTTGCCGAAACAAATACTTCTGGATGAGTTCCATGGGTAAGTACTAGGGTTTCTCATATTTGACCATTTTGCTTGTCCCGGGATTCCGGGAAGAAATCGGCCTTTGTCCCGGGATTTCCCGGGATCCCCCGATGTAATAAATTATGTCAATATTTTTAAATAAATAACCCAAAAAATTAAGGGAGCGGTTTATTACTTAAAAACAACTCCAAGTCATATATGTAATACATTTTGCTCCATGATTATTACAAATAATTTAATAACATTGGTGAGAGAAACATACATTTGGGAATTATAATCTTTCTATTGCTATTTCATATTTATGAATACAATAATATAATTTTTACAATGAATTTATGTAATGTGATTTAAGAAAACACAGGTGATCTGTGCTTCAGTCAATTAGTCTTTTTCTTAATTTATTAACTAAAAGTCCTGCTGCATAAAGTGCTCTCTCAGTCTCTATTGATGTAGGTGAAATTGTCTTGAGAGCATCTAACAGCAAAGAAACATCGTTATTTTCAATAAAATTTCATTTATAAGCTATTTTGCTTTGGATTATCAGGGTACACAAAAATAAAACTGTAAAAGTATTTTGAAGATATTAACTTTGTAATGGAGACCGGGCTTCTTTGCGCCTTACTAAAAGAGAAAAATTATTTTGAAGTTTTTCCATAATGTACTGTTAGTAAAGACATTTTAAGCATAAAATTCTGATAAGATGATAGTATTACAAAGCTCCTAGCACAACATAAACGAAAACAACAATTTTTTAAAATCCCGGGAATTCCCGGGACAAAAAGCATTTCCCGGGAAACATAAAATAGCTTAAAATGGACCGGGATCCCGGGATCCCGGGAAAGAAACCCTAGTAAGTTTTAGCTTTTTTGGAGTTAGATAATTGTCTACAGGGGCGGAAATCTTATTTTGAGGCTCCTAGCGATAAAATTTATAAGGTCCCAAAATTTATCTTAAGAAAATAAACGGTTTTGTGCAAAACTATATTTTACAAAATTTTTCTTTGTAGCTATAACTTTATTCTGTAAATGTGTAAATTACATGAAAATAAGATATTCTGGATCCTAAAAAATTAAGAAACAAAACTTTCAACTTTTTAAATCATACTGTCACAAACAACATAAAATGAATTATTTTATTAAAATAATAATATCTGTATGTAATGATTAATTGTTTTTCCCCAGCTTGGGGCTTCTTCGAGCCCGGGGCTCCTGGCGGCCACCAAGTCCGACACCCGATGTCAATACAAAAACTCTTTGTACCTGCCCCTTTTTTTTCATACAATTCAATTTTCGTAGCAATCTAATTTCATAAATTAAATATTTAAAATACTAGGTTTTTCAAAAATATCCGCTAAATACGCAAATTTTACAAGCATTAAACAAGTTATATTTTGGTAAGAGCTGCGCGCTCCTCTTGCATTAGTCTTGCACTCCCCTATAGGGGGCGAGCCCCACAAATTGAAAAACAGTGTCGTAGCAGATTTAAGCATCCCAAAAAACTTTTTATTTTTAATTTAATAGTATTTCGGTTGGGTATTATTAAATATTTTCTTAAAACAAGTGTCATAACTAATGATAATTTGCTAAATGTTTTCAAAATTAGCATGAGATTTCCTAAATAGCATTCATCGATGCAATTCCCCCCATATCGCATGTTGTGCCCTTTTCTACAAGAGTGTTTCAAGGTGTTTATGTTGTCTCTTACTCCTTAAGACTATTTTATTGCTGTAATTGTTGTATGTAGAATTAATTTGATATAAATAACCTTGCAAATTTATAGGATCAAAGCATATTTTCAGAAATTAAAATGTAATTTAAGAAGTTTAAAGTTTAAAGAACATAGAAGTTAAAGCAAAATTAAAGACTATTTAAACCACCTGAATTGAGGTAACATTATACCTCCACATTATTAAAACCTTAAAGATACATATTTCTACTATTGAAAACTAAACTAAATTTGTACAGGTCAATTTAAAAAATGTAGATATCATAAATAAACTGTCACTTACATTTTAGTTGCAATAGTAGATACGTGTTAAAAAAATAGATCTACACTGTTGAAATTGATTTAAAATATTCTGTTTAAAAATTTGATGAAAATCCAGTTTATTTTATATTACCATGAAATAATCAAGAATGTGATAATAAAATTATACCTACTTTTTTAAAACTAGTTATAACTTCTCAGTAAAATTTTTAATTTTTTTTTTTCATGAAGCAATAATAAAATTTCTAGTTACTTATTAAATCTTTAAACTAAAAAGGTTTTTACCTTTAGCACAAAACATTCGGTAAATAGATTTTACCATATTGTATGAATAATTTTTTTGTGCACTTACTTATTGACATTAGCTTTGAAAATGTTTTTATCAAAAATTATTGATATGTATGTCGATTAAGGTTTAAGTTGAAGTTAGATATAAAACTAATAATTTAATGTGTCGAAAAAATCAAATATTTCAAAATATTATTTTCTTGAATTAATATAAAGTTCTTTATTAGCCGTATAACTGGAGGAATTTCGAATCAAAACAAAATTCATTATACACGTAGCGTTGTTCCCAACCACTTAGCCGTTGACGGATTTCTTACCAACAACATCGAAATATTTGTTCTACCATACTTAGTGCATTAAACAATATTTTCTTTATTGGGATATCAAGCTGACGTGGTACACGCTTTATACACAAACAATAATGATCCCGTGGGAAAAAAGTGGAGACGGAGACGCCTTGAAAGTGTTTCAGGCTATAAATTAGATAATAGAAATGAGGGTAGATGACTCCAACTTTGCGGAGTAGCTACATATGCTTGTCTCGTTCTTCGAGATTGCTTATTAACCTCAAGTTATCTCTGAAATTCGGGGTAAAAAAGTACGTTATGTATTCCTAACATCCATAAATATGTTATACATATATCCTACATTAAACATATGTACGATATGATAAGCTTATACATAATTTTATTTAGAATATTAATTCAAATATTACTAAATCAGGTTTTGCATAATTTATTTTTTTAAATTAGCTGATGATAAAAATCTACAAATAAAATTACTTATGTGAGAACGAGAAAAAGTTTACACGTTATATCGTCCAGTCTAAACTTGCTACAAATAATTTTTGAAGTCGTATTAAAGCACTTAATAATAATTGCTGTCCAAATGGCTTAAATAGTGATATGGAAAAATAAGGCAAAACAAGACTACTAAAATCAATAATGATACTTGTCTCAATAGGATTTTTATAGAAACTAATAATTCATCTAGACATGGTGGCTTGAGCATATGCATGTGAGCCAAACTGTTTGTAACTCGTTTGGATAAAAGTTGAAAGTTTTAAAAAAATTCATTTTGTTCTCCAATCTAGTGGTTCTTAATCTTTTTGTAGTCGCGGTTCTTAAATATTCCAAAATATTTTCGCGGTCCCCTAGTTTGTAACAATAAAATAGTCATTAAGATTTATTTTAAAACAATGGTTTTATATACTGATAATAAATACAAAAAAATCTGAAAACAGAAATCTCATTACATGTTGAAAAACCCTACTGTAAATTGTATGACTTAGAATTTGAAACCGAATGATTTGACCAATTTTTACAACTTTACCCAATTATGATATAAAATTAAACAAATATCCAAATACGTTCTATAATTTTTATTGTAAACCCTATAAAAATAAACTTGATTTTTTCCTATCGTAACAAAAAAAAATTATGGGCGTCAAAAAAAAAACGAATCGACCTAGGAATAATTTGTGATTACCATCTAATTTGGCTTAAAAAATGGCTTAGGCAATGTTTTTACTCCTGAAATATTTTATACTCCAAAGCAGTTACAGACGATTTTCAAAAATCGCATTCTCTTGTTTTTCCTTATTTTGTTGGATACCGTTTTAGATATTTCCAATGAGACTTGGGATTAATAATGGGCACCGAATTTAGCAACTTTGCCAAATTTAAACCTATATTCTAGCTATTATAATAAGGAGATCCCCATTTTTAAAATCGAATTTCAAACACCCTGTATATACATGCAATAGGGTTTTATTATTTCAAAGAAACGTTCGTAAAATAATGAAAAAGCTGCGATATTCTGAACGACTAATGCGGTAAAACGATGGATAGGGGAACGATCGATACGGTCTTATTTTTGCTTATTTTTAATGGAATAAACGACACATATGAGAAAATAATTGTCAAGGAAAGAACGATCGAGATTTCACTGTATTTATTATTAAATTTATATTAAGATGTCAGTAATCAGTGTCGACGAAAAATAAATACTTCTGGCACTTTGAATTATTTTAATGAGAGAAACAGTCAAATAGATCTATAAAGTACCCTATTTTGAATTGGTTAAAATTAACCCTTAAAATATCATCTTATTATTAAGTAAGTATTAAGCAAACTTTGCTAATCCTTATTGTCTATAAAACCGTTACTTCAGTTAATGCAATAATGTAAAGTAGACTACAGTTTAAAACTATTAATATTGTGCATTATTTATTTGGAGAAAATTTTGAAACAAGAAATAGGTTTTCTACGACGCGACGAGTCAAATATCAAAATATTAATGTAAATTGAAAATTGAAAATAAAAACGGATAGTCGATTTAAAAGTTTTTTTTTAACTATTTATTTTCCAGTTTTAAAAGCAAGTGTTACCGAAAATGTCTTTAAGCTAAATTCGTTTGAATTTTATAAAACTGTCTTTGTGTGGCACCAAGTATTTTATGTATGACATACGACGGACAGGAGCATGAAGGGTGGCGCCAAGACTTGCCCGAACAAACCTCTAGTTCCCAGCGTGTGAGGCGCTATTTGTTAACATAAAACAGATGACCATCGGCCCGACACGAGTTCATCTTACAAAATGATACGTATAAACTTATTGATTGTCAGTTGAATATCTATGCACATATAATACATACTTATGTTTACTACGACTTCTTACATACCTTCGATATTAATATTTATACAGGGTGTCCCAGTAAAAATATCACGGCAGTTTAATTTCTTTATTTAAAAAACAGAGTTAGCTGTTTATTCCAGAATATTTAGCGGGTCGCAAGTCTCTTCTACATTTTTATTACTAGTTTATACATATTTCGATTGATTTTCAAAAAATTCAATTTTTTATTTGATTATTTAATTATTAATAAATTACTTTTATTTTGAAATGTGTCATTTAAAAGCTTTTCCATTTTTATTTCACCTTGGTAAAAAGTGAACTTTTTAACAAAATGTTAATAGTAAATATAATGTCGATATAATAATCATAAGCACAAATAAATCAAATCAATTACATAACATTTAAAGTAACAAGTAAGTTTCTATTGTGAAACTAGCTAAATTTATATATAATCCGCAAGGTACCTAATTTAATTGCTAAAAGTGTATAGAAACATTAACTATTTAATACTTTTCGATATTTCTTTCCGATTAGTTTAACTGATCGAATTTCTTCTGTTTTCATAAGAACGTTTTTCGTAATCGTTAAATTATGCAGAAAATACGTATTTGAAAATATAAAGTGCTATAAAAGAAAAAATAAACTAAAACAAAACAATCAATTCAAAATATCTATCTATTTTATCAACAATTTTTTTTTTAAGTTTTAATAAGAGGGGCCTAATATATTTATTAGCTGGACGGTTAGTTGGGTGCTTATTGGGAGCTAAGGCTTGAAACGGGATGATAAAATGATCTTATTATTTTGTGCAATTGCAATAATGTTTTTTTGTCAATAATATTAAAATAGAAATTCGGTATGCCATAATGTTGCACAAAATTTAACTCACTTTGTAGCTTATTTTAATTTATAAAAATCTCATCATTGGGTTGTTTCCCATCTCATAATAGTTTGTACCTGCTTCAATACCGTGGCATTATTTCGTTAGCGGAATTTTTTTAAATAGATTTTTATTATGTGCATTGAACAATACTACTATTTTACAAAAAATATGATATGAATATGTAGTATAAAATTAATCGTAAATTTAAACACATGTAAACAGGGGTTTGGAGCAGTCCAATTTTTTAGTTGCTCCGCTCCAGCTCCGCTCCGGCATCAAAATGCATGCTCCAGCTCCGCTCCATGCTCCAAATATTAAGATCTTCAAAAAAAGTTTTTTTTATTAAAGAAATTGTATAGTTTTAATTTTATCGGATATGTACAAGTTGGTCAAAAATAACAATATTTGACCCTAACAAACAAGTGCAGTTAAATAAATGTTTGAAAAAACAAATTATTGATCTTTAAACGTTAAAAAAATATATTTTTTTTTTAAATCGTACATATTAATCTGGAGCAGTGGAGCAATCAAAATTATTTGCTCCGGTCTCCGCTCGTGCTACGGGCAAAAACCCATTGCTCCACTGCTCCATGCTCCAGCTCCGTGCTCCACTCCAACCCCCTGCATGTAGGTAAAT
This sequence comes from Elmis aenea, assembly GCA_947652605.1. Taxonomy (NCBI): domain Eukaryota; kingdom Metazoa; phylum Arthropoda; class Insecta; order Coleoptera; family Elmidae; genus Elmis; species Elmis aenea. The sequence goes on along the minus strand of OX393579.1, from coordinate 32,118,371 downwards.
ATATTTTTATAACTTCAGGTTAATACACACAATAATTAGTTGAGTTTTGTGAGTTATTCTCGTTCCTCCGTTTTCAAAAATAGCTAAGTACAGTACCAAACGATTGCAAGAACACAACTAAAACAAATGAGAAAACTCTTTTAAATGCTTGATGTTTTAACAACATGGTTTTCTTATTGGCTAAAGTATTTTGCTATTTTTGTTTTTAATGGATTTATTTTTGTAATTATGCGCTTAGGTCAGCATAATTTCGCTCATTCAACGATTTTGATCTCTGACGCCATGTTTTCGTTATAACTGAAAGAATGTATTATTCTTAAAAACATATTCATACATTTGTGTGTAACTATAAATATGTATTTTCTGTTTGATACTAAGCAGACCCCCATAATCCGTCCCTTTTTAGTAAGTAATTTCTTTATCAGACACACTAAACAGGCATCTGATTTCTTTCTCATTCAAAATGCTTTAATATTTGTTCACATATACAGTGTTGTTATCGTGTATGGTTAATTACAAGTCGTAAAATGTTTTATCAAAGGATTACCTTGCCGTCACTAGTTTTTATTTAGATGTACTTAAAGAGTTCGTGTTTTACAAAATACTCGTGGAATATCTGAGAATATTTAAGCGGCCTCTAACAACTACGATAAAATCGTGTTGGTGGTAGCTAGTAATTAAGTACCACTGTCAGATATTGTCAAGTTCGAAGAGAATTAATTATTAATATAATTTTTAAGTCATTTTGTTTACAATTAGAATATAATATGTAAAAAAATACACAAATATGAATTATAATACACAGATTCTAACATGTATTTAAAATATGAAAAAATCATCCAAGAAGTGGCAAAAGAGAGTTATAGAATAAAAACAATTGGAAACAAAAGTATTAAAAACATTGTTCAGAGAAAATTAAGAATAAGGTTTAAGAAAAGAAAAAATGTTCAAAAACTAGTTATTTATGTATCAAGGCCAAAAAGTATAACTTTTTCGGCCGCGTCTAGTTTGCTGGCCGAGACAAACAGACAAGGCCGAAAAAGTACGTTTTGGCCGAGGTGCATATTACATTTTTTGTGCGATCGAATTAAAAACAATTTAAATTTTTAGTAATTTTCAAAATTATAGGTTGGAAACTACGTGACATTCTGTCACTGACAGATGACGGCGTATATATGTACTGCATTACCGGCCCTCTCCTTAGCAACGGCCGTAAAAGTTACTTTTTCGGCCGTTGCTAAGGGTAACGGCCTGAAAAGTAACTTTTACGGCCGTTGCTAAGGATAGGGCCGGTAATGCAGTACTTTATGGTTGCTAACGCGTCCGTCAAACAGCTGTTTCTAGTACGATCGCACAAAAAATTTGTATACGCCCGTCATTGAAAGACTGATTTTCTAACTGTCAACTCGTGACAGAAACTTGACGTTTGCTGTAAAACTTCATTGCCGCTCTAGAGCGGAAAGTAAGTCTACGAATGGATAGGTTAAATGAATAAACTTCACAACATTTGATAAATGTACTTATTACCTTACAAAGAATAGTGAACAAAACAAGTTTCATTGTGATTTTTTTAGTTTTAAACATTAAAAATAGTTTCTATTGCTTAATCATTGTGAATAGTTTCAATGGTATTACAACTGGCAACTGACGTATTACATAGATTGTCAATAGTAGTGTACTAAATATCGAAATAAATTGGTGAAAAATCAGTCTTTCAATACCGAGAATATAAAAAATAGTATGTGTGTTTCAAGCGGAAAGTGAATTTTGTGCTTTCGCGCGTATGCAGCGTTCGCCTGACGGCTCACGCTGCTAACAAATAGCAGAAACAAAACAAGAAAGGTGAATAGAGTTTGAGATTAAGTGAGAAGTTTTTACAAAAGAACATTTTATGCATAAACGGGGTTTTAAGGCAAATAAAATAGAACAAAGGAACGGTATTGACACAAATAAAAGATGAAAACGAAACTACATTATCTTAAGACAAGGACACCAAAAATAGGTAGAGGGACTATTTCCAAAAACTTTTAAAAGTAGAAGACAACAGAAACGAGAAAAAAAATACAAGAGTATGAGGAAGTGGAGGGAAATATGACAAAAGAACGACAATACTAAGCAGCAATTCGAAAGGGCAATATCTAAAATGAAGATGGGCAAGGCAATAAGGACAATAGGACATGGCGAAATAAAACCAGAAATGATCAAGAGGCTGATAAAAAGAACCTATTGGAGTTGGTAAACGAATTACGCTTCGAAGAAGGAACAGTTTCCATTGGCTATCATAGTGCCCCTAAACAATTAAGGATATAGTTGAGAAGCAGTGAGTGTAACCACTACAAAGGTATCTCAGTATTATACAGGGTGTGTAAAAATTGGCGTAAGCGCTACACGTGGCGATGTTCTTCGTAAAATTCTAAGTCGAAAATCTTAATACGAAAATGTGGTACCATACTTGCTGTGTCTGCAAGAGGTCCTCAAAGTTTTGACATTTAGTCCTTTAATAAGCGTTATTATTTAATACTTGCAAATGAAAATGCTGCAATTTGGAATAAAAATAAATTTCGAATAGTATTTTTTTCCTAGATATTGTGTTCTTCCTTTCAAAAATTGGTGTTGAAAATATGTAAATCACTGATTTGAATGAAAATAATACATATGGCAACATTGTCATTAGCTGTCATCTCTCTTTTTCTCGTAATTATTTCTTGTTTGTGTTTTACGATACCCAAAAGTTTGCAGCTATGTTCACGAACTGAAGGCTTTCAGTTCGAACAAAAATTGTAAATACCTAAGTAAAAATTGCTGATAAAAAAATGTCTAAATGCAAATCAATGTGTGCAATGTTGCCATTTTTTTGGTACAACATTTTTGTATAAAGATTTTCGACTTGGAATTTTACGAAGAACATCGCCACGTGTAGCGCTTCCGCCAATTTTTACACACCCTGTATATATCAGGTAAGCTATACGCAAAGATACTTGAATACAAAGTGAAACAGAAGAGGACAGCCATTGAGGATTCAGAACAAAACGAAGTACACAGCGCTTGATTTTTTTCTGAGGAGAAAAAGTAATAAAAGAAAGTAGGTAAGGACATATCGGTTTCCATAGAAAAATGAAAAATACCTAAAGAAATGTAAAGATGTATTACCGTAAAGTGTTTAGCCCGGTCCTAACCTATAGATACAAATCATGTATCATGATCAAAAATTTAAAAAAGAGCCAGTTCAAAAGGAAATAATGAGATTTGCAAGAAAAATTGATGTTAAAACGCGGAGGTAGAAAATTATAAATGAAATCCACAGTAAAAATCTTAAAGTACAACAAGATTTATACAAAAACACGATAAATGGTTCAATAATAATAATAAATAACATCATATACAAACCTTTATTTAATAAATGCTTAAATTATTTATGTGATTCAATTGTTAATATAAATAAATTAAATTAAAAATTACTTCCTTTTTCTCGAAGAATGTCTTGTAGCAATGCTAGATTATTATATTTTAATATTTTACTATTTTTACATTTTCTATTATTTTTTCTTTTAAAATTTTAAAGGAATCCAAAAGAAACACCTACGTATCTAATAGCAGTAGTTTTTTAAAATTAGGTCTTTGCTTCTACTAAGATGCACAAAAACAAATAGATCTTCTTGAAATTGTTACCCACTAGAAATAAAAATAAAAACAAAAGTAAATGAACGATGTAAGATTTACAACAGTATTGTGTATTAAAGTAAAATACGAAGCTTAATTTAAACCCAATAAGAACTCTACAAACATAAAACTTTGATAATTGTGTATTAGGGATTGGAAAACCTGACACTAAACTTAATGACCGGTTAACGTTGAACATTTTCACAAGTAACTGGTTAACCGGTTATTTTTGGTCATAACAAAATCAATACATTTGTTTGCAAAAGTCAGATATAATTTAATTGATAAAAAAATTAATTTAATTTTTTCAGTCCCTATTGTGTATTCATATACCATGTAAGTGAAGTGTAAGTAATAAACTCTTAAACATTAAACCCACAATTTAAAGGCTACAAAGTACCAATATGGAGTACAACAAATTTAAAAGCTACAAATATTTACCTTGCAGCTCAATTTTAAACGTACCTACCTACTCACTGTGGCAATGAAAAAAGTTTTATATAATTTAGATCTATTTAAAAATTTTAGTGCGCTATAATAATATTAATGGATATTTTCAATGACCAAAGTATTGACAATAACATTATGTTTGTGTGTATGACGTCAGTTTTTTGGCTACTTTTATATTTATACGAAATAGAGTCTTAAAAACGCATGTGTGGAGCGTGGAATTATCAGGAACTCTTAACACTGAGAAACACGAGAAAGGAAGAAATTGAAATCATTTGAGAGTTGGTAAAGAATTCTTAAATTATCATGGGTGGATGATGTTAGCAATCAACAAATTCTAAACAGAGTTCAAGAAACGGCAACTATAATAAAGTCAATCAAGAAAAAAAGAGAGTCTAGTTGATTTCCCATATTTTGAAACATGGGGGTTACTATTTGCCATAATAGAGGACAAAATAAAAGCCTTAAATAGTAAAAATAAACAGAAACTAAGCTATAAAGGTACTGATAAAACAAATTATACAAGATGTTAGATGATCACACACACACACAGAAACGAAAAAACTGGCGCAGAAAAGATTAATATGGAAAGTTGCTATTGGTTACCCTACAAGAGATGTACTTTTTGCCCAAATTAAGGCCTACAGTGCCATTGTGTAAAAGACATGATACAAAATTCATATTTTTGGTAAAGCATTAGTACTAAGCAGGGGCTAAAAACGAAAAATATTTCTTTCGTTTTAGATCGGAACGAAAACAAAATATTTTGTTTACGTTCCCCTTCCCACTCATAAAATTCCGTTTTCGTGAACCGAAATTTAGTAACGATAAAATCGGTTTGACCGTTTTTATTTTTTTAAATCATGAAGTGAGGGACCTATTTTTTCTTAGTCACAAAATTCAGATCAGAGGACTTTCTAAAAAACGCTCGCCACATGTCAAAAGGATAGTGTTGGCAACCTTATAAATATCATGAAACCCCAATTATTCGAATATTCGATCATTCAGATTAGGTATAAATACTTCGTATTAATATGTAAATCGCTTTTATACAAAAACAAATTTGGCGGGATTATTTTGTACTTTTAGTAATAAATGTGAGATATAAAATGTGTAACATTTTTAAGTTCATTTACATTTTTGTTTCTGTTTCTTAGCAATCATTGGGCCCCCGCTAAATTGTAAATGGTGATATGTTCGGTTTTGATCATTATGGACGGTACAATTTATATGTACTAGCGAATCGCCATATTAAATTTACCAAATTGCTAAACACATTTAACATAGGGTAACTGCTATAGTTATTGGCCCCCTTAAGCAAAATTTCATATTGCAAGTGAGATAATTAATTAATTTTTCGATATTAAAATATAAAAACTGAACTGTGGTGTAGACCAATAAACTTATTTTCAAATTTAAAATTCGAATTTGATGTATCATAAGTTTTTAATCGTAAAAATTAATTATTTTTTAAACACTACGCAGTTTGTAGTTATTGGCATGTCTTTCGTAGTTATTGGCCCTGCATGTACCAGTTATTGGCATTCATAATAATTGTTACTTCTTTTCAAAATTTCTCACAAAATAATAACAATATTTATTGTTTTCTTGTAACTGTGCATTTAAAGATACCAGAGAAAATAATTCCTAATAAATAAATAGGGTTTGGGTACACAAAATTTTATTTTAACTAAAAGTAAATTCTATTATAAACTTGTCTTTTACATAAAGGCTAATAGGGTAACTAAAAATATCATATTTGAACACGGTAAAAATAAATTCTTTTTTCTTTTTCAAAGTTTCAGTCTTACACTTTTCTTTTTTTTTCTTATTTACACAGTCTTTGATTGACATGTTCTACATGTGAATACTTTATCCGATTTTTTTTGTATTTTAATATAGGTACATCTCAGGTGATAATTTCTGCAACATGTATTACATGTTATTCCAAAATTGTTGCTATTAATATTATAGCAACAAGTAAAACATATACCAAAGACAACTTTGTTATTTAAAAATTCGTTTTGAATATTGTTTTCACTAGGTTGTTCCTCAATCTCTTGGTCAATATCAAAATTTTTAAATAAATCTTTGACATGAACTTCTCTCTTCTTTTCTTTGATTACTTTAATATTTTTACTATTATCACTCAATTTAGTTATTGGCAATTTTAAATTATCACTTATTAGCACATTTGATACTATTTGAACTTTGTTTGATTTCTGTTTAAGTAATTTTAGTTTTTTTATTCTTTTCTTATCTTATTGCTATGGGCGGATGCCGCGACAAGAGTGACTTAAACCATCCTTTTCCAGGTGTATTGGTTTTGAACAAGGTTTCTCTTTTAGAATCCTCTAGAAACTTTTTAACGGATAGCTTAATATCGTCAAATCGTTTGGAAAAACCTTTTTTTTTTTTTGCTTTTTTTTAGCCAGGCCACAATTATAGCTTCTTTGGAATGAGTCAGTACTGAAGAAGGACCATGGCGTTCTTTAACAAATTTTTCGCTAAGGCGGAACTGCGATGTGGCCCTAGGAACATTATACATCTTCGAAGCTTCTCGTTTAGATATTCCATTTTTACAGCCTCTAATGGTCTAATGCTTATTCAATATCGTTCTTATTCTATTTTTTTTTTTATAAAAACAACTTCGTTTTACTTTTGGCATTTTCAGGAAATTTACAATTTAAATTTGCCGGTAAATTTTACACTGTGTATAGTTATTGGCATACAATACTTTAGTTATTGGCCACGGTTAATAACTGAATCTAGGCAGAATTCAGGTGTACTAGTTATTGGCCGCCTATGCCAATAACTATAGTTTTTCTGATTTTTATGATCCAATTGTTAGCCGCCCTTTAAATGAATCGATTATTGCAACTGTAGCCACAGAATTATGTATTTTTGTCACTTTATAGTGTAATAAGGTTATAGAGTTTGTAATATTATTTTGCCAACCAATAATTGATAATAAAATAAGCTATTCAAAATTGACACTCACCTTAAGGTGTTCACGTTCACCGCGCCCTTTCTTACTTGTGACTGCAACGTGCTCTAGATAAATATGATTTTTTATTTTTGTTACCAACACTATTACAAAATAAGTTACTAGTTTTAAACAAAAATGATTAAAGTTTGCAAACCAATAAACAGAATCCCCTAAATTTATTTAGAATTCTTATTATATGCGATTAAATGCAGACTATGCCAATAACTACACTAAGGCCAATAACTGTAGCAGTTACCCTATTTGTAACCAAATAAATTTAGTGCATTTTATTTAGTTCAACACCCGTCAGGTGCAAAAACACAACTAGTTTGTCAAACCATAGATCAACAACGTCAAATGTAATATTTTTAAACTGTTAAAAATGACGTGATTTTACCCGCGCTTTTATTGTCTAATAAAGTGTATGTTATTTATTGATGTTCCAATTATTTGTGTTGCACGAAATTGCAAGTATTAGCAATAAAGCTCACATATTCAAGTGAGATATTTTCCAGCATAGACAGTACATTCGCGTTAGTGTTCAATGAATAACAATTATATAGTGATAAAACCGGTTTTAGGAATTATTCATTTTGTTTTCGTTCTTGAACGAAAAATAATAATTTTCGTTTTCTTATAAAAATTTCGGTTAATTTCGTTTTCGTTCCGTTCTCAGTCCCTGGTACTAAGGCTACATTATTCAGAAATAAATATACAAACGATTAATTACTCATTTTTGGATAGTAAAAATCACATATGGAATTATTAATTACATTTGATTAACAACAACCTTTAAGATTTGCATACACGTATGTTTTTATCAGAAACACATATTTTCAATTGCCCTACAAAATCTGAAATCGATTAGTGCGCGATAATATCGTAAATTCAAAATACGCTTCTGACTACAAATAAAAACAAAAAATAAAATGTTGCATACTTTGTGTGTATTTTCTTTTAAAATGTGGGTAGGTATATAAAAGTTAGCAGTTAAAGGAGAAACTTTTTAAAAAACACATTGAGGTGCCTTTATTTATAAAGCAGTTTATACATACGTAATGGAAGTATCAACATTTTGTTTGATTTATCTGATAAAGTGCATTATATATAAAAACAAAAAACGATTAAAATAAATAATGACTAATAATTTGTTTAGGTTGCTACAAATAAGGTCATGGTAACTTTGTAATTGGATCAGAACAGTATACTAATTAATGTTAACTAATTCTTGTGATGTATAGTAAGCCATTTTCGTTTTTATATAGCTTTATTTTAAAAACGTTCTACTGGATATTGCATAAATACTTATTGTATGATATTAAGAATTTAGAAATGAAAACAGTACTGGATTAAATGACCAAAATAAAAATCAATCAGTCAAGCATTAAATTACAATCAATCGCTTAACTAAATATTAACAAAGCCCTGATCCCTATTGGTGGACTAATGTAAGCTCTGTGACGTCATTTCTTCGTCAAAAAAGATCCTAAACTAAAGATATCATACGGTCCACTTCTCAAACACATGCGATACTAAACTTTATACTTAGCGTGCGTTGGATTATAGTTGTACATATTTCGTAGGAATTGCGTCTGTATAGCAAAGATATTTAGGGAATCTAGAAGCGTGGAACTACAGCCCTCATACATGATTTGTCAGAAACACATGAGAAGTATTATGCATAATTTGTTTTACTTTAGTCGTGAGTGGTTCACTTTTAAAGTAACTGGTAATTAACTAATTAACTAATCACTTAGTGCTTCGGTTCTTGCTCTGTAAACAAATAAAGTCTGTGAAACTTAAAACAATAGCGCGAATTTCAGTAACTCTTTTGTTTTATAAATTTTGTGCGTGGATTAGATTTAATGTAATCTCCAATATGCTAGAGCAAACGTTTTCCATAAATTCTGGCGACAATTATGAACAGTGCGACACGACGACCAATTCGAATTGTTTAACGACTCCTTTCTCAGTTAAAGACATTTTAAACTTAAACATGACAAATGAAAGCGACTACGCGATCGGAACGGCAAATTACATGAATTTGAATGCCATAAAAAATGAATTTAACAACCACTTTGAGGACTATCACTTTTCCGGGCAACAGGCGCCTTGGGAAAACAATTATATTCCCACTTATGAACATTACAACTATAATTATTATAATCCTATTGACGGTAATATTAAAAGTGAAGTGTCTTATGCAGATAAAAATATTAATTGTGGTGACATTTCGTACGGTTCTTCGTCCCATGTACAACAGTTGAGTAATTTATGTGTTCCCTTTGTGGACCGGAGTAAAGAAGAATTTTCAGGCGTTGAAAGTCCTAGTAAGTAAAACCAAAATCACAAATTTTTAATTGCTTTAAATAATGACATCCAAATGGTTGCTTTTCATACACATAAAAATGTTTTTCCAGAGCTGTAGGACTGCATATTATAGTAAGTTTTTTCACTATTTCGCTAAATGTAACTCCTATTTATCAGTAAATATTATATTAGGGTAAAAGAACGTCACGAATTTTGTAATCCAATTTGTTATTTTAATTAAAATGCAGAATTTTAGTGACAATTTTTAGTTACTATTGTTTTACGCTCAAAATTTCATTGTAGCATTAAAAAAAATCTATCTGAAATGTTAATCAATATTTTTTAATTAACGATGAACATTGTTATACATTGACAAATAATACATACCAAAGAGTATTAAAGACGTTTCCTATATTTTTTAAAAGGGGTTTATCCTCAAATACTTACATAATATCATTTATCTACCTATAATAAATTAAATTAAGTGGAATTAAGAAGTTTTCTTACAATCTCTATTACATCCAGTCCAACATTACAGTGATCAGAATTTCTATATAACGACAATATAACAGCTATAAAAAGCAAGGATGCTAGAAATGGTCCAAAGCAGACAAAATGTGGAGCAAATATATATTGCTTCTAGTTTTGAAATTCATTTAAAATGAATGAAATGAGCGAAAAATATTTTTTTTGTGCTTTAGCTTTTGTTTGATAGCTTTTGGGCTGTTTTTATTGTGTTACTTTGATTTCTAGAATATTATTAGTACCTACAAGATTATGCCACTTTATCCTAATTAAATCAAATTTATAATTTTTATTTCAAAAAATATCAATAGCGAAACTTGAACTGAGTCATCTTGTGCACAAAATTATCCTAGGAAGCCATTTTTTAAATTTTTATACCAATGTACACTTAATTAACAAATGTAGGTATTACTTTTTACAGTTCTCAAAGTCTTATGTTAATATGCTACATATAAAAATATATTCATTTAAAGCTTAAAAGTCATTAAATTATTCTTTTTACCAGGTAATGCATGTTTAATATCAGGAATCTTGTTAATCGAAGAGTTATTAAATATTATAGCTAAATTTCTGGATACAGTAATTCTTTATTTTTGTAAAGTTTGACGAATAATAATATTGATTAATATAATTTTTAAATAAATAAGATAGTTTCTAATTATTTAATAATAAAAAAGTTTGTTTATTGGTCGTTTAGCATGAATGTGTTGTTTTAACGTTAGTTTTGCTCCTCTATCTGTTGAAATAATGAAAACAATGGAACCAATGTATTTATTGGCTTTCCATTATTTGGCTACTGTTACGTTCTTAAGTTACTTGCCATTAAAAGCCGTAAAATGAGACAGTGTTAAACTGTCAACGGCAATAAATCCTCTGGCGCAGAGTTGACCCACATGTGTAATTCTTTGTAGTCAGTGTCCATGTCAAATAGTTTTTCTAACAAAATATCGACTTAAAATTGCTCCGTTGGGGGTTTTAAAAGTAGTTGGATCATGTTACAGTTCCGATATATAAAATTGATGAATTTTCTTACTTATATGTTTTAGGTGTAGCCTTCATCAATAAAAGTAAGGTAAACACGGAGCATTAACAACATTTTATTAAAAATTGTGATGAGATATAAACGTACTATAATTCTTTAAATATATAAGTTTTTAAAGCAATAGCCCTTGCAGTAATTTGGGAGTAATTTTATTTTTATATTAGTCCGATTTTAGAAGAAAGATATTGTTGGCTCAACATGATTTAAGTGTTCTCAAGAACAAAACTATAAAAAAAAAATATTTTACTTTATCTGGTTCTTCATAATTTTTTGTAATACATTGAGTTGAATTAATGAATATATTTTAATTATGTTGACAGTAAAGGATTAATTCGCCCTAATGAATAAATGATAAAAAAATGTAAAGGTCAATTAATATTGTTTAAAAGATATTGTTGTAATTGTAAATATATTTATTCAATATTGTAAAAGTATTCATTTTTCTTTTTGTGTTCCTACATTTATCTTCTATTTGCATAATTATATTTTATTACACAGTTAAGAAATAATTCTAATTTGACGTGTGCACTTGAAACTTTAAATAAGTACCTATATTATGCTTAATTCATAAAAAACCTTAAAATTTTTTTCCTTCACGGTTCAATCCGAAATTCATTTATACATTTATAGCATACTGTCGTTGATACAAACTTTTATGTATTAATTACAACGATATTAAAAAAAAGAAAAATCAAATATGCTGCGAATAATGCACTATATTTAAAAATCTTGGATATGATTTAAATATTCGAAACTAAACGAATCGGTTGAACATTTCCAAGATGATTTTTGCGAAATGCGGTTGTATAATGAAAAAGACTTCGTCAAATTTTTCAAAACAAAAACCAAAGCTCTATCTAGTAAAACAAAGAACTTGCAAAACTCCCAACAACTTAATTGATACAAGTTTTTATTTTGCATTAAACGGTCCTTTTAACTTTTTTCTAGGTCAGTTTGGTTTTCTTATTTCGACAAAAACTTTCCTAATTTTAATTGGCGCCATATTGATTTTCTCATAGCTAGTTAGAATGTTTTTGCTGATTTTAAAACCTGATTTTAATATTCACATAAAAACAAGCAGATATACACTTAGAAGGATATTGTAAACTAACTGTTTTTTACAATTCAGTTAACTTACAGTGCCGATTTTAAAACAAACTATATGGGTAGTTCACACGGTGACTTTTAAAGTCGCGATTTTAAAAGTCGCGACTTTAAAAGTCACCGTGTGAACTAAAAAGTCGCGACTTTTTAAAGTCGCGTTAAAGTCGCGACTTCGATTTGACAGTTCGACATTTGACGTAAGCCTACCATATTTTTATATTTTGACATAACAGACAAATAAGTTAGGTTAACCTAACCTAATATACATTTGTTTGTCATCGATTTCCAATTTATTATGTCCCCAATAATAGATGTTTCAACGATTTTAGAACATTATCAACAAATAGCAACTTCAAAATAATTAGTTGCTCTACAATACTCGATGCTGCAATTACAAGAGCGGCCATTTTTATTTTAAAGTCACGACTTTTAATTTGTTTAGTTCACACGGTGACTTTTAAAGTCGCGATTTTAAAAGTCGCGACTTTTAAAATCGCGACTCTAAAAGTCACCGTGTGAACTACCCAATAAATTGGGCATTTTTTCTTCCAAAAATTTCCCAAGGGTATCGTGATTATAAAGAATACGGTTTACTCAAAAAAATTGGTTTAATAACGTAAAAGTTTTACCACGCTCTAGCTCTTTTAACATCGTTTTGCAGCAGTTCTTAACCTTTTAATTACGCATTGAAAGGAGAACTCGAAAATTTTGATACCACCACCATGTACATAAATAATTCTCCCGCGACATATTTAGTGGTTATTAATGAGCAATCTAGAATAACGTATCAAATGAAACATTTCACGTACCAGTACCACCTACTTCTTTCTAAAGTACCATTTGTGGTACACATACCACCGGTTGAGAACCTCTGCCATATTAAAACAAGGAATTCAATTAAACAGCATAACTTTGTTAAAAATTAAATTTGATTATTCTTTGTTTTAGAGATTCAAATATACAGGGTGTTTCTTAAGTATTGCAAAGGAAAAATCAGGAAGTGATTTCTTATTAAGAATTAAGGAGAGTCTTTCATATAAAAAATTTTTCTTAGATGGGTAAAATTGGGTTTTTATTTTATTTCTCAAATTTGGATAAATGTAGGAGAATGATATTTGGTGGATGTTTTATACTTATTAAAAGGTTTCCCACAGTAATATTTTTAATCATCTTCCACCTCCACAGGGGGCTGAAAAGTGCGACCCCTGTTGGATTTTTAATCAGAACTTTTTGATGGGTTAAAATTTAGCAATTAAAAAATGATTTTTTTGAAAGATTGATTTATTTAGAAACTTTTTTTATTCTTTAGTTTAGGCAAAATATTAACCCGCTAAAAAGTTCTGATTAAAAAATACAACAGGGGTCGCACTTTTCAGCCCCCTGTAAAGGTGGAAGATGATTAAAAATATTACTGTGGGAAACCTTTTAATAAGTATAAAACATCCACCAAATATCATTCTCCTACATTTATCCAAATTTGAGAAAAAAATAACAACTTAATTTTACAGCTTCCCTTTAGGGGGGTGTATCTCAAAAAGGAGACGTCTAAGAAATTAAATTTTTTATGAAAGACCCCCTTAATTTTTGATAAGGAATCACCACCTGAATTTTTTTGCAATACTTAAGAAACATCCTGTATATGGGCTTACACATGAAAAGACTAATATTGTGCTAAACACTTATTTAAACGTGCTTTTTTTATAAAGTACGAAACAACGAATATGATACATTATATCGATGTAATCTTAATCGTTAATGTATTTTCAGAGCATCAACAAGTAACAAGCTCAAAAACGGAATTACGAAAATCAGGACGTCAGAGAACCAAAAGAAAGCCAAGAGTACTTTTCACGCAAGCTCAAGTATACGAATTGGAATGTCGCTTCAAACAGCAACGGTATCTATCGGCTCCGGAACGCGAACAAATGGCTCAAGGACTTAAATTAACATCAACGCAAGTAAAAATATGGTTCCAGAACAGAAGGTATAAAAGTAAACGGCAAAAACTGGAAAAATGTGAAACAGAAAAGTCGAAAATTCCGCCAACTACTTCCCTGGTATCCAGTTCAACAGGATTTTGTTTGGGCAGTCCATATACGCAAAGCTCATACTCAGGAATGTTCCATAGCAGTCCAACGTTAAGCAGTTCTGCAAACGAATTTGTAAATTGTAGTGATAACGTATTTACAAGTAGCATTAGATTCAATGACTTTTCTTTTTGAGGTTCGGAAGTACATCCTTATTTTTGAAACAAAAAAAGTGTCAAAACAATTTTATTCCATTCGCTGATTACATAGTACAGTTTTTCCAAAAAAGAATAGGAACGAAAACACCTAGGAAAAATTTAGAAATTTTATTTAAGTAAAACACCAATTTTTATACATTTTATTGTTCCAAAAATACTCATTTTCTATGATCTCAATTTTCAGTACAAATAAAACTCAAGTGAAACGAGTTTAATATTAAAAGTATAAATTATTTTTGACAACTAAATTCATATAATTATATTCAGCCAAAATATTTCGTAAAATGATAATAAATATATAAAAATACTTCTTTCAATTCATATTTTAATTAATTATGTAATAATTAAAATAGTAAATCAATTAGAAATAATCTTATCCAGTACCAAAATCTTAATAACATTGTTTACATTTTTATTCAGAAAAATTGCCTGCATCATACAAACCTTTGTGCCTAACCAAGTAGTATGACTTGCTAAAACCTATCTAGTAACCCAGGGGTTCCCAACCTTATTGTGGCGCGGGCGCAATCGCGATTGAAAAAAATAGTGGCGTGCGCAAGTCGGATTTAAAAAAATAATGAAATATTATGTACAGGGTGGTCCAAATTCGATGGGATTGCATGTGTATCTCGCTTAATAGGCAAGATAGAGAAACGGTTAAATTACCAAGAATATGAAGTTTCTCAGGACAAACTCAGAACCGTTTTCAAAATATTTTATCATTTCCGGTTTTGAAGTTATTTGAAAAAAACTGTTTTTTTGTTATATTTATAATGTGTCATATCTCTCTTATTGTTGTAAGTATCGAAAAAGATTATGAAGATTATTTTTACCTTTTTTTAAAAGGAAGCTGTAGTTGGCTATAAGGCTGTAACCTATTTAAATTACTTATTTTTTTCCCATTCCAAATATATAAGGGTTGATGTTTTTATTTTGCACATTTTTGGTAATTTAAACGTTTCTCTATCTTGACTATTAAGCGAGATGCCCATGTAATCCCATCGAATTTGGACCACCTTGTACATACTGGCGGTATATCGGGTGACCGAAAATCATTAATGCCCGCTAACATCGGCCCGAAAAAAAAAACAACCAAATTTATGTTGGTATCGTAGTTTAAAAGTAGGATATCAATGTCGTAGTATTACAGGTGGAGATGGCCTGCGGTCAGTGTTGCCAATTTAGCGAATTTTTCGCTAAATCTAGCGAGATTTTAAAAACTAAAACAACTTTTTATTTCCTTACTTTTAAGACTTTATTGTTTTTTTTTTCTCGTTATTTGAACACTTTGTAGGGGGCGCATGCAAATAGCTACGCGGGCGCACGTGCGCCCGCGGGCACAGGGTTGGGAATACCTGTAGTAACCTAACAAAAACAACTGATATATTATTTTCGCATTTCATCCATTTTACAACCTTCGCTTTTTTAAATGTGCTAAGGAAACAATAAAAATGAGCTTAATTAAAAATACCTTAATTTTTTTTTTGAAAAATTTGTAATAAGACCTGCAAAAACATGTTTTTTAGCTTTTCACGATAAAACAAATTAAAATAATACTAGAAAATTACTTGCTGCAAGTTTTTCTATCTGGAGCATTTTGTACAAGCAATTAATTTTTCTGTAAATATCGAAAGAAAAAAAATCTGAAATAACATGCCTACAGTAATAAATCCAATCTGCTTCTTGCTTATTTGCATTGCTGTGTGTCCAGCATATAAGACGCGATTATTTTTTCTAAGAAGTTCACGGAAAATTACCCTGCTTGTTGTATGATAGCATTAAATATATATTTTTTTATTATTCCAAAATATGCTTTCAAAATTGGGACGCATCTTGTATGGCCGTGAGTTTTATATGTCAAATAATACGGTAATTATTATTTTAATAAGTGTGTTTTAAACGCATAAGTTTTAATAATATTAATTTAATATACATAGGCTATATTTCATTACCACACATCACAATATTTTCTTTAGAAATAAAATATTTTTTGACATTTAATTTACTTCCTAAAAAATGCTTTAATTTATTTCTTTAAAATAAATAATCATATTAATTTAAAGAAATACATTTTAAAGTAAAAATCTTGGTGTGTATACAGTACATAACTATCAAATTATAATTAGCAGACACAAATTGCTGCTACCTAATCAGACAGTAAATTTTTTGTAGGTATTAAAATATAATACAATTTCAGAATTAGTTACTGTATACATCTGAATCAGTTCCCTACGTTTAGCAAAGAAAATTAACAAGAAAGAATAGTACTGAACATAACTTAATAGGCGTTGATTGAAATATTCCACATTTTTTTTTAGAAAATATGCGATTTATTTCCTTTAAAAGTCCACATCATTTAATTGCTCATTATCTATACTACACTTGAAACTTTAATCAAAATATTTGTGTGTTGTTCGTTACATCACGCGCGTGGTTTTTGGAACAACTGTACTTTCCAGAAGGGTTAAATCATGGTTATAATAAAGATATTCGTTTTATCTTATGCGGTGCCAAAAGCTTTTAGGTTAAAAGGTGATCTGGTGCTGACTACTTGAATTTTTCGCTTTACAACATTAAACAGCCACCAGATAAGCTCTATAAATATGTTCGTTATGTGTAAAGTATAATTAAAATGATTAGGTACACCTACACATTCGACGTTGTAAATATATTACTTGTAATAAGGGTAGCATAAATAAGGTTTATCGTTAGTTTCACACGCCGTGTAAGTAGTTATATACTTAAATGTAAAATATCTGTGTAAAAAATATCTAAATAAAATTTAATTCATAATAAAAGTTATTTTTATTACGTTTGTGTTAATATGTAATAATCACTCTTTACTGCATACAGAGTGTCGAAGATTACATGGGGATCTCGCTTATTATAAGAGATACAGGTGTGTTTAAATTAGATTAATTATTTCTTAGTATGAGACGAGCCACAGTCAATTTTTAAAAGTACAAAATTACTCGTGCTTTAAATGTTATAGCAAAAAAATTGAAAATGTCGAATTTCTTTTTTATCTCATACCTTTTTTATCTTAATCATTAAATCAATTTTATTTGTACCTTCTGAATATACTCTTTTATGTACAATGTAACCCTTATTTTAGATTTTTTTGTAACACTTACCATTTTTGAGATATTAACTTTAATTTCATTTTGTCTTATGGGCCGCGAAGTTGGCTATGGAATATTAATGGGATATTACTTGATCCATCAATTTTTATAAATAAGTCAATAAAAAAATTCGTATTTTACCCATCCCTTATCAAGCTACCTATGAAAATAAAAACAAAAAACATCTAACTAAATGTCAAATGACAGTTGCCATTTGTCTGCGGTATCATTTATTAGAATCTTATATTATTGCTGTGTAATTCTGTGTATGTAGTAAGTAATTGTTATAATGATGGCTACATTTAAAAACAGCGAAAAAATGTCGAGATGCTATATTCTTTACCATAAAAACTGTGTAGAGAAGCTGAGCGAATATACTTGGAGCTATATCCCGAGAGAATGCAACGAAGGGTGCGTAATTTGGAAATAAATTTAAAAGAATATGTTTTTTTCGAGAAACCAATCAAAAATCCAAAACAAGTCAATAAAGAATTAAAATTATCAGCTTTTACACAGTTTCTATGGCAAAGAATGCAGCATTTCTACATATAAAATTTTTAATTGGTTGTATATGTGCCAATGTGCCCATAATTATATGATAACAAATTTCCTACAAAGACTATCGAATTACACAACAATACTATAAAATTCTAATAAACGATACCGCACAAATAGAAACTATTATTTGACATTTAATTAGGTGGTTTTTGTTTTTATTTTTATAGGTAGCTTGAAAAGTGATGGGTAAAATACGTTTTTTTTTTCATTTTGTGACTTATTTATAAAAATAGATATAGCAAGTAATATCTCATTTAAAAGAGAAAAAAAGCACATTTAGTAATAATAATAATAATAAAATAAAAAGTTTTTACAAACTGTAGTAAATGTTTATAAATAAAAAAGCTACAGCTCCATAAAAACAAAAGCCTATTTTTCTAATATTTTTCTTAGGTGTTAAATAAACATTTGCATCTAATTTGATAACCTTGACAAACTTATAGTTTATCATTAATAAATAGCTGAGACATCGTCATAGAATTTGAATGAGCCGGTATTTGTGTTTCTGTAAAATTCCCTGAGATTTTCTAAATTAGAAAAACTACAAAAATAGACAAATCTTGCAATTTAATTTGTCGTATTATTTCCAAGTTACATGAATTTAAAAATTATTTTATTAAGTATCAATTATCAACTATTATTTTTTTGCTAGGAGTTATTATTAAAGTCCGTGTACACAATTATTTTTCGTTTGAATATTTATTTAAGTTGCTAATTTTGGAAATGTTGCAAAATGAAATTATATGTATCTAAATTATTAAGTTCTTTTTCTAAAAATAATTAAGCACCCAATCTACAAATTATCGGTAAATAAAAACATTGACATTAAAAAATAATAAATTTTAAACAACGGCAAAAAGTTTAAATACGTAAAATTTAAAATAAAATAGTACACCTTGTCCAAACGTTTTTTATATTTAGAATTTCAAAATACTTTTTATTTATTTGTTTGTTAATTACGTTAAAAGCCAATTAAATAAAAAAATTATAAAACAATTTAGATTTAGATTTAGAATAACAAAGAAAAGACTAAAAAAGGTTTCGTTTGTTTTATAGCTGATCGTAGTTCAATATGTTAAGGTAGGTCTTTACAAAATATGAGTCATACGGAATTTTTTCTGCACACATTTTCAGATTTATTTTTGTTTGACATTACCCAGTTTGTAAGTAGTTTCAAATTAAATAGTAAATTATTTTATTATTTATTTAACTGTAGGTCCTTCTTTTGTTAGGTGTAAGACTGTTGAGTTGAGTTGTGCTGAATTTTTTTTTCATGTTTTACTGTCTTGTGCCAGCTTTTTTTATCTCGTCCCATACGATGTTACTATCCGTTGCTGCTTTTTTAACTTTGTCTTGCCAGGTTTGTCTCGGTTTACTTCTTTTTTTCCCTGTGACCTTGCTTCGTATGTTTTTCTGGTTAACCTTTATTCTTTCATCCTTTAGATGTGACCCAACCATCCCAACGGTCTTCTTGTACTTTTGTTTCAGCTGATTTTATCTTTAATTGTTCTCTTAAATATTTCATTTTTGATTCAATCTTATTTGGCTTTTCCTTGGATTTTTTTAGCTGTTAAAGTAATAATGTTTCCATATTTTCGTTATATGTATTATTTTACAAAACAAATTTAAATATGATTAGGTTTATGTCACCAAGCAACAATTTTGTGTATATAATTTTCTTACAAAAATAAGTCTAAATAAAGATCAATTTAGTTTTTGTAGCATAAAACTTTAAAATAATAATAATATATCACTATTTTATTACTGTTGTTAGTTACTATTATTATTAAATCCGAGGAATGTCATTGTTTGTAAATGATACAGAAAATGGCATATTTAAAAATCGTTATTTTCACCAACAATAATAAGAAAGCTCTGCCAATGCAAATAAACCGCTATGACTTGTAATTTAATGTAGACCCTTATAATTTATGTATTCAAAAAAAAAAAAACATTATATCCAGAGGAAGACGGTTATAACGTGGGTTTGCGGGAGATGTATCCGACCCGCGTTATATGATAACCGCCGTATAACCGAATTAATAAAGATTCTTGCATTTTAATGAAACACAGTTCTTCCTATAAATCGCCTTTATTATTTAATAAATATAACGTTTTTGTTTATTACATAATAAAATAGGTACGTTTAGGAACGAAAAATAATCATTCCTTTCAAAATGCAACATACATGCGTAATAACGTCATTTAACTTTTGTTACATTACAATAGTAAATGTAAAAGGATTTAGTTTATTTTACGGATTTTTAATGTTCAGTTAAATCATTAAAATATACAATAAATTTCTATAATCAAGTTGTCTTTCACGCTGGGCGCGTCAAAACAAAAAGGGCAGAAAAAATACCCCGAATGCGTGTTATGAAAGGCACGTTATAAACCGACTTATACTGTACATTAAAAATGTAAATTGACGATGATTTGATGTTCAAAATGAAACTAAACTTGATCTCTAAAATGACTCTAATTGTTTTCCTCGACCCTTAATTTAGCAAGTGCATTAGCAAGTTCATATTTCTGTTTGCTCTTATGCGATTTAATCGCCCTTATGTAAACACATCCGTCACTAATCATTACTATGAATAAGCATTGCTTTATTTCATATATGTACAACCAATGCGCGTATAAGACATTACCTCACTGATAAATATGAAATCATGTAATTTAAATTATTATCTTTGTAGAAAAAAACGACTAATTATAGCATTAAAGTACGGAAAGCAATTAATGCTATTTAAATTTAAAATATCTTAAGTAGGAAGTTGTATGTTTTGGTTTATTTAAATCCAAGAGCTTTTTTATTAATAAAATTTTTTTAAATACGATTTAGTTATTCGTTTAAGAGCAGTTACAATTTATGTACACTTGCAAAACGGCTAGATCAGGTTAACAGTGATAGTTTATTTTTCATTTAGTTTCTAAACATTTAGTTCAATTTTAAACCGCCATTTTAAAAAAGGTATGGTTTTGCTACATACTGAAACGTTTTCAGGCGTTACAGCATCCAAAACCTTGCGGTTGGTAGTGCAACTAATACAAAAGTTGAGAACGTAACAGATGGCAGCACAATTCCAATAAAAACCAATTGGTCTTCAATTTGTGTATTAAACTTTTAAATTAATAAATATATTTAAAATATTTATCATTTTTAGTGAGTATACAGTATGATCGATTTCGAGTTGCAACCCTACATCGTAGGTTGTAGTTGACTTTAAAAGTACGAAAAAAGTATATTTTAGTGAGGTTAAGCATATAATAATTATACTATTTGTTAAACGTTATTAGGTTCAAACAAATTGAAGTTGTTTAAAATACTGTACATATAAATTAGGTGTAGATACTGCGCGTGAAACAAAACATATTTTATATAAAGTTAAGTAAAGGAAAAATGATTAAACTGAAAATAGTTTCATAGACAATATCAGAATTCAAGATTACGATTTTTTCCCATGTATAATCTCCAAATATAAATGGTTAATAAATTTTGCGGGTTTAAAGAAATCACCATTGCAAACCAAGTGTCTACAAACAAACTCATTTTTTAAATTTATTTTTGTGAACTTTGCAGCACAATTTGTAACTTATTTAATAAATGAAATACTACCGATAATGAATGTGAAAATGGAGCACCATGTATTTTTACAAAAACAATTTAAAAGTTAATAACCATAAGTAGTACTAAGTCAATTAATAGCATTAAAATCAATATGAACCCTATACCTACAAGAAATAAAAAAGTTGACTACTGCAACTCAAAAACTACGCAGATTAAGTCAATTTTAACAACAATATGTCATGACATGACACCAGTAGCGTAGCAAGGGGGGCGGGGGGGGGCGGGGGGCGGTGCTCCCCGGGCGAATAAAATTTATGATACGGTACCAACCATTCAATAAAATTATGAAACAATTCATTTGTTTTAGGCATTAAATTCCATGCAGTTTTAAACTGTATTGTAACAGCGATTTTTCACCCTTTTTAAAAATAATTTCATGGGGGTGGAGGCGATATGATTAAAGAAAATATAAACTACCGTATAACTGTAATTTAGGAAGATGGTAAATTATTCTACATTATCCAACTTTGCATTAAAACACGCTTGAGGTCATAGCCAGCTATGGTTTCCATTAAAAAAAAAATGCAAGTTTGTAATTTACCTAAGAATTTAAGCAACATTGAAACAAATGCATGTTTT
This sequence comes from Elmis aenea, assembly GCA_947652605.1. Taxonomy (NCBI): domain Eukaryota; kingdom Metazoa; phylum Arthropoda; class Insecta; order Coleoptera; family Elmidae; genus Elmis; species Elmis aenea. The sequence continues at coordinate 32,096,156 of OX393579.1, read as the reverse complement.
CATTTTACAGTGCCTATAAAAATCTAAAACCTTTACCCCAAAAATAACCGTTATTAACTATTTAAAAAAATGCTTCTTTTGAGTTTTGTTTATTATCTAGCGTGCAATAGAACTTTTATAAAACATTAAAGCATCATGAATAGGTCTTAGAAAGGGGAACAATTTGTCTAATTTAAACTTCTTTGTAACTCTTACCGTTTACGAGATGCCAATAGTGGCGTGGCCCTTCTATGTGGAGCACCCTGTATACGACTTTAAATTGCAATACTTAAAATGGTAAAATGTAATAAAAAATGTCAATAAAACATTGTTAATTAGGGTTCTTAACTACAACAATCAGTACTTCAAAATTCATTACTAAGAGTACCTAGTAAGCAAACTTTGAAGAGTTGGCACCTATTTGAAGAAACAATCTTTTTATCAGCCAAAGTTAATTCAACTGAAGATAGTTCATCCTATATTAATTAAATTATTTCATTTAATCCTGATTCGGTGTTAGGTATGGGATTTTTAGTTTTTAGTTTCAGAACTGAAAAATCATCTTGTATCAGATCAGACGAAAAAATCAAATCAAAAGTAATATGTAACTCTGTTGTCAGGAGACAAAGTTTTATAATACTCACAAAATTTATCCATCGTTGATGAAATTAATTGTATAAAGTGTATAGGTGGTTAAGTCGATAACAGGAAAAAAAATATATGCAAAGTAGCTTGCTTTTATTGGATTCAGTACATCTATCCAATCTACTAAAAAGCTAAAACACTTTACTCTTAAGCATCTAAGCACACCTACGTTGAATAAAATTATATTCCAACTCTAATGATATAGAAACTAACAGGGGACACGAAGTTCCAATTAGCAGCCTGTACATTATCTTTTTTTTTTTATTACAATTGGGTACGTGTTACATATTTAAATTAGCGCGTTGAGCTTCTTTTATTACGCCAACCCGTGCTAATGCTAATGTTAGTCCACATTTCTTTGTGGAACACGTGGGCTGAACTCTAACCACTCGAGTTTTAAATATGCCCATTACGTAGCTGTAGTTTAAAAGTATCGCTATTAGGAACAGTGTTTGTAAATTTGTGTGCGATATTTAAACTGGAAGATAAACTAACGAGCAATTAGAGATGAAATCCGTGGTGTATATTTTGGCAACTAATAATAGTCCATCCATAAGTCAAAGCGAGTGACTTAAACAATCGATAAACATGAGGCTCTTTGAGCGCTGAGCTTTTAAGTTGGCAAGATTGACTTGTGTTTACCGCTCTCTGCGGGAATCAAACCCCTAATAGCCTTTTAAGCAATGCAAACAACGCAAGTGAAATGTACACTTGCAGGATAATAGAATTTATATAGCGATTGCACCAAACACATTAACTTCTATGAATTTTTTTCTTTATTCATGAGATCAAAATGCGCTCCTTCATTTATTTTATATTTTGAAAGTCTATTTAGATCACCTTTTGCAAGTGCGAACTTTTCTTAGAAATTGTTTAAAATTTAGTAGGACGTCATTTTTATTTCATGGACTTTTTATTTCTAGAATATTCCTAAAGAAAATGCAAGGAAAGCTTACGCGAGAAACCAATATCTTTACCAGAACTGTCTTTTGCAAACAATGTAGTACTTTTAGCTCAGAAGAAAAATATTTAAAGCATTATCTAGGTTTATGGGCAAAGACATGATGAAGAGACAATATAATGATCCTAAATAAAACAAAGACAAAGGCAATGATTATCGCTAAGAATCATTCATAATTGCAGAAAATAGCAAATTGAAAGAAGATCTGAATAGCAAATCAGCTGCAACGACACAATTTTACCACACTACTAATAATTCATAAATGTGTAATAAGTAATGAGGAATTTTTAAAAAACAAAGACACGAATATTTAATGCACTGTACGTACCAGTTCTTACTTCTAGTTCTAGTAAATTTGGGCACTAACATAAAAGCAAAAACAAAGAACACAGACGCAGGAGATGGGATTTTGGAAAGAAAAGAGGGATGAAGGCTAGTTGATAAGATTAGCAATAATAAAAGAAAAGGCCTAGGAGTGAATAATGTAAAGAAAAAGATGGAGACAAACCAACTAAGATAGCTGGGATATCTATCAAGCATTCCAGAAAGTAGGTACGTAAAAGTTGGATTAAAAATGGAGATCGAGAGAAAAAGAACTAGAGCAAAATCAAGAACAAAATTTCAAAACGAAGTGAGGCAGAGTCTAGAAGAAAATATGGTCAGCAGAGAGATCAGCCACAGTTAGCCAGGGGTGTAAAAATATAATAAAAAACTAGAAAAACATACCTCGAGTAAAAGAAGAGTTTTTTTTATACAGCAGTCATTTAAATCCTAGTTATTTTTGTTTCATTGAGCGAAATATCGATTCATCAAACTATAATTTTACGGATTAAACAATAACCGGACAAAATTCCGTCATTTTATGTCAGCAAACGCATAAATTGCAAGCTGTTTTTGTTTTGAATCAACCGTTTGTTGTAAACAAATAAAGAGTAATTCATTTTTAGGCATTCTTTCTGTATGATAGCCAAACTATTATGTATAATTAAACTACAAATTTTTAAACTGTTTAATTTTTTTTGTATATTTATATTTTGTTTACAACTTTTGACTTTAATTTTTTTTTACATCGTACTTTAATTGATTTTATTTGCCTATATCATAAAATAGTTATTTATGTATCAAGGCCAAAAAGTACGTTTTGGCCGAGGTGCATATTACATTTTTTGTGCGATCGAATTAAAAACAATTTAAATTTTTAGTAATTTTCAAAATTATAGGTTAGAAACTTCGTGACATTCTGTCACTGACAGATGACGGCGTATGTACTGCATTACCGGCCCTCTCCTTAGCAACGGCCGTAAAAGTTACTTTTTTAATTTTATACATATACAGTGTGGCTGATTTTTCATTTTCCAGCTTATATCTGCTGAAATATTAATGTTACCAAAAAAAGTTAAATGAGAAACTTATTAAACAAAAGCTGGTCTACAAAATGGTGCTAAAAATTTTGTTCCATAGCCTACCTGTTTTTCGGAAAAATATCCAACTTTTGTTTTTTAAATAGAACACCCTGTATATTTTTACAGAATCACATTCTAAATCAATTTCTCTTCACAAAGATATATATCATAAGTACTATTTTGCTTTTAAATTATGCTCAATATTTCAAAAAAAGAGAATTATTATAGTCGCTGTGATATTGTTTTGTTTATTGCAAATACCTGTCAAATTTGTTTACGTTAGCAAACACTTGTCAAATCAGACAGAAATAATTGTAATTATAAATAAGAAAAATGGACTATACAAATAATGAAAAAGTTGATATGCTGTGCTGTTTCCACGGCCGACTATAATAATTCCTTTTTTTGAAATATTGAGCATAATTTAAAAGCAAAATGGTACTTATGATAATATCATTGTGAAGAGAAATTGATTTGGAATGTGATTCTGTGAAAATACACAGGGTGTTCTATTTAAAAAACAAAAGTTGGATATTTTTCCAAAAAACAGGTAGGCTATGGAACAAAATTTTTAGCACCATTTTATAGACAGCTTTTGTTTAATAAGTTTCTCATTTAACTTTTTTTGGTAACATTAATATTTCAGCAGATATAAGCTGGACAATGAAAAACCAGCCACACTGTATATGTATAAAATTAAAACACGTACCTATCTAAAAATGACTAAATTTTACTAAAACTCTGTATTCAATGGTATAGAATAATTAGGTAATATTTTACAAATATAATCACTTTACCAATTAATTTATCATCTTCTTTGTGCAGCAAGCGGTGGAGGACAAACCGGCCGCGTGCTAAGTATACAAGTAAGTCTATTAACATCTATATAGTGTCGTTAGTAACATACGTTCAAAGCAATTCGTTCTTTTGTGTTGACGTTAGCATAACAAAACCTGCCCTAAAGATCGGTATTGTTGGTGAGTTCTGATTACATGGCGCTGTTTGACCAAGCGCAAGAATCCTCACTACCACCCCTTGCAAGAGGTCGAGCCCACTCACGCTCTAACCCAGAGAGAATTGCAATTCTAGCCGAACACTATAGGCCGCAGTAAAAACAATTTTCGTTTGCGAAATATTGCTTGTCATTCATAATTAGGGCGATTATTTACTATTTGCAATAAATAAGTAAAAATCCAGTACAGGAGAACCTCCATATTCGTCATTAATCAGTTCCTGAGGGACGGACGTATATAGAATCAGTTTTGTTCAAAGAAAATAACTAAAGTTGGAATACAGTTTTCAGCCCCCAATCTGAACATAAGTAAATAAAGTTGCAACCAGAACTTTACCTTTACTAGGGAACCATGAAGGAATTATTGTTTAGAGTTTTAGAGGGAAGCCACTCTACATTAAAACATCAGGTAGCTCCAATTATGGTAATCGATGTCTTATTAGCCTCTTTCCCGACGATTCACTAAAACAAAAAACTTATCGATGTGTCTGTTTTTTTTTAAATTGTGCTACAAATATTGGACTTTTATGGGGTCTACAGACCTATCAATTTGTCGGGACAACCGGCCGACCATTCCGATAAATTGTTTAATGTGTAGTGTTTCACCCGACCAACACGACAGTTGGAACGGTCGGGTGACCAGTTTATCCAACAAGCCAACGTCCCCACTACATTCCTATAGATAAGGACTATTAAACCGAAAATTTAACATCAAAATGAATAAAAAGCTATGACGTTTAGCTGTGTTGGTTGGACTGATCGGTAGGTGTGTAGACAACACCCAACTCGGAGTTCCCGACTGTCGGCCCCGACAAATTGCCTAATGTGTAAGAGGCTTTAGATTAGAAGAATATCGGAGCCTTTTTTTGCTAATGAAATATGACGAATATTGGATTTGACGAATATAGGGGCGAACGAATATAGAGGTTTCGAGGTATTGAATTCTGACGCACTCATAGATTTTATCTTAAGGCTTAATTCTGAAAATTTTGGCCACTTTACAATATAAATTTTAAACTAATTAGACAATCTATTCTAAACTAAGCTTCTAGTAATGGTCATAGATGTCAAATGATAATTGTTTGACCATTAAACGTGACACAGTTTACAAGGATGGTATGAATAGTTTTCCGCCCAGAAAGGAAAACTACAGTATATTGAGTGAAAAATTATTTTATTTTTCGACATAGTTTCGTTCTAGCTCACCAGTGGCGTAATTAGAAAATGATCTATAGGGACTAGACACAAAAAGTGAGCCGTAAGAAAGAGTTCCGGGAGGTCCAGGGGGACGGCAGCCTCCCGGGTAACAGCGCCATAGGAATTTTTTTTTAAATTTTTAAAGTCAAACGTACCCAAAAATTGCATTTATGAGTAAAATATACAAACATAATATATTTTATATGTATGATGGAAAAGCAGTCTGTCGCGCAATTTTGAAATGCGGTAATTATAATTTTAGCTCTTTTTAAACGTACGGGGGGATTTATCTCCCTAATCCCCCCCTTGCGTACACCACTGTAGCTCACTACACACATTCTAGCGATATTTAGGACGGTCTATGCCCACAAAGTCAGTTATCTCGACCAACTTCAATACTCAATACTTCTTGGACCATTGCTTCAAACGAAGCACTTCCAAGCGAAATAAGACTAAAAATGCAATACCAGTCAGTCTAAAATCAATCGTATCCACAAGAGGATCGATTACAGAATTTCTAACATTCTAACAAGCAAAAAATATGGTAATCTTTAGGAAGAGGTAACTGCCACGGCGTGGTAGTAGATCAAGTGAGTAATCTATATGCTTTGCTCGGACTGTCATTGCTGCCACCATGTTTACTTGTTAGTGTGCAGCGTTTCAACTATCGGGAAAGGTTTGTAACGTACTCATTATACAATATCATTTATTAAATTTTTTGTACGTTTATAGATAATTATTTTAAACGACTTTGTTATAAATTATCAAAAAATTTTTGTTGTTTTATTCCATGTACAATGTACAACATGTTAACATAGTGGCAGCCACAACAGTCCGAACAAAGCATAGATTACCGATCAGGTGTATATTTTTGTGTCGAAAATTAGTGTTAAGCTCACAAAACACCAAATGAGGATGAGATTAAAGGTTGATGAAAGATTTTTTGAGTAGAAGCAAACCTATTAGCTTCATTTACATTATTTATTAAAAACAAAGCCTTAGCAACCAAACTCCTATTACTGATTAAACTAATAATAATCAGTTTAAGGGTAGGTTAAGGCTTTTTTTTATATAAAACAAATGTATGAGGTTTTATTTATTTTTTATTGAAAAAAAAACAACTGTCATCAACCTTCAATCTGACCCCTGACAGTTCCGCAGTTTGGACAGTTAAAGATTACTAAAAAAAATGTACCAAATGGACAAAAAATATCAGTCTAATGTTATTATTCACGCTCAAAAAACGTAATAGTTTGCTTCTACAAAAGTCTAATTCCTGACGGGACTCCATTTTTACGTTAATTTAACAAAAATTACATTATATCAACAAGAAGATGATGAGCTGTCAACAAAAAAATTATTGTTAAAAGATAATTACGCAACGAAGGTAATTCAGCCGAAAACATAGGAGAAAAATTTGCATATCTGTAGCAATATTAAACAAAAACTTTATACGTTTTATAAGCAATCATTAAACACATTAAATTAAGTTATAAATAACGTTCCTATATTTTAATAACAATTATTTAAATCAAAAGTTTTTTAAAGATTGTTTTACTATGTATAAAGTGGCCAAAACCTTCTGAATCGAACAGTGTTCATATTAAATTGTATTTGTCATGACCTGGATGGATTCGTATTGTAAACAATTATGTTTACATCCAAGTACAACATTCGAAATTACATTATGTATAATTTCACCGATGTTTAACTAACATTTAAAGTTCATCAAGTATTAAAATCTAAATCTTAACGGTAATTATCCGTTTTATTGACCAATCAAAAGCAGAAATTCTCTTACAAAAATAATCAAGTGAGACGTATATATTATTTTTAACTGCTCTTTAAATGGTTATTGATGTAAACAGTGAGTGACGTACTTCCGGAGTTGTTTAGGCAATCAGAATAGCGGAAGAAACGTCCCTCCAGATCTTAAGAAAATACAGACACCCCTGAAGTCGTTGGAGTCTTCGTTTATTGCTTGGTTTTATAATCAAGCAGGCGCACGTGCACCGCTAAAAAGAACAAATATGACACTTTGTGTATCGCCAGGTCAAACGGTAACTTTATGTGTCTAAATATTTTCCACAAATCCTTACGTCAAATTAAAATCCAAGTCATTTTGTTTTAAAGGTTCCCACTTCACATTCGATTCATTGTAAGAACAAGAAAATTCAAATATGCAAAAAGCTGCGTTGTATTCTTGAAAAATATTATGTGTACTTCCTTTTGTTTCTTTTCAAAAATATACTTGACATGGGGTGTAATATTAATTATTTTAAAACTGCTTTTAATATCATACATACATGTATACAGTGTGTTCATCTAGTGCGTATTTCCTTCATATCTGGTGTATTATTAAAATGTTTAAAAAATTTAAACAAAATTTGTAAGAGATCAGGAGTTACATAACCCAAAACTATTTCCAGCTATACCGGGTGTTTATTTTCGAGCACCGCTATGTAATTGTTTTACTTTAAATACAATACCCTGTAAATTTTTCACTTTTTAGCTTTCATTTAAATTCCTTTTCAAAAATGTATGAGTGTTTATTGTACCTGAAATTAAGGAACCTATTGATTATTCTTCAATGTTATTTATTACAGTATATTCATTGTTTGGCCACCCTCTACAAGTTGTAAGGGCTAGGGGAAATAAAAGAAATACTATAATTAGTTTGGTAAATGCTTGAATTATTTAATTGATTAAAAATCACGAATCTCTTGTAGAAATGCTAGACTAAAATCGGGATTATGTTGGAAACTTTCTCAGTTGACAGCTTTCTTATTTTCTAAAAAAAAAAGCCATTGACAAGGATACGACAATTTCAAATTGATGTGGTATTTCTAGAGGGATTCTTCATTAAAAGTTTAAATGATTTTTAATAAAACTTCTACATGCACCTATGAATCAGTGTTTCTTTACCTTTTTAAACTTTTGTCCCCTTTTTTTATGTCTGTTTTTGTTGCGTCCCCTTTTACATCGCAGCTTAAAGTAGGCCATCAAATTGTTTTGATATCCGTCTTCTGTTTCACACTGGTGACTAAAAAATCCTTTAATTCTCTTTCACATTAGCGACTTTTTGCTTCAACAAATAGTTTTTCTTTTTGTTTGTTGCGCCACCGTTCAAATATTTGGCGCCCCACTTTGGGGGCACGTCTCACAGCTTGAGAGTCACTGCTATAAGTAATTATACCTTACCAATTTTTACCAAATTAATTAATTTCTTGGTTTTATGAGATTTAAACGCTGTTTAAATAAACCTTAAAACCAACCCTTTGTTATTATTGCCATTATTCAAGTACAAAAAAACGAAGCAGATATGTACTATTGGTACATAAAATTAATTTTACTAGAAATCTTGCTTTGACATTTCTTTAAAAAACCCAACTTCAAAATATATTATGAAAGATGTTGAAAGCAATTTCCATAATTTTTACTTGTCTTCATTTATTCATCAATTCTTTCACTAATTTACTGCAAAACCGTTATAAATGCATGTAACAATGTATTTTATTTATGAATATTTAGTTGACTATGATTATTTAAAATAAGACAAAACACATTTTTGTTACATTTGACAATTAGATCTTTTACTGTCTTCGTACCTCTTTTGGATATCTCACCAGGGCCATATAAAGAGAAAGTGGGTGTACAGCACCAGGGCCCTCTTTTTTAAGGGGCCCAATATTTTTTTAAAAGTAATTTTGTAATAAGAATATACTGCATAAAAAAATAAGAGACCAAAACTTCCATTGCGCGCTTTGTACGGTCCTGTATTTCAACAGCAAATATTTAATCACAGTTCTAAAAATTTTATTCTAGTTTTAATTTATACAAATTTGCGTCCTTTTACATTTAAATAACCGCTACTATACCGGGTGATTCAGTTTGACTGTCGCACCCCTATAACTTTTTAATTATTGAAAATAACCTCAACAAACCTTATATTTTTGAAAACGGCGACAAATTCTCTGTTAAATGATGTGCATTTGTTTTCTCTACAATGACGTATGTCAAATCTGCGATAGGCAACTGTTTTTTTTTAAATTACATAGTATATATTTTTTAAATTCATTTCCATTGATAGCTATGGTATAATTTTTAAGATTTGATCTTTTCTTGTTATGTTAAATAGACCGTTTGCTATAATTTGAATAAACTGAATTTTCTCGAATAATTTCTTATGTATGCATACTTTTTTAATGCATGGTCGGATTCAGAATTAAATTCTCTATCCGAATCAACAAAAACATTGTATACTATGTAATTTAAAAAAAAAACAGTTGCCTATCGCAGATTTGACGTACGTCATTGTAGAGATAACAAATGCATATCATTCAATAGAGAATTTGTCGCCGTTTTCAAAAATATAAGGTTTGTTGGGGTTATTTTCAATACTTAAAAAGTTATAGGGGTGCGACAGTCAAACTGAATCACCGGGTATTGTGCATCCTGTTTAATTCTTTGTACTTAAAAAAGTAGCTTAATATCAAATCTTGAACGTGTATTAAATGTTGTAGATAGTAACAATCTATCTAAAAATAGTTTTTGGTTCAAATATAGTAAGTAATAAAGTTAATAATTCCGTGATTTGATTGTATATACATTCATAGGAAATTAGTTGTCAGAGTGGTCGGTGCATCCGGGGGCGCACGTGTCACACAGCTTTGCTTTGTTATTATACTCCAGCACTTAAATTAAGTTTACTTAATTTCAGTTTAGTAAAAGGACAACCAAATTTCCGGTTTTGTAAATAAAACATGTTATGTCGTGGAAACAATTCCGTTTTAATTTAATTTTTTACATAATTAGATACACAATGTCATGGTATATTTTATAAATATAATTTTGTAAATACAAAATTATTGTGTAATCTTTTAATAACCAACAACAGTATTTTTTTTTAGCAAACTGACTCATGTAGTACTTAATACTTTAAAAAAAAAAACAATTACATCAGAACATTTTAACTCAAATAAATAAAAAATCATAAACGCAAATGAAAATGTTTTTTTTTTAGTTACATTGTTACGTTTAAACCAGGGTGGATAAAAATCATGATTTTTTTAAAAAAATCGATTTATTTGATTTACATCAGATTTTTTTGATTTAAATCAGATTTTTTTGATTTAAATCAAATGTACTATATTATCGAATTTAGTGACATATTCACATGCTATTTCTGTTTTGTGCTAATATATTTAATAACCAATATATTTAATTCATTGGTGAATTTTTGTCAAAATGAAAAATTAAATATAATGATTAAGAATTTTGAAAAAATCAGTTCTAAATGGTGATGTTTAATTAATTATATACAAGGTGAGTCATTAGTGCGGGATCGGTCGATTGTGGCTAAACGGCTTGAGATATGAAGTTGAATCAAATGCTATCTTATACAGTTTTTTCTAAACAACACAATAAAAATATTTTCAAATCGACAGGGTGAGTCACCTTTCTGGAACTAATAGCAACTTTTATATTTCAAATACAACACCCAATTTTTTATTTAATATTTTTGACCGCCTTAATTTTAGCTTCAATATAAAATACTACAGGTTTTTATACAACGTTGTAAAAAAAATTAATTTTCTAAATTATTCAAGGTTTTAAGTCTTTATTTAAAAAATTATCCTGAAGTTATTTTAAAGTAGAGTTTTAATTTGGTATGGACATGCAGAAAAAAATTCTGTTCGCTCGATATGAAAAAATTTGAATCACACATACAGGAGTGTTTATAAATAGGTGGCAACTTCCATGATTTTCAAAAGCTCGTAACTCGATTTTTTCAAATGCGAACCCCTGTATTTTTTTATGTAATCTAATTCGTCTTTAAAAGAGCTTCATATTTTGTTAAGTATGTCCTATACCCAAAACTCATACTTTTCGAGATATTCGACATTTTTCATCAAATCGTTATTGAAGCAATAGAGTGCCGTGGAAATTGAAAAAACTGAGTGTTCACTTCTCTAACGTAAAAAAACTTGGCATTTATTTTTTGAATTATTGCATTTCCACAATGAATATTACTTTACAAAAGCAAATTGATATAGTTTATTCACCATTTCGTGTATTTAATTACTAATAGTAATACAATTTTGTTTTATTATAAATATTATATTGTATCTACTCATATAATCTGTGATTTAAATTGATAATTTTTTTTAAAAAATCACTTGATTTAAATCATGATTTAAATCGTGATTTAAATCAATTGATTTAAATCTGCTCAACCCTGGTTAAAACTATATAAAAGGTTACAATTTTTACCTTCACCTCTTCTTAGCGTGCCCATAAAACCCTTTAAAGTTCTGCATAAGTTGTACTTATTAAATTTGGGCCCCTATAAGTATTTCTCTTAGTATGTATAGGAGGTAGATATTCGGTTAGATTAGCAAAGAGTTATATGAATTATAGAGCTCAATCTGTAGCAATATTCAGATGTTTCCTTTAATATAGAAGCATAAAATATCATTTGTCGATTTTTTTTATTCATTTATTTTCTTAGTGAAACATTTAAATATACGAATTTCCTGACGAAATAATTCCAAATTCTCAATAATCTGGTGTTATCAGTTTTTACATGGCACACTCAGTTAAAAGATAAACAGCTTAGAAGAACAAATACTAATTATTCCAATACTCGTATATCTAATACGGCATCCTTAAAAGAGTCAAAAAGGACTTATAACTTCACAACTAAGGGTTTTATGAAAAACTTAATTACCCATTTTTTAGAATTTGAAATAGTTACAACTTAAAAAGAATCAGATATTTATTTGTATAACTAAAATAGATATTAAAGAAAACAAAACATTTCATGCTATACATTTTTCAAGATATCTGAATATCGCTGTGACTGTATTATTATATTATATGTAACTTTTTACTTATTTAAACGAATGTATATCTCCTATATTAAGACATACCTATAGCGGACCGATTTAAGTGATTCAATGCTATTATGCTAAAATAAGTTATTTTATATTTTAATCTAATAAAAAAAAAGAACATATTATGTTTTAAAAAGAATTATTGTTTGATTAAATACATTTGCAACGAAAAGAGCGATATTCATGTGCAATTATACGGGCGCACCCGAACTGCAGCAATTTTAATCGCTTGTACTCAAGTACCACTGGAACTGCAGAAAATAATTAAGTATGAGGGTTAAGCCAATATACGAACCTCATACATTTTTTAATTATACCTATCCTGGAATTTCGTATACAGGTAAGCCGTCAGAAATGGTTGCAGTATTCTTAAATATTCACCACTTAAATTAAATGAAATAAAAACAATTAATAAAATATTTTATTTGTCAGTAATATGTTCATAGCAATAACTTAATATAAAATATTTACAGTGGGAAAATATAACTACAACATTTAACAAAATCTACTCGAGAAATCAAATTATCCTTGTATTGTTCAACTTTTTTCACTGACCATTATCTCCATTTCATTTACTATCAAAATTTAGCTTGTGTAAATCGAAATGTATATCAATAACTAAACATTAATCATACTTGCCGCATTGTATTTATACCTATAAAATTAGGATGTGGCTATTTGCACATACAGTATGTACTAATAATTGGCTATTTGCACATACAGTATGTACCAATAATTGGCTATTTGCACATACAGTATGTACTAATAATTGGCTATTTGCACATACAGTATGTACCAATAATTGGCTATTTGCACATACAGTATGTACCAATAATTGGCTATTTGCACATACAGTATGTACTAATAATTGGCTATTTGCACATATAGTAGGTACTAATAATTGGGTATTTGCATATATACTAGAACTAGAGTAATGAGATAAGGAATGAAAACTAATTACAGATGAAAAAAGTGTATTTAGAGAAAAAATGTTCATACATAGTTAAAATAATATTTATAATCTACACAGAGAAAAAAATTGCCGAATTTACATGTGTATTGTAGCTAAAGTAAGTTATTAAAGCAAGTTAAATTAAGTAGCTATAAACTTGTGAACATTTTGGTTTAGTGAGTGTCTTCAGCCAATTAAGTGAAATTATTTAGGAACTGACCGAAGTGGAGTATTGTGCTCAAGTAAATAGAAATGTTTTTATTCACCTAACTCAACAAGTCACTACATTTTTTACTTGCGCAAGTACCAAACGAAACTGTTCACACGTTGCAAGTAGCTAAATTCACTTACTTGAATACACAAGTAAATTCAACATTACACTATTGTCTTATTTTAATTTACGGCTGAATGTCGTTTGCCTGGATTTCCGTTTTGGTCTTCCCTTGCATTTTATTTTGCTTTTAAATTTTAAATGCAATAAATTTTCTTCAAGGCTGTTACTAAGTGGCGTATCTTCGTTTTCTGTTTCTGCTACTAATTCTGTTACAGATGGTTCAAATAAGTAAGATATTTCATTGTTCAGTGGTAGTTCTGTTTCTTCTAAATTTTGATTGTTTTGAGACGGTTCAATTACATAATATACTTCATTGTTACTTGTATTTGTACTGTTGCTTAAAAGTGGTAGTCCTTGTCTGGCATTATTTTCGATGATTTTTAATTCTTGTATGTAAATTAAAAATTGTGGTGTGCCATGATGAGATAAAATCTCTGATATATTTTTAACTACAGTAAATGCCATATTAAACTTTTCCCTATCTGTTAACGGCTTTTCTTTATCGTTATCAGAGTCATCGGAATTTTCGATTTCTTTATCTGAATAATTTGCATTTTCCGTGGTTTTTATTTCCTCACTATTATTTATGTATCTCGCATGAAAACAGTTTTCTGAAAACATGTCCATCTGTTGTTCCTTTCGAAGAAAAAGAATGTGGCGACATGGAATATTAAACGATTTCCAATAAGAGCACGTGCAAATGATGGAGGTTGTGTTGTATTTTTTGTGAGTCCCATCTTTAAAATTTTCAATAACTTCATCTTCTGTTTTAACCATATTAGACTTAAACAACCCAAATAATTTTAGAGATTTATGATATAATTGTAACCCAGTTTTAGTTAATTTTTTCGCTGCAATATTCAAATAATTTCTTATTTCGGGGTTAGGATCCATAATTTGAAACACTTTGTGTGTTGTCTCGGAAACACTATTTTTTATTCTGAGTGTAACGTATCTAGTAAGTTCAGTTATCGATATACTTATAGAGGGAACCGTACGAAACTTATTATGAGTATGATTTTTAAGTGTCCAAAAAGATCTTTCGATGCGATTTGTCGTTGAATCGCCCATCAAGGGAAGATGCTTGCAATAACAGTATACCCACATTTCCTTGCAAGAATCCCAGTTATTATTAAATTGCTCGACAAATAAAACATATTTATTTTGTACATAAACTTCTACTGTCATTGCCAAGTTTAATAGTTCATTTTTTTTTTCACAATATTCTTCAGGTGTCTGGGAATACAACACTTGTTTAAATAATTGCAAGATATTGTTTTTCATATCAACATGGCAGTTATATGCAGTAGATATTAATTTCTTTAAATATTTGATAACATGGAATTTGCACAATAAAATGACTGATGAAGAAAATATATTTCGAATGGCTGATATTTCTGTAAAATCTTTATCAATCAAAAATACTGTAGGAATGGAAACACACATGTTTCTAAACTGTGAAAGACATTCTTTTAAATTTAATAATGTTTCTTCGGATATAAATGCCATAGCTGCAAACTCTGACTTTCCAGTGATAGAAGAATAATAACAAAATCCCATTAATTTATAGTTCTCCTTATTTAAACCAAATGTTAAATCAATTTGAATAAGTGGTGGTTGAGACTTTCTAAAGTTAGAAATCATTATTCCTGAAGCTATATATAATGTCTTAATTGTACCTTCCTCACTGTAAGTAATTGTGTATGTCCCCCCATCCTCCTCAAGTTGTATCAAAAAATTTTTCAACTGCTTTTCATTTTCTTCTGAATATGAAGGGAACAATTTATTTCTGATATTTTGCACATCCTTACGAGTGAGGTGCCTTCCACTCTTTTTTTCTACAACTTCCGCTATCATGGCATCTTTTGCATTTGCTAATACTAAATCTGTCACAGATTCAAAACCATTATCTTGAAGTTTATTCATTCCATGGTAAAAACTGTATTCTTCTTTATTGATAGTATGATTGTGACCGATTTCTATTTTAGTTACCTTCCATTTATTCTCTTTGCTTTTATATACATTTATTTGTGCACTACATCCCTTAAAATAATAATGTTGGTTAGGTCTCTGTCCCTTACATTTTGATTTTCTTTGAATCCCATGACAGCATTTGTAAATTATTTGTTGCTTGCAATGACTTCTGATAACTAGTGGTTGATAGTTCTGCTCACAAAATTTGTGAAAGAAGTGTTTTAAACCATCGTATGTTTCAAAAGTTTGACCTATTGTAAACTGATAAATTTCTTCTTCCATTTCAAGGGCTCTAGAAATTTAAATAATTATTTTGAGTTACGACATTACAATGTCTGTAAATGTATGAAAATAATCACTTACAATATAATCTTTGGTAATCCGGGTAATTCACACGCACACAGACAGAACACACGGATACGCTACTGTCAATTGTACCGCCAAACCAAAAAGACGCGTTTCAAACCCAGAAACAAAGACTGTAACATAAACAACGGCACGTTAAGCCGGCTCCAGATTTGCGAGCAAAAGTGGAAACCGAACATAGCGCAGTCCACCATTTCAGCGAGGCTGCCTCTTAATAGTATAATACGACCAAAGGTCGCGAGTGCAACAAAACCGCAGTCGCTAAAATGATGAATTGCACTAGGTTCGGTTCCCGCTTTTACTCGCAAATCTGAACCCGGCTTAACATTTGTTTATAATAAAACGTAGTTGAGTGGGTATAATTAAAAATGAAATTAATATTTTTTCTATTACATATAGTTCTTTTTTCATATGACTTGCACCACTTGAATCTTATTTAGTTTAATGTGTTACATTGACAGATGTACTTAATTCAAAATGTACAGCTTTGAACAGGAGTGTACAGCTCATAGTTAAAGTGCAGTGTATCTACCGACCGTAGGTAGGTGCAAATAGCCAATTATTAGCACCTACTGTATGTGCAAATAGCCAATTATTAGTACATACTGTATGTGCAAATAGCCAATTATTGGTACACTGTATGTGCAAATAGCCAATTATTAGTACATGCTGTATGTGCAAATAGCCAATTATTAGTACCTACTGTATGTGCAAATAGCCAATTATTAGTACATACTGTATGTGCAAATAGCCACATCCATAAAATTACCTGTTCATTGGGCAAATTCTAGAATTAATTAACCTTTTCGGTGCGCAATGCTTTTAGTTTTTGTGTTCCCGCAGTGCGCCTAACTTTCAAATGCAGTAACATTCGGGCGAGTTAACTCGTCTCGAGTACCTTGGGCCTTGGAAAAATTTGGCGAGTATACTCTTCCAGAGCACCGAAAAAGTTAATTCTTGGAATATAAAATTAGGCTCTTTCCATATAATCAAGGATTCGAAAATATTTTTATGCAATCCGAGTGTAGGATTAAGGCATGGTCGTAAAAGTTGGTAATGATGGGATTAGAATTTTTGCAGTTCGTGTGCACCGAATTATACGTAGGTATAACAAAAAATCGAGTTAAACAATGTGGCCGTTATTGTAAAAAGTTATTGATTATTCAATTCTTTCTGTTTGATATGCTTTTCCACAAATATACATTTTTAAGTAATGTTCTTAGATAAACAGAGTGTGTCAAAAATCATTACTACCTCGTTTGTCTCTTCCAAGAAAATGGCAGAAAAAACTGCAAACAGCATTGAATAAAAAGATAAATGAAGGAGCATTTAAGCGAATCTTAGACGTTCAAAAAGGCTTCTCAATATGGCGAATGCACGTTTCTGCTTCTCAGTGACGCATCTAACATTTTTTATTATGTATTAAATAATGTAAAAACTTGCTTTGTTTTGACTTGAGCCTGATATTTACTTATTTATTTCTTGTTTTGTGGGAATTAAAAAAACCACAGCATATTTCAATATTTGGATTGTTTATTATGAGATTAAAAAAATATGCTGTACAAAAATGTACTCCAATGATATGACATACCTTTTTGAAAAATCACAATAAATTTTCAATAATACATGATTATACTATAAAATATTAATGTCTACTTACCTATGAAACGTAATCTTTTTAATTTTAATATTTTTTGACTTAGTAAGACCACAGGATTTGCATCTAACCATTGTAAGACACAAAACGTTCAAATTTCGACTTTTTGACTTGTCTAAACCGGCAGCCATGAGAAGCCTTTAATGTCGTCATTTCTGTCGCCGGCGCAAACGCTGCAGGTTGTAGTATAATGTTAAAAGCTCCTTCCTTTATCTTTTTATTCAATGGCATACAATGACAGAAAAATTAATATGTAACTTATTGCGTAGTATATCAAAAGCCTTATTCGTTTGTTTTTTTTTGCGAAGAGCAATGTTATAGTTTTAAGCAAAGCCTCCTAGAGATAAGAGGGATCCGGGGAAGTTAAAATTTAGGAGCTCTTGTGAATCTGTTTTTTTATGATGATGTTAAAAAACATATTTTGCTGTTCATTTGCAGTTTGCGGTTAAAATGCATATTTAAAAGAAAAACAACACAAAATTTGGGGGCCCCTCAGACTGGGGGCCCGAGAATGCAGCCCCTTAAGACCCCCCTCTAGTAGGCCCTGGTTTTAAGTCAAAATCAGTTAGTTTATTTTCTCACATTTTCATGCATATAAACATTTCTATACTTTTAAGTTTTAATATTGATTTTGCGGATAAATGACAATACGTACTTATAGAGAGGCCATATTATATGCCTAAAAATGAGCTTGTTGCAAAAATATTTTGGTATTTAAGGCTAAACGGAGTATGTTGTTATCATCTATTATTAAAATAAAAAGTTCCATACTAAGCGTCCTGACATTTTTTCAAAAAAATAATCCAATATTAAAATGTTTATATGACTAGAAAGATAAAAACATTTAATATCTAATTTTGACTTAAAACTGTACTAGTAAAACTTAAATAATGCCTTTTAAATATATGGTTATGCCAATTTTGAGCATTTTCCGCCATGTTATGTACAACTTAAATGGGTATTTGAGGTGATAATGATCTTTAAAACACCCTGTTTAAAAAAAAGTGTAAAAATATAATATTTAAATTGTAAATATATTGTATGTTTACTTGCGGTAGCCAATTTTAAAACACTTTACATTTACAATTAAAACAGGGAGGGATCATATTTGTTTTACAAAAGCTCTTTCAAAGACAGTTGTTGAAAAATAAAACTACTCGGTTCTATCGTTGAAAAATGACGTCTTAGTTATGAAATTAAACGAATTTATCGGATAATTTGTAAGTACTGCGCGAGATCACGTATCAACATCTACAATCTTGAGAAAGCTCTTAGTTGATCGACCAATGAAAACACAGTTGATGGTCCGTAAGCCCTCCCCCACGTAACAAAATCACTCGCAGGGTGAAGCTAACAGTAGTTCTTGTTATAAAAAGAGACAGACTTAACGCGCTTCGTTCACGGAGAACATAAGTACTGTCAGCAACAATTTGGATAATCAACATCAGTTCTAAAATAGATTCAAAAGGCGACAGACGCTTACTATTTAAATTCTATAATAATACAACGAAATAAAAAGTTATACTGACATCGGGATTAAATCCTGTCGTGCTCTTAAGCTAGCGTTGTTTAAAAGTTAAGTGCTTTGTTGATTACATTATTGTTTATAAAAGTATAGTTTCGATGTAATAAACAATAAATCAGCATGGAAGAAGAGTTAGTTTCTAAACTGGAAAAAAGTGGAGGAACTACAACAGTCACCCCCTTTTCAATAGACCACATACTAAACAATAGAAGAGACTGTAAAACTGAGGAACAAGAAACAGCTGAAACTCAGGAGAGGGCTTTAGATATGACAAAATCTAGTCAAAATATATCAGGTGATTATTAATTTCGTTGTTTATTGCAATTGAAAACAAAAAATAAAAATGTAACGCACTGCAAGTATTTTGTGTGTGCTCGTAAAGGTTTGGCAGTGTTAAATGGTTAATTTGTATGCATATTTAGGTGTTAAATAAAAACTTACTCAACTTATTTTTTTCTTAAAAGCCGTAAACTTGAATAAGATTAAAGACAACATAGATGGGATGAGTGAATTTTGTTTAAAAGGAATAATACGCACAACAAGAAACTAAAATGTTACTTAATTTTGTAATTATTGCAATACGTCTTAGTTCGTTAAACATCAAGCATATTATATTTCAATTAAGGGTGCAATATACATTAATATTAATCAAACATATTTACTATTAATGTATTAATATTAAGTAGGATTATTAAATTATAGTTTTAAGTAACCAAAGGTTTATACTTACAAATTTGTTTTTATTGTGTAATTTTGTAAAAAACGCAAACTTAAAACAAATTGATGCTGTGCGATGATTTGAGCAGCAGTGATCACAGAGGACTAATTTTATTAAAGGTGCAAATTTTATTAACTTTGCTTTGTACTGCAGCCAGAGAAAAATTATTTTTATAAGTTGAATACAATGTGTTATCTTTAATACTTAATGTACTTAATGTAAAGCAATCGGTTTAAATGACGTCACAAACGTTAACGTATTAATTTCTGGGAACTAGAAAACGATTTAAGGAATGCCAGAATATTTGTATTCATCATCACTAACCTATATAGAAGTTTTTTCGTTTTCCAATGTTTCCACCATTTAAAATTTGTGGTTTTGATTTCGCAATAAATATGTACTTATTACATCTCTGTTATTTAAAAAAAAAACATGTGTATAGATCTTGTTTACTTAAATCATTTATCTCACAAAAAAATATATACTGATTACTAAGCTATCGTATGTAACTTAAAGTCTTTGAAGACGTCTATCGGGGTTGGTTTCTGTAGATATTAAGCGTAAAATAGCAAAACTAAATTAACGAAAGTGTTTGCACGATTTTGTTTTTTAAAATAAAAAAAGTTAAAATACGCTTCGTTAAGCCATAACTTGTAGACTACTGCGATCTCAAATTTTATTTTGGGATTTATTAGAAGATTATTAATCACTTTTGTTTTAACGAATAATGACTTATAAGTAATTATTTATACCAGGTGTCCACTTGCAAACTCGAACACAGGAATTTAACATTGACGTTTTCGTGGATTCCTGCTCGCCAATTTAACTTGCAGGACCGGTAATAGTACCAGTAGAAAGATAAAATCATTACGCATCTAATGGTACTAGTGTGAATACTAAAGGTACGATTTTTAGTTTAAAATATTAATCTAAAATTTGATGACTTTCTTAAATCTGAAAGGGCGTGATTTTCATTAATCGACAATTTTAAGAGGATTTGTCTGTCAATTTAATTAATTGTTAACGTCAGATCAAGCAAATATTCTTTTTAAATACATCACATCAACGAATAATTACTCCAACGGAGAAAGAATTTACTTAGTAAAAATCCTCCACAGCGGATTACAGCCTGCGAAGGGTGAGAGATTTGTTTGCTCTTCAACCCATTAACAAGTAAAAAATATAAAAAATACGTTATTAAACCTTTTATTTAAAACGTTTTTAAAAATAATTCTATAATAAAGAAAGTTTTTATGGATTTTTTTTTTACAGTGGCTATAGTTTGGGAAGAGAGAGAGAGAGATAAGATTTATTTGCTATTCAATTTAATAACAGACCTGTACTTTCTACAAGAACTATTCAAATAAATGTCCAGAAATTTCAAGAAATTGCTAATATTTTAAAATAATAGGAAATTATAATAAATATTCAAATAACCCTCCATTTTTAATTAAACAATACCTTAGTCTATTATAAAAGGGATTTTTAACATTGACTAACTATCTTTCATTAATTAATTCAGATTATGCAACTATTGCTTTCTGTTAAGAATTAATATGTGGGTGGCGTCTTTTGTAAATTTTACTTTTGATGTGGTCCCATAAAAAAAGTCACAAAGTGCTAAGCCCGGAGATCTGGTTGGTGCCATACCACCTCTACCAATCCAACGATTTGGAAATAAATCATTTAAAATAAAATCTTACATCTAAGCGAAATGTGCGGGACAGCCGTCTTGCTGGAGCCAGATCCCTGATTTTATCTTGAAAACCCGTTCTCCATTGCTGTAATTGTTTATTTTGATGCATTTAAAAAGAATATTCCCTTGATAGGACGTTAATAATTAATTAAATTGACAAAAATACTATCAAAATTAACGTTTAATGAAAATCACTGCCTTTCAGATTAAAAAATCATAAAATTTTAGATTAACATCTTAAACTAAAAATCATACCTTTAATCTTATTGTCAGTACCATTAGATGCGCAATAATTTTATCTTTCTGATGGTACCATTACCTTTCCTGTAAATTGATTGGCGAGCAGGAATTCACGAAAACGTTCAAAACAATGTTAAACTGCTATATTCGAGCTTGCAAGTGGACACTCGGTATATACGTTACGTATTTAGTAAGTATTTTATTGTGCGATATACAATTATGAAATTATATGTCGTTGTCTTTAAGTGGTAAACAAATTAATAAAACGCTTTAAAACAGATTTTTTGTTCGACTTTCAAGTTTTTTTGGTCGAGTTTCAAAAACGGATTTTTTTCGAATATATTCTTCGAGTTTTAAGTTCGAACTAATGAAAAAAGTATATATTTTAAAGAAGTAACTTATTGGGGAGGGATGCGCAAACTAGGGGGCGCGCCCCCATTTGGGGGCGCAACGAATGATGCAGGGGGAGCAATGACAGCCATGATATAATTTTAAAATAAAAAATTTAATTTTCTGCTCATTTCATATATATTTTTTGTTTACAATGTTGTATTTCTCTAATATCTCGTATCGGTTGATCGAAAAAAATAATTGTGAGGGGCGCAAGTTGACATGCTGATAAAATGGGGGCGTGGCATAAAAAGTTTGCGCACCCCTCGTATTCTATTAATAATT
Organism: Elmis aenea; assembly: GCA_947652605.1. Classification (NCBI taxonomy): domain Eukaryota; kingdom Metazoa; phylum Arthropoda; class Insecta; order Coleoptera; family Elmidae; genus Elmis; species Elmis aenea. The sequence continues at coordinate 32,073,926 of OX393579.1, read as the reverse complement.
TTCTGTCACAATGAAAACATATAATCTTTAGTAAGCAAATTTACATGTAACCCAAAAATTATCATGTAGGTAATTAAAATTTACTCGATAAATTTTGAGCATTTTATATGCTACCACCTTTGAATTGTATGTTTTTAAATTGTGACAATTGCGAAATTGCGATATAATTTTGTTTATACAAATAAAAAATAAATGAATATATTTGGAATAATTTTCTAAAAAATTATTATTTTTTTTTACTACACGATTTGTAAAAGCGTCTGTGCTGAAGCCTAATTGTATTCAGTATTTCATACAGATTTGCGAAATAAATTTGTCACTAAAGTTGGCACTCTTTGACACGACAAGGACCAAGAAGAGACATTACAAAATGGCGTCTGGTACGCGATGGTACCTATACTCAGAAAGCTTTTACCTTAAAAGCTTTTTGTACTTTGCCTACGTAGCGTTACTTAATTTCAGTAATTGGTTGTAGTATAATCGCTTTTCTTTATAATGGTTACAAAATATGATTTATGTATGCCATTTAAAACGCATTAAGGACAAAGGTTGTCTTTTACGTAAAAAAGCGAACTTAAAATTAATCTAATAGGAGTATTAAAAAACAGTAGGTGGTGCACAACGCTGTACCATTTTGATGTATTAAAATTGTATGGAAATATGCAAAAATCATTTATTTGACTATTAATATACTTGATATTATGCGACAGTGTTAATCACATTGAGCAAGGTTTTTACATGATGATTATAATATCTACAAATAATTATAAACATAAAAAATTTACAGAATTAAAAAAATAGGCACCAAGTCTTCAATTGTTTTCGAACTTTCTATCTGACTCGAAGGACCAATGTTGTAAGAAATTTATTAACACTGCATTTCTGTGTTCACATAGCTTCTTTCTTTCCAACCATTTTTTTTTTTGTTTCGCTGGTTATATTTGCTATGCGCAGTATGAAGAAAGTATTGCGATCGCAAAAATGTTCAACTTCAGGATTTCAACAGATTTACACGTTTTGAGGTCTTCCAAACCTGTTTTGACTATTTTCGCGAAAACGTTCGCGTGTGTGTATGTGCTAGACATTATAATTGTGCATTTTTGTAATTAGTTGTCGGTAGAGCAGTAAAATGCATATTACAAATTCGTTTGCGTTTAGCCGATTTTTCAAATGAGCTATTTATTATAAAAGTTGTGTAAATCCATTTTTGGAAAAAATTGAGACGCAGAAGACTAATAATTTACACATAATTTATTGTAAACTTTTATTTTGTAGACAATTAGGAATATATTTTACAATATTCGCATGCTTTGACCAATTGGTAATCAATTACATAATTATATTTAAAATGGTTCAAGTCCATTTCCCGTGGTCTAATTAAACACTGGGTAAGCTAAAAAGTAAACTGTACCAGTTTGCAATTCAATTCGCCATGAAATACAAAAAACGACGAATTAATAAAAAAAATTATAAGCATAATGCAATTTGCAGAAAGTTATTACATACCTTTTCAGATTAAATAATAGTATTTAGTTTTTTGTTCTTATTTATAATTAAATCCGGACTAAGACATAGTGTGATTTAAAAAAAATTTAATAATTTAAATTTAATCATGATGAAAATGGTGTAATTCCATTTTTGGTTCAAAAACAGAAGTATTGGTTTAGTAAATTTTACAATTATTTGTTTAACAAATTTGCATATATTCAAATTTATAAAAACGCGGGTAAATTTAATAGATTTTTTCAGTATTTTTAAATCGACTGAAATGCAAACTCTTTAATATCTTGAAATGAAGAACAACGGACTTGCACTACTTTCATAATAAATGGTCCATAACAAACTTACAAGGTGTTAAAGTTTTTACGTTAATCCAAAATACAGAGTAACGGTTAAAGGTAAAATTAGTTTGTTTATTTAGAAATGTAGTATGTATTGGGGTAAATACTAAATCCTCATAAGATTTTTTAATATTATTTTTATTGCGGTAATGTAAAAAATCATAATTTTCAAAATTTTAACGCAATTTTTCTTAAAAATGGATCCTTTGGTTTTTTTAAATATTAATTAGTTATTGATTTTATTGTTCTTAATATATTACCTAAGCCCATATGTCGTTTTTTTAAATCTTAATAGAAATTATGATGTTGTGTTGTATGTCATGAATGCTTAAATGGAACGTCATTTTGACGATGTCATTCACGTCATTTTGACAGACGTCATTTACGTCATTTACAAAAATGAGGTTACTTTGCCTGGAGCGGCAACTCAATCTTTTATACTTATCATAGATAACTTATCAATACACAAAAACAAACGATGTATGGAGAATGTATGGTCAATTGATGGCGACATCAATGTATTATGAAAGTGATCTAAATTTAGAACTGATGATGTTAAATAATAACCCACCTTTGAATTTTTTTATGTATTTAAAGAAAAATAAGATATATTTTATTTTAGATGCTCCACCCGGATTTTCCGGACTTTCACCAGACTACAATCGCTTAAATCAATCAGACGAGGGTTCTCGTGAAAATGCCCAATCAGGACGTAAGAAAAGATCTAGAGCAGCATTTACACACGCTCAAGTATTCGAACTCGAGCGGCGTTTTAGTCAACAACGATATTTGAGCGGACCTGAAAGAGCAGACCTAGCACACGCCCTTAAACTAACAGAAACTCAGGTTAAAATTTGGTACCAAAATCGTCGATATAAGACCAAAAGAAAACAACTTCAAATGCAAGAACAAAATTTAATGAATCAGAACGCACGAAAAGTAGCTGTTAAAGTGTTGGTCAAGGATGACATGCCCCTCTTCATGCAGCAAAAGAGCCCTGTGTATCAAAAATCATCCGTTTATACCGAAGCTAAACCGGACCTATTTCTGTATGATCAATTTAACAAAAACATTAATCAAAAATATGCATCGAAAGCCCTTCAAGAATCTATGTTAAGTCTGTGTCAGCAGTACAATAATTCGTTGCAGTTATTACCATACTTTAGTTATTATCCATCCACTATTATAGGTAGTTTGCACAATCATGAAGATGATGGTACCGTTGACCAAAGAGAACAGAACTGATTTTATTGTTAGTATTATTAGGCGGCACAGTTAGTTTTGATTACTGATTAAGGCACCAAAAATGTATACCAAATAATTATGTTAGATTTACCTAAGTTATTTTCTAATGTTACATATTGTATATATACAAATTTTAGACACTGAGTAATTATACGTGTTTCTATGCACAGTGTACTAAGAAACTGCAATAAACGATTTAAGTTATTTTAGTTTGTTTATATATATACACACAAAATAATTTGTGCAAATAAAACTGGTTGATTTCTTCAAAAATAATCTTCAACCAAAGTAGCATTGAATTGATCATATTCAATACGTTTAAAATAACACCGCAACTCTTGCTATGGATCGACATTAAGAAAGAGATATAGGTACATATACTATACGGTAAGACTCCAATTAATGTTGATATAACGCGTTTTTTTACACTAAAAAAGCGCTAAATATTCCATGTTTCGGTATAACGCGGTTCTACTCGCATAAACCAACTAAAATTGTATTTGTTTATTTTTTTTTAACTATTGTAATTCTTGATATTATTTAAAATGAGTAGGTGCAAGATAGTAAAACAAAAGTGAAACGAAAAAGAATATAAAAACAACTTAAAATTAAAGTAAAACTTGTTTGTTTTTGGTCGTGTGTTCCCCTATTCCTATTTACTATGTGTTAAAATGACCTCGTTTAACGCTGTTTCGTTTAGCGTTTTGTTTTCAAAAACACATCCTGAGGATTAATCGGGTTATTGCTATATTATTCTCCATGACAACACTCAACCGCTCTAGAAATATTAACCATTGCATAACATTTGGCTTCTAATTCACTATTTAAAAATCTTTTCATTTAAATGCCCAAATATCAAGCAGTTAAGTGTTCTCAAGCGATAGGGTAAGTAAAAAATTTTAATTATTTCTTTAAACAAATATTTTCTTCTTACACGTTTTGCAATAAATTTATTTAGAATATATTTGAGTTACCAAAAATGAACATGGAATATGGAATATATTCTTGCGTAGCAGTACCAAAAAATAAGGTAAATTTCACTGCACCAGAAATTTTACGTACAAAACGCTACAAAAATAATCAGAACAGCAAAACGAGTATCATTTCCGGTTCGTTGTTAATAATATTTGGCCGGTTCAGTTTTCAATTCGGTTTAATTTAAGCGGTCATACAGTCATCGCATCGGTCTGGTTCGATTCAGATTACCAGTGAATAATAGTTTTACACGATGTTCATTTAATTAAAAACAAAAATGCTACTGTGACAAAAAAAGCGGACTATTCCATTTTCTATAAGCTTACATTTATCAATTTTAAAAATATTTAAATTGAATATTTTCAAAGACACTTGTGGACCAGCACCCACTAGTAAACGCCACTTAACAAAAAACCGCTTATGATGGGGTGTAAAAACATAACCGGTTTCGCTCGGGATTAAAACGTTTCTTAATTATTATTTGTTTATTAATTATTTTATTTATTAATTTCTTAAGGTGAAAATTTTTAAGGCGCCAAAAAATTACTTGCACCGTGGTCCCTTTATGGAGATGGAGAAGGTCGGCCCTGGAAATGTTATAGAATCGCGTTATACCCAAACTTGTCAATTTCTAAATATTTGTCCAGCTATTGGATGACATTAAAAACATAATTTAGATACAATGAAACAAGGTTTCGATAAGCGCGTGATTTATTCTTCAACATTTTTTGCGTACAGGGAAAGTGAAAAAGTTTTGCGCTTAAGTTATTGAATTTAAAAAAATTAATTTGTAATAAAAACAAAACTTATTGGAGTCACGTAGTTGCAATACATCTGTTTATAATGAGTTAGATTAATTTATACAGCACAATGAAACAATCTAACAATAACTTTGTATAATCCTATGTTCGTAATGTGTGATATTAACTTTGATAGTTAAACAAACAAAATTAGTTCCATCAACGATTTCGTAGTCTATTAATCTGCCTTTGATAAAGCTACCTAACATTAACATCCGTTAAAATTGGAAGACTTAATTAATCGACCCGATACACTCTACACTACTACCAACAAAATATTTACGTTTTACGATCGGATACTAATTGATTATTGCTATTACTAACTAAATTTTTACTTAGGCATTAGAGATGCGTGACTAGCACAAAATATTGGATAAATAAAAAAAATTTAATGTTTTAATTTTTAAAGTTTAATATTATTGTGATTTACTAATGTGAATCAAATAGAAGCAGTGCAATAATTGATACTAAAATTATCAATCTGATAGAATTGCGCATAGGTTTGTTTATTATGTTCTCATACCTCCAATTTTTGTGCACAGTTTTGATTTATTTTTATATTATCAAACACTCAATAAATATTTTAGAAATTTGCTAATAAATGCTTCTCGGTAGGTTTTGTAGGATATTAAAAATTGTCTCAAAAATTCCTACTTGTACATTATTTTTGATTGCGTGAATTCAGTATTGTATGATATTCACTAGGTAAACTTTTGTTGGCGCATGATCTAAAACGAATTTCAAGAAGAATTAAAGTTCAATAAAAATTCATATACGACTAGATTTTAGCGATTTAAAAATATTCGCTAGAGGTAGTGGTCTCCAATCTTTTGTGGTCTAGGATCACTTTTTATGTCAAATTCGTACCCAAGATCTACTTTTGAAAAATTATATATAGGTAAATATGAGAAAAAATTAATTATTAAAAACATAACATCCTTGAGATTAACCAGTGAAGATGTCGCGATCGACCAGTCGATCGTGATCGACGTGTTGGAGACCACTGCGGCTAGACTAAAGAGTTGTTATTTTAAGACAAATAATGTTAATAAGAAAAGTGATTTAGAAATATAAAATATGCTAAATATACATTTGACGTTACATTTCCAATTTGTATTGTTTATTTTTACATATTATCCACAAAAAATGGAAAAGTTTTTTTATTATTAATTGCTCACAGTGGCGTACGCAAGGGGGGGATTAGGGGGATAAATCCCCCCCGAAAATTTGAAAAGGACTAAAATTATAATTACCACATTTCCAAGCATATAAAATAACTACATATGAAATATATTATGTTTGTATATTTTACTTATAAATAGTTATAAATGCTACTTTTGGTTACGTTTGACCTTGAAAATTTTGCCTATGGCGCTGTTACCCGAGGGGCTACCGTCCACCTGGGCCCCCGCACCTCTTTCTGGCAATTCACTTTGTTTGTCTAGCTCCCTGGGTCATTTTCTAATTTTACCATTACCATGCCCCGTTTCAAATGAGTTTCTGCGTACGCTACTGATTGCTCATAGAATTTTATTTCTGATAAAATTTGGTGCATGACCTTAAGTTAATTTCAAGATTTAAAAAAAAAATTCAAATGACATTAGATATCAGCGATTTTGTAAATATGCACAAAAGCAAAGTGCCTAAATTATACAAATAAAGTTGACAGGAAAAAAAGTGTTCCAAATTCAAACATAAAATATCGTTCTTTCGAATATTTTTAAAATCATTAAAAGCCAGTGTCATGAATTTTTATTAAACTTTTTGTCTTCTTAAAATTAGTTGTACAGCATGCACCAACTTTTATCAAGAATAGAGTTTTCTGAAAAATCGATTCTTGCAGACTATTTAAATGGCGCTGTACTATAATTAAAATAATTTAAAATAAAATGACAATTTAGTAACAAACCAATAGTTTTACAATATTTTATTTAAAAATTGAGTATAAATAAAGAAAAAAAGAAATGAAATGAAATGAAATTTTCGGTTTTATTTAATAACTTCTAACGTAACAGAGTAAATTTTTTCAAATTTGAATAAAGTAATAAATTACGCATATTTGCTCGATTCAACAAACTTTGTAGCTATTAAGATAGGTAAAATCTCCATGGTGAGGCTCGAATACCCTGAATAAATATTTATTTGACTCAGATTTAAAAACAAACGAGATAATCGAGGCGATAAAGATCTCTGCTACACACTGTATATGATTTAAAGGTTATTACAGGTAAACCCCCGACTTTTTAGGCAAACCGATAATTCGGCACCTTCTTTAATCCGGACAAAATTACGGAAGCAACTTTGAATACCCGCGTCCACTAGACTAGTTTATTGAACGCCCACAGCTGACGTTTTGTGTAGGGCGCGGTTATTTACACTTACTTGTAGGTAGTGATACAGCAATTTTGTAGGATTCTTAACTTATTTTGCTTATATTTAACCCTATGGTTTTACGGTTAGTGCGGCAAAACGGGCAATTCGGTAAGACTTTGGAACCAAAAACCAAAAGTGCTGGATAATCGGTGTTGTACCTGTATCCATGTCTACTAGAAACTTCAATTCGAATGCTAAATCAACTTCGTTTGATAAACTTGAAAGTTAAAAACTTGTGATAGTTATTTTTGCACAATACTTTGTAGCATAACTTGAAATCAGTGATAAGAAAATATCTTTCTTATACTTTCCATATTTAAAAAAACAATTTTATTTTAAGTTAATAAATATTTTCAAATTTTATATCTTCGATTCGATAAAAATATTGTTTGGTTGAAATGGTAGTTAAAAAAAGTTACAATCATTCAGTGTCGTTGATAATCAGTCTGATCTGCTTTTACGCCTTTTAAAAACTTTTATGTAAGAAGACGCATTAAGCAACGTTTCTTAGCTATGAATGTACGCATTAGCATGTGAATGTAGCATACTTCGGAATTCAAAAACTTTTCTTACCAGTTAGGCAGGTACTTAGACGGTAATTTTCTAAATTATCTCTGAATTTTCCGGAAATTGCTTTGAAGGATATGAATAAATTGTTCTGAATAATAATTTGTTCGAATCTGGAACTGCATCTTTTACTTCGACTCAAAGAAGTGTTTGTGAGGTACGGATGGATGGTCGTCGTTGGCTTAGCAGTAGATTTAAGATATTGTCACGACTCGGGCAGAATGAACACAAATAAACAGGTAATTTAACACCAAAATACTTTCAAAAATTATCTAGATAGCAGAGTATGGGTGGGACTTTGTGTAAAACCGTAACCTAATATTTAGTTTATATTGTTAAGTTCGTCATAATTGTATACATTAGTAATTTCATATTGTTTATATTTCTAAAATGAGTGCTACCATGTGTTATGAGTGTGTAACACTTGACAGGAAAAAATGTTTTAACGCTTATTTTACTGTTTTAAATATTATTTCATTTAATTTTACAGCTTTTTAACACATTTACTCTTTTAGTGCATTATTTTTTGCTAATAAAAAAAATTATGTAACTAAATAAGTCCCCAAAAGCTTTGACAAATTACTTCATAACAAATATGCAGTGTTGCGCAATAGTATGAAAACAGACAAATTAATATCTAGAATACTCTGGAAGATATAACAAGGAAATTTGTTAACTGACCACAATTGTGTGTTTCAGATTTGATGAAAATATAGAGGTTGCAATACGACTTCCGGTTCAACCGGAAACGGACTCAAACTTTGAAATTTTAAATAGATCACCCTAAATATTTTTTTATTTTTGGATTTCTCTTTATGAGTACATGGATCTCAAGTCAACCGTTTTCGTGAAATTTATATTTTTACAAAAATTTTGAGCGATACAGCACTTTCAAAAATTTTCAACATTTAAAAAGGCAGTACAAATTCGTTTAGAAATTTGGATTGACAATAAATTAAGTTATACTTCGCACTAGCTACATTTTAAAAAGGTTTATACAGGACGTTTTTAAACTTGGTCAAACTTGTGAAAGTTTAGACATTGATCAATCATTTTTCTTAAATAAAACACCCTATATCTTTTACAGTCTTATAAAAAATGCAACTGTCCTTCGAAAACGTTAAACGTGTTTAATACCTAAAATTGATATTTTCCGAGATATCGCAATTTTATTGTTACTTAATTATTAGGGCAACGCAATATTTTCAAGTAGGCTACGAATGTAGACCGCGGTATTTTTTTTTTTTTTTACAAGAAATAAGTATTTTAGATTCTAAATATTTATCTGTTTCTATACTTTTGAGCAGCACTGTTTATTTTAATTATTCAGTAATTTCGGCGTTAACTTTTTGAATTTTTAAAATATAATACGTACACACAACATTTACAAGATCAATGATTTTTTTTGGATTTATTAAGGAAGATAAAATTTTCATCTAAACCCTCCAAGTTGCTTCTTCCTAAGACTACGAAACGAAATAGTATTAGTGTTCGTTCATCTAAAAAATTTTAAGTTTTTGAAAAAGATTGGTAATTTAAAAATATTACAAAATAACTAACCTAAACATGCTACACTTCCAGCTAGTTTACTTTTTTATTGTAAACAATAGAGCCCTGGTCTTTATTACAAAATATTTACAGGTTCACAACATTTTTTTAAATGTGAAATTGAATTTTATATATCTTCAATTGTTTATCATATAACATATAACTGATAAAAAAAATTATTTTTGTTTTAATTATGGCCTACAAATTCTTTCGGTGCCTTTGAATCAGGGATGGAAAACGTAACGTAACGATACCCGATAACGTTATAATAACGATTCAACTATAATTTTTTATACAATAACGTAACGATATTTTTATAACGTTATATAACGTTATAATAACCGATAACGTTTCGTTAAAGTTATTTTGTATCGTTATTCTCTATAAATTAAATTTTTATATGGCGATCTTTATATTTTCAGAAAATATAATATTTTGTCCGTATTTTAGAAATTAAAATGAAAATAAAATATCTCAACGTAATTTTGTACTATTTTCAAATTTACATTTACAGATCCCAAAAATAATTTCAGAGTTACAAATAAAAATTATTTTTATACAGCATGTTTCTTAAATAATGCGAAAAAAATCAGGAGGTGATTTCTTATCGAAAATTAAGGGGGTCTTTCATATTTTTTTTACCTTTAAAGTCTCCTTAAAGAGTTACACCCCCCTAGAGGGGATCGGTAAAATTGGGTTTTTATTTTATTTCTCAAATTTGGATAAATGTTAGAGAATGATATTCGGTAGATGTTTTATACTTATTAAAAGGTTTCCCATAGTAATATTTTTAATCATCTCCCACCTTCACAGGAGGCTGAAAAGTGCGACCCCTGTTGGTTTTGTTATCAGGACTTTTTGGTGGGTTGAAATTTTGCAATTTAAATTGTTTATTGAGAACTTGATTTATTTAGAAGTTTTTTTTATTCTTTAATGTTCTCGTTAAACCTACAGTTTCTGAGTAAAAAATTATATGAATGAACATGAACCATCAAATATTCCAATATAAAACGATTCATTTTGGTGGTTACCTTGGTTTGTTTATGTTCATATGTTAATTTTGACGTTTACGTGGCGACAACGCTAAAACGCCCGTCAATTCTACCCAATATGAACATAGGCATCATATTCACTCATTTAATTTTTTACTTAAAACTGTAGGATTTACGAGAAAAACTAAAGAATAAAAAAAGGTTCTAAATAAATCAAACTAATAAAAAAAAATTTAAATTGCAAAATTTCAACTCACCAAAAAGTTCTGATTAAAAAACCAACAGGGGTCGCACTTATCAGCCCCCTATGAAGGTGGAAGATGATTGAAAATACTACTATGGGAAACCTTTTAATAAGTATGAAACATCTACCGAATATAATTCTCCTACATTTATCCAAATTTGAAAAATAAAATAAAAACCCAATTTTACCGATCCCCTTTAGGGGGGTGTAACTCCGAAAGAAGACGTCTAAGAAAAAATTGTTATATGAAAGACCTCACTTTATTTTCGATAAGGAATCACCTTCCGAATTTTTTCGCACTATTTAAGAAACACCCCGTATATCATAATTCATGTAACGTTATATAACGTTATATAACATAACAATTCATTTTTTTAACGTTATTTATAACGTTATGTAACGAAAACAAATAATAAATAACGTTATACAGTAACGTAACGATTTAAAACGTTATTCCATCCCTGCTTTGAATTGACGCATTTTTATTTCCAAATTAAATTGTAAATATATTTGCGCTTTTTTGTGGATTCACAATGCTACTTTTACAAAATACACATTGATAGGTGATAGGTAAATAATTAATAGATATCTATTGACAGGTAAATTAAAGACAAAAAGAATAATGGTGTTCGATAAAGTGCATTTAAGGCATTATATTATTTTTGCATTCCACTTGAAAAAAAAAAGCTGCTTCAGCTGCTAAAATAATCTGCTCTGCTATTGGTAGTAAAGGTGCTGTGACGCACATTGGAAATTTCGATCTCATTGATCGAGAACCTTCTGATCAACCTCAAAAATTTGAAGACGACTAAGTGCAACACTTATTGGACGAGAACTCAACAAGAGCTTGCTTCACAGCTTGAAGTTACGCAACAAGCCGTTTCTGTTCAACTTCATCTAATGGGAAAAATTAAGAAGGTTCCGCTTGTGCCAACTAAAGACAACAAACAGCAAAGTTTTGATATAGCCGTGGCTTTATTGTTTAGGAATTTAAAAAAATCCAATATCAGATTGTGACTGGCGACAAAAAAATGGGTTCCGTATGATAATCCTAAAGGCAGAAAATCGTGGGTGATCCCAGGCCAGGCATCAACATCGACTTCAAAACCAAATATCCACCAAAAATGTGCTGCTTTGCATTTGGTAGGATATGAAAAATGTACTAAGTATATTATGAATTGCTGAATCCAGATGAAACCGTCACAGCAAAGCGTTACCAGCAACAACTCATTAAGTTGAAGAATATGTTGGAAGAAAAAAGGCCATTTAGTAGTCAAGCAATCCGCCAAGTGATTTTGATTTATGATAATGCTAAACCACCTATCAAAAAAGTGACAAAGAAAACCATCTTTACTCTGGGCTGGGAAGTTATACCCCATGCAGCTTACTCACCACATATAGCTCCTTCTGATTACCACCTATTTCGGGCGCTGCAGCATCACCTGGCACCCTGGCAGATAGCCACTTTAAGGCATCAGAAGAGGTCCGAAATATCCTTGACAACTTTGTTAACACAAAGTCGCCAAGCTTTTATTATGATGGAATTCGAAAACTACTTTCTAAGTGGCGTAAGGTCATCAACTCCAATGGCGATTATTTTAATGATTGAGTTTTTTAAATTGTTTTATCAATAAACTTTGATATTTGTTAAAAAAGGACTGAATTAATTTGTAGACCTAATATATGAAATGTTTTCAATTACGCAATTTAAAAGCTCTTAAAATTTTCTAGTATAAAAAGTAATAGGAGAATATTATTTTTAAGCTTAGTGAATGTTAAATAAAGTTCTGGCTAAATAATAGGAAAATAAGTAAAATTGTATTAACGGCTAAAAAATGTTCGTTTTTAGCCAAGCTCTATAAGAGACTCCGCAATCGTGTTTGTGTGTGTGTCTATAAAACAATCAAATTTTGTTATTGTACATAATGGCATAAATTGTTTGACTGGAAGCACTAAAATAAATTTTACAATTATTTTTATTTTCAAAACCTTCACACCACTTATGAAACACTTTTATATTATGGCAAATTCCAATTGAACAAACATTGACAATGGTTAACGAGGATCAAATCTCTGCTAATTCTAGCGTGAAATCTAAATTGTGAGCATTTGCATTCTAAACCGCAACACTTAGTATCTTTTCATTCCAATCAATTCTATTATTCTATCCGGCGGTGGCTCTAATAAATGGTGTTCATGAACAATTAAAAAAGCCCTCGGTGCTTTGTGACAACTGCACCGAACTTCTATATCGGCGGGGACACTTTTCGAACGATTCTCGACTGTAAGGAAGTATATTTAGTTGATTCAATGAGTTAGAAGACGGAGTCTAATGAAAATTAGTGCTGGCCATGGCGCTTCTTATTTTGTACAGGGCGAATACATTATTGAAAATTATCCATGTTCTGACCATGACAAAATTAATATTTATGTTTGCGTATCGCAATATTTATTTTACTCATTAAAATGAATTTAAATTAAGTTAACTTCAACATATTAGTAAAAATCCAAATTTTAAAAGTGAAGAATATTTCTTATTATGTAACATGTGTATTTTAAATGTAACGTAAGAAATTAGAAAATATATCGTCTATCAAATTTATTAATATGTTAAATAGTTTCATTTTATTTATGTCCTAAATTAGTTTGTGCTGGCGGATAAAAAATGCATTTTTGCTATAGCGGTTAAGTGCGTGAAGTTGGAACGTCAACCAAAGGCTCAAATGCTCAAATGTTTCATCTTTCAGCGCCCGATTTACGCTCCAATAAACCCCAAATGTTTTTTATTTTTCTCCATTACTTTCCAAGATATAATCAACATATGACCCGGAATACAATACATTATATCTCGGCAACCAGTAAAGTGTTTTGGGTATTATTTGAGCTTAAATCAGGTGCTAAGAGTTGAGAATATTTTGAAAATTTGCATCAATGGTTCTAGTGCCAACTTTTTGCATTACAGCGGATGACGCTTGAAAAAAATCTTCAAAAAAATTTCACTTATTTTGATTTTACTTTAAATATTTATTTATCACAAAATTTATGTGATACATCCATCATTTATTTATTAAACTAACGTTTTATTAATTCAAGAAATATGTATATTTACAGGGTTGGTAACCGACTAAAAATTTTCATCTTTATGTAAAATGACAAAATTTGTACCAAAGTGAGTTATTACTGTAGAGAAAGTTAAACGAATCATGTACCGTCAACCCTCAAACTTCGAATGGTTAAATCTTCGAACAATGTGAAACTCGAACAAATAATCAAAGAAAAATCCTGTTTTGAAACTCGACCACAAACTCGAAAGTCGAACAAAGAATCGGTTTTTATGGTTTTCCATTTATTTTTATAATACCTTTTATAATTCCTATTCGCTTATATTTCTCCTACTATTATTATTAATTAATAATTATACAATATTTTTTATGTATGTAGTACTATATTATTAATAAAAAAATCTTAATATTAAAATTAAATATAATTGTTTTATCGTTATTTACCAATCCATTTTTTTAACAATAGGCACCTTAGATGTTTTATAGTGGGCAAATTTTGAGGATTTGAAACGGATTAGTTCAATTTACATTATTTGTGATGAAAAAGTGTAACTCGAAAGTCAAACGTTCTTGAAAGTCGAACCGTCTCCTAGAACAGACTCTGTTCGAAGTTCGAGAGGCGACTGTATTATAACAGGTGATTCAGTTTGATTGTCGCACCCCTATAACATTGTTATTTTAGAGGAAACCATTAAAAACCTTAAATATTTGTAAAACGTGGTAAGTTCTTTATCGAATTTCTTTCAAATGTTTTTCCTAAGACTGGCGAATGGCGATAGTAAGCTTTTTAGAAAATAGAGCTTCTGTCAATGTACTTTTGTTAGTGTGTACTTAAGGCGTTTCAATTTAATGCTCACAAAATAAGGATTTTTCATCAAAACAATAAAGCACAATTAGACAAGTTATTAACTGTTTATTGCTACAGCGAACGTGCTTTCTTAAGTTAAATACAATAATTTTGTGATAAATAAAAAATAACTTTCAAACTCTTTTTTTCTTAAAAATTTTTCCGTCTGCTAATTTTTTTAATGCACTATTGGATTTGGAATTTATTTCTCTATCACAATTAATAAAAAAAAGTATACCATGTAATTTCAAAAATAAAAGTTGATTATCGCCAGTCGACATATTTCATCGTAGAAAAAAACATTTGAACGTAATTCGATGGCGAATTATCCACAATTTACAAAAGTATAAGGTTTATAGGGGTACGACAGTCAAACTGAATCACACTGTATACTACAAGGTAACACCGACACCTGGTGATCGCGTTTTTGTTTGTATCGCTATTTAAAACAATATTTCAAGTAAAGTAAGTAATACAATTTAGTGATTGAAAAACGTTGAATAATAAAGGACCGGAGACTCTTGACTTCTGGGTGTTTGGATTTACAGAACAATCGAAACTATGGTACTTAATGGCGTATGTTCGTATGTAACATAGCTTTAAGGGTTAAATCCCCACTTCGCTAATACTTATTCGTGTACATATAGATGTGTTTAAAAATACTTATAACGGCTACTTTTGTTGTATTATTGGCGTTATTAACAATGAAAACATATCTTCTCAACAAAACCCGTCTTGTTCAAGTTTTAAATATGACACTAATAAATTAAATGAGAATGCAAATGAACTGAAAATCATTTTAATGTTTGTTAAACTATAACGCGCAAATTCTAGACCCAAGTTTTTTCTTATTTTTAATTTGATCACGCTTCGTTCTTATATTAAACGACCCTATTTCATAACTTATGAGGTACTTGAGTGAAACCTACGTCATTTGGAGCAATTAATCAAACTGTTAAGAATTATTTAGTGACCTTATCAAATAAATAAGTGCATTTAACATTTCGGAAGCTCTCTACTTAAAAATATGTGCTGGAACACGCCACTTAATGTTTCTAAAATAGTTGTTTTATAAACATATCTGCTTAAGTACGCATACTTGAGCGAAGTGGTATAGTGTATAGTTCTTGCATATGGTTATTATAATTCATGTCTATGTGTACTGACAGACGTTTACATGTAACGTGTATTCCAAATCACCTCGCTGAAGGATATACCGTAAGATTTCATATTTTAAAACAAACAAAACTTTAATAATCAAATATTTGGCTTAATTCACTCTAAATTAAATATTTGGGTTAATTTATTTGATTTAAGTATTAAGTGAATGGCGCAATATTTTATTTTTGTTTATAGGAATGTCAAAATTAAAAGGACATGATGTATAATGATATCAGTTAATTTTCATTACGCCAGTCATACGTATTAATAAATTAAAATGTAATAAATGAGATGATTTTTTATTTGATTCATTTATTTTTATAATTATTTTAAATTAAAATCACTTCCTTTTTTTGAAGCATCTCTTGTTAAAATGTTAGGTTAGTTTCAGCATCAGTGGCGTAGGTAGGATGCTTCCATGATGGGGATTAATAAACGCAAAAAGAGCTGAGGACCTATTTTTTTAGGTCACCACTCTCTTTTTAAGTTTTTTTTTTAGCAGCAGGATGTTTGATGTTTCATCATGCGGGGTTAATATACGGTAATCAAAGCCGA
Organism: Elmis aenea; assembly: GCA_947652605.1. Lineage (NCBI taxonomy): Eukaryota > Metazoa > Arthropoda > Insecta > Coleoptera > Elmidae > Elmis > Elmis aenea. The sequence continues at coordinate 32,057,716 of OX393579.1, read as the reverse complement.
AGACCTTTTTTTTTTGCACAAAATGTATTGTTCTCCTGCTCTATAACGACCCACCTGACCCCCTGCCTACGCCACTGATCAGCATAATTCATTTGATTTAAAAAACGTATGTAAATAACTCGCTACAACAGGTAACTTTTTTCTCCAATAGTTTTTAAACTTCAATAATGTAATACAATTACGTCTTAAATAATGTTTTATGAATTGTTATGACGTGTTTGAAAGTTAGTTTTTGTGTTTGTTAATAGAAACATGAACACTGTTCTAAAAGCATTTGACACGTAGATTATAAAAGAGTAAGCTTTCTTTATTTATACAAAAATTTACTTAGTAGATTTACACAATTGAAAAAATTAAGTTTTTGTTGAACCCATTAATGTAAAATAAATTATTACTCGTATGTATGATATAAACTGAAGCAGAAAGTTTAGGCTCAAACAGCCCTAGGTATGCATAAACAAATAATATTTACAAAAATAATGCAATGGAACACATTAATTTTAATTACACATTTTATAACTTATATTTAGATTCTGCAAAGGACTGTAAATATTTAATGAATAAACTCATTTAAAAAAATTAATTTTGAAACATTTAGTAAAATTACCGCATTGTCGAGGAATAATTTTTTATTTGAACGCATTGAACAATTTTCAAAATCAGTCTCTGAAACCAAGCAAAACTGGAATTCGTGTTAATCAATGTTCTTTACGTCCCACTTGCAGACGACCATGTAATTGCGAAGGATGAATATTAATATGAAAAGTATTAGAAATGGGACCTAACGATAAAAACTCTAAAAAGTGAGTATCTCATAATAGAAGCATCTAGAGAGGGGAATAATCAAGAAAGAAGAAAGTTAAAAATACCACCAATGATGACGCAAATGAAGTAGAGATCAAAATCTTGCGGGGAAAGGATAGCACGTCACAAAACAATTACAATTAGGTCTGTAGAGCTGCAAAGTAAGAAAAGAAACAAAAATTAGAATCTACAAGACCGTAGTCAAGAGCATAGCAACATATTACTCTGACACTAGGGGTACCAGAAAAACGGCAAAAATACACTATTACCGATGGAAATGGATTTCTGATAAAGTTGTAGAAATTTCGCTCTACAACAGGGATGAGCAACTTTTTTTTATAACGAGCCAACTATAAATTCAAAAAAATTTTGCGGGCCGCATATTAGAAACGTAAAATATGAACATTAGATGATAAACACAAATTATCTCTTTATTAACAAAATGAACAAAATAACAACCCTATATATTTAATAAGTCAAAAAATAAAGCTTTGACGGGCCTCACGAAAAAGTGAAACGGGCCGCATGCGGCCCCCGGGCCGCGGGTTGCTTATCCCTGCTCCACAAGATTGCATGGGAAATACGGAGATGGCAGAATGAATGAAAATTGATACAACGATAGAAAACACTGAGGATGCAAAATTTTTATGGTGATACGGATACGTATGACGAATGGAAGGTGTCAATGTACAAAAAAAAATTGAATTAAATACCAACACAAAGAAGACGAAAGAAGAGGCCAAGAAGAATAGAAAAGGATAATAGCGAGAAGTGAAATCTCCAAAATGAATATTGGAGAGATGTGGAGCTGAATGGAAGCTAGGATGCAGAAAACGACGTCAGTTGTAATAAACCACAAATACGTGTATACAAAGAAAAGTTAAGTCCTTATTAATTGCAATTAGTTTTATTTACAATAATTTAATATTTGAAAACTACTTCGTCTATTGATCTTTAAATAATTTCTAATGTAGTCATAAATAACTTTTAATTACTCGACTAGCTTTACATTTTAATAAAATTAATTAAATGCGAATGAACATAATACTTAATAATGGCAATTTTTGTTTAATTATAATTACTGTCTTATTATTTTTATTGGTTTTTATGTCATACATTTTATTATTCCAGTAACACTTAAGATGCAATACTTATTTTGTACTGACGCTAATAGGGAATTAAAAATATAATTCTTATTAATTAGACTTCCAATAAAATTAATATAAAGTGTTGCTTTGGCCCATAATTTTCCGTCGGCACAGTTTTCATTAATAAAATCGTATAGCATGCAATTTTGTTGGTTGAAATTAAAAACTAAAAGAAAAAACGAGGATTCTGACTTCGTTTGCGACAGTATAAATTGTCACGTATCTTAAAATAATTTTTTCTCAAACAAATAAGATCCAACAAATTAGAATTAGTGAGCTGCTTTAAATTTTTGTATTAAATTGATTTTTCCTGCTTTTGTTCGGCCTGGTTTTAAAATAATGTGGCAATAACTTTCTTTTAAATTCTTGTTTTCATCCATTTAATGTTCTATTTGTCTATTTGTTCATATGTGTCTTAATTTTTTAGAATACGACTTTCAAGTGAACCCAAATATTAATGTGATTTTAACAGAACGTTCGGATATCTAAATTACTTTTGATAGCTACTTGTGCACATATTACGATAACATTTTATGCAAAACTAAATTTAAAATCAAACTCCACAACACACGCCTATAATTTATGTTAATTTTTCATTCTCAAGTTGATTAAAAATTCGTTCCGCTAAAGTGTGTAGCAGCCAAATAATTGTGCAAGTAAATGGAAATAATATTACAACATAAGCTCTATATATCAATCACTTGCAATATTTCATTCTATTTTCTATAACAAACAAATAAAAAATAGTGTGACCTCAAAAAATTAAAAGAGTATTTGTCAACGAGTTTTTTTGTATAGTTAAACGTAATTAAAAAATACTAGAAAGCGGTTAAAATTTTAGGTGTGTTATATTTTAAATTTTGAAGAAAAATAATAGTGTACATATAATATTAATAAAATATTATAGTGACTGTGATAAGTTTTGGGCTTTAGTTTAAAACTCCTCAAATTGTCCAAAGGCACGCGTCACGCGTCTACATCAAAAGAATGAACACGCTTTCAAAATTTAGATCTTTAGTGGCTTATTGCCAAAGTTAAGCTAGTAAAGAAGTATTATAAGATGTAACATCTAATTTTGCAAAAGCCGAAAGAACTTTTTAAATTATCAAAACCGTCAAAGGAAAGGGTATAAGAAGTGAGAACTAGAGAAAAATTAAATTTTAAATTTAAAATAAAATATAGGGTGTTTCATAATTGAATGCTGATCCTTAAGGGTGTTATTCCTTGGATGATTTTAAGAAAAAACGTTCATATCAATGTAGGTCCGCAAGCGCCATATTTTTGAGATACAGGGTGTTAAAAGTTGAAAAAAACGGTTTTTTCGTAATATTTTTGATACCGCTTTAGATATTTTTTTGAATTTTAGTAGGTACTAACTAGGCATAAAATGCATTTTTTTCAGAAAAAAAAAAAGTTCTATTTCAGATATGACAATGAGCTTATAAAATAAACAAATTCTGTTTCTTGCCTACTACAACTAGATACTTATGTACTCTTTTACTCTTCAAGAGTAATAGCCTTTTATTTTTTTACTCGAAAACCGTTCGTCGGACAAAAAAAGTCAAGAGGCCAGTTTTACTAAGAGATAAAGCAAAATTATAAAAATGACATTTATTTTGAAAAAAAAACAGTGGCGTATCATTTTTTTCATTAAAAATATTCAAGGACATGTTAATACGGACGCCATTGGTAGAAAAAGAACAATTTTTTTTTTGAAAAAAATGTGTTTTTATGCCTAGTTAGTACTTACTTAAATTCAAAAAAAAATCTAAAGTTGCATCAAAAATATTACGAAAAAACCGTTTTTTTCAACTTTTAACACCCTGTATCTCAAAAATACGGCGGTTGCAGACCTACATTGATATGAACTTTTTTTCTTAAAATCAATTATCCAAGGAATAATACCCTTAATGATCAGCATTCAATTATGAAACACCCTGTATGTATTAGGTCATTCAGTATCAAATGTTCGATTTCCTGAAGTACAAAGTTTGACGTTGGCATTCCTGACATTTCACTTTGATGGACACTTATTTTTTATTTTTTTATTGAGAAGGTATATCATCGATCTTTTAAACGCACTTTTTGTCTTGTGATAAATTAAAATTTTGTTTTAAGTGTGACATTTCTGACGATGAATTATAATGTACCCTACTACTTGGGAGAAAATGCGTATAATAAAGTGTGTTAATATGGAGAAAACATTTTTAAGGATAAGTCTGATATGGTTTCTGTATAATTGTCTTACACGCCAATAATTTAAAACTCTTCTGGCGAATGTTTATTAAAAACGTTTAATGTTTTTATTGAACTTTTAATGGTTAATCTAAAAGTTTAAAGCGACCTGCGATTAATAAAAACATTAATACATTTGATACGCTGATACTTTACTTTATTTTATAAATATCCACATTCAAAAACGTTCCACCACTTATTTTCACATACCACATTATTATGATTATTTTCTCTTGGGATGTATACCGTGCTATACGAGGTTTGCTTTAGTCGTCTAAGAATGAAACCATGTTAGGTATACGAAAGTTGGCTGTGTAGTTGTTTATACTTTTCACAACTATTTATATCTAATTATAAAGGTTTTTTTGAAAAATGTTACTGTTGATACTTTTTCTACATTATAAATAAATAATTAAATAACCTCAAAGTCTTGACTTGACAGTTTTTTAAACTGACTTTTACAATATCTAATTTAATAACACAAAATCAGGTTATTCGAAACGGGACAAGACAAAATGAGAACAAGTTCTTAACCCTTCACTTAACATCAAGTCGCGTATTTGTGAATTTACCAAAGATTTTTATACAACTTAATTTGTAAGTAAAAATTAAGCGACTAAAAAGATTTTTAATTAAATTTATTTAAATAAAAATGTATTCTATTTAAATATGCTAAGTGTCTATTAGCAATCACAGCGCTTGAAGTGAATTCGAACGTTTTCTTGGTTGCTGCTTTTAATTATAAAAAGAAACCAATTAATTCCAATAAAACTCGAGTAAAAGAAGTCAATACTTATTTCTGTTCAATCACAAGCAATTTGATCTAACCACAGCTTCTAACAGACCCTAATAGCGCTCGTCGAACGCGACCAATTTTATTTGAAAACGCTTCAATCAAGCAGCTCTTGACTTTCCCGCAACTTAACTTCTGAATCAACACGAAAAAAAGAACATCACAAACTTAAGTTTAATCGTTAGATATACCTAATCAATGATGAACAACTGCATAAAATAAATTTTTATAAATAAAATGCTCAAAATTAAATTTGGAATGAACAATATATTTTATACATAACCTTTTTTCAGATTAAATAAAAGAAAACGCAACTTACAAAGTTAGTTATCTTTTTCAAGTCCATGATTGTACTTTTCTTTCTAGGCACAGCGGTTTTAGTTGGCTAGATCATTAAAATGGGGGTGTCAGTTTAATTTTGTCTTCCTATTTTTCCAATTAATTTATTCATGAGATTTAACAAAATACCCTTTTCAATAATTATGTTTCGTTTTTTTTAATTTATTGTTAAACCGTATTGTGCAAAAACTTTATTTAGTTGCGGGTTAATGTGAAGTTGCATAGTTGCTGTCTTGTATGTACTTTGTAGCAGCTTGGTAAACACTGCACTCGAGAATAACGTTCAGGAAGGTGAGTGTGGCATTCTAGGAACGTCAATAAGTTGGGCTTCCAGCAACGACAGAAAATATTCGGTAAAGTAGGTGTTTTTTTGTAGCTTTCATACAAGCTGTACTTTTATTATTTCGTTTATTCCAGGACAATCATCGCAAACATTGGCAATGTTGTACAAAGGAATGGTTAGTGACCACTTAAATTTAATTTGTAAACAATATAATGTTGAAATAAATTTATTTTGAAACGCAGCTAAGATGTTTAAGTGTATTTTTAAGAAATAACTTTGAAAAATAAAAGGGTTGTATTAATGACTTCATTCGCTTTTTTCAACTTCAGTATGCACTAAAATGAGGAGTATAATATTTTTCGACTTGTTTAATTATAAAATTCAATTTATAAAATATTTTATTCTTATTTTAATGTTCTTTTGCAATAAATTATCATCCATTAGAGCGAACAAAGTACCGACCGATGTCGAACCATCGACGAATAAATCTGATCTTTGCAAGGTAATACAAATCTTGCAGAATCTCAAAGAACTAGATGACAACTCTAGCAAACTTTTTTGTCGGCCAATCAGAAGCCATTCTCTCTATACTTTATTCGAGAGAGATTCGAGGGATCTTTAAATTGGTGATTTCGTATTACTCGGCATTCTTCATCCTTAGTTACATCGTTTCATTTTAGTTTAATTTGATATAAACGCCATAATATCGATTAAATTGTCTGAAATGGGTTGTGGTTGTGACTGTATTATTGCGGTAGCATTTGTTTCTTGAACAACAGCACAAAACATAATATAATTTCATCAAAATTTAAAAATCAATTTCTTGACCTTGCTCAAATATGTTTTTAACTTCTTACTTACTTATTACTTAACTTAACTTTATTTTAAATATTCATCATATCAGAGTACTGTAAATATTTAAGTGCAAATGTATCGTTCAAACATATACAGTCAATCCTAACATTTACCCTACAACCTAGAATCTTAAAAAAGGGCTTAAAATGTTTAATAAATTACCTGTGGAAATTAAACAAACAACAATTTGAAAAAATCATGTATACAGGGTTCTCGTTTTTCGAGGGCCACTATGGGGATCTCGTAAACGGTAAGAGTTACGACTTCAGTTAAATTGGGGCAAAGTTGTATATTCAGGTGCTTAATAATTCGATGCAAACAGAACTTATCTAGCTCTTTTACTTTTTGAGATATAGGGAAAAAAGTAAAAAAGTGGATTTTTGTTTTTTGCCCGTAACTTTTTCATTTGATGTCGAATTTCATTTCTATGAAAACTTTTTCATGGCCACTTTTTGCAAGGAATCAGAATCCCCAATTATATTTTCCGTGCGACGTTTCGTTTTTTAAAAACCATCATCAGGTCAATTTTTTCTTATGTACGTTATATCTGATTTTAACGCCAATTTGTTAAGCATTTTTTCCTGAATTCGACAATGTATAACACTTGGCACATTTTTGAAACAATTGTTGTTAAAAATGGCAAAAACAAATATTTTTTTTTAAATAAATCCTAATCGGCATGGTAAATAATTGTCTTTGTCCCTTTTTCCTTGGAAGCACATAAGTAAACCGCATGAAATTACTATTTAAGGGATTTAATTAAAAAAATAGGTATTAATAAATATGTTAGGAATGCATTAACATTGTTCACGTAGCAAATATTTTTAGAATATTTTCTTTGGTTAAGTAATAATTTTCTCTAAAATGTGTTAATCCTTATTAGGCATACAATTATTTGTAAAACGGGTCTAGAAAAATTCTTCGCCCACAATTCTTCGCCTCCACAATTCTTTGCCCACAATTCTTCGCCCACAATTCTTCGCCGCCACAATTTTTTGCCGCCACAATTTTTCGCCGCATATAAGCAAATCACAAATTTTATTTGTAAATGTAATTGTTTTTATTTATAACGTAATTTTTACAGATTACTTTACATTAGCCCTAGTTGTATCTTGTATATTAATACTTCTTTTAATATTATGTTTAAAAATTTAAATAGCGTATGTTGTGATTTTTAATCTTGTTTATGTTATTATAGTATGAATAAAAATTAAATTAACCTGACCTGACCTGACCTGACCTAACCTAACATAATGTAAAATAAGCTGTAAAAAATACGTTATAAATAAAAAAAACACATTTACAAACAACATTTAGGATATGCTTGCATGCGGCGAAAAATTGTGTCGGCGAAGAATTGTGGAGGCGAAGAATTGTGTAGCGAAGAATTGTGGGCGAAGAATTGTGGAGGCGAAGAATTGTGGAGGCGAAGAATTGTGGAGGCGAAGAATTGTGGGCGAAGAATTGTGTAGCGAAGAATTGTGGGCGAAGAATTGTGGAGGCGAAGAATTGTGGAGGCGAAGAATTGTGGAGGCGAAGAATTGTGGGCGAAGAATGTTCCGAACACATTTTAAAACATCACAGAGAAACTTTTTGAATTATTAACTTTTTTCGTGGCCTTAGCTCTGAGTTATCATGTTGCCTATTTGCGTTAAGATGTAATTATTAATCTTAATCATTACACCTATTTTTTCTTTTATAAACTTGTTATCAAAAAACAATAAAAAATTTTTGATTGAGTCAAACCAACATGCAACAAAATACAATCGAGTTTGAGAAAAAAAAAAACATTTGGGCAGTTAAGTTTGAATATTTTGAATTACATCGAATAATAATATTATATAATTAATAAATAGTAGCACTAAAATGTTTCAATTAAGTTACAGCTTATCAAATTGAATTAAATTTAAACAAAACAATAACATGATAATTTCCACTCCTTTAGTACTTCATGTATCTTACTCTTACAGTCATCATATGCATTAAGAGTTCAAATTTCATTACGCATATATTTCCTATTCAATGACATCATTTGTTTCATCTTCTTAAGATGATCTCTAATTACATGGTATCAATATGTGCACAAAAAGTCAATTAAGTAGTTGGTGACTCATTTGTATAATTATAATTTGTTGTAAATTACGAATAAAATTATCTTGCCATTCTAATTAGAAGACTGATCTTGAGTCAGTAATATATTCATCAACCATGCCATTTTTTTTTAAATTACAATGTAATAACAGAATATTTTTTTATTTACGTATTTTTACAGCGGACACCTTTTAAATATTTCCCCAATAATATTATAGGCCGTAAAAACGTCAAAGAAATACTAAAGATCTATTAAAGTAATCCGGAGACGTGGCCACAACATATAAAAGTCTGTTTACGTAAGCTCGAATTAAAACACAAAATACAAGTGAGTCTGTTCCTTGAAACCTGAATATAACGGGATATACTCGTGCACAGAGCTTTTAATGTTTCTTAAACATATAAACAATACGGAACCGGTACAGCTACACTGTTAAAATACTAAATAACATTTTTTTTTCACTTACAACTAGGACATTCTTTAGGCATCGTAGTTGGTAGTTTTGCGTTTATTAATATAATTTAAAGCAATAAATATTAAAAATTCGCAAACAGCTTCCTTTATAATAAAAATAGGAAGCTAATATTAAATGGTTTGGATTTGACTTAAGCAACATTCTTTTTTATGTGTTGGAATTAAATTCGATGCCAACGCAAAATATTTAGGTTTGAGTTTGAAAACTTAAAAAGTATTGCTCCAAATTTTATTTGCAACACAAATAATAATTAATAATGTAGGTACTAATATAAACGCAACAGTTTTATTGCTATTTATAAAAAATAGGTGGCATTTAATAAAAATACAGATTTTTAAAAGTACGGTTGAGTTACGATTATAAAATATTTTTGTAAATAAAGTACCAAAAATATATTAGCTGTCATTATACGAGATATCCACCTCATGTGTATTTCCTGTAAGAGATTTTTTGTACCTAAAATCAATCATTTGTCAATCATTCATGTCCTTGCTTTTAATAATTATATGTACAAAATTTAAACAAAATTTAAACTTTAACAACTAATTAATGCTAAAGAAAAATAATTTATATGTGGTTTAAACTAAGGTGACCAACCGTCCTCCTTTAGGGAGGACAGTCCTCCTTCTTTCACTTCTGTCCTCCCTTGAAAAGTGTCCTCCTTTTTGTCCTCCTTTTTGTCCTTTTCGATATTTGAAGACTAAAATCTGTAAATCTCCGTATTCGATCGTGAAGAAATTAGAAGACTGAATGTATACAGGGTGTCCCAAATTCGAGGAAATGCATAGGGATCTCGCTTATCTTAAGAGCTACGAGGTCGGTTAAATTAGGGCAAAGTTGCGAAATTAGATGCTCATTAATAATCCAAAGAGAAATTGGAAATATCTCAAACGGAATCCGAGAAAATTAGAAAAAACTGGAAAATACGATTTTTGAAAATCGTATGAAATATTTTGAATGTGTAAAGACATTGCCCAAGCAACTTTTCAAACCGAATCGAATAGTGGTCACAATTTTTTTTTAGATTGATTCATTTTTGTTTTATGACAACCAACTTTATTTTTTCTTATGGGCGCAATTTTTGCTATTTACATAATCAAATAGCATTTATTTTTCTGAATCCATTGATTAATCACACATGGTATTTTACTTTTTCTTTCATTGTCAAATTTCAAAATATACGTTTTAAACAATAACCATTATAAATCAGGTTGGCCGGTCATTGTAGTTTATGTTGTTTTCATGACAACCGATCAACAAACTAAAAGTTTTGAAGGCCTGTTAGTCGTAAAAATGAACTTTAATAACGAAGAAAAACGCGATATGCTGCCCATAAGAAAAAACAAAGTTGGTTGTCTAAAAACAAAAACGAATCGACCTAGGAAAAATTTGTGACCACCATCCGATTCGGCTTAAAAAGTTGCTTTTTACACATTTAAAATATTTCAAACTCCAAACGAGTTATAAACGATTTTCAAAAATGGACTTTCCAGTTTTTCCTAATTTTCTCGGATACCGTTTGAAATATTTCCAATTTCTCTTTATGAATTATTTATCGAATTTAGCAACTTTGCCCTGATTTAACCGACCTCGTAGCTCTTAAGATAAGCGAGATCCCCATGCATTTACTCGAATTTGGGACACCCTGTATTTAAATTCTGAAAAATTAATACAATGGGAAAATCAACACCTTGAAATTGATAAAAGATGGATGGAAATATTCAGCCATTTCAAAATTGGACATATTCCATGTAAAAATTTATTTATTCTTGTTCAATTTGTGTTGTGCTGCCCTGGAACTAATGCAGCAGTTGAAAGAGTTTTTTTAATTGCTAATGATTTTTGGACAAGTGAGAAATCGAGATTGAATGTTGATACTCTAGCTGCAGCACTTGCCGAAAATTCAATATGAAGGACATTTCTTGTTCAGATATTTCCAATATATTGTTAGAAGATAATACACTGACAAAAAATATTCATTCATAAATAGTTATAGGCATGTAAGCATAAAATTTCATGTTAGTGTTAGTTACAAATGTTTTTATTACGCATTTATCATATTATAATGTTTGCAATGCATAAAATGTGTCTTTTATTTATTTACTTTTTTTTTTTGCTTTTCAATTTGTGTCCTCCTTTTCATTGTAAGAAAGTTGGTCACCTTATTTAAACACCTCTCTTATAATGGCTGTAGACGTGTGAAAATAGTAAAATAATATAAAGCGTGTTTGTTTTGGTCGATGCATTTAGTTACTTGTTTATAGAGTTTTTTGTATGTTTATTATAAATGAAGTGTGAAAGTAGTACTCACTAGATTTTTTTAAAATTACATTTTTATAAAAGTATTGTCTCTGATAATAGTCAAAATTCACGGAAACTCTAAATTACAAAATCAAATCATAATCAAAGTTCTTAAAAATTTGTGTCCCAAAATTAACGCAAGATTTGAATTAAATAGAAAACAAACACAGTTTTTAGTCTTTAAATTGTTATTTTTTTATTGAATCATAAAGTACATAGGATAGGGTTATTTATGGTATAACACATCGGGCAAATGGCCTCCACGGCTTTGCTGGCATATACGCAATCTTTTGTCGAAATTTTCCATGACCATTCTGCATAAATATGGCTGAATTTCGTTGATGCAGCGTTTAATTTCCTCCTGTAATGCACGGGTGGTTGTGGGCTTGTTGACAGACCTTTGACTTCAAATAACCCCATAAAAAGAAATCTAATGGTGTTAAATCACACGATCTAGGGGACCAATTCTGATCACCGAAACGAGAGAGTACACGACCAGGAAATGTCTCATGCAGTAATTGAATTGTTTCACGAGCTGTATGGCATGTGGCACCGTCTTGTTGAAACCACATATTGGCCACATCAATATCATCCAATTCCGGCAGAAAGAACTGTGTTATCATGTCGCGATATCGAGCACCAGTAACAGTCACTGCTTGACCAGCCTCATTTCCAAAAAAGTATGGTCCAATGATGCCTCCAGCCCAAAATCAGCACCACACAGTGACACGTTGTGGATGCATTTGTTTTTCGACAATCACATGTGGGTTCTCCGAACCCCAAACACGGCAATTTCAGCGATTGACAAAGCCATCAAAGTGAAAATTCCGACCATATTTGGTATGAAATTTTCGAACTGTGGCCCCCAAACTTTCATTATTTTTGAGATATTGTTCAATAATGAAAACACGTTGTTGTATCGTGTAACGCTCCATTTTTACTAACCCTAAACTCTCCGCTATCAAATTGTTTTTCTTTCAGGGTTGCCAACAATTTACAACACAAATGGCGGCAAATTCAAATCTTGCGTTAATTTTGGGACACCCTTTACATACAAAACACTAACGGATACATAACCTTTTCAGAAGTAGCCAGTAAAAAATTTTACAAAGGCCCACTTACGAGAGTAAAAACATCGAAACTGACAGTATTACATACCACATATCTACAATCAACTTCAGTTTCAGTACTCAGCTTCTAAATATTGTGGCACCATCAAACTATACAAGCTGTATTTTCAGTACTATGAAAGATATACGATGCTTTACTGTTTTACACAGTGGCTAGACCTTTTAAAAGACATTTAAAGTTGGTTAGTTATTTTGCTACTGTTTGTGTTTATAAAACTTAATAAAACGATTTTCTCTACAATCTCGAGTCATATAGTATAATGTATTATTCAATTATTATTTTCTTTAACTTCCAAACAATCAGTCAACATGCGAAACCTGCGTTTAATGAAGTTAAAGTTTTCTACCGGAAGAGCTTCAATTTGTCTTGATTTATCGATACTAGGTTTTCTTTCCCGGGATCCCTGTCCATTTTAAGCTATTTTATATTTCCCGGGAAATGCTTTTTGTCCCGGGAATTCCCGGGATTTAAAAAAAGTGTTATTTTCGTCTATTTTGAGCTAAGATCTTTGCAATACTATCATAACTTATCAGAATTTATTATAAATTTCTTTACTAACAGTAAATTATGGACAAACTTTATTTTTATTTCAAAATAATTTTCCTCTTTTATTCTTTTGCTTTTGGTTTGGCGTAAAGAAGCCCGGTCTCCATGACAAATTTAATATCTTTAAAACACTTTTACAGTTTTATTTTTGTGTACCCTGGTAATGCGAAGCTAAATAGCTTATAAATGAAATTTTATAGAGAAAAACGATCTTTATTAGCTGCTATATGCTCTTAAGGCAATTTTACCTACAGCAATAGACAGAGACATTTTATACAGCAGGACTTTTTGTTAATAAATCAAGAAAAAGACTAAGTGATCGAAGCACAGACCACCTTTGTTTTCTTAAATCACATTACAAAAGTTTATTGTAAAAATTATACATTATTGTGTACATAAATATGAAATTGCAATAGAAAGGTTGTATTTCCCAAATGTATGTTTCTCTCACCAATATTATTTATTTATTTATAATAATCATGGAGGAGTATTACATATATGACTTGGGAGTTGTTTTTAAGTAATAAACCGCTCCCTTCATTTTTTGGATTATTTATTTAAAACAGTGACATAATTTATTACATCCCGGGATCCCGAGAAGTCCCGGGACAAAGGCTGATTTCTTCCCGGAATCCTGGGACAAGCAAAATGGTCAAATATGAGAAACCCTAATCGATCCTTCCAAAAAATATTTGTTTTGATAAATTCGAAAGTATTAGCACAACTAATTCTAATTCTTTATTGATTTGTTTCGGATTTTTGGTTGGTTTTTCAAAGAACCGTATTCTATTAAATTTATTTCAATACGTACCTACGCGCACTTCGTTGCCTTCCTCAGCATTCAACCCTTAAATTACATTCGTTTAGTTTCGGCACAGTTTTTAAGGCAAATAATGTAACATTTCAACATGTAAATTTTGTTCATTATTTGTAAATATCGCCATAAATATAATATATTACAACAAAATTACTAGAAAGACTATCGAATTACCCGACAATATTATAATTTTTTACAAAATAATACTGCAGACAAATGATGCTGTCATTTGACATAAAATTGGTTGTGTATTGTTTCTTTTTTCATAAATAGCGATTGCTAAAATACAATTTTGCTTACTTTTCTGAGTTATTTATTTAAATAAATATCGCTGGTGATATTTTATTAGAAACAGGAAAAAAGAGCACCTTCAACAATTTCAAAACCAACTTGGCGACACACAAGAAAAAATGAAATTAAGGGTATAATTAATATCACACTTAGATAGAAAGTGATAAAGAAATGTACAATAATTACAATAATTACAATAGTTACATTTTGTATTAAAAAGCACCTTTTTACTACAAATATAATTGTTCTAATGATTAAGACAAGAAAGTTATGATAAATGTTTGCTCCTCATACTTGGAAATACATCATCTAATTTAAGTTAATCTATATCTCCTATATAATAAGCGAGATCCTCATGCTGGAAATGTTTTCTGGGACACCGAGCTTGGTGGCTGGTTGGTAAAACAACCTAACTTGTTATCGGGAGGTCCTGATGGGTTCGATTCTCAGGGCCGACTGTCATTGTAGAGGTTTCAGGTAGTTTCCTCTATGGTTAAGGCGAATGCTGTGGCAGTACTTCCACCTATCCTTACCCATCCTTGACTATCCACATCCCTACCCAATTTCCTTGTACCTCTTACGACTGAAGAGGGGGTCAACCCCCCTATAGCAGTCTCCGCGCGAGCGGAACAACCACGTGACCTTTCTGGGAAATCTGTACCAATGGCGTACGCGCAAGGGAGGGGATTAGGGGGATAAATCCTCCCCCGATCATTTGAAAACGACTGAAATTATAATTACCGCATTTCCAAACATATAAAATACCTACATATAAATAAAAAATTGCCTATGGCGCTGTTACCCGGGGGCTGTCGCCCCCTGGTCCCCCCGCACCTCTTACTAACAACTCACTTTATGTGTCTATTCTCCTAGGTCATTTGCGAATTATACCATTACCATGCTGATAATTTTTATTAAATCTAGATTTACTTTTGAAATGATAATCATTTAGTTGTAGCTATGTAGTAGAAAGTGTTAGAAAAGTTGTTAGCTATTTAGCAAGCTCAACTTTTTCGATAACAGTGTACAGTAGCAAAGACAGATGACTGACAGATTATTTTTACTATATTGTAAGCAAACGATTGCATTACACGATCTTTGTTAGTCTACTGCTGTCCTCCTTCTGCTCGTTAATTTTCCGTTTGGTTGTCTTGCTATGATGAACTTCTGGCAAGTTATATACTCCAAGACAGTGTATAAAATGTATTATTAGGTAGTTTTTAATGGGCCCTACTGCGGATTGTTTGGTCGGTTTGAAAATGACCGCGTATTTGAGAGACCATGTAAACACACCCACGGTTTCACCGTTTCCCATTTACTCCAGATACATTAAATAATTTGATTTAGATTGGGTTTTATTACTTTTTTATTTTAAGTTTGTTTGCGTCCTCTGCATCATTTGCTAAACGGTATAATTTTTTATATTACGTGATAATCGACTTAAAAGTTAATTAAAAATAGAACCTATGATAACATCGTTAACATGTTATCTAATGATTTTTAATGAGTGCATCAAATTGATTGTTTTTGAATAAATTGAATGCTAAAATAGTAAAGAATGATTTAACAAATTGTATTTTATAGGCGATATGGCAATATGGTGAAACACAAGATCTAAAAAATGTACTTACATATAAACGGTGAATGAAAAGTTCGCCGTTAGCCATAGAAACAATTTTTTAATAGATTAAAAGTGACTTTTATCTGTGTATGTATGTATATAATCTCTTTAAAGCAAAAGGTGTTCATTTCAGCGATGTTCCAGCATCAATATGTCCTCTTTGTAGACCGTATCACGTTGTCTGTAAAGTATTACCTTATCATTTTATGAAATTTTTTGTCCTGTCAAGTGTTTTTTTTTTTAGTTTGGAAACATGGTAGTCGAAAGAGGTCAAATCTGGAGAATACGGTGTATGGGGAATCAATTCAAAGAAGTCCAGTTCTTCAATCTTTGATGTTGTTTTTTTTTCAGCTGTGGTGTTTGGTTATTATACCATGTCTCATCTGTAGTAATAAAAATTCGCAAAAACAGTTTTTGTTTTTCAATTTCAGGAGCTGTTTTAATTGTTCGGTTTTCCAAATACAAAACCTAATTATTGTGTTTAGTTAGATGATTCTCTAATTCTTTAACGCTTTTTTGTTAATATTTGTTATTTAAATAAATATCAACATAAATACACACATCACTCATCTATACAATAGTTTTTTAAATCGGCGATATTTCAATATTAAAGTCAACATTAGATTCCATTTATAAGTACAACTTTGCATTTTTCTTTGAATTAAAGCGTTGTTTAAACAAAAATAATCGTTTTTTTATCTTACAAAAACTAAATGCAACTTTTTCCTTAAAATTAGTTTTTTTTATCAAAAACTTTACCAGGCATATTTAAGACATGATATATTGGTTGATTACTGTCTCCATCTACATCTAACGTTTTTCTAAAAATTTAAAATAAAGGCAAGATATGGGTATATGTATATTGTTTTATAAAATATGCAACTGTATTATTTAACATTTAACTGACCCTGTACGGTTTAGAAATTGTTTCCGACAAAAATAATTTCTATGAAGGTTTGTCGCCAAAAAAATTAAATGAGAGATGAGAACCCTATTGTTCAGGTTCTGTAATTATTGGTACAAATATTTACTAATTGTCAAAGCTAATCATTCCATAATAAATACAGAACTTTAATTTTTAAATCAAATCGTTGTTGGAAAGCTTTGTACCGAGTAGGAAGTAAATATAGATCTTTTTTTTAAATTAACATACCCAGAAATAAACAGGCATATTTTACGTTAATTGTAGTTTTCTGTGAAATAGATTAATGAAAAATAGGTACACATTTATTACTTTTTTATTGAATCTTTAGTAGTATTAAGAAAATGATTAGAGTTGTTAAAACTACAATAATTATAGATTCGTTTTTGGATGGATTCGAAAATGTATATTAAACAAATCGATGATATTTAAATGATTTTACTCTATACATACACCATACACCTAAAGAAAAATTAAAATACATGCGATACTATTAATAGATATCTCGATACTTTATTCATTCCACAACTATGCAAATTTCATGGATAATAAATTATTTCCATTGAATCTATTTTGTGCTTTTATTATTTGTATTTATATTACAGAAACGTTAACTTTTTAGCTACACTTCTGCATTTTACTTTTCGAAAATAAGTAAATCTATACATTGTGTCACAGAAACCTGTAACTACTCATTCCATGAAAATTACCTAACGACTAGCGAGCAGCAGCGTAACTGGGAAGAAAGCGTTAGTAATACTATTACCCACTAGATGGCACTATGTATAAGTAAAGCGCTCTAAATTAATATTTTGTTTCTAACTTAAAGTATGACTTAAAGTTCAGGTATCATTCACTAGATAGATCTGTAATTCGTTTTACTTAAAATCAATTGCGTGCAATATTACATTTATTGATCTTTTTCAAGTATCTATTACATACATCAAGGTTCAAAACAATAATTTAAAAAACTTTAATTTACACGTCATTTAACTTGCCACTAAATACAATAAAAATGGTCGAAATGCAATAATTTTCAAGCAACTTTTTTACCTCCTAATAACTTCTTTAAATAAGTTAATAAGAACCGTCAACTTTGTTAACAGCGGTGAACTAGCTAGCAGTAAAAGACAGGCCGATAATTAAATAAATTTAACAGACGTCTACATCACGAAAAAAGCGTGAAATATGTAAAGAATCTGTCTATTTAACAAACGACATGAAGGTGTAAAAAACGATTGCTCAAGGTGATATTTCAAGATCCAAAACAGTCCATCAAATTCTCAATTATGTACGTCAAACACCCACGACGTGCTTTCTTTTTCTTTCATTGCCCCATTTACTGTCATCCCGTCTCTGTTTACCACCCAGAAACAAAAGAATCACACCTAACATGGCTTCCTACATAGCAACGCCATTCAGGTGTTCCGATGGTGTTTTTTATCGATGCGACTGCCCTCTGCCCACCCAATAAGTGAGTCGCTTGAAACAAATGCCGACACCTTGTAGAAATCTTGGCACGTTCACAACGGATTGTTCGTGTAACGCTATGGATTCATTCCGATGTGACTGAGCTGATTAGTATAATTTTCAC
The DNA here is from genome assembly GCA_947652605.1 of Elmis aenea. Taxonomy (NCBI): domain Eukaryota; kingdom Metazoa; phylum Arthropoda; class Insecta; order Coleoptera; family Elmidae; genus Elmis; species Elmis aenea. The sequence goes on along the minus strand of OX393579.1, from coordinate 32,039,469 downwards.
GTTTCAACGATAAAGAGTCTGTATAATCGTTTCAGTATTAAAATTACCAAAGTCCTTATGTGTGTATATATTCACTTTGTTTAATTGTTTGATTTCCAATTAAGATAATTTTTATATACCTATTAATCTTAAAAATATGTACGACATAATTTTTATCAACCAATTATGGTAGTATAATTTTTGTTTAACAGTTATAAATATTTCATTACCGACTCAAACAGAAATAAATTTAATTAAAAGCCATATATTATTAATGGTATTCCTTACAAATGCGATTATCTATTAATAATTATAATTTATTAATAATTAAGATAATGCATTAACAGTTGTTGATTATAATTATTTATAAATGCAATATGATTTAAATTATTTTAACAGTAAATCAATACAGTGCAACAGATCATAATTCTACCATAAAACTGGTAAACATAATTAAAACATTAAAAGGACACAGAACGAAGATTTAGGTCCTTATAGCTATCACAAAATAAATGTAATGGTAAATACGACTTTAATCTTTTAAGCCATTTCCAAAACCTCACGAATTGTTGATCGTTAAACAAACGTCGACCGGTGATCAATTCTTAGTTTCATTATTTCGGTTTTATAATACCTACTACTTTATTTATCTTTATTAACATTATTATAAACAAACGTTTGTTGCTTTAAATTTTTTTGTTTTTACTTGATCCAGATCTCTTAACAAATTAAAACTTTTTATATTTTTTAGTCTATATTATTTTAATATCTATACAAATTTATGCATAATGAATATAGAGGAGGATGTTTTAAACTATCCAGTCAACCTCATACTATAAAGTAAACCCAATGTTCAGTAATTAAAAACTATAATTACTATATCGGTCTTCTGTTGAGTAAATTTCAATTTATAGGAAGTTATACTGATTTAAATTTTCAGTTGCACACTTAAGATTTTGCACGTATTTGTTAAGAAGCTTTTGATCACAATTCAGCTTTTTTGTTTAATTCACGTTACAATTATTTAATGCCAGCTGCAAGCAGAAACTTCTTTGACAAAAAAAAATGTATCGTTTTTTTTTAGGTTAAACAAAATTATGCAGGAATGTCTATGTAAACCATTTTTTTTTTTCTTCTTTAAATTAAGCTTTCGCTTCTTCTTTCCGATATTTATAAACTTTTCCTCCATCTGTTTGTGTAAGCGTTTCACAATAATTCTCTAGCCTCACAATTCACAATTCACAATTCTCCCGCCGTTCATTATGGAAATGTGTTCGTTGCATGTTTTCTGTTTCTTATCAAGTCTGTTACGGTGTTACGTTCTACACTCTTCTCATCTTCTCGTCATCTCATATGTTTTCATTTATTCTAGTTTTTATTAAAATTATTGCATTTCTAGTTTTTGACTTTTTTAGCTTGTTTGCTTGTTTCTGGCATTGTTTCCATGGCACCCGTTATCTTCGGTGTTAATACTTATTTATACAGGGTGTAGACTCGGATCACGCAACATAGCAATTTCAATGGTAAAATTTTAAAAGTAGTATTCTTGCTCCCCTAATTATTTTAGAAAATAAGTGCAAATACGTTTTTTGAAGAGAAAAAAATTCTGTATCCATAAGTGTAATCAATTTAACTTTTTCGTTTTCCAATAACTAAAAATTAAGCAATTAAAAAACGCGTTTTGACAAAAATCTGTGCTGCCTTGGAATTATGCTATGACAACTGCCCAGTCTAATGTCACTTATACTGTCTCTTTGACGTGAAATTCATTCTTAATTATCCTTTATATTTTATCAAACTTTTATTTTACACAGTTAGTTATGTTTTCATTTCAAGATATAATAAAATTGATTATTATGAATAAACTTCACGTCAAAGTGACAGTATAAGTGACATTAGGCTGTGCAGTTGTCATAGCATAATTCCAAGGCAGTACAGATTTTTGTCAAAACGCGTTTTTTAATTGCTTAATTTTTAGTTATTGGAAAAAGAAAAAGTAATAGTGATTACATTTATGGATACAGAATTTTTTTCTCTACATAAAACGTATTTGCACTTTTTTTCTAAAATAATTAGGGGAGCAAGAATACGACTTTTAAAATGTTACCATTGAAATTGCTATGTTGCGTGATCCGAGTCTACACCCTGTATGTATATTCGCACTTTTGATCCTTTTTTTATATATTTGTTTGTCCGTATCGTTTGATTTACGTATCCATTAATACTCTCTGCTTTTATTACTTGCTTTCTGTTTCTGTTGCTTTTGTTGTACAGGAACATCTTACATATATTTTTTAAACAATAAACACGCACCAACGTTCATAAACTCATTTGATTTAAAATCTTATCGGTCAATTTTGGTTTTAAGTAAACATATTATGCGTTCTAAAGTTCTAAGTAACATTGCGTTTCTCGAAGCAGTTCAAGATGCTCAAAGCTAAAATTTAATCGGAACAACCGTGGTGCAGAAAATTAACACAATATCTCTGTAAATATGACGTCGTTTTGTGTATATTCTAATTCTAATGTAATGTGCAAATAATTACACTCAATAAAATCATAGACATAAAAACAAAATCCTGCAAAAATTTAAGATTTAATTAATTAAACAGTCAAAAATAAGGTAACTACTTAATATAAAATTTAAATCGTATGATACTAAATAGAGTAATATATTAATATACGTTCAAATATTAGAAAAATTTATGATTTTTTTGTTCACCTTTAAAAAATAGGAGTAAATAGCTTTCTTTGAAGTAAGATTGCCTATTTTTGATTTATTAACATGTTTTGTAACTAATCTATGTTGTAGGCTTCCGCGGCCGATGTCCAAGGTACTTATATAAGTTGTTTCCGGGTTGGAACCGCGTCAAAGGTTTCTTCATAACCGACGTTTCGTCCTCCTTTATTGGTGAAATCTTCAGGGTTGTTGATTAAACAGCAACCGTTCCAACCCGGAAACAACTTTTATACATGTTTTGTAACTATTAATAGCTGAACGTGGTAGAATGGCATTTAATTTTATTTAAATGAATATCATTATGGCAACTGTTAAAGGTACTAGCCTAATAAAAACTATTTACATTAAGTATTCAACTGAACTAGTAGTACCATTTTATTTTTATAAATCCATCGAATATTTTAATAAATGGAATAAAGATATTTATTATGTTATTACATTACGAACCATTAAATTCATACTAAACTAGTCCGTTATGTTTTTTTCGTAAACTTTCACAATTAAACGTTTATTTTGTTTCTTTTATTGCTATATCTGCACAAATAACAGATTCACAAAAAATATTTCTTGCAAATTGTAAGATAATCTAAACAGTAAGGTTTAAACCAGGGATGGAATAACGTTTTTAATCGTTACGTTATTGAATAAAGTTATTTATTATTTGTTTTCGTTACATAACGTAAATAAAATATGAATTGTTGTGTTATATAACGTTACATAAGTTATGATATACAGGGTGTTTCTTAAATAATGCGATAAAACTCGGAGGTGATCCTTATCGAAGATTAAGTGGGGTCGTTTATAATAAAAAAAAATTCTTAGACTTCTCCCTTCGGAGTTATACCGCCCTAAAGGGAATCGGTAAAATTAGGTTTCTATTTTATTTCTCAAATTTGGGTAAATGTAGGAGAATAATGATATTTGGTATTTCTAAATAAATCTAGTTTTCAAAAAAAAATTAATTGCTAGATTTCAACCCACCAAAAAGGTCGCACTTTTCAGCCCCCTGTGAAGGTGGGAGATGATTAAAAGTATTACTATGGGAAACCTTTTAATAAATATAAAACATCTACCAAATATTATTCCCCTACATTTATCCAAATTTGAGAAATAAAATAAAAACCTGATTTTACCGCTTCCCTTTAGAGGGGTGTATCTCCGAAAGAAGGCCCTAAAGAAAAAAATTTATATGAAAGAACCCTTTTGATTTTCGATAAGGTATCACCTCCCGATTTTTTTCGCATTATTTAAGAAATTATTTTTGGGATCTGTAAATCTGAAAAATTGTACAAAATTTTATTTCCATTTTAATTTCTAAAATATAGACAAAATATATCTTCTGAAAATAAAAAGATCGCCATGTAAAAATTTAATTTATAGAGAATAACGATACAAAATAACTTTTCATAAAACGTTATCGGTTATTATAACGTTATATAACGTTATTATAATATCGTTACATTATTGTATAAAAAACTATAGTTGAATCGTTATTATAACGTTATCGGGTATCGTTACGTTACGTTTTCCATCCCTGGTTTAAACAGTAAAGTTTTACGACATCAGCCATTTCTTTTCATATAATTACCTATGCATGTAATTCAGTGGAGAAAAAATATTTCGATAAATAAACATGTCACAAAGATGTGATCTTCAAATTTTAAGCAAAATTAATTTTTTTAATATTTGCGAAAGTTACGTATCAGAAATAAAGTTAATAGCTTACAAAACGGGAGCTATTAAATATCAATATAACCAGGGGCGTAGCTACCGTATAGCAAAAGTAGGCAAAGCCCAAGGACCCTACTTCACAGGGCTCATAAACAGGTGCAAGTAGGAGCCGCCCTTATACGTTAGGTTAGGGCTTATAGAGATACGCAATATGTAATGAAATTATTTTTTACTGAGCTCAAAGAATGCGATACATCCAGAATGAGAAAGAAATTCTATTTCTTGTAAGATTTTTTTAAAAATCAACTAAAAGCAGATCGAGCAGAGGCGCTTAGAACAATCAAGCAAATGATGACGTGATTTTATTTTCATTTTTGTATTTGTTAACACGATGCACGATATTAATTATGCTTCAAAAACTCTACAGAAGCGTGGTGTAACTCTTGAATAAGGTGCTTCTGTATTGAATCGAGTTGGTAAAAATTAACAAAACATTCAAAATTCATGCATACAAAACGAATCTGAGTAAATTACCAGGGAGTTCGGGGTAAATCCCTAACAATCTAAAATTAAAAAGATGCGATTAATTCACTTCAGGATTTTTGTTTGATGTAATATCAATTCTTTAAAACCCGTGCTTTTTACTGCTTTTTTAACAAACCAAATTATTGTACAATATATTAAAAATTGTTTAAGATGCATGAAATTAGTAAACAAATATTTTGTTAAAGTAGAACCAACAACTTAGTACATTAAATGCTAATACAGGGTGTCCCAGATTACATTTCCAGCATGGGGATCTCGCTTATTATAAGAGATACAGGTTTGTTTAAATGAGATAAATTTTTCCTTAGGATGAGAGGAACCACAATCAATTTTTTAAAGTACAAAATTCCTCGTACTTCAGATGTTATAGCAAAAAATATGAAAATGTCGAATTTCTTTTTTCTCTCATAACTTTTTTGTCTTAATCGTTAGAACAATTTTATTTGTACTTTCTGAAGGTACTTTTTAATGGAGAATGTAACTATTATTTTAGATTTTTTTTAACACCTACCCTCTTCGAGATATTACCCCTCATTTCATTTTTTCTTATGGGCCGCAAAGTTGGCTATGGAATAATTAAATGTGTTTTATTTTTCTCGTTTAAATCAGATATTACTTGCTATACCTATTATTATAAATAAGTCACAAAATCAAGAAAAATCGCATTTTACCCACACTTATCAAGTTATCTATGAAAATAAAAACAAAAAACAACTAATTAAATGTCAAATGACAGTTACTATTTGACTGCGGTATCATTTATTAGAATTTTATAGTATTGTTGTGTAATTGAATAATCTTTGTAGCAATTTTTCTCATATAATTGTGGGCACATTTACAACTAATTAAAAATTTTAAATGTTGAAATGCTACATTTTTTGCAATAGAAACTGTGTAAAATAGATCATTCTAATTCTTCATTGATTTGTTTTGGATTTTTGGTTGGTTTCTCGAAGAAACCATATTCTTTTAAATTTATTTCCAAATTTCTGTAAGTACACACCCTTCGTTGCCTTTTCTCGGGATATAGCTCTAAGTATATTCGCTCAGCTTCTACACAGTTTTTATGGTATAGAATGTAGCATCTCAACATGTCAAATTTTTCGCTATTTTTAAATGTAGCCATCATTATAACAATTACTACAAGGACTGTCGAATTACACAACAATAATGTGAAATTCTAATAAATGATACCGCAGACAAACGGTAACTGTCATTTGACATTTATTTAGTTGTTTTTTGTTTTTATTTTCATAGATAACTTGATAAGTGTGGGTAAAATACGATTTTTCTTGATTTTGTGACTTATTTATAATAATAGGTATAGCAAGTAATATCTCATTTAAACGAGAAAAATAAAACACATTTAATTATTCCATAGCCAACTTTGCGGCCTATAAGAAAAAATGAAATTAGGGGTAATATCTCGAAAATTGTAGGTGTTAAAAATAATCTAAAATAACAGTTACATTCTCCATTAAAAAGTACCTTCAGAAAGTACAAATAAAATTGTTCTAACGATTAAGACAAAAAAGTTATGAGAGAAAAAAAAAATCCGACATTTTTATAATTTTTGCTATAACATCTGAATTACGAGGAATTTTGTACTTTTAAAAATTGATTGTGGCTCCTCTCATACTAGGGAATAATTCATCTAATTTAAACAAACCTGTATCTCTTATAATAAGCGAGATCCCCATGCTGGAAATGTAATCTGGGACACCCTGTATATTAAGTGGGTGTAAATATCTCATAAAAAAGTATTCATCTGTACACTGTTTAATAGGAGACATAAGAATTTTTTTAATTTATAATCTTCTAGAAAGCGCCTTTTCAGAACCATTTACTTTATGTTATGTTTTATTCTGCCTGTGTCAACTGCCTCTATCAAAGGATCATTTTAGTAAACTATGAATATTAAAACATTATAAAACAAATGCTCTTGACCTAAGTAAAGTATGCAATCTTGCAATTTTAGCTGTTCAATACAAATATTTCAGTAAAAGGGACCTAAAAGATATTATTAATGATTTCGCAAATGTAAAAGGGCAAACAAATAACATATAATAACTTTCTTTTGTAAATTTATTAGCTGTAGTTTATTTTCATGATAGTCAAATTGTATTTAACAAGCAGTAGCATATTGTACTATACTTTTCAAGTTCATTATTTTTTAAAATCATATAAAGAAGACGCAAATAAAATACGTATTTCTTATTAAACCGATTCAACATAAATATTTTAGTTTCTTAGAAACTATTTTAATTAAAACAAGGATTCTAAAATGAAATGTGCTAAGGGGCAAAAAAAATTGCTACGTCACTAATTATAACAATTAATAGTTTACATTAATCATTAATAGGTATACTTGTACTAAATTTAGAAAAGTAAAATCTGAATAACATTGCGCACACGATTTTGTGTAACAAAATTTATTATCTTGTAACGTTCAACAACGTTAAATTTAGGTCCGGTTGCTAAAAGCTTCGTTAAAATTAACGCAGCAACAATTGTCGTTTCTATAACAATAAAAATGATGTTGATTAATTATCGAGAGTTAATCAAGTATTAAATTTTGAGTTACCCTTTTGCAACCGGGCTTTAACGATATTTTAGAGGCAGTTAATAGATGCTGTAGTTGATAGTAAATGAATTATTATTTTACGCAAACGAGTGCTCATAAGTATTAAACCTAATTTTTATATTTTTTAATTAGTGTAAAATAAATACTTACTAGCAGTAAAAAAATTGTTTATCTACGCTACGTACTGATGATGGTGAACGGGCCACATGTCGGCCTGTCTTCTTATTGTGTCGGTTGGCGGCAACCGCGGTAATTAGTTACCGTATAAGGATTCTCAAAGGCACCGCCGCGCGAGCCCCGGCCCCCTGTACCCCGCCCTCCCATAGCTCAAACAGACCGCCGTGATGGTCCAGAGATGCTGGATTTATTGACGATTATCAAAACTAATTTAGGCTTTGATCTTTGATATAGTAATTGCTTATAGATAGGTGGTATAATTAGTGTTTTGTTGCATAAATATGAATTGTGGCCGGGATAACTACGTAATTAAGGCATATGTGTTACACATTTTTTTGTTAGTTCATATCTTATAAACAAGAGCCAATCAATTTTATTCGCCTCGTAAAGTATTGCGTTTTCATGTAAAATATGTGATAGATATATCTTTTTTACACAACTTTTGTGTTATTATTAATGCAAATTTATAAAATGCTTACAGATAACTAATAAACACATAAATAAAATGTTTTGAATGTGTACAAATGTGGAAATGATATATCTATCACCTGTCAATAGCAAATAAATAAAATATGCGCTAATAGACCTATTAGTTTTAATTAGTATTCATTAAAAATCTTTCATTGCATGATATATCGTTAATTAATACTAATTATAAAACGCAAAATAAAAGTAATGTTTTATTATTTTAACGTATCCGAGTTTTCTAATGAAATGTAATATGCAGTAAAAAATATTTTTTAATATTCTCTACTTTTTTTGTAAGAGCGCGTAACTATTTAGAAATTGCGAGTTCATAGATTTTCAACTCACAAAACCTAACGAAAATAAGTTTGTTGGAGTTATCAATGTTGTCAGTTTCGTTTTTTTTCCGTATAAATTTTTTATGTCTTATTGGCGACACATTTGATTTTTACATAGATGACTAGGACTATTGCTTCTGAAGAAACTTAACAAGATAGTTTTTGTTGTTAATTACATTTTTAACCAATGAAATATTAATATACTAAGTACCAATTGACTCTTAATTTGGTTGATATAATCGGGGATGGGGGGAGTCAGGAGTCGAGGAGTCGAACCTTTTTTGAGGAGGCGGGAGTCAGAGTCGGAAAGACTATCGACTCCCGACTCTTTGATTTAGTGTTTATCAAGGATAAAAATTGAAAAAAAAACGAAAACAAAATAACGATATTAACGGTATTTTTTTAAGAACGGAAATAAAGACGCCATTTTGTTTTTTGTAAAAATATTTAATACCGGTTTTAATCGGTTTTCTTTAGTTCTCCAGTGTAGTGCATCAGTAAAAGAAGTCGAGAGTCGGAGTAGGTTAGAAAAAATACCGATTTGGGAGTCGAGAGTCCGGAGTTATTAATTATTCTGCCGACTCCCCATATAATAATATTTAAAAAAATTCTCGTAAGATTAATACGCTAAACTCTGCTGCCCCAGTTTTCTAATCACAGTTATAACCTATTAAGTCTTAATCAAAAAACGTCTCATCTTTGTGTATGTCAAAGTCAAAGTACTTATAGTTTTATCTAGTCATTTAACTTAATGTAAAAATTTTGACAAACGGATACATAAAACATATTTGACTTTCTACGAAAATATTTGAGTCATTTAAATATCTTTTTCGACGCATGTCCAGAAAAACAGTTGTTTCCGATCAATTTTTAGGCTGAAAAATACATCTTTCTGGCCTGGGCCAGAAAGTAGCTGGTTGCCATGGTGATGAGTTGTCTTTACCCGCCTAGGCCGAAAAGTAAGTGGTTGCCAAGGTGATGAGTAGTTTCGCGCTGTCAAACAAGCGTCATTATACCAACCAGCCAGTTTTCACCTGTAGTTTGTTAAGTTATTGTTTAATTATGGATGGTGACGATAGTGATTTTGGTGTCAGTGGTGGACGCAGAAAAACTATTGTACGTAACACACCCGTAAAGTGTCTTTACTGGACTCGTATGCTTTTAGGACTCGCCTACGGCTCGTCTAAAAACGGTCTACTCGTCCAGTAAAGTACTACTTCCCGGTCTTGTTACGTAAGTAACTATTCTACCTAACCAACATTTTATTAAATGCCTAGATACTTGCAGTCATATTATTAAACGACTGGTCTTGCTTACGCTTACGCATTTAACTAAAACATGTTTTTGGGATTAAGATATAATATAAACTAAACATAATGTTTGGAATTGGTCCAAATTATTCAGGATTCAGCGAATTCGCGAAGTTTATCCGAAATTGTTCCGAATTTTAAGACCGAGCGCACACCTAAATAATGTGACGCGTGATCTGACACTGATGTGCCATATTTGTTGAGTACTGTAAATTAACGCAACAAAATAAATATTAGAGGTTTAAATTTAAAGTCAACACTATGCCCCTTAGTCTAATAATGCTGTCCGGCGTTAAATATTAAAGATTAAAGGATTATGTTTACGTATTTTGAATAAATGAACAAGTGTAAAAAGTTTTATGTAATTAGATAATAATGCTATTAGGCATATTCATTATTAACAACAAACTTAAATTTTTTAGAAATTGCCTAACGAGTATTAATTTTATTAAATAAATTGAATTAAAAAATATACTTTTACAGTGTAATATTATTATTTTAAAAATTAAAATTTACTGGTAGAACATGCAAAAACAAACTGTAAAATTTTATTTCAATAATTTAAATACAAAATATATATATTTTTATGTCACACACTAACGATTTTCCTAGCTAGCATAAATTAAATAAAGAATTAGATATGTATAAAAGAATGATATACCAAAAAAATATTTAAAAATACATTTTATTGGCGCCAATATTTAGCACGATGCTGTATATTCAATTAAAATAGCTATATTGTATCGAATTAACTTAAATGGAAGGGCTGGTAGTGAAAGGGACCATTTAAGTTAGCTAGAACGGGTGAGCTTTTCCTAAATTGCACCCTTATGTTAACGGCCTGTAATTTAATCGCCGAAGACACCTTAAAAACGGAAGATGTTCTCGAATATACATTTCACTACCACATTTTACTGTTTATATAATTTTTGATGATAATGATAATGATGCATAATTGAGCCCGGGCACGAGTGGTTTATTGTATACTAATAATTTTGTTATTAACGGAGTGAAAATTTTCATGATACTTTAAAGTGGGTACGAAAATAAAATATCGTAATAGTTAGATATTTTGTAGAACTTGTTGTTTTGTTACAAACCACCTTTAGTTTTTCAAAAAGGACTCTATTAATCGGATTATAAAATAATATGTTAAACTCTGGGGTAAATAGAAAAAATCATATTAAACATAATCAAGATGAGCAGATACATTTTTTAAAGTCGTTTATACTGATTGTGGTAAAAAAATTAACAATAACGACTGCGAAAATGTAATATAAAATGCAGGGCCGGATCAGGATAATTTCGCGCCCCAGGCAGACTGCTTGTGTGGCATCCTTAAGTGTTTTTTTTTTGTTTTATGATATCACTAAATTGTCTCGACGGAGTAAGATGATCTCGTCTTTTTGCATCCATTTTTTCTGCTTTTGTTGGTGGTTCTATCTATGCCTTATCAGTGTGTCCTGTGATGTGGTTTACTATACAGGGTTCCCCAATTATACACCGCCAAAAAGTAGGTGCATATTCCTGAGTGAAAATGATGACCATTTGTCAAATATTTTGTTATCCGAAAATGCTTCCTTTCAAAGTTAGAGACCTCCAAAGTTGCAAGAAAAAAAAATCAAAAAATCGAATACGTCCTAGCCGTTTAAGCTAGAGCTATCAAACTTGGCCGAAATGTTTGGGTGTTTCCCATTGACTTTGTGGGATAATTAGAAAAAAAACACGCAATTGGAAGTATGATTTATAGTCAGGTCATCCGCTAACCATCTTCAGAATTTTTTTCAAGCATGACATTAGCCAACTAAGTTTAGTAAAAAAAATATTTGAGGTGGATAAACAGAGTTTGTCGATGCATCTTTAGCGCTAATTTTCTCGAAAACGGCAAGGTTTACAGCAAAAAACAAATAGGGCCGAATTGTTTCCTCTTAAGTCGTACTTTCTTATAGACGAATGATATTTTCAATTTTATTCCAGAGTAAAAAATTCTGAAGATGATAAGCGGATGACCTGACAATAAATCATACTTCCAATTACGTGTTTTCTTTCTAATTATCCCACAAAGTCAATGGGAAACACCTAAACATTTCGGCCAAGTTTGATAGCTCTAGCTTAAACGGCTAGGACGTATTCGATTTTTTTCTTTTTTTTCTTGCAACTCTGGAGGTCTCTAACTTTGAAAGGAAGCATTTTAGGATAACAAAATATTTGACAAATGGTCATCATTTTCACTTAGGAATATGCACCTACTTTTTGGCGGTGTATAATTGGGACACCCTGTATTTTGATTTTGAATTCTCAGAAAATTGGTCTCTACAAAACAAATTGTGTTTGTCGTCAAACCCTTAACTATTAAAAACTATTCTTGATTCGTCTACAGTGAAAGTTTTTAATTTCTTTTTCTGTAACAACTTGGAAGTGTTCAACATCAACAGTAGATTTGCTTAATTTGTGTTTATATCAATTTTTATATTTTATACGTAAATTAATACGAAGTAGATTAAATTATTCATGTAAATAATTACAATAGCAGGATTAAAATAAATGTACCAATAAAATCTGAAGCTAACTTTGTGTAAAATTATGCTATCACAAAACAATTAATAAAATTATGTAAATATAATACGTTAATTTTAAGATATTGCTTTACTTCGTTATTCCTTTTTTTCTGTAAGGACGTGGGCTCCAAGGCTTTGGTGCCAACTAGGGTTTGGGAAGATTCGGTCTTTTTAGATTCGACGAATCCGAATCGAATCCACGATTATTTTACGAATCCGAATCCGGATCCGAATCCAGTTCTAAAATTAAATGAATTGTAGTGCCATAAAAATTATTGTACGTATGGTGTTTAAAGTTCGCGCAAATTTTAAAATTACAGGCGATTTACAATATTTGTCAGCGGTTGTCAGTTTTGTCAGTAGCGCATCAATGGGTTTTACTAACACGGTGTTAAGTTAATTCATGTTTATATTAATAATTCAAACGGCCTTCAATCAGTTAAAATGGCACTGTATTTCATTGTTAAAGTATGAAGTAAAATAACAAGTATATTAGTATACAGGGTGTTTTACTTTTCCATGGGACACTATTACTATCTCCGTAAATAATGAAAATACAAGGTTGATCAAATGGGACAAAAGTTAGCTATTTAGGGGTGTATTTTAAACCAGATCTTGTTTTGTTTAAAAATTCCATGGCTTGCGTGATATAACAAAAAAACCGAAATTGATCAAAATTTTTCAAACTTAAATATCTCGGCTATTGTTGCGAATACACAAAAACGCCAAAGGAAAAAAGTTTTGTACATTTGGTTTGCTATAAGATGGCAACAGTCAGATTTTTTTTATGAATTACCGTGCGAGATATTTGACAAAACAACTTTTTTTTAAATGGCAATCGTAGTAGGTGATGACTGATTTAAAGATTATTTTTTTCTCTTTACAATGATATAATATTTTGTATGTCTATTTTCAAAAATAAGCGAAATAACCTAAAAAAATGCAAAATCTTAAGATAAAAATCAAGGTTATTTTTTTGCTTCGGCTTCAGAGAAGTTCTCTCTGAATTGGTTGACCTTGGTTTAATTGTTATGATTGCTCGATATACTTTTTCTAAATAGTTCGTTCTAATTTTGGCATTTGAAAATTATGCATTTTTTTAAGTAGGCAAATTTATCTTGAGACTTTGGTAATATAAGGCATTTTACCGTTTCCAATATATGATTAAGCTCTTCTTCCATCGTTAACAACTGAACGTCATCTGCAGTATTCCGCAATCACCCTCTGTTGAATGCTCTGTTTCTTCATTTTTGTCTTCTCCGTCAAACAATCGTTTCGTAGGTAATATTTGTTGCAAAATTAAGTATTTTCTCTGAAGTTGTGGTAGCATTAATGAGACCTAATCCGAGATTCGTCGAATCTTAGACCGAATATCGAATCCGAATATTTGCTGTAGGATTCGGCGAATCCGAATCCGGGTACCCGGATCCGAAAAACCCTAGTGCCAACTTTAATTTTGGCGCCGCCTTGAGTCTGGCAACGCGGACGAGAACCACGTCAGCCCGCCTCTTAATCCAAAATCCGGCGCTGATAAAATAATAAGTACCTATTATTTCTATTTAAAAATAATCTACTTCATTAAAATTATTTGAATAAATTACATTGGAGCGGTCAAATACTATTTTCATAATTTTTTTTACTACACAACTTTTTAACATTACTAGTATATACTTAGTACATCACAAAAATTGATTCTCACATACAACTTTGATTAATTATACAAACAAAACAAAAACTATATGCACTTACCAACTTACCTTAATAGCTTAATACACTACTTAATTTATATTGAGCCAACTGACTTTTTATTAACTATATAAATAAACACTTAATAATGCGTACTCTGTTAGTTAATTTGCATTTTAGTCATAACTTTTTTATCTTGCCAATATTACAAAAAAGTTACAGTTAAATAAATAACTAACCTTACTTGTTGCTGCAGCTGCAGAAGTCCGAAGTATTGTGAATTATTGGTTATGCTGGTAATACCACGTAGCTACGTCCGGAGTTGTACGAATCTACGAATTTGGATTTGCACGTCATATAATCAGCTTTTATATCCTATTAAATTAATTGCTGTAAATTGCAGGGGTTTGGAGTAGTCCAATTTTTTAGTTGCTCCGCTCCAGCTCCGCTCCGGCATCAAGATGCCTGCTCCAGCTCCGCTCCCGCTCCGCTCCGCGCTCCAAATATTAATAAAATAAGTTTTTTATTTGAAAATTTGTTTTTAAAAACAAAGCTAAAATTTTATGAGATATGTGGAAATGGACCAAAAATTATAATATTTGACCCTAAGAAACAAGTGAAGTTAAATAAATGAACAAATTATTGATGAAAAAAAGAAAAAAAAGTTCTTTAAAATTTTTCAAAATTCAAATACAAAATAATGAAAATTAATATTCAGAAAAGTTACATTATAATAATTTTACTTTAAAAAAAATCAAATTTAGTTTATTTATAATTTTATTAAATACTATGAGAATAATTCATAAAAAAAAAGTAGTTTATAATAGTAAAGTGGAGCAGTGGAGCAATCAAAATTATTTGCTCCGGGCTCCGCTCCCGCTCCGGGCAAAAACCCATTGCTCCACTGCTCCGCGCTCCAGCTCCGCGCTCCGCTCCAAACCCCTGGTAAATTGGCTACGCTACAACCAAGCATGAAAATGTAAACATATCGAACCAATGTATTAAAAACAATTTTTCATATCATGGATCATGGTGGTCTTACTATACTATTTTTTCTTACTTCGTTTCCCGGTTGTGAACATAATTACTAAATAAAACTAAAATTTCTGTACTAAATTTGTAAATATTCTGTTCCTGGCGTACAACGATTTAGCAGGTCCTGGTTGGTAATATTTATGATGCTGTTTCGTTAGCTTTAAAATGCTACCTATTTTAATTTGTTAGTTTTTTGACCGGCGTTAAGTAACAAACTTACCTAGACAACGAGACCAATCCCTGAAATCTCCCGATAAATTTGGGACGTTTGGTAAGTGGTAAGCCTTATCATAGGTTGCTATTTATAATTATAAAATTCAGTTATGTAAAACACATTATATGGTAAAGCGCGAGTGTAGGGTTTTGTGCTAATATTCTGCCTCTGTTCATTTTATTAGCATTTTTAAATATACATGCAGGTAGCAACCAGTGCAGTGATACATCACTGTCTAGTATAACATCTGATATGTTGACAGTTGACAACTGATGGTCAACTTCCAGTTTTCCATCTCTGGATTGTTAACGTTTAAAATATTTGTTTTTGTACATTTTTGAGGATAGTTCATGTTGTGTTCGGTCGATACCTCACAAATATTTAAGGGACTTACTACTTACTAGATGCATTTGACGAAATTCTATAGTTTAATTCATTAGCAGAGAAACACGAAATAGTATGTTAAAACATAGCGAAGGTAGAAAGGTGGTTAAATTAATATATTCAGCAAAAGTCTGCGTTACTTTTTGACCCCAATTCTGCATATCATTTTATATTTGATTGTTTTATTATAAGCTTATATTCAAAAAAATTGCTGAAAAAATTAACGATGGCTGTTATTGAGCAATGAGAGCAAACGTTGTGATGCTGACTTGACCGTGCACAGTAGGCCTTATTGTTATCTGGTTATCTCTATGATGGAACTGATTGCTTGATACCAAATTGTTTATAAATGTGTTTAATAATATTATTTTGCATACCGCATAAATAAGAAAATTATTATTCTATTGTGGGTGTATTAATTTTGCCACCCTTTGGTAATATTCTGATTTAAGAAATATTAAAGTTTTATACGGTTAATAAAGTTCATAAAGTTAATAAAATTAATAAAGTTGAAAAAGTTTAATAAAGGCTTTCAATCAAATCGATTTATTATCGTTACATTTTTTTTAAATCTACGTGTGCAGATTTTTTCTCATATGCAACTCTTTAAGTATAGTGGAGTTGCAGAAGGGATCGTTGTAAGCTTAGGGCCAATTAAGTAAACTTTGAAACACAAAAAGTTGAAAATCACTATTTTGTTCTTTTTGTAACAATTTGTTCAGCAAGAATATCTCATTCAATTTAATGAGCTTAACCCCTAAGTGGTCGCACGAATACAACTAACCATTGTCTAGCTTTGATTTTCATAATTTCGCCACTTTTTTGAACATCACTTGTGCTGGCTTATAAAATGACAAACTTTATTTGCGCATGTCTAAGTTTATTGATAATCAATTTTTTAACTAGTTATGCAAAGTTAAGTCTGTATGATAATCGCGCTACATTAACTTAAAATTGTGACTTTTTTTATGCCACATTAGACAACAACAGAGGCTTATCAAGCAATTCTGTCTTTTTACACTAAAAATTGAAAACTGAAAAAAAATTAATTAAAAATAATATAATAATTAATTATACAGGCTAACACTAAACATTTAACTAAACAATGTTTTACTAATACAAGTAGCAGCAAATAAAATGTATACCCGGTGTGGACGAAATCATCAGCCTCACCTTTTTTTTTAGTTGTTTATTTTAACAGACGAAATGTTTAACAAATGATATGAGCATAAAAAACGCATTTAGTCTGTTAAATTTTTTTAATCATATCTGGTTTCGCCGAAAAAGGCTAGAATTTGTTATTTTTATTGAGACACCTTGTATATTTCAACAGTGTTAAAATGAGAAAACAATATTAATAAAATCACATAATTTTGAGTATTTTGTAGAAACACAAATAATTTTGTACAGAACTTTATATTTACCTACTACGTTTGTTCTTATGTCGCACGTAATTATAACTAACATAACTTTCAGGCAAATAGCTTTAGTCCGGACAAATAGCTTTTGCCTGGAAAAATAGCTTTACAAAACTGATTTCTATTTAAACACTATTTGACTAAAAGCCTTCACAAATGGCAAATATAACTCGGAATAGGTCTAAATTAGAGGGTCAGGTTAAAGGTTGATTAAAGCTTCTTTTTTTTGTAAATAAATAATGAAAATAAACCAATACATTTGCTTTCATTTAAAAAACACTTTAACCTGACTCGCTATTATTTAAAAAAAAGCCGTAACCAACCTCAAATAAAAAATTATTAAACTGATCACGATTTGCCCAACAACGGTTCCGTCAAATACTATTTGCGTGAAAAAATTGCATTTCTACATTATCAATTAGAATTAGAAAGTTATTTGCCTGAAATTACTATTTACCTGCGATATTTACACTGATGCTTACAAAAAAAGTACTAAAATTTATTGTACGAAAGCATTAATTACAATTAAGCAATTTACTACGACTGATGGATTATTTTGAAAAGATTCTTTACTTTTAAAGTATATAACGGTCTCTCAAAAATAATTAACTTATTGGTATTGTTTTTAAGGAAATTTAACCAATTACATAAGTCACTGGCGTTCCATAAAAAAAATTCTTGTTATAATTAAAATTAAAATAGCTGCAAAAAGGTTTTTTTTTTAAATTTTCAACAGTTTAGGCGAAATGTTTACCTGATATTCGGTTTTAGCACTGAACAGTGAACATATTAATAAATTAAGGCCAAAAGTTATTAATTAATTGTTTGAAAATGTTATCAGAATTATGTATTTATATTAAAACTTCATTTCTCCTTTCAGAAATGTACTTATACATAGACAGGCAAGTTTAATTAATCGGGTTTAATTCTTGCAATATACAGGGTGTCCCCGTTATCACTGCAAATATTTTAAGTGGTGATAGAGGACCTTTTTCTAAAAAAAAAATTCAAGTACATTTTTTTTCTAAAATCAAATGCTAAGCAGATATCAACACTTACTTGATTTTCGTACACTTCTGCATTTAAAAAACTCTGTCCGCGAACATATCAATTTGATCGTAAACTACCTTGCAGCTTTTTAATAGAGCAAGAAATTTTCTACAAAATTGATTTTATTTATTTTTTGTCTACAGGCAATTGTTTAAAAGTTATAAGGCAGTTTGTTCAAAAAAATGTGAAAAATTTAAAAACTTATTGTTTCTTAGATTTTGCAACCGCTGCGCTGTATCTTTAAAACGAAAGGTTGTACAAAAAAACCGACGGTCTATTCTAGATAGCAAATTTTATGGGCTACAACTTTGGTCAAGTGAAATTTTTGGAAAATCAGAACGATTTTCCGGAAAAGCTGAAAATAAGGAACAGAGTGTAAAAAAAAATTCAGAGAAAAGATGTTTTGTATTTAAAAATGCTTTTAAAGAGAGTGCGATTATGAACTGAAAATGGAGGTCACTTTGAACACTTATTGTAAGTAAACTTTTGGTTACATATTAATTTTATTGCGTCCAGATGGATTTGCATTGTTTTGCATTTTATCATTTTTTTTCACCTTTTCACTATTATAAACATTTCTATATGTTTAGTTTTATTGAACAACATATTAACCGAAGTTGTAGTCCGTTAAATGCCTTATCCGCAATAGGCATCCGTTTTGCTCTACGACGTTTCGTTAAAAAGATGGGGGCGTTTTTAAAAATGTACATAACTTATTTATATGCAATTTTACAATTTTTTGTTAAATTTGTTCGTTAGCTCCTTAAAAAATGATAAGGGGTGGTTTTCTGAATAATTTCAAACTTCATAAAAACCTTTGAAACTGATGAGATAGATAATTTTATGAATGGTGCCGATGCTATGGCATTTTTAAATACAAAATATTATAATTCCTCGGTTTTTTTTCGAAAACTATAAAATGCAAAACAATGCAAATCCATCTTAACTCAAAAAATTTTTCATGTAACCACAAAGTTACTTCATTAACATGACCTCCAACATATTCAGTTCATAATCGCACTCTCTTTAAAAGCATTTTTAAATACAAAACATCTTTTCTCGGATTTTTTTTTTACACTCTGTTCCTTATTTTCAGCTTTTCAGGTAAATCGTTTTGATTTTCCGAAAGTTTCACCTTACCAAAGTTGTAGCCCATAAAATTTGCTATCCGGAATGGGCCGTCGGTTTTTTTTTGTACAACCTTTCGTTTTAAAGATACAGCGGTTGCAAAGTCTAAGAAACAATTAAAGTTTTTAAATTTTTTACATTTTTTTGTACAAACTGCCTTATAACTTTTAAACCATTGCCTGTAGACAAAACATAGTTATAATTGATTTTGTAGAGAATTTTATGTTCTATTAAAAAGCTGCAAGGTATTTTACGATAAAATTGATATTTTCGGCGACAGAGCCTTTTAAATGCAGAAGTGTAAAAAAATCAAGCAAGTGTTGATAACTGCTCCTCTATCACCACTTAAAATATTTGCAGTGATAACGAGGACACCCTGTATGTATAAATTTCAATTGTTAAAATTTAATAGAATAAAAAAGACAAAACTAATTTTGTAAATACCTAATAATTACTTTTAATGAAAATTGTCGTTCAAGCATTATAATTAACACATATTCATACTAAGACTTCTGCAAAGAAACAAAGCATCAAAGTACAACAAATATTAGTTACGATATTTTATGTTGAGTATGCAATTATCAGAACAACCAGAAGAAGATAGATGATTGTGATATAATCAGATATTTTAATATAAGATATGAGGAATAAAAACAATTAAAATTACTATTTAAACGCCAACTACAGTCATATAGGTACTTAATACGAATAATTTAAAAAATGCTACCTTATCATGTACTCTTATGCATGTACCTACGGAAAGTTTTTTGAAAAGCATGTTATTTCCTGAATCGAGAATCTAGACTAGCCTTGTAAAACGTGCCATCTCAAAAATTTTGATTTCGAAATCCGTTCCATAGGTAAAGCCGTTTTTGAGACTGCAAATAAAGAATTGGAAGAAAAAAAAAATTATATATAACCTTTAAATTACAAATAACTAAAAGCGTATCTACTAAATTAATTTAATTAAGTAATTATTTTTTACGCTTTTCCGTCAGAATATTATTTAGCAATGTAACGAGATAGCCACGAAATCACCGTGACAAATTCAGCACCAGATATTTTATAAACTAATTGTACTCACTGACAATATAATTATTTGGCTCACGATAGAATATATGTAATTACGTTTTTGAAGTTGGAAAAAACGATTCTGTGAAGAGCTAATAAAAGTGTAATTTGCTATAAGAAACCGTACAGCATCGACTATCTGTGAGGTCTGTATTTATAGTTTATAAAAAGCAAAACGAAACCTTTAGTTTTTATTTCCTTAACTATGGCTTATTTTGATATTACGGTGTTCATTAGACCATGCACACTGACGAGGCACTATAATGCAATTGAAAACGCTTTATTATTTCTCAGTTTAGGTACATGTGCGAGTGATTTGATCTAATCAGGACGCAAATTAGATAATAAGCGAGTCTTAAAGTCTTAAGGGCGTTAAACGTTGTAAAAATTTGTAGTTACTACAAGATCCTTAATAATTAATCACGAATGATATGTACACAGTCTTTTATTTTGAAATTTAATAACTTAAAAAAACGACAAAACATCAAAATATACAGATTCTGTACAGAAAAATGTAACTTTCATTGTTAAAGGCTAAAAATAAATGAGTGATGATTAATTTATAATTATAAATAAGTTTATTTAAAACTCTCGGCCCATCGTCTGCAGAAATCTTCTTGATTTATTTATTTACTTGCTTAAATAAATAAACAGGATTGCTACTTTAAACTGATCTTCTTTAAGAGATTTTACATGAAAACAAATGGGTAATTTTTAATTATAGCCAATTAGAATTTTGCTTTTTTTTTGTTAGCCAAAACAACCGCAAAAAAATACTATTTAAATTTACACTTTGGGTTTAATCGTTTGTAGTAAAAAATAATATTTTGCACAGTGATATTTTGTAACCGGATTACCTTGATAATTCAATTATTTTAGAAGTAACACCTACTACTAAAATTTTGGAACTTCACACATTGAAAATTGTTTCAAATGATAAAATTTTAATTTTTAAAATTAATCATGATTAATATAAATAAATAACAACTAACAATTAAACATAGAACTAGCTGGAATTAAAAAATACACTTGTGCTTACGAATTAATCATAATCAAGAGTAAAAGACTAACCTTAGCTTCTAAAGCTTTCTCACCGGAACATTTAGAACTAATTAACTATGACGAATACAATACAATCACTTTCCCGTGCAATTGGCAATTCTATTAAATAATAAGATTCGATGTATATAATTCGTAACTTGAACTAAAAACAATTACTGATATAATTTGTGGAGTATTAATCTAGCAAAATAATTGAATATAAATTAGCATAACTATGGAATGTATAAAATTAAACGTATTTAATAATAAGGTTTACGGTTTCAGAGGAGTAACCAAAGAAAATGCTCACCATCAGACGAAAGTACCTAATGACATTTATGTCGAAAGATTACTTACATAGCAAACATTCACGTTATCTAATTCATATATCGTAAGTTCTGCCTATACACTTACACATTAATTTTAGAGCATCATTGTGATATATTTTTAAAAACAAATATGTAGTGAGTGTCAACAAATTACAAACTACAACAATCTATGTTTCTAAGGATAAGTGCATAATTTTGTTGAAATTTTGCGATATTATCCAATGACGATGTAATTCATAGAGACTGTAACGCAAAAAAAAACATTTAGAAAACGGTTATATTAATTTTATAATTAAATTTGGCTAGGATTTATTGAGGTAGTAAGAAATATTAAAATACTAGGTTAAAAAAGAAGAATGCACAGTAAAAAAAAATTAAATATGTTCAGTACAAAAACTACAATCACACAGGAAAAGATTGATTGAAAGTTTTTTTAACAGTACCCAAAATATAAATTCTGCTAAGTGAAGTGTGCACAGTAGAAATTATTTTTAACATTATACCTAATAAACAAACAGTGAATTTTCTTATTTATTTCATAATGAAAACAATAGTTGCATACAACTCAAAAAAAGAACTGCCTAATCACAAACAATAGACAATGCAGGATATATTTATTATAAAAAGTAATGAAACAGAATATATATTGACATTGACATATGAGACATTTAATCAATTATTACAAGCTTTTCTAATTTTTTTTGATCACCCACGCTTCTTTTCTGCTCCATGTTGCTAGGACCACTAAATGTTTACAGTGCATTTTTTTATAAATTAACATCAATCCAGTTTTCTTCGATTTCATTCTTTGGTAATTCAATGGTCCAGATCGTAATAGTTATTTATGTATTAAGGCCAAAAAGTGTAACTTTTTCGGCAGCGTCTGGTTTGCAGCAAACAGGCAAGGCCGAAAAAGTACATTTTGGCCGAGGTGCATATTACATTTTTTGTGCGATCGAATTAAAAACAATTTAAATTTTTAGTGATTTTCAAAATTATAGGTTAGAAACTACGTGACATTCTGTCACTGACAGATGACGGCGTATGTACTGCATTACCGGCCCTCTCCTTAGCAACGGCCGTAAAAGTTACTTTTTCGGCCGTTGCTAAGGGTAACGGCCTGAAAAGTATCTTTTACGGCCGTTGCTAAGGATAGGGCCGGTAATGCAGTACTTTATGGTTGCTAACGCGTCCGTCAAACAGCTGTTTCTAGTACGATCGCACAAAAAATAATTTTTTTTTTATTCTTGAGGCTTTCGCAGCCGTTATCCATAATACAATCTTGGTTTCCGGGTTTGGAACCGCGTCTTCTATATTTAGAAGTAGTTGACGTTTCGACCATTGTGTCTTGGTCTTTTTCAAAACGACTGTGCAAGGCGCATAGATATAATAATACAGATTTACGACAACTTCTCAAATCATAGCGCTTATGCAGGGTTTCGTTTTTCGCGTTTTTCTCCGGAACTGTTTAAGATTTTTTCAAAAACTGTGCACCATTTTACTTGCAAAGGATGCGCGCATTGGTAAATAGAAAAATTTAGATTTTGTCTCTGACGGTTTCATGGCCAACGCGATCGCAAAAATGACCTTTTTGTACCAATTTTTCAGTTTTTCTCCTATTTTTCCGAAAGAAATTGCCAGTGTGCCAGTGTGCCAGAGTTATACGTGACGTATAACTCTGGAAAACCTTTAGTTTTGATGTCCTTGATGCAATAATCACAGCCTTAATCAAATTCTAGGCACAACGTATCGTGACCTTCCCTTGTTAGAACTGTGAGTATTCATTACAAAATATTTAGAGCGTTTTTTTTATATATATATCATTAAATGTACATACATAGATATATTTAATTGGCTTTGAATTATTTTATTTTTAATCAAGGTGTGTTTTAAAATGTATCATTTTAAGACTTAATATTTCCTTACATTTTCACTTTATTTTGCGAAAATGTTAAATATCAAATAAAGTGTTTAAATATATAAGATGCTATTTTACAAAAATCTATAAAATATTTTTTTTAAACGGCCTATCAAAGATTTTTTTAAATTTCTAATTTATGATTTTTATTAACTTTCGCACAAAATTACCGTTTTATCGCAGAATTCTGATTTCTTTTTGGGACTTTTTGCTTTTTTATAATATTTTTACAGGGTAATTTGATAGTAGCGATGCGCACCGGTTAATCGGTAGATAATCGGTAATTGGCCGTATCGGCTCTTTAGCCGATTAATTAGTACTTAATCGGTGTTTTAATCGGTTCTCATTAAATATAATTAGGTATGCCAATAAATTTAATTATAGAAAAAAAAGGTATTTTTTACCTTTAATATAATTGTCTGGCTGCTCATCCAAAAAACAAAAATAGTAATTTTGATAAAAACTTATAAGGTCTTTCCATCTTAAAGACATATTATTTTTTGCATTTTAGGTTTTGAAATGTTTTTTAATTATTTTTTACGCATATTACAAAAACAATAGCTTAAATCAAAACTGTGTCACAATAAACATATATTTAAGTACCTTAATCATTGTAATAATAAATAATATGTAAAAGGTAATAATCGGTCGATTGTTTGGTAAGCTAAGGCTGATTAATCGGTAATTGATAATTAGCCAATTTGTTAATCAGAGCATTCCTATTTCATTTAACTAATAGTTATTTTTTTCACAAAAATGTGGCAAAAGAACTCTAAATGATATACTCCTATCATTTAGGTGATTACAAATTACGTATTTAAAAAAATATGTTTAAAAGAAAAGAAAGCTAAAACTAAAATTCTAAAGTGAAAAATCTCAAAAACAGTTAAAAACATGCCTGAAAAGTTTTTACTTGGGCACCACATAAATCACTGCAAAAATTAGTTAATTAATTATCCAATATGGTGTCCATAGGAAAATTAAACTTTTTAGTAATTTAAACAAAACTATTTCTTGCCTTAAGAGAATTTACATGAAACTTGTGAAAAAATTAATAATTTACATGTATTATTTCAAAAAAATTATTCTGCACGAGACCTTTAGCAAAATTTTTGCTTTTAATTTAAGGTAAACTGTGTATACGTACAATTTTTAGGAAATACTTCAATTTTATTCGTAATATTAGGTTATATTTGCAATCTCCCTACTATGAAGCGTTATATCAACGATTTTCTTATAACCTTGGTCAGTTTGGTAGCAGGGTGGCACATGGCACTTATTGCTAATTACAGTTTCGCTAATGAATGGCACACGATGTCTCCGAGAGATCATCGATCGCATTTACATGCTGAATCCGAAGTCGGCAGTAGAGTAAGTCACGCCGCGAACCATTCAAACAGCACCGTAAATTACCTAGCAGTGTTTTGTCACGGGAACAATTGGTCTCACACCTAGCCTTCTTTGATGTTGCCGACACATAAATCTAGCCACTTGCCTAATGAAAGCCTCTGACGTCAGTGGCCGCCCGCGAGCCAGCGTTCGGTAAGTGATCGTTGATTTATCGATTTCGCAAATGATTGCCCATTAGTGACCACCTATATTAGACACATTCGGATGTTACAATGATTGCTTTCGATCCTGGTGCTAGTTGTTACAGTCACAAAATTGCAATTTCTTCGACAGCTTTATGGTCCTGACAAATTCATTTGCAAAGACGTTAATGTTCGAATGCCTTAAATTTGTGAATGCACAGAAATAATTAATTTTGTTTCGGAGAACAACCGTCACCTTAGGAAAAAAATCACCACACTTTCAAATTAAAAACTTATTGCCAAATTTGATTACTCCTCATTTGTTTCCACACTTTGATCAGAATTTTTCAAAAACATACTTTTGAATTTCCAAAAACACTTCCAGCTATCGCACATAAATATTTAGGCCAAAATGAGCACAACTATGAATCACCTATACAGGGTGAGTCACGACGGACGCGTCGGAGTTTTATGGCCAAACGGTATATATTTTCTAACTTTTGTCGCTGTTAGATTATGTAAGTCAATAAGGGCTACATTTTAAAAATATTTTCAAACATACAGGGTGCTCCACAAAAGAGTGGCATATCAAAGTTATACTTTTTCTTATGGAACACCCTGTATATTTTTACATTTTTGGATTTCTCTTTAAATTTAATTCAAAAAATGTAAAAGGTCATATGGGTCTTAAGTCAACCATTCTCGTGAAAATTGCATTTTCATGAAAATACAGTATTTTCTAAATTTTTTAACATTTGAACACTTTGACAAGTCTGAAGAAATTCGCTTGGAGATAAGATTGACAATAGATTATGTAACACTTTGCACGACCTACATTTTTAAAATATTATACAGGGCGTTTTTTGCGCTTGGTCAAACTTGTGAAACTTTAAACATCGATAACTAATTTTTTTTAAATACAACACCCTATATTTTTTTATACCGTCTTATAGAAAATTTAATTCTCTTTCGAAAACATTAAGGCTGTTTTTCACCTAAAATTGATATTTTCCGAGATATCGCGATTTTATTGTTAATTATTAGGGCAAAGTAATATTTTCAAGTAGGCTATGAAGGTAGACAGCGGTAATTTGAAACAATTGAAAAAAAAACAGAAACTTATAATTTTATCGTTTGCCTACACACTTTTGACATATGTTTATAGGAAAGTTGTAGTTTTACCATACTTACGTTTAAATAGAGAGTTTTTAAAATTATTTATGCATTTATTTATTGGACCAGTGTTATAAGATAATTACTAAATCCTATAAACCAATTTTTGTCTGTTTACGATACGACACTACGACACTCTACCGAAAACAGTACCAACCATGTTTTTTTTTTAAATGTAAAATTAGACAAGTCAGTATTACTTTTTTTTTAAATC
Source organism: Elmis aenea (assembly GCA_947652605.1). Taxonomy (NCBI): domain Eukaryota; kingdom Metazoa; phylum Arthropoda; class Insecta; order Coleoptera; family Elmidae; genus Elmis; species Elmis aenea. The sequence goes on along the minus strand of OX393579.1, from coordinate 32,012,908 downwards.
AGCGTTCCGTTCGCGTACCTAATACATTATCAATCGGTTTTTAGGACTTGGCAAACGATCAAACTCAATTATATGAAAAATATTGTGGCCCTGATGAGAAACCTCTATTTAAACGTAAAAATGGTAAAACTACAACTTTCTTATTAAAAAAATGTCAAAAATGTGTAGGAACACTACAAAATTATAAGTTTCTTGTTTTTTCTTTCAATTGTTTCAAATTACCGCTTCTACCTTCATAGCCTACTTGAAAATATTACTTTGCCCCAATAATTAACAATAAAATCGCGATATCTCGGAAAATATCAATTTTAGGTGAAAAACAGCCTGAATGTTTTCGAAAGAGAATTAAATTTTCTATAAGACGGTATAAAAAAATATAGGGTGTTGTATTTAAAAAAAATGAGTTATCGTTGTTTAAAGTTTCACAAGTTTGACCAAGCGTAAAAAACGCCCTGTATAATATTTTAAAAATGTAGGTGGTAAAAAGTGTTACATAATCTATTGTCAATCTTATCTCCAAGCGAATTTCTTCAGACTTCTCAAAGTTTTTAAATGTTGAAAATTTTTGAAAATACTGTATTTTCATGAAAATGCAATTTTCACGAAAACGGTTGACTTTAGACCCATATAACCTTATACATTTTTTAAAGTAAATTTAAAGAGAAATCCAAAAATGTAAAAATATACAGGGTGTTTCATAAGAAAAAGTATAACTTTGATATGCCACTCTTTTTTGGAGCACCCTGTATGTTTGAAAATATTTTTAAAATGTAGCCCTTATTGACTTACATAATCTAACAGCGACAGAAATTAGAAAATATAAACCGTTTGGCCATAAAACTCCGACGCGTCCGTCGTGACTCACCCTGTATATATCACTAAAATGTAAATATACAGGGTGGTCCACTTTTTAGTAACAGGACTTTAACATTCGATAAAAATAGTTATTTTAAAGCGAATATTCCATATCAACCTGGGTCCATAAACGCTTCATTTAAAAGATACAGGGTGTTGAAATTTTTGAAAAAATATCGATAGTTTTTAATTGATTCCCAACCAGTAGATATATTAAAACCAAATTTGGTATACGACACCACCTTACAGGTTACCACATTCGGTTGTAGGGATTCAAATTCAATAAATTAAAAAAAAAAGACTAGTACGGCTCTGTTTAAACTCAAACGCGAACCTGTTTTTGGGTAGAGCATTATATTCTAAACAAAAAGTGTCTTTTGACCTTTCTTCGTATCTACTATCGTTTGGCGCGGAATTTGATTTATTTTACTTTTCTTACGAAAAATTAGCTCATAAGATCGATCTAAAAATATCGCGAAAAACAGAAAATTGAAAGTTGCGGTGTAAATGCTCAAAATTTGGATCATGAATTGTTAATTCAGCGAAATTTTTTCACACACTATTAGCATGTTCTGTCATTAAAAACTGCAAAAATCGGTAATTACTTTTTTATTTCAAACATTAGAGATGTTTTTAGATCGAACAAGAGCTAATATAGTTCGCGAGGAAAGTGAAATAGATCAAATTCCGCGCCAAACGGTAGTAGATACGAAGAAAAGTCAAGAGACACTTTTTGTTTAGAATAAAATGCTCTACGGTAATTTTACATCACTGACCGAGATACCCATGCACTTCATTTTAAACTGGACACCCTGTATAATTGAAAAATGCATGACAAATAGTAAAAAATAAAAGATATAAAATCTTTCATGAGGATGTTGAATCTAAAGAATTTTGCATAAGAAGTTCAAGTCCCGTTCAATGTTTGAAATCTTAATCCTTACATTTGCCCTCAAAGATTCTTCTAACACGCATGATCAATGCTTATTTTTTATTGCAAGCGTTGTTGAAAATGCAGCTTCGCACAAATGTTTGTGGCAAAAGGAATAAACACAAGTAAGGTAGTTTTTGATATTGCTGATCTATCATTTTCTTGTTATATTCAAAATTATTTGTTGTTTGTTAAATTCGGTTAGAAGTATGGAATCTGCTCTTTTTTTTATCAATTTTTATTGAGCTTTACAATTATTATGATCAAATTTTAGTGAAGCAACAAAACACGTCCTCATCCGATCGTATTCTTTACTTTGATTTAGGTTAGAAAAAATATTTACTTAGAAATATCTGTATCATAGAAATGGCATCAAGAATTTTGTTTCTACTGAAATAGTAATGAAACTTTATTTTTAATGAAAATAATACCTAAACATAACACTTAAACATGTCATTGTGTCCTTTCTCGAAATTTCAGACCATTACAGTAGTTTTTGTTCAAGTGCTTTATTTGGTATTAATATCAAAACTTTGGTATTTTTCCTGGAGATATATATTTAGTTCCTTGACCTTTTCAAATTATATCGGCTAGGCTCAGTGGCGTATGGTGACTTTTTGGGGCCTGATGCTAATTACATTTCAGAGGCCCCTAGTAGTATATTATTTGGGGGGGGAGGAAGTCGGTTGTCTAAGGATGGGACAAATTATAAAAATAATGGTTGTAATAGATAACAAAAAAATTAATTCTTAGTAACAAACATAAATATCGAAAGAAAAAATATATAATTTTAAGGATGTAATAAATAGGTAACAAAAACAATTATTCTTAGTAACACACAAAAATATCAAAAGAAAAAATATTAATTTTAAAAGTATAAAAAATAAATTAGGTATGCTATAAACTTTTTCTTCTAAATTTGAGCCTGGCATATTCTCTAATTGCTTCATCATATGTAATTGATCTGCCTATGTCATTTTTTACAGAGAGAATGGACAAATAATTCAGTCTCTCATCTCTCATAGTCCATCTGTATTTATTTTTTATAAATGTTAGTTTAGAGAAAGCTCTTTCAGCTTCACAACTTGTTATCGGCATTGTTAAATAGATTTTTAGAATAGTATACAGATTTGGAAAAATGTCTACGAGATTTCTGTGATTAGTCGATATTAGATGAAAGACAAAAAAATAATTTGAAAGTGCATAAATGACAGTATTTTTATAAATTATCTAAAAAACAAAAAAAGCAACTGAAGCTCATAAAAAAAAACTAAATTCTATAAAATAATGATTAAGAATTTGGGGCCCCCCAATGAACGGGGGCCTGATGCTCCAGCATCATAAGCTTCCCTATAAATCCGCCACTGCCTAGGCTAGATATGATATGTAACAAATCCCTTTCTCATCAAATAAATGGGCAGATAAAATCGGTACAAAATCAAGGAAAAATAGTCTAAGTTCATCACCAACTTCTTTGATGCTTGTCCCTTTTATTTAATTTCGTTGCTACTTTTCAAGGCTCCAGTGTCGGTACCGGACTAAGCCAATAGCGGGCCCAAGACAAAATTTAGCGTTTGACTCTCATTTATAAAGAGCATATGTGAATTTCGCGACATAATAAATTTTATAGTGCCGGATCGAACCGAACCCCCTCCCTAAATTACGGGCCTTAGAAATTTGTCTTCTTTGTCAATTGATAAATCCATGTCTCCTGTAAATATTTTGCGGCTCTCTGGGGAGCCGCTGTTCAAGTTGAGAATTACTGCATTAGATCATTTAAAAAGACCAAGAATTTTAGTTGCAAGAGCAGCTTTTATAGAAATGCTTGAATGCTATGTAATATTAAACTTTCAAGAGAAGCATATTAAATTAAATGTTATGTTTGGTCTTTTTGAATGTATGGTGGATAGACAGTTCACTGTGAGACTCCGTGGCGAGTAGGTGCATGTTGTTCCGCTTTAAAGTAATTGATTATTTAACTTACCTAATCGTAAGTAAAATTATTTTTTGGAGGTTACAAATGATTCTTTTGTACTACGGTATCAAACAAGTGAGAAAATAATGGAGCTCTATAACAAGAGAAAAAGAACGTTGACACTCAACCTAAGTGAAATTAAAGACAAGATTACTGCAGTGGATATCCATGAATTTTTGTTCGATAAATTCAACTTTAATGTAGAACATCTAGAAGCCATTGAGGTTATTGGATTTAAAGTATACGTTAAATTTAAGCAACAAGAAATGGTCGATGGGGTTATTGAGAAATATGGTGAGAATATTGAATATAAACATAAAAACGGGAACACATATGTAGTTAGGATAATTAATGAAGATGCAGAAACTTTGGTAAGAATACATGGAATACCTATACATATGCCTAATGATGAAATAGCTAAAACCATGCAAACCTATGGACAAGTTCTAAGCATTAAAAACGAGACATGGGGAAAACATTTAAAATTTCCCATTCCGAACGGTATCAGGCAACTACGTATAAAACTTAACCAATCAATTCCATCTTACGTCACAATTTTTGGCAGGAAACAATGGGTCACATATAACGGACAAAAAAAAACCTGTAAGATTTGCAGTAGCTTAGAACACTTATTAGGTGAGTGTCCTATCTATACTCAGACACGTAACAGAAATACACCTTCCGTACTAGCAGCAACTGAGATAAACAAATATGAAAATATGAATACCCAAGCGAACCAACTCATCAAACCAACGTATGCCAGCAAGGTTTCGCACAACAATGTGGGGGTGGAAATTGCAGAGAGCATTTTAAACGAAAGCAAGTTAGAAAAAACTGAACCTCGACAGATCAAAAAATTAAAGGAAAAGATTGATAGTGATGCGATAACAGAAAAAGAAGAAAGTACTAAAGAAAATGGAACTCCTGAAAGCAAAGGTAAAAAGAGGAAAAATAATCAAGGAAAATTGGTAGAGAATTCCACAAAAATTTATTTAACAGAAATAGACGATTCCGACGGCTCGGCGCCAGGTGGAGACGACCATTTTCACATTCCATCTATAGAAAGTCCGATATCTGACGAAAACCTTGGCTCCGAAAAATCCTTTTATTAAAATGAACAAACGCGTATACACTATTGGAACAATAAATATATGTGGTATAAATACACCGACTCGATTAACAATGCTAAGAGATTTCTGCAGAACCAACGACATCGACATCCTATTATTGCAGGAAGTAACAGTAGAAAACCTTGATCATGTACTATTTAATTACAACGTTATCTTAAACACTTGCGATGGCGCTAGAGGTACGGCAATTGCTATAAAAAACCACATATCTTACAGCGACGTCATTATGTTACCAAACTATAGAGGACTGGCAATAAATATAGATCATATGACGGTAATTAATATATATGCTCCTTCAGGCACGCAAAACAGAAAAGAGAGAAATGAGTTCTATACCACTCAAATACCAATTTTATTCGCAGCTCGTAAGGATTGTCTACTACTTGGTGGTGATTTTAATTGCGTTTTAAGCAAAGCGGATAGCTCGAATGATCAATACAAAAATAAAAGTCAGGCACTGCAAGCAATGATCGATGGCTTACAACTTAAAGATACATGGAAATTAAAAAACCAAAGTACACCAGGATATACTTACTTTCATCACTCATCAGCCTCTCGCTTGGACAGAATATATATTACTGAAAATCTCAGCGAGCAATTCAACAAAGCTGTTGTCCACCCAGCTCCCTTCTCGGATCACTGTGCATATATTTTACATTTAGAAGGAAACAATCATATTCCGCCTAGAATAGGGTATTGGAAGCTTAATATCTCCATATTGAACAATGAAGATCTACAAGAAGACTTTCGACTATCATGGCATAGATGGCAAATACATAAACATAAATACGGTACCACACTAAACTGGTGGACTGAATACGCAAAACCACGAATCATTTCCTTTCTTAAATGGAAATCCAGTGAGCTAAGGCGACAGGCCAGAAAATCACTAGAGTTTTTTTATTGCTGCTTAAGGGATGCGATGAACATGAACCCAAACGACCCGCATACCAGTCATACCATTAAAAAAATTAGAGCTAATATCATCAAATGCCAAAGACTATATAGTAATGGAACAAAAGTAAGAGCAAGAAACAAACGTGACATTGATGATGAACCAATATCCATTTTCCACATAATACAAGAAAGTAAGAACATACGATACAAAAATATCAAAACACTTTGTAATGGTAACACAATGATAGAGGGAAATCAAGAGATAAAAGAACATCTTAGACTATTTTTTGAAAACTTGTATAAAGATGATTACCACCAGAATGATAGTCACGAAGAACTTTTCGCAGTACTAAATAAAAAAATTACAGATGAAAACAATACGTTTCTAATGAAACGAATAGAAACGCAAGAACTCAAAGATGCTTTAAGGGATAGTGCTAACAACAAATCACCAGGACCAGATGGTCTCCCAAAAGAATTTTATTTCACGTTCTGGGATATAATTGAACAGACAATGGCGCAAATAATGAATGAAATTCAGAATACAGAAAAAATACCAAAAAAATTCAAAGAAGGTCTCATTGTTTTAGTCCCAAAATGTAAAAAACCAAAGAAGGCAGAGGATCTGAGACCAATTTCCCTCTTAAACTACGACTACAAACTGTTCATGAAAATAATTAAAAGCAGAATTACAACCATCTTACCTGATATTATTAGTAACAATCAGCATTGTATCCCTAAAGTCAATAACATTATAAGACTGCTAATTACATTAAGAGACAGTGTGAGCAATGCCCATATTAAAAAATTGAACGCCTTATTAGTGTCCATAGATTTCGATCACGCCTTCGACAGAATTCGTCACAATTATATATGGGAAGTATTAAAAAGATATGGATTTGCCAATAAACTTATAGACAATATTAAAAATATATACCAAGACACCACATCCAAACTGCAAGTTAATGGAGAAGTAACTGAAGAGATAGCTATACAAAAATCGGTCCGACAAGGGTGCCCGCTATCAATGATTTTATTTATTATTTGCATGGAACCCCTTATACAAACACTAAACAACAAAGGGATACAAAGTTGCGCATACGCTGATGATGTTTCGCTCCTACTTAATAATGAAAAAGAATTATCACCCGCATATGCAGACATTCAAAGATTTTGCAAAGCATCAGGAGCAATACTAAACAACAAGAAGACTCTGGCCCTGAAACTAGGACCAAACGTAAATAACCTTCCGATTAGCTGTAATTGGCTTCGGGTAGAACAAAGCATTAAAATACTAGGCATTCATTTCTCAAACAACATTCACCAAATGATTAGCCACAACTGGAAAACAACTGCAATGGCAGTGCAAGGTGTATTGGCCACAGACAAATTTCGAAAGTTAAATCTATATCAAAAAGGACTGTTTGTAAATATGTTCGCCTTTTCCAAGACCTGGTACCTAGCGCAAATATTACCAATGCCAAAATTAATCGCAAAAAAACTAAGTTCGGCCGCAGGAATGTTTATATGGGCTGGGAATCTGACCAGAATTGCCAGAGAAACGTTAATTCTACCAAAAAATAAAGGAGGTATAGGACTTATGGATCCACTAACTAAAGCTAATTGCCTGCTCATAAAACGAACCTTAGAGGTTCCTGCTTCAAAGACCTTCTTACGGGATTATGTAGGTACCACTGTGTTGGAAAATCCTCCAAATTTAGTTGCTATACCCCATCAAGCACCACAATATCGTAGGATTCTGCAAGATGCAGCTTATTACTACGGTGAAGACTTTTACAATACCAAAATCAAAATTACGTATAAAAATATCGTAAAACGTGGAAAATCGCCAAAAATCACGCAAAAATTTCCTCATGTGCTATGGAATAACGTATGGTCGAACATAAATAACAAAAGTCTTACGTATGAACAAAAGTCTAACTGGTTAAAAATTGTACACAATGCTGTGATTACAAACGAGTACCTATTTAAAATAAAATTAAGTACAACAGATATGTGTAGCAACTGCAACAACGTCATCGACACCATTTTCCATAGGCAACGATGTTTTTTGGGCCTTAGAAAAATGTGGAGCTATTGCTCAGCTTTAAGTAAAAAAATATGCAACAAAAGTTTAACAAGTGAAGAAGCAATATTTCCTGGCTTCATGTTTAAAAACGAAAAGGCTAACAATGCCATAATCTGGATAATTTCTCATTACATAGAAAAACTAACAGAACCCAGTTATGACTTTAGCGATTTTGTGGAAACGCTAAAGTACAAATACAATGGTCTCCGAGAGGACTACAAATTGAAAGTATTTGGCACCTTTTTAGCACGACTAGCCGTGAATTAGATCTCCTGGTTTTACCTAAGATAAACTTTGAAAATAACCCACCAAGAAGCAGCAACATTAAAAAATATATTACTATATGTCCAGATTAGTCGGGCGGTCTTGTGGACCGGAACTGAGTCAGTTATGTGGAGGTCAAGTCCCTGTCTACAGAAAAGCTAAATTTTACTTTTATGTGTTAGATCTTGAATAATGTTATGTTTGATACTTTCTAAGAACCATGTTGATATAGATACCAATTATTTAATATTTAATATCATGTCAAATAATTTTGTACAGGTAAATTTAAAATAATGTTAGGTTTTATTAGGTAATGTATTATTTTAATGATTGAATAAATGTAGTTTAAAAAAAAAAAAAAAGAATGACATTATATCATTACAAAACTTTGAATGTGGCAGTACAGAAAGATGCAAAAAAATAAGATGGATTCAAAAAGTAAAGAATGAAGAACTATTAAAAAGAATTGGAACACAGCAGTTGCGATACCAAAAACAAAAATATGACGTAGCATCGTCGAACCACCAAAAAACCGCTTACTTAGACCATCTTTTAGGACACGAAGAATATGCACTACTATAAATATGTTAAAAGACAAAATAGATGGAATTGAAAAGAAAAGAATAGGAAGGAAAAGAAAATCTTGACTAGGAAATATTAAGGAGTGAACCAAACGAAATGCTTTCGCATTATTCCACATAGCACATAGCCCGTCAAAGAAGCTTACACTATAATAACCGCCAACCTCAAAGAAGAAAGAGGTTGTAGCAATTAAAGAATGCTACAGCGTTTAATAATTGTTAGCCAAAACCGGTTTCATTTGCAGATTGTTTATCTGAAAAGATACCTACATGTAAAAAGTTGCTCGTACAAATAGTTATTATTTGCCTGGATAAAAGTGTGTTAAAAGTTACGTTATATTTGTAACAATTATTGGTACTTTTTGATGCTGGTTTAAAACTGTATGTGGAAAAATCTATCTTCTCTTTGAAGCACTTTTGGTTATTTTAAACTCCCCTTCGACAAAGCTCTGGATACGCTACTGTTGCTGAGGGTTCCAAAATGAATTAAACCGGTAAAAGATAAATCAAATTAGATGTAATCTTGTCTTAATTTATTACTTAAATCAATAGTTACACTAAACTCTATCCGTTACTGTTATTTTACAGATAAATCTGCTTGTGTATGTATCCGCTTTAATATTTTTAACACCTCTGGAGGCTATTTATATATTTGTTGCTAATAGTTAAAATGTTGTATTTATAGTATACAATAAAACGTGATTTTGAAGCCGTATGCTATTTTTCGGAATCCTTTGATATTTCACACTTCAACGGCGACTGTTTAGTCGGTGTAGTCAAATAGCACAAAATCACAAATTGATCCCAATAAAACTCAAAAAATGGCGAAAATGTGAGCTGCATAGGGTTTAAAATTACAACTAGTACCTAATAGCCCACACAAGTATATGCATATAATATAACATTATAATTGGCAAATTAACTAAACTTAGTGTCTATACCGGGTGATTCAGTTTGATGTCGCACCCCGATAACTTTGTAAGTATTGAAAATAACCCCAACAAACCTTATATATTTGGAATCGGCGAGAAATTATCTATTAAGTGATGTATTTTTGTTACCTCTACGATGACGTATGTCAAATCCGCGATAGGCAACTGTTTTTTTTTTTAAATTACATAGTATACATTTTTTTGTTGATTCCGATAGAGAATTTAATTCTGAATCCGACCATATACTCAAAAAGTAGGCATACATTAAAAAAAAATCGAGAAAAATCAGTTCAAAGTTTATTCAAATCATAGCAAACAGTCTATTTAAAATAACAAAAAACGATCAAATCTTAAAAATTATACGGTAACTATCAATGGAAATGTATTAAAAATTAATTTTTAATAAAAATAAAAACAATTAATAAACGCCGACATAAAAAATTAGATTTTAACGTATTCAAAATGGCCGCCACTGCTGATTTTTCTCAATTTTTTTTTAATGTATGCCTACTTTTTGAGTACATGTTCGGATTCAGATTTAAATTCTCTATCCGAATCAACAACAAAATGTATACTATGTTATTTAAAAAAAAACAGTTGCCTATCGCGGATTTGACATACGTCATCGTAGAGGTAACAAAAACATATCACTTAATAGAAAATTTTTCGCTGATTTCAAATATATAAGGTTTGTTGGGGTTATTCTCCATACTTACAAAGTTATAGGGGTGCGACAGTCAAACTGAATCACCCGGTGTAGTTTTAAAACTATTAGGAAATTTTTATAACCATTTTGTGTAGGCTGACTTTATTATAATAATGATATTTATTACATAGTTACTTTTTTATACAGCCGTGTTAATAGGCGGAACTATTTGCTTATCCCAGTGACATCACTTCGCACTAAGATTTTATGGTGAATATTCAGATCATTATTTTTATTCGTGTGCTTAGGACAATTTACATGTAACGTTATTGCTGTAAAGATAAAAACTAAAATGCTGATAAAAAATTATTAATTAGCACTTTTAATTTGAAGCGTCAAATAAGCAAGTTAGATAAAAATTTAAGGTACAATTTTCACATAGTTAAATTTCAAAACCGTTAGTAGTATTTAAGATGTTGAGTTTTTATTGACGTATTTCAGACAATTTTTTTTTCGGTCTCTTAGTGCAATTAAAATTTGACAACATAATAAACTGTCGTCTCTTTTCGTTCGTTAGTAAGTTACACCTCTCTAGTTACGATTACGACACCTATTGTACAAATGTTTCATTCATAACAAACCATCCCATATACGTATTTAACATACATACACTTTTATTTGTTACATAAGAAGGGGATTTTTTTAACTGAGAGATCTGAATTATTAAATTTATAGAATGTTTTACAATTATACCAAAAAATATTTTATGATTTTTAAAAAGGAGAATTTTTAGTGTCTTACCTAACCTAAGCTAGCGATTAACATTTTTATTAAAACTTAATAACTATTAAATTCATACTTTTGAGGATTACCAAGAGCTATTATTTAAAACAGTTCAAATTATATTAGCGAAGACGACATTGTTATAAATAGTTTTAAAACAATCCTTAAAAAGAAACAAAAATTACTTACTTTGGTACCAAAAAGTGACCCATTTGTCTGTTTTCCTAACTTACAATTAGTGCCATAAAATGGCGTTTTCCTAGAACAGCAACGTAAAGTGTTTTAATTTTTAAGACAGCAACATATGTACCTATAAAAACTGCATCTACAAATGCAATCAAGATTAATATTTGGTTTTCCAATGATCATAATTTCTCGTTTTTCTTTGTTACTTAAGTTAATTTTTACAAATTTTATTAATCTGACAAGTAATAGGCTCTCAAAACTTTTCGTTTGTTAATTGGTTGTCATGGAAACAACATACCCTACAATGACCGGCCAACCTGATTTATAGTGGTTATTGTTTAAAACGTATTTTTTCAAATTTGACAGTGAAAGAAGAAGTAAAATACCATGTGTGATACATCAATGGATTCAGAAAAATAAATGCTATTTGATTGTGTACGTAGCAAAAATTGCGCCCATACGAAAAAATAAAGTTGGTTGTCATAAAACAAAAACGAATCGATCTAGAAACAATTTGTGACCACTATCCGATTTGGCTTAAAAAGTTGCTTCGGCAATGTTTTTACACATTTGAAATATTTTACTCCAAAGGAGTTAAAGACGATTTTTAAAAATCGTATTTTCCGGTTTTTCCTAATTTTCTCCTATACCGTTTAAGATATTTCCAATTTCTCTTTGAATTATTAATGAGCACCAAATTTAGCAACTTTGCCAAATTTAAACCTATACTCTAGCTATTATAATAAGCGATATCCCCATGCTTAAACTCAAATTTCAATCACCCTGTATATAATAGTTTATGTAATGTCATATTACATTACAACTAATTTTTTTAAATATTATTTATAACGTTATGTAACGAAAACAAATAATTAATAATGTTATACAATAACATAACGATTTAAAACGTTATTCCATCCCTGTTACAAATTGAACAAATGTTTAACCAGGTAAGCGATTTTTATTTCATTCTAAGATTCTGAATCTCCTAAATACAATTTATTTACTATATTTTCTTCTAATATATATACTTTTGCAATTAAAAAATAAGTCACAGCCAATTCTTGAAAATCACATATAACAATTCAATTAAAAAATGTAAAAAAAAATCTAATCAAGTTATTAGGACCGTTAGACAACCATTACTGTGCAGAATTGTACAAAGAATTTTTTTAATAAATTACTTTTTAAAAAAACTAAGTTCGTTTTTAGTGGAACGTATTATTAATCTGGATGAAAGTGATTAAAAATAGTTTATTTAATGCTATGAATTAGCATGAATTTTTAGCAGTTTAGCTAATTTTAATACTCTATCTGTAATAATGAACGAGAAGTTATAGTTGCCAACGAATTTGTAAGGGAACTATTTAAAAAAATAGAACGAAACGAACATCAACATTTTTTTTAACTTTTCTTGGATAACGTGAACTAAAAAGCAGTGATTCTCAACCTGTGGGACCCGAAGAAAATTGGAAATCGATAACAAAACTATTTATTAAATTAACCAAAACACAGTAACATAAAATACATACTGAAAATGACAGCAGTCACATGGACGATAGGTTTTTAGCCTAATAACGGGTGTTCCGAATTTTAATAAATTTTTAAGTTCACATTAGCAAAAAAAGGTAATAATAAAAACACACATTTTAAAACAACACTTTTAATCCAAAGACGGTTGAAAAACAAAAACGAATAAAGTGTTTTGGTTGAACAAGGGAATTGAAAGAGGGATGCATTAAAAATTGGTATGGAAAAGGTGGGCGCAATAGAAATTTATAAAGGAAACGGGGACGCAAATACAAAAATGTTGAGAAACACTGGACTAAGGTATATTTTCTCAGATTTAAATCATTTAGTCTAGTTTAATCGACTCTAATTCTTACTAAGACTTTAGACCAAAGATGAAATGTTGTTTTGAAATAAAATCATGTTAGTCCTTTGTTCGAACAACCATTCAACGTCCTTGTGGATTATATTAAAGTTATTCGGATTTCATCACCGAAATATCCACCGTAAAACTAATTTGGTCGGGATTTTAAGACCCCCTTAATAATTTTCCTAAAATGCATTGCATCGTTTATTATATAACCGCGAGTTTAACGATCGAAGAAGTATATAAAATAAAAGATTTGAATAAATTACTTTCGGCTTCTGTGTTTTTTAATTAAATTTATTTAGAAGTGGTCAACTTAAGTTTTAATTTATGTTATATTTACTGGTTTTTCTAATATCATGCATAGAGATATATTAAATTCTTAAGTACCTTGCGTGCGCCGACAAACGTAAATGCTTATGAGATTCATTTATATGCTAATACGTTTGTCAAATAATTTGCAATAATATACTTATTAAACAAGCTGGTGCGTTTTGGATTTTTATAGACAGTGTATTAGTTGCTGAAAACTATACTTGTTTGACTAATATACGAGTATTTACAATTTTTTTTTCAACTAATTAAATTTAATTTCCTTTTGCACTTTAAGAATTTAAAAACAATCGCTTAACAGTTTCTCAAAGACGTTTACATTTTATTTCCTTAAATAAATAATGTCATTCACCAGGCATAAAACTAAGCGTACCAAATCGATGTTTTTAACAACAATATACAGGGTGTTCAAAATTCAAGGCGTACCATGGAAATCACGCTTAGGTTAAGAGCTACGAAGTCGGTTAAATTTGGGCAAAATTGTCTAGTAATGTGCTGAATTCAAATGTCTTTCTCCCGAAAAAAAAAAAAACGCGAAAAACGAGACTCCTATAAAAGCGATTTTTCCTGTTTTAAACGCTTATGCAAACCACAAAGATTTATTTACAACCTATGTACCACAATTTCTCAAATTATGGCGCTTTTACAGGGGTCTGGTTTTCCACATTTGTCTCCGGAACCGTTAAAGATGTTTTCAAAAACTTTGCACAATTTTACTTGCGAAGGATGCACACATCGGTAAATACAAGAATTTCGTTTTTGTCCCTGACGGTTTCATGGCCAACGCGATTTTAATATTAACCTTTATTTTGACACTTTTAGGTTTTGTTCGTATTTTTCTTCAGCGAATGATTTATGGCACTTACATTTCTGACAAACATTTATTTTTAATGTTCTTGGTGCAATAAACACAGCCTTGATCAGATGCTAGCGACAACATATCGTGACCCTCCCTTGTCAGTTTAGAAATCATTCAACAAATTACTTTTGCCATTCATTGTGTGTATAAAAAGTGTAAGCTACTGCTCCAAGTATTTTAATATACCCACAAGTGGTTAAAAACATTAATGTTTACTTACTCATTAAATTTTCAATTTTCTTTGCACACCCTGAACTCCCCTTTCGACGGCTCTGAATGAACCTCTATTTTGCAAATGGCTTCTTTAAAATGACTTTTAATGCAAGTGTTTATGACTTACAATCACAGTATCCTTCAAAAAGATACGCATATCATGTGTCTAATATTTCATTCATCTAAAATCAAAACTAAAGAAAAATTGGGGGGTGGAACTCAGCTACACCCGGTATATTAAAAAAAAACAATTCTATAACATATTAATTTTTTTTAAAGAGAAAAAATCGTTTAAAAAATACAGTTGTTGATGGTTTTAATAATGCAAAATGTTACAATATAGACATAAAGATTTATTACACAGAGAGTTTCTTAAATATTGCGGAAAAAAATGGGAAGGTGATTACTTTTAAAACATTAAGGGGGGTCTTTCACATAAATTTTTTTTTAGACGTCTTCTTTCGGAGTTCCACCCCCTAAAGGAGAGCAGTAAAATTAGGTTTTTATTTTATTTCTGAAATTTGGATAACTGTAGGAGAATGATATTTGGTAAATGTTTTATACTTATTAAAAGGTTTCCCGTAGTAATATTTTCAATTATCTCCCACCTTCACAGGGGGCTGGAAAGTGAGACCCCTCTCGGTTTTTTTTATTAGAACTGTTTGGTCGGTTGAAATTTTGCAATTTAAATTTTTTTTTTTAATGTTTGATTTATTTAGAAACTTTTTCTATTTTTTAGTTTTTTTCGTTAAACCTACAGTTTTGGAGTAAAAAATAAAATAAGTAAACATGCACCATTAAATATTCCAATATAAAACGATTCATTTTGGTGGTTACCCAATATGAACACAAACAAACCATGGTAAACACTTAAATGAATCGTTTTATATTGGAATATTTAATTTTATTTTTTACTCAAAAACTGTAGGTTTTACGAGAAAAACTAAGATATAAAAAAAGTTTGTTAATAGATCAAAATTTCAAAAATAAATACTTTAAATTGCAAATTTTAAACCCACCAAAAAGTTCTAATAAAAAAAACAACAGCGGTTCCACTTTTCAGCCCCCTGTGAAGGTTGGAGATGATTGAAAATTTTACTATGGGAAACGTTTTAATAAGTATAAAACATCTACCAAATATCATTCTCCTACATTTATCCAAATTTGAGAAATAAAATAAAAACCAAATTTTACTGCTCCCCTTTAGGGGGATGTAACTCCGAAAGGAGACGTCTAAGGAAAAAAATGTATATGAAAGACCCCCTAAATTTTTGATAAGGAATCACCTCCCGAATTTTTTCGCAATATTTAAGAAACACCCTGTATACTCTAACAAAGCTCTGCATTTCTACATAAATTAAATACTTTTACCTATTTTCAATTAACTAAAATGCCTTAACATTAACACCCTCAGTTATTATTCGATATATCAACTAAAGGGTTACCATTTGCAATACACCATACTTTTTAAGGCTCTATCGATAACTAATTCAAAACCGGTAATTATGTCCGCCATACAGCCCAAAGATAAACTCTAAATTTTGTTAAACATCATTTCATGACTCATTTAATTTTGACTACTAGACAATAATCGCGAATAACATTTAAAATGATCTGATAGTTTTCTCACTTGTATAAAAATAAATATTTTGGTTATTCGTAATATTATTAAAAATAATTAAGAGCGTCATAATAATGGTCGTTTGGTCTTCGAAAAGTAATTGGAGAAAAACTGCAATCCGAAGCAACAGATTTCTTGCTAAAGAGTAAAAAAATGCTTTTACGTTCGTGTACCCTTGCAGGAATCATAACAGCAAGCTATTTACACGATCAGATTATACAGATCGCAGAAGATGAACGAAAGATCATAGGCTATTTGGACATAAAAAATTTCTAACCTGAGGTATCTTTTTAATAGCATAGATTATAAATGGGAAGCCGATATTACCTAACTTATCGTACATTTGAAGTATAAAATCTGTTCAGCAGGGAATATATCAATTAGTGCTTAGCTACAAGATTCTACCCGCCTTCGGGCTGAATATCGCTGGTGAAGTCATTTACATATTTGACTGCATTGGGTTTTCATATCGTAGATATATCTGTATATGTACAAAGAGCATGCAATGAATGTTTCCAAAACAAAACAAAAAAACAGAAAAACTTATAAAATATAATATATTTATATTATTTAACTCAAAAACGAGGATTTTTGAGATGTCACTTTTCTTGTGCACCGACGATATAATAAGCTTAATTTTAGCGCTATTCAGAACTTTTGAAAAATGCATAGTCTACTTGATATGAGCAAAAAATAAATAAAATTTGCGATTTTTAAAGGAGTGGGATTTTTGTAGCACACTTTCTTAAGATAATATAACAGCCAACTTTGTTTTTTGGTTGAACGCCATATTTGATAACGGTATATTGGATTAGATCCATGTTTTACAATTTTTAATCTTTAATCACATGTAAAAAAATTAATAAAAGTTTTACTTGTTAATTAGTTGGTCATAAATGGTACCAATCCGTTTATAAACAAAACAAAAAATTGATGCGGATCCATTGATACAACTATATTATTTAAATTTTTTTAGGGGAATCCCTATAGGTGCTATTTGATCGAAAAGAAAAAATAGATGCTGCCTCTTCAATAAAAATCTAATACGACCTCTACAAGAAAAACAAAAACTATTATATCTTCGTTTTTTAGTTTGCTATGAATAATCTGTTACCACCAATTTATTGGGCCTACCAAATAATCACAATGCAATAAAACTTTAATATTTGTTTTAAAAACTAAACCAGACATTAAATTAAATACGAAATCTAGGAGTTTATTTTTTTACTTCTATCAAAATAACTATGCATTTTTAAAACATCTGAAAATTGCTACGTATTGCACTGTATTATTTTTGTTAACTTAACCAAGTTTTTATCTCTTATATGCTTATATCAAGTGAAATCCCCATAGCGGCTCGAATTAAGTGGTAGGTATATCCTGTACAGTAACAACACAGTAAACAAAAAATTGGTCTCAATATTTGACTTTAAACCTTGAATCTTCACTTATCAGTTCTTATTGACACAGTACCTATTCACGGGTACATTTTGCATTAATTGACAAACACAATTTTAAAAACATTGTTTGCAATGTTTTGTGAAATGTTATCAATGTCGTAACGTTGTCTATACCTGTATACATATTTTTTCATTTATTGGACCGGAAGTTTGTGAATTTAGGTTTGTCGGGTATTGAGTCTTCGGTGATAACAAATGAAATCTACACTTGCTACCAAAATATCATGTTGGGTGTCAAAGGTTCAATTATAAGTAACAATTTTACGTACATACTTATATGCAAGAAACGACTAGGCTTTATTTTATCTTATTTTACATAATATGGGCAAATTAAAAAACGTGTTTTTTGACTTCTTTTTGAATTTTATTCAAGTTTTTCGTCACAAAAACAGTTTTATGTTAAACTTTTATTACGTGTTATACATTACAGCACTACCATTTACAGGTAGGTTTTATTTGTAATTAGCATTGCAAATAAAACTAGAAACTTTGTTATTTCTTTTTTCTTATACGGAAGTAGGTACATTTAGTATGCCGTCAGTTGCATTTCGCAACCGTAGTTACAGTTTTAACTTTACCATAGTTTAAATAGTAATAATAATAACTTCATTTAGTGGTGTAATAACTCTCACTGAATTTTTACATAAGTAAGGGTCAACTCACACCGGCGCGGTGGCGGTGGCGATCGCGGGAGCGGGCGCGATCACAATAATTAGTAACCTGGTTACGTAAGTAAGTAACATTGTTATAAATTATCGTGATCGCGCCCGCGGCCGCGATCGCCACCGCCACCGTGCCGGTGTGTGTGGACCTTAAAGGTCTCCACAGACCGACGCGGTGGCGGTGGCGGTGGCGGTAGCGGTGTCGGTCAGATGTAACCTTAGGAAACAAATGGACGCACTCACCGCATGTTTCACCGCGTAGTGTGAGTGCGTCCATTTATTTCCTAAGGTTACATCTGACCGCCACCGCCACCGCGTCGGTCTGTGGAGACCTTTATGCAGTTCTGTTTTTTTCTTCACTTACGTTAGTATCGCTAATATGGAAAATACATAGGTAATATAAAGTTTGAGAGCTTGTTAAAGCCGCTTAAATATGTTGGGAAAAATATTATGTACACGTAAAACCTACTTAAATTATCAAATAACTTATAGTGGTCCCGTTTCTTGTTGAATTATATTTTAAGAGTTTGTTTTCAAAGGTTTGATATTTGAGGTTGATTGGTGGTTTAAGTAGTTGAGATGAGCAAAACTGTAACAAAATATAAAACGGTATGGATCCTATAGGCCAGGACAAGGGTGAGACAAACGAGACCTCAGGTGAATAATGGAAAAAGGCGCCAAAATGATAAGAAATTAAAATTAATAGTAGTAAATAGCAAAATAATAAATAAATCAAAAATCAAAATATATGTTGCAATATGTTTTACTTATACCTATGTAACTTATACCTATGTACTTATTTTAGGCTGCTGAAGAAGAGTTAATAAAAACTCGAAATATTTAGCTAATGCAAAGAGTATTCTTTAAATGACCTCTTAACCATTATCCCGTCATTCTTTTTATTATCATCATTATCGACTGGTCGTAATTATTTTTATTATTTTTATTAATATGTTGCAATGTTCGTTAAATAACTATAATTAAAGCTTCACGTTTACTAGAAGGATTATCTAATTTCTTGCAGAAAATTAAGGACACCATATGGAAAAATGTTTTTTCTAAGAGTGAAAATTTGGCTTCAGAAATGGAATTATCTAAAGATTTTAAAAACAGACGAAGCAAAATGTTTCAATTAGATGATCAATCTCAGCAATCACTTCCTTATAATGATAAATATTTATTTAAAGTAGAAATGAAAGGAGTAATAGATATTTTAAAATCACAACTTATATGGAAATATGAAAAGCTATATGAGATTTTGTCTGATTTCGAATTTTTAACAGGTAAAAAATTAAAGTCGATGGATACAATTTTTTTTAAAGCAGCTTGTGATTTATCCTTTAAATATCCAAATGTTATATTTTTTTTAGTATTCTGATCAGAAATAATTAGTTTTAAAAATCAGGGAATGACGTTAATTCCAGACTTTAAAACAGCTACAAGTTTAGATCTTTGAAAAACGATTTATGAATATACATAGTTTACTTCAGTTATATCCAAATTTAGAAGTTGCATTGAGAGTATTCCTAATATTAACTGATACTGTAGCTTCTGGTAAAAGAAACTTCAGTAAACTAACAATTATCAAAACATATTTGAGATCGCCACTAGCTCAGCAAAAACTATCAAATATGGCAATTTTATCAATCGAACAGAAATTTTCACAACAAATTAATTTTGATAAAATAATTGATAAATTTGCTCTACTAAAAGCAAGATAAATATAACTTTTAAAAAAGATGTTATGCCGGGCATTTATTTAATTATGTATTCATTGTAATTATATTTAAATATTGTATTATTGACATTATCTTGACTCCATTATTAAATAAGATTACTGTAAAATTTGTAATATCCCATTTCATATCATGTGTAACACTCTTTTTTTTTTTTCTTAAGGTTGGTGTTGTTTTATTTTTGATATGTGTAATTTTATGTTCCTATTACTACGTTATGTGGTTTTTATTTACTAATTAATAAATTTATTTTGTTCTCAAAATTATTTATTTATTTATTTATTTTTATTTAATACTTTCTAGAAATAAAAAACTTCATAGGTGTATGTAGGGGCGCCTCAGGTAAAATAACCTCTAGGTCCGGCTCTATAGAAAGCTCTGGAATTTTGAAAAAAAAACTGTTCAAAAGCGCAATTTTTAAAAAAATCGGGAAAAATACCTAATTAAAAATATTTTTGTGCGATCGTACTAGAAACAGCTGTTTGACGGACGCGTTAGCAACCATAAAGTACTGCATTACCGGCCCTATCCTTAGCAACGGCCGTAAAAGTTACTTTTCAGGCCGTTACCCTTAGCAACGGCCGAAAAAGTAACTTTTACAGCCGTTGCTAAGGAGAGAGCCGGTAATGCAGTACATACCCCGTCATCTGTCAGTGACAGAATGTCACGTAGTTTCTAACCTATATTTTTGGAAAATACTAAAAATTTAAATTGTTTTTAATTCTATCGCACAAAAAATGTAATATGCACCTCGGCCAAAACGTACTTTTTCGGCCTTGCCTGTTTGCTGGCCTCGACTACGTCTCGGCCAGCAAACCAGACGCTGCCGAAAAAGTTACACTTTTTGGCCTTGATACATAAATAACTATTTTAAAATAAAAATGTATAAAGTAGGTAGTCATATTTTAAAAAAAAACTCCGTTTTTATTTCGTTTAAGGTAAAATTACTTAATAGTGTACATTTAAGTGCAACAATAACATAAACACAAATTCAGATTTTCAACGTGCGTTAACACATGGGCATTTGTTTTGATTTACGCTAAATCTACCTTTTGCGTTTGACTTAAAAAGATCGTCGTTCGGAAAATAACTTATTTAAATTGGTAAAATAAAATAATTTTAATAACAGAGTAACCGTTTCAGTCGAACAACTTATTTTGTAAAATTGATTATTTCAAGTTTTTATTTGCTGAAAATGTATGTTTCTTAGCATTTTTAAAATAAAGCATCATCTTTCTATATTATTAAATTATTATTTTGTGTATTTTTATCAATTTCTTATACCAACAGTCTTTAAATTACCTGCATGTATGTAATAAAAAGAAAATATAACCTGCAAAACCCTTTTAGCTCACCATTAAAAAATAAAACCCATATATTTTGTTTCATCAAGTTGTACAGTTTTAAGTGCAAAAATAGTGTATTTAAGCCTATTTTTTTTCTCGAATTAAAAAACATTATTATTGAAATACTTGTTACTATTATATTTCAGTTCTCATAAAATTTGTGCATATTAATTGACTAGACGTGGGAAAATAACAATGCATCCGTAATGCCTCAATTAAATAGAATGTTGCGAGCTAATACAGATGTAGCGGTTGTAACAGTCGTGTAACTCAAGTCAAACGCGGTAAAACATTTAAAATAATTAAAAACCGGTGTCATTTAGCCAAAATGTCTATTTTAGATGGTGGTTAGGTACCTAAGGGTGGTCTCACCTTCGGCGGTGAGTTATATCGCAATTAGAGATGGGAGCCTGTCATTAGTCGAGATAACGACATAACTAGACAAATGGGCACGGGTATGCCGATCCAAATTATAGCCTCAAGCCGCTCTCTAATTTGTACGCCGCGAACACCTACTGACGTGTCGGTGATTTTGATACGTTTGGAAGGGTTCCGTTTCTAAAGTGGGTGAAATATTTTTTCTGTGTGGGAAAAATGTCAGCGATCGCTAGGAATTTTTCTCGATTAATTATTATTCGGTGTTGAATCTAATGTAACACACCTACCTGCCTCTTCCTTGTATTATTTGAGGATCGACTTTAGATGAATGCAATGATACGGTCGTTTCTCTAATGGCATTCGATTATTGTAGCTGTTTAGACATTTATTGTTGTCGTTTCGGGGTTTACTAATCTATCGGATATGCACGGCATCCGTTATTTTTTTGTAAGGTAGAGCACTCTGTCCATTTATTTAAAAATAAAAAAGATGTGCAAAAAAATTATCTTTCAACTGTTTTATTGACGGGACAATTTTTGGTATAAATTCAAAAAAAAAAAACTTTAAATCATAATATAAAGTATCCTAATAATGTAATAATTAGTACATCTTTAATCTATTAATGTATTTTTATTTTCGCAATAGGTACGTAGCATGAAAAAAATATTAATAATTAATAATCGTTACAAGATTAAAAAATTAAAACTATGTTGTTTTATTATACACTAAGTTTAGTAGAAATATGCCATAAAATTATTTAACTTATTTTGAAACTTCATGGACACTACCAGGGGCGTCGAAGAGGAAAAGTTACAACTCAGTACCTGCCCTCTACAGTTAATTAGCGTATAAAATAACAAATAGGGAAATGATGTCCGGGCCCCTATGAGTTTCGGACCGGGAGAATTTTACCCCATCGCTCCCCGCCCCTTACGTCGGCCCTGGACACCACCTTGCATCATGCTACCGGTTAGTATTGTCACGAAACGAGAAGAGACGAGATTTTTTTCATTCTTGATCTCGAAAATTCTCGAAAGTTGATTCTCGATCTCGAAAATTCTCGAACGTGCTTTCTCAATCGCGAACTCGAGAATCTCGATTCTCGAATTTAAAATATGTGCGAACCGATTTTGAGACACAAGCAACGCTTTAACTGAGTGTGCTTGATGATTAAGGTACAGATACAGAACACCGGTGTCAAGTGTCGAGTGTTTATAAGTTTATCAATATTTTGTGGTGTTACTTATTGCCGATTATAAAACTTTAGTCTATATTCGAATAATATTAAGTTTCAAATATGAAACACAATACAAAATTAACCGCAAAAAGTTTTTATGTTGGAAGTAGGGATTCTGTCCCGGGAATTTCCCGAGACGTAAGTCCCGGGAATTCCCGGGACTTTCTTAGTCTCGAGTCCCGGGACATTTAGTTCGAGACTCGAGACGAGACTAAATGTTACAGAACACTGAAATTAATTTTTTATCCCTCTAATTTTTAAACAAATTTTACTCCCACGAGTTTAGCAAAAATATTTGGTTTCATAATTTTTTATGTTTATAGTTTATACTAACAATCAGTATTTACTTAACTTTATTTAATTTTTTTGCCTGCCATATTTAATTATTTATGTTTATTTCTTGTCTGCTTTAAAGCTAAAGGATAATTGTTACGTTTATTAGTAAAAATATATTTTACTTATACTTGTTTTAAAGTTTAATGAAAATTGTTAAGTTTATTTAAAACTAGCGTAGTGACCCGGCTTCGCTCGGTAATTTTTTTTATCAATCACAGACTACTCGCGCTTCGCGCTCGCGCCCGGTGGACGTTTTTGACCTTTTGAGAATTTTGGATCTTTTGGGAATTTTTGTATCTATTGAGAATTTTTGTATTTATTGAGAATTTTGAAACTTTTGTGATATTTGGATCTTTTGGGAATTTTGGTTCTTTTGGGAATTTTTGGAACTTCTGGGAATTCTCATATAGCCTATGTTCTTTCCATGGTCCTATAGATTGTCTGTGCCAAATTTGGTCAGGATCGGATGAGTGGTATAGGAATGCATAAAGGACAAACATACATACATACATTCATTTTTATATATATAGATAGGCATTTACTTGGAAATGTATACTTTATTTATTGTAGAATGTAGACTTAATTAAAAATAATAATACTGCTCCTACTACTATACTTTATTTATAAAATAAATGCTTTAAAAACCAAATCCGTGAATTTGGTTTAATTTAAAAAAAATATTCTGTCAACTGTCACGACCGATTCACAATCACGAAACGTGCAAAGAAGCAATTTTAAATATGTAGTGGGTGCTTTCAGAAACAATGTCACTGTCAAGAAAACTTATTTTTGACAGTGAAAATAACCGATGAATTTTGAATACATGAACATATCATAATTTTTCTTGCACGTTATAAAATCTTCCGTCATTTTTGACGGGTTAAACCACTATTTTTTAGTATGTAAATAAAATTCGCAAAAGTCTCGAAGTCCCGGGAATTCCCGGGACTTTGATAAAAAAAAGTCTCGAGTCCCGGGACTTTAAAAATGGTCGAGACTCAGAATCCCTAGTTGGAAGCGACACCAGTGTAGTAGAACACGACGATGATTTGGTAAAAGATGCAGATTATAAGAATAATGAAAGTAAAGATACATCGAACAATTAATTCACTAACAAGGCAAACGCCCACAAAAAAAATTGAAATTCTAAACAGAAAAATAAGCTCCTTAGAGCAGATGAGAGTTTAAAGCAAATTTGTCTCAGTACACTCTTCCATCGATATTAAGTGACTCCATAATGACTGAGGATTTTAAGAAATATTTCGACAATACCATGCCTCAAAGAATGGTAAAATTGGTCTCACACCCATAGATCGCTGTAGGTCTTAGTATTGTTTTATACAATCGTAGTTTGGTGCTCCTACGTAAATAAATGTTTTGCTCTTGTAGGTTATTTAAAGCTCCTGCACTTTTGTTGGCTTTCAGAATTCTCATGTTTATGTCTTTTTTTTCTTCCATTCTGTCTGTGAGAAGTGTCCCCAAGTACACAAAATCATTTACTTCCTCAAATTCCCCTACCACAAGCCTGTCTTCTATTGTTTGTTGTCCTATTCTCATTAGCTTGGTTTTATCTTCGTTTATCCTTAATCCAATTTTTTGTGCTGCTTCTGCCATTCTGCCTGTGATCTCTCCCAGTTCCTTTAAAGTTCTTGCCAGTATAGCTACATCATCGGTATAACTTATGAGTTGGTGACTTTTGTTTAGTATTGTTCCCTCTCTGTTCAGTCTTCCGTCTCTTACTATTTTTTCCAGAACTACTTTGAATATGAGGCCTGATAATGGGTCTCCCTGTCTAAGCCCTGTTCCTATCTTAAATTTTTCCGTTGTTTCCCCCTTGATCTGAATCCTGCTTGTCCCTTCCAATGTCATTTTGAGCAATCTGATAAGTTTGGCTGGTATCTTGAAATCCTTCAGCATTTGGAGCATTCTGAGTCTATTTACCCAATCATACGGTTTTTTGAAGTCGACGAACAGTACTACAAGTGGGATGTTGTGCTCATAATATGTTGTTGCTATTTCCTTCATTGTGAATATTTGGTCCGTGGTGCTTCTTCCTCTTCTAAATCCTCCCTGGTATTCTCCAATCTGTGGTTCAATGATTATTTCCATTCTCCACATTTTCTACATATAAAAATACTGTCGAGTTCGAGAATTTAAGAATCTCGTCTCGAAAATTGGTGAATATTGTTAATCTTGTCTCGAATATTCGAGACAAAAAATTGCTAGTCTCCATCTCGAATTTTTCGAGACGAGACAAGATGGAAAATTATCCTGTTTTGGCGGCAACCCTACTGCCGGTATCCATAATGTTTCACAATAAAGAAACGAAGTAATCACAAAAACTGTAAGAGATAGAAGGATGGTTAAATTGGCCAAGCAGTGTGTTATTACGTGTTATGTAAGAATCTACCCTCAGAATATTAATATTGTACGCAGTTGCTGTAATATCCTGAAAAATATAAAAAATTATTTCTTATTGTTTTTACGGCTCTGTAATTATCTTCCATAGATTTGACATGTGGCATTTGTGTTAAAGATAATGGATCTAATCACATAGTGTTTTTAAAATGTGCCCAGCAAGCTAACATTGTGAGGTGCGATAGTATTTTTTTTAAATTTCATATGGACGGCATATTGCTTTTTTATGCTAACAGTTCACGAATTTAATGAAGGATACATAAACAGTCATTATTAAATTGTAAACTAAAATATAGATATACAGGGTGTTCCGATTTGGAAAGTAAGTTTTAATTGTTGAATTCTTGCCTAAAGCCAGAACAACAAAGTCAGCACCTTATTTTGGAACCCTGAAGAAATTGAGTCGCGCGGCTTAGAACAAAAGGCGTGTCATATCTACTCGCGGAGTTGTGTTGCTGCATGGCAATACTCGACCATTTACTGCTGCTCAAACTCAAGATCTTGTCACACCATTGCGCTGGTAACAAATGCACGTATCTCCGTAGAGCCCAGACTTAATGGCAAGCGACTTTTATCTGAAGAAGTTTATTACTGGCTAGCAAATCTTCAATGATAATGGCGGCAAAAAAAAAACAATACAGAAGTGGGTATCTTCACAGAGACCCTGTTCTATGAAGAAGGTATACAGATATACAGAAGCTGGTGCTCCGTTACGATGAATGTCTTAATAATAGTGAAAGCTATGTAGATAAGTAGTTTAGGTTATTGAGTTTTGAGCCTTTGCTAAACAATAAATGCCAAATTTCCAATTTGTTCTGTTTAATCATAATGTACCTATCTCTAAAGGTTTCCAAATCCCTCTGTGTAGTCAGAACTAATATTTTGATTTTAAAAGTTTGGTTATTAGCTGTACTTTTTTGTTTTATTCAAACGAAAGCAAAATATATGTCTGGTGTAGTATAGTGATTTGACGTTAACATTAAATTATAATTACATCAATCATGGTATTGAAAATGAGCCATAATCAATTTATTCATGCTATGTTATTTACGTATAATAGTATAATCAGTTCTAACTTGGTGGTCTAGCGACGTTGCATAATGTGTTGAATGTATTATGTTCTTGTTTAATTTAAAAAATTAAACAGCAACACGTAATAGAACGTTTTTTCGAAACGTATTTTCTGAATATTTTTTAAAATTAAATCGTACATTTCGGTAGGTACATTGATTAAAAATCCTCGTAGTTAGATGATTACATTAGACATTTTATTATTTTATTTAGTCATAAGTCCTACTGTTAGGTGTAGGGCTTACGGTGTAGGGCTGTTAAGTAGTGTTGTGCTGCCTTTTTTAATGTTTTTTTTTGTCTTGTGCTAGCATTTTTATCTCTTTCCATTTGATTTTCCTATCCGTAGCCGCTTTTTATAACTTCTTCTTACCAGGTTTTTCTCGGTCAACGTCTTTTTTTTTCTCTGTGACCTTGCTTTATAGGCTTTTCTGTTAACCTTTCTTCTTTCATTCAATAAATGTGCATTCGCACGACTAGTATTTTTTGTTAGCAACTGTCCATGTTTTATTTCTGTAGAAAAGTCCTGGAATCACTACCTTTTTTACCACTTCCACTTTTGTTCTTTATGGGAATTTTCTATTTTCAAAAAATGTTGTTTTTTGACTGTTAAATATTCTTCCCACATTTCCTTATCTTTCGCTTATTTCATTGTCCATCCCTCAATGTTTTCTATGATCACTCCTAAATATTTAAAGCTACCTTCTACCTGTTCCAGCCTAAGCCCATCTAAATTGATTTTGTGCTCTTTGTTCTCTGTTGTAACGATCATAGTTTTACTTTTTTCTGTATTTATTTTTATATTGATTTTTTTAAACTTCTGATTTAGAGTTTCTATATTATAGTGCAGATTCTATTCTGTATCTGTGATTATGACCATGTCGTCTGCGAACATTAGCTCAGTTATGTTAATTTTTCCATTTTCCAGTTACGTAGGTAAAACAGTCGCATTTTTTATTTTACTTATTTAATTACACCATCTATAACGACTGCGTATAGTAATGGACTGAGCACGCATCTTTGTTTTACACCCTCTTTTGTTACAAACTCTGCCGATTCTTCATTCTGGGTTCTTACAATATTAACCGTTTTTTATCCATCGCTTTATGTCGATTACTTCTATTTCTATTCCATTCCTTCTTAGGCCCATCCACAATTCTTTTTTTGATTCTATCAAATGTTTTTTCCAAGTCTATAAAACATAAATGTATTTATGTATTTTCTTGTTTTTGGTTAAGTTTTTTTCAATTGTTTTTATTAGTATAAAGACTGGGTCTTGTGTACTCCTTCCTTTTCTAAAACCATATTAAGATTCTTTTAGGGTGTTTTTTCTTGCTTTTAATCTACCATCCCTAACTCTTGACAGTATTTTCTCCGGTACACTTATTATTGTTATTCCTCTATAGTTGGAAAAATCCTTTTTGTCTCCTTTCTTGTGTAGTGGTAGGATAATTCCAGTGTTCCAATCCGTTGGTACTTTTTTTGATTTCACTACTTCGTTCGATAGCGCCCTTAGTGCTTCTTTCCCTAGTTTTTCTATGTATTTAATCATTTCCTGTGTAATACCATCTTTACCAGCGACTTTTTTTATCTTTTATTTTGCTATAGATTTTTTTAATACCCTCATTGTAATTTTCGTTAGCTCTTGATAAACTGTGTTACATTATATACTTTACTAGCTTCCCTACATTTATTTATCATTTAAAATTATAAATAAAATTTATATTATGCTATGTTATACTTATTAAAACGAATATAAGTTATAGGAATTCAAGTGCACCCCTTTATATATTATTTTTAAGTTTTTTGTGACCACTAATTATAAATACATCTTACTTATATTTTGACGACGTTTAATATTGCTTTGGGCTTCTGCATGAAGTAATGATGATTAAGAACTTGTCCTGCCGTCTTTATTTTGCGCCGGGGGGCCCTAACATTGTAGTCACATAAAGTTAATATTCAGTTCTAGAATTTACCACGTTATAAAATTCCGCACACTAAAATTACAATAAACGAAGGTTTATATTATGCTAAATTGTCAAATTTCAAAACAATTGAATATACATAAACCAACCCTTGCCAAAGTGGTTAAATCTTCGGTTTGGTCTGTATTAATTAATTATAATCAGGTCCAGTCAAGCCGCTACTATGTAACGGGGTCCGGTAATATAGAAAGAGGTCCTGTATTCACTCCACAGTCCACAATAACTCCCTGGGACCCAACACTGTTGCAATTGTTTTTGTATTTCTTGCATTTTAGTTGCTTTCTACTTGCACAGGGATCACAAACATTTATAACCGCGGTTCGTATTCAATTTCGACGGCTTTGATTATAATACAAAATATCTTAGATAATTTGCGGTCTATTGCCCAAACTCCCAAAATCTAAACTGACGTGTACACTCCAAGTTACGACGATCATATTTTAACGTTAATTTGTTTTATTGAAATTGAAGTCCTCATAAATTGATCCTTCTGAAGTGTTTTAATAACTGATGCGTCAGTATTAATTTGTTTCATGATAGTTATTTAAAAGTAAATGAAATAAACTGTTCCGTGTTCTTCTTTAAAAACGAAATAAAATAATTACATTGACTATTCCCCTCATGGTCATATAAACTGATATAAACCAATCACTTTGTCAAATTATAGTCACGCCTTAATGTTTTGACCAATCACGTTCATTTTTAAGCGATAAAATCCCTAGGGATTTTTTCACCTCCAAAATAGCGAAAACATCCCGTTGTCATGTCAATTATATCCTTAGCAACCTGGTTGTTTGTTTACAGATGTTTGACAGTTGTAAAATATATTATTTGACATGAGCCGTTTCGGAATAACTTCCATAGAAGAAATACAAAAAACTGTTGCAAATATAACTCCCAAAAATACTGTTGCATCCAAAATGTCAATATGGAAACTATTTGAAAATTTTTGCAAGGAAAGGAGTTACGATTTAAATGCGCTACAGAGGTTGGTACGCTATCGAAAATGTTAACAAATAATAAACGAAAATTGTAATTATTTTTGGTATCTTATTTGGGAAATAGTCTAATCAAATATATTTCGGAACATTATTTTGCAGGAAAAATTTTAACTCAAGTTTGTTACTTATAGGTAACATCCCTCGACAAAATGAATGACAAAATCCCTCGCCTTCGGCTCAGGATTTTGTCATGTCTTTTGTCTCAGGATGTTACCAAAGTAACAAACTTTTGTCAATAATTTTACCGGCAAAATAATGTTCCCTTAATATATTATAACTGATAACTACACTCATATGTTAAATTCTCCATAATGACGTCACGTTCTGTCGTTATGACGGCGGATAAAAAGGTACCTAACTAAATATCCACTTGCATTTTTGCATGTAACTTTGTTACCATGCAACCGACTTATTTGGTTGTAACTAAGTAAAAGATTTGACGTTTTGTCAGTTATTATTTGAAGGTTATAATTTATTCGTGCAGTTATCGTACCGAATTACACTCGAGCTTTTTTTATATCCTGGACAAACTTGCTTTTACTAAACTCAAGTTTAGTTGCTATTAGGCAACTCTTGACTCGACAGACAGTTTTGTCTCGTCGATTTTCCTAGCAACCAAACTTTCGTAGCAACGCAACTTTGTCCGGCTATAAAAAAAGCTCTAGTGTAATTACCCCCGAAAATTAAAATAACTGATTCCAGGATTTCACAATCCACAGTAGATCTAACAGATCGTTAGTGAAATATGTGCAGGATATAGTTCAAGGTCAAAATTAACATTTCTGATCTGATAACTTTGCCTTTTGCACTAATTTGCTACTGAACAGCAGTTGACCCAAACCTAAACCCCCCTGGAAATTGTGAACAAAACTCTGTTGAAAGTTTTGCCCTTAAGCACTATTATTAAAAATTTAATTTAGTTTTGGTCAACTTTAGTTTATTTTAATATCTTTAATAAATCCCTAGTATAACAATATTTTAATGACACACGAAGGTGATTAGCTAAAAAGATAAACAGCCATTAATCCTGATGTAGTCCAATCTGATACATAAATACATAAAATTTTAACCATTAATTTACCTTTACTGAGAGCAATAATCGCAGAAGCTAAAGAGGAGGTAAAGAATTTTTTTGTCTAAACAGGAATTAATCTTCCATTAAAACATCAGGCAACTTAAATTTTGGTTATCGTTAAATTTTCTTTTTCTTAATCACTAGCACTCGATTTAGCAAAGAACTTGTGTAATGTTGTCTTTTCTTCTTAAATTTTGTAACGAAGATTGAATTTTTGGACGAATATTGGGGCATTTTTTTGTCGAAAAAATGTGACGAATATTGGATTTAACGAATTAGGGACTAAAAAAGGTAGATGTTTATTTGTATACTAAATTATTAGCGTTTAATTAAAAATTATTTTATACTAAATCGCTATCGTATTTTGAACTTATTTTATTTATTTAATCATTAGTCA
Organism: Elmis aenea; assembly: GCA_947652605.1. Lineage (NCBI taxonomy): Eukaryota > Metazoa > Arthropoda > Insecta > Coleoptera > Elmidae > Elmis > Elmis aenea. Next base: position 31,981,635 of record OX393579.1, on the reverse strand, counting down.
TTCTACCGTTAGGTGTAAGACTTTCTGTTAACGTTCTTTTTTGCTCACTATTCTTTTCCATCCCGCTCTGTTTTGAGACAGCTCCTTTACGTCCTCCCATTCAATACCTTTTTCTTGCGCTGCCTTCTTTACTCCTTCTTTCCAAGTTTTTCTTGGTCGACCCCTTTTATTTTTTCCCTGCGTCCTTGCTTCGTACGTTTTCCTTGTTAATTTTTCATCTGTCATTCTGTTAATGTGGCCTAACCATCCTAACTGTCTTTCCCATATCTTAACTTCTGTTGATTTTATTTTAAGTTTTTCTTTATATGTCTCGTTTTTTATTTTGTCTAGTTTTGTCTTTCCCTCGATTGTTCTTAAAAACCTCATCTCGGCTGCATTTATTCTACTTAAGTTTCTTTTTGTAAGTGTCCATGATTCGCTTCCGTATAATAAAGTTGGTGTGACTAATTTTTTAACTACATCTACTTTTGTTTCTTTGGATATTTCTCTTTTACTAAAGATGGTCGTTTTTGGGGTATTATATATTCTTCCCACTTTTCCTAGCCTGTCGTTTATCTCTTTATCTTGTCTTCCGTTTCTATGATTGTTCCCAAGTATTTGTAATAAATTACTTGTTCTATATACTGCCCTTCTATTGAAATGTGTGTTTTTTCGTTCTCTGTTACTATTATGCTTTTTGTTTTCTGTACATTTATCCTCATGTTCAGTTTCTTTAGTTCTTCGTTTAGTCTTTCCATATTATATTGTAGGTTTGCCTCCGAGTCTGCTAACATCGCCATATCATCTGCAAATAATAACTCCGTCAGCTCAACCTTTTCCATCCTCCAATACCCCAACTGTAGTGGTCTGAACTTCTTTTTTGCTTTCTTTATTGCCTCATCTACTACGATTGCAAATAGTAATGGACTAAGAAGGCAAACCTTGTTTTCATTCATCTTTCGTTTCAAACTCTAATGATTCCTCGTTATGTGTTCTTACCACGTTTAGCGTTTTTTCGTACATTATTTTTAGTGTGTCTATAGTTCCCCCGTCTATACCTTTGGTTTTTAGGCTTTTCCACACATCCTTCCTTTGTATTCTGTCGAAGGCTTTCTCCAGATCAATAAAACATATCGCTGTTCTAGCAGAACAATGACGTAAATGCAAAATTTGGTTATTTTGAGTTAACTCTACCATTAGTTACAAAAATAGTTAATCTTTCCAGTGGAAGAACGTCAGAAATGTAATATCATTTTAAAACGCTAGAGGGCAAGAGTGTCATTGTCGAAATTTACAGTTTTTAAATTTTAATATACAAGAACAACGACATAAATGTCAGTTGTGTTTCGGCATTCAATGCAATGCAATGCAAATCAGTGCAAAAACGACGTAAGTGTTGGTTATAACATAGTGACAGAATTTTGTGCGTCGGCTTTACAGGAATAACGACATAACTGTACATTGCGTCATTGTTGACCTATAATGTTGTTTTGATTACAAGGCGTAAGTGTTCTTTCTGACATTGTTGACCTAAATAAGTGAGGGTATTTTGAATTTATTACAGTGTCATCGCTGGCTAATTTTCAATCAAAAACATTTAAAAAATGCATAGCCGTGGTAAACTGTTACTCGAGCTTGCTCGTAGTGTAAATTTAAATGATAGTGGCTCCAACAATCGAGTTCACCTTCAGTCAAATGAATCTTCTGCAAATGAAGAGACTGTCAATAGTAGCAATATTCAACTTCCATCACATGCTGCGAATAAAGAGATGCCTGATAGTGGTGATACGCAAACTCAGCCAGATGCTTCCTCTGCAATTGAAGAGATGCCTAATACATGTGACACTCAGCCTCAGCCAAATTCTTCTTCTGTAGTTAAAGAAATGTCCGAAAATGGTGTTAAAAACTCATATTACGTAGTGCAGCATAGCAGTTCGACGAAATTGCGTTTAAAAAGAGGTCGTAATTTTGTATCTTACGATGAAATCGGCAGTTCGGAGGGTGACGGCGATTTTTCTTCAGGTTCTAGTGATGAATATGTACCTCCAAGAAGCGAAAAATCAGTCGATTCGTCAAGTGAACCTCAATCGCTTCCAGTTACAGAGCATTTCGAAACGAATTCTCTTACAGTTATTTAAAAAGGTAAAAAAAGATTACGACATCCTGAAAATTGGAAAAAAGTGAAAGCTAAATTTTTAAAGAATTCAGGAAGAAGTTATGTATCGAGAAGTGGGAGAAGCGTAAATGAGAAAGCAATGGGACCTGCTTGTTCTGATAAGTGCGCGTTTTCCTGTTCGAAAAAGATTACTGAGGACAAAAGAGCAGAAATGTTTCAAAAATACTGGGACCTAGCTTCACTGCAGCGACAGCGTGATTTCCTAAGTTCGCGTATACAACAATTACAACTGAAAAGTCGTCGTGTATCAGCTGAGAAACCTAGAAAACCAAACTGTGGATTTTATTTAGTCAGGACAAGAAATTCGAGTATGTAAAACTTTTATGATTAATACTTTTGGAATAACAGAGCGAACACTGCGTACTGTAATCGCGGCTAAAGCAGAGGGTTGTGGTATTGCCCCTACCGATAAAAGAGGAAGACACGGGAAGCATAAAAAAATTGATGAAGATACATTGACGTCTGTACGAGAGCACATAAATTCAATACCCAGAATAGAAAGCCACTATGTTCGAAGAGATACCTCAAGAGAATTTATAGATGGTGGGTTATCCATTGCTGAAATGCATAGAAATTATAAAGAACAAAGGTTAGACAAACCTGCAGCTACCTATGACGTCTATGCACGCATCTTCAATACGGAATTTAACATAGGATTTTTCTTACCCAAAAAGGATCAGTGCGATCTGTGTGAAGGTTTTAACAATGCAACAACTGAAGAGAAGGAAAGTTTAAAAAGTGATTATTACGAACATCATGAAGAAAAAGATTTAAGTAGAACTGAGAAATCGTTAGATAAAGAAAAGGCAAAAAAGAAAGAAATAGTTTTAGCAGTTTACGATTTACAAGCCGTCTTACCAGTGCCAATGGGACAAACATCAGCTTTTTTTTATAAATCCAGGCTTAATTGCTATAATTTTACTATATCAGAAATTACACAAGACCGATCTTATTGCTATTTTTGGCATGAGGGTCTAGGAAACAGAGGGGCAATAGAAATCGGATCATGCGTTTTTATGTTTCTTCAGGAATTGGCTGAAATGTACCCTGGTAGTGATGTGGTATTCTATTCTGATAATTGTGGAGGCCAGCAAAAAAATAGATTTATGTTTGGAATGTATGTGTATGCGGTGGAACATTTAAACATACATTCCATAACTCACAAATATCTCATTCGTGGGCATACCCAGAATGAAGGCGATGCAATCCACAGTATAATTGAGAAATCGTTGAAAAAAGCAAAAAAGTCTGGACCAGTGTACGTGCCTGATCAGTACGTATCTTTAATTAGAAACGCCAAGAAAACTGGAAATCCACTAACTGTGAAAGAACTTACCTATGATGATTTTATAAATTTAAAAGCATTGTACGATGAAATGGCCTTAAACTTCGCAAAAAATGTAAACGGAAATGAAATTAAAATATCGGAAATAAAAATGTTCCGAGTTGAAAAAGAAAGTGAACTATTTTGGTATAAAACCAGTTACAAACATACCCACTGGGAACGTACAGAGATTAAATTCAAGAAGAGACGTTCAGTAGAAAGAAAACCAATAAAAGATATAGTGACAAAAAAAGCCTATACTGCAAAACTGCCAATAGCCGAAAATAAAAAAGAAGGTTTACAGAGTTTGATGAGGAAGAATCTGATAAAGAAGTTCTACCATCATTTTTATGACTCCCTTTTTTAGGTTTTCATTTAAAATATGGTGTTACGAGTTATTTTTTGTTGTTGTAAAAATTACAATATACGTTTTGGTGTATTTGTTTGTTTATTTATCTATTTAGTAGTTCTTTCAGTCAAATGTGAAAAAAATAATAACCATTAATGTCCCAAAATTTCAGAGCAACAATGACACAATTACAAAATTAGGCCAAAAGCTTGAGAAAATGTAAACATGGTTAATACTATTCAAAAGTATTACAAATATGCTAATGTTTAACCCTGCTTTCATTAGCCAGTGATTTTTATATAAGATGTAATTAAAATTAATTATGAAACACTATCTTGAATTGCTTTTACTACAAAGTTATACTAACAGCATTTACGTCATTATTCTGCTAGAACAGCGATATATGTATTTCCTTGTTTTTAATCATAGCTTTTTCTATCGTTTGTCGTAATATAAAAATTGGATCTTGCGTGCTTCTTCCCCTTCTAAAACCATATTGTGTTTCTTCTTACGTATTTTCTAATTTTTCCTTTATTCTGCCTTCTATTATTCTGGCTAGTATTTTTGCTGGTATACTTATTAGTGTTACGCCTCTATAGTTTGAGCAGTTCCTTTTGTCCCCTTTCTTGTAAAGTGGTAAAATAATTCCCATGTTTCATTCCTTTGGCATTTTTCTTGTTTTAATAATTTCGTTTATTATGCTTCTCAGGGTTTCTTTTCCTGCTTCTTCCAAGTATTTGATCATTTCTGGAGTAATATTATCGATACCTGGAGCTTTGCCTAGTTTTATCTTTTTTATTGCTTCTTCCAGTTCTTCTTTTGTGATTGGTGCCATTTCTTGGTGTTCGCTTTCTACCTCTTCGTTTATTTTTTTGTGGCTTTCTTTTGCTTCTGTTAGTTCCATAAAATGTTGCATCTCTCTAATATCTTATCCTCGTCTGTAATTATCGTTCCATCTTTATCTTTTATATTTTTCATGTTAAACTCTTTTTTTTGTCTTAATTGTTTTAATATGCCATAAAACAGTTTTTGGTTATCCCTAAAGTTATCATTCATGCTTTGTCCAAACTTTCTCCATGATTCTTTTTTTGCTTCTTTTACTGCTTCTTTCCTCTTTTCTTTGTATTTCTCGTAGTCTGCTATTGTTTTTGTCGTGAGATATTTTCTCCACATCTCTTTTTTCTCTCTAATAGTATTTTGTAATTCTTTGGACCACCATACTGTTCTTTTTATGTCTTTGTTCGTTACTTTTGATGTGCCACAGCTTTCCTTTGCGGCTTTTAGTATTGTTTCTTTGAATCTCTTCCATTTTCCCTCTAGATCTGTTTCTTCTTTATGTTCTCGTATTTTTTTACTGCGTATATCTTGGTAGTTCTTTCTGCATGTACTATTTTTAAGTTTGTAGTTCTTTATTTTCTCATTTACTTTCTCTCTTCTTTTATCTGGCTCTTCTTTTTTTGTTTTTATCTTCATTTTCACTAAATAGTGGTCGCTGCCAATTTCTGCTTGTCTTGATACTTTTACATCTTTTATGGATCTCCATTTATGTGCCTTTACCAAAAAGTAATCGATTATTGATCTTTCTTTTCTACTATGTTCTTCCCTCGTATATTTATGCATCTCCTTATGTCTGAACTTTGTGTTAGCGATTATCAACTCATTTTCTATGCATAATTCTATTATTCTTTCGCCATTATTATTTCTAGTTTCTTCCCCTTCTTTTCCCAATACTCTCTCTATTCCTGTATTTTGGTTGCCTACTCTTCCATATTTTGAACTTAAGTTATTTAAATATGTAATTGTCTTAATTTACAAAATCTTTGGTATTACCTTAACGAAGTAGGTACTAAAACTTACCGTGTAAGTTTGATATTTTCTTTTTTAAGCTTATAGGATGATTATAAAGTGAATTTATCAAGCATAAAATGTGATCGTGTTAAAAGTATAATTAATAATCCAAGCATATTTATAGGTTTGTGTTAGGACAACGTTCTATATTAGATTTTGATAATTACCTACTAATAAGTTTGTGAATTACGCGAACAGTTCTGTTCAAAACGTTAAGTTAAAAGTTGCAAATAATTGGCCATTAATATCGATGTTCAAATGTCGTTAACCATAAATTTTCGCTTCTAAGACGTGTTCCAAATTAGTTCTCGCTTTTATTTATCAAACAGATAATTTAGAGCGACAAGCGGAAACGGTATAAAAACACGGACAGTTAAATGCTTACACGTAGTTTACATGACCCCTAGGATAACGTATACCAGATATTCATTCATATTAAAAATAATTATATTTCTCGGAATCGTTAATATTATACATCTCTGAAAGTGTATCTAAATAGTTATCGTTTGGATGCAGTTGTAAATTTTCCGATGGCATTCAACAGACCAATCTATAAATCATTAATGGAAATTTATACGATAAATTAATTATTATGAGATTATACGATGTATTTTGATAAACCGGCACAGACAGTGCCGCACTGCGCAAAACTTTATAAATAAAAATTTATTAAACCTAACTGTCCATACAATAATATCTAACAATAACAAGAAAACCTAAATCGCATCCTTTAGTACAGGGAACTGGGAGGGCAAATGCTGGCTCGTGGCCGGATTCGGCCACGACAGCATCCTATCTGGCCCGCTGCACGAAACAAATAAAAATGCATATTGTTTTCTCATTTTTGTAACCCTCCGTTACTTGTGAGTCATTAAGTAACATCGCTGCTCGCGTGGCGTCTACAAGACTCCAATAAATATAGTGTTAGTAATTAATTTACATAAAATTATTAGTGTTTATTTCGGGCAAAATATTAAGAATATTATCTTCTAACATGGTTATTTTAAAAAAATGTAAAAATAAGAATTCAAAAAATTACAAACGTCACAAACATAATTTGGATGTTTAAAGCATATGTAGTTAACACACTCCACACATCTATATCTTGTAATACTATTTTTTTTCGTTGACAGAAAAATACTTTTTTTCTTACCTTTTTAGAACCTTCAACATTAGTACTTGCATTATATTAACAGCACTTGCTAGGCGTCTGAGAGACCCCTCTAAAAATTTATTAGTATTTATTCCATAACGTTATCACTAAAGAATAGCGTGAAGTGTATAGGGATTGTATGATTGTAATACTGGTAAACCGGTTTTGATTGAAAATTTTACCGGTAATTCAAAAAGTCGGTAAATTTACAATCCCTACAAGTGTACGAACGAATCATTGCTTAGTGACAAAAAGGTACATTGTTTAGGAGATCCCCCGCCCTTCCGGTTCCCTAGTTCTATTTGTTCTTTTACCCACTGGTGTCTCACAGACGCCGCGCGAGTAATGGACGGTTAAACGCCCATGAGCCGTTCTGGAGAAGAGAATATTTTTGAATATTGAACCTCTCACATCTAAATTTATTCTGGCCCGCGTTATCCTAACTAATTTTCATCCGGTCTTCTGCAGAAAATAATTGCCCACTCCTGCTTTAATAATAAATAATGTCCATTCAGATCTAAATAGAGCTTTGAACATACTATTTACTAGCCCTACAAAAAACACTCTAAGATTTATTTTTTCTACAAATCAGTATCTACTACATTGCAATTACATAATATAACAACAACACAATAAATGTTGTTTGCTTTTCCACAGCTTACCTTTATTTAGAAACTGAACTGCTAAAAACCACGATACGACCATACTTGACAGATCTTGAGCGAGATACGATACGGTGATACGACACCAGTGTGGTCAGGTCTTTAGGTTTTGAGATGCGATAGTAACTTCTTTTTAGCAAGTTTTCTTGAATCCATATTGGATTTTTATGCTATCAGTTAACAAATCGTATGATGAATACAATGACTATTTAATTTTAGCAAGATTTTACAAACAAAGAGGGTATTCCAACTTATATCGCGATAGGGGGATTTGTTCGGTTATTAACGAAGTTACAAATTGAATGCAGGACATTATTGACTCAAGGAATATAACGACTTTAACAAAAAAAACTAATTAAATATTTAAATCCGTTCTGGAGATATATGTAGCTCGAAGACAAAAACAAAATGCTGAAAGAAAAGTTAACCTCGTAAACCCGTTTTACGAATTGATCACAAACATTTTTTTTCTTTCGAGATAATAATAAATTTAAACCGCAAATATTATTGTTTTACATATTATTATTAAACTGAGTATAAAACGAATGTAGCAAAGTACAATATGTATATTAAGCTGCATTAAGCTGTGTGAATAGAAAGTGCAATGTGAATGCATCATGTTTCCTGTAAAAAAAGCTGGTACAACATTTAATAATTTCAAAATGCGAATATTTTTTGTTTTCTGTTTGATTAACACTTAAGATTACTTAAATTAATTGTTCAATGAATGATGTTGGTTGGTAATCAACGACTTTCCCTCACACTTTTCTAACATCATTAAAATATCTATCGCCTCATTAAATATGTAATTACGACATATTTTTAGATGTTAACGAACATAATGTGTCCAACAGAAATAACTAGCAATTATTGCAGCAACAGCGATGTTGTGATATTTATTGTTCTAATAATGTATTTCTTGATTTTGTACTGTATTTTAAAATTGGGAAACTATGCGTCATACAAAATTAAAGTTTTGATGTTTTTGTTATCAAATGGGGAATAAATTAAATTTGGTCTGCTGATCAATACTTAATTAGCATACTTGTCCTGTATATTTATTTAATTGACGCGTTAATCGTATGTAATATACGATTCGGTCCCATAAATTTTGAATTGAATTTTAACATATGTATATTTTACGCAAAGAAAGTTTTCGATATAACTTATGTTGTGTGCAATTAACCAATAAAATTTTACACGTGCTTTTTTTTAGAAATTCCAGAATATGAGAGATTTCAGTTCCACTGGTGATTCTAAGAAAAAGATCTCTTTAATAAATGCGTATTAATAAAATTGTAAGAACGTGTTCTGTGTTTTTTATTTAATTAAAAATAAATAATTTTTCGGGGATGGTTCGACACGCCAAGCTTTTGCGTACCGTTTAGATCTTTTGTCCCTCTGTTTGTTCCTTTATAATTCAAAAACGGCTAAACGAATTTTAATGAAATTTTGGATGTGGGAATAACCAAGATATGACACATTATTAATATGACAAAATAACACTTTTTCTTCAATAACTTGAAAACCGGAAATGATAGAATATTTTTGAAAACGGTTCTAAGTTTGTCTCAAAAAACTGCACATTTTTGGTAATTTAACCGTTTCTCTATCTTAAATATTAACCGAGATACCCATGCAATCCCATCGAATTTGGACCACCCTGTACACATTTAAAGTATAATTACGAAGTAAAAATCATATTAATTAATTTTATAATATTATTATTATCATACTGTAAGAACCCAAAATGAAGAATCGGAACAGTTTGAAACAAAAGAGGGCTTAAAACAAGGATGCGTGCTCAGCCCATTACTATTCTCAGTAGTTATAGATAGGCTAATTAAAGAAGTAAAACAAAAAATGAGACGGTTTCATCTACGTAACTGGAAAATGGAAAATATAAACATAACTGAGCTAGTGTTTACAGACGACATGGTTTTAGGCGCGGAAACAGAAAAAAATCTACAACATAATCTAGAAACTCTAAAACAGGAATTGGAAAAAATTAATATGAAAAGAAATACCGAAAAAACTAAAATTATGATCGTTACAAATAAAAACAAAAGGCATAACATCACATTAAATGGGCTTAGGTTGGAACAGGTAGAAGGCTTTAAATATTTAGGAGTGAGTATAGAGAAAAATGGAAGAATGGACAAGGAAATAAGCGAAAGGACATGAAATGTGGGAAGAATATTTAGTTTAAGTACAACATTTTTTGGAAATAGAGAAGTCCCAAAACGTATACAAGTGGAAGTGGTAAAAAAGTAGAAACTTCGGCACTTTTATACGGAAGTGAAACTTGGACAAATACAAATAGTAGCAGACTGAATTCAGCAAAAATGAGATTTCTAACAAAAATCCAAGGAAAAACCAAAACAGATAGAATCAGTGGTAAAACATATAGAGAACAACTAAAGATAAAATCAGTTGAAACAAAAAGGCAAGAAAGACAGCTGGGATGGTTGGGACACATTTATAAAATGAAAGAAGAAAGGTTAACCTGAAAGGCCTATGAAGCAAGATCACAGGGAAAAAACAAACGAGGTAGACCGAGAAATCCCTGGCAAGACGAAGTTAAACGATCACAATACTTTCTTCATACTACGTATGGCGAAAGTAAAAAGCAACAGCGGATAGAAACATCAAATGGAAAGACATAAAAAGCTAGCACAAGACAGAAAAACTTCGGAAAAAGTCAGCACAACTCAACAGTCCTACACCTAACAGTAGAAGGACTCATGAATAAATAAAATCAATAAATCATCTTAAATAAATACTCCTATTAAATATCATATTTTCTTCATGTGATGTAATCGGTTCCATTTAAAATTTTTGTATGAAATTGTATCTCCTGAGGCATTTAATTGCACATTTTAACAAAATCATTTAATAATTATTTAACAATGATATCCATCAACGATTAAAAAAAAAACAATAATATCCAACCTTTTATTAATCATTAAAGGAGAGAAGATATACCTAAACAGTAAAGATACTAATAAAAACCGTCTTCATTTGGTTTACCAGCGCGACGGGGAATTCCCGATAGTGCATTGGACTATAATTAATTAGGCAATTACGTATCGCCAACTGAGAGTATGAGGATTTTAAGAAATAATGTGTATTTATTAACTTTTAAGTAGGAACAATATTATTATAACTTGCAATTATTACGTTTTTTCAAAATAAAATCATAAACGCCGTATGGCATACAGTCATGAGGTTAAGACTACTTCGTTGCCATGACTTAACCTTTGGTCATTCACATTGTTATGTATTTTTGGAAACTACCACGATAGCATTGTCTGAACGTCTAAAAGTAATCAAAAAAAAGACACGGTTTCAAACTCGGAAACGAAGATTGTGACATGGACAACGACTGCGAAAGCTTGAAGAATTAAAATACAATAAACATTTGATATTTTTATTGTTTCGGTTTAGATAAGTACTTTAAACACGAGTTCCTTAAAGATGTCCAGTATTTTCCTTCACTTTTCCGCTTTTTTAATGTTTTATACACATCAAACCGTCCAATTTATTCATTTAATAATGAAGCAATTGCATAAATTTTTTTGGAAATTTTTAACGGAATGTTTTTTAAAAAAAAAGACGTCAGATACGCTGGATGCACAATAGTACAAATAAATCCTTCGTTGCAGGTACCGAAACGATATATGCTGCATATGCATGAAACAATACGTACATTAGCAATGTGAACCTACATATAAAAAGCTTGCACACTTACCTTTACGGGCAGGCTGGCAGGCACATCTGCAAATACCAAGCTCAAACTAGGTGCAGTCCTCCTAGCATAAAATTAGTAGACGTAGATGATCTACCAAACTTAGTTTGTTTGAATAAAAGCATTCAAGTACTAAATTAAGTGACAGCTATAATATAAGAGAGGATAATATTATAAGAAAGGCCATCAAGTCTCATAAAAGGATACATTTTTTAAAAGTTTTTTGGCCACTGGAAAAAATACCAAGATTTTAAATATCTAGAAAATAAATTGCCTGTTTCACAGTTGTAGGCTTGTAGGACACTTAAAGGCAGTGACGTCGGAACTAGAAGACCAAGATCATTGCAAGGAGACTCAGCAATAAGTAAATTTTATTTTTCTTCAATGAAAACAAAGTTTTTACCGATCTCGACAAAAACGAGATTATGCTTTACCCCCCTCAGTATATTACAAAGGGCAGTGGTACAAAATATGAAAGTCAGATTTACGTTATAAAGTCAACTACCGATTTTTTTGATTATTATTTACTGTAAATTTTTAGAGATGTTTTAAATTTTAAATAAATGAACCAATTTTGATAGCTGTGCTGATGATTTAAAAAAAAGTTTGTATCTAAGAAGAAATTTGTTGAAATTTGCAATAATAATTGCTAACAAGCAAATAAAATGTTAATCATAAATATATGCTTTCAGAAATACTCGAGTTATTATTTTACCGCCCAAGCCTAGATTGTCAACAAAGTTGTTAAATTCTGCATAGTAAGCATACTGCAAATATAATCTAGAATGTAAAAAAATAAAAACTATTTAAGTAGTCTTTTATAGTATAAATAAAAGGTTCCTCATAATTTCAAATTGTTTATTTTCACATGTACGCTATTGACAATGAAAAGTACTAAAGCTTAATAATGTACACTATTAAAATATTGCAATTACCCGTCAGATTGACGTAAATAAATACTTATAGTAAATTATAACAGCATTATAAGTAATATAGTACATCTTATTGTTATATGGACACATTTATATAGCTGATATTTACATTTGTACATAGGATATATCAAACTATACACGCTAATCTAGTTAATAATAAATTATATTAACACAATGAACATTCGTTGCTAAAGAGAGCTACTTTGAAAATTACTGCCACAATTACAAATGTCATAATGTAAATTGTAGTATTTTTGAAAAACTTTACATAACAGCGTTCGCTAAATTATCTAAACACGTTTTTGGTGTGTTCGCTATTTATCTGCTGATATTACCAAATTTTTCGGACAGTCTTCGTCACTAACAACCTTTTTCTTAAGCATATTTAGGTCCTGTACGTTTTCAAGAAAACTCTTATGAGCGTGAAGGAGTTTCGAGCTTTCTACGTCCTTTTTTAGTTCTTCCATGTCTCTTTTTAACTTGGCTCGCCTGTTTTGAAACCACGTTATTACTTGAGCGTTTGTAAGCCCTAAGGACTGTGCTATTTCGTCACGATCGGCCGGACTAAGGTATTTTTGGTAAAGGAATCGTTTTTCTAACTCGAATATTTGATGATTTGTGAATGCTGTCCGCGATTTTCGTTTCTTCTTAGGTTGCTGTCGATTGTTGAATAGGTTTAGGTGACTTTGTCCATCTGAAAAAACAAAACGTAATTAATAATAATATTCTTTAATAAAACATAGATCAAAATACATATATTACAGGTATTTCATACTTGGAATTACAATAATATAATGACAATATACAGGGTGATTCAGTTTGACTGTCGCACCCCTATAACTTTGTTATTTTAGGAGGAAACCCCTATAAACCTTATATTTTTGTAAATCGTGGCAAATGAATGACGTTCAACTGTTTTTTCTACGATGAAATATGTCAGACTGGCGATATTCAACTTTTTTTTTTATAATTACATGGTATACATTTTTTTATTGATTTTGATAGAGAATTAATTCTAAATTCGATAGTGCATTAAAAAAATATGAATACATATATTTTGAGAAATATGAGTTTAAAATTATTCATTATATTTCACAAAACAAACCACGATCGCTGTAGTTAAAAAAGTTGACTATCGTCAGTCTGACATATTAGTTCGTAAAAAAACGTTTGAACGTCATTCGATAGAGAATTTTCCACGATTTACAAAAATATATGGTTTATAGCGGTTTCCTCTTAAAATAATAAAATTACAGGGGTGCTACAGTCAAACTGAATCACCCGGTATATACATATCTAGTGATTTAAAACAAAACCTTAATATCATTCAAAAAATCAAATTCCTATTTTAAATTTTGTGTGACAGACGAATCATTCTAGATTCTGATACGTTGCTAGTTCTAGCTTGGCGCACCAATTAGAACATAGCAATTATCGCTAAAGCGTCAGTCATAGGTCACTAGTCAATGTTTAAAAGCTGCAAACCGATGAAAAAACACGAGTTTGACGTTTTTGAAATTTTAACACATTTTTTACAACATCTAGGACAGTAATATGAATATTCGGTAAGCTTTAAAATGTGCTAGTTCAGTAAAAAATAGATTATAAGGGGCGTATATTTACTTTTTTTACCTGCACATTTAATTAGTATTATCAAAAAGTCTTTAGCCTTTAAGTTTTTATTTTATTTTCATCTTCAGCGTTCGTTGAGTGCGACTTGATCACGCGTAAAAAACATATAAGTCAAGTTTCTCAGATTTTATCTATGCTTATATTAATTATTAGCTACACACTGGTAGGTAGGTAATTGTTTAATGTGGCAGGTGTACTGATCACATCACCTTTATATGTAACGCATTAAATTGTTAAGGTCACAATGATCTTACTCAAGTTTATTAATATGCAAATATGCACAAATTAACATGCACAAACTTATTGTTTATCAATGAGTTATGTGCATATTAATGGTTACAATAATCGATGTTGTATTTCCAAAATTTTCGCCACAGGTCAAGCCATATTATGCGCCCTGGTGAATTCTTAGATTTAGGTCAAGGATCAACTAAAGCAAAGATTTCAGTGCCTAACAAGTATGAAATGTACTTCAAATATATTGTAAATTGCGCAAATTAGACATATTTTTTAATTTATTAGAAATTAAAACGCTTCAACAATTAAACTAAGCTTTTCTTAATACACTGTCATGTTTCATTTTCACATATTTCACCAATTTTGTTTTCATATTTCAAAAATATATGACCTAGTTATACTATTTACCCTTAGGTAGGAGATACTGTAAAAAAACGATTGTGACACAATCAAGATACCCCTGGAAAAACAAAAACTGCTTATTCATAAAAGAATCGTCCATATGTTCTATAACTGTGTGCCATAAAATGCCATTTTCCTAAGAAAACAAATCATTTTATAAGTAAAAAAAAGATGCCAAAAACCCAAAATAACATATCAGATTCTTTAAATTTTAATAAAAACGGTCGGAGACAAATACAAAATAAAATCAGTTTTAATATCCCTAATCAGCATGAAATTGTGCATCTTAGCCGAATTTAAAACTAAGCTCTATAACTAATAGTGAGTGAGATCCTGATGGTCTCGAATTTGAATAAAGCTGTATTAACGAAGCTTATTATTCTGTACAAATGCGTGTATACTTAAGTGTTGCAACATTTATTTATAAGTATTAGCTCACATTACTTTAAAATATTCGGCAATAAAACATAACCTACTACGATCTAAGATATTTATTTTATGAGTTTACAAGCGCTAACTCTCATGTAAGTATTTTTTAACAACATACAATTTATTTATCACATTTTGTGATTAATTATGCATGCAAGAGGTACAACCGACGCATTGTACCTTCGTTTCAAATTTTGTTTTAGCAGTACAAGATTTAAAAGCTATTGTGTAAGTTTATAAACAATACACTTTTGAATATGGTTGTACTGTGGTAGCATAACAAGAACTACTTAGGTGGCATAAGGTTTTTATAGAACCGCAAACGTTTATAATTATACAATTAAGATGGAGGAAATCAAATAATATTTCAAGAAAAATGTTATTTTCGTTTTTTCGCTATGTTTTTCTTTTATAATATTATTAAAATTACTTACAAACTTCTTTGTAACAGCTTTTTATTCTACTTTTAATTGTTACATCAAATTTTGCTAACTCGACTGCTTTGTTTTTCCAACATTCATTTGTTTATATTTTGATTTTTACTTAGTTAGAACTATTTTGATCTGATTTCAAAAATACATCATTTGATCATTTTACTGCCAATAATGGTAAAGAAACTGTTTTTATACAATCAAGGTATCCTTCGAATGAAATAAAAAGTACATATTTTGGCTAAAAATTTGTCCAATTATCTTAACGTGCTATTAATTTTGTTGTTGTTGAAATGGAACAAAATATGATGCTTTTTTATTTATTATGTTATAGAAACATTTAAATATTATTCAGTATAAAATTTGCTAAATTTAAACCCACGCTTTATTTCGTATAATAGTTGAAACGCGAATTTCAATCACTCTGTACATTAACATGAAAATTAGTTGATTGCAATGTCTGCGTTAATAAATAATGTACATTAATCTAAAATGGTCACATAATTTTGCCAGATCCTGTACTTATAAAATACAGTCGTGTTATTAAAGATATCGCCAAATCATTGTATGTGGATGTTCGGCCGCTAGTTGAACGCTAGTGGCGGCTGGCAGGTGTGACTAACACACAGCCTTTGATGGTCTAAGCCGACACCGGCACAATCCGGTATTCGGAATGATACAAGACGAGTCGATGGTCCAAGACTTAATTGATCCGCACCGACCTATCGTTCGTCTCACCTACAGCAGAGCTGCTATAACTTAATGTTTTAAACAGTAATCTTGTAGTATTTAGTGGTAAATTTTTAAAAATCCTAGGTGATTTCCTATCACCTTCGCCTGATAAAAATGAATTAGATCCATATCGCAAATTTAATTCGAAAAGGTGGCCGTAAGGCCATAAATATTTAGTGTGTCAATTAAAAATATTAATTTGTTACAAAAATATAATCGTGGCTAATGATATCGAAATGTAGGGAACTAATTATACGACTGCGTTGCCTATTACCTCGATGCGGTAGGTTTTCGGTGTAATAATGATACATGATGCATCTGTTTTTGGCTTTGGCCAAAATTCCTTTGCACATACAGGGTGCACCACGACCCTGAGATTCTTCGATAGCTCCTTTATTAATGAAAATATCAAAAAATGTTTAATACAAATATTGTGCGAACCTATTTTTTACATAACCTAAAATAATTTTCAAATATACAGGGTGTTTCGTTTGACCGGCACATATAAAAATGTAATTTTTTTAAATAGAACACCCTGTATATTTTTACATTTTTGGATTTCTCTTAAAATTTGCTTTAAAAAATGTATAAGGTTATATGGGTCTTAAGTCAACCGTTTTCGTAAAATTTACATTTTTATGAAAATTTTGAGCAATACAGCACTTTCAATTTTTTTTTTACATTAAAGTTATTTAAAAAAGCGCTAAAATTTCGTTTAAAATTTAGATTGACAATAGATTAATTAACACTTTGCGCAGGCTACAATTTAAAAATATTATACAGGGTGTTTTTTACGCTTGGTCAAACTTGTGAAACTTTAAACATCGATAAGTCATTTTTCTTAAATACAACACCCTGTATATTTTTACATTTTCTTGTAGAGAATTTAATTGTCTTTCGAAATTATTAAGCATGTCCTATACCTAAAGTTGATATTTTTCAAGCAATCTCGATTTTTATTAGTATTACTAAGGCAATTGATATATTTTAAAGTCGGCCATGGACGTAAGTCGTAATTTTTCAAAGAATTTTTAAACAAAAGAATAAAAAGAGCTGCAACTTTAATTTTAGGCTAAAAATGTACCCCATTTTACCGAAATTTATCGTATAAATTGTTCAAGATTATGTCCTTGTTCTACGCACAGCCGTAGACCTTGTCTGAAAGATTCTAGCTCCCTTTATAACATTTCAGGGGTTATACCATCAAAAGCAACACGAATCCTGTTCTGCACATCTTCAGCAGTTGTTGGGGGGTCTTGATTCACCTGTTTTATGGGTCCCCACAAAAATAAATCTATAGGGGTAAGATCAGGTGACCTAGGTGGCCAGGAGATTGGTCTACCTCGCCCTATCCATCTATTAGGATATTCTGTGTTCGGCAACTGCATTACTTGCTGTGTTGCTTTTAATGGTATAACCCCCGAAATGTTATCAAGAGTGCTAGAGTCTTTGAGACAACATCTACGGCTGTGCGTAGAACATGAACAAGGATATAATTTTGAACAATTTATACGATAAATTTCGGGAAAAAGGGGTACATTATTGGACTAAAATTAAAGTTGCAGCTCTTTTTATTCTTTTGTTTAAAAATTCTTTGAAAAATTACGACTTACGTCCATGGCCGACTTTAAAATATTTTAATTGCCTTAGTAATACTAATAAAAATCGAGATAGCTCGAAAAATATTAACTTTAGGTATAGGACATGTTTAATAATTTCGAAAGACAATTAAATTCTCTACAAGAAAATGTAAAAATATACAGGGTGTTGCATTTAAGAAACATGACTTATCGATGTTTAAAGTTTCACAAGTTTGACCAAACGTAAAAAACACCCTGTATAATATTTTTTAAATGTAGCTAGCGCAAAGTGTTAATTAATCTATTGTCAATCTCAATTTTAAACGAAACTTTACTGCTTTTTAAATAGCTTTAATGTTAAAAAAAAATGAAAGTGCTGTATTGCTCAAAATTTTCATAAAAATGTAAATTTTACGAAAACGGTTGACTTAAGACCCATATAACCTTTTACATTTTTTAAAGTAAATTTTAAGAGGAATCCAAAAATGTAGAAATATACAGGGTGTTCTATTTAAAAAAATTACATTTTTATATGTGCCGGTCAAACGAAACACCCTGTATATTTGAAAATAATTTTAGGTTATGTAGAAAATAGGTTCGCACAATATTTGTATTAAACATTTTTTGATATTTTCATTAATAAAGGAGCTATCGAAGAATCTCAGGGTCGTGGTGCACCCTGTATACAAATTTTGATACCTTGTAATAGCTTTGCACAAAAAAACTCTTTTGTTAAACAGTTTCTTATGATTTGGAAGTGAAACTTTGCTGATTTTAATCTTTAATATAAATTTTAAGTTAGCTGTACAATAAATCTTAGTCACAACTACCGTATTTTTCGGACGATAAGACGCAACGGACTTTAAGGCGCAACTCAAATTTACAAGACAATTTAAAAAATAATAATACGTTATTATATAAATATATTCACACTTCGGACCATAAGACGCACCCCAATTCTAAGTCGATTTCTGCACGTAGAAAAGTGCGATTTACAAAATACGGTACCTATTTTATGTATAAACGTACGTAGTTTTTCTCATGAAATGCTGTTACCGTGAACTTTTTTTTTTTGTTTAAATAAGATGCGGTATTTAAATCATTCGATTGAAATAATTTACACCAAATGGGCAATCGAGTTAAAAGATTTCTAACGCAAAAAATACAGACATCTCAATCGTCGAATCACGACAGTCCGATCTGTAAGGCGTGATACACCACGCGTGCCCTACAAAAAAATTAAATGGATGTTCCTGGGCACTACGTAATTAAAAGTGTTTGGAGATGTATCGTTTAGGTTCATAAAAAGTTACACAGGGTAGGCCGAAAATCTCGAAACACTGCTTTAACGGCGTAACAATATATTTTTTGAGAAAAGTGTTGACCAAAAAGCTTTTGGTAAATTTTCAGCCACATTTTAATGCACTTAATTTTTTCCGGTTAAACATGAGATTTGCACACGATCGTCATTTTTATTTGATTGCATCCTAATGTTTTTCTCCTATTACTAATTAGAGATTGTTTTTTTGTTTTCAAACATAATAATATTTGTTAGTTTTACGTAAGAAATTAAAGAAAAAATATAAATCAAATTAATTAATTAATAATTTTTCTATCAATTATAATTCCTGTAGACATGATTCAGTTTTGATTTGTCTTATTACGGTGCTTTCGTTTAATTTTGTAAGACTTTTTAAGCTAATTAAACTGCCGCATTTACACACAAAATTCGTTGAGAAAAGTTTTGATGTAACACTAAAATAAGATATTATCATTAAGATAAGGAATAAGATCCCTGTCAATTAAAGTGTAAACGAATCTAGACAGATATTTAATAAATGACGAAAGGGTGAGAGTTGCACATCATAGCTTGCCGAAAAAATTGAGGTACATAAAAATGTAGCTAACAATTTACCAAACACTTTTTACGTACAACTCTTTATGCATAAAGCTTTTATTAACGCCGTTATGGCGGGGTTTTATAGTTTTGGTCCACGCTTTGCGAATGTTTTACGGGGTATCTCTCTCGGTAATGGTTGGCGAAAATTGGTCTTTTAAATTCCTATTTGAAATAAACACGCCTGGGTGATCAGATTCTTAGATAACTTTTTGGTACTACAAACAAAAAATGAAATTTCAATCGTTTTTGAAAAATTACTACAACTTCTTTATTTATAAATATAGAACGGAATGTTATAAAGGGTTTTCATAAACATTCCTATGTTTAATTTAAAAAGCGTTTTTAATTGTTTTTAACGACCTTGACTTTTGAGATATGAAGTAAATAATTGTAAGCTTATATTTTAAAATAGAAACTTCGGTAGGTCATGAGCATGACTTTATCACAACGGGCGTTTCGTTTAGCTTTTAATTTTAAATAATATATATGTACTTTTACACATATTTTGCAAAAAATAACCGAGCTATGGCTAATTTTGTGTAAATTTTATTACCAAAAAATGCCATGAGTTCGTAAATAGTTAATGTTTGAAATTAACAAATAACTAACCATCATATTAGATTTTCGCTAACTATTATGGTAACCGAGATACCGTAAAACTTTCGAGTTTGGTGCACCCTGCATAATACTACATTAAACTACATTGACATTTTTAGTTAACCATTTTTTAGTATGTTTTGGTAATAATAATAGTGAATATGACATTTGCATCTTTATGGACAAAATAGATAGAATTTTTCTACTTGAAAAGCAGCGCAATGCTTTTTTTTTTAAATTTAGAAATTAATGAATAATTAAACACACTCTTCAATATAAATCCATGTAAATACTTACGTGCAATCTTTTATCCACTTTCCTTATAATTATACTAACATTTAAAAATTGAATCCTAAGACAACTTTTTTCGTTCCGCTCTAAATATAATCAGACGTTTCGTATCTTTTGATTTATTATTTAATATATTATTTCTTAAATAAAATTTATTCTTTATTGATATCAATGGTACAAACAAAATTGTAAGCTTTGTTTTAATCAAATTATCGTTTCCAAGAAAATCACTCTCAGACTGCTAAATTAAAAGCATTAAGCAATTATCAGTGTGTTATTACACTATTGTACAATATATTGCTTTAAACGTGCTCTGTGAAATATTAAAACGAACCATTTCTTCAATTTTTTAATGTAAATAGTTTATTAATTAGAATAATCAATTAATTTTTGTTTCGTACTTCGATGTAGCGCTTTTCTTTTCAAAGCATACTTAAAATTTTTTGCAATATTTCCTTCATATTTTTGATTAGGAAGTATCAAAATAAACGGTGTTATTTTTAACAAGCAACGTCGAGTTGATTTAACGTTGAAATCCGCGTGAGCAGTTGACAGCAGTGTTTAAAACAACATACATATCTGTTCCACATCTTGAAGTTTTATTACTTTATTTCTGATGTATCTGTCGGATATTTTGTACACATTTAGAGGTTACGATGTTGAGAATCTTGCCATGCATCGTATCATATCATATGTATATAAATACATCCGCTATTTAATGCGAAGCGAGCGAGGTCTAACCGTCTTAGCAAACTTTTACACGAACGCTACACATTTGTAGAATTATTTGTAATTCAACTGCAAAACATTGCGGTAACGAGATTTAAAAAGACGAAATTGTTATATCACGACAACAATTTGAACAAATAATATCAAGAGCGCACTCATAGTTTCATTTACAGGCTGTATTCGTATGTAGTCGATAAAAATGTTTAACTTTAAAATGTCAGTACTCTTATGCTAATCATATTAAACGAGAAAGTGCGATTGTAGCAGAGAGTAAGTTTTTAAGTATGGTAGATGTAAATGATTAATATTTTCATCTTAACTTAGGTACATAAATGTTGTAAGCCAACTAGTAAATATTTTTTGTAAACCATCTAGAAACCTTTTTTTGTATACTAAATGAAATTCGACTTTCATGGGCGTATTGCTTTTTATAAAAGCTGAAGCATAGGATTGAATTTGACAAATGTGCAATATGTTATGAGGATTTATAATTTGAAGAGAAATCTGGAAAATCGTGTCTAATTCTTTTATTGTATAACATTTTTAAAATGGGTAAAAACATTTTTTAAGTAACGTTTTGAGTCGCCAAATTTGTGGTGTAAACACCAATGGATAAATTTTTTTCTAGATTTTCCAATCATCTTCACTCTTGCCTCTTGCAGCCATTGCTTCCTTTACTTCACGTCTTGATCTTGGAAGTGGCTTAGTAGTTATTATTCGCTCTTAATCAGTGGCGTATCTTGATTTTGTGGGGCCCCAGGCGCAACCTGATCTGGAGGCCCCTATTAAGATGGTTCACTAAAATGAACAATGCAGAAAAATCATAACGTTTTTTATTTTTAGAACCAACAAAAACATAAACACAAAAATCAAATACGGAAACAAAAAAATATTCTCAGGTACCAGAAAAAAAAAATCACATCTCATTTAAAAGAAAAAATCCCATCTCAGGTAAAAAAATCACAGTAAAATTCTGAATCATACAGTACAGGTGGTCCAAATTCGATGGGACTACAATGGGTATCTCGCTTAATAGTCAAGATAGAGAAACGGTTAAATTACTAAAAATGTGCAGTTTTTTTAAAACAAACTCAGAACAGTTTTCAAAAATATTCTATCATTTCCAGTTTTTGAATTATTAATGAAAAACTGTTTTTTTGTTTTATTTATAATGTGTCATATCTTCCTTATTGTTTTAAATATCGAAAAAGTTTATAAAGATTATTTTTAGATATTTTTATGTAGATTTTGATAGTAGGTACTAAAAAAAAATTTTACGCTCGCCGTTAAAAAGGTATGACACAAACTCACCTTTTTTAAATGGAAGCTATAGTTGGCTATGACCTATTTAAATTCCTTATTTTTTCCCTTTCCAAATATATTAGGGTTAATGTATTTATTTCCAATAATACGCAAGTTACAAAGGTTTTTAAAAATTTTTAAAGATGAGAAACAAAAAGCAGGTTGTGAAAACAAAGGAAAATCGGAAAAGATAGAATATATTTGTCCCAAAAAACTGCACATTTTTGGTACATTAACAGTTTCTCTATCTTGACTATCAAGCGAGATGCCCATGTAATCCATCGAATTTGGACCACCCTGTACAGTACATCGGCTTGCAGTGCACTGTAATCAGATGCAAGCAGGGTTGCAAGTTTTGGCGATTTGGAACCAAATTGGCTATCATTTTTGTTTAATTAAACATGTTTCTTTTTTTTAAATTGGCATCAATGGCTATTACACAATACCCGCTACGAAAATAGGTTTTAGAAGATATTACAATTTGCCTACAATTATTATTTTATAATTCTCATATTAACAGACAATAAAAATTTAGTTTTGGTTTTTGAGGATGACGAACCCAACGATTCTGAGGCCCCCTTTTTCCGAGGCCCGAGGCGCGCGCCTCATCCGCCACTGCTCTTAATTGTAATTGTAATTGATCTGTCGGAAATCTCAAATGAAGATAATGTATGGTATGCTGCACTTTATTTTCATCGATGAAAAATTTTGTTTGTAGGAGAAAATTAACTTAGCAGACATAAAAAAAGAAAACGTTGGCGTAACCTTTTCATGTGACACAACGAGCTGCTTAAAATTTTTATTAATACAGTTCAAATTGTGCGCAATAGAAAATAAAGACAATTATCCAATATCTTATCTGCAAATTTGCAAATTTTAATCTATGTTTACCTCTAATAATAAGAAGATCCCCATGATTCCAGCATGGGGAGGAATACTGTATAATTTGTGAATACGACCCCGTGAGTTGCTGTTATTGCAAAAATCGATGAAAAACAAGTTAATCCTAATTTTATATTCACCACTTGATTTAACCGTAACTTACATTAGCACAATAAACAAATTTAGGAAATCGACAATCATAAAAATTTTAAGCAAATAACAAAAACACAGCCTTTATGTTGTGCTTCATAATTAATTACACATGTATTTATTAAATTTTTGTTTTATTAGTTGCTAGTAAGTAAAGAAGCTTTTTGTTGTATCGCATCTCGAGAATTAATTGTTTCTGATTCACTTAAACGCGCTATAACTGATAATATTTTTACTTTCGCCACAGGTAGGTACTATGAAGAAAGTATCAGGTATGGGTAATCGCGAACATTTTCGAATTCCAGATTTTGAAGGATCTACCTATTTTGAGGTCCCCTGAAGCCGTTTTTACTATTGTCGCATTGACTTCCGCGTGTTTGTGGCCACACCTCTTTTTTTAACTTGGCTTACTATTTTGTGCAAAATATTTTTACGTGGATTTCTTCAAATCTTTTCTTTTTTGATTTTTGTTATATAGTTAATGTTCCAGATACATTATTTTCACTGACAAGCGTGCAATAATATAAGCTTCGTAGTTAATATAAAATGTTTACAGTACATTAGAGGTGCTTTATTACCGCATTCCTTACTCACACCCCCTAACAGGAGCCATTAATACGTATTAAGTCAGCATATTGTCACCCTAAGTGGATCCCCTATTTCCTAATACATTGTATACATATATTACATGGCTGTTCCATAATAACGCAGATGTGATTTTGTGGATAATAAAGGGCAATTCATTAGTTTAATTATTTTTTTTGTTGGTGAAATGTATCCATAGTTTATAGTATCTATATAAATGCCACATGTATTATCTCCTACATTGCCCGTTCCCTATTTACACAATCAGTGGTCGCCGTACCGCACAAAGTCTAAATGACGATGGCAGTTGAAATTGGCCAAAAATCAAATGAATTAGGTTTTTTATACAAAATTCTAGATATTAAAAAAAATTGTGCAATTGTATTTCTTGGTATCAGCTTTAGAGTTTTCAAGCTTCTTAAAAATATCGGCCCTGTTGCAGGCTACAGGCTAAGTAATTTTCGACCATATTTTAATTGATTTTGAGCAACCACGTTTTACGTACATTCGATATTTAATTAGAAATAAATTCACTTTGTCAGGGCTTAAGAAAAAACAAAAAGCTGATTATGCAACACATTTTTTTATTAATTGAAAGTAAAGACGTTACGCATTTCATTATTTTTTGGGGGAAACGTAGCTTTTCGATATTTAAAGAAACCGTTCAATACAAAGCTCTACTAGAAGCATTTCTGATTAATAGCCAACGCTCTTAGTGGTATAAATAAATTCTCAATATACTGGTAAATCAGGAAATTAGTAGGAATGTAAACAGTCTACAATTTTATACTTTGCCACACCAAACTCACACCCACATGCCACAAGTGTTATTAAATGTATTTTACAATTTAATTTATAAATCCTTATATTAATACTACTTTTCCGTTAGTGTCGGTTGGACGTATCATAGTATATCTACTGAGTATATCAAAGTCCTCCAAGTATGGAACAAATGCGGTAGGATAGTTTTCTATGTTGTCTAATTACAAAAACATCATGGCCTGTTTCCAACGGCGTAACAATCATTCTTATGTATAAAAATCCTACAAATGCGTTACAGTAGTCATCGGAAGTCTCAATTATTATTTTAAATTGTAAATGATTTCATATTCTCTTCACTTTATTTTTAATACTTAATTGTAATTTTCAATGCTAATTGGTTTAAATTACATGGTTTTTTGTTATAGAAGGTTATGTTTCTGCAAGCTTCGTTAAAGCTTTTTTGACAGCAAAAAGCTGACTATAACAGAACTATGATCATTAATAGCAAGCATCACTTGTTTATGAAATCATGGCAAACTTTGCTAATGAAATTTTTACAAAATTGGCCATATCTCGGTTTTTCTAGCAACAAATATATAAAACCATTTATTTTTGAAGAGCTGAAAAAATGCTCTTTCATGTAAATTCACGGCCAACTTTCCATTGAAAAAACAAAGTTTATTTCATACATCGAAAATCAAGATCACAAAAAAATTTTTAGTTTTGTATATTAATTAAGCATAGAAAACTGCATCAAAAATCTTAATAAGATTTTGTTCTATTTTAATAAATAAAGAAGTTATAGTAAATTTTCAAAAATTATGAAATTTCATTTTTTGTTTGTAGTGCCAAAATGGAAAGCAATATAAAAACTCTAATAACACAAACGTGTTTATTTTAAAAAGATAGCTTAGGAAACCGATATCAAATTTTCGCTAACTATTACGGTAACGGAGATATACGTACCATAAAACATTCGAATTTGGTTCACCCTGCACTGTGCTAGGCATGTAAAAATCTAATAGAGTTTCGTATTGTTTAAAAAACTATAAATTGGAAAACACTGGTCCAAGTGATTCAAATTTTTGTTGCTGATGAATTGTAGATAATATAATTCATGTGAATTTTAAAAAAATATCATGAAAACAAAGTTAATTTAACAAAATATCGCAAGAGGTTGAAAATAAATAAAATGATATCCGATTTGGCACCTGACATTAACATTGAAAATATCTGTGAAAGAAAGCCGTTTTGAAATTAATCACATTTACCGTTATGTAACCAATAATAAATTTTCACGAATACGTCACTTTTCCACACTTTATAGTAATTAACACGATAATTACCCTATAATTGTCTAACTTCTGCTAGCCGTAACCGTCTTTGGCTAAAAACAGTTTGTTAGAAACTTTCCCACTCTCATCAAAGTGTACATTCTACAATTTGCTATCGTTAAGGAAAATAAGGATGAAAATTAATTCTCTAGTTAACAGTATGCCGTTACCTCGCCTCGAAGCTGTAGGTATACTTACATTACATATGTGGCGTCCAACAAATTACACTTTTCTGTTATTAATAGAAATTACATTCGTGTTTTAAGTATTCTTACGACTGTTAACTTAATGCATTAAACGTTTACTTTAATTACGCACACGTTTCGATAATTATAAATTATACTACTTCAATTAGCTTAATCTAATTGCAGTTTGTAATGGTTTACAGAGAAAAAAAATTACAATAAAATGTTTATTACTTTTAAATTAAACTTAATAAACATTAACATGCACGGAAAATGTAATGAGTTATTTTAATTCTTCGTTCGCCATAAAAAGAGAGAAGTAAGCATGAAGGGTTTCAGTAGGTATATCAACATGTTAACAAATTTTGGGGTTTCCAGATATTTTTTGAACTTTATACCGATTATATATGTGTGCACATCTTAAACGCAAGTAAACAAACACACTGTTGAAACTGTAAACCAGCTCGATGTATCAACTCGCGGGGACCCTGACAGATGTCACTTTTATCGCTGCTTCCATGCAAGCGCAATCTGGGAACTATTGAGCTTTTTGCAATATTAATTGTACAGTTGTGTTAAACTTTTAATTTTAAAGTATAAACACAAAATAGAACTGTAAATTGTGTTCAGTTTAACTCTGTAGATAATATGAAAACTAAAAATAAATGCAACTGAAGCTTCTATTTTTTACATGATAATGGATAAAGAAAGTTTAAGTAAGAAATAGTTTTTTTTTGCTATATACCTAGGTGTTTCTTAAATATTGCGAAAAAAATCAGGTGGTGATTCCTTATCGTAAATTAAGAGGGGTTGTTCATATAATTTATTTTCCTTAGACGTCTCCTTTCGGAGGTACACCCCCCTAAAAGGGAGCGATAAAATTGGGGTTTTATTTTATTTCTTAACGTATGATAAATGTAGGAAAATTATATTATAGATGTTTTATACTCATTAAAAGGTTTCCCATAGTAATATTTTCAATCCTCTACCACAGGGGGCTAAAAAGTGCGACCCCTGTTGGTTTTTTTATCAGAACTTTTTGGTAGGTTAAAATTTTGCAATTAAAAAAATTTATTTAATTTTTTTTTATTCCTTAGTTTATTCCGTAAAACATACAAATTTTGAGTAAAAAATAAAATAAGTAAACATGAACCATCAAATTAATATTCCAATATAAAACGAATTATTTTGGTGGTTACCATGGTTTGTTTATGTTTATAATATATTATAAACAAACCATGGCAACCACCAAAATTATTTCTTTAATATTGGAATATTTGATGGTTCATGTTTATTTATTTCATTTTTTACTCAAAAATTGTAGGCTTAACGAGAAAAACTCGAGAATAATAAAAGTTTTTAAATAAACTAAGCTTTTAAACAAACATTTTTTAATTGCAAAATTTTAACCCACCAAAAAGTTTTGATCCAAAGCCAACTGGGGTCGCACTTTTCAGCTCCCTAGGAAGGTGGGAGAGGATTGAAAATATTACTATGAAAACCTTTTAATGAGTATAAAACATGTACCAAATATTATAATCCTACATTTATCCAAATTTGAGAAATAAAATACAAACCTAATTTTATCGAAAGGAAATATTTTTATGTGAAAACCCCCCTTTTTTCGCAATATTTAAGAAACGCCCTGTATAGCAGCTATAACTTACAACGTTGTTAATGTGGTATCATTTTCTACTAAACATTAATGGTCATTAATGAAGACGTGTTTAAAATTTTAAAAGTGTGTATGATACAATTTAAGAGAACAAGGCAGGGCGGAACAAGTTGAAACTATTAAAAATAGCACTCTTATAGTTTAAAATACGCTTTATTTAAAACCCACATGATTTTCCTTAAATACTATTGTTCTCTTTTTGAAATAACTAAAATTTGCTGGCGAAAGTAGTAATGACATATTGTCATTTTTATTAGTTTGTCTCGCAAAGATTTCGAGGAATGAAAAATTACTTAGACTTACTGAGACCGGATATATCCAAACAGTAAAGTATAAAAGAGTGGTTGAAATCGTTTTAAATATTATGCTAATAATAAACAAACAAACGGTTTGATGCAAATCCGATCGTAATCTCCGTTAATGTATTTAATATGCAGCAGTTTTAATGGTCATGTATGTGCTATTATATAATTAACTATCATGTAGAGAAAAAAACTATTCTTCAAAAATAATTTGTTTATAATTGCTTATGTCATGAGAAGTTAGTAGCTAGTAAGTTCGTGTACATTAAACCAATTTCAATTTACATATTCCAGTTTCAAAATTATTTGTCGAGACTTTTATAATTAGCTAAGTTAGTTATAATATGATAGATTAAAATTGAAAATCAGTAATATAAAACAAATTAAAAAGTTGACTGTCGTCTTAAGACAAATGCCACCATTAAATTGCTACAACAAAATATATTTACAGGAATAATTATAAATATTAATTCGGCCTTTTTTACTTATTGTAAGTTTCAGCACGTTATTTGTAATTGTAAAGTATTTGAAATCTACTGCAAATTCTGAACGTTGTTGTTTGATTTTGCAGTTAATATAATATGTAATTTAGCAGTGGTGAAACAATTTAGGAGAACTCCTTTCGTCATTTTTACTTTTTTAGTAACGGAAAGAGAAATTAACAAGAAAATAGGCTCAACAGTTATGCTATTTATGGGGATAAAAAAACACTTTTTTGAAAAAAAAAGAGATATCCAAAGAAACGAAGGTAGAGATGAGATATGGTAACATATGGTTGCGAATCATGGATCACGATAACGACCAAAAAACTACAAATTCGTATCAGAAATATGGAAATGAAATTTTTAAGAAAAATTAAAGGTAAAACGCGTAGAAAATTAGAAACAAAACCCATAGAGAACATCAAACCGTACAACAATAGAACAAAATATTCAGGAGGCACAACTAAGATGGCTAGGTCTTGTATGGGAGAAGGTAGGATGCCCAGGAAAACATGAATCGCGAAAGGGGGGAAAAATCGCAAAGGAAGACCAGGGAAAACTTGGGATGAGGAGGTAGAAGAAACTGCCTCAAACAGGGGAATTGAGTGGAACAGGGCCAGAGAGCTAATAAGAGATGAAACAAGATGGCAGGAAGCAGTGACGGACTGGGAACAAAAATCGGCCCGGGCATTCAGATTATAGAGGCCCACAGCCAGGATTGGTCAAATTTTAATTTTTATTTAAAAAATCAATAATCAATTGATTTAAATTTAAAAAATTAAGAACTTCTGATGTTTTTGATTTTTTTAAAAGAAACTTGACTATTATTTTTCACAACTAATTTATTAATTTTTCACGTTACATATGTTCTTTATACAGCGTCATTCAAAAAGTATGCAACAAATGGAATAATTTTTTATCATGAATTTTATTGTAAATTTTTAATTCTTGATAAAAGTTGGTGCTTACCTCAAACTAATTTTAAGATAAAATTAAAAAAAAAAATTCATACAGCACTAGATTTTAGCGATTTTAGAAATATTCATAAGAGTAATGTGCCCTTATTGAAAACAACTTACCTATACAAAAAAACCTCATGGGAAAAGATTATTTAGAATTAATAATAAAACCAAAATGTAAAATTTGACGTTAAAATTTCAATTTTTATTTTTGAAGTAATTTTAACATTCAAAAAGTCTGCAACAAATGGAAAAGATTTTTATTGTAGGTTTCTCAAAAAATTTTATCCCTAGGAAAAGTTGGTGCATGGTCTAAAACTGATTTTAAGTTTCAAAAAAATTCAATAAAAATTCATGACACTAGATTTTAGCGATTTTAGAAATATTTGCAAGAGTAAAGTGCTAGTATTTTAAGAATTTTAAAAAAGTTTCAAAAAAACTTTTTTGAAAACCTAAAATACGGGCACTTTATTCTTGCGAATATTTCTAAAATCGCTAAAATCTAGTGTCATGAATTTTTAATGATATTTTTCCATCTTAAAATTATTTTTAGACCATGCATCAACTTCTATGGCCCACTAAAAGCCTTATAATATCGGGACTATTTCTGAAGCACGAGTGGCGCGATCAAACATACGACGCTATTGCGTATTGTGGAGCCCCTGAAAAACGTTAAGATTGAATACGGCCCGTATTATACGGGCAAATGTTATAATGCCACCTTTTATCATAATTTTTGCGCTCCTTTTACTTCAGCGCCGAACTTATTAAGCCCGTAGCTTAGACCGGCCCAAACCGGCCCAATCGGGCACCGGCCCTTCGGGCATTTGCCCGAACTGCCAGATGGCCAGTCCGGGCCTGGCAGGAAGCATATAAAAAAGACCACATGCATAAAAAGAAACAAAAGCCTCACACCTAACGGTGGAGAGGCGTAAGATTAAGAAGTAAAACTTTTCTTTAGAGTTAAAATGTGTACCTGAATCGGTCAAGATATATGTAAATAAGACAGACGTGTTTTTCAACACACGGAAATTTTTCTTTTTAATTTTATTATTTTTTGTATAGTTTTTTTAATTATTGTGGAGTAAATTTAAAACGAAGAGCGTAGTTTGTTTCACCGATTGAAAATTTGACCTGCTTTTAAAATGTTAGTGGTGTGTTGGTGTAACTATTAAGGTGCTAACATAAGTGCTACAAGAAAGTTTCAGTAAAGTTAAAAGCTTTAAAACAGTTTGAACTTTGGCCAGATGGCATCGTACTATTGCGTTAAGGTTGTAATGGATAAGTGCGCGCAATAAAAATTGTGCAATGTCTTTTCCTCCAGCATTGTGTGAGGTGTTAAAACAACAATAAAACTCAGCTAAATTAATTTGAAACTAGCATATTTACTTTTCTCTTCGCCGATAAGCTGGAGTAACACACTCATATAAATTCTATCAACACCTGACTAAAACTGTTAGCTAATCGAATTGCCAAGTACAAGCTACCAACGGCCGGAAATAAATTCCCCGCGTTCGCAAACAGGCTCGTAAACGCTGTAATAATAAAACAGTTGAAGTGTGAAAGTGAATTTTTGTTGTTCACGAAACAAAATGGCTTCTTGACAAAAGAAGAACACTTCGCTTGTAATTGGTGATTTAGTTGTATCGACTTGACGATGCGAGAGCGAGGTTACTAGATAATATTTTCCCAGGGAAGAAAAGCTCGAAACAAGTTTAAATTTTATCGCCGGTTATTTGAAATCGTCTTTAAAATATGTCCTTTTTACGATTCTGGCGCTCAAAGGTTGCGTTCAACATAAAAACTCACTTAACACCAATTTGAATAAGCATTATGTTGTAAAATAATATCCAACTAGGAAATACATTTGTAAACGCAAGCATGCCGCAGGTCTAATTGCTAGAAGTTTCTCCATTTTTATTGAAATACGTAACGTAATGACCTACATAGATAACCACTTAGCGTCGTGCACTGATATTAATTATGATCTAATTAATAATTATTCTATATGGGCTAATAAGGGACTTAACTTACAGACAATGTCATAGTAAATTAGGAGTAATAATTAACAATAGTATAATTTGTTCAATTGTTGATCTAGCCAAAAGTATACGTTTTTGACAAAATTTAATACATTGCGTTCTAAATTTCAAAAAAAAAACTGCAATAAAAGGATGTTGAAGCGGTTAAATTAATCATAAACGATTAGCATGTCAACCATAAACCAGACAACTAAATTTAACCTAATATGGTCAAAATAAGGCATACACAATCTTTATTGCAACTCCTTTAAAAAATACATAAATTTTAAATACATTTTGATTTTATATCTAACATTTTACTTCGCATAATTAAACCTATATTTGTGGTTGATGAAATGACAGTTTAAAATTTATGTGATTTAAAATATTTCGGTACGTTACACATTAACATTTTTTAACTTTTCTTAGGAGATGATCACCTTTTAGGTATCTATGGTTTTTCTATACGGTGGAGCTTAAGTTGATGTAATAGATCATTTAAACAACATAGCAGGTCGTGTTCTATGAATTATTAAAAATTAATTAATTCGACTTTTATTAGACAGCTGCTCACTGAAATATATTGCTTCTGGAAATGTTATACGTATACCTACTTTGGTATATCTTTTTTAGTATGTGCACATTTTAATTTACATTATTAGCGACTTATTTATCAATTAGATTTTTTAGAAAGAAAAAAATTTAAATGCGATGTAGATCCACATATAACTACAAGTCATGACGTTTTACCTTTACAGTTGTGACATTTTTTGTTATATTGGAATTTTGTAAATATTTATGACATCTACGGCACGATTTAAAGTAAAGATTGAAAAAATTTCATGTAAAACAAATTATAGCCGATAAGTACTTTAGTGAATTTTCCCAAAGATGGCGTTTATTATAACAACTGATCATGGCCAACTTCATTCAATCGCTCTGATACCTCTATAGCAGTCCCAATTTTTTCCAGGTGGTTTACAAACACTAATTCTAGTCGGAATGTATAAAAACCTATGCTTAAATATTTTGCAATGCTAATGGATTCAGTTAAGTCAGGTTGGGTTTGTTTCATTGGTTATTTGGTTTAAAGTATTTATTTTTTTGTAGCCCAAACCAATTATTGGACCAAATTTGAAACCATCTTTGTTTTGTTAAATTTGTAAGGTCATTATCGTTTTAGCATCGTTTATTATTAGACAAGATTTTAGTCATTGCCACCGCACACATCTCCATTGTAATAATCGGCTCTACAGAGCATTAAAAAATAGCTTTAACGATCCTTTAACCTAATCCTTAATCACTGATCTTAACAGAGTGTCAATACAAATGTGTGCTGTAGCAATTATTTTTTCCTGGTTCAAACGCAAAAACAATAAATATTCAACTTTTATTATTGATGTTTAGAATGATTGCAGCTATTAAATAGGTATTCAATCAATAAAATTGAGAGATAATGTACCGACAAGAACTTTTGCTTGTTCTTTATTTGAAAATAAATCATCTTTATTTAGCTGGTGCATATCAAGCATGCAGCAAATACGTAATACATAAAAACCGCCCTTTGTGGTAGAAATTAACGAAAAACGATTTATTAGCCGCAAATAGCATAAGACATGTAACTTTTTTTTACTCGTAAAACGCATTTATTTTTACACGACAACAACCATAGTACACTTAAACTACCAAGACGCCATTCTTCATGATTTCCTCAATTTTAATAGACTTTAATGTTTGTCAGTTAATTAACCATCTTGTTATTAAGTACATAGTTTTTAAATATAATTACTTGGCACCTATCTTTCAAATTTTAATTTTAAATTGTTACCTAAACGTGCACCAAGGATGACATTAACTAACATTGAACTATTTTATACACTGAACATTTCAGACTTTAAAGACAACCTCTATCAAAAAAGGATCTAAAATGGCTTATGTTGTGATAATATATTAAATTAATTTGAGCATTCTAATAATCACTTATTTATAATGATAATGTATCTCTTTGATGTCTAACTAATACATTTATTCTTTTTACACGTTTCACATCATTCGCGCTGCTTATTCAGCAAGAATGTTTCTGACAAAACAGTTCTAATGTTGAGAAACTTGTTTAGGAATGTACTAGTTGCAGTAATATTATCGGTAACTGATTTACATCATATCTTTAAACTAATCAAGTCTACAATCAATCTGATTTTTCTTGATAATATAATTGCCCTATTTGACTTTGTATGTATCTTTGTTTTTAAGATTGACATTTACTATTTCTTGGAAAGCACCATACACATGTTCAAGGTCCAACAGCCAAATATTCTGGAATTCCTCGAACGTTTATATTTGGGAAACATAACATATTTTACCAGGTTCTGTCTTGGAGTTAAATAACATGTCAATAATCCTATAATTTGCTGCAGATTTTAGGGTTTTTAATTAAGTTTTGTTAGGAAATTTGCATAAATTACATGCAGTCAAGTATTTACAATGTTCATCAGAATTTCCTTCATTTTACTACGTAAATATAACCCTCGATACATAAAATTTTATAGTTTCAGTAGCAGCGTGGTTGGAGATATTATTTAAATAGTTTCTTGTTTTCACGAATCAGCAGCCAACTTTAAAGCCACATTTACGTTAATGTAAACAAAGTGTAATTACCGCCGTGGTAGTTTTTATTGCAGCACATTAAAAACATTGTTGTCCGGCACATACTTCCAAATGTGCATCCGGGTCGGCTATGGTATATAAGGTTCGGTGACGACAACGACAACGGCGTCACCCGACCGTGGGTCGCTAACAATAACTCTGCGGGGTTGACACTCTAGTAATAAATACGGTCGCACCCGCTCGCTATTTTCCACCCGATTTAGTCCTGATGAGAAAATGAGCATTCCGCCCAAGCACGGGTGCGAAAACTCTACTGTGACGTCATAAATCCACTGTACACTCCGGGACCATTTAGTTTCACTGAACTTTGGTTAAATGTGTTTAACTTTGTTGCATTCGACGAGATAGGATTAGTAAACAACTTTACACCGGATGTTAAAAAAATTAATATATTTCATTTAAAATGAATTTTAAAATTTGATGTAGATAACAACTTTTTTACACGCAATCAAAACAGAACTAACTTTGCAGAAATCAATTAAACCAATCATTAGTAAGGTATAACTTCATTCGATTTTATTTTCAAATGTTTTCATCAAAATTTGTTATTTCATAATTTATTATTAATAAATGGATCAATAACGGGACAATACATGCTAAACCTATCTCATTAAAAACACCAATTCTTTTTAAAACCCGATCTAGATCTGACTAAATGTAGATTTCCTGTGTTCCTTCTTCGTGCAAAATACTCTACTTATAGTGATTTGACGTTCAACTTTTAGTTTCTACATTTCCTATCTTGGGTGATTAAAATTTGAGTTTCAACATCGGGATTCCGCTTATTATCAGATAAATGAAACAGTTTTCATGTTTCATGAAAACTTAAAGGATCTGATAAACCGATTTTTCTATTGATCTTTGGAACTTTTTATGTACGAAGATTTTCAAATGTTGTAGCGACTTCCTTGTAGTAATTTTTTGTGCTACATTTCATGGTCTTATCACATTTACGCTAGATTGATTCGATTTTGTTTTTTAGACATTCACTTTCTTGTTTCCTAGCGGAATCTATATGATTTGAACACAGCTGTCTTGAACTTTTTTGTAACTGTTTTATTACAATCATGATGGCCTTGGAAAGAAACCAAAATTACTAATTTGATGAAATAATTGCCCAAATTGTTTTTTTTTTAAATTTGTGCTATAAAATACCTTTCATGTAGTGCGATATTAATTAATTAATTAATTAATTAAATTATCAAAAAAGTATCGTAGATAACAGAGGTTCAGTATAATGAATAGCTTGTACAAAGTAACATGATTGGCAATTGTTTTTATTTTCAACAACCTACATTTGTTTATTATCAATGAATGCAATTTAAATTAAGCTCATGTTTTTCTTATCTCAAAATTTATTTTACGCGCTTATCTATGTTTTATGCTATTATACTTCTAATATTATTATATTTTTGAACCTCTTTCACCGCATTATGTCACTTAAGCTTAATCAACAGAATATTTTTATTTATTATTTACAACTGTTATTCATCTGTAAACTTTTGTTAAAAATGTGGCGGAAGTATTCTTAATTCGTAAAGAAATAAACTAAGACTAGAAGAGAGCCATACACTCACATAAATAATTTGCTATTTGAATAGGTTTGTTCATGGCAGATTTAAAACATTTAAATACCGATGTGTTGACAGCTATGATAATTCTAAACATTGAAAACATATAGATACATACGTATAGATATGATTAGAACTAGAAACAAACTTCTTTGGGCTAATTGTAAAGTTGCTATTTTTGGTCTCAGTTTAAGAATTGGGCTTTGATAAGGTTAGAAAATTGATATTGGAAACAAATATTTTCCATCATAAGTTAAGATTTAAATTTATGAAATGCCCCGTTGCATCGCAAATATTTTAGAAATATCCAACCTCATATATTTGCAAGGATAATATAGTCATAATAAACAAAAACCACCAAAAGCTCTGTCTAATATAATTTTAAATAAAAGTATCAAAACAATCTTTATGTAACTTTCACAATTTTTAAGCGATTACATAGCTCCTCTATTAATATTTTAAGTCTAGGGCTGCATTTACGTAAAAATAGCTTTCAACACGTTACTATAGTTTTTGTAATACTCCAGTGACTCCTAAATAAGTTACGTACGGAAATAGGCATTAAATTTCTGCTCCTCCCACAATGACAATCAAATGTTGAGAAGTGCTACGTTCAACTGTCAACACACACTTAATCTGCGCAAGTGTGTTTCCACAGTAACTTGATCCTAAATTGGCGCTAAAATGTTCAACTTGTGACTTAAATGAGCTCTATATTAGAAGCTTAAATGCTAAATATTCTCAAAACTTTTCTTAGTGAGATATGTCTTGGACTAATATTACTAATTATTTTGTATCCAGGTTGAAATATTTAAGTTGAAGAAAGGTTTAGTTGATGGTTCGGGCGCCAGTTGTGTGTTTCTTTAGACCTGAGTGATTTATATTGTTTTTCTGGGGTTTGTCACGTTATACGATGTTTTTAAATTGAGTAGCAGTTTTGTCAATTTAAAGTGTCTACCTCATTCATCTTTCAACTTGAAGTACAGCTTCCGCAATAGATTTAAATTTGTTATGTATAAGAATATTGTATCTAGCTCTGTAAACAACCAATTAAGTTTACTTTATTACGAGATCATAAAAACGTACTTTAATTAAGAACATTTGTAATAACTTATTGTTCATTTTAAAATCCTACTTTGTTTATTAAATACTTAATCACCCTTTTTTAATTTTGCTAAAGCTTATCGTGAAGTGATTTAAGTTGCGATTACAGATATTTGTATTGTTTTAAAAACCTACATTGCTGATTGAAACTTTTAAACGAATAAATTTAATATCTGTTACACTCACAGTTACTCAATAATACACTGAAACGAGATAATTTGATGGGTTGTAAGATGTATTCGTAAAACGACCTTATAATAAATAATTATTATTATACAGGCTGTCACACAAAAAACGCCGCAAGCTGTAACTCCGTTATTTGTGGTCCGATTTTGGTGAACAAAAAATTAAATGAAATGTCTCTTCAAATACTATAAACGGAAATGGATTTCAATTTTTTTCAAGGTCAACTTAAATGTCAAACGATAGTCAATTTTTTTTCCAAATGGCACCATCTATTTTTTGTTACTAAATCTGGTAGACATTATTTTTCTGAATTCAATAATGTAATCATAAGTTAATTTTAGTGCAAAACTAATAATAAATAAAAAATAGAAGTTTAACTAATATAGGTTAGGTTTCACAAAATTTTCAAGCGTGCCGTGGAAAACAAAAAAATCTTAATCAACAAATATCATTTAAATACCAATCAGTGTGGTATTTAGATGGTATTTAAATGATATTTGTTGATTTGGATTTTTTTGTTTTCCACGGCACGCTTGAAAATTTTGTGAAACCTAACCTATTTTAGTTAAACTTTTATTTTTGATTTCTTATTAGTTTTGCACTAAAATTAACTTATGATTACATCGTTGAATTCAGAAAAATAATGCCTATCAGATTTAGTAAAAAAAAATAGATGGTGCCATTTGGAAAAAAAAATTGACTATCGTTTGACATTTAAATTGACCTTGAAAAAAATTGAAATCCAATTCCGTTTATAGTATTTGAGAAGACATTTCATTTAGTTTTTTGTTCACCAAAACGGACCACAAATAACGGAGTTACAGCTTGCGGCGTTTTTTGTGTGACAGCCTGTATATGTATAAGTAATTAAACCATAGGTAAAACAAAATTACGGCAACAACTATCGAATTACACAACAATATTACCTATAAAATTCTAATAAATGATGCTGTCAATGGACATTTAATTGGTTGTTTTTTGTTTTGTTTTCCCAGAGATAGCTGGATAAGTGATCGATAAAACGCAATTTTTCTTGATTTATTATTTATAAAAATTGATCTGACAAATGTTATTTTATGATCAAGAGAGAAAAAAGCACATTTAAATATTTCAAAGCCAACTTAAACGTAATGGCTCATAAAAAAAATGAAATTAGGGGTAATATCTCAAAAATGTAAAGTGATAAAAAAAATTAACTAATAGTTACATTTAAATTAAAAAAGTAGGTACATCAAAAATTTACAAATAAAATTGATCCAATGATTACCAAAAAGAGAAAAAAAGTTATGAGAGAAAACAGAAATCCAACATTTTCATATTTTTTTGCTATAACTTTTGAAGTAGGTAACGAGGAATTTTGTACTAATAAAAATCGATTGTCGCCCCTCTTATACTTAAGAATAACTGATCTATCTAATTTAAGCTAACCTGTATCTCTTATAATAAGCCAGATCCCCGTGCTGTACATCATACATGTGAAATTTTAAAAATAAGGTAAAAAACAAAAAAATTGGGATTTTTTATGAAATTAACATTACCATAAAAATTAAAACTTACCTACAATGTAACAAAATTGAAAGACTTTTCAGTTTCGTAATTATTTTAAGGATTTTTTTTGTCAGTTATATGATTTGATAATAACTAAATATAACACAATAAAAATATTTTTTAATGCAAAAACGTAATATCGCCACAATTAATTCGAATTTTGACACCCTCCGTATGTTCTTTTATTTTTATTTCTTTGATTCATTGGTACGGCAACTTCAATATGAATTTACTGGTTTGTTTTAGATCATACTTTTGCTGTATTAAAAAAAAATAAGCACAACAAACGTAAAAAATATATCGACTTATCGAGTAAAGTTTACCAAACAATGTAAAGTTGCATTACTCTGCTAAATCCGTTACTATGTATAAATGATAAAAAGTTTGAGGAACGCTGTTTTTTTAATCAATTGCGCGCCGTTCCCAGAACTGCGTTTTTTAAAGATAATTGACGATCTTGCCTAAATTTTTTACCCAAAGGGTAATTGATACCGCATGTAGAAGGCTAATTTTACTGTCTAACTATATCCTAATCTCGTCTAAACCTTCTATTAAAGTGCGCGTTCGACTAGCTCTGGCGCGTGAACAGTTGAGTATTTAAAAAACGATTAAACAAAATACCGACATCGTGAGTTGTGCATTATACGAATTCTTTATACCGCGGCTACCAGCGAACATTTCTTTAAAATGAAATATATTAACACGAAATTCTTAGCAGTAATTTTGAAGGAGGTATTCGGTGACAAATCTTAAGAATTTTAATGAAATTATTTCATCTCTAAATTAGAATCTCATCAAGCATTTTAATTTAGAATGAGAAAAATGAAAATAAATGGGTGAGTCAAAATAATAAATCCAATTAAATTACACTCTAAACGCCTACAATTTAACAGTTTTAACACCATTTAATAACGTGCCATGAACGTTCTCTCGACATCCGCAGCTGTGTGTGTAGTGAGGACAGAAATATTTGTCTCTAAAGACTAGTAGCGTTTACACTACACTGTCTAACTTAAGTTAGTTCTCTCACAAGACACGCTGAGGACAATTTTAAGCACTAATTAGTTATTTGTGTGACTTAACAGACTAATAAAGCAAGTAGAAAACTTCATTAATG
The DNA here is from genome assembly GCA_947652605.1 of Elmis aenea. Lineage (NCBI taxonomy): Eukaryota > Metazoa > Arthropoda > Insecta > Coleoptera > Elmidae > Elmis > Elmis aenea. Next base: position 31,941,672 of record OX393579.1, on the reverse strand, counting down.
TTTCATTTTGTCATAGAGTAAGTGTTTATTTGATATTACTAATAGTCTCTTTCTTTTTTATTTTGTTTTCCGAAGAAACATTGCAAAAAACAACACAGACAAATACAGAGACAAAATTATTAAAAAATGCAGCATTACAAATGCAAGAACGTTTTTTGCTTCATGTGCCACCTCATTAAATTTGTGTTAAATATTCAAAACTTCCTGTTTGAAGTTTTCTTTTACATCTTGTGTCTGTTTAATTACATGTACTTAAAAAAATTAAAGCTTTTTGCAACAATGTAAGAACAAGTGTTAATTTTAGTTAATGATGACATTCTTTTAAAATTCTAAACAATTTATGGTTTAAATCACGAAATTATGAATAAATATTCGTATTGGACCCAACATGAGTCCGGGATAGCAATAATTCAACCAATGACAGCTGTTAGTGCTATATTATCTTCATTTGTTTCGTTAAACTTCGAGTTATGAATGAATATTAACTGGATCATTATTTTAAAACTTTTGTTTAGCATAATCATACGAGCATAAGATGGATACAATGAGAACCAAAATTGGCCTTAAAAACACAGGATACGGCAAATTATATGCATTTAGAAATCCTTTAAAATAACCAATACAATAGGCAACAAAAAATGTAATTTAAGCACATGGATTACAACAACTAAAGTTAATTATCTCTCACGCTAAGTAATAATATTAAACAACACCGAATCAAATTAAAATGCAGGGTGTGATGTCATAATTAATAAAGCAAAAATACAAATGACTTCCGTTTGTGGTTGAAAAATAGATTAAGCGCCAGTTGTAGAAAATTAAAATATTATATCAATGTCTAAATTATGATGTGAGGTCGGTTAGGGTTGCCATTACCGTTTGGGACAGACCGACACATTAGTTTTGTAATTACTTTGAGGTTAGGTTTCCTTTCTATACAATAGAGTTTTGTTTAAATACCGGGTTGCAATTGCGGTTTCCGCTTAATTCTTCAATAAATCTTGTAAGTGCTTCATATCTATAAAAAATTGCATGTACAATAATAAAGGTATTGATAGATTTGTGTATTCGTGCGTCAAGCGAAACCTTTTCAAATAAACATTTGTTGTAGTACAACGATATGATCGTATATTACATATTCCTTTTAAAAGTACACAAATAGTAAGCATTTTTATACGTTTTGTTAAAGGAGTAACCGTTATTAGAAGGAAAGTTTTATTTCAATCAATACATAAAAATAAAATTAAGGTCTGTCATATACTTTTGTTTTGTTTTTAAAAGTTTTTATATTTTTATAGTAAGATAGGTACCAATAGCCCTCTCCCATTATTTTTAATTTTTTTGTCTGTTAGTGTATAATCACTAAACAGCTTCAGTTCCGTAGGTAAGTACTTATATGGGTTTAAGGAACAAACCCTACAGTTTTTGAGTCATTAAAGAAAAACTGTTTTTTTGTTATATTTACGTGTCATTAAGCAGCTAATTTTACTATTAAAATTAAGGTGGGTAGAACATGTTGACGCCCAATACGACTGTTACTAGTTCTTGGCGGGTAGCGCCCGAAAACGTCCGATACCTGAATACGACAACTAATACTGTTAAGCGTATAGTGCCCGAGACAGCAAAAAGGTAGCGGGTAGCTTAATGAGTACACCAGTCTTTTCAATATTTTCAATGTCGCGGCACACTTTTAAAAACGCTAAAATTTCGCGGCACACTTAGTAGTGTCCAGTTTAAAATGTACATCGGTATTTCGGAAACCGTTAGAAATACAAAATCGGTTAAATGGGAAAAAAGTTGCGCAATTACACGCGTAATAATAATCCAGTTTTACATTTTTAATAATTCATACTGTTACGTAGTACCACCATGAAAACGAAAAATGTACATTTTCTTAAAACCTCCATATTACCTTTATTTGAAAAGATTTTTGCTCCAGATTTTCAGGATCGGAGAAGTAACTAATAAGCATTTTAAAAATGACATTAAAAATATTCTAGGCCTACTACGTTTCGCGCGGTCATACCTAACTTTTGTTTTTTTTTATGGACGCCAAATTTGATTTTTGCATTTTTCAAATCTCCGTCACAAATGCTTTTCAACCATGTAAGGCATCCGTATGTTTAACCTAGGGATAATATGAAAATGTGCAAAATTAAGGTTTCACCTTGGTGTCGTGATTAAACAATTGCAACGACTGTTTCTAACAACTGTCAAATGATACATATTTTTCTGTAGTGCAAACAAGTTACAGATTTTCAAGTTTTCAATGCATAAATATGAAATGTTGGAGTGCTTTATTCTCTGTAGTAGAAATGATATTATGGCTGCAGAAATGTATTTCAATAAATACCAGTAAAGACGTCATACATTATGTTTTCTGATTAACCATCGATAATTTTTTTTTAGTATTTTTGAATGCATTATAATGTACTTTCTATACATATGTTATTAATTTATATATTTTTGTAAATATGTATAAACAGAAAAATATAAATAAAACAATATATGAAAATGTACAAAAATAATAAAATATGCAATATTTTTAAAACAAGATAAAGAAAAAATTTTTTTTAAATGAAAATGAAAATAATATTTAGTAAATTTTAGGAAGTGGCAGACACTATTTTTAATACAAGGTTGTATTGTGAATAAGCATACATTTAATTCTACTACCGTCCAAAATTTGTCTTCTCACTTTTTCATATAATTTACAGCTAAAAATTCTGTTTCACCAAAAACACCTGAAGGATGCTTACGGCACACTAGCGTGGTAGCGTGTCGCGGCACAGGTTGAAAAACACTGAGGTACACTATGTAATGCCGCAATTTATGCGAACGATGTCGCGGGGAAATATGACGACCTGCTTATAAGGCAAGGTGGCAAGGTTCAATTTTCAAGCTACATGTTACGAGTTTAGCTCACATTGTTCGTATAAGATGACATGAAATTGGAGAAATTACCTGTTTACAGTTATATTGTTATATTGGTGTTTATTGGGAAACTATCTAAATAAACTTTATATTTTACCCAAGTTTTTGTTATAATTACAAATGCCTATATTCAAAAAGTACATTCATACTTTACATTCCAGTTGCTCATAAATGTTTTGCCAAATATGACGTCAAAACCACAAATGCTTAAAAATATATTCCTCTTGTTTAATTGATGTCTGGAAATGAATAGGGTAAATACAATGAATGGTTTAGAATTGTGCACTAAAGAATTGTCAACTATGAACTTGTTTAACTATTCAAAATGCAAAACAATTAAAAAAATTTCGCTAAGTTTCAATTACTTTTTTAGGCTCTGAGCAACGTCTTGAAATTTTGTTAGCAATGAAATAAATAACCTTTGAAACTGCCTAAAGAGTTCACAACACTTTTTGTACGTTTAATAGAAAAAAAGGTATAGACATTCGTTTTTATTTAGGTAAACGAGGGAGTGGTTATAATTAGATTTACAAATGGTGATGCGAAAATAATCAGACCTGATTATTTTCCAAGCCTCTTGTAATAAAAAACCTCCGTAGAACAAACGGTTTCACCCCATAAAGCAGAATGAACATTAAAAAATTATAACAAGCTAGCCAATTAAGATTAGCATCCTGTCATTAGCGGGGTAATTTAAAGAAAAATAATCAATTCGCCTATAATAAAATTTTATATCCGTGACTCATCATCTTTGGCGGATAAAGCGCCGTGAAGATGCTTGCGTGCCGCTTCAGTTACGGTGATTCCAAGTACGCCGCACCTATCTCTAACCAGGTGGAAGTCGCCGCTCTGTAATCTACTCTAATTGGTTAGCATTACCAGTCATATCAACATTGTGTGTCACTCCTCTGTCATTGTACGATAGATGGCGAACTGTCTTTATATAATAGACGACTTAAGGGGTTTATTAAATGTTATTTTGTAATTTTTTAAAGAATTGTACCCTTGTCGTGATGTGTGTTTAGGGCTTACGATGATTGCAGGTTTCACAATGGCTTTTATTAGTTTATTTTTGGGGTTTAGAATTTACCAAACTGAATACGAACGCAACAACGAACGGGTTATTACGCTTTCGGGAATATAATAATGAAAACAAATGAAGACATAAAAGTGTAAACTCAACGAACGTATTTTATCACCGCTAACACGAGGCAGTTTTTAACGAATTCATTAATATAAAAAAAAAACACTTAGGTACATTTATTTCTATATTATGATTACATTGTATAAATGTACTGGATTCGAAAGGCATCGAAAAACGAATAGCATGTAATAAAAACTAACAAACTTATTATGTCGTCAATAAATATCAAGATAATAATGTGTATAAATTTATTAATGCAGATTTAAATATCATTTAAATGACAAATTTACAAAATTAACAGTTCATAAATAACGTGCTCAACTGTAAAATTTACTTAATTTTATAGTTTTATTACACTTATAAACGGATAAAACATAAAAAATAATAAGCAATTATGGATAATATTTTAAGAAACATTTAAATATAAAAACTAATTGCATGTAAAGATTAGTTAATTAGTCTCACAATAATGTTACTATCTTAATTGGTAAATATTATTTCGATTACGAAAAAATATTCCCAGAATACGTTTATTACAATTTTAAAAAGTAAATAGATAGATCAGTTGTCAAAAATCAAAAATTAAACTAATGTTGACGTATTAAAATCTAAACAATTTCAGTTCGGGAAATAATCCTTATTAAAATTATGTTTTACTTTGTGATATTTTCTTACGATAGCCTAATGCAATATTTTGTCACGCAGCAAAAAATATACCGTGGCCCTACAGGTGATGCAATGGCTTGTTCCACCTGCAAAAGACTTTTTTATTACCTGCTACAGTATGGTGTGTATGTTTAATACTCGGTAATAGTTTTCACGGATAAAAAATTATAATAGATGACAAGATAAACTTTTTTTGTAGTACGGTCATGGTTGGTGTGCGGTAATGTCATTTGTTTGGGTGCATGTCAACAGATCTATATATCATATGTATAATAAAATGATATAAGTACCTAAGTAGTATTATTCTGCGCCAACGGAACATTGTCAGTAGGTAGGGACTCTAAGCTCAAATTTAGAGATTATAGAATCGTAAATTTAAATTTAATATACACTACCATTAGTAAATAAAATGTTTGATTATGTTTACAGTTTTTGTTATAATCAATAAATAAAACGTAGTATTAGTAATTTTTTATGAACAAAGTTAATATATAAGGCAATATATAACAATGACGGTTCTCTAAATCTTCGTTTAATGGAAGTGCACAGTATATTAACCCAAGTTGTGTTAGCAGTTTCTGTGCTGTATTTTTTAATCAACATAATTTCATCGATTTGCAGTAAGTACTGTGTGTAATTTAGTAAATATTTAAAAACTAAAAGCCAATAAAAATATTTAACATCTAAACACATTTAAAGAAACAAAGCAATGTTGAAAATTTGCTGTACCTTACACATAATATACATTATAGTATTATAAAATTGATTATTAACAAATAAAGAATGTACAAATAATGCTTTATAATGCAAGGCAAAAGTTTTGTTAAGTCGCGCATCTATCACTCCCCATTTTTCGGTGGAGTCGCTTGGCAGAATGATTAGTCTACTTAACTCCAAACAATACTTAGGTGCTAACTGAACTGACTTCACTACATAATTCGACCCACTATCCATAGTAAAACAAATAAATTAATCTAACAACGTCAACAAAAATAACTAGTTGTCCACAAAACAATTGTTTTGTTATCAAATTGAAAATCTAGTACAGGATGGCACAGGGAAACGGGAAATTTAGAAGTAACTCTCACAAAAGTAAGAAAAATTAATTTAAAAGTTTTGTTGTTGAAAACAAAAAGTAAATTACATGCCATTAAGTGTTCTAACAAAAAAAAAACAATTTCTAAAAACAATGTCCATAAGATGATGGCCATTCAAACGTATGCATTCCTGGAAGCGAACGCTGAGATTTTGCATGGCACCAGGGTTGCCACATGTTGATATGCTCAATGTAGGACATTTTTGTGGGCGATATCCAAATTATATCGAAATTATATCGATTTATCGACATATAGAAAAAAGAGAGTGGTGAACTAAAAAAAAAAAAAAGCTTCTCGCCCTCAAAATATCGATATGTCGATATTCGATATTTCGATATATCAATATATCGATATCAAAATTATATCGATATATCGATATATCGCCCACCCCTAATGTACACTGTCACTTGCCACCAGATCCATTCTTTCAAAGCTGTTTTACTGACTTATTATTGGTGAGTTATTCGAAATCAAAGCGATTATAACGCATCCCGCCGTGGCCAAAAATGGAAGTAAAATGAAACTTTTCATTGGTCGCATTCAATGGACGTAACCGCTACGCAGCTGCCGTGAAAGTGTGTTCCGAATTTTTTAAAATGACCATAATAATTGTTGAACGTAAAGGTTTTTTTTTTTCAATGTAACAGTAGCACAATTGTAGGACAATTAAGCTTGCATGTAGGACGTAGGACATATATCGTAATTGTAGGACTGTCCTACCGAAAGTAGGACGCGTGGCAACCCTACATGGCACTTCCATGGGAATTGCAGTGATTTCTTCTCGAATCCTCGTTTTCAACTCAAGGATTGTCGTTGGGCGTATGGTGTAGACTTTGTTTTTGAAGTGGCCTCACAAGAAAAAATCGCACACAGACAAATTTTGTGATCTTGGGGGCCAATGAAGATGGAGCCACGACCCATACGACCAGAGCGTCAATGGCGGCCGTTCGACAGTTCTTTGGTAACCACGTTATTTTACGTTTTGGCGATAAAGCATCAAAAACTATACTTTAGCACCCCATTTACAAATTCAGTTTACACTCATAAAGCCTACTATGATTTTTTTTATGTCAAAATTGGCAAAATATGTTTAGCGATTTTTTTAATCTAAAATCTGACTACACCACTGGATTTGAAATGCCCTCTAATGGGTTTGTACCAACCTTCATAAAAAAGTATGTATTATTAAGAGATTAATTATTAATTCAATATTTGTAATTAAATTGGCAACACAGTGTTCTATATATAATAATATACTATGTAAAAAATAAAAGTTGGAGTTGGCTTAAAAAAAAAATATTTAACGTAAGATCTTTTAAATAAGAAACAATTTATTCGTATCTGTATTAAATCGCAACTTTTATTGAATTTTCGATGGGTAAACAACTAAATTTACAAAAAAAACTTGAAAAATACAAAGAAAAAATAATAAACATTTTTTCATGAAATCTGGTATAAACCCATTTTTAAGGGTATCCTGAATCCAGTGGTATAAGTCATATTTTAGATAAAAAACATATTTTGCCAATTTTAACATCGAAAAAAAAAACAAAGTAGGCTTTGTGAGTGTAAACTGAATTTAAAAATAGGGTGCCAAAGTACAGTTTTTGATGCTTTATCGTTTAAAAAAAAGTTCATGAAAATCGGACCATAAATAAACTTTTTCTGGGGGTGATCCCCTTTGAAATGGGTCAAACTGCATGTAACCTTTTACCAATTTAACCAAATCTCTATCTTTGATTAAGAAAGATCCCTACAGTGACACAAATTAAGTGGTGCATTTATGAAATTGTAGCTCTTATTTTTCAATATAATTATTTCCTTAACAAACATTTTACGTTTGTACATCTACAACTATTGTTTTAAAATCAGCGATTGCTTGTGAATCGTTTTGGACTTGATTAATTTTTATTCACGAAAAAAAAAATTACGAAACGTTTTTTTAAAATTGTTGCTGAATCAAAATGTATTTCATCGTATTAACATTTGACATTTTTCTAAAAATATAGAGGTACAAATATGTAAACTGCTAGAATTCAAATTTTTGTCAACACAAAGTTTATTTAGAATAAATTTGAAAATACACTATTTGTTTAAATTAGTAGGCAACAATGTTTATTAAATACCTTCGTGTCCATTTAAGAAGCTTTAATGATTGATTGGTATTATCTTAATTGATTTTACCAATATAAAATATTCACTGTGGAAATGAGCAACGCCAATATACGTATGTCAAAAAATAAAATTCCACCACTTTCTACATGTGAAATCGCATGTAATTGCATCAAACGCATTGTACCACTTGTAAATATAAGGTATAAGCAAAATTGAAAAGAGAAAATACCTATAAATTATTGTTTACACGGAGGTAATCAAATTTAAACTCCAGGTCGGCGTAATAATACAGAGCAGCATTAATTATCGAGTACAATTCTTTAGTTAAACGTTTCATTTAGACAAATTTGCAGTTTTTAAGAAAGTGCTGCCATTCGATATATAATTTTCAGTTATAATGGCTTTATGCATGCCACGGTAATAAAGATATTATTATCTGTACGAACCAAAACCTCTCTGAAACACAATAAATACGCGTAGGACTTCAGTTGCAATTAACAAATACTACTAGCTTAACACGTGACACGTGAAGAATATTCAGAGATGAATGCTTCTTCATGATCCACATGTAGGTAAATTATTCTAAAAAATTATACACCAGCGTTACACAGTGGTCGAGAAAAGCTCGCAGCACCGCTGTAGGGAATGCAACCGCATTAAACGTGGCTTAAAATAATGATTTTTATGATTGACCAAGACCTTTTTAACGGTTGTGGTCGATGAGTTAACTTTCAAAAAATAACAAACAGTGCTATTTAGAAAACGAATAATTATCATCAGCTTAATTTATATGTATAATTAACTAAGTACTATAATTAAGTTGTCAATGTAACTGACATTAGCTTTGAATTTTAACAAAGAATATCAAATACATTACAATGTATTGCCTTAGTTGTAGCTAAAGGCAATACGTACCTAAAGGAAATCATGGCCGACTAAAATCAATAAAACGAATTTTTTTAATGGCTCAATTTTGTTATCCTTGGAAGAAAATAAGGTTGTACCTTACCGTTATTGCAATATTTACAAATTATATTTATTTGTCACTGTATTAAGGTGTTCTGTTATAGTTAGTTATGTGTAATAAAAACTAATAAAATAAAATTATTTGGCTCTTTAAACGCAAAATAAAAGATTATGCATTAGGTTTAAAGACTACAAATGCAGTTTACAAATTTTCACACCTAAGATTCTCAAAACTTATCATCGTATAACGTTTTTCAAAAAGAGTTATGTTGTTAGATGCATAATAAAAATAGTACTATGTAACAACCATTTTTAGAATATTTTTGAAGCATAAGAAAAAATGTTAAACAAAAAACTACTATTTTTTTAAATAACAAAAAAGTTGCATAAATAATTTCAAAATAGTAAGAAATATTTGTTGAGCTTAACAGTATCCATATATCGGGTGTAAATTTATTCTGGTACACTCCCTTTGGTTTTTTTAGTTTTGCCTGAAAAATATTTTGTAAATTTCAATGGACATTTTGGTTACTTTAATCGGCTCTGAATATAGCATAATCGTTATTTTTTTTACAAAAAGTTATTTTTTTCAAATGGGACGATAGTGGTGTATGCGCAGTTATTAAAGTAGAATATTTTCTGGTGAATTCAACAATACCAATAACTTGGTATTTTAATTGGTATTTATTTATAAAAACACACAAAAAATAGTATTGTATACACAGCAAAACTTTAGAGGTTTAAATTTTTTGTTGTTATTTTTTCTATAAGTTTTAATTAATTTTTATTCGTCGTGAGAACAGTAAACAGAAAAATAACATTTGTTTTGTAGCTTTTGAGTAGTCAACTATGAATAATAGGATATATCTTACCAAAACTTTACAAAAAATTTAAATTTTAATGCCAGCTTCTAATTAAAATAGCAACTTATTAATATTGCTGAGTTCCTCAAAAAATGCGCTATTTAAATAACCGCATGAACCATTATCGCAATTTAAAAAAAAAGGTTAATTTTTGCAAAAAAAAAACGATTTTGAACATTTAAAGCCGATGAAAGTAACCTAAATGTCACTTAAAATTAATAAAAACGTTTTTCGGGCACTTATTTAGATAATAAAATCCATATAAGCAAAGTCACGGCATACTTAATAAAACAATTAATTTCCAAAACTGTTAAAATATACAGCGTGTTTTTTTTTAAATAACAAAGTTAGGGTCGTTTCCGGCGAAACCTGATGTGAAACAATAGTGTACCTACATAATTATGTTCAAATAATCTGGTTTTTTTGCACGTACCTTTATGTATCTAAAATTTTATTTATTTAAAATCAAAACTAAAAAGAAAAAAACGTGTACCAGAAGTCATTTACAACCGTTATATTTTTACGTATTACAATAAATCATTTGAATGATAATCCAATAAAACAAAAATCGGATAAAGGTTAGCCACTTATCATTGGAATCATTGGACATGTACTGTATAACCTTGCTTTGAAAAATATGATTTATAATTGTTGGACAATACAGCAACTGCGATTTAACAGTACATCTGATGTTTCGACTGTAGTGAAAATACTTCATCAGGACTCGACAAATACTGTTTCGGTCTAATTGCGACTTTTTTTTTAAATAAATTGCATGTAGTACAACGGGAATCGCTCAGGGATCAACTAATGTACCTATATCGCAGTCAGAGTCAGGTGGTAAAATACGTCGTTTAATCAAATAGCTAATTATTTGACTAGATACAAAAATGTATTTAACTGAATACTTTAAACGCATTCGACTATCTGCGTAAATGTTTTAGTCAAAACGATAAAACCATAAGTACGACCCAGCGTTTTGTAATATGACTAAATACACCAAGGAAGGCATTTAGTAAAAAGTTTGTCGAGTTAATAAATATTTCAAAAATTTAAGCGAACCTTATTGTTGGACGGAATTTTAGTCAATGCCAATATTTAGAAGTATTCAGTCATAAATAAAGCCCTAAACGTACTAATGCATTAATCAAAATGTTTTTACCATTTACTTTGCGCTATGTACATAAACTTAAAAAAAAAATTATAGAAAAAGGTACAAGTAAAAATAAAATGCAACTACTTTAAAAATTGACCAAACAAGCTCTGATATTGCAAGTGTTAAACAGATGATTTAATAAGCTTTGTGAAAAGTATTGATTCAAAAATACCAACAAGTTTTTATTACTAAAATTGTTTAACGATTGCAACTTTTTAAATAAGAATTTTTCCTTATATCTCAATAAAAGTGCGTGCCTATCGTTAGTAATTTGTTTGTAAAATTTTGTCGTCTTTTTATGTTGCACCAAGACTTTCACAATTCGTTACATCACATTGTCAAGTAAATTAGAGCCTCTAAGCAATATTTCACGCGGTATTGTTACAATTATTAAAGAATTTTTTTGTCTGACGTGCAATAACTTTAAATAAATCCGTATTCTATTAGTTAACAGTATTTTTGTTGAAAAATGCCGCGTCATCCTGGTCACATCTCAATTTAGAGTAGGTACCCAATTTTAATCGAAATCAATCTCGGACTTCCAATATACCTACGGTACAAGACAACCTAAAAACTCTGTTAATTTTCAAAGTTCGGTACCGAAAAGGATCTCATTTCCTGTAAGGTAGACATCTTTGTTCAATGGTCAATTGTTTAGTCACATGTCAGTTTGGTCGGCCACTGTATTATCATCTACTGAGATTAGTATTAGGAGATAATCAGACAACCATACCACTGTGATTCGATTCTAGACGAGCTGTGAAATCGGTTCTATTCACGACCTCGTTTCAATTAAAATGTTATTGAAGATTCTACCAACTCGAGGTTTTTGTTAAAACACCCCTAACCTATTGAAAATTTAGATGTATTCTCGCTATGTTTACAAAGCAATGTTGAACACATTTTATTTTGAGAATCACAGCCAAAAATTGAAAGATCCTAGACATATTACAGGTTAAACGATATGTGAAGGATACATAAGCGGTCAAAACTATAATAAACATTGTAAATCGTTTCCAAATATTCCACAAATTTTAAAAAATCTTTCATTTTTTACTTTTAAGAACATCAGTTATTGTTATACACGAGAAGAAAGTCGATAGAAAATTATTATAACACTGTGGGTTATATTGTAAATGTTTAAAACCCCTTCTAAAAACAAAAGAGATCTCTTAGTTGCTATGATGTTATAAATTCATAAGGACGAAGAATTAAATTTGGTTTTTAAAACTTATTGCTTCAATGAAAAAAAAATTGCGAGGACAGCATTGATTTTAGAGGCTGCTAAGGCACATCTAAGATTTGTTCCAGCAAAGCTATGTTCAGGATGGGCAAATTTCGATGTTTCATAGGGAATCTCGATACCTATAAGAGTTATAGAGAAACGGACCCCCCGTTCCTCGCTTTTCTTTTTCGAGAAAAAGTTAATGGTGAAAACTAACATTGGTTTTCGTCTTTTGTTTTCGAGTTATCGCCGATAACTCCATTTTTCGACTTTTCGTTTTATGACTATATCTCACTTGTTTATAAAAATAAACAAGTGAGACGTTCACAGGTACTTTTTTGATAAGAATGCAGTGGCGTAGACAATTTAAAAAAATAATAATTCGAAATTCGAGTTGTGAAATAAAGTTGTATTTTTTTTTAATGGAACCCGTTTAGCTGTAGCATCACGAGAAAGAGGATTTTTTCCCCATTCCAATAACATACAGGGTTCTCGTTTTTCGAGGGTCACTATGGAGATCTCATAAACGGTAAGAGTTACGACTTCGGTTAAATTAGGGCAAAGTTGTATATTCAGGTGCTTAATAATTTGACGCAAACAGAACTTATCTAGCTTTTTTCGTTTTTGAGATATAGGGGAAAAAGTAAAAAAGTGGATTTTTGTTTTTTGTTCCTAACTTTTTCATTTGCTGTCGAATTTCATTTTTGTAAAAACATTTTTATGGACACTTTTTGCAAGGAATCAAATTCCCCAATTATATTTTCCGTGCGACGTTTCGTTTTTTTTTTTAAACCATCTTCAGGTCAATTTTTTCTTATGGACGCTATATCTGATTTTAATGCCAATTTGTAGAGATTTTTTTTCTGAATTCGACGTACACAACACTTGGGACTTTTTTAAAACAAGTGTTGTTAAAAATGGCAAAAACAAATATTTTATTTAAAACAAATCCTAATGGGCATGGTAAATAGTTTTCTTTGTGCTTTTTTCCTTGGAAGCACGTAAGTAAACCGCATGAAATAACTATTAAAGGGATTTAATTAAAAAAATAGGTATTAATAAATATGTTAGGAATGCATTAACATTGTTCACTTATTAGCAAATATTTTTAGAATATTTTCTTCGGTTAAGTAATAAATTTCTCTAAAATGTGTATTTAATCCTTATTTGGCATACAATTATTTGTAACAAATAATATCTGTGTTAATGACTTCTAATAAGCAAAAAGCGTAAACAGATTTTTGGACGTTTTTTTTTAAACTATGAACATATATTATTTGATTACGAAAATTTTCTGCGCGAACCCCCCCCCCCCTTCCCACGCCATAACACTTGACGCTCACTATACCAGACATAAGTAGTACTAAAAATATTTTTATTTAAATACCTGAATTATTAAAGTGGTTCGTTTATTATTACAAAACAAGTTTTATTGGAAATAACTTGCCTTTTTTTTAGAGATACTCCATCTTACGGAAATAGTTTTTGGTGTGATTTTAGGAATTATTGCAACAGAATTCATTGATTACTCAGAAAAAAGTTAATAACGCACTACGTTCTATTATTTAGAATTATGATTCACAATAGGATTTTACGCATTTTACAATAACCCTGGTTAAATATGTTTTTTTTTAATACCAACCTTGCAGAGTATCTATAAATATAGTAATCGGTAAATAAGCATGCACAAAAATACAAAATATAATTGAAACAATCACAGTTTTGATACCATCACATACATAAATATGAATATGATGTACTTATCCTTGCATGAATGACCTTTTAATTATATACTAATTATATCGTACTCAATGTTGTTTTAATTTAAAAGTACCGTATTCATTCATTTTATTTTTTTGTTCAGTAATTTAAAGAGTTTAACCAATACACGCGTTTAAATTTAAAATAACCCTTTCATAAGGTTTTACTGTAAAACTAAAATATTAGTCGTTAGAATTTTTTTTTTTGTAAACAAATACTAAATACAATCACAGTTGACATGTTATTAGAACTCAAATTAAAATAACCTGTCAATTTGTCAGTGACGTGTGACTATAGCAGCAAATACAATTGCGCAATCATTTTTAACTTCTTTAAGTGGATAATTAGCTGTTTAAAAGGTGACGTTAGTTCGTTTAACATTATAACACCTAACGCGTGCACTCCATAAAATAGACGCAGCCATAAGCAATCGATTTTAATTCGCTTTTGAAAACAGTAACAGTGAAATAATATAAAATATAATAAAGTATAATACACCATGTGCGCTGTTAGCGTCCAGATATCTTTGTTCGTATGTGTGCACATTATTGATATATAATAGGTGCGTTACGACACAATTTATAATTTCTGACTATTTTGCAATATTTTAACCTCAAGAGAACGTGACTGTTAGCAAAATAACCAATCACCATAAACGTTACACGCTTTACATAACGCAATACTAAATATTATATAGTAAAATGTGAAAAATAATTAGCAGTTACCAGCTATTTAAATAATATACGTCCATATTTGTCTTTAACCCTTTTGATTTATGGCTCGACGTGTGGAAAACAGTACACGAAGAGAATTTCACTCTTTATTGGATATATTACGGTAAAAAAAACTACACAGTTAATTATGTAACATACACTGACTTACGCAAAAAAAACAGCGAACTTGGGTTTTATCTGTAACCACTAAAACACGTCCATTATTAAAATTTGGTGGTCAAAAATGTTTTTTTGCACGTTAAAATCGCGCCGCGCGCCCGCTAGTAATACAAGGTTGCATGCGGTAACGAAGGATTATGATTTCTTCATTACAAAGTCCAGTTTATTTTGAAAACACTGTAATGACGTAAAATTTACACCAAACGCCATTAAATTGATCTAGATCGGTGGTCGGATGCGTAGCGCGCATTTGCAATAAAATCATTTTACAAAAACAATGAATGTGTAGAAGACGAAAATTTTAGCGTTACTTATAACTTCATCGTTATTATCCGTTTCTATAAGCTCACGCTGTTAAGAGATGGGTAGATAATTTTAAAACAACAGGTTCAGAACTAAGCAAGGAGCATCTAGGACCAAGAAGTATGATACCATTCGAAAGCCAGAGACTGTCGCAGGAGTCAAAGCCGCCATAATCCGAATTGTTCTGCACGGCGATATTTCGTGTCATTAGGATTATCTGCCGTACTTTGAATAGAATATTGAGCAAGAATTTAAATTTGACTTCATAGTAGATTCAAATAGTGCAAGAATTAAAACCCATTGATGTAATCAAAAACCGCATCATTTCCAGAAATGGTGAGACTTTATGGTCAACCAAATCTTCAGTGCGTGTTTACTTTTTATGAAAATTTTTAAAACATCGAGTATTTAATTATCGTTCTCACAAAACAAATGAATTAAAGGCGAGGATTCGTAATGAATTGATGTGACTCCGTTGAGATTTTGTAGTGAGTTGTGGGCAACCTGCGTTTGCGAATGCAGGAATGCTTACGCAGAGAAGGTGGTCATCTTCAGGAAGTTATTCTTAGCAAATAACTTTTACATTCGTCAAAGGCGTATAGTTCAAGCCTTTAGGTAACAATATTTGTAATAAAATAAAAACTATTTAACATAGCATTACAAAGTTTTTAAAACCTCCCATTTAGCGCGCTACCCTGTATGTATGTATAATAATTTAATATTAGATCAGTAATTTACTAAAATCAACATTTAAACAAATAAAACATTTTGCACGTTAAATAAATGATGTTTTCAAACTCTTTCAAAATACCTAGGAACGTCCAGTAATAAATTATTGAGTTGGTTGTTTATTTAAAAGTGGATCAAAATAGTATGAAGTTCTGAGCTCTTAAATTAACAAAAATTTTAATTATTTAAATATTTATCATATTAACCCTTTGCCTGTCCACAAATTTTACGTAAAATTTGTGCCGTTCGTCCATTTAAATATTCCACATGTATCATGTTGCATGACTCTTTGGGGTTAATTTATACGTATATAGTAGTGTCAGAATACGTGTAAAGCATCTAGAAAGTGCCAAGATATGTGTATTCCATATGATACACCAAATGGACCATTTTTTAGTGTGCATCACCGGTGATGCACAGGACAGGCAAAGGGTTAAGAAATATTTTCACAAATGATATTGATTTTGTTGTAATATTTCGGATGTTCGTTCGGTAAATGAACCGTTTTTTTTTTCTGTTTAATGATTTTTGTGTAACAAAATTTTAATTAATTCAGGTAAAAGCTTTAAACAACTAAATTGTTAACTTCCAATATTGTAATGTTGTTCAGGCTCTGGTGATTAATAAATTGAACCAAACCTTTATGCATAAGTAACTGCAGGACAATAATTTCAACAAATAATTGCATGTTCGGATAATTTTTCAGAGCAAAATACTTTCACAATCCTCTAGTTTTCTGTTAACTAGTGCCATTATTCATGAAGCGACATTGCATGCGTGTGTAGTATTTATCTAACCCATAATCTTGGGTACTTATAGGTGAAACACAGACCAAACTTGTGTATTAGGCGGGTCCCTATTTGATGTAGATAAGAAGCACCAAACATAAAGCAGCCCCTTTAATGTGGTAGCCATGTTTGTTCAGCAGTTTACGACACCCTTTTGTTTTTATTGATGCGCCGCTATTTGAAGACCACTTCTATTTAAACGATTTACAGTTTGTGCGAAGTGTGCTCTGTACGAGTCGCTTCACCGAAAAGGATGTCTAACATTTACATGTTTAGAATGCACTGCTCACTACTTACTCTCTTGCTGACGACGTACCCGTTGCTTTGGAAGATAAGTCGTCGCTGTGTGGTAATAATTATGCAACATTGTAACCCATAAATTTATGGAAGAGGACCGCGTTTAAACAGCACATTTATATTATACTAGTTTTGCACTATTGACTTCAGATTTTTTCTTACTGGAAAATACTTATTATGGCAAATGCTAACTAGATACGTGATATAAGATTTTTTTAATCCTTACCCTTAAATTTTTATATACATTCACTAAATATTATTAATTGTGCCTGATGACATCATGATTATCATCAAAAAATAAATGAATATGCAGATTGTAAATTTTATCTGCAGCAGCAAAATTAACTTTTTTGTTATCTACTTAAAACAGGATGTTTAAACAAAGCAAATCGACGTACCTAATTGTAATTTTTGTTTATGTAAATACAGGGTTCTCGTTTTTCGAGGGCCACGATGGGGATCTTGTAAACGGTAAGAGTTACGACTTCAGTTAAATTGGGGCAAAGTTGTATATTCACGTGCTTAATAATTTGACGCAAACAGAACTTATTTAGCTTTTTTAGTTTTTGAGATATAGGGGAAAATGTAAAAAATGGATTTTTGTTTTTTGCCCGTAACTTTTTTATTTGATGTCGAATTTCATTTCTGTAAAAAAAATTTCATGGCCACTTTTTGCAAGGAATCAAAATCCCCATTTATATTTTCCATGCGACGTTTCGCTTTTTTTAAACCATCAGGTCAATTTTTTCTTATTCCAATGCAACTAATATTAAGCAATAAAATATAGGTTACCCCAGTATAACACGGTTTCGCTCTAACACGGTTCGGCAATTAGGGAAATCCCCGAACAACACGTTATACTAAACACGCTTTCGCTTCACCACGATTCGAAATTTGGGCAAATTTTCGTACAACACAGCACGTGATAAGGATTTTTAAATTTTAGTCATCATTATTCGATATTTTTATTGGAGCAGAAGTGTGCAATGAATTTAAAAAAATACTTTTTAAAAGTGCTTATTTAAATTGACTTTTGATATATTAACATTAATATAAATGCTATACAGTATATTACAACGTGCAGTTTAGTTATCACAACCACAATTGGAAAACGAGATGTGTCTAACAAATTTTTCTTATATATTCACTCATAGCAACTACTTTTAGGCTAAGGTTCTAACTAGAATCCAACGGGTTGTTTTTTTTTTTGACTAAAGTGTTTTAACCTTATTGTCGTGACCAAGAACAATCAGGTAGTCTAAAATATATTGATGAAAAATTACTTCGGTGAAGGGTTTAAATATAAAAACAAGGATGTTATTATGTAATTTATTTATTTAACGTGTTTTATAGAATGGCCTCGACCGCTAATATATTGCTCCCGTATCTAACTTATAATTTGAAAACTTCCTTAACATTTATCATAGCAGATTAAGGAAGTGCCGCCAAACATAAATTAACGCACTCGTTGGCAAGTTACCCATTGTCTTAATACCATTGGGTACTAACCTATTTAGAAAACGACTAGAGTTTGTTAGTTTCTCACATGAATTACTCAAAATGTTTGCTGCCTGCAATTACAATTAAGTAAGTACATCTTTTTTAGTTAACAAAAATTCAGTCTGTTGCTTTCATTATTATTAAAAGATTCATCTTAACTACTCTATAGCGTCCCAATTAACCGAGTCTCGTTTAACCGAATTCCGCATTATCCGAGAACAATTTTCTAAAAATTGCATCCTCTTTGTCATCAATTGTTTGTAATAAAATAGTTTAAAAAAAACAAAAGTGTTTTATTGTATAATTTAGAAGGCAAAAGGCAGATATGACGTGAAACTGAGGTGTACATCGCCATTTTATATATACAGGGTGGTTCACATAGATTGGAATTTCGTAAACGGTAACCGCTACAAAGAAGTTTAAATTAGACAAATTGTTCCCATTTCTGAGGCTGATTCAGCGATGCTTTAATGTTTTAAAAAGTTCCATGGCACGCTAGATTATAACTAAAAATGAAAATGTTTTTTTTTAAATCGTTATTCACTCGGTTATACTTGATGGTACAAAGATACTTTTGGGGAAAAAGTTGTAGATTTTTTTATGTACTGTAAACGAAAACATTTATTTGTTTAATATTGTTTAAATTCTTACATAAATTACAAACTTGCAAATTTTAAATAGAAACCATGAAAGGCTATGACCTCATGAAAGACCTTATGAATTTGGAGGCAACTTTAGCGTTGCTAGTTGTAATGTTACAAAGAGATCGAGCCTAAATGAAGATTTAAGTAAGTATTTACCTCGCTTCAATTTTAGGTATTTTTTAATATTGCCAAAATAATATAAAATTGAGCAGTGGCGTATATAAGTTGATTGTTTTTAAATATTATATACCTAAACATTTATTTATTTATATACGGTAAAAATAATTTTAAAAAAAAAGAATTTCAATTTAAAGATGTTCTTAAAATTGTAGATTTTTCTTTAATTGATGTTATCATTTCTTAATCAAAAACAGTGGTGATGTTCGTTATACAGCGTGTTCTAAAGGTCATTACCACTTCGGATAGCTTTTTTTTTAATTGTTCAAACAAACCTGATATATCTTAGAATAGCAGAAAACTACAAAACAGATAAAAAAAATATATGTAGATAGGTATGTATGATATAATAAAAGTTATTCAATTTTTTTTTAAATTGGGCTTATATGTTTTAAAATCAAAATTAGAGAGTTAATTTTGGTATCTTCCACTAATGTAAAGTTAAAAAATGTCAGGTATCGGTCGGAAAATAAAGGTTACATTATTTTTGCTTAGGTGGCGGCACGAAAATTTTTGGATTTGAGAGTTGATCAATGATCACAATTAAGTGTGGTTTAACAAAATCGACAGATGCACAACCAAAAAAACGATTTAACAGGGCATGACAAAATTTAAAAGTATACGTTCATCTCTATCGGAAACTTAACAAACTAAAGTAATATTTCTATTTAGGAAGTAGCACATGAAGTTGTTGTATGGTAAACCAGTCTTTTGTCGATACTCTGTGAATAGATAGAACACGTTAGGTATTATTTAACTGAATGAGTATGGTTTAGTCGCATAGTTCCAGCATCGATAATTCATCTTTTGCAAAAATTGAAAAGGTTGTAATTAAAACCGGTTTTATCATTGTGAAGGGTCATTTGTTAAAGACGCAGGTGAAGTTTTAAATCTTTCAAGAATTCAATTCCTAACTAATACATATTTAAGTACAGTTCGACTTGATTGTAAAGAGGTAAGTCTAGGTCTCGGTTAACAATTAACGGCGATTCGTTTAAAAGGCAATTATAACTTTTTTGTCAACGTCAAAAGCTTTATCTCGGAGGGTCACGATTCGCTTTAACGGTTCGTTTTTACTGTTTTAGGGCTTCTACCATTTTATTATTTATTTTATTTCTAATGTTATCGTAATACTACCTAAACGTTACGTTTATTTTATCGAGGGCACTAAATTCGTTTTACTTTCAATTTTATAAGTGTTTAATTTTGTTTAGAGTGCTTTAAAACGTTATTGTTATTAAATCAAGTTTAATGGCGGTTCGTTTAATTATTAAATGCCGTTTACGCACATCTTTAAGTTAGGAGCTCTCTGGTTAGGGAAAATTTTCCACGCCAATGTGATTTTATTTAATCGATTACATGGTGTAAACAGCCAGCTTTATCTGACGTAGCAGTTTTTTACTAATTAGCTTTGTTAATTAAATGCGGTCTTTTAAAAATATCCCCTTTAGTTGATGATTGATTACATAAACCTATTGTTAGGTAATTTTATAACAAAAAAAAAAATTAAATTGAATTTAAGTGGTTTAGAACTCATATGAAAAAAATTTATTCGAGGCAAACAACCACGCCGGACCGACCTAAGGCCTCTTTAAATATATGGTAGCCAGCCTGGGGGTTAAGAGGATTACAAGACTAAGACCCAGCTTATGACAGATATATTTCATCCACTGTAAGCCATATTTTGACACTTCAAGATGTCAAACACGAAAAAGGCCGGACACGCCTTTTCAGAAACATAAAAATAAATGTGCTGAAAAATTTATTTCTTCTGCTTAACGTAAAAAATATTAAGTCACTTTAGTACAATATTTACGTCCCTGTTTACTTATTTCCAGCAAACAGACACATAAATTAAAAAGTTCTCTCACTTAAATAACTTAAGTTACTGTTTTTCGATTTTTTGGACAATTTATTGAAAATACGTGCCCTTATTATTGGTTTTCTACAAACTATATATGCACACGTACAATTGTAAGATTACAGCTTAAAATCTAGCGAGCATGTAGTTTCGAGTTAAATTAAATCACTGCTTCCATCTCTTTCTATTTCTAAAGATATTTAATCACTTTGACGTGACTATAATTAATTAATAATGTATATTAAATGATATATCTCGCGCTTCAGTTCGTGTTTAAAAACAATTTTTAATAAATATAAGGTATAATTAGTATTTGTTTAATGAAAATTATATAATTTGACAAAAAAAATTGGGAAAATTCTTGATGTCTTTTAGATGTAGTGCATATCAAAATTGTATTGCATTTTATAATATATAAAGCTAATGAAGATCATGTTGGATCAGAAAGTCCTACATACATTTTTTTTTATTAACCACATTTTGCTATAAGGTTTGAAGCAGTACCTACTTTAAAAAATAGATGAAGTAATGAATCATCTATTTTATAATTTATACAAATAAATTCATGTAGGTATAGGTAATAATAACATCTAGAATTTATTTCCTGGTTTAGGATAGATATTTTTTATTTTTAGCCTCAAATTTCTCGAAGTTTGGGTGCTTGTTGCTCATTGACTGTGTAGGTACATCACATTGGCTAATTAAAAATATGTTGTTGCAGTTCAAACTAACAAGATATCTTAATACGATTTTATATTATTTTAAGTCTTTGAAGCAGCCTTCCAACACAAATATAAGTTATTCGGTTTGTTGAGTTTGTCAGAAAACACTCTATGTAAATAACCGCATGTACCAGCACAGTTCCATTAAAAAAATTACTTTCTGTCAAAAAACGAATTCTGCAACCTTTAAAGTCAAATAAAGTAACCTAAATGTCAGTTAAAATTTACAAAAACGTTTTTTGGACACTAGTTTACATAATAAAATTCAATTTATGCAAGTCACGACGTCCCGGCACACAACAAAAAAATAAATTTACGTCCAAAAATTATTTGAGGTTATAAAAATTAACCACAATGGTACATTTGTATGGAAAATTACTTTCTCTTTTCAAAAATGTAAAAATATACAGGGTGTTCCACTTGAAATAACAAATTAAGGGTCATTTCCGGCGAAACCGGAAAATAGTGTCATATGTTAAAATTATTCAGTTTTTTACACGTAAAATTTAATTTTTCTGTAATCAAAACTAAACAAAAAAAGAGGTGCACCAAAACTCAGTTACACTTGATAAACCGGCGTATAAGACCACAAAACTCACCTAAAAATCGTTGGTTGTCTTATAAGTCAGATCAAAAACGTGGGAGCTTGGTTTCTTGAATGAATATTTACTTATAGTCCTTACATACTTGTACATCCTTTTAAAAGAGATTTTGCGACTTTATTAAAAAATATGTTTCGTTTTGTGAACCATCATAAATTTATTTAATATTTTACATTTAAAAAAAAAAATTATTAGGATGTTTCCAACTTTTGTATCCCTCTTTTCATCTTTGAATTTTAAATACCAATATAACTAAACACAGATGAATCCCCAATTTTAGATAGTCTTATAGGACCGATATGATATAAACGCATGAAATGTAGCTTGAAAATTGGACCTCGTCTTATATGCAGGTCGTCTTATACGCCGGTGTATACGGTAATTACAAGAATCCCAGTTTCTGACTGTAATTAATACATAGTCTAAATTCCGAAACTCAGATAATTTATAATTGTAATTATTATAAGGATGAAATTTATTAGCATGACAATAAAAGCTAACGTAACGACAAAAAGAGTGCAAGCACGACCAAAAAATATATTTCGCTACGGAAAAAGATGTTTCATATTCTGAAATTATTTTTAAATTGGGCAGCTGAAACTAAAAATAATAATTGTCATCACCATCTAGTTACGAAATTTTAAGTAAATATTACTTACTAAAAACTGATTCGCCCATTATTCATCTTCAAGCTTCAAAATCAGGTTTCGACAATAAATATCAAGGAACAGTTAATGTTATCGATAAAAAGGTTTTTGTAAATTATCGATTGAAAATACTTTTTTTATAAAATTACCGAAGTTTGACATTATCGAGACTGCTCCATTAAAATTTAATTATTAATTTTGTTACAGAACGATTGCTCAGTAACTTTCATATTTGTAATCTACTACTGAGTTTGCAGCAATACCATTAATTATTTTTTGCACTTATTTTAAAAACACTTGCATTCAATTGATTTCTACAAAACAAGTAACAGTTCCATACCTTAAATTAATATCTGTGGATAATTATTGATATCAAATTTAGTTTAAATTAAACGTTTATTACAAACACGTTGGTGCAGCTGTGAGCACAACTTTTATTAACAGAAGTAGGATAGTGCAAACATAGTTCATGTTAAAGTTATTTTTATATAAAGAGCTTGATCAATATCTCGCTTACACCTCAATTTATAATCCAGCGTACATCGAGCAGGTCTGTTCATTAAAACACAACTTTCTTAACAACGTGTTTGTACGTATCTGATGATGTTGTCCGTCTATTAATAGCCGAGCTGCCAAGAATTTTAAGTGTCGTTATGTAATATTAAAAGACTAATAATTTTTGATTAATCTTTTATAGACAGTAATTTTGGATACTTTATATATCTTGTTTTCTTTGTAGGGCGGCATCTTGTTAACAAGTGGCAATGAATTTATCGTCATAATTTACACATCCTTTTATAAAACTGCGCTTTTATATTACCACACATATCATAGATAACGTTTCCAAATTTCGGAGAATTATTAAATAAAGAATAATAAAATAACGATGACAACATTATTGATCAATAAAAGAATAATATAAATATTGTATCTGGTAATCTTAACAAAAAGAGATGTACAATATATGCGTATACATCTCTTAACTTATACGAATATTACAAATATATGTAGTATAATCATTTAAAAAGTTTAATATCATTTTATAACGAAACTTGCAAAGTATACCTAAAATTATTTATGAAATTTACGCTGTATATAATTTACCACATTAAAAAACACAATCAAAAAAACTTTGCCGAAAAAACTTTTTTTTTTACGGAACGTGTACCGTAGGCGACTGTTGAGACACTACCATAAACTGTCAATTATAGCTTGCGCCATCTCTTGATATGTAATGTACCAGATAAACTGTATTTACATGCACCATTCAAAAATGCCGTTTTCTGAGTTACAAAACCTTTTATTTTTAAATTAAGAATTGTATTTTACTAGTTGTAAATTAAAACAATTTAATATTCATGCTCGCAGTACTAAGCAAAAACTACTTTACAAATACGTATTTTTTGTGTTTCACCTTACATCATGGGTAATTTAGCTCTTTAATTAAGCAATATAAATTTTAATAAAGTTTATGTGACAAAAATTACCAAGATATCTTGACGGAATCTAAGTATCTTTAAAAGCTTTGTTACAAAAACTTTATTTACTTACTTTAAAGTGTTTAACGGCTGTAACGCAAGATAAATCTTAAAAAGAATGCTGTAAAATAAGAGTGCAATTAAGAAATTATACCCTAAAACAATGCTACCAAATTCCAAATAGCCAATAAACCTGTCCGATTTTTAAAGCAACAATAAAGCTAGACCCGTAAGCCATAACCTCACTCTGGTGGCAGTGGTTAGTAGTAGTCGGGACCGCCGCCAGAGGCGTGCCGACAAAAGAAACTAAAGTGTTTCTAATGTCGATTAATGGTTCTAAGGGCTGTCATAAAGATTGTGTAAACCAGCTCAGTCTGTAGAATGAAACGAGTCCTAGGATTAACTACACCGGGTATTTATGATTTTTGAAACCAGTAAATGAAAGTGTTAAGATTTTTTGTGATACTAAGAATTTTAGAACTTCAGATTTACGATATAGCGCGACAGTCATAGTTGGTATTGCAGCAAATATGTGTATAACATAAAACGTTTTGTTTGAATTTTCGCCTGTTGAACAAAATATAAACACTTCGTACAGTTGATATAAATATAAATTATTGGAATCGTATGTTTTGTTTTACAGATTGTTCGTTTAAGATTTATTAGCAACAGGCTGTTAAGTTGCCTTCAACGATTGCTATATTTTGTGTAAAATAGTTCAAACCGTTAGCAAAAAAAAGAACAACGGTTTGTAATAAAGAACAACAACTACTAGTTTAAATTTTGTTTTATTTGTTTATGTATTATAGATGCCAAAAACGAAAGAGAACAATTAAAATAAAAATAGTAGCAAAAAATTTAAGTGTTCCGTTTTCCGTACATATAGTCAGAAAACAATATTTTAGTTTACTAAAAAAATTTTAGTCCGCGCTGTATTAATAATTGTTGGTCTTGCTTGTCAAACTAGTTACCATAAAAAAAATGTGCTGGTAATATTTGCTAAAATATCTTTATTTTTTATTATTAGATATTAATTTTAATAAATATCGCTCATCACGAACGAATATATCTATGACCTTGAAGTCATCAGAGTACATCATAGAGTGTCACACATCAAGCAAGTGTCGACATATAACCAGTGGCGTAACCATAAATTCTTGTCTAGCTTCTGACTAGCTGACTATATAAACTAGTCTGTACTTGTGACTGTGAGTCTTACGTCAGTTTGAAGAATTTCGTTATAAGGGGCATTTCGTTATCGTTATTATAACAGTATGAGGTCGACATCAATGCGATTCCCATAAATTCACCTGTGACGTCAAAAGAGGTGTGCTGAAAGTGCTGTTGCTGTTTTAACTTCACACCTGATAATAATAATCATATCGACAGTTTTGACATAACAATTACATCTTGGCTTAACAACGTGATATAAACCAACACACCTATTCTGTCGTAATGGTTACTTTTTTATAATAATTTGTAGGGTATGAACATTTCTTGCAACAAAAGTGATAGCAGTCCAACTTAAAAATTTTGGATGGTTCACATTTTTTTTTTCTTGTGGTAAAAAATGTAAAGAGAGAGCACGTTTTATGTATTGTTCATGATTCTGTAGTTAAAAGATAGAATGCCCCATGTTTATCTCTATTTTATTAAAAAAGAGGTCGCCTTCTAATAGAAGAACGTAAAATACTTTAAATTAATGCCAAGTCTTGACCTGGGGCGTAAACCACTTCCTTATTTTGATGCATAAAATTTGGTTATTTACAAACATTTTTCATTACTGCCACTATAATTTCTTATATTATTTGGCTTTAAGGTGGTTAAGTCCTTGAATTGAACTGACAATTAATTTATACGATTAGCTCAGGACCCTAAAGCTAAGGCCGCACTGCAGCTAAGGCCGCACTGCGGGATGGTTGGCTGGAGGGTAGATGGTAGATACACGCCGTCGCCTGGCGACAATCCAGGCGCTTTGTTTCACAACAAATTGTCGCCAGGCGACGGCGTGTATCTACCATCTACCCTCCCGCCAACCATCCCGCAGTGCGGCCTTAGCTTAACGGCTTTCACGGTAGTGCATCCTAGCAGTATAGCAGTTGAAAAATTGCTATTTAGATTTTTAGATAGATAAACATGTTTTGAGTTGAATATTAATAAATGTATCAAAATCGGGCGCACGTGTTTTAAGCCACGAAGATTGAAATCAATAACAGTATGCTCCGCTTTTTTTTTGTTTAAAACTAGTAAATTGACTTCTAAATGTGTCTTGAAAATCGAAAAATGTACTAATTTTCTTCTATTTCATTTTGTTAACGTTAATTGTAGTATAATGTTTATTAATCTACCTGTACATAAAAATGTCAATAATACAACAAAAGACTACTTTAACCTCTACTGATTAATTGAATGTTAAAAATGATTAAGTAACTATTTCAGGCGTGCGGCCCTAGAGCTATTTTCGAACGTCGTGTATTTACTTTTATTTAGTTTAAATCAGACAAGCGGGCTTATTATAGGTAATGAATGCAATGCACCTTTCAACTTGTATCTCGTTGAACTACAAAAAGTCATTGACAAGTTATTAACAACTTTGTGGGAGGTGGTCGGCTAGTAATTTGCATAATGCTAACTAACTACAACTATTAGCGGGATCGATAAATCAATCATTCTAGAATCCGGTACGGTCGGTATGTGCAGGTATGATCTAGTTAAACATAATACTCAGAATAAAGAAAAGTTATGGGAGTTAGTTACGCGAATGTGGCATCAGCTTACCAATTTATATCATGTTCACTTTGTTACTTGGAAATGAAATATAGCGATATAAGTACTCTAAACTATGATACAATTAGTAACTGATACTAACTACTGCTTAACCATGTCGGTGGATGGATATCAGATTACAATTAGAATTAATATTGTTCTGTTTGGTTAAATATAGGTTTGTGTGTATAAATACACAACAACGAACCTTTAGTAATTACATTAAATTGAAAAACTCCTTAAGAATTGAGTTAAATACAAAAAAAAACGGTTTAAAATTATTAAAATATTTTCGACTGATTATATCATCAGTAGAATATTCTGCCAAAGTTTATATAGAAATGTAAAATACGATTGTCATGAACTTTAAGAATAAATAAAACACTACAATAAATTTCAATATTTGTTTGTAATTTTCAGTGATTAAAAAAATTTATAGAAAAGAAATCAGGAAAGTATATGTTTGGATATAATAAAATAAAGTTTTGTTTACTGTTTTCGAGTTTTGAACAAACGAATAAAATTAACTTTTGAAACTTTCCCCTAAACCTGAAACTGGGTCGTATACTGGCGCTCCTTTTAATTATAAAATAAACGTTATAACAAGATTTAAAAAAAAATTGGGAAGTTATTGATCATGTATTCTATGGTTTTATTTACACAAATTTTGCCAAATTTCAAAAGTTTAATCCTGTTTTTTTACCAATACGGCAAATTTTCTATTCACTTTAGTTTTTTGGACATACTAAAGTAGTTTCACAGAATATAAATGACAAAATGTATAGTTTTTTCCCCCCTAAAATAACATTACTGAAAGTTTTTTTGTTATGTTTGATTTGTAAAGTATAGGAATCCGAATACAAAAAAAAATATTGACTTCAAATCAGGAGCCTGTTGTAATTGGGTGAGTTATATTCCGAAATTGGACCACCTTGTTAAATCCCCCAACTTGGAGCATTTAATACATTCCCCTACAAGTACATCTATCGCGCCCATATATTATTAGACCAAGAGTTAACTAAACCAATTTTGCGTTGTAGAACTGTGGGGTTTATTGCTAAAGATACGTCCAGATTTGACGCGTATATGATGAGCCTGAGCGAGCACGTACGTACACGCGTGCGTTCGAGTTAAAGATGCAAACTCGCAATCTACATTGGACCCTCTATTTTCGTGAGCCCCTATATTCGTCAAATCCAATATTCGTCACATTTCTTCGGTAAAAAAATTATTCGATATTCGTTTAAAAATCCAATACTCGTTACGAAATTTAAGAAAACATACAAAAACAGACAACGTTATACAAGTTCTTAGTTAAATCGAGTGCTAGTGAATGGTCGAGAAAGGAACATAAAAGACATCGATCACCAGAATTGGAGTTACCTGATGTTTTATTGGAATATGAACCGCTTCTAAACAATAATTTCTTTCCTCCTCTTCAGCTTCTACCATCGTCGCTCCTCAGTAACGGTAAATTTCTGCTTAAATTTTTATTTATTTGTGTATCAGATTCGCGACTAGGAACGAATTATTTTAATTTTAGTTAATTGCTATGAAATAAGAAAGACCTGGCAAGACGAAGTCAAAAAAGCAGCCATAGATAAATCATCATATAGGAAGAGAAAAAAAAGTTAACACAGGACAGAAAAAAGTGGAAAAAAGTGAGCACAACTAAACATTTCTACACCTAATAGTAGAAGGACTTAGACTATGCCATGGAAAAAATTGATTCTATATTCGTCCGATTCATTATTCGTCAGGAACGAATTTATAACGAATATAGAGGTTCCACTGAATGTACTTCGCGTATTCGTGTCTAGTTAGTTTACTCTGATCAATCGTTCAATCACAACGCATGCTACTTTGACTTTCTTGTTATCCATACTGAGCCTGTATAAGTGTAGGTATACGTCGCATATAGCCTTTGATATGGCATAAAAACCGACAAGGGATCGCTCACACCATGCGCCTTCGACGTCATTCCTGGTCGGGACGTGTACGTTAAGTATCCGTGAATTACACGTCCACATCAGTGTCTGCTCGCTTAGACTCAACTTATTCATATTTAAATCTCCATGCGGTTTAATGTACGTACGTACGATGGTTAACTGCTTGTATACAGAGTAAATTTAGTTATACAGGTACCTACATCAACAATAACAGTTACAAAATGATGTCAACAAACTTCAAAGTGCGGTTTAAAATTATTTTTTTTTAGTATTCTAGCATACCTTAGAAAAAGGTAATAATACTGTTAGAGCAAATGTCAAGGGTTATTCCAAATACTTACTAATTTACGTGTATGTTATCATTAATTTAGAATTGCGTCTGGCAACTAACGCAGCAGTTAGCAAAAGCATTTTCCAAAATGTAACAGAAGCCAATTTCACGCATAAAAATACATACAGTGAAATCTTGAATCAATGTTTTCCCGTATTTGTCGCTTATTTCATACAGTCCCGAATAAATTCCATATAAAACAAGTAAAAATAAGACCGCATCTATCGTTTACTTATTCATCGTTTTACCGCATTATTCGTTTAGAATACCGCAGCTTTTCTACTGGAGTGGGGGGAAGTTTGTACACGTAGCTGTCAGCCACCACCGTTAAACAAAGTGTTAAACTCGATTAGGTTATGATCACAGCTTATAATAGGTTGGGTTAGTTAGTGTTGCCAAAGGTCCTTTTTTCCTTGGAAATTTCCACCTTTTGGGTCCTTAACTTTTTTTTTCGCTCTTTTATTTGAATTTCGCTTAATAAAATTACAGTAGTGGATTGTGGTGTACACAAAAGTTAGTCTAGGACCTTTTTTTTTTGTTTTTTTGGTAACACTACCTTAGTGTCTTCGAAACTTCGGTGAAAATAAGGGCACCTTAATGTACGTATTTGTTATTGTTAGCAAAACTTTTTTTGGAATAATAAACATTTAGATAGGTATATCAATTATTTTTTGTATGTTCCCGCATCTACGGTTTTCTCGCATTAATCGTTTTGTTCCAACAGTCCTTTTAATAACGATAAAAATTTTACTTTTTTTTAAATTTTTTGCAATTTTACTACCGTATTTTTTTTGCTTGACAGTGTAGAAAGGAATCTTTGAACTTAAATGTGAAAGGAATGTTTTGAATTGAGTGGAACCATAATTTATTAGTGTATTTTCGGATAAAAAATATTTCTGTTTTAACAAATTCTGCTTTCTTAAATACATATAAGCATCTAATATTATTTTGTATTACAAGAAGAGGAAACTCCACCTATTATGTATAGGCTATTGTGTAATATAGCAATTAAAATATTTTAGCTGTTTCTGTCAAGTAAAGCAAATATATAGATTGTTCGCCAGCCACGTTGTTTTATTTAAAGGCGTTGTTAATTGACTGGTATACGATCGTATATGAAGATATATTACAGCTTTTATGATACTTACAACTTCTCATTTTTTTAATTACCCTTTCATGTCACAAATCACCCTTAATATAATAAAGCCACACCGAACGCTAGTTCCATGAAAGCTTCTCACGTGCAGTTTATTTTTCTTCTTCCATAAAAAAACGCTGGAAAAGTTTGTTAACGTGAAGTAAAATAAACATCTCAGTCGATTTTATGAAAACGAAACACGCGAGATATAAGATTGTGTCACATTGTGACCCATTACAAAAACGTGAGGATTGTTGTGATTATTTTAGATTGCAAAGTAGGTTGTTAAACACCACTTAAACTAAAAAGTTTTGCATAAGTCGTATTTAGTCAAATCACAATTTCTCATGAGACGTTTTTTCAGACTGATTACATCCTACTCTTGTATGTAAGAAAAGTATAACTGATTATTATTGTCGATACTGGACTCACAATCCTTTACAACCCATATTAGTGAACTTTTTATCGTTGAATTGTGAAATATAACGTCAAAATTGTAATAGCTTTGTGGGAGTAAGTTAATCAGTTAGGAGAAAACGCATTGCTTATTGTAGCACACATTGTTTGGTTTAACATCATTCAGTAATTTAGTAACTGTTATGGTCGTTAAGCTGACTTAGTTTTTACTGAATAATTATTGTACTGTCGATATGTGATTCTTCCTTAATATATTCTTGTTAAATTAATAAATGAAATGAAATATAAAACTGGTGTAAGGTTTTAATGCTGGTTTTCTTAAAAACGCCAAAGCAATATACGCTTATTTTTACAGGACGTTACTTAGATTAAAGGTACAAAAATTGCTTCAAATAGAAATATTCCATTGGAATATAGTGTTACAGTATGATATAAGAAATCAAAATTTGACGTAAATAAATCTATGTAAGGATTGTGCCCCAGAAAAGTTCAAATACATTTAATTTCTAATATATTTAATAATTCAGACGTAACATGAGAATTTATCAGTACTTGAGATAAATTATATTTTGTTGGTTAAACAATACAATGCGATTGTCTGCCATGTTTTTCCACAGATATATTGCAATCGTTTAACGAGTCGACAGCAAGCTATGTGTCGATCGAAAAGACGTTAATTTAGACGAACTGCAGCGATCAGTGAAGCAATAAAACGTCTCCAAACAAACAAATAACGAGTAATCCAGATTAAGGCGAGGTGTCGCTGTAATGGTGACATATTGGACAAGGGGTACCGCAGTCGCGTAAATCACTTCACGCCAAATTTTATACGGCCAACTTCGATCACCGCAATCGCTCCCTCTCAACCGTGCCGAACACACAGAGGCTAAAAAAACAACTACTTACTTACGAAGGATCACTCTTTTTTGCTTAAAAGCAACATTATTACATGTTATTTACTTTTAAAATACTTTTTAGCAAAGGATTGTCTCAAAAACTAAATTATATACTTAAGCAGCTACATAACTTCTTTTGTTTTGATGTTGTTGATAGACTGTCGTTATATGTCGATTGCCTTAACATGAAATATAAAACCGACAAGAAAACTAAAAACGAATATTTTTATATACCTTTTTATAACAGAATAGCTTTATACAGATGCCTTGTACTTACACAGGTAATTTTTATTTTAAAGTAATATATAAAATTAGTGCATCAACCGTTAGCAGTATTATGAAATACACTCTCAAGGACGAAACGTTGTCCAGTTTAAAAAAAAAATGTAAAAAAACATGTACAAGTTCTGTTAAATCTTAAAACTGTTAAAATATTTTTGTTTAATTAATATATGCTTTATTAAAATTAAAATTTCAAAACTCAGTATAAAAATTGGATGCAACTTTTTTAATTGCGATATTGCAATATCGACATATTTTTATTAATCGTGCAAATATTACTTTTGCTTTTTTTAATATAAATCATATGTAGCCTTGACATCGTTAAGTAAGTTTTATTATAAGTTTAAAAATACGTACTTAATTACAGTTATTTTAAACAATTAGTTTAATTATTACCAATTTTTTATTACAGTAATGAAAGAAATAATAGGTCATTAAATGAAATCAGGCTCACCCCCTTTTTTTCTTTAGTTTTAAATTTAAACAAATTAAATTTTGGACATTATATGTGCTCAAACCCGATTAATTTGAAATCTTTTCTTTTACAACACATCCGACTTCGTCAAAAACAGCTGCAACTTAGTTTTTTCAAATGGAACGACATACTCGTTTATGTTACTGGTAAAGCCCAAAAATTGTTAAATTTCAGGTTTTACTGTTAAATCCTAGCATTTACCATTGAGAAGTGGTAAAAGTCGAAAAAAGTTTATAAATGTTTCCATTTCGGGCTCTTAAGTTGTTTTTTCCACCGCCTTAACTAACCTTTAACCTGACATTTGTTTATTTGGTGAGTATAAGCTGGTCGGTTAAAGGTTAGTTAGCGTTGTTTAAAATAAATAATGAAAATTAAGCTAATTTCTGACTTTTACGACCTCACTATGGTAAATACTAGGATTTACCAATAAAACCTAAGATAACAACTTTTTTAAACTAAATAATTAAAATATAGCTAAGCTTGTGTAAAGGCTTCCATTTCGGGCTTCTACTTCTGTTTTCACAAACAAAAAAAACTTTAACCGTCCTTTAAACTGACCCCCGTTCATTTGGTCAGTAGTAGATGGTCGGGTTGAAGGTTAGTTAAAACGTTTATGGTAAATGCTAGGATTTACCAGTAAAACCTAAGATAAACTAATTTTTGGGCTATTATGGTAACATATATGTACCTACATATATTATAAATTCAGTAGGAAACGAGGATTTTTGAAACCAGTACCTAATTTTAAATACTTTGTAAAACATCAAATATTCTTTTGGTCAAAACCTATTTATTAATTCTGTCGTGACCTGCATTAAAAGTTTTTGTCAATAAATAAGTGAATAACATGGCTTTTGCAATTTAAAAAATATGTTTCGTACATTCATGGCCTTTTAATGAAACAAAACCTTTATTTTTTAATATAACCGTAGTAAGTAAGGTTGTTTAAATAATTCATAATTCTTTAATGAATTGAAAGAAACCAAAACTTGGTATTTTTATTTTATTTTATGATTTTGGTGTCTTTCAGTGGAAAGAATAAACGTAAAAAAATATTTACATGTTTTTATTTTTAAAGTGTGTTCATATTATGTATTTATTTTTGCAAAAAAGTAAATTTCTACATGCGGTGTCCATTTAAAATAACAAAGTTATAATCACTTCCGGAAGAAACGGAAATTATTTAATGGTTGAAATACTCGATTTGTGCTCAAATTTCGTTTCTGAAATTTAATTAGGTAGTTTATTTTAACAGCTAAAGAAAAAAGGTTAAGCCTAATTTCGTTTATGCCAGATAAAGCTGTACCTACCTAAAAGTATAATCCAACACACAACTTTAATACTATTATGACATAACAGACCATCGTGGATGCAAAAAGCACTTTTAAAGTAGCGAAAATAAATATACAAAATCGTAAATCTATTTCTTTTTCCTTGATAAACAGCAATATTAAAAATATTGTGGATATCACATTTGTCGAAGAAAACAGACGTCAATATACCGCCAAAAAACTCCTCGCAATAACATGTAATTATATTTTTTCTAGCTCACTTAATTACGAAAACTGCCATATAATCAGACTCATCCGAAATAGACCACTCTTGTAACAAGATAAAAAATTAAAAACATAAAAATGACACAGTTAAAAAAACAGTAAATGGCTCAGCAAAATTGCTTTTTAACACGAGGACGTCGTTATTCTATCACCTGTAAAAGTGTATAACCTAATAAAAAGAGCAATCATTGTGACCTAAAACTTGAACTATTTCAGCAAGTTCTAAGCCTTCTAAAAATCACTTCCAATAATTAAAGCCATTTTGCCACACATGTGCCCAACCCCGGTTTTTATGTATGTATGGGATTGTAAGAATTAACATATCAACATCGTTAAAAACCTAAAACACCTAATTATTTGATGTCATTATTTTTTAATATGCTATTTAATACAAAGTTATTCCATCCTTCTGTCAGTATCCGTAAGCGCTTATTGTTTGCATTAACTGATTATTACAATTTTCATCAAAAGTTTTGTTTCAAAAATAATTATCGTGTGAAACACATAATATATGCTATTATCGGTATTAATGACATCTATCACAAAGTAAAGCAGTAGGTTCTGGGTAATCAAATGATCAAACCTATCATAGTTTGAAACAGCCCGGTATACTAGCTAAGCATGTATTTATTATGACATGATGTAGTATTCGTTGGCTCTGAGGTTAACTGTAAATGAGAGCATCCTGACTTACAAAATATAGCTTTTATGAAAGTAGAAAATAGTAGAGAATAATAAGGTTGCATTTACCTCACAGCTAACATCAGGTATTATTATATACGTCTTAATTAACCGAGAATTTCAAAACAGTATCCTGTCAAAACCTTATTAACATGCATAAAAATTCCTATAACAAATAATTTTCACTTTAAAATTCACCCCTATGTCATAAATATTTTAATTTATAACTAATATGTTCTTTTAGTTTATTCATTTTTAATTTGTAGATATAATTTAAAATTCAAATTTTAAAATTGCATTAGTCAATCTGGCAGTACATCCATTTCTCAGTTTGATTCTTCTTAAGTTTAAGTTACTTAAACGTTTGGATAAAATTAACAAACGCTAGGAAAAAAATTAATAGTTTATATAGGGTGTTTCATAATTGAATGCTGATCCTTAAGAGTATTATTCCTTCGATGATTTTAAGAAAAAAAGTTCATATCAATGTAGGTCCGCAACCGCCGTATTTTTGAGATACAGGGTGTTAAAAGTTGAAAAAAATATCGGTTTTTTCGTAATATCTTTGATACCGCTTTAGATATTTTTTTGAATTTTAGTAGGTACTAACTAGGCATAAAAACACATTTTTTTCAGAAAAAAAAAAGTTCTATTTCTACCAATGGCGTCCGTACTAACATGTCCTTGAATATTTTTAATGAAAAAAATTATATGCCACTGTTTTTTTTTTCAAAATAAATGTTATTTTTATAATTTTGCTTTATCTCTTAGTGAAAATGGCCTCTTGACTTTTTTTTGTCCGACGAACGGTTTTCGAGTAAAAAACTAAAAGGCTATTAGGTACTCTTGAAGAGTAAAAGAGTACATTTTACTTTAGTTTTAATTTTTAATAATCAAGTAAATACATTCAAGGACATGTTAGTACGGACGCCATTGGTAGAAACAGAACAATTTTTTTTTCTGAAAAAAGTGTCTTTTTATACCTAGCTTGTAGGTACCTACCTACCTACTAAAATTCAAAAAACACCCTGTATCTCAAAAATACGGCGGTTGCGGACCTACATTGATATGAACTTTTTTTCTTAAAATCATCCAAGGAATAATACCCCTAAGGATCAGCATTCAATTATGAAACACCCTGTATATAAAAAAAACTAAAATAAGTTTTTGAAAATATTTCATCATTTTAAATGTAAGTTCTGTTTTTTGTTTAATTATAAATCCTGTTTTTGCAAATAATCTCGTTATAAAGAAAATAAGTCTGCGTCTATTCATCAATAAATGATGTTTTTGAAATATAATGTATTGTATAATAGAAGTATATGAATACAATTTACACAATTAGAAACAATTAATAAAACCAAAATATGGTCCGTGTAAAATAACATGGTGTAATTTTTTTTTGTAACCATTAATTTCTTATTTACTCGGGTTAATTAAACAAAACACAAAATCACTCATTAGAAAAGTTGTAACATTAGAATCATATGTCTACATACCTTGACCTTAAAAATTTCAAAGAAAAGGTGCTATCAGTTTTTGAAAACTTTCAAATCTCTACACGGGCTAAGATTTGGTTAGCCACAGAAGTTCTGTAACGGAACTAATTCTGCCGTGTATGACACGAATCATGCGTTTAGTATTCTTGCGCTGTCTATAAACCTTATCCAGTCAAGTAATTTTTGAAGATAAAAATTGGACGTTTACAGACAAAACTAGTTTGTATTAATCATTCCTGTTTCCGTTTAAAAAAAATTGATTGACATCGTCATTTTGTTTTTGTTTTAAATCAAAAAAGAAATGGGAGTCAGTAGCTTTTCCGACTCCCGCCTCCTTGACTCGCGACTCCTCGACTCCCGACTCCGACTCAGACTCTCTCCCCATCCCTGGTTGGGTGGAAGCTGCCGAAGACGTCCAAATACATCCAAATACGGCTATTAATACTATTAGATGGTACGTCCCGAATGCATCCGAATAAGACTAATAATACTATTAAGCGGGTAGCGCCCGAATGCGCCGAGAGCAGAAATTAAGTTGGTAGAGGTGACTTCCTTGATATACCTACTACGTAATATCAAATTCATGGGGATAACGTCGGCAGTGAAAAGTTTGCATTTAATAATAAATATCTACCCACGAAGAAAAACGTTCTCGAAACTAGATATTTTTCAAGAGATTTTTTATCAAATAAGATAACTGAACTTATACGCATTCTAATTCTAATGCATTAAATAATCTGTGAAAACTCCAAATGTGTTGTACAGTTTTGTGTACTTGAAAATTTCAATCAATTGCCAGAACAGTTTCACAGAAAACTAGTAAAAATAACTTACCTTTATCTGATAAAATCGAACCTAACATCAACGTATAATGCAATCAATAAAATATATAATAATCGACAACTTAATTAAACGCGTTGCCCGTTAGTGTTTTATCGTCATCATTCTTTGATTATATCTTAAATATTGCTACCTAAATTGTTCTATACGTTGAAGTCAGTAGCCGTCTATGAAATCTTAGTTGGCAACCCGAAAACCAAAATTTTAGCAGAATTCCTACTGCTTTATCTGTATATGCTTGCATTGTTTATAGTCTGAAGGGTTTGACCAGAAAGGATGTTATTTGGTATTCGAGCATTGTGGTATTACCTGGAATTTAAAAAAAAAAAGAATTAAATTACATCCTTGACAACGCAATAACAATTTAAAATATTTATCAAAAAAAGGTGCGGTGGTTAAAAATAATCACATTTCACCAATTTAGAGCTAGTGACGTGATCGACAATAACGTATACGTAATATTTGTGACACCACCAAACATTAAAAATTTCGTTTGGGTATTTTAAGCAATAACCGCAAAAATATTTTTATTCGTAATAAAATTCAAACAAAAATTTGTAAATATCGATAAATTTTTCATACAATGAGCTATGTTTTTAAAGCAAGGTATATTTTTGTCGACATAATAGCTCTACAGTCTACACAAAACAAAACAAAATCGATGTACAAGGTGCGCAACTTAATTCGGGCCACTATAAGAATTTCCCATAACAGAAGTGATAGAAATTAAGTTAAATTAGCAAAAGTTACATATACTAGAGCTCAATTTGTAGCAGGGACTAAAAACGTAAAATATTTCGTTAGTTTTTGATCGGAACGAAAACGAAATATTTCGTTTTCGTTCTTTACGTTTCCACTAGGGTTTCTCATATTTGAGGATTTTGCTTGTCCCGGGATTCCGGGAAGAAATCGGCCTTTGTCCCGGGATCCCGGGATGTAATAAATTATGTCAATATTTTTAAATAAATAACCCAAAAAATTAAGGGAGCGGTTTATTACTTAAAAAAAACTCCAAGTCATATATGTAATACATTTTGCTCCATGATTATTACAAATAATTCAATAATATTGGTAAGAGAAACATACATTTGGGAATTATAACCTTTCTATTGCAATTTCATATTTATGAATACAACAATATAATTTTTAACACAGGTGATCTGTGCTTCAGTCAATTAGTCTTTTTCTTAATTTATTAACAAAAAGTCCTGCTGCATAAAATGCTCTCTCAGTCTCTATTGATGTAGGTGAAATTGTCTTGAGAGCATCTAGCAGCAAAGAAACATCGTTATTATCAATAAAATTTCATTTATACGCTATTTTGCTTTGAATTATCAGGGTACACAAAAATAACCTGTAAAAGTATTTAGAAGATTTTAACTTTGTAATGGAGACTGGGATCTTTGCGCCATACTAAAAGAGAAAAATTATTTTGAAGTTTTTCCATAATTTACTGTTAGTAAAGACATTTTAAGCATAAAATTCTGATAAGTTATGATAGTACCTATTACAAATATCTTAGCACAAAATAAACGAAAACAACACTTTTTTAAAATCCCGGGAATTCCCGGGACAAAAAGCATTTCCCGGGAAATATAAAATAGCTTAAAATGGACCGGGATCCCGGGATCCCGGGAA
The DNA here is from genome assembly GCA_947652605.1 of Elmis aenea. Taxonomy (NCBI): domain Eukaryota; kingdom Metazoa; phylum Arthropoda; class Insecta; order Coleoptera; family Elmidae; genus Elmis; species Elmis aenea. Next base: position 31,902,636 of record OX393579.1, on the reverse strand, counting down.
AGAAACCCTAGTTCCCTCCCATGAAATTTCGTTTTCGTGAACCGAAATTTAATAACTGTTAAAACCGGTTTTGCCATTATTTATTTAAAGTCACCACGTCGAGGACCAATTTGTTTTAGTCACCACCCTGTTTTTACAAAATTCAGAGCAGGGAACTTTCTAAAGAACGATAGCCAAATGTCAAAACGACAGTGTTTGCAATTAATACGATTAAATCCCAATTATTTGAATATTATATGTATAATAAAGTTGTTGATAGGTACATATGTTTGTGGAAAAAAGTGAAGCTCGCTTATTTCAAGTCTGATATTTTATTACTGTCTCGGGGAGTTTCCTCAGCATAGACGGTAAATTCGCATTTGTGTTTAATAAATAAAAATTAAATAGTGCTAAAACCGGTTAAAACTGGTTTTAGGAATTATTTATTTCGTTTTCATTCTTAAACGAAAAATAATAATTTCGTTTCCGTTTTTGTTCTTTTAGAAATGTCGGTAAATTTCGTTAAACGTTTTCGTTCCGTTCTCAGTCCCTGATTTGTAGCAATATTAAGATGACATTAAAGATGCATACTGAACTAAAATTGACTATATATTATTGTAATTAAGTGTAGGTACTATTAAATACTGAAACCATAAGTTTTTATACGATAGATCAAATAATCACAATGCACAATAAATCATAATTTTATTTAAAAAATTAAAAATTAATTAAATTAAACAAGAAATGGAAATAATTATTGTTTTGCTTTTATCAAGTTAACTACGCATTATTTAAAACATTTGAGTATCGCTACAAATTGAGCTCCAATATGTGACAATTTAGCTTATTTAACGAATATTTGTTTCTAATACTAAGCGAGATCCTTATAGCGGCCCGAATAAAGTGGTACACCCTGTATAGCTAATAGCAATATTAAATTACAACGTCGGAATAAATTTTTAAACAATAATTCATTAGCCATTCAGAAAACTAAAAACTTAATAAAGATGATATATGCATCCCACGTACTTAAGCCAACGTCTTAAGATATGAATTATTGGAAACATATATCACTTTAAACTATAATTAATGTCAAATTAGTGAAACAACGAAAATAAAAACCCACAACTTTCCTCAATAAGTAATTATTTCAATACAAAATATTGCAATGATAGGTTTTCGAGTGTCGGCACTAACCCGCTCAAACGCAATTTCAATTTAGTGGTAAAAAAACATCGAAAGGATGTCGGAAACAATTCTTCACACTACTAAAGCAATTGTTACATTCAAGATATTTAAGACATGAAAAATAGCATACCTGAATTAAAGTTTTTGTACCTCAATCGTTTATAATCGTCAATGCCGCTGACTTGGTTTTACTGCCACTACGAACAACTGATGTTTAATAACCAACAGTTAGTTCATGTTACCGTTGTGAACGGGGGTATTGTAAATTGTACTTTTAATTTCTAATTACTTTTTATCATACGTTGTTTATCTTACTTATAAGCTTCTATGTTCATAGTAACAAGTCATGAAAAAGTGTAACACTAAAATCTAATCATCTACCTTGGTGAAATTTTATCGGTATATATCTTAAGTTTGTTCTGCATGACTTAAAATGAAATGAAAAACAATCAGCAACATTTTTCAAAATTAAAAATAACAGCTTTCATTTTATTTCTCCCCATTAACTTACTAAAGTCTGCTGACAGTATACTTCAATGTAAGTTCAAACTCTGTACTAAACCAAGAGTGCAAGGTCTTCAATCGGTCAAATGTTTCATAAAAGTTATAGTGCGTATTACACACAAAAATGTTTTCTCGAGAAAATTTCTGAGCTCAATCAAGCATGCTTATACAGGGTGTTTCACTTTTCTATGTGGCACTTTTCTATGTCCATAAATAATGAATATACAAGGTTGGTTGAATGGGACAAAAGTGAGCTATTTTGAAGTGTATTTTAAACAAGATATTGTTTTGTTTAAAAATTCCAAGGCTTGCGTGATATAACAAAAAACCGAAATCGATAGGAATATTTAAACTTAAATATCTCAGCTATCATTGCTAATACACAAAAATGCTAAAGGAAAAAAATTTGCCAGATTCTGTTTGATATAATATAAAATGGTGATAGTGAAATTTTTATTTATGAATTACCGTGCAAGATATTTGATAAAACCAGGGCTGTGGAGTCGGAGTCGGAGTCGGAGTCGGAGTTTAGAAGGAATTTCTGGTCAGTGGAGTCGGAGTCGGAGTCGGAAAAAATGTACCGACTCCGACTCCGGGTACAACAAAAAATTGCGAGATGGTCCTTTGCCGCAAAATTTAAGCTCAAATTTTAAATAATTTTTTTATATTTCTTTTATTTTTCTTATATTACACATCATAAAATGTCTTAGTATTTAATTTAGTCGGAGTCGGAGTCGGAGTCGAACTACTAAAATTATCAGGAGTCGGAGTCGGAGTCGACTTTTTTTTTACCGACTCCGTAGCCCTGGATAAAACTACTTTTATTTAAATGGCAGTCTTACAATTAGTAGGTGGTGACTTAAATGTAAAGATAATTTTTTTCTCTTTACAATGATATAATGTTTATTTACAAAAATAAGCGAAATAACTAAAAACTAAATTTAAGATAAAAATCGACGTTGCTATGGAAAAAACAATAATCGACCAATTGTTTTATTTCGACCCTTGCTAGTCTATCCCGTCACTCTTTAGACATAAACAAACGTAATGCGAAATTAAAATAATCATACTCATCGTCAGAAGGTATATCATACCTCGTACTAAGACGTAAGTAAAAAAAGGTTCTTAAATATTTACGTAAGTTGATTTACATTATTTCTAGGTATTCGTATAATTTTATAATGACAAAACGTCTAACTTAAATGGTTTACGAAATTTCACATGTTTTAAATTTAAGATCTTTCAATGAAAGTGTTAAAATTGCAAACCACGTTTCCAATGCAAAGCTGACATCTTGATAAAAATTCTCTGCTATTTTTTGATAAAAGCTCTAACTCTAACGTAACATCTCCAAGTGCTTATTTTATTGTTTTGAACCGTCTAAAGAGTGACGGCATAGACTAGCGCTAGAGTCGAAATAAAACAATTGAAGTCGATAATTGTTTTTTCCACAGCAACGTCGATTTCTATCTTAAATTTCGCATTTTTTTTAGATATTTTACTTGTTTTTGTAAATAAACATATAAATATATCATTGTAAAGAAACAAAATAAATCTTTACTTCTAAGTCACACCTACTAATTGTAAGACTGCCATTTAAATAAAAGTAGTTTTATTAAATATCTCACACGGTTATTTATAAATAAAAATTTGACTCAGACCATTTTATAGCATTTTTGTGTATTAACAATGATAGCCGAGATTTGTTTGAAAGTTTTGATCGATTTCGTTTTTTCGTTGTACGCAAGCCACGGTATTTTTAAACACAACAATATTTTATTTAAAATACACTTAAATAACTAACTTTTATCTCATTTAAACAACCTTCCATTTTCATTATTTACGGAGATAGCGATAGTGCCACATGGAAAAGTGAAACACCGTGTATATACAGGGTGAGGCATCACTTATGACACCCCCACTTATTTTGTTATTGGAAAGAATTATCAAAAAAAGTTTCAAATAAAAATTGTTTGATACAGTATTTCCCAAAAGATTGTCATGTCAAATTTTTGTTTTCTTTTGTTTTTTTAGGAGTAACGGCACCATATTTGTTTTTTTAAATGGCACCATACATATTTTTTTATACGGTTTGAAAGACATTTTCTTTCTCTTTTCAACGCACTAAAACTTTGATACCCTTACATAACAAAATTTTTAAGAAAATCGCAAAAGAACAATTTGGTTTTAAAAGCGTACGGTATTTATTAATTTACATAAGGAGGCTTTGAAAATGATACAAAACGGTAAAAAATATAATACAGTAGTTTTGTGTTTACCGTTGCAACCTAATTAACTTTTATTTGAAACTTTTTTTGATTATTCTTTCCAATAACAAAATAAGTGGGGGTGTCATAAGTGATGCCCCTCACCCTGTATATTAGTGCTTATGATAGGCGAGATTTACAGTAGGTACATATTTTTTATTTTGCTTAACATTTTTCTCAATATTTTTCATTTAACTTTTTTTTTTAATAGCATTACCCCATATCTTGTAAAATTGAACCATTCTTTGCATTTTTAACTTGTTGACAAACAATTTGAGCAAACCTGATTTAAAGCAGTGATGTAGTTGCGTCTTTAAAACCCTGCATCGTTTGTTTGAAGAAACAAATCAGACCATAATAATAGATTAAGATTAGTTTGTGGTATTTCTAGCAATATTAGAAACTGAGTTGTGATATGTAATATTTACAAAATGTTGCTTAGAGTATTATTTAGATTCAGAAAAAAAAAAATTATGCAAATTCTGATCGGGAAGGATGTAAACTTGTGAACAAACAAAAAACAAGAAGTGTAGTAATACGATGTTTTTAAAACCACAGATGATGCATAAGATTGTTGTAAGTGCAGTGCATAATTTTTTTTTCCTTTCATTCTTAATACATAAATACAAGGGAAATAAGTATACTTTTTATGATAATGTTTATGGCGTAGAACTTCGTGGATAGGTTTCATGTAGAAAATTTTTAATACTCACACAAGGAAACGACAGGTCGAGGTTTTGCAGCAATTGTCTATGTAAAATAGTTTTTACAGTGTATATTGTTCGATAGCTTTAAGTATAAATTGCAAGATGCATTGTGAGATATACTCAAAAACCTCAATATCTTGCGTTTTCTTCGGTAATTTCGTTTGTAAACTTCAAGTAAATTTGACATACTTATGGATAGTTATCGTTAACGGTTAAATATTACGACAGCGTTTTTTTAAATGAATTTATTGTACCCTTAGGTATCAGCGTTGCCGTTGCATTTCAGAACAATTGATAGTAGGGCAACTATGATGAATCGTAATCATCCACGCACTAGTTTTATGGTTACTTCGGATTGAAGGTGTGACGACTCGACACGAAAATGACCGTGCCTTTCATTGTTACAGTTAACCGCTGTTTTATAATCAGCCCATAAAAAATATTACACAGATTACTTATGTAAAAATGAAAAAGGTTTTTAATTTTGGAACAAATACCATCGCGTGATGAAATAAGATGGTTGTGCAAGTTTTTGTGAAAATGTTATTGTTACAAATACAAATATTATCTAATTATTATTGTGTCAAACTTATAATATTATATCTATAGTAATATTAATAAAAGCGAATTACAATTGTATATAGAGTGTTCCACTATACTACTACTAAAAGCTCGTAAATTATGAGCTACAGGTTAGATTAAATGGGCAAAAAATATAGAATTTGAAGCTTTTAAATATTAGATGGATCAAACTGTTTCGGGAATAAATTTTGAAAAAACAATAGAAATATTTCACGAAATTGGATTACTGTAATATACAGGGTGTCCCAGCCAAGACGAATTATTCGATAGATAAATGGCATCAAATAACACAAGAATGCTGTGTATCTACAACTCTTAAAAAATATGGATTTTTAGTGGCATAATAGTTTAAATTTTGCCGTTTAACTGTTCTGGTTGACAGTTCATACAAATTGTTTTGAATTTTCAAAGGCTACTACCGATATTTTAGGTAAAATACTCACAAATAATCATAAGAAACGAAATAACTTCAAAAATATTATATTTAGACATAAAACACCCTTAACAACTTTGAAAGATAATTAAATTTTCTAAAAGAAAATGTCAAAATATATTGGGCGTTCCTTAAAAAAAAAATGACTTACCTGCGTTTAAAGTTAAGCAAAAATGACCGAGTATAACGAACACCCTGTATATTATTTTAAAAATGTAACTCGTCAACGATCACTATGACACTTTTGTCTAATAAATTACCAAAGTAAATTGCTCTGGTGTTGTTATGTAAATAAATATAAATATTTTTATAAAGGTCTGCATCTGTCAAAATTTTCAAAAAAACGTTAATAACTCAAAAACGGTTCATTTTAGACATAAACAACCTATAATATTTTTGAAAGAGAATTTAATTTTACATCCAAAAATTACAAAATATACAGGGTGTTCCATATAAAAAAACTATGTCTGGTATCAGAGCGTAAAAACAAAACACTGTGTATAGTTGAAAATAATTTTAGGTTATGTAGTAAATGACTATAAACAACTTTTATATTTAACTTTTTTTAATATTATTACTAATAACAGAGCTATCGAATAATTCGTCTTGGCTGGGACACCCTGTATACTACTAGTGTTGCCACGAGACGGGACGAGATTAAATCTATTCTCGATCTTGATCTCGAAAATTGTCGAAAGTGCTTTCTTGATCTCGAACTCGAGAATATCGATTCTCGAATTTTAAGTATAAGCGAACTGAATTAAGACACTAGCAACACTTCAACTGATAGTCCTTGATGATATATCAAGTTAGGTGGTTCCCGTATGTGAGCATTATTATGTGAACGCATTTTATTAGATGCGCTCTTTACATTTATTCATTTACAATTGAAGGGGTACCAACTACCATCGTGTGTTATAAAAAGGTTTGTTCCAACAGGCTTGCTGACTGTGCGGCGCACTATCAGGAGTGTGCGCAGTATCAATATCGCGTTCCAACACAGTCTCTGATAGTTTACCGAACGGCTTAGTCGGCTGTTCCATCATTACAAAATTAATACATGAACTAGTCAGTGTACGGTCAAAACAGCATTTGGATTGTTAAACGCATGCGCTGTTCATAACTAACGTGAGCTCAGGTAGCTATGCATCGCTCTTCCAACCTCACTTAGTGCTAGATTCTTAGTCTGCGTTTTCATTACAAGCGTATTCGCGCGAATGAGCCTCGCGCGTACGCGTCCGTATTCGCGCGACTGAAACAAACCAATGCAAGCATATAAGAGCGGTTATACTACAAGCGAGAATTCGCCCGAAAGCACTCTCATATGCTTGCATTGGTTTTTTGATTCGCGCGTATACGGACGCATACGCGCGAAGCTCTTTCGCGCGAATACGGCTGTACTGTAACCGCAGCCTTAAGGTGTTTACCCTTGCGATGCTCTTATTTCTATGAACCCAATAGACCCAAATGTCATTACAGTTAGGCCAGTCGTAAAAGCGTTCCAACAACAGCTAATACTGGGCAATACATTTAGTAGTACATAGTTCACGCATGCCAATAAAACAGTTCATGCATTAATTCAAGGATCGGTTTTAAACTGCTAGCTGGAACAAACCTAAAGTGTTTACAAGTTTATCATTATTTCTTGGTGTTAGTTATTGCCGAAAAATAAAGTCTAAATTCGTAAAATATTAGTTTTCAAATATGGTACATAGTATAAAATTAACCGCAAAAAGTTCTTATGTTGGAAGCGATACCAGTATAGTAGAAGACGACGATGATTCGGTGAAAAATGTAGATCATTGGAATATTAGTAAAGAAGATACATCGAACGATTCATCAACAAAGCAAACGCCTTAAACAAAAATTTAAAAAAAAAGCGCTTCAGAGCAGATGAAGGTTCAAGTAAATCACATTTGTCTCAGGACACTCTCATTGATTTCGACAGTACCATGACTCAACGAATGGTAAAATTGGAATCTGTAGATTATATCATCCGAAAACAGTATTTAAAATAAATTAAAAGTTAAAATTTGTGAATATTTCTAAAATTTTTAAACAAAATATATACTAAAACTATTCCTAATTTTTCTACATAGAAAAATACTGTCGAGATCGAGAATTTAAGAATCTCGTCTCGAAAATTCGAGGATATATCGTTAACTCGTCTCGACTATTCAAGATATAAAAATTCCAGTCTCGATCTCGACATTCGAGACGAGACGAGATCAAAAATTATCTTGTCTCGGGCAGCATTTGTTTTTATATTCTCCTTTAACTTTTCTTTATCTACTTTTTTATTTATCGTGGATGCCGCAATGCATTTGCACACCAATCTAATATTATAAATTCAAAAATAAACGTTTATAAGGCCCAGTGGCCTAAATACGTTCCAAAGGTCCTCTGTTTTTCAAAACTGGTTATCTCAAAATTGATTGATGCTAAATTAATGCGAAAATCTTTTTAATCCCTTTTGTATTAATATTCGTTTATTTTGCAATTTTTTTTTTATCTAAGTCTAAGTTTATTAATGATTGAAAAACAAAGTATACAGTCGGTTCTACAAAATGGGCCCTCCTTGAAAATATTACTTTGCCCTAATAATTAACAATAAAATCGCAATATCTCGGAAAATATCAATTTTAGGTGAAAAATAGCCTTAATGTTTTCGAAAGAGAATTAAATTTTCTATAAGACGGTGTTGTATTAAAAAAAAATGAGTTATCGATGTTTAAAGTTTCACAAGTTTGACCAAGAGTAAAAAACGCCCTGTATAATATTTTAAAAATGTAGGTGGTGCAAAGTGTTACATAATCTATTGTAAATCTTATCTCCAAGCGAATTTCTTCAGACTTCTTAAAGTTTTTAAATGTTGAAAATTTTTGAAAATACTGTATTTTCATGAAAATGCAATTTTCACGAGAACGGTTGGCTTTAGACCCGTATAACCTTTTACATTTTTTGAATTAAATTTAAAGAGGAATCCAAAAATGTAAAAATATACAGGGTGTTCCATAAGAAAAAGTATAACTTTGATAAGCCACTCTTTTTTGGAGCACCCTGTATGTTTGAAAATATTTTTAAAATGTAGCCTCTATTGACTTGCATAACCTAACTGCGACAGTTGTTGGAGATTATATGCGGTTTCGCCATAAAACTCTTGGGCCCATTTTGTAGAACAGACTGTATGTTTTAACTAACCAAAAATGGCAACGACCAGGGTTAATGCTTACAATTTCCGTAAAGTGTTTATTCCATTTGTTGAAAATGTTGAGTTGTACCTATAAAACTTTTGTACAAAACGTTTGCAAATAATAAACAAAAACTTATTTAAATGCTATAATAAATTTGAAACAGCTTTAAAGTAAAAAGCTAAATTTGGAGAAGTTTGTATTTATTCTCAAGTAAAACACAGGGCACTATTGTCATCTCCATAAATAATTGCAAATAAGTCGTACAAAACTTGACAACGGTTTTAATCTCGCATTTTCTAACAAAAATTCTGCAATCTGAAATTTATATAAAATTTTAAAAAATTTATTGTGATTAAATTTTTTTTAAATATTAGATAATGCATTTAATATTTGTGTATTATGTTATTAATACACTATTTTTACATTAGCAAAATTATTACAATAAGCAAGTAATACATTATCAGAAAATACTGTTGAAAGTAACAATGATGGTAGAACCAATTCAGAAAAATATATTCCATAATCTACATTGCAACTTTCACACACAATCAGTACTTTTATTCTCGAAGACGTTTGATCGTGCAAGGCAATGTCTTTCAATTCGCTGAGTTAGCATTTTAACGTAAACAAAGTGCCACAATACGTACCATATTTATACGTTCTGCTATGTTTATGAACCTTTTTCGATTATTACTGAAACTCTAAAATAAAACCAGCGTCTAGAACAGTGTTTACCAAACTCACAACCATCTCGTACACCTTTCGAGAGTTTAGTCTTACCGACGTACCCCTGTCGGCCGAAGATAGGACTAGTTTGGAATAGTTTAAAATAAAACTATTTTATTTAGCTACCTTTCTACAGCTACAGAATGCTAAACTAAGAGAAAATATTCTGCCGCGTACCACACTTTGGTAAATAGTGGTCTAAAAGACGAATTTTTAGATAAATGGAAAACGTAATCAACGCTCAACAAAAAATTGTTTTCACAGATTAATTGACTACTGTATCCGTTAAAATTGATCGTGCCAACTGTCCGCCTGCCTTTCTAAATGATTTAACTGCACGTTTGGCATTCTGTGTCGGTATGATATGGCATCCGACGATTTGTAGTTATCATGGACAAATCAACAAACAAACGCATTTGTAAATAGGAAAAAAATTGCCCTGGTAGATTTACCTAAAAGTAAGGGAAGTGCATTTTTTATATTTGTAAATTAAAGCAGTTTCAATGCTCAAGGCATGCAGGTAATTTTAAGAAATTTAAAATTCAATGACTTAATTTTAATACCTGTTTTGGAAAATTAATTTTACGATATTTTGGTAGAAAAGTTGTTTAAAATTGAACCGTTCCAAATAACCTCACATTTTAATATTTTTAAACGACTTTTGTCCATGCAAGCAATGCGGTTTCAGTTGTTAGACGTTTCAATGTATATTAATTACCAGATTGTAATAACTTCCAGACTAATACCACTAATGAACGCTTCGCTATCATAACTCAAAATTAAATATGACTCGTAACTTCGTAACAAGTTGAATTTTGTACGTTAGTTGTAATTTCTTCGTTCGATTTAATCTGTTAATAAGTTTGTGTGTAATATCCATGTGATTTTAACCCTGATGTCAACTTTAATTTGATGAAACGATTTGCATGTTTTTGTAATAAATTATCGTAATTGAGTTTAAAAAATTGTTATTATGTCTGTTCTCTCTCATTTTTCAGTAATGGATTTCTCGAGGAACAAAGTAACATGGTTTTGCGATTAAAATTCGCACTGAACACGTAGTCATTTTGTATGGATATTATTTTAAACCATAATAATATATTACGTACTCTTGAGAAGAAGGCGCTGGAAGGAAAACTATCAAAATATAAGCGGATGTTTCTTATTAGCAAATAAAAACCGGTTGCTTTATATTACTGATTATGTAAAAGGTTGTTTATAACGAACGTAAATTCTAGGATATTACACTTGAAATGATCCGACTGCGGCCGCTATCCTAAAACTTAATTTCAATAAGTAAGAAATAATCAGGCGGTAAAGTCGGTAGCTGTAAAGTGCCGGCTTCAATAAGCTTCAAGATGATCACGTCTGGTGATTTTTTGCCGCGATATCATTGAATGTTCGGTAGCAACCACGTAGCTGACCGCAATTATTTTTAAATTGTGAGAACCGAGCGATTTGGTTATGAGCGATTTGGTTATGTGATTGTTCGTGATTGCGCTAAGACAAGAGAATTTAACAACAGTTTGTGATATATGCGTATGATAGCACTATCATGGAATAATATCTAAATTTTAATTGATTCCAGCAAATACATTAGCACATAAGAAGTCTCTAGCTCAATAATAATCAAGTTCAAAACAAATTTATTGCACAAAATAACAAAGGATAATAAGTTCGGAAAACTCTAGTTTGTAAAACCATTTGGATTCTTTGCAGACCGTAAAATAAGTATTAAATATATTTTTAATACACAAACGCCTGTATCAAAATAAAAATAATTATGCTACTTTTCATTAATATCTACTATTAAACAGTTTCACAGCTTCACGCTGCTTTGTCAGTAGAAAGTGTTTTCTTCATGAAGAAGCACGAAACTGTAAAAAGTTAAGTTAAATTAAGAGAGTAACAAAATAATTTCAATAACGTGAATATCGGTTTTATATAACCACCCTCTAACACTTTCGCTTCTGGGCCCAAGCCAACGTCATTTATTTTTTTATGTCTTACATGCCCCATATTTCATATTCACTTGGTTGACTAAAACTTGTTTTGTATCAAAATTATAATATTACCATTAATAAAATAAAAGTACCTTAAAATCTCGAGTATAATACGCAAAAGTTTTACTTAATTTTGCCAGCTAAACTCCGTTGCGTATTGTAGGCAAATACTACAAAATACGTCATTTTTGATATCGAAAGTAACCTGCGTTAGTCTGTCAAGTAGAGTCACAATTAACTAGTGAACGTGGCACGAAATTGAATGTTCCCTGTGTTTACTTATGCCAGACATCCACAAAACGCATTAAGCACTCTACTTTCAATTTTTTAACAAATGTTTTATAAAATACAAGCTTGTAAAGTTATGCATATTCTACACGAATTTCCATTTTACCAAAAAATGTTGGACTATATTAAGCATGCGTATTATATAGGAGTAGTTTACGGTATTGGTATTGCAAAAAAAAACTTTCACACAATTAAGAAACGCTTCAAAAGAAATTAAAAGTACTACTTAGGTATGTGAAAAAATTGTCCAACTTTGTATTTTGTTGTTTATATCTTTAATTTTATTATAAATTAAAACAAATCTACACGAATTATGTCTACCAACTTTTCTATTATATTTTCACTTGCTCGAAATAATAACATTAACGGCTAATTTACTACAGTAACAACTAATACTACGAAATCATCGTAAAACCAGCAGTGAATTTAAATTAAAAAATTAATATGTCATGTTTTATTAATTTTTTTAAATATCACCATTACTGCACATATTTAAACATATTATATTGTTTACGACAATGTTACAATCTCCACACAATTGTTTAACATAAAAACAATTGGCAAAATTCATTTGATTAAAAATTATTTTAAGAATTTGTGCCAAGAACATCAAGCATTAGAGAAACGCACCTTCTATCGCAATGACTTACTAACTAAATCTAATCCGTATAACGAAACTCTTCGGCACATTAGAAAAAAAAACAATTACATGACGGAATGCGTTTCCGGTCAAATTATGTTTCGCTTGTTATTAGTACTAACAAGAATTACATCTTCAAACATGAATGAACTTAACAACAATCAATGAATACATTACTGCCGTAGCTAATCATTACCAGTGGCGTAGTTAAAAATGGGAATTTCATTATCTTCAGTAACATTGTCTTATTTAGAGATACTAATGGGTAGTAACATACTTAAAACAAAAAAAACTAAGTTTTCATAGCAATCGACATGTATTATATGAAAATCTCCTTAAATATTACTGTAATATGTTGGTATTTAAAAAATATGCTAAGAAAAAACTGACATTACAAAAGTCCCCACTGTTCCGTTTTGGTAACTCCAAGGAACAAATTTAAATGTTTGTATGATTATATTGGCTTTAATTATTAACTATTACTTATAATAATAAAATAACTTGTCTTGGTTTCGCGTGCACAAGCAAAAATTTAGTATTATTAATTTATAGTTTTAAGTATTGAAAATTAAGTGTGACATTTCGCTTTTGTGTATTTACGTTAACTACTGGTCATTTCAAACTAATTGACATCTTTGTAATTCACTAGCAAACAAAAAAAAAACAATTTTAGACATTGTGGCAGTGTCTTCTATAATTTTTCGAAAAGATATTTGCTAATAGATTACTCTCTTTTATTTACATCTATGTATGTAAATAAGTTATTTATTTTTCATCGCACATGTACGTTGAACATTTACATTGGGATTATGTGGTTACATACATACCTATACCTTATTTGTAGTGAATATGTTCGTGTTAATATTTCTTGAACGATGAAAATCTATTAAACAATAAGATAAGTTGCAATGGGTAGCAAATAAAGTTGTTAACAGCTATAGTACAGTAACTATTATATTTATAAACATTTTACAAGATCTTTTTAAAACGCTTTCTAGCACAAAATTGGAAGAGCTTTGTATATATCCTTTCAATAATTTAAAATGTCAATTAAGTACTTAAAAAACAATCAAATTGTAGAATTTGAGCAAGAACACATAAATTTGCTTAACTTTTATACATACAGTTTTTTTAAATTTTTATTTGTACAATAAAAATCTTTCTACTGTGATTATTAGCATTTGTTACAGAACTTAATAACAAAATGTTGCTCATATTTAAAGCATATCTATTGTAATGTAATATAATTAAGTTTAGCTATTAATCACATCATATACTATGCCTTACATAGAAATCTAGAACAGTTTTTCGACCTTCAAATAAAAAAGCCACTGACGAAGAGAGAAGAGATGAGAGTCTCGAAACTAACCCAGTTTTTCCTCAAAAAACTCTTCATAAATATTAAGATACGTGCTTTATAATTGAACTTATTTATATAAGATTTAAAATAAGTTTATTAAATAATTTATACATTTATTAGATTTTCTTGTTCTTATTCTAACTGTCGCATAAACCTTCTATTTTTGTAAATCGCTGAAAAACCCCTATAAATAACGTAAACTTTTTTTGTACGATGAATTATATCACACCGGCTATTGCCAACTGTTTTTACGAAATTACAGAGTGTCTTTTTTTTTATTCATTTTGATTCTGAATTAAATTCTAAATCCTATCATTAAAAAAAATTAAACATACATGGAAAAGTTTTTGAGAAAAGTGAGTTTAAAAATTATTTATTATTTTTCACAAAACATTATCAATCTTAGTATTTGACAAGACAAAACACGATCGCTTTGGCAATTGACAGTTTATAACCTGTGTAATTGTAATTTTATTATTTTTGGACGAAAAAACGTTAATTTTGGAATAAGCAATAAATAAAAGATTATTTTCTGCTCAGTTGCTTCTGTGAGTGTGTATTTAAGGGACATACAGAGGACAACTTTGTTTGGATATAGATGTTGGATACTTTCAAAATGTTAAACACTTAAATTTATTATTAAGACTACTCTATTTTTTTAATTCCAATTTTTACAAAAAATTACTTTCAGTATATTTTAGTTAACTGGCACATTGCAACTGTTAAGACTTGATCGTGTTTTGTCTTGTCGAATACGGAGACTCCTAAGATTTTATGAAAAATAATAAATAATTTTAAAACCCATTTCTCTATAGAAAATTTTCCTATGTATGTTAGTTTTTTTAATGTAGTGTCAGATTTAGAATTAAATTGTCTGTCAAAATGAATAAAAAAGGAGACGTGGAAAAAGTTGACTATCGCCAGTTTAATGTATTTAATCGTAAAAAATATTTTTTTACGAGGTTTTGTAAAGAGTTGGCTGCGATATAAAATAAAATAGGGTTTATAGAGATTTTTCTTTAAAAAATAAAGTAATAGGGCGATCGTCAAACTGAATCATCCGATATTTTGTAAGAAATATTTATATTTAATATTAAATAATGTATAATTACTGGTAGTAATATTAATTGACTGATTTTAAAATCGTATTATAAAAGAAAACCAAGGTCTACAATGTCCAACTATAGAATGTTTATTTCTTGTATAGCAAATTCAGGTAGCCCACAATTACGATTTAGTGCGACACTGCTAAGAGATTTAAATATTTAGCTGCATTAATCGTGTTTACTCAAACGAACTTTACTTTTTTTTTATTCTACAAAAACACAAAGAACGTCGCCCGCAATTACGTGTACATGTCGAAATTTTCGATGTTTTACTTACTTTTTTACACACATAAACTCGTAAATTAACAAGCTGGCTGCAATAACAATTTACCTGTTTATTTTTTGTGGTACGATCTCCCTTTAAAATAGTTCCGCTCGGTTGAAAACGTGAATCCTATACCACCGGTTGTTGTTTTTTCAGATAGAACTCATTTACAGCCTTCGGAGATTGAATTTAGAATTGATTCAATTTAAGTTGTGGGAAATTTGTTAATGATATCAAAACACGATATGCTTACTTTCACCTATTCTATGACACCCTGTGTACAATGGGAGTTTGGGGTTGAACATTTTCATATACCGGTTCAGTGAATTGACATAAATAGATTATCCAACACAATTAATTAATTAAAGCAAAAAAATATTATGATAATAAAGTAATTGTCACCGCGAGTTAAAAGAAGTAAATGATATAAAATAAAGAAATTCTTACTTTTGATATACCGGGTGTAACTGAAATCAGGCTCACCCCCTTTTTTTTCTTTAGTTTTGAATTTAGACAAATGAAATTTTAGACATGTAACATTTGCAAAAAACTGAATTATTTGAACATAGGTACACTTTTGTTGCACGTCCGGTTTCGCCGGAAATGACCATAACTTTGTTATTTTAAACGGAACACCCTGTATATTTTTACATTTTTGGAAAGAGGAAACGATTTTGGATACAACTGTACCATTTTGGTTAATTTTTATAACCTCAAATAATTTTTTGACAAAAATTAAATTTTTTATTAAGTGTGCCGTGACCCGCATAAATTGAATTTTATTATGTCAAAAAGTGTCAGAAAAACGGTTTTGTAAATTTTAATTGACATTTGGGCTGCGTTAATAGACCTTAAAGGTTGCGAAATTGGTTTTTTGACAAAAAATCAATTTTTTTAAATAGAACGATAGTGGCGCATGCGGTTATTTAAATAGAGTATTTTCTGGCGAATTCAACAATACCAATAACTTGGTATTTTTATTAGGAGCAGGCATTAAAAATTTCAAATTATTGTAAGATTTTGGTAAGATATCCTAATAATCATAGTTGACTATGCCAAATGGCAACAAAACAAATGCTTTTTTTTGTGTTTTTTTACAAAACCGTTTTTCGGACACTTGTTGACTAAATAGAATTTAATTTATGTGTTAATTTATGCGGGTCACGGCACACTTAATAAAAAATTTAATTTTTGTCAAAAAATTATTTGAGGTTATAAAAATTAACCAAAATGGTACAGTTGTATCCAAAATCGTTTCCTCTTTCCAAAAATGTAAAAATATACAGGGCGTTCCATTTAAAATAACAAAGTTATGGTCATTTCCGGCGAAACCGGAAGTGAAACAAAAGTGTACCCATGTTCAAATAATCCAGTTTTTTGCAAATGTTACATGTCTAAAATTTCATTTGTCTAAATTCAAAAATAAAGAAAAAAAAGGGGGTGAGCCTGATTTCAGTTACACCCGGTATAAAAATAAAAATCTCATTTGATACTTTCATGTTTCATAGTATGCTAATTTTACACGTTTTAGTTTGTAAATAATCGGTTGCAATCACGATATCTTTTTATATATAATTCAAGAAAAGTTTCGTGAGTGTCAAAGTTGCCCAATAAAAATATCCGATGTAATTGAATATTAAGTGCAGTGGATTTTTTCGTATTTGCTGTCGAATACGAGTCTGATAAGTAAACCGCATTTTTTAGTAATATTAAAATTTTAAACACACCTACCTTTATGCCAATTAGTAAGAGATTTATGTCTTATTTGTGATAATTATTGTAATTTAAGATAATTGTGCGACAAAATATTTTTTTAAAACTTCTGGTCAACTCGAGAATATAATTAACAAGTTATTAAAGCAATATTTTCAATAATCAAAAATGGAAATATCTTGAAAGAGTGTAAAAACAGAAACCTGTACTTTACACAACCATTTCGTTTAATAACGACAGAATTAATTGGCTTTTAAAGTAACTGTTGGTGTTGTTTTTCTTTCTGTCTTGTTTGCTCTACCTTTAATCGGGTCGGGCTATGTTAAAACCGTTTAATATTTTTGTTTAATGAATTTCGCATCAAAATGCAACACTGCTGGGTAAATTCTTTTCGTTTTTAGTGTGTTATAATGTAGCATCTCCTTGTTAATAAGGAAAACGATGCACAAACAACCACTTTTTCTAAAAGTTGGCCGACAGAAAATTAGTGGAAAAGTATTTCAAGGTATCTACAGAATCAACAGACAAGTAATTGGATAATTTTTGACAGTTATACACCAAACTTGTATTTTACTTTTAAATTTAGTTTTTCCGGTTACACAGTGTTAGGTACTTAATATCTGATCAATATTCGAATTAATTGAATCATTTATTACCTAAGAATAAATTTTATTAAAAATCACTACAATTTTTAAATAATCTCTTATCGATTTTTCTTCGGGTCTTCATGAGTAGTAATTTTAAAGATGCTACTGATAAGAGACGACAGTCTTAAACTGGTCTAGCATTTTAACAAGCAATACTTCGAAAAAAGGAAGTGACTTCTGTTCGCGCGGTAGCATCACATCATACAATTGATGATAATTGATAACCAATAATTAAATAATCTTAATAATACATTGTAAAAAAGGACAAGATTTATGTGAATACAGCAATAAAATATTTTTTATTTTAAATGTTGGTTTTGGTAACAAAAATAATAGACTAGACAAAGTACAGGGTGGTCCAAATTCGATGGGATTGCATGGGTATCTCGGTTAATATTTAAGATAGAGAAACGGTCAAATTACCAAAAATGTGTAGTTTTTTGGGACAAACTCAGAACCGTTGTTAAAAATATTCTATTATTGCCGGTTTTTGAGATATTAGAGAAAAACTGTTTTTTTGTTACATTTATAATGTGTCATATCTCTCTTATTGTTGTAAATATCGAAAAAGATTATTAAGATTATTTTTATAAAGATTTTGAATTTACCATAAAAAAAAATATGCTCGCCGTTAAAAAGTTACGACACAAACTCACCTTTTTTTAAATGGAAGCTATAGTTGGCTATGACCTATTTACATTCCTTATTTTTTTTCCCATTCCAAATATATAAGTATTAATGTATTTATTTTCAATAATACGCAAGTTAAAAAAGTTTTTAAATTTTTCTAAAGATGAAAAACAAAAAGTAGGCTGTGGAAACAAAAAAAAACAAGAAAAACAGGAAATGATAGATAATATTTGACAACTGTTCTGAGCTTGTCTCAAAAAACTGCACATTTTTGGTAATTTAACCGTTTCTCTATCTTGCCTATTAAGCGAGATACCCATGCAATCCCATCGAATTTGGACCACCCTGTACAACAAAAACTGTCTATTATATTTTAGATTTAAGAAGGACTCAGCATCACATTATATCTAAAACGGTCGATTTCGCTTAATCGGGGCACCGGTTAATCGGAGTAACCGCTTATTTGGGTCGTCCTAGAGAACACAAACCAAATCAGGGAAATAACAGCAATTTACTTCGTACAATAAAAATAAGTAGCAAAAAATGTTTATAAAAGTTTTTACACATTCCTTCCCAAGAAAAAGCTTTTTCTTATTTGTGAAACCTATTTGTAAAGCTACTAATAAAAAACTATCAGTGAACGCAGCAACTTGATCCATGAAGCTTGATTAGTAAAAATTCTGTAAAATTTACAATGGAAAATAAGATCATATTAGGTTATCTTACCATGAACAATTATTTTTAGATTTGTATTTAAATTTAAGTTGCAAATTCAATTTGCGGTATGAATTGTAGCTGCGGTGTGTAACCTTTTCTATGCGATATGAATCACAGAATGTAGTATAGCCGGCAAATTGTATTTGGTAAAGATACCATAATTTAGGTATACAAAAATGATAATTTGAAATTATTTCGTAATAGAATATCGAACGATACTGTTAGCAGTTGTATGATGCTTCATAAGTTTTAAAGAATATTATGTCTACTGGCCATTAAAATTATCGCCAAGTATTTTTATTCCCAAATAGCTTTATCGACTATATTAAAATACATTTCGGTTGCATGGGGAAGGGATTATTACAGTTTTATAAGCATAAATCAGGGGATTTATATGATTTAGCGTGCTAAGGAATTGTTGCGCTATTCTTAGTTACTGAATTATTCATTTGCACCTTCCTCTTTTGTGTTTTTTGACGCAATGAGCAGATTATTAGCAATATCGCCAGGTCATTTACAAATACGCTGGTTTGTATAACATCCGATTACGAAATTATATACGTTAAAATCTGGTAGAGGGCAACGGACTAAATAATTAGCTTAAAACACTTTGAAATATCTGAACAGCTGCCTTTTTTTTTAACCCAACGAAATTGGGATATTTTACGACAAATTTTGCACTCTTAACGACTAGAATATATAATGCACGACAAGTATTTTAAATTACGACAACATATGTATTCCATCGACAAAAGAAATATTTGTTCTAACTTTAACAAACTTAAGTGAACAACAAAATGTTTTTTCTAACAGTAAAAAATGTAAGTAAACGACCAAAAATAAGGGTCAAGTTAAGGCTTGGTGAATGTTTTTCTTTAAAAAAACGTCATCTTCAATTTTTATTAATTATTTTTAAAAAAACTTTAACCTGACCAAATAAATGAGGGTCAGGTCAAAACTTTCTTTATGCTTTTTTTTAAGGAATACAAACATATTAAGTAATATTATATGTTAAAATTGTTCATAACTATGGATAATTTATACTTTTTTTTTGTTTGATATTATCAGTGGCGTTTTATGTAATTTTGTGATATTTCTTGCAATAAATCAATATCCTTAGCTATACATTCACAACTAAGATTTTATCCCAATATTATATGTTAGTAATTTAATATAAAAACATGTGTAATATAAAATTCTAAATTATAGCGAACAAAATTAATACTTCAGATATTATTTTTTGTCGTGCGAATAGCATAGTTGTCATGAACTTTTTTTTCGTGTTTATATTTGTCCTTCAATGTACCTACCTATTTTGTCGGTCTATAATACACTAATTTTGTCATAAACTTTGTCATTTTGCCGTGCTATATTTGTCGTTCTATATACTGATTTTGTTGTGCTATTATACAGTGTGTCCAAAAGGTATAGAATAATATGCTATATATCTCAGTAAACATCCACTTTAGGGGAAAATGTTTTGAATAAAAGTTATTTGGTACCTACTGAGTTTTCCGCTATAAGACAAAATTTTAATTTTTTTTTTCTAATAACAAAAGCGCAATGAAAAATAATTGAATTTTTTTAAATGGCAAGGTGCCCCTATATTATACTCATTTGATAGAGACTTTTTTTTTTTCAATGATAGGGTCACCTTAAAAATTAAGTTTATGCTAAGATGCTGGAGAATATCGAAAATTTAAAAGATCGTATTAGAGAAATTACACCTGAAATGGTTGGGAATGTTATAATGTTATAAACGGGTTTAAAAACCGAGTTTATCATTGCCAAGCTGTAAATAGTTCACAGTTTGAACCAGAGGTTTGGAGCAGTCCAATTTTTTAGTTGCTCCGCTCCGGCATCAAGATGCCTGCTCCAGCTCCGCTCCCGCTCCGCTCCGCGCTCCAAATATTAATATTATAAGTTTTTTATTTAAAAATTTGTTTTTAAAAACAAAGCTAAAATTTTATGAGATATGTGGAAATGGACCAAAAATTACATTATTTGACCCTAAGAAACAAGTGAAGTTAAATAAATGAACAAATTATTGATCATCAAAAGTTAAAAAAAGTTCTTTAAGATTTTTCAAAATAAACTTTATTTTATATAATTGTACACGATCAATCATCACCATTTATTCTGTAAAACAAAATTGCGGAAACACAAACAGACCGTAGCGTCACCCAGCGTCAAATACAAAATAATGAAAATTAATATTCAGAAAAGTTACATTACAATAATTTTACTTCAAAAAAATCAAATTTAGTTTATTTATAATTTTATTAAATACTATACCCATGAGAATAATTCATTAAAAATTTTTTTTTTGTAGTTTATAATAGTAAAGTGGAGCAGTGGAGCAATCAAAATTCTTTGCTCCGGGCTCCGCTCCCTCTCCGGGCAAAAACCCATTGCTCCACTGTTCCGCGCTCCGCTCCAAACCCCTGGTTTGAACACATTGTAGATTTCATCAAAAAAATTTAGTTCTTATGATGTTTTTGTTAGAAATAAATACTAATCAATTAAAATTATTTTTGCATTTTTCTCAAAAAGTTGCTTAAGTAAGGGTACTAAAGGTTTGCATCATTCAAAAGTGAAAAAAAAATTCTCTATTAAATGAGTATAATATAGGGGTACCTTGCCATTTAAAAAAAATCAATTGTTTTTCATTGCGCTTTTGTTATTAAAAAAAAATTGTCTTATGGTGGAAAACTAATTACTAAACAACTTTTATTTAAAACATTTTCCCTAAAGTGGATATTTACTGAGATATATAACATATTCCAAATGTTTTGGATACGCTGTATATTCCTCTATATCTAAACGCACACGAACGCGAACCGCCTAAGCAATGTTCACGGAGCAATAAAAAATATCAGAAAACGCGATTTGTCTTTTTTTTAATAGGTTTATTCGCATAATTGTTCGTATGTGAATGTCGCTTTAAGCAAACCCTTGGCTTGAGCACAGGTGAACATGGGCAAATGGCAAAAAGTATTTACTTTTTTGGTAAGATAATAATTAGTGTCCTTTTATTAACATTTAATTTTGTAAAGAATTCACCTATCATAGTTTACAACAAAAAGAATATAAAAGTAAGAATAAAAATGAAATATTTTTTGTTGTTAACTTATGCTTTACAATTGAAACTATTATATAGATACATTATACACTATCAAGTTAGAATTTGTTTAAGTGATAAACTATTAGTTTATAGTAGTTAATGAACTATGCAGATCATTTATTAATAAAAAGCAATGATCGACTTATTTTAAAGAAAAGTTATCTTTTTGTATTAATGGCTAAACGCCTGATATTCGCTGATATGTCACATTCTGCTAACTACTTAAAAACCTCTAGATTTTTCAGCGTTTCGTGAATGCTTAAAAAGCAAACAAGTTTCTCGTTAACAATAGATTTTATAAGAATCCACAATCCATTAAATACAGAAAAACCACTTTATGTAACGGTCGCACACAAAATAGAATAATAGCTCACAAAAAAACGCATAGCGTACGTAGAAACAAGAAAATGATAAGACCTATAAAGTTGTTGGTCACTCAATTAGCTTTACAACGCTCAATATTGAGTTCCAGCGGCTCTTTTGACCGTCTTGACTCTCCAATTAGTGTGAACCGTCGCTTCAGGCATTGGCGGCACCTTTGAAGTCAAAAAATACCTGGCAACGCTTAGAATGTTCATTTACACTTGTTGGCTGCGCGTTTTACCACCAGATATGTGCTGATCTCACAGTCTGAAAAACCACCCAGTTAGACTGTGATTAACATTTTTAAAAACGGCTCTCATTAGTGTCTCATAAGAGCACGTTCACAGTCTTAACTCTGGTGAAGTTTTTAAGACACAGGATCGTGTGTGCACATCTCACTAGCTTAATCACATTCCTCAAGTTAGTTATACATGTAAAATGATTAGATTTGATGGTTACTAGATGCAAAAATGTTAAGAGTGACGATTGGACACATTTTTTATCCAAAATTAACGTTTTTTTTCGGGTAATTACATTAATAACGCGATCGCCGTGTCCTGTTCATGAAATTTCCTGTAAAATGTTCATCGTTCGCTGCACTTGGTTCGTGTTTGACGTATATTATTTAATGTAATTTAGCAAGGTCGTTAGCTTCTCCACTTTTTGATACGAATTCTCTCGTGTGGTAGAGCTTATCATTATACTTAAGAATATCAAATTTAAAGCTATTAATTATATTACACTTAAACACATTTTTGACGCGTTTCGTGCAAAGGTAAGGTTAGAATTATATCAACCAGTTTATATATAGTTGGCTGCAACAGAAGTAGTATCGTTAATTCTGATTTTAAATGGGACTTGTTTCTAAATTACGATGCCAAGAATAATTACGACCTAATCTGTTGCAGCAATAGCTACTCGTTCCATAAAAAAAAAACGATAAAGTACATGCAAAGAGAATGCTCGATTCATAGTTCATCGACGACTTTGTTACGTAATTTACAACAATGCATTATTTCTATAGTAGTGGCACTACCCAATGTAAGTACTATGTAGTTAAATCAAAATAATTTAAAATGTAAGATATTAAAGAAAAATCATTTAAATAGAGTAATTTTATTCTCTGCTTCATTATTTTGTAGCATCAAAACAGTACCGTTAGTAGCCACCCTAATAAACACAATCAACTGGTTTGAAGATGGGTAAATCAGGACCGAAACAACACCGACGGAAAATAATCTACGGGGCTGTAAACCAAATCCAGTGGCAATGCCAAAAACCTAGTCGAGACGAT
Organism: Elmis aenea; assembly: GCA_947652605.1. Lineage (NCBI taxonomy): Eukaryota > Metazoa > Arthropoda > Insecta > Coleoptera > Elmidae > Elmis > Elmis aenea. Next base: position 31,878,906 of record OX393579.1, on the reverse strand, counting down.
AAAGATTGCATTATTTTCGTAAACAAGACAACGTGATACCACAAAAATTGTATTACATTCCGAATTACATACGTTAACAAAGGTGCATTGATATTCCGATTTGCAAATTTTTGATATATCAAGAGGTTATGAAAATTTTTAAATTATTACAAACTTCGATAAATAAGGTTTAAATAAGCCAGATAATAAGTTAAAAATGTATACAGGGTGAATCAGTTTGACTATAGCATCCCCATAACTATAAATGATTTTTCGTCGAAAAATAATAAAACACAATTAAACAAATTATAAATTGCCAATTACTACAGCGATCGTGTTTTGTTTGGTCAAATACAACGATTCTGTGAAAAATAATACATAACTTTTCAATTAATTTTTCTCAAGAATTTTCTTATGTATGCTTATTTTTACTTTCGCCATACGTAGTATGAAGAAAGTATTGTTTTAAAGCATGACATATTTCATCGTAGAAAAAACATTTGAACGTCAATCGATAAAGAATTTTCCACGATTCACAAAAATATGTTTATGGGGATTCCTCTTAAAATAACAAAGTTGTAGGGGTGCGACAGTTAAACTAAATCACCCGGTATATTTATTTAAAATTAAATCAATTTTTTTATGAAAAACAAGAAAATATGACAAAATCTTTTTAGTCGCTAAATATAAATGTCTTATTCCTGGAATCGTAAATTTTCTAGCTTGTAGTTTTGAAGGCTCTCACTTGATTAGAGGAAACAGATTAATAAAAAATTAATAATCGCATTAGAAATGCTTCTTTGCAAAAGGTATTCCAATAAAACTACAATCCAATTTAAGAGAATGAACTCCGTAACATTTTGCGATTAAAAAATAACGTCCGTAAAATTTTAAAACACAAATCCAACAAATCAGATTTTTTAAATACGTTTGTGAAAGTTTAACAAATACTTCAGTTTTATTTGGTGATAATACATATTATAGTCACTATTAAATTGTATTAACCGCTAGAGAGAAAGCCATCAACGCGTGAAAAGGTAAACTAGACCAACAGTCTAAAGCTGCAGCAAAAAATAACAAAACTCACGACTCTTTTGTGTAGACGCTAAAACTAGACTTTATACTGAACATAATTAACATACAAAAAAAAACTCTAAATTTGTAGAAAAAACTGAGGTGCTAACGTGTACAGAAGGAACTTGTGTCTTGTCATATTATTACGCCAAGTTTAATGTAATATCTTATTAGCTTGTTCCTTCGCAACAGAGTACTTTCACAAGTATGGGCACGAAGTTAAAAAATAATGTTTCGGTAATTTAACCGCTTAATTTTGCAATAGCGCGTGCTTCTATCGATTTAAAAATAGACAATAGGGAATAGAATTTTAGCACTTTCATGCTGTAGATATAGCTTTCATTTAGCTATTTTTTAAATCGGTATGGTCGAAAAGATTTCTTTGAGCAAGTCTGTGACAAATTTTACTGATATCAGTAATCAACTTCATGCAGTGTGTCCGAAACAGATTCAGTTATAATTTCGTATTTCATAGTTTAAAAGTAGTCCATTTTTATACATTTTAGAGTTCACTGAATTTGGGTGCGTCCTATAGTCGAAGACAATTTATTTGGCGTTTGGTTAATTTTTAAATTATCATATTTTGTCGATTCTAAGACGCTTTTTTCCCACATAAACGTCTCTAAAAACGGGGCGCGTCTTAGAATCGATGGCGTCTTAGATTCGCAGAATTAAAGTTTTTTTTTCTGCTGGTGATACTGAAACTGACATCCGTCTAACAATTGATGGTCTTAAAATCGAAGACATACGTTATATTTTAATATAGCTTATCGCCAACAAAGAAACTAAAGTCTCAATAATGGTATAGATTCTTTTCAAAAAGCGACTCTTCGTGGCAACATGATAGGTACATTTTTAATTAAACTTGTATACAGGGTGTATAATTTGGAGGACAGTTTTAAGGTAGCGTCGTTCCTTGAATAATATTTAGTCCAAACAATTATCCGGGGTTTAGTTAAACCTTCAAAGACTTATTATAAAAAGAACAAATTTGACAATAACGCATTCGCTTACGTTAAAAATGGTTAGCGGACGTGTCAATTTTTGTCAGTTTTAACACAGAATTAAATGTAAACTGCATAGTACAGATAATACATCATAAGATGACAAAGAAACAGTGATTGATAAGAAGAAACGTGACCCCACAGACTTAAGGTATTTGACATGCCAATTACTTAATTAATGCTAAAAATATACACCGTTACTAGATACAATTTTATAATAAAAGAACATACAAATCTTAAATTTATCTTTGTTGGTTTGTAAATTGCGGAAAAACGGTTTCTTTGCAAATCATCTTAATAATGACCACCAGCTATATTAACACTAATAAGTTGTGGGAAATGCTTCTTCAATTTTTATAAATTTATACTTTGATGACCTCTCGATGGCTAAATATACTTAGACCACGATTGTTTAAGTAAAATTTTCGCGTTAGAATTACGCAATGAACAAAGTTATGCCAAAGTATTCCAACAATACATACACACCCTGTATATTAAAGGTATTTCAATTTTTAAAAAAATTAAAAGTCTTAACAATCAACGAAATCTTTAAAATCGAGAAAAACGATATTATAAACTTTGTTTATTTATCATGCACAGGTTGAGGATCCACAGTTCAAAATTCTAAAAACCGAAAATTCCCGATCGCGCTGTTTTGGCGTCAGTTTAAGTGCCACCAATTATCAGGGCAAGATGTCTGTGTCATTTAGTCATTATTTGTTTTTCCGCTGGGTGCTGCAAAGATATCGTTGAAAATATCAACAATATAATGCAAACAAAATCCGGATTCCGAAACAGTTCCTGTTCTAAGAATTTCGAGTTAGGGAACTCAACCAGTTATTTAGTCTAAAAACATTTTAATTATTATTTTTTACTACATTACTAACTAATTTGTATCGGTTTACTTAACAGTAAACCTTAAAGTTGTCGCTATATCATATTTGGCTATCAAATTAATTTAATTTAAAACCATAAACTTAATAAAGTGTATTTCACGTCGAAAGGTAAACCAGAATTTAAACAAATGCTTGTAGATGCAAAGCAACACAAAGTTGTTACGCGTCAAACGCACGCTTTGCGCACAGCGAAAAAATGGAAGTAGTTTTTTTCTGTTTTGTAGTAAAATATGGCATCCGCGAAACGATTGTACCACAATCTAAACGGTACCGTTTGTTTTTTAAATGCGTTATCGTACGGTCATGCAAAAACGCTTGGCTACAATAAAATTATGCACTTATATGAAAATCAAAATCAAAATTTTATCATGTGCTTGGTATAAACAAATTTTTACTTAAAAAGCACAAGTTAGCATAATTTGGAAACTTATTTAAAAAAATTATTGTCACTTGTTTTTATATTTTTCACCGATTGTATTTTCATACTTCTCTTAATTTTATCACCAATTTTTGATTTTTTATCCTAATTGTTACCTATTTATACGTATATTCAAGTATATTTTCCAATCAGTCCTATAAATTAGATATTATTATCGCACAGCACATTAATGATTTCTCATTAAATTTAGGCACTTTCAACTTTTCGTCCAATTCAGATGTTTATAGAAAGCTTCAAGAAAAATCCCCAAAGCTACATTTGAATTGCGTAGTCCAATTTTTGAACACGCCTGTCTTTTATAATATCTTAACAGCACCTACCTATTTATATCATTAAAATTGGAATTTAAATTGGTACCAAATATGAAAAATAAAAATAGAACCCATGATATCTATCGCTTAATAAATGGTGTTGTAAATTCATCAAAAGCATATCAACTTCGGGTGTCATTAACGTACACTAACCATCATGAAGAAATCAAAAATAAGCACAGCTGGTAGAAAATATCATCTCGAGTAACAATGAAATATATTTGTTCCCATTGTAATGTATCTCTACCAACAAGTCTTTTTAAGAAGCACGAGTTAGCGCCTCAAGTAGTGAATTGAAGACGGGATCACAGTCTTTTTATTTTTTTTTGACATGATCACTACAATTTTGATTTTATAATTTAGAAAATTACAACTGCTCAACGTGTCAAGTAATATTTGTACAGTTATGCATCCTTAAAGTCTAATACAAGCACACACCTATGTCAGTTAGCATTTCTTTACACCTGGTAATAAAATTAGCGATTGTAATAAACGGCAGATGTATTTAGCAATTATGTCTCGTCGCATATTACACATACACAAACGGAGTCTCGTTCAAGGTAATTTTTTCAACAGATTACAACTTGTTAGTGCACGATAAATTTTAACAAAAATTAAGGAGATAAAATGTTGATGATGCTTTAGCTTTACAAAGACAACCAAGCTCCAAAAGACGCATATATTTATTTATTTAGAATATTAATAGAACCTGAAATTGCTTTAATGCGCCACTTTCTATACAGTAGTTTATAATGACAGCGACAGAGGTGACACTCTACCACTCTACATCGAAATACGTATAAAACCGATCATTTTCGTATGGATTAATAATGGGAAATTAATAAAGAACATTTTTATTATTCATGTACTATTTATTCAACTTAACGTTACTTCAACTTTTTTCGTACAGCACAATATGGAAGTGTATAGTAAATAGTGCAGTATATTTGAACTACTACTTAATTGTAGTCTTTTTTCTACGACCACTAATGTAAATGACTCTTAGATACCGTACAGCCTGCATGCATAGTAAGTGAGTCCACGAGCACGGTAAGCAAAACGCACACTTGACTAGAAATGTCAAAGTAGGCTTACGTCAAAATTGACAAGACAACGTAATTACGTGTGTATATTAGCCAAAAAGCCGTTAAAATCGTGGGTATTATGTGATCGTAGAAAAAGTAAGCTACATAACACGAGCTGTAAAGCAATAACGCACTCGTGGAAATACGTACTCGTGCGTAATATGCTTCTTACAACTCTTATTATGTAATATACTAATAAAAACTGCCTTTTGTTTTGCTGTAACTTATAAAAAAAAAAAACAGCTAAACTTATAGTAGTATGTATTAAATATAAAAAATTAAGGTAAACAAAACAATTTTGTTTCTTTAAATAATACCATAACTGGTGATACAAAATAATTATTGTATTATCAAGTACTGTTATCGCAATTGTAATTATCGTGCTTAAAAATTTCTTGTAACGATTTTACTTTTAATCAGTTAATAATTATACGCTGCGTAGTTTACCATTTTGTGGTAAAATGTTGCTAAATGGGTTTTGTCGGATAGGTAAACCGTTATTAATATTTTTAAATAATTGAAAACGCCTTTTTCTTGATTTCTAGTTAATTAACTTATGTAGTTTTTAAAGTCGTTACAACGATGGACTTTCTGGCGAATTTATATAACAACATAAAATTATTACTTGCAAAATAAACTTAAAGTTATTTATTAGAGAAAATAGTAAAGTCACAAAAATTAATGTTTAGTTAACTTTTATTAAAGTTAATTAATATTGCTTGAAATTTGTGATTGTTATATTAGTATTCAAAATGTTTTTAACTGTCAAGCCTCCTGTAATGTTATTACTTTAAATACAAAGTTGGGTGCGAAATTAAGTGATAAGCTGCCAATACAGTAATTTGTTAGTACAACCTGTAAATATTGCAGTTCAATCAAAATATAATACTTCATTTACGTACGTATACGGACTGATTAATTTTAGATTTTTAACTTGGAAATCTCGTTTATAGTAAGACCTAGAGAAAAGGTTTTCTTTGGAAAAAATGCTAAATGTTATGCTGATCAATAGTTTTAAATACATTTCACAGTATTCGAAATAATTGGCAGAAACTGAAACATCTGAGTTTGGAAAACCGTCTTTTACTTTTTTATTGTGTAAAATATTCAAAATATACCACCATTGCTAAAGGAATTTTATGAGGCGCATCGATTCGTTATCCTACATAATCTTTCTTGTTTTTGTGACTGCTAAGTTAATTTTTCCTACGAGCAATATTTTTTTCTTTTCAAAATTTTATTAGATCAGTTATAATTAAAGCAAACATTCTTGTACAATTTTTAGTTTATTAGCTGGTTACCATGGTAATGATAAAATAATGACTGAGCCGTTTGTCTGATATTGGCCGTTTCCTTAACACATTTTACAAAGTTATTGACGAATATGACAATAAAATATCATTTGTTATAGGTACATCCGTGAATTAAGAAATAAAAAAGCTAGGTATATGATGGTGTAAAAAGAAGAAATTGTGCTCATAGGAAAAAAGCAGTTATAAAGAAAGGAAATATTGTAAGAATCCGATGCAGCACAAAAAGTGGCTTAGATAATGTTTAAACAGATTTTTCAAAATTAAACTTTTAGGTTTATCCCATTTCATTTTAACAGTTTAATATTTTTAAATTTTTCTTCAGATTATTAATTCTGCAACTTTACCAACTTCACACCAGAAATCTAGCTCTTATAATAGCAAGATGCTCCTTCAGGAACTTAAATTTCAGTCAGTCTGTATACTTGGCGCAGTAAAAATTTTCTCTTTAATTCTAAAAAGTATTTAAATGTCCGTCAATTAACAAGTTTCCATTTTTTACTTAACTTAATTGATTCAGTGTCTACAAAATTGTTATAGTATAGAAAAGTTTGCAAAAATCATGAGGTGGCATGTAAATCAGCTATTCACTTTTGAAATGTTCGTCTTCATGTCAGTCACAACATAATGTCATATGGCCTATTTAAAAAAAAATTAATAGTTTAATGACAATTATTGTCATGTTATTGTGCAAATATTTGGAATAAAATGGCATTGCTAAGATACGTAACAAGCGGTGCTGTAAGGCTGTAATCCTAGCATTTATTCAACCCAGTTTTACCTGAAGTAAATTAATTACCTTTCAAAAAAAAGTTCAGCTGACCACCAGCGAAATAATAAAAATAACAAACCGATATTGATGCAAGCAAATGATTCGCTAGAAGTTTATTTTAGGCACTGCATTTTTTCACTACCCTCAACCCACTATAAATCTAGAAACATCCACTAGTTTACATTTTAAATAGGAAATTTCATGGAACCTCCAGCTACAACAGATGACTTTTTAATATCTTATATCATATAAAAATGGTTTGTTTAACACAAAGGCCACCAAGAAGTGTTCATCCCTAGATTATAGACCTGCTAGACCTCCCAGTACTCTTACGTATTGTCCAATTTGTACGGCTTTCTCCTCATTTATCACAACTCCAATTATTTTTTTATACGATTTGATTTCGTTGCATAAATGATATGTGGTAGTATTTGTTTATCATCATTTTTAAATGAATACATTAATAAAATTATAGTTTATAATATAGGCAACGTATATTATATGTATTTGGTAGAAGCTAATGTTCTATCAACACTAAATTATGCCTTATCGTTTGAACAATCTAATTTGTAAACCTATGTGCATAATTATTAATATAATGAAGGCAAGAATAATTTTTGTAGACAACGTACGAAGAGTTTAATTTTAGAGAGATATTTATTTAGATCGATATTTGTACTATGAATTCGCAAAATAATAGTTTATTAGTCAGTTACACTATATTATCTAGTACTGACACATACAAATACAACTACGAAACTAGCGGTGACGTTTGACATCTTTATGATATACCTATTACAAATAAAAAAATCACTTAAAAAGGTAAAAACCTGAAACTGGTAGGTACCTATCGACTATACAGGGTGTAGACTCGGATCACGCAACATAGCAATTTCAATGGTAAAATTTTAAAAGTCGTATTCTTGGTCCCCTAATTATTTTTAAAAAAAAGTGCAAATACGTTTTTTGTAGAGAAAAAATTCTGTATCCATAAATGTAATCAATATTACTTTTTCGTTTTCCAATAACTGAAAATTAAGCAATTAATTACAAAACGCGTTTTGACAAAAATCTGTAGTGCCTTGGAATTATGCTATGACAACTGCCCAGCCTAATGACACTTATACTGTCACTTTGACGCGAAATTCATTTTTAAAACCTTTATATTTTATCAAACATTTATTTTACACAGTTAGTTATGTTTTCATTCCAAGATACAATAAAAATGATTATTATGAATAAACTTCACGTCAAAGTGACAGTATAAGTGACATTAGGCTGGGCAGTTGTCATAGCATAATTCCAAGGCACTACAGATTTTTGTCAAAACGCGTTTTGTAATTGCTTAATTTTCAGTTATTGGAAAACGAAAAAGTAATATTGATTACATTTATGGATACAGAATTTTTTTCTCTACAAAAAACGTATTTGCACTTTTTTTCTAAAATAATTAGGGGAGCAAGAATACGACTTTTAAAATTTTACCATTGAAATTGCTGTTGCGTGATCCGAGTCTACACCCTGTATATAAGTATCTGCAAAGGCAACAGCTAGAAATGTTACCTTTGGACTAAACGAAATACTTTTTTTTCTCTTTTTAAGGGTAAAACTTAAATAAAATAATGCAATTTAACAAAAAATTTTATAACTTAAATTGAAAGCTAATTCTAAATTATGCGTTATTTTGTGTAACCGTAAATTTTATTAGACAATGCGTAAATTAAATTAAATTTTATTGCGCCCATGTAGTAACGGTTTGGAAGGTTAACTAGAATCTGTGGTTTCAAATCTAATTGCATCGCATTTCATTATGGTTAACCATTCATGCCGAACAGTCTTGATGTAGATATTATTAAATTATTCTACGCTCTAAAAAAAACGCGGGCAATAATTCCGCAAACGCTGTTTCAACCACAGCGACAAGAGCGTAAGATTTTGTTACTTAACTCTAATAATTGACTAATATTATTTGTTACTTGTACCTAAGTATATTTGGCTGAAAAAAATGGTTGCAAACAAAATTATACGTAGCACATGAACGACGCTGCAAAACTACTTATAATACATTTTTGTCTTTCGCAAATAAATCATGGATAAACTTTTGAGTCAATTTCGCTCAAAAAAATTAAACAAAAATGTTGCTACTTAAACTTCCAAAACTTCTGTAGGTACTTAAGAAATCAAATCAGTGGATTGTTTTAAATCTAGTAAATAGATGGTAATTACCTGCACTTGATTCGCCGGCGCTTGAATCAAAGGTTTTGGAAGTCATCTGAAACAGGGCGTCCAGCGGCGTCGCTCCAGGTTGTTTGTTATTTTGAGCCTGTTTTAGTCTATGAGCCGCGGCATTAGTCACAATATCTGGCGAACAACAGTCGCTTGTAACACTTGAGGAACGATCACTACCAGTTTCTGAAGTATAACTCGTGTTAAACGCAAACTCTGGCCTTAAAAGTGCCAATTGCTGAGCTTTTAAATGCCTGTGAAATCTTTCCAAACTTTGTTGAGCCTCTATCTCTGGATCCAAATCCCAAGGACGAACTATCCTGTTGTTTTGAGATGATTTCGCGGGCTTGTGACTTAGGATATCCATAATTGAGAAACTTTTAACCCCATCTGTACGTTCTTGAATTTCTAAAGTAGGCGACAGCCGTCTTTCAGTGGCTAAGTGAACCATTTTTAGTCTTTTGAGTGGTTTAAAGTAGTCTTCCGATTCAGTTTCTTTGTTACACCGACAATTTTCTGATCTACATGTGGATGTTGTTTTTGCAATGTAATGAGGACTATGTTCTCTTGATGAGGCGTAATTTTTAGGAGATGGCATTGCGGGACTTGGGCAGCCAACACTTATTTCGTCGTCGGAAATATATTTGGCATCGTCCACAAGTTGAGTGGAGTTTTCTGCCAGTGATGGACTTGGAGAGCGAGATGATATTGGACTTTCGTATTTCGAGACTAAGTACGGAGACATTTCGCGTGGTGGTGTATTTGCCGGCGATCCGTCAGTATCTTGCATTTTTTACCACGTATTGATATTTTTGTCAACGGGTGGTTTTTCTAATTCGCGTCCATTTTCAGTTGCTGCAAATCTCACACATATCGAAATAAAACTAGAAACACGAATAACCACAATCAATGTTCTGCTAACAAAGTCTTGTTTGCAATGTACACAACTATGCAACTAATTGTATTGTATAGGGTATTACAATAAACCAATTAATTGTCAATACAGTTGATAAAAATCAAAACAATTGAAATAAATCACTTAATGTTCATACTTTCGTGTCTTCTTATGTCCAGTTGTAACCAAACCACTATTGTTTCTTCACAGATTTGAAACACTCGCAATATCACTGTTATTTATTGTTAACAACCTATTCGAACCCACTTAGTAAAACCACGTGTAACAGCTTCGTATCTCTAACAGGTCTGGTAACAAGTGAAGGTTTTGGTGCCTCTCTTGACAGCGCGGGCTATTATTTAAACTCCTCCCATTGGGCGGATCTAAGCTCTTCGTGGCCTATAACGTTTCACCAGAAAATGAAATTCTATTGATAAAAAAGGTGCACGGAGTCGCTATTTGCGAAAGCTCCGGATAGGAGTACTTTGTTTTAGGACCATACCCACCAATCGCGCAACCAATTTGAAGGGGTCGTTTAATATCATTTATTTCACTGAGATAAATGAGGTTTTGTTTTAGGGAAAGATTTAAGACGTGTTTAATGTAAATTATTTTGTTTTATGAGATTTGCCGTACTACCCATTTATTGCGAATGTAAATTTTGAATTCTTTATGGCGGTTTTTTAATACGTGATGGTCTTGCATTTCCTTAACTTTGATTTTGAGTTATGTACACCTACAGGGTGGTCGTCTTCAATATTAATGACCCACGGTACACAAATTTGGCAGCAGATACAACAATAAATCTTGATAATTAGCGAATAAAGTTCAGTATGTAAACGTTATTAATCAATATAGCTAATAAACAACTATTTTTCTTGATTGAATCGAAAGACATTGTGCACTATATTTGCACAAATATTTTTTCTATACTATAGGAAACGAATAAAAATTCAAGATTACCGACATAATTTAAAATAAATTCTAATAACATGTTGTGAAATATTGTTTCAAATAAGTTTGTGCATTAATTTAAATTAAGAAATGCAACTTCCTATCCTTTCACCTTCTTGTCCTCGATGTTGGTATTCAACAATGATCTTTGGTTATACCAGATTTGTTTGCAATATAAACTTGTTAAGATATTTATTTATACGTAGGTAGTGCTTTTTGCACTCAATTTTTAAAATTTAAAAAAAAACTTTTTTTGAGAGATTTACTAAGATCTAAGATACATAACTACAAATAGGGTAAGTCCGGGAGAGATGCCTCACAATTGGTAAAAATTATTTTTTTTTAATAGAAAATTTGTTATATCGGAAACAAACTATGTGGTAGTTTGAGTAAAGTGTATTTAAACTTTTTCAGCACAAATACTTGAAACTGTAACACATTTAAACAAAAACAAACAAAAATCAGTAAAAATTGTATTTTGCCATCTATCCCAACCTGTCAGGGATAGATGGCACAAACTAAAATAAATTTTTTGGTATAAAAAGGAACACAGAAAAATATCATTTAATTTTTGAAATATTTCCACTAGGTCACACATGTTTTTATATTTTGTGCAGTTTTCGTGCATTCAGCGATTGCAATAAACACACTGGATCCAATCATCTGAACGGGTTGTGGTGTGGTAATCCTCAAGACATCCAACACACTCATTCTCATTGAATTCATCATTAATGTCGTTATCACTGTCTTCTTCGGCTTCATACTCTTCGTCTGACTCAGATGAAGACACTGAAGGCTTGGATTTTTTGACAGGTTTTGGAGCACAGCTGGGTTTTACTAAACCTTTACGTTTTGTTAGTCGTTGTTTAAAGAATTTTGCCTTTTCGGTGTTCTCGGGTGAAGTTAGTATTATGGCAATATTTCTACCCCGTTTCTTTAATCCTACAGGAATTGTCGGCAAGGGTGAGATCTTTTCAAGTATTTTTCCAGCAGAGGGAGGTTGATCAGGTGCTGAAGATGGTCCAGGTTGTGACTCAGGCGATCGATGATCAGATGATGAAGTTGGACTGGGTCGGGGCTCAGGTGTTAGGCAATTACATTACACATATATAACGATCATATTTATGAATATTAGTATTAAATTTTTCATCAGGTCGTGAGGCATCTCACCCTAGTGACATTGTGCCATCTATCCCAAATATCGGGTTAGATGCCCCACCTAATATTACAGAAACTATACGTGCTAAAGGATTGAAATATAGCCCGTTCCATAACCTTATACTACCGTATAGTAAATGCTACTAAAATCGCCCATCCACCTAATTGCATTAAAAATATACAAGCACTAGAGTCATTATCTAAACATTTTCAAGCCTGCTAAAAAAAATTACACTTGATAACTTACTTTTCTTAAACTTTATTTTCACAGCACAGCGCTACTTATAAACGTGTGGTTCTAACAAACTTACTGTAGAACACACAGCTCCCTATATTACAAACTAAGTGAATTTGGGCACTTTGCCATCTCCCCCGGTGGGGCATCTCACCCGGAATTACCCTAAGCATTTTTTAGGTGTTACATATGTAAGTGTTTTAAACAACCAAGCCAAAAATGCTTTTACAAATTAGTATATGACGCACCCATTAAAAAAATGTATTTTAATTTAATAAAGAAACGTAATTTTTTGCTGTTATTAGGTATGTTGATTATTTCATATTTATTTAGGTATATTTCATAATAACGGAAACTTTTGGAAATACACTCACTAGACGACTAATTTTATGACCATCCTTCACGGAAATTTTGCAATAGCTACGTCTGTTGTTTTCGTGTAGGTATATATAACTAAGTAGGTACCTATCTTAATTTTTGAGCCAAAATTGCACCAAAAATTGTTTCTCATCTTTTATACAAATATTAATAATTTGCAAAGAGAAATGCTCATAAAGCTGCATATAAATCTTCCAAATGAAATATTTTTCTAATAGATGCCAAGATTAGATAAGATTGTGAATACCTACTTATAGCTTATAGGTATACTTACTATGATTCAGGAAAATTAATTTCAACTAACGGTGAAGTATGAAGTTGTGAAATGGCAAATTTGAGTCTTAAAAATAAAATAAAAACCATAAACGACTTACAAGACGAACATATTCGACTACGAGTGGTTTTTGATCAAACCATTCAAACCCATACACACATGACTTTATTGGCGAATGACGAATAGTAGGTATTACACGATTTAACCAGTCCACCAATGTAAACTCTGCAAAGGTGTTAAGAGTTTGTAGTAAATTTTTATTATGTACTTACGTGTACTTTGAGTTATTTTGTGTTTTTCAGCATGCGTATACTACATCTTATTTATTTTTGTAGATTTTATTGAATTTTGTGGTTTTAAAATTGGCTAGTAAGTAATAGTAGGTATGTACTTCTGGAATGTTGTTTGGAGTCGTGGCAAAATTCAATGTTTTTGACGAAATTTTTAAAATTTTCATCTTATATTTTATCAGATTGATAATTATCCTTGATATCCCAATAAAATAATTTACTGACGAAGACATGAGACTTCTAAAACTACCGTAGATTTTTTTTACAGAAATAACGTGTAATATTTTAATTAAATTGTACCTATACCGCGTGATTCGGTTTGACTGTCGCACCCCTTTAACTTTGACATTTTTAGGGGAACCCCAACAACCTTATATTTTTGTAAATCGCAGGAAATTCTCTATCAATTGACGTTACAATGTTTTATTCTACAATAAAAAATATTAGCCAACTTTTTTTAAAAATCACCTGTAAGTACTATATACTGGATTGACCATTGGCGACATCCAGACTCAAAGATAAACGTAGCAAATTAGGTTAACGTTAAAATGTTTCTTAATCTATAGGTCTATACTATAGGATTAGGTGCATTGCAAATAATGCAAATTGTAAATAATTTTAAAAAAAAAACTGTCCCTATGCTTGGTTTTATTGACTATGACAGAGAATTTAATTCTAAATAAGATGTTGCATTTAAAAGGATCATATTGGGATTTTTTTTGTGAAAAATGATTTATTTTTTGTTTTATTTACGGTTGACTGTCACCAGTCTGACATGTTTTTTATTTATAGAAAAACATTGTAACGTCATTTGATAGAGAATTTTCAGCGATTAAAAAAAAAGGTTTATACTCAGAAATTTCCTCTTAAAATAACAAACAATAGAGGTGCGACAGTTAAACTGAATCACCCGGTATATTAACATTTGTGAAGATATATTGTATGGAATCATAAACCAGTACTTTTTATATAGGTATTATTCCTTAAACAAATTTCAGAAAAAAACATTTGACAATAGTGAGGCGTCGGGTTTAGAAGCTAAAATTTAACAAATGAAAGTGTCTACTGTAAAGGGTACGACTGAAGAAATTGCGTCGTTAAGAGGGCGTAATCGTGAGTCAAAATCAACTCACCCGTTTTCAGCTGTACACAACCAAGTTAATTAATCATTGAAAGGAGTGTTTTTTAGATTACCAATTACATTATTAGATTTAGATTATTATTAATTTTTACTTTCACTATAAACCGTTACGACAAAAATATGTGCCTTATGCACTTATTTCATTTATTTTAATTCTAAAACGGTTTCACAACATCGCGTTGCATTGATGGCTAAAAAAAACTTGTACAACGTTCAGCCCGGCATGAATTATTTATATCAACCAAACATTTACAAACTGTTTTTTGTTTACTAATAAAAGCGTTAATACGTCTTCCATTGTTTTATTTTAAATACCGCTGCAGTGATAAGGCTAGCGCTAGATAGAAAGTTCTTGTAAAATGGTCGCCGTAGGGTTTAATTATTTTACAGACGTTGAATTTTGGAAAATAAAAACAACGCAACCTACGCGTTCACGAAACATGAAGTATGCAAATAAATAATTATCCGTTTTTATTCTTTCGGAATTGCAAAGTTGATTAAGTGAGCAAAGCTATTCCTTTTTATATTTATTACAAAAACGCATGTGTGATTAAAAAGCCGAATATTTTAGAAAGTGAGCTAGATTTCTTGTAACTAACGAAAATTTGCAGAACCGAAATTATAAGGAAGCAATTTCCTGAAATGAATTATTTTATTTTGTACAAGATGGTACTGAAAGACCGGTTAAACTGCTTTTATGTGCAACATATGTTCCAATTTAGCGATGTAAATTACAACAGAACAATTTTGAACCCAGTCATCAACGTTATGTATCAATTTAATTTTAACCCCTGTTGGAAATATATTAACCAGAAGTGTATAAATTCTGTCACTGTGGGATACCCAGTAGATCGTCTGTCCAATGATGTAACTAAATAATGATTTACAAAGCGTAATATTTAATAAAAACTCAACGTAACAGAGGGAAGGCAGAAAACTCGGTCCAGTTGATGCGTTTTAAATATGAAATTTTTCAATTTGTCTGCCTGTTTTGATTGCCGAATGCTTCTCGACATAAAAGTCTACTTCCCCTGCATTTTATACCTCCTCTACGTGAAAAAATTATGTATTAGTATTAACTATGGTGGCAGCTGCTCTGCGAAAGGTGTCTTAGTAATTATACACGGTCCTTCAGACCCACCACAGGATCACGCCCTGTACGGCCCTTCCTTTCAAGGGAATAATTTATACCGAGCAGCAAGGCAGGGTGGTAAATATCCGCAGATTGTTATAGAAGTGCCTCAGTCAATTTATAAGTCATCATGAGTATTAGACACGACATCTAAAACGAAGATATATTACCAGGAAGCGGCAAAGTACCGTGGATAACAAACACTTTGGGAAACAGAAAAGCCCCTAGGTTCTAAATTTGACATAAGGGATCACTTTGAGAAAAAAATGCACTCTAGAGTGTTACGATCATTTACCTACCTTAATAGCGGCTAGCATTTACAACCATTTCAATTGAAAAAGGTACTTACAATTGTTCAGACCGTTTTTTTTCGACTTAAAAAAATTGTGTTAGCGGTCATGTTGTTAAGCTACCCCAAAATGTATTACGGCTCTGCAATTAAATCATAATTATTCTTACCTTTTATCAACTTTGATCATAAATAACGTCTTTATTATCATAAGAATTATAACGTAACGTCATAATCTAATGAAAACAGCAATAAATTATGTTAATTACCTTTTCTACATTAGGGAGAAAAATAACTAACACTAAAAATAATGTACGCGTATATGCATAATAAGGTTTTAACAACTAAAAAATTTATATGTTCCGGTTGTTAGATTATGGAGAAAGGTGAGTGTAATTATTCAAAACTTATTAAATTGTGTTTGAGCACAATGTGAAATAAAACATGGGGATAATATTGACGCCAAATAATAACTTTCGCTAATACTAATCTAATAATGTTTTTATTGGTTTCCCGAGTGATAAATAAGATTGGAATGTAAATCTACCTACCGCGCTTACTTTTTATAAAATCTTAATAATCTGCAAGTCCTTGAATAAAATGGTAACGGTTTTGCTACCAAAACTATAATTATTTTTAATATTTTTTTACCATAATAGTTTCTGCGTTTTTGTCTATTTTGCAGCTGCTAGTAAAATGTTGGTATTGAAAGATTGTTCTTTTAAGGTTTAACTATTTGATTAATCTGTGTGTCGAATGTGTTCTTTCAATCGTGCGATTATATTTGTTTTTAAGGTGCACTTACTTATACCGATTCCTTCGCATTCGTAAAGTATGTTTGCTTTAATCTTGTTACGCTACAGAAATTCAAATTATTTTTTTCGTAACGTACTATTCAAAGAGATACAGTATTCAAACTTGTAACGAAAGTGAGGAAATTTGGATCTTCAACTGATAAGAGAAATACACACATTATTTCCTCTTCTTCTTAATCGGTTTCTCTTGTACCTTTCGGTGTCGAAGTAATACTTACTGTAGAACCTCGAACTTCGAAAACCATCCGCTCCAGGAAACGGTTCGACTTTCAAGTTGTTAGACTTTCGAATTAAATGTCCCCATAATGAATACGGTAAATTGAATTAATCCGCTCCAGACAGGGCCGGTTTTCCCATAAGGCGACACTGGGCAATTGCCTAGGGGCGCTAAGATATGGGGGCGTCAATCTTATACCTATACTCATAAAAAATACAAAATGATGAATTTGAAGAAATGCTAACTGATACGGGAAACATCGCTGAGGTAGACTTTTATTTTTTAATTATATTGATAAAGCAATTGCTTGTGTTGATCAAAAATGTAAGTATATAGGGTGTGTATAAATTGGCGGAAGCGCTACACGTGGCGATGTTCTTCGTAAAATTCTAAGTCGAAAATCTTAATACAAAAACGTTGCACCATGCTTGCTGTGTCTGCAGGAGGTCCTTAAAGTTTTGACATTCAGTCCTTAATAAGCGTTATTATTTAATATTTTTTAATGAAAAAGCTGCGATTTGGAATAAAAATTAATTTTGAATAATATTTTTTCCTAGATATTGTGTTTCTCCTTTCAAAAATTGGTGTTGGAAATATGTTAATCACTGATTTGAATGAAAATAATACACATGGCAACATTGTCATTAGCTGTCATCTCTGTTTTTCTCGTAATTATTTTTTGTTTGTATTAGACGATACCTAAAAGAATGCAGGTAGATATGTTTACGAACTGAAGGCTTTCACTTCGAATAAATATTATAAATATCTAAGTAAAAAATGCTAATAAATAAATGTCCAAACGCAAATCAAGGGATGCAAGGTTGCCAAATTTTTGTTTTTTTAAATGGTTCCTGAGGCAATAGGTAGCATGGTACAACATTTTTTTATTAAGATTTTCGACTTACAATTTTACGAAGAACATCGCCACGTGTAGCGCTTCCGCCAATTTATACACACCCTGTATATCTACAATTTTTTAAAATTTTTTTTTTCTTTTTAATATCCATATATGAATTTAAAAAATACTTCAGCACAAATATTTAAAAAAATTCGAACATTGTAAAATGATTTAATACATGCTATTTTGAGAGCTATTGACGGAACACGTTTATGTAGTGAATTACAAATAATAATAGCAAGGCGAATTCCAAAAAATACTTTTTTAATAAATGTTCTGTTAGAAAGATGTAAAAATTATTTAGAATACAGGGTGGTGCTTTTTTCGATGCTCACCATTGCTATCTTGGAAACGGTAAGAGATATAAGGTCGGTTAAATTAGAGAAAAGTTGCACATTTTTATGGCGATTAAGAATCTGAAAAAAAATCCTGGATATTTTGATTCGTTTTTGATTTATTACAAAAAACTGAAAAATGTGATTTTAGAAAAATATTATTATCTTCCCTACCATTGACACTACCTTATTTCAACTTGGTAACTTTATGTTTTTGACCGTCCTGGGTTTGATGACGTCAACAGAAATTTTCTAAGCCTTCTAGATTTCAAGTTGCGATAGTCAACTTTTTTATTTCTTATGGCCGCCATATTGGATTTTTACACCATCAGACAGACAAAAAAATTAGCTTTTCAGATTGGTAACCAACATACCTTTTTTCTTTCAAAAAACTTGTTGAAATTTTAAAATTTGTGTAAATAATTCATAAAATCGAGAATGCTCTGAAAAACAATTGAAATTATAATATAAATAAAAGTGACACAACATTTTATAGGTCTAATGATAACGAAATTAAGATTGTTGGAAACATATTTAGAAGATATGTTAGGCGAATTGCCATTATTAACAATTCAAAATCATCAGTAGTTTCAGCATGAAGGAGCTGGTACTCACAACGCCCGCATTGTAAAAGGATATTAATTTAGATGTACGGTTTCAAAATGCATGACTTGGTACGTTTGGTCCTGTTCATTGGCCTCCGCGATCGCCATGTTTAATGCCTATGGATTACTTTTACATTGATGTTGTTTATGCAACCCCAACGGAAAATATTGAACTTCTTCGCCATAAAATCAAAAATGCTTTCGACTCTATTTCGAGACAAACTATCCTAAAGGCAGTGGACGAAATGAATCTGAGGACTAACCAATACATACATAACGGCGCGCACTTTAAACAATTTAAATAATTATTTATCTGGTGTTTTAAATTTATTGTCCTTTCGTTATTTTATTAGACCTATAAAATGTTGTGTCACTTTGATTTATGTTATAATTTCAATTGTTTTTCAGAGCATTCTCGATTTTATGAATTATTTACACAAATTTTAAAATTTCAACAAGTTTTTTGAAAGAAAAAAGGTATGTTGGTTACCAATCTGAAAAGCTAATTTTTTTGTCTGTCTGATGGTGTAAAAATCCAATATGGCGGCCATAAGAAATAAAAAAGTTGACTATCGCAACTTGAAATCTAGAAGGCTTAGAAAATTTCTGTTGACGTCATCAAACCCAGGACGGTCAAAAACATAAAGTTACCAAGTTTAAATGAAGTAGCGTCAATGGTAGGGAAGATAATAATATTTTTCTAAAATCACATTTTTCAGTTTTTTGTAATAAATCAAAAACGAATCAAAATATTCAGGATTTCTTTTCAGATTCTTAATCGCCATAAAAATGTGCAACTTTTCTCTAATTTAACCGACCTTGTATCTCTTACCGTTTCCAAGATAGCAATGGTGAGCATCGAAAAAAGCACCACCCTGTATAATGTTCCAATTGTGTTTATTGTTCTGAGAATTTTCGCGACATCGTCAGTATCGGTAGCAAGTTCCGAAAGGAGTTTTTTTTTTTAATTAATACTTACAGAAACGTACACTCGCTATACCTACTATGTATCAGGAACGACTCATTTCTCTAGGAATAAGTTATCTATAGAGCATGAAATTGCATCTACTATCGATATAAATGAATTAATGATAACTTCGCCCAAGCAAAAACCCGATAAAGAAAAGTTTCTTAATTTTTGTATTTCAGATGTAAAAATATTAGGAGTAATCATATACATATGTAATGTATGTACTCGTACAAATGTATTAGTGTTAATTAATAAAAAAATATTTAAATATTTATAATATAATGTTTATAAATTTAAACATGTTTTTGGGGTTTTGCCCGCTTTAAAATTTGTTTATTTGCTTTTTGACTTTTGGTTAAATCCCCAATAATATATTACACGATAATGTATGGGGTCGCCAAATTCTTGCGCCGGCTCGGGCTCCAAACCCCCAAAATATACTCAATCTTAAACATTTTGTGTCTCTTTTAAAAGATCATGTTGGTAAATGATGATTAATTAAATTTATTTTATTTCAATAATTGAATGTTTTTATTAATAACATTTCATATATAAAAAATACTACCTATACAATAATTGATTAATAATAATAATAGAAGAAATATTGCTAATTATGTTTTATTAGAATAATATAAAAATTACTCTAACAAATAAACAAAACATTAAAAAACAGATTCATTGTTAAACTTTCGAATATTTCGTTTGAGTTTTAAGTTGTTCGAACATCAAACGTGCGCATTTCGAGGGCCCACTTTTGAATAAGGGTAGTTGAAACCACTTACCTTATTATCAATGTAAATTATTTAATAATTATTTAGTAATAAAACTTCTGGTGAAATAAGGAGGGTCTTGAAGCTGGTCTAGTTTTTCTGCAAAAGAGATTTTTAAACTGCAATAGTACTGAGTGATTTTCAACTAAGAATCACGTTTTTGATTGTTTAATCTCTAGCGATATCGATTTGGCGACGTTTCGGTAAAATCTCATCTTCCATCTTCAGGCGATTCCTAAGTACTTATTCGCTGTCAATATAGCTATATGTTTGTAAAATTATTGTTAACTCGTTAGCTAACGTTTATTTAAAAAAAAAAATATTGTCATAAAAAGTCTCTTGCACAAGCAAATAAACAAACATCTTTCTACTATAATTTCTGTTAGGGTGTAATCTAAAATCATTCATCCAACACTTTGTGGCAATGTATTCCAACTTAAATAAAAACTTAGTTTTTGTCGTTAGCGTGTATATTGAATATTTTAAACAAAAAATACCTCCTTCTATTAAATTAATTCAACATTAAGAAATTAAGATTATTACGAAAAAGATCCATTGTACGTTACACGTAATCTTGTTTTTCTATTTTGAATGTACCATATCTGCCCCGTAACTAGTGCAAGTAAAGCTGATAGTCCATGTACAACGAATATTTAAGCAGGGCAATATTAGGTAACGAGTGGACTGAAGATGTCTCCTACAACGGCAATCGAAACGTGCATGTGATATCATGGCAATCTATTACAAAAAAATTCTTTTTTTCAATTTGAAAAACTTTGTTGGAAATCACTAAGATGTATGCCTTTGCACTTTAAGAATTTGTTGGTTATGAATTTTTACTTGTTTAATAAACATAACGAATCGAACTGTAAGTGTGTAATTTTGCTTTTTTAAAAAATCCAATCATAATTTGTACATCTTCATAAAAATAATTGTAACTGTAAATTATGTAATAAAATGCTTCACATTGCCATATTTTGCAATTATGTTCTTGAAAACCACAAAAGTAATGCTTCGCTTAAATAGTACAGTAATAATCAGTAAAGTTGTTTTATGTAAACATGTGGTGTTAGATTTTATGCCGACATTTAAGTAGAGGATAGTGTTTAAAACACACATTAACGCTATTAAAATAATTTCAGAAAGTTTTAAAAATCATTTCGCCCTAACATAGGATAGTTTAACAACTTATTTCATTTACGAGAGTTTAGCTTCACGAGGTAACTAAAAATTAAACATTAAATTACCTCCTCTCCTTTACTGTACGGATAAAACACTATTATTATATTATTTCGCTGTCAGTATTCTATAGATATTTTCGTTAAACCTATAGTTATTCAAAAGAACACTTCAGAATGACTAACGATCATTCACAAATTTGTTGAGCATGACTTAATACAAGCGGCTCTGTGTCAGATTTTAAGGACTGAGGCAAAACCTGGGTGTCCGTGACAGGACAATGGCCGCCGTAAATAGGAGTTAATAGAGTGGGTACAATGGCTAATAGAGATATTGTGTGCAGGGTGACACCCGGCTCAATACACCCTAGTGGGACTTGCTGATGACATGACAACATCCGTAACTGTCTTCGTCAATTGACATAATTTTGTAAATGATCTCAATGCTACACATATTACATATCCTTCACAAGCTCCTAAAAACTAGCATACACTAGTTTTAGTTTATGTATAGGCTTGCAGTATATATTATTAATTGTTAAATACATCTTCAATACGAAAATCTTCAAAACTAAAATTTTGCAATTTGAAACGTTTAAAGATTGTGTGATACGAATACGATTTAATATTCTGCGTATAAAAATAAGGCACTGTTATTAAAAGAATGCGTACAATTTTGCAGCTAAAATATTATATTTGTTATGTTGGAGGTAAAATTTGGAAATACAAAGTTGATAGTTTACTAAATTCAACCTATAAATGACATTTCGAAAATTAATATTCCACAACTATAAGAGGTATCAAAAAACGGACCGCGCATCCTGTCTCTTTTTTCAAGAAAAAGTTAATGGTGAAAACTAAAATTGGTTATCGTCTTTTGTTTTCGAGTTATCGGCGATAACTCGATTTTTCGACTTTTCGTTTTATGACTATATTTCGCTTGTTTATGAAAATAAACAAAAATAGTTTTGACGTTCTACAGGCACTTTTTTAATAAGAATGCAGTGGCGTAGACAATTTTTCAAAAAAAAAAACGAAATTCGAGTTGTGACATAAAGTTGTATTTTTTTAAATGGAACCCATAGTTGGCTATGACTTAATTAAATTCCTTATTTTTTTGTCATTCCAAATATATAACGGTTGATGTATTTATTTTCAATAATACGCAAGGTACGAAGGTTTTTTAGTATTTTTTTAAACAAAATTATAGTAGGCTGTGAAAACAAAAACAAAACAAGGTGTAAAACCTTTTAAAACTCATTTGGTACAAATTACGAAGGTTTTGTAATTTGTTGTTGTGATAAACATTACAAATATTTGAACATAAGATAAACTACAATAAACTACATTACTGCAAATTCCGACTTTATCGTTGTTTCCTTATTTTTATTTAAGTATTTATTTGTAATGTTTATCACAACAACAAATTACAAAACCTTCGTAACTTGTACCAAATGAGTCTTAAAAAGTTTAACACCTTGTTTTGTTTTTGTTTTCACAGCCTACTATAATTTTCTTTAGAAAAAAAAACGGAACTTGCGTATTATTGAAAATAAATACATCAACCCTTATATATTTGGAATGACAAAAGAATAAGGAATCTAAATAAGTCATAACCAACTATGGGTTTTATTTAAAAAAATACAATTTTATGTCACAACTCGAATTTCGATTTTGTTTTTAAAAAATTGTCTACGCCACTGCATTCTTATCAAAAAAGTGCGTGTAGAACGTCAAAATTATTTTTGTTTATTTTCATAAACAAGCGAAATATAGTCATAAAACCCAAAGTCGAAAAATCGAGTTATCGGCGATAACTCGAAAACAAAAGACGATAACCAATTTTAGTTTTCACCAATAACTTTTTCTCGAAAAAAGAGATCGAGGATACGCGGTCCGTTTTTTGATACCTCTTATAGTTACCGAGATTCCCTATTAAAACATCGAAATTAGAAGAATTATATGTTGTGTCATCCAAAGTTAAAATAATTTACAATTTTAGTATGTCAAAATTGTCGTACACATCATTAAATGTTTTTTTTTTGACGACCTTCTATGTAAATGACTATAAGAAGGTCTTTACGCACGGTAAGCAAAAAGCACACTTCTAGAGTTCTAGAAATGATCAAAGTAGACTTAGACTTACGTTAAACTTGATAGT
The DNA here is from genome assembly GCA_947652605.1 of Elmis aenea. Classification (NCBI taxonomy): domain Eukaryota; kingdom Metazoa; phylum Arthropoda; class Insecta; order Coleoptera; family Elmidae; genus Elmis; species Elmis aenea. Next base: position 31,855,115 of record OX393579.1, on the reverse strand, counting down.
TAACAGCGTTCGTACAAGTGTGTTTACTATTAGCCAAAAACCCAATAAAATCGTATGTATTATGTGATCGTAGAAAAAATGTTGTATACAAAACTGTTCTATTCGTGCGAAATATGCTTCTTATAACTTTTGTTATGTAATATACTATTAATTTTTGTTTGTTTTTGGTATTCAAAGTCGTTTTCACGTGTTTATTTGTGTAAAATAATTGATACTGTTCAGTGTGGACTGTTATGATTGTACACTCGCAGAATTTATTAATTTTTTTAACAGTCGATTAGCGACTAAGTGGCCAGTAACTTAGCCCTAATCTGTCCTGTCAATCTCTTTATTACTGCATATTAATTAGCACTAATTTATTTTTCTATAAGATACTGTATAATAAATACCGTGTGTTCAGAATTCGCGGCTCACCATGGGTAACTTTTAAACCGTAATAGACACTAGGTCGGTCAATGGGACAAAAGTTACCTACTTCATAGAGCAATACAGCGATGCTTTTGTTTATAAAAAAAAATCAAGGCTAATTTGATATTGATGAAAAACCAAAAATTTGTTATTTCTTTACATGAATTTATCTCAGTAGCTATGAGATATAGAAAAGAAAGTTTTATACAAAAGTGGTAGATATTTTTGATCGCTATAAAATGTTGCCAATAATTTTTTTTAATATTTCTTATTTTACGAGATACAGCATGAACTTGCATTTTTTTAAATGCAAACCATAGTTGAGTTTAGTGTCATTCGAGAGCTTATTTTTACTCTTTTTAATGATGTGCCACATGATACATTTATTTTGAAATTTGACGGCTTTAATATTAAAAAACATTTTGATGAAAAAATTAAGCAAGCCCTGAATTAACAACGTCGGGTTTCATCTATTAGCTGATAATAAACAAAAGAACGCCTAAACAAAGCAAAAAATCTACATATAAATGAATTATTTTATTTACAACACAACAACACTCAAACTATATCATAAATATGTACAATAATTTTTATGTCATAAATCTAGTACGTAATTTTGAATGTCTACATAAACATTTAAAAACAAAAAATTATTAACCTTGGTTTTTCACAAAAAAAAAATTGTTTGAAGTGTTATCTCTTCCAACACTAACTGATTTTCTACAGTAATTTCTTTAAAGCGTCTTTGTTTTTTCTTACCTATATTATCTGCTTTTAAATAAATTCACAAACCAACTACTAGTGAACTTGCAAAGCCATTTGCACTTAGTCTAAACAATGTAATTATCATTTATTAGAGCAGTTTAAAGGGAATGTGTTTTAAAAATAGAATATTTTTATTAATTTGTGGTATACAGTATTTTTTACATTAGAGTATTTATGTTTTTTTGTTATTCTGTATATGATTTTTTACTTGTCTGTTTTAAACGAACAAATAACCCTGTATGTAGAAAAACATTTATTATGTTAAAAATAAACAATAAAACACTATATTGTTTAATTAATATTCTACAATTTTTCAATTTTTTTACCGTGGTTGATGTTAATTTATATGCGCATTCAATTATTCTTCTTCGTATCGAATAATCTAGTACACGGTAAATAAATTATCATAAATGTACCTCATGGATTACCTACCACGAACGTATACTAAAATCTTTAAATTACGCTACAATTTGTACACTTACATATTAGATCAGATAAAACAAATTGAAATAACAACGATCCAAATTATATTACCAGAGACACTGCCAGAACTATCAAGCATTACTTGGTTGAGTCACTATGTTGCGGCTCACAGAAATATAGTTCCTCTACATTTTATTATATTCCGCTATTAAATGTTCATTTCATAAGAACATAATGGATTGGTAGCTCATAATTATCCATATTTGTTACTGAATGACAATTCAATAATGTAAAAGGGGATCGGCAGCCATTTTACCCTTAATGATTTCAGCCCCGTATCGTGTGTATTATTGTTAAATATATGGGATGTATTACAAAAGGGCGTCGGAAGGTCGTAGTCAACTTGATAAATGTGTTTATTACAGTGAGATAGATGTTACCCAGTTTTGATATTAATTTGAAGCTGGGACAGAACGCACTGAATTTTTGACAATCTAGAATTTATCTTTAAAATACCGTTTTACTTTCGCCATGCGTGGTATGACGATCATGTTTTGCTTAAAAACCCCATAGGCGCTCAAAATAGTAGTTTTATGCAAAGTGGTTTAGATTTAAAAGAGTATGTGATTAAATTTAATAGAAGCTTGTATAAAATAACTAATTTGTTTGTCTTTTCCTTATTTATGTTGTGAAGCATGTTGGTATTATACATTGTGCATGATTACCACCAAAAATTACTCAATTTGTAAGAGAAATCGGCCTAAATTTGCAGTAATAAAACTGTATTCATAAACGACACCCGGAGAACGTAGCGATAAATTATCACTTAGTGCAAGAACAATGTATTGTAAAAATATCCATTATATTATGTTCAAAGATTTTATCTTCATATATTTATTACCTGATTCGAAAACAATTACGGCCTTATTGATTAACATCTCTTGTTTCTTTGATGAGTAATGTTTATGTTATTAACTTTTGTTCTCTTGATAGTAAAAACTGACGTGCACTATATAATAAACGTGTGTAGGTATATGATATTACATTAGCATGCTTATATAATATTATAAAAAGTTTAATTTTCATAGAATATAAATAAAAAAATATAACGCAAATGCAGAGAGTGTGGTACACATGTTAATTCGTTCAGTTATAGTGCTTTCCAATTTCATAACTATGAATTTAGTTGGTCATGAGAAAAGCAACGATAAACAACATCTGTCAAAGTTTCAACTGTTCTGTATATGGTTGATGTTTGTTAGTTGTTACATTTTTGATTCGTCTACGCCAGAACCTTCTCGAATTTTTTAGATTTTTATATTTCGTAAATAAACACCTGTCGACTTTTCAGGTCCGCCAGAAATCGAAATACAGTGGTGTGCAAAAGTATGGAAATATCAAGAACACAATTAAAGATATTACAATAAAATTTGATATTTGAGTGTTACCGCATGTTCCAAATTCGATGAAAATATTGAAGTTCCAATATGACTTCCGGTTCAACCGGAAACAGACTCAAACTTTGAAATTGTAAATAGAACACCCTGTATATTTTTATATTTTTGGATTACTCTTTCGACAAAGAATTTTGCACGATTTACAAAAATATAAGGTTTATAGGGGTTTCCTCTTAAAATACCAAAGTTATAGGGTGCGACAGTCAAACTGAATCACCCTGTATACGTAATATTGAACTTCAATTTTATATAAAGTCTAAGCCTAAAAAATTGTCAATTTTTATCGGTTTCGACTTTATAACATTTATTACTATTTATCGGAATCACAGATATTCCTGTTAATATTTTTTAAATATTTATAAGTTGTTTACAGGCTAACAAGAATCTTCTCAGCTTACCGCTGATACGAGTAAAGCAGGTAATATTTATAAACAGTTACATTACAAAAAAAACGCTCTTAAGTTAATTTAAATATATGTACTGTAATATGTTTGGGGGATCATAATTAGTTAAATTTTACTCACCCTGTACCGTACGTCGCTCGTTTACTTTTGCACAGTCGGCCCTGGCTGCCAGGAATCGAAAATATCGATTATGCCGTCGTTAAAGTAATAATTGGCAATATGTTATAGAGTAATATCATAAAACATTAAACACAAAAGTTGTTAAATCTGTTCTACACATAATTTTTTAGTGGAGGGTGTTAATAATTGCATGATTAGTTCCAAATTTGCTTAAAGTAATATTTGTGCATAGCTTACTTTGAATGACTATTGCTTTACAACCCAAATTTCATTTAAAATCTTTGTAGCTTTTTTACTCTATCCATTTGCTTGTGTGCTTATATTTTAAGATATTATACGGTGGCATGTAACTTTATGTAACAAATCTGTTGTTAAATTGTTTTCTATTTGCAATAACACGATCTAAAAAGTTATTTACTGGCGTTGTTAAATTACTGTAGTAATAAACTGCCTTATTTCTTCGATTTGAAATATGTGATATACGAAGTATGTAACGTTAAAATTCTCACAAGGCTATATTTATAATGTTTTAGTGTTCTATTACACGCCATGCAATTTCCATTTAAATTCTGAACATATTCAACAATATTAGTTTTGTAATTCCTTGAACTCACGAATCTCAGTCATTTTGATTGCCTATTCAATTTTAACTTATTTATAAATTTTGTTATATGCCTTTTGTGAGGTTGGTGTTAGAACAATTTCGTGCATGAGTTCCGAGGTAGTTTAACTTTGTATTTTTTTTTATACTAATAGACCGCAACACATACTCGTATGTTTCAGAATGAAACTTAACAAGATTTACTTATTAATTTACATACTTATTTACGTTCGATGGTGTTTCAAATACTCATATTTGTTATATCTGGTTAAATAAAAAAACTTTTGCTAATACAGTGGACCCTCGAACGACAAACGGTTTGATGTTCGACAACTTGAAACTTGACCAAAAACTCGAAAGTCAAACAAAGCTTTTTATTGATTTCTTTAAGTTATTTTTATATTATTTTTAATAATATTTATTTAGTAATATCCCTTATACTTTTATTATAGATTGATTATTATACATGTTTTATTTATTTACTAAATTACTATTGTAAAAAAAAACAATCCATTATTGCACTTAAATATAGAGAGTGTTTCAACGAAAGGTGTAGGATTAAAATTGCTGAAAATTTGTCATTAGCCAAACTTTTTAAAGTTTTATTTGGCAGCTGTTATTTATATCCTAGTAGAATTTATCATGGAGCGGTACACAATCGCAGAACGCATACATATCGTTGAATTTTATCGCGAACATTCACGTTCCTTCACGAATATAGCACTTTGCAAAATTTGTGCATTTTTCCCAGATAATCGTGTACCAAGTTTAACCGCTATTCGGAGCCAAGTAAAAAAAAAAACAAAGAGACCGGTTTTCTTCGAGATCTAAGGACGCCAAAGCGCAATCGGGTATGCTGTCATTCAAAAATATTGCCGCAATGAGTAAAGGTGTCGAAGAAGGCTCAAAAACCTCAATTCTTTGAAAACGATGCTGTAAGGGCTGTTTCCGTCAATGGAGTGCGCTATAAGGACACGTTGACCAACTATTTGTGACCTGAGCTGGAAAATAAGGATATAGCGGAAAGCGGACCTCTACCACCAACAAGAAAACAATACAAGTGGCGAAATAATCACTTTATTGCGTTCCAAGTTCCCAGGTTGTTTAATTTCGAGAAGTGGCGGCATCAATTGGCGACCAAGATGATGCAATTTAAGACCATTGGTCTTTTTTATTTAGGTCTATAATAAAGGAAAAGTCTATGCCAATAAACCACAGTAAATTCACGCTATCAAAGCCAACATCGAGGTCGCTATTGGCGAGATAGTGCTGGATCTTTGCGAAAACATGACCAAATACTTCAAGAAACGGATGGCGGTCCGTAAAAAGGCGAGTATTTGGATAATGTGCTATTCTATACGTGTATACATGGTGCCCATTTTTCTAACCTGTTGTATGGGTAGGTAACTCCGTTAATATTAAAGATGCAGAAACGTTTAACCAAGCAAATTTGTGCAGAATTTAAAGGGAAATCTGATACCATTTTCAAATTTGACTTACGTCATCAACTTTTTTAAATATTTTGAAAAAACTGAAAAAGGTCGATTTTTTCAAACTTAAATAATTCTTTAACCATATGAGCTAGAACAAAAATGAAAATTGGATTTTATAGATATCTTTACGTAGATTTTAAATATGTTAACGAAATTTTCATAGCACTCTCGATTTCCGAGTTATAGAACAAACTTGCATTTTTTTAAATGGAAGTCGTAGTTGGCTGTGACCTTATTAAAAAGGCTATTTTTTTCTCGTTTTAATGATATAAGGTTTGTTATGCTTTTCTCTTGTAGGTTTTCTTTAAATAAGCAAAAATCATTTTACATGTTCACTGCCTACTAATAGATGGGAATTATCCCGTGTTGATGTTCTTTTTTTTTTCGATGTGACATTAAAGAGTTGTCTTATCGTTAGTGTAGCACTTATTAGCCACTTACAAATTTTAAAAACAAAACCTCAGAGTTTGTCAACTAAAATTTATTGTTTGTTATACGTATAAATCTCTCTCTTGTTAATCAAAATTTTTGATTTGAGTTTATTGTAAATTTTAAATTTACTTGTTTTATCATTACTTACCAATATAATATATAAAAAATAGGCACTTGAAATGGCTAAATTTTGAGGGTCTGAAAAAGACTAATTTATTTTACATAATTTCTAATGTGGAAATTAAACTCGAATGTCGAACAACTTAAAATTCGAACCGTCTTCTGGAACGGACTGTGTTTCGGAGTACGAGGGTCCACTGTATTATGTACCCAACAACGTATACCTACAGATTAACGATAATATTTACAACAATAAATTAACGCAATATTTTTATAACCGTAAAGATATTTTAACATACTTAAAGCAATAAAAATGTCTACCGATTGCATTGTTTATAGTCACCATAATTTTCAAATCAAATGTGTCTTCAATATGCTTGCCATAAATGTGATAATTAAGGATGACCATGTATTCTTGTCATTGTTTAGCTTATCTTAATGGTAGTTATATAACTTGCAACGTGTTTCTGAAAAAATTATGTAACTTTATATTCGGTAGTTAAATTTTACATATTTTTCAAGAAATATAAAAGAAAGCAAATTCAAAGTTAAATAAAACATGAATTTAATGGACTTCTAATCTTGGCAAGGTGTTATTTGTTTCTGTCGTTTTGTTTTTAATTGTCAATTGCTTTAAAAATATTAACATTCGGACTGACGAAAATGAAAATAAAATAATGTTAATTTCAATATCATAAGAAACCTTATGTTATCTTACACGCGTGGTATAAATTATTTGTATTGACAAGAATAAGCTAGAACAGCGATTCCTAACCGGGGGCCGTGAACATTTTAAGAGGGGCCGGGAAAAGTTTACATTAATATTTATCTACAATAAAAATTCTAGTTATTATCACGCTTTAATATCAAAATACAATTAACTTTTTTTTATAAGCAGTGAACTAAGTTACATTATATTTTCCATTATTTCTAAAATAATGTTCATATTGTCTATTGTCATATTTAAATTAAATATTACATTATGAAATGCAAACAAAGAAACATATTTCTATCTGAAAAAGTCCACTAATACACTCATTATCGTTTGCATCAATAAATAATGGTAATATAACCCCTAACTAATACAGCAGCAAAAATACGTGGAAACGCCAATGTTTTATGTGATTTACGTAATGCTAAAATATTGAATAATAAAGAAGTTATTTATCAAACACATCTATCAATTTACCAAATGAATAGGTACAAAGTTATCGTCCAACTGATCGAATAATACATTTTTTATGCCACAATATACGGCTACATATACAATATACATGATTGCACGTTGAAGATGTACCACCGATAATTCCACCTGTTTTTGTTAGGCTAATAGATGTCATTATTTACAAGCATTATTTTTTAAACGAGTTGTAATCCGTTTTGTATGTAGAGTGAACATTTACACCCTCTACATGGGCGAGATAATTGTGTTTTTTCGAAGTTATTCATACATTATGTAAAACTTTTACCAAATAACATGAAACCCTCTTAAGTATGATAGATTCATAAATAAATAATCTTAATTATGATAAAACGAATGAATATAAGTGACTATAATGGGTTTAGTAAAATAACTAGGTCATTTTTTAATGTAAATTAAGCACAGTAATTTAATTGTAAGTCTGTGCTGTACAATTTCTTCCCATATTGTGTCCAAAGGTTTTGCTATTTTTGTTTACTCACTTTTAAAGTATAAAATGTGTATCACATTTTTAATTTCTTTTAAATCAATCATTTTATTTGCACTGAAACATATTTTTTACAAGGGTTAGCTAATTGACAGTCTTTAGTCCTATAGATTTAATAGCTGTAACTAAATATAAACAAAAATCTGATCGATATATGTCTACAATACCTGCTAATTTCGAAATGTTTATTTAAAACTAGTGAGATCACTGAAGAGTTTTTGCAAATACAAGGTGATAATTAGATAACTTGTTATTATTAGAGCTAGAGAGTCAATGAAATTAGCAAAGTTTGACAGAATTATCAAAGAAATTGAATGACGTTGTAAAACTAAAAAGTGTTGCCTATTTTCTGAAAAAAAAACCGATAAACAGAAAATTAACAACATTTTTAAACACGAATATTTTGAACAATGACTGGTAGAAAAAAATTCAGGTGGATATTTTTCTTTTAATTTTACATAATTATGATTAAGACACTAATAGGTGATTGTTGTCACATTTAAAAAAATCTTTGTCACTCACGTATGGTATATATGTATGAATAGTTAGTAGTTTTTGATAAAAAGAAATACATGAGTTAACAAATATTGTTCATATACATATATGCTTCATCGACATAAATATATGTAACTATTTAAAATTATGTGTTATTTAAAAAAAAAAGCAAATTACGTGCTCGTCTAATAGTGTGTTTAATTAAAATACACACAAAACCCATTGCACGGTTTTTTTGAAAAGTATAGTTAAAAGTAAGGTTGACAAACAAATAAACAATTTTCTTGTTATGAAATAGTTTTCATTTTCAACTTTTAAAGTCTAAATGTTTTTTTTTTCAATTTACTACCACTTTCAATTAAAAAAAAAAACTACTGGCATTGTATGAAACAGTGTCTTTGTTTATATGAATATTGTAATAACTTTCTTATTTTTAAAGATAAACCTGACAACCCATACATTAATTAAAAAGATTTTTTTTTTAATGGTGTCACAGTCAACTACTCGTATTTAAAATAAGAAAATTGATGTTAAATAACAAAAACAAATAAAGATAGGTAAAATTTATTAACAAATTTCAAATCTACATAAAAAAGTGTCCAAAAATGTCCAATTTTTTTTTGGTATGATTTCAAATAAGCAAGTAATAAGCAAAAAAACGAAAACGTCATTTTTTTGTTTTTAATGAATAGCGCAAAAACTATTAACTTTTTTCAAGATTTGTTTCATTGAATAGTTGCTCTTAAATCATAGATCATTTTGACTCATTTAACCAACTCTGTATCTTTTAACATTTACGAATTCCCCATGCTATTAATGATAACTGAGACACCCTGCATACAGATTTTTTAAATCTGTTATAGTCAACATAAGTATTTGTGTTGAAAAATTATAATTTTTTAATTTTTTGCTGGTTTCTTAGAAAATTGGCGACACTGGTCGACTTTACTAATTAAAGCGACTCCTTACATCTTATAATAACCAAGATACTCGTGTAACGCGGTAGATAATTGTCACTTTGTTTATAAATAATTTACCATAGATGACGATAGCGCGGTTGTTCAGAAAAGACATTATTTTGTTATCGCTATATTTATTTAATAAAGCTCTTTACGAATTGTAGCTTGTGAATGCGACTCTCAAAGCTTGTCACCTTGGTCACCCCTGGATTATACGTTAAAGTCAATATTTCAAATTACATAATTCATAAAAAGGTATAAAGGCTAACTTTTCTTTAACTTGGCAAGATTTATTTAAAATAACATAATCATATTGATTAAATTTTAGTAGCAGAATGTGTCAAGCACAAATGCCAACAATTACAGCAAATCAAATTATTTTCGTATTTATCTTTTACTATTAGCAATATAATAAACAATGTACGATTAAGAAAAGATACCAACAATATTTTTAAACTTAGAAATGGTAGGGAGCCTACCTATGAATTCGAACTTACCCAAATGTAAAAATAAATACTCAAATTACTACTTTGAAAAGATCTATGAATTTATGTTTCCGGAAAAAATCATGACTAAAACAGATAAAGGCAGAAAACTGATTGCCAGTTTCACGCTTACTACCAGACTTGTAAAACAGTTATTGGAAAATTTGTAGGTATTTAGTATGGTTTGACACGCACAACAGTCAGATGTTTTTTGAATATTCCAAAATAAAAATATAACTAAAGGAAGCACAACCAACTACTGTAAATTGATAGTTCTGAAATGAAGAATGCAAGAAATAATAGTCTATCGAATGTGTTAAGTACTACAAGTACCAATAGGTTTTGCTTAGAATTTTATTCAAACTTGAAAAGGCATTCAAATATAATGTTAAAATCTTATAATGTTGTTATAAACAACTTGTTTATTACATTTGCATTAATAGTTACAGTATAATTTTTAAGATTTGATCGTTTTTTGTTATGTTAAATAGACTGTTTGCTATAATTGGAATAAACTTTGAACTGATTTTTCTCGAAAATTTTCTTATGTATGCATACTTTTTTATTGCATGGTCGGTTTCAGAATAAAATTCTCTATCCGAATCAATAAAAAAATGTGTACTATGTTATTTAAAAAAAAAAACAGTTGCCAATCGCGAATTTGACATACGTCATCGTAGAGATAACAAATGCACATCACTTAATAGAGAATTTGTCGTTGTTTCCAAAAATATAAGGTTTTTTGGGGTTATTTTCAATAATTAAAAAGTTATAGGGGTGCGACAGTCAAACTGAATCACCCCGGTATACAATCAAACTTCTAAATGCAGCTTAACCAAAATTACTACTGACGGTAACTAAAGATTCACAATTCACAGTGTTTCAATATTTTTTTAGCCTAGTCAAAACAAATATTTTGGGTATGTAAAAGTTTATGCATCAATTAGGAAGTAAATTAAAACAAATATTTTTATCCGAAAATTTAATTTAGTCACAAACATTTTTTTAATGTAGTTATGGTAATATATGCTATACATAAGTTCTTAGACAGTTAAGTAAAAAGATGTTAAGTGCGTTGGTCTTATATTCGATACCTGATGAAAACATATTGCAAAAATAGTCTGTACGTAACTGTAAAATAATTTTTATTTCCACATGAACTTGCGAACAGAACCAATACGGTAAGAGCATGCAGCACAGCTAATGGTGGATTTATTACAACAACGTAATTCATATTCTTACACAAACCTACCATTAAACCTAACCGAAGAAAATTTAACGCGTAGTAGCTAAGTCGATGAACGATGAGTCTACTGTTCAACTTAAAATACATAAAACTACCTTTACAATAATAAGAAAATTTACCGGTAGCCCGTCTATTTGAGCTGAGTCTTAATAAATATTTGGGTTATCAAACTTAAGGCTTTACAGTACAAATACATTTAATCAAACATCACTTATCTCATTTCAAACGATCCCTTGTAGATCTGATAGACCAGTTTGGAACATATTTAAGGTACTTTAGGACATAATTTATACAAAAAGGAGCACAAACCAACAGGCACTTACACGCACACTCAAATCATGTACCATTACAAAAAAAACAACTTTTAACATTTTTGTTGTTACAACCAGCAGAATATGTACTTAACTATGATTCTATAAAAAACAAAATTGTAACGTTATTATCTGAAAAGCAATGGCAACACGACAGAACATAAAAATAAAATATAAATGAAAGCTAACACTAGCCACAACACTAACAAATATAGTCTTAATAACACAAACACATAGACTTAAAGATGTTGCTAACCTTACATCAGATAAAATCTTTACTTTAAAATAGCATACAAACATGCTACTTAACTATAAACTACGTTAAGAATAATATTCCTTACGTATCTGAAGGAATTTACAAAATTAATTTTGCTCGTGGGTCGTGTTATACCGAATGTAAATTAAGTGTGGTACACCCTCTTTTTCTGCTACAAAAACTTCAAATTATTGTGAAGATTTATTAAGAGATCCTGTTAATCGCAGTACACTGTGCATTACTGCAACAAAACAAATCATTCAAAACAAAAACAAAGGTGCTATGGAAGATCGCTGTGGAAACAAACAAATGCTTGCTTACATGTTTGTATGTCATTGCGGTGATTGGAAAAAGTATTACAGTCATTAAATTAAAACTTATTATTAATTTAATTTTATGTAAAATTAATTATTAAAAATATTGGTAGTGCAAAATGGAACGTTACTTTTACGCTTGTACAGAACAACTGGATATGCTATTAATATTTGGTGAATGCAGGAAAAATGCTAAGGCAGCGAGCGTTTTGTATACCGAAAGGTACCCTGACCGTTATCATCCTGCTGTAAATTATTTTAACATTGAACACCAATTAAATCATAATTTAAAGACGAATCTAATTACCTATGTAAAAATGTTCTCCAAAATTTTTAGACTTTTTAATTAAATGACAAAACAACGATAATTTGGTTTGTTGCAGTTATGCACAGTGTACTGCAATTAACAGGATCTCTTAATAAATCTTCATAATAATTTGAAATTTTTGAAACAGACTCTTAATAAAAATAAAAGTTATTGGTATCGATGGATTGGTTAGTAGATGCTCCATTTAAATAACCGCTTGTACCATCATAGTTCCATTTTAAAAAATTGAAAAAACCGATTCCGCAACCTTCAGAGCCAATTAAAGTAACCTAAATGTCATTTAAAATTTACAAAACCGTTTTTTGGACAATTGTTGATATAATAAAATTCAATTTATGCAGGTCGCGGCACACTTAAAAAAAAATAAATTTTGTTTCAAAAATTTTTCGAGGTTATAAAAATTAACCAAAAAATGGTGCAGTTGTATCCACAATCGCTTCCTTTTTCCAAAAATGTAAAAATATACAGAGTGTTCAATTTAAAATAACAAAGTAGAGGTCATTTCCGGAGAAACCGGAAGTGAAACAATTGTGTGCATGTGCTCAAAAAACCAGATTTTTTACACATAAGATATGTATGAAATTTCATTTGTCTAAAATAAAAACTAAAGAAAAAAAAGGGGTTGTACCACACTTCATTTACACCCGGTATAGGAAAAACCTAACGAAATATTAAAATTCGTGTTAAAAGCAACATTAGGTATGTTACTGTATAAGCCCAAAAATTGATAAAACCAAAGTTACCGGTAAATTCTAGCATTTACCATAGTGAGGTGGTAAAAGTCCGAAGTTAGCTTCATTTTCATTATTTGTTAAAAAATCTCCATTTCTAACCAAATGAACGAGGGTCAGGTTGGTTCAAGCTATTTTTTATGAAAACAAACGTAACCGCCCAAAATGGAAGCGTTTACAACCTTAGCTCCATTTTCCATAGGTATTTATTTATTTTTAACTGTAACTAACCTTTAACATGACCCTCTATTACTGACCAAATGAACGAGGATCAGGTTATTAAAGCTTTTTTTTTAATGAAAACAACCGTAACAGCCCGAAATGAAAACGTTTATAAGCTTTGCATCATTTTGTATATTTAATTTAAATTTTTTTTAAAATGTAACCAATCTTTAGGCTGACCCTCTATCTAAAGGTTAGTTAAAGCTTTTTTTTTCAATGAAAACAAATGAAAAACCCCGAAAAGGAAGCGTTTACAAACATTTTTCGGACTTCTACCTCCTTACAATGGTAAATGCAAGGATCTACCGGTAAAACCTAAGATTTACCAGTTTTTGGGATTGTTCAGTAACATTTATACAAATTTAAACCAAACAAATGAAACGCAAAATTTTTGTAACAATAGAGAGGAAGGTTATATATTTTATATTTTAGACTAAAATTGGAAGACTTGTTTTAAATAAAAATTCATTCAACTAAATCACTATAGATTTATAGAATTTTGTCGTTGCTTACGATGATTGCGCGTTGGTAAATACATAAACAATATTGCTACTGCTAAAGGGACGATAGTTTTAAAACTTGTCGAGCATTTCTTCTACATATACCTCATTTAAAAGTCAATGCTCTTTAAATAAACTTAATTGTATTTACATGAATCGCTTAAATATTTTAAGCTGTGAGGTTGGTTACCTTCTCGTTGTATATAATTTGTTGTTTTCAAACCACAATTTTGATAACCGTCCGCTGGGAAATGCAGTTTTTATAAAATAACTTTAGTGAAAACCAATACAAATTATCCCGTGGGAACGCGGTATATGTACGTACACGTGATAAAAAGTAAAATTATATACACGGCAACAACTCAATCATTTATTGATCACTCAACCAAAAATTGTTACTCAGATTATCCAGTAGCAATCAATAAAAAAACATAAGTAGTCCACGTTTAGTTAAGCGTGGAAATAACATGCATTGAAAATTAATTGGGGATTTATAATTAATTCTGTTAATAAAGAAATAAAAAACGACCAGGTGTATAAAACAGAAGATTTTTGTTGTAAGTTTAGCTACTTCTCAACGATACAGTAGTTTGTGGTTTCCAGGCAACTGGATCTGTGAATAGGTGAACCGTAAAACTTACTAGTTTTCATTATCTAAGTTAACTTGTTTTGTACACTCAAATTGAGCATGTCTTGCGTGAAGTTGTTAAAATAAATTCTATTGTGCGATTCACACGTTTTGCTGTTATTTGGACAGTTTACAAAGAATGTCATTAAACAATTTTCTTACATCGAGTTTTTTAATTCGATACACTCAATAATCTGTCACTCAGTATTTAGGTTTTTATTTAAAATAAGTCTTGCATGCAGTACTTTTGCTTTCATGTTATTAATTTTTGTAAATTCGGAAACATCGTTTTATGGTAATATGGTACGAAGAAGATTGAATTCAGAAGAAGGTATAAATTTAGGATGTGGCTATTTATACATACAATAAACTTATTTCTAAGGCCCAACTTTTTATTTATATATATTTTTTAAATTAGGTTAAAGGTTAGATAAAAATTTTTTTTAAAGAAAAATTATTGGTTAGTTTCATTGGTTTATTTCAATTATTTAAAAAAAAAAGGTATGTATAAATAGTCAATTGTTCATATACTGTATGTAGAGATGTACCGGGTACCCGGAAATTACCCGGTACCCGGCATACCCGGCGATATTTTCAGTACCCGTAAATTACCCGGATCCGGCAAAAATTTTTGGGATCCGGTGCCGGGTAATAAAGTTTTTGATGCGTAAAAATAATAATAAGTTAATGAGATTATTAGTATTTTACTAGACCCAAAATTTAATTTAGGGTTGCATTAAGCAGATATCAAAATAGTTCCAAACCGCGCCCATTTTTTCCTACACAATTTAACCCGACTTGATAGTTGTACATGTCCGAAACAACGGCAACTAGCAGCAAGGACACAAATTTGGGGAATTCTCCGATTGTACTTTCCGACGCTTTCCGTTAGCGTATGACGAACAACTGCACAAAATCTACCGATTATCCGGTACCCGGTCGGGTACCCGGCCGGGTAAATATTTTTAATTTTCCCGTTACTCGGTACCCGGTACCCGGCAATTTTTGGACTCGGTACATCACTAACTGTATGTATAAATAGCCATCCATAAATTTAACTTAACTTCGGTTTAAAAATAAAATTTAATTCAAACTAATGTGGACATAACATGGATAACATAACCATTTTACTACCAAATAAGTAAGTAATGAGGAACAATGAACAAGAACATGAACTAAAAAGATATGATTTTATTTAGTTTATTTGCGAACTTTTTACATTACCTGTATAAAATTCTGGTGAAGTAGAAAAATATAGTTACAGAATGTTTGCATAGGCGCCGACTTTCTAAACTCGCTAGGGGGGCAGGGGATACTCATTAACTACAGTAGGTACCAGGGCATGAAACCGGTTTAAAAAAACCGGTTAACCGTTATTTTTTGTCCGTTATTCTTAATGGCAAAAAAACGGCAACCTTTAACCAAATTAATTAAAAACCGGTGTTTTACACCTTTTTTTAAATAAAAATTACTTTAAAAAAATACTAAATTTGTACTTAATGCGATTAGTTTACCAAACGTCATTACTGAACGCTTGATTGTACATCTATTATAAAATTATAAATAGATGTATGTATTTTCATAATTTGCATTTCTAATCTAAATAACGTCACAAACCGGTTTTTTAATTGGTTTTTTTACACAAAACCGTTATAAAAAATAAAGTTCTCAAATTCGGTTCAACTTTTTTTTTCGGTTTTGAGCCCTGATGGGTACAAAATTAAAGTTTATTCAAAATACAAATTAAATAAATTCCATAATTAAATAAAATATATAGTAATAATTATAAAAAGTAACATCTTAGCTGTTATTGCCGGAAAAAGTGAAAAAACTAAACTAAATACTTTGGTAAAAAATATCTTTTATCTTTAAACAGCGGGAATTTACTTGAAAGGATGATGGCACAGAACTGGTCAACTGTTAACAGCTTGAGAAATAAGAACGGTAAATGTATGATGCACGAGTGTAACTAGTACCAGTACCTTCAGGGGTGTCAAACTCAATGGCTAACTTGGGCCATACAAACAAGGTTTAACTTTAGGTGGGCCGCAAAATTATTTTTTTTTTGTTTAATAATAGCAAAAAAAAAGTGTAATTAAAAAAACGTTTAGCGAATTCTACCTACCTTATTTTTATTCTGCGTCGGTTTGTTATTTAATTATATATTATTGTGTGCCGATATATTGGCCGGGCCGCAAAAATGTTCGTTGCGGGCCGCGAGTTTGACACCCTGACCGACACGATAGGTATTGATTGGTACATAGTCCAGTCTCAGAATGTACGAAAACACTAAATTAAGTTGTACTGCAACTCGAACGTGATATGTGTTGTTTGGCATAATTAAAATCTGATATGCACAAATTAGCCTTTGCGATGTCGCATGGGGGCAATGCCCCCCTAGTTCAATCGGTACGGGGGCACGAGCCCCGTTGCCCCCGTGTAGTCGGCGCCTATGAATGTTTGCACCTCTAAACTATTGAATTGTATGTATGGTAGATGTATGATAGATACACAGATTTCCATCAAAATCAAAACGAAATGAAGCTATGCCATGCATAAAGTGTAGGCGTAAAAGCTAATTCAGAGCAACCACATAAAATAACACACGTTATGCCTCTACAGAAATTTGCGGCATTTGTAGCGATTTATTTTCAATACTATTTAATGAGGATATTAAACATTATACAAAATATAGTCAGCACTATATTGCCCATTGGTTTTGCTATTTATAAAGAAAAAATTCATACAGCAGTTGATGTTAGTCAACAGTTAAAAGTTTATATTAACTTTTGTTTTATGCACAAATTAAGCAGAGATATTAACACTCTCTTAAATGTTTAAAAATTATTTACCTATTTTCCCACTTTTTGTCTCTTTGCAAAAAGAATTCAATTTGAGTCTTTCGTCCGGTCTTAATAAATATTGTATTTTTATCAAATGTTTTGTCGAAGAAAGTCTAAACTACTCTTATTAACTACACTACGAAAATAATCTACTGACGACCAAATGAGAGTTTTGAAAGTGTTTTAAATTATTATTCAAGAAGCGATTTTTTGTGGAAATATGAATGGTATTTTACTAAATAATAGTACAAAGATTTATATTCAAAATCATATCAATCTTATTATTTGCTGTTTTTATGTAGATGATAAACGCTTTAGATTTTTTGTGATTGTACAAAATCAGTAGCTATTACTATATCGAAAACATCAATTTTAAGCTTTTACAATTATTTACTTTTATACATGGTGATCCACATAAAAGAGCAAGTTTTGGAATCTCGTAAACGATAAGAGCTACAAAAAAGTTTAAATTAGACAAATTGTTCCCCTTTTTGAGACATATTCACAGTATTCAGTGATGCTGTAAAGGTGCATTTAAATCAGAGCGAACAGAACCGAACGAACGAACGAAGGAGTTTTTAGGTATTCGTTCGTTCGGTCGTTCTCTGCGCAATGCAATGTGAACGAACATTCGCATTCGTTGATGATCCGCGCTAGTGTGAAAACCTGAAAACAAACCATGTCGGATAGAGAATTCGCTAGCTACAAAATGCACCATGCAAATCGAGCACGAACTTCCTTTGATGATTCGCTTGTTTACCGACACGCGACGGAACCTGTGCGAACGCGAACGAATTCGTTCGCTCGCCTTCGCTTCGCCATGCAAATTGCGCGAGCTTGACCGAACGAATTCGTTCGTTCGCTTCTGTTCGCTCTGATTTAAATGCACCTTAATGTTTTAAAAACGTTCCATGGCATGCTGGATAATAAACAAACACAAAACAAAATTATTTTTGGTAAAAAAGTTGTAGATTTGAAATGAAAACATTTATTTGTTTCAATACAGTATGATGTTTAGATAAATTATAATCTTTTTTAATGGAAATCATAGTTGTCTATGATCTCATGAAAAAACATGTTTTTCCTCTTTTCAATAATATAACGTTTAATATTACATATTTATTTTGATATTTAGACTCAAAACAAATAAAACTCATCAAAAAGTCCCCATGCAGCTGTACAGTGCCATGATTTCAAACAATAGTGAAACGAATCAATGTTTTTATTTTACAATGCGTAAAAACTCTACAAATTCCCAAAAATATTTCTGTACCATCGAGTATAACCGAGTTATTAATGATTTTTAAAAAATGCCCATTTTGATTTTTGTTTATTATCTAGCGTGCCATGGAACTTATTTAAAACATTAAAGCATCATTAAATTGGTCTCCAAAAATTGAACAATTTGTCTAATTTAAACTTCTTTGTAGCTCTTTCCGTTTACGAGATCCCAATAGTGGCCCTACTATGTGGACAACCCTGTATATATTTTAGTCACAGTGCACCATAAATTTAAAAAAAAAAACTGTTTTTAGTAGTAGTACTTTTACTTTACTATATTTAACAAATATTAAATATAATATATTCAATACATCTTCAAAATAAAGACCTTTGTTATAGCCCATTTACTGCAACTTTCTGCGAAATTTACGTTTGTGATGATTTTCTTAATACGTTGCGAAAAGCAACTAAAAGTGGTGGCTTAGTGCTTTGCAAAGAATAAATTAGATATTTTCATTAGATCTAAATAAAAATCAGGAGATACTTTTAACTCCTTTACAATTTTGTTGCAAAATCCTATTATTTCGACTTTTTTATTTTATTATTTGATACACAACCAAAGAAAGTAAAATAATTACCAAAATTACAAAAATCAGGTCTAAAAAAAATCGTTTCATGCGAATAAATACACTGATATTGCATACTGGCAATGCAACCGTAGATTAACTTTAATAGTAGTTAACAGTCGTATTTTTTTAACAACCAGCGTTTTTTGATACCACATGGCATACTAAACTAAGTTATTAATAAGAAAAGAAAAACCGCTTCTACAAATCTAATTACTCAGGTAAATTTGTTTGAAGATCAAAATCAGATTTTTCAAACTAATGTTGATAATGAAATACTGTACAAAAACTGTAAATGTCACTTATAATACGCACTTGTCTATAACACGCATGCTTGATTTAGCCCAATGTTCGATCTTAAAAATGATGTATTTTTAGTACTCGCGTATAATACGCACCCGACTTTTAGAGAGCCAAATTGAGTAAAAATTTGGCATACTATACGTGAGATTTTAAGGTATTCTAATTTGGAGCAATCTTATTTGAAACTGCTGTATGATACAAAATTTTTCCACAATAGTTTTTGTAAAAACATTATTGTATAATAAACATTTATTTTGCTAATTTTACACACTGTTTTGTTTTACTTTCCTAGGATTTTAAAATTTAATATCAACTCGCAAAGCGCAAAAATACGCAATAATTACAAATATGTGAGGATTTGGGTGCATTATGAATAAATTGGAGATGTTCCTAATTTTTACTAAATTTACATAACTTTAAGCACTTTAAAATAGGATGACGGATATTTTTAGTTGCTGTTTGTTATTAGATATTAGATAATTGGATATTAGATAAAATATATAAAATTATAAACTCATACAATCACTACGAAAGTCTGGAATAACATTATAATGCTTTGAAGGAATAGGTCGACATTTTTGCCTTCAATCTGTTGTTTACTAAATCATTACTATTAACTATGTACTGTTATAATTTCCTACACCTCTAAGAACGTGCATTATAATTCAAAATACCTTGTAACTTATCCAATTTAGCTTAACGCACTTTTGTCACATAGCAATAATTTAAAGTAATCAACAGGGTATAATTTTATTTAATTCGTACTTTGTCTATCCTATTTAGGAAATTAAAAGTACTAGAGCGTAACATGCAAACACTTAAGTCACACCTTCATTATATATTGTTTTAATCATTTACAAAACCGCACAATATAGAAATATGAACTGTAATAACAGGTTGTGCTAGCTACGATCTTAAATTCTACTAATATCTTATACGACGATCACTTTTATTATTACTCAGAAAGTTATTACTGTTATTTAAACTTCAAAACTAACGAGTACGTTTTAATTATTACTAGATCATTATTAATAAGTGAGCTTGTAGCGATTACAAATAGGAAAAAACAAAAAGGTAGACCGAGAAAAACCTGGCAAGACGTAGTTAAAAAAGCAGCAACGAACAGAAACATTAAATGGAAAGACAAAAAAAAAACTAACACAAGACAGAAAAACATGGAAAAAAGTCAGCACAACACAACTCAACAGTCCTACACCTAACAGTAGAAGGACTCATGGCTAAATAATAATATTATTCTCAAAAATATTTTTTATGTCATTAGTAGCAGTAGAAATAACAATAGCTTTATGTTGCTTTAAATATTTTCTTAAACCAATATTTTTTGGATGTGATTAACGAATTATCACTGTAACACCATGCTAATGATACGCTAGAATTAAATTAAGTTTTGTATTAAAATGTTAATATAAAATTACAGCATAAATTAGCTTAAAAGTAAATCTATCAAAGTCCATCTATATGCCTTGTATTACGTCGGTGCCTATTCAACAAAGAAAACATAATTAGATGATTGCCAACTTCCTATAAGATGGAGTCAAAAGAAAAATGATTTACTAGATCGAATAAGTCCAACAAAATTTAAAATGAAAAGTCGATAATCTGATATAACAAAAATTGTAACAATCATAGTTTAAAAAAATTCATCTACCACTCATTATATTTGCTGGAAGTCAAGTATACCGAAATATGTCAATTTATACAAAAAAGCTTTATTTTAACATGAGTTGACGTAATACATCTGCACGTTCACATGTATAATGTTTTTTACGCTAACCCTGCAGTAATTTAACACTCATGGTGGCCAATATAACATACTCCTTAAAGGTATATCATTTTTTTACACTGACTAGATGGTTGTATTGCTGTCTGTTATTTGTTTTTTGTTTTATAACTTCGCTATCGATTTATATATTTACGAAGAAAAATTAAATAAATATATATGATTTTAATCTATTTGTTACAAAATAACCCTAAAAACACAAAACGTAAATAATTATGTAATAACTTAAAAATATCCGCTTCATCTTATTTTTTATAATAGAAATAGGGGTAACTGTTATTAGTTACTCAACACTTACTGTAGATTTGTTCCAGGAAGGCTATATACGATCTGATGAACGATCAGGCGTATGCGCAATATTGATATCGCGTTCCAGCAGTCTCGGAAAACCCATCGGACGGTTAGTCAGCAGTTAAAAAGTCAATTTATGAACTGGTTCGTAGACGGTAATAACAATACATAAACGAAGACAAGAACTATCGCTGGATTTTTACACGCACGGTCTGTTCACAGTTAACGTTGCCTCATAGGTACGCACCGCACTCTCAATTTCATGTCAATACGCTTTCTTAAGATGTTTAAACTTGCCATGCTCGAATTTTTATGAACTCAATAGACACAAATGTCATTTCCAGTTGGGCATGCCGCTAAAGTATTCTGGCGGCGGCTAATGCTGTTATCAGTTCATAGACGCATATCGGCATATGAATAAACCAGTCAGTGCACCAGTTCAGAATTTAGCACAAAATACACTTCTGGCACAAATCTTATATATTTTCCATATAGGATTTTAAGGCAGGTCAATAAAAAATTTGTTTCTAATTTAAAACATTGGATAAAAAAAATAGGTGTTGAAGAATTTCAACTAATTTTATTTCGCTAAATCCTAATAAGTACTAGATATTTAAAAACTTTGATCTTGTATTATAAATAGTTCTGAGCCAAATAATACAGTGGCGAGGATAAATGGCGCCGGGGGCATATTATTCTTTTGCGTCCCCCCTCGTCAATTTTTATTGTAGTTTTTGAGTTTTAAGTAAAATAATGTTGTTATTTATTAAAATACGCTGCAATTTTAAAATGATAATGGCATTTTAGTTTTCTGGCTTTAAATACGTGAAATAAACGCAAAAATATTTTGTCTTCGCGGCGCCCCTCAAGACTGGCGCCCGGGGCATCGATATCCCCCTTGCCCCCCGTCGCTCCGCCACTGGATAGGAATAACACTATTTTTAATTACTGATTAACTAACACAACGCATGTTTTCTGTTTTTTTTATAATTATTAACTATCATTAATTCTAATGTTTTAAGTTGTAAATGTATAAAAAAAAAGTATTTAATCTAATAATAGTATATGACATCGATGCAGTTTTCCAATTTCATGTTATTAAAAGAAACCATAATTTAGCCACGTTAAACGTAATAATAATGTGAAGGGTTAAAAAATAATTTCCCGCACTACTTTAAAACTTCTCTGGCGCATAGACAATTTAACAACTAAATATGTAATTACAAAGCTCTCTATAGTTTTTTGTTGTTCCCATAAGCCATTATAGAAACTAAAATAATTGTACTAATGTTCAGGTGCCACCCACATCCCCTGCTAATGTCTCTATTATCTTTACCGACAAAATTAGGTGGTCTCAAATTATTACCATAACATCAACTTCCATATCAATTTTAACACGGAAACGTGAAATTTTCTTACTAATTACAGCCTCTATTTAGTTTTCTATTACCTAAGTGTTTTTTAAACGTCCCAAACAATTCAAATATGGCGGATGTTGTAAATTTAGCAGCTGTCCATTTTCCATTTATTAAAAAATTATAATTATTTCACCCAAAAATTTGAATGCGTACCAATACCATAAATTTTATCCGTAGATGTTTTTTTGTTGAGATTCCTTAAAACTATCGATCATATTCTGATGGTCTGGCAAATTTTTCCCATTCCTTGTTAACGTTTCAATACGAGGTTGCTTTGTCGGCTCTTCAAAGCTATTAGATTGAGGAACATGGCTAATTGTCACGTCGTAAACAGATTCCGACATAATTGAAGAAAATTTGAAACACAGCTTTTTTAAAATGACCACCTATCGGTTGTGCATTAGGCTACAACAGTTTTGACTTTAGTCACACGGTTATCATCGCTAAATTATTGTAAGTGATACTTTAAAAATACATTTATTAAAATTTTATTACATAATAAATTTTAAAAGAAGTGCAAAAGCTTATGAAAAATTATTAAATTTTGTTTTTGTTAGTGCACAGTGGTTTTCACTTTTAAGTACAATTTTGCGCGCAAATGAATAATATTTGTTGTTTAAATGCTAATGCATATCATTAATTAAGATGAATGCACCATCCTAAAAAGTGATTATTACAAAATGATCATCCAGAACCATCTTATTGTGTTTAGTTGCATTCTTATTAAATTTAAATAGTAACTACACCAAAGTGCGTGATTTTAGTTGATATGTTACCGCTAAAGCGTATTTATTCGTCATTCTATAAAATAACTCGCTGTTTCATAGAATATACTAGATATAGGTACTAGAAATAGTAAAAAAATTTAAATAGTTCGCTATTTTATGTTTTATCTCGTTATTACTTAGAATAGCGTAACCTTTCACGTAGAAAGATTTTAAGGTTGGTTAAAGCTTTTTTAAAATAAATTATGAAAAGCACGTTTGCTTTCATTTAAAAAAAGAAGCTTCAATCAACTTTAAACTTGATTCTCTTTCATTTGATCAGTAATAGAAGTTCAGATTAAAGGTTGCTTAAAGCTTTTGTTTAAAGAAATAACAAAAATGAAGATTATAGGTTTGTTTATATTAATGTTTTCATACTATATTTTGTACAATTACGTTATTTAACTTCATAACTAGGTAATAATATATAAAATAACTAGCTAAAGTATCAAATAATATTAATAAACTATAGTTTTACTTCCAGGGAACGGTATTTCATGAAATACCTATTATGTGTTACATATCATATCGACATTAGGTATACAGGCTGTCACACAAAAAACGCCGCAAGCTATAACTCCGTTATTTGTGGTCCGATTTTGGTGAACCAAAAACTAATTGAAATGTCTCCTCAAATACTATAAACTAAATTGGATTTCAATTTTTTTCATGGTCAACTTAAATGTCAAACGATAGTCAATTTTTTTTTCCAAATGGCACCATCTATTTTTTTTTACTAAATCTGGTAGATATAATTTTTCTGAATTCAATGATGTAATCATAAGGTAATTTTAGTGCTAAACTAATAAGAAATAAAAAATAAAAGTTTAACTAAAATAGGTTAGGTTTCACAAAATTTTCAAGCGTGCTGTGGTATTTAAATGATATATGTTGATTAGGATTTTTTTTGTTTTCCACGGCACTCTTGAAAATTTTGTGAAACCCAACCTATTTTAGTTAAACTTTTATTATTTATTTCTTATTAGTTTAGCACTAAAATTAACTTATGATTACATCATTGAATTCAGAAAAATAATGTCGACCAGATTTAGTTAAAAAAATAGATGGTGCCATTTGGAAAAAAATATTGACTATCGTTTGACATTTAAGTTGAACTTGAAAAAAATTGAAATCCAATTCAGTTTATAGTATTTAGGAGACATTTCATTTAGTTTTTTGTTCACCAAAATCGAACCACAAATAACGGAGTTACAGCTTGCGGCGTTTTTTGTATGACACCCTGTATACTTTAACGGTAACAGATAAATATGCAGGGTGTTTAAGTTTTACTTAAAATTACAACATAAATGGTAGATAACAACATTTTTTCTACTATCACTAATGTAAACATAATGTAAATGACTCTTACCGTAGAGTCTGCATGCTTAGTAAGTCGGTCCTTACGCACGGTAAGCAAATTAAAGAAATGATCTAAGTAGACTCACGTCAAACACTTCCTGCATGCCTAGTAAGTGAGTTATAACACACGGTAAGCAAAACGCACACTTGTCTAGAAATGTCAAAGTAGGCTTACGTCAAAATTGACAAGATAACGTAATTACATTAGCCAAAAAGCCGTCAAAATCATATGTATTATGTGATCGTAGAAAAAGTATCCTACATAACACGAGTTGTAAAGCAATTACGCACTCGTGGAAATACGCACTCGCCGCTACGCGGCTCCGTGCGCAGCTTTTCCACTCCTGCGTAATATGCTTCTTACAACTCTTGTTATGTAATATATTATTATTTACGTAGAAATTTAGTTTATGTTGGGGTCTATCAGAAATCCTAATAAGCTTTTTTTTTGTAAAATCAAAATTTTACAATTTCTTTAAAATTATGTTGTTGCGTTAATCCGGTATTCCTTACCTAACCTAACCTCACCTTATCTGACCCGGTATTAAACTAACCTAATTTGGCGTTTCTCAAACTGGTCTTTTCAACTCGAGACGAATATATTCGAAACACAATGCAACACAGCCAAGAAGTCTAGACGAGACGAGAGTTCTTGATATATCTGCGTTAAATCCGAGAGGAATGAATTTTTTTGGTAAAAGTACATTTTGAACATATTTTTATTTTTCCCTTTACCTATGTAAAAACAATGTTAGGCACCCTTCTTTCGCATATCATGCTAATATAACTTTTTTCCTACACCACTGTTTTTTGTCTATGCGCTACCATCTGATCGAATAAAATACCCAACACCGGAGGCATTAATTATTTTCTATCACCCGATATTAATTTACTTTGCCATACATTTAAGTCGGAAGATACTTAAGATGGGCAAAAAACTGTTATTTGCCGACTCCTATTAGAAACATGTTGGAAGATATTATAAATAAAAAATAACAATTAAAAACAAATTGTGATTGTATAATAGATTGCAAAAGGTACTTAATTCTAAACCACTACAGCAAATAATATGTATAAATGTATATTTTACTCTGTTTATGAAACGCTTCCCATTTTGTTGCTGCGACGTGTGTTCTTCAAAATTTTTGATTTTCAGTGTACTTTTATGTAAACGTGAACAGTTGTTTCACATATTCTTCCTAATTTCATTATAATTTACACCTTTATTAATTTTATTAAATACCTTTAGGCGCTGTTTTATTCAATAAATAAAAACTTGTGAATGTGTAAAAGTGATAAATACAAAAATATATGTACGTATATAAATAGACAAAAACACATATTGTATATGCATGCAATATTGTACCTAACTAAATTTTAAAAAAAATATATAACACTGAAATTAAATATTTTATTTGAAATATGTTAATCAATAAAAAGTTATTAAAAAACTGCGTTCTGTGTAATTAATTTTAAAGTTAAGTTATTCTTGCAGAATTTCTTGTAATCAATAACAGTAAAGGTATTAACGATATCGCATAATTTATAATTCGCAAGTACTTGAAGGATATTTTTTTATTATTCTTTCGCATTTCAGTGACGATTAGTATTTTACGGAACATAAAATCAAATCGTAAATGGAGTCATTATTTTCATAATAGTTTCAACAGGGTTAATTGCTCGCTTACCATTAGCAAGTAGTCATTAAACTTTTGTGGTGTATTGCGCAACAAGATACGATAACATAAGAAGCCGAGTATCAATGCCATGTAAGATATCCAATGAAATACAAAGTAATTTGGACTGTCACCAATCGCGTAGTAGCTAATTATCATACTTTAATGTGTAATAAGTAATACGGTTATGAAGGTGCTCTTGCTCTTGCATTTTGTCTGAAATATAAAATACATAAAAAATTATTCACATAAACATTCGAGTTAATATAGATAAATACAGGGCTCTTTTTCTTAGGGTACGCGGGTATAAGCCGTTTACCCACCTTTTTTATTAAAGATGTTTTTTTAATCTATTTAAAGTTTTTAAAATGTTATCTCGCGAAATTTAACACAAACTAAGAAAATTGAAACCACCGTGTACCGGACTCTTTTTCTAAAAAAAGAGCCCTGAATATATATATATTTTATTATTGGTAAGTTTTGGAATAACTGTATAATATCCAATAAGTAATTTCTATAGTAACAAATTTTAAAAACTGTTTTTTAAGTGCAATTAGAATGTGTTTTTTTGCTCACTTTGTTGCATATTACTGCATTTTTATTTTAAAGTATTTTACCAACAACTGTATTTTTATCTTATTTATTTTTGTAAGTATTGTACTGCCAAGATAAACAAATTAATTGGACAGACGATATATAAATTTAACTAGAATCGTATGAACTAAAATTTATTTTCATGGAAAATTTATGTAACGGTAAAAACACATTTATCAACCGAGAAAACTTCTGTTGAAGAAATGTAGTTATTTATTATTTATGCAGCATATGCATATGCAACATTTTTGCCAACAAGGAGCATTTTATGTGTCTCGATTTTAGGAGCGTATTTTTTTTAAGTTATCCAATTGTTTACGGCAGTGATTCTCAACCTGTAGGGCGCGCAAAATATCTAAAGGGAAGGCGCGAAGAAAATTGGAAATCGAAGGCGAAACTTTTTACTATGACATCAAAAACTCAGTAGCAAAATACGTACTGAAAATGACAGTCGCACATTTGATTGGTTTTTAGTTACCCTAATTTCAATGTATTTTTATGTTTACATTATAGCAAAATAAGGTACTAAGAAAATTGTAGATTTTAAAAATAATGCACTTAGTCAAAGGCCTGTTTAGAAACAAAAACAGATCTAGTATTTTGAGAGGACAAAAAGATTGGAAAATGGGCACAACATTTTAATATGAAAAATGGGGTGCAACAAAATTTGATATAGAAAAAGGGGGCGCGTATACAAAGAGGTTGAGACACACAGATTTAAAGAAATAAAAATCTTTTGGAGCTAAGTCCGGTGAATAGCGTAAGATGCTTATGCTCCGTGGGGACGTGCATTGTCTTGCAGCAGAACCACTCCAGATCTTTTGATCATGTACTGTTGTTTTTTATTTAAATTTAATAAAGCGATTCTATATCTAAGCAGTACATTACTGATTTAACAGTCTGGCTTGGTTGTAAGAACTTCCGGTGAATAAAGCCCTTTCTCATACCCCAAACAATAATAATAATAACTTTCTTTTTGTGCAACTCTGGTTTAGAAAAATGTTTCAGGGTCTCCTTGACGTCCGAACGGCATCTTGTCCTCTTTATTTTGATGTTAACAATCTATTTTATTTTTTTTATAATTTAGCATACGATCCAGACACTTGTTTTCTTAAAGCAGCCAAGAAGTGACGAGGGATGCGATAGAAACATAGGGTCATAAAGCAAGTTCACGAACAGTTTGATTTTTTCACGATCTTTTAATTCTTCATTATTGATGTGTGATGGATGTAAGTAGCTTACTATGATTTTAATTTTTGAGAAATTTGACTCCTCCCTCAAACTTTTCATACCACCGATGTACGATGCTTTAAGATGGTGTTCCTTCGCCAAATGTAGAATTAATTTTTGTGATTACATCATTGGCAGTAGTTCGTAATTTCTAGTAATATAAGCAAATTGCTCAATATCAAGATTCAAGACTCCATTTTGTTCACTTGAAAGACTTTCTAAACAAATAAAGTAATAAAGACGTAGTGGTATGGAACCCAAACCTTATATTTTGCTTAACAGAATACTCTGGAGATTACCAATTTTGCCTATAATATTTAAATTGTCTATTTCATATGTAACTATCAAATATAATCAAAAATGCATACAATTGTTCGCAATTTGTTTTTTTTTATCAAGAAATTTAGTAATTAAATTTTCATGGAAGTTGATTAAAACACAAGCTAAATTTCCCTGAAAATAAATTTTGTTTAAATAATTTCACAGGGACTATAAATTAAATAAGAAAATTGTTTAAAATATATCATTTTTTGCTCGTGAATATTATTACATTAGAATTTGTCACAACACAAAATATTGAGTACTTAAATTAATTATTTTTTTAACTTTTGAATAAAACTCGTTAATAACAATTATACGTATTCATTAACTTAAAAAAATATGACTGTTGTACGAACAAGCACATTTATGCACAAAAATCTACTTAATTTCGTTTAGTAAGTAGTTTTCGACTTAATGGTACACTTTACAATGAGCAGCAAAATAACTGAGTTATTTATAATAAAATTATCACAGTTTAATTTAATTCTTATGCTCTTAGTTACGGTTGATAATTAATTTTGTTATAATTACCATTTACAAGAAACCCAAAGGTTAAATATTAATTATTGACGCCACAGAACGAATTTTTGCAATATTTCATGGCATTATTTACTAATTTAGCGTTTAAAATTGGACTCTATCGATTACAAAACATATTAAGCAGGTGTAGGCCTTAACCCATTAACGCCCAAATTAATTTTTTTTGTCACACCTATATGAATTTCAGATAATTTGCTATTTGTGGTCTTCTAAAGACGTTGGTACCTGCCAAAATTTAATACTGCCACTAGTTCATGTGCTAGGGGCTGTCATATGGATAGGTCGCTGGGAAGGAGAGATATGTTTATACGATAAATTGAAAACTAATTTATATTGCAGTAAAAAATAGAAATAGCTATAATAAGTAATGATAAAGTCTTAACTGAAAAGAAACAATAATGAATGGAATAATTCTTTAAAAAAATATTAAAAATTTAATTGTTTTTATGGAATTGTGAAAAAACAAGTTGTGCATAATTTTTCATTGCACTTGCCCCAAAACGTAAGCGTTCCATTTTTTCCCTCTAACAGAAATTGAATGTTTTTCTAGCAACCAATCGTGCTGATCCACACCTCCCATGTACTTGTTATAATAATGGATTACTCTCGGTTGAGGAAATGCGACACGTTCTTTTTTTCCCCTACTCCATCGAGGAGCTGAAGCTAATGGTTCCACGGTATCAAAATTTGTTGCCACAGACACGCATTTGTTGTCGTTCCATTTAACAACTAAAATCTTATTTTTTTGATCGAACTGAAAATCATATGTTCCTCTTGCAGCCTTTTCAAGTTCTTTTGTCGATTTTATTGGGCACTTTGCGAACTAAAGCTACTTCTAAATCGTCGTCATCAGATCAATAGTCTCTCTCGCTTGGCAGTGTGTGATAGCCGGTGAATATGAGGAATCCGAAAAACATTTTTATTTCATCTGCAGTTATAGAAAAGTCATGTTTATTTTTTTGCGTTGATGCGTAACGGATTGTTTCGTCTACTATCATTTAATAAACGTGACTGTCAAAAAGCTGTTCAAAAATACTGACCGATATCAAATCAGCTAAAGCTTCTTTCAGTTCACACAATTTTTCATCAGGCACGTTACCCAGTAAATTTGTTTCATAACTTGAAATAACTTTCTTCCAATCCGTACAATCTTGTTTTTTTTATCTAATTTTCTTTTCTTTCCGGTTGATGGGTCATTTGAAGTTGAAGGAGCATTCGTTGCGAAGAAAGTTAATGGTGACGTATTCTTCTTCAAAGTCGTCTTTATCGTTATTTATCTCGACTTCTGCAGATCCTGGAATGTCACTTACTACAGGAAATGTAAGATCTTCGTCGTCAATGCCCTCTTCATCTATCATATCGTCGACGTCAGGGGGTAACGCCAGAATGTCTGCTTCAATTTCCTCTTCTATACAATATTCCCAAGCCTTTTCCAAAGTTTTAAAAACTTGTCTATTCATAATTTGTGTGATAAGTTAATAACCTGTAATGAAAATTCACACATTGTATACATGGCTCAGGTGCTTGCCAATCCCAGCGTCATATTTATAGGACACTGAGATTTGCTAACTCTGGGAAAAAGCTTCAGTGAAAATCGACCAAAAATGATAGTTTACATAATTAGTTACGTTTATTGGCATATCATAACTGCAAAAAAAAATTTATTACCAGGGTTATTGTTGTCAAGGGCACTATAGATGTATTACCGCGCACTATTCTCGCAAATAGGTGGTGTTTACATTTATTCTACACCATGGCGCAAAATAATTCTCGTAAACTAATCCAAGAGAAGGAAGCTTACACGTGTTCCTTTCAATGTGGCGAGCGCGGTAAATGTTTGTATATGCCGGAAAAGGGCGCAAAAAAAAATTAAAATATTTTCCTACAAATAGGACACTGGGCGTTAACGGGTTAATTTACTTTTTTCTCATAATTGATTTACACCTTAGCGTTAGACCTATTTGGGTTTCGGAATACATCCGAATTATGCACGTTAAGTAAATACAGTCAAGTACATTTAAAGGCCAAAATAAATTACAAAATGACACGTGCTTATTTTTGTAACAGTTATTTTAATGGTTCTCAGTCATAAATACACCTATTTTTTATTGTATACAATATTTGAATAGGTGCGATGACGTTATAATCATTGACCGACAGATTTTCAAAGGCGCCGCCACCTCGATCTGGGTGTTCCATTAAATACAAGCTCGCCTACTTGTATAAGTTGACAAGAATAAGAGCTCATTCAGCTTAGCATGCTAAAGAGAGACAAGTTTAAGAAAATGAATTTGGGAGAGACGAAGAAGAGACTTGTATATAAAATGCTAACAAGTGGAAGGTTTCAGTTTTATTATAACCAGTTTTATTGCATAAAATAACACTCTTTGTAGTTATTTTAAAAACCGTTGTTAGATCCTTGTGAAATGAAATAACTCACTGTAAAATTCTTAAAATAGTTAAAAAGTATGGAAAACTCATAATAGACTTAACAGCGAAATTTTGTATTTGTACAAAATTATGTGGTCAGTGTCTAAAAGCACAGCATTATAACAGATAACCCATAAAATTGTTAGTTAGAATATGCTTTGGTAAAAGATGGATATCTTAGCTTTGACTTACATTGTTTTGAGCTGATATTTCATTATAAATTTTAAAATAAAGTAACTGTATGTCAATATATTTTTGACCAGTGGAATATGGTGCAATAATAATTCATTCATTTTATTATACATCAAAAAGCTGTTAATCGAACAACTCCTGGGCCGGTTACAAGAGGAAAGACGGGGCTAATTCCCAGGGTCCGGTGACACATTCAGGCTAAAACAATATATTTTGTTTTCAAATACTGCTAAAAGGAAGGGGAGGGGCCGTTTTCTATTGCTTTACCAGGGCCCGAATTTTCCGTTTCCGGTTCTGACCAACTCAGCACGGATTTAAAAACAAATTTTTTTGATTTTGCTAATACATTTATTGCCACTAGTTACTGAGCATCTTTTGGTTGTTATTTGAAACAAACAAAAAATCAGAATGATTACTACAAAATGTTTGCAAAGTCTTATTATTCAACTTAATTCGAAACCTTTCCACCCTTCGGTGTAAGTTTTAAGTTTAAGAGTTTGTTTTTAGGTAACTTTCACCATACTATTTTCCACATACATGAGGTCCTTGAAATACGTCTTTTCGCTTACAATCCGTTGATTACCGACAACCAATAAATTTCGTGCCGTTTTAAGCAACAGAGATAAATGATACACAAAGTAGATTAAATTAATAATACTCAGAATAGTCAGAAAAATAGTCACAATCGGCTTCCACTGACTTTTTCCAACGATCTAACGATGTTGATTTTTAAATCGCCAGTTTCGGATATGGTTGTAGACCAGGCCTGGGCAAATGGCGGCCCGCGGGCCGGATCCGGCCCGCTGTAGAATTCTCTCCGGCCCGCGAAGCGTTTTATAAATTATTCTTAAAAGCAAAAATATTACTGTTTGTCCAATATAAATTGGCGCATAAAAAGAATTTATTTAAGCAACAATTATCACAAAAAAGATTAGA
This sequence comes from Elmis aenea, assembly GCA_947652605.1. NCBI lineage: Eukaryota > Metazoa > Arthropoda > Insecta > Coleoptera > Elmidae > Elmis > Elmis aenea. The sequence goes on along the minus strand of OX393579.1, from coordinate 31,822,184 downwards.
TCATTTTCCGACAGTTAAAACATTAAATATTTCCACGAATAAATTTGCTGATTGTGAGTATTTAGATATCATTACTAGATTAAGTGAAGAGTATTCTAGAAGATTTTCAGGTTTCGGTAAAATAGAAAATTTGTTGTCGATTGTGCATCAACCATTTTCCGTAGACGTTGAAAGAATACCGAGTGAATTTCAACTTGAAATTATAGACTTGCAGTGTAATAATAATTTAAAAGATTTATATTGTAGTGAAGAAATATGTTCCTTTTATAAATCTTTGGACTCGGATAAGTTTTCTAATTTAAAAAATTTTGCCCAAAAAATGTTCGTTATTTTTGGATCAACGTACATTTGCGAACAAACATTTTCAATATTAAATTTTAACAAAAACCCGTTCAGATCCTATATTAGTGATGAACCTTTAAAGGCAGTTTTAAGAATTTCAACAAAATTTAAACCAGCCATACAAAAAATTATAAGTGATGCTAAAAAATTTCACTTTAGCCATTAAATTTTGATATGTATAAAAGTTGTACCTATGTTTTGAGAAAATTTCATTCACCTGCAAAAGCTTAGTTTTAATTCTTCATACTTCAATGAAAAATTCTATCTTTTGTAAATTCAATGCGTTTATATGTGTAAATATCATTCTTTCAATTACATTTTTGTTTTATTTAAAATTGCATGTTTTCATAAATGGATTAATCTGTATTTAGTAAAAAAAAATTTAAATTTTATGTTGTAAAAAAATGTTAAAATTATTTTATAACATTTTTATTCATTTTGTTGTTTTATGTTGTATGAGTATTGTACACTTTGATGATTATCTAATATTAATGTTTAAAAATTTTCTTTTCAATTTTTTTCTTTAAATTGCTTAATAAATACATGTTTTGATTCAAAAATATTGGTTTTAAAATTTATTAAATAAACTCCTTAGCAAAACCTATACTTAAAATTAGAAAAAGAAATTTTTTGGACCGCGGTCAAATTTTCATCCGCAATGTGGCCCGACAATCAAAATATTTGCCCACCCCTGTTGTAGTTGTAGAAATTTCTGGAAATACTTTCGACTCCGTTTTATCACTGCATCATCTCCCAATGCGGAATGCTCTGATACCCAATTTGAGTCCATAAAACAAACAAGTCCGAATAACTGACATGCTGAGGTTGGTCTTTCAAATTTATTATGATTTATTTGCGTAAGGTAGGTATGCAGCTAACCTATCTAAATTTTAATTGATAAAGAATGCGCATGTACAGTTTGATAATGACAAAACCTAGAAACGGCAAGAACTTTGTTGATAAGCTAATAATAACGGACGGTAAACTAGAAATACATAAAATAGATTCGGTTTTACATCGTTTGAATAGGAACTTAAAAGCATATACTATGTCACAATAGAACTTTCTATAACAATATCGTTACACAGCACTGTTCTATACCCTGTATTACTCTTCATTGTATAATAAAATAAGTATTTCCTATTCATATGCCGGCTCCCCTTCAAATAATTTTGAAATTTTTAGTTGGTTTGGAAAGTATTTCCTACATAATAATTTAGTTCAATAGGAAATTAATCTCCGATATACGTCGTTTCGTGTTACGTCTCACTTTTTGGGAACATAGGTACAACGTATTTTGTGGATCTCCTATATTTCTATTTTATATCAGCTTCGTTATTGTTTTTAATTAACTCTCTTAACCTGTGCAGATGTTTTTACTTTTTCCTTTCACATCCTCCTCGGTCTTTTTATATTTTTTTAAATTTTTAATTTTAAAAAGTTTCTTCGTCGATCTATCCAAACTCCCAGCCATTTTAATTGTATACTTTCAGTATTTTTGTTTCTCTTCCAGTGATATCTTCAATTATTCTATTTATGTTTTATTTATAATCATCTCCTTGTTTTACAAATCATTTTAAAAAATCTTCTTTTTTATGTTTTTGGCTCTTTGTTGCTGCTTAGGATTCGCAAGCATTATGCATTATGTTAACGTTAATTTAACCATTTGTCGGACTACTTCTGCTCTCACCTCTTTCCAACTTATAAAAATGATGTTCTTTGCATTAAAGAGTCTATCAACTACAATTTTATTAATTTCGTCGCTAAGGGTTCTTTCGCTGAATAGATTTCTTTTAAGGTTAAAAGAATTAAGTTCTATTATTTATATCACATTTTATTTCAATGGCTTTTGAACCTGATATTTTTTCAATGAACAGTTCATTTAATCCATTTTTACATTAAAGTTTTCTTTGAAACATATTTTAAATCAAAAAGCATGTGATCTAGGCCAGGGGTCCTCAAATGTTTTGAGAAGAGGACCACGTTTGAATATTCTATTCGACTTTTAAAAAAACTTATATTAAAGACTGAGCACATAATATTTTTCATAATAGTAACTTTAATTACTAAGTGGAAGGAGATTGTGTCGCGAGTGTAACATCTGAACGCATTACATACTATACTTTATTTACAATCACATTTTATTGTAATTTTATGAGATGTAGGGTGAGAAACACACCCATGTGATACGGTAGCTAAGCGTCTAAGCGGTGACTGTCATGACAATATGCCTTCTTGGCTATAAAAAAAATGATCTTGTTCTTATCACACCGTTTGGGGGCCGAAAATTTGTAAACTCTTTGGCTTTTCATACAAATTAAATTCAGTTACGTTATTTTCACCGTCAGGTTTCCTGGTCAAACGGTGAGCTACGCTCTGTCTGGTATTATTCTTGTAATATATGTCTCCTTTCTAACAATTTACGTTGCAACAAATGACATCGTCTTCGAGTGCCGTTATAGAGATGCAATCATACTTGTTTAAACTAAGCACGCAATTTGTAATTTCCAGAAATCAATTCCAAGATAATAAAGTGATGTGTGCTCGTCAAGTGAAGAATTTATGATGGAAATAATCGTACTTTTGAGTTCGAACATCCGCTTATAATGTGACAAGTGTTTGAAGATACACAACAATTGCAAAGGGTTGCGACAATGTGTCATAAACATTTGCTTATTTATAATGTGCGTTTGTGTTTTACGATGCACATAACTTTCCGTTTAAGTACGGAATTGTTAGTTGCAATATCGGTAATGACCACTAAAAATAATAAAATTGTTATGTCTGCTTATTTTATTTCCTCAAAGGTGCGTTAGGCGTAAGAATTGTATTTTGCGGTTGACCAACTTTTTACCCATTAATAAATTGTAAACCTACATTAAAACTAAACGCATGCGGGGTAAAAGTATAAGCTACATCAACATTGTACTCACATTTGATACAGTAATGCAAATTTACTAACAATCTTCATTAATTAGTTGAAATTGGAGCTAACATGTTAAAAAATGATTTGAATTTCTTTAAAAGAGAGATTGGTATTGACTAGAAAATTTTCCTTTTTACTTTTTATGATAGGGGAGAGTTACCTAATATGTACCTGTCACATTAACCGTACCTGTTTAATTTTTTTATTGCCATACATAACCGACCTTTAATAATAAATAATGATATAAATATATACACCAAAAATCACAGATTATATCTTGTTTGTGCGTGCTACAAACATTTTTAAAAATGAGGTACGATTGATATCATTTTTGACCAGGTTATGTAGCTGATAAAATGATAATATAACAATGTGATTTTCTTCTGTCTTCTCATGTTTATAATAATAATAATAATAATAATAATAATAATAATTTATTACTCTTTTTGACCATACATAAATGGTATAAAACATGTCAATAAACACAACATTAAGTACAAAAGTACCTAACGAACAAGAAAGACAACATAGGACATTTAAATGTAACATTTCCTTTTCTAAATTAGATTATCACACAAGAATTCTTTAATGTTGTAGTAAGCCTTCGAAATCAGCAGTTTTTTTACTTCTTTTTTAAATGCTAAAAGATCTAGCTTAGTGAATTTATTGGGCAGTGTATTAAACAGCTTGGTACCCACATAGTTAGGAGAAGATTCAAATTTTTTTATAGGATATTATGCGGTCAATTTATATGTATATTATTACAAAAAGCGTTAATCTTATATCGATATGTTTATAAAATTTATCATAAACTTCTAGATCGTATCTCCACCAGATCTCTTTTAATGTACCTACCACTATTCAGTTTACCATATTTATCTTGTTTATATTATTGGGCTAAATATGTGCTTTGTCGTGCAAAAACTGCGGCTACAGTTTATTTTTATTTTTAGAAGTGCTCAAGTTTTTCATGTATGCAACTCAAAATATTTCCTTATTAGACATTACCGCTAGAAAGCATTTCTTAGAAAACCAAATAGGTATACAATACTTGTATGTGTATACAGACGTGAATACTGACATAGTTATATTGCTATAGTGTTGTTATTTAAACTTTCTACACGGAATATTTAAACGTTACTATCATTATTTCCATCATCCAATGTTTTGTTTTTAATTAGTTTTTAACTCCAACTACAATTGTTGTAATAACTATCATTATCATTCCGTATCTGAATAGGTCTTGGTGACTTGTCATTGAGTAATGTACACTTGTAGGTTGCCCATTTGTCATTTGATGGAATTTACATAAATAACTGTTATGTCAATGATTTTGTGTATCATGCTCAGTCGAAAATATAAATTATTCCATTAATCTAATATTACCTTAACGAAATACATTTTCACTTCTACAATTAAAATCTTTATAGGTATTCATTTATTGTAGGACCAATTGAATAAAATATAGGATTTAGTAATTAGAGATATCAGTTAAAAAATGATCCGAACGGAGTATTCAAAATAGTTTTTTCAATCATAAAATGTCTTACATGAGTTTTTAAACGATACTGGTGCAACTCTACAACAACAAAAACGATTATATAATGGTTTCAATAACATTAATAAAGTTGTTGAAATAATACGAACAAAATCAGTATTACTTTAAAAGTAAAAAACATCGATATCTGCTGTATTTACATTTTCTGTTACGTTATGATATTACATCAAAGGAAATAGGTAGCTACTAATTAAAAATAATCGAGTTATTCGTTTCTCTGTAGGTACACTTATTATAAATGTTGTAAATTAATTCCATTCTGGCAACTTAAAAACGCCCCGGAAATTATTTGAGGACGACCCACAATTTTTGCATTAAAGACGTATTTAAAATTGGCTTAATTACGTTATTTCTATAATTACTTCATTAATATTATATACAAGGTGTTATCTGTTTTTAACCTGACAATATTTCTCACCAGATGATTTACTTAGAAATAAAGTAATACTTATTTTTATCCTAGAGAAAATTGTTTTCATGCCAACATGTGCGAATAAATTTTAATGCATGTATAAGAAAAACATACCATGTAATGTTTATAGCACTAGTAATAAATATGAGTTAATTCTTAAGTACTATCAATGTCGTTGTATTTTTCTATTTTCATTAAAGACATATTTGCATATTTCGTAAATGTTGTACTAATATTTTGTCATAAATCTCGACATTTTTATAATATTTTTCTTGGTTCTATGGAAGCATTTATTAGTACAGTGGTTCCGAATCCGTAACCTATAGCGTCATGGTCGTACTACCAGGTACATATACCACATACAAGTTGATGGTTCGCCAATAAAGGCTTGCTAAAATAACGTTCCATAGGCGATTACAAAAAAAACAAGCAATTCAAAATACTTAAAATGGTTAAAAATATATTTAACATATACCGGGCGTCACACGTTCATGGTACACCCCTTTTTTTCTTCTTTAGTTTTGATTTTAAATAAATGATATTTTAGACATATGATATGTGCAAAAAACCTGGCTTTTTGAGCCGTAGCACATATTTGTTTCACTTCCGGTTTCGCCGGAAATTACCCCAACTTTGTTATTTTAAATGAAACACCCTGTATATCTTTACAACTGCACTATTTTCGTTAATTTTTATAACCTCAAAATTTTTTTAAAACAAAATTTAGTTTTTTATTAAGGGTGCCGTGACCTGCACAAATTGATTTTTATTATGTCAACAATTGTCCAAAAAACGTTTTTGTAAATTTTAAATGACATTTAGGTTACTTTATTAGGCTTTGAAAGTTGAGGAATCGGTTTTTTGACAAAAAGTCAATTTTTTTAAATGGAACCCTGTTGGTACTAAAAAAATTTTGAGGTTATAAAAATTAACGAAAATAGTGCAGTTGTATCAAAAATCACTTCCTCTTTCCAAAAATGTAAACATATACAGGGTGTTCCATTTAAAATAACAAAGTTAGGGTCATTTCCGGCGAAACCGGAAGTGAAACAAATGTGTGCAACGGCTCAAAAAGCCCGGTTTTTTGCATATATCATATGTCTAAAATTTCATTTATTTAAAATCAAAACTAAGGAAAAAAAGGGGGTGTACCATGAACGTGTGACACCCGGTATACGGTATCTACTTCATTTTTCCATATGCCTACTACTGATTCCACACATTTTGCGCACTTTAGCACCAGCTTGTTTAAAAACGTGTAAAACTACACCGCCAATGACTTGAATTAAGCAATCGCCATTGCGTCAGCTCTTTAACTTTGTTTCATCTTCACTTAAAACGTAACACAAAATTGATCTCCTTCATTATCATAACGTAGGAAATATTGTTAAGCTGACATAAGTTATTTTCTATATGCATCGGATAGGTATTTTTCAGGGATAAGGAGTCGGAGTCGGGAGTCGAAGAGTCGATGGTTTTTGGAGGAGTTAGGAGTCGTAGTCGGTAAACTATCCATTACCGATAGTTGATTCAGTTTTTATCAAAGATGAGAACAGAAAAAATTAATACAAAATAACAATATTAAACGAAATTTTTAAGGAAAGGAAATGAAACTGAAACTATTCAATGGTGGTTTTTACCGGTTTTCCCTAATGTTCTCCAGTGTAGTGCATTAATATTGGGAGTCGGAAGTCGAAGTCGGGAGTCGAAGTCGGGAGTCGAAGTCGGGAGTCGAAGTCGGGAGTCGGAGTCGGTTTTAATTTTTTTTTTAAGAACGGAAAAGGAAATGACTTTGTTTTTTGTTCAAGAACGGAAACGAAATTGAAACTATTCAATATCGGTTTTAATCGGTTCTCCACTGTAATGTATTAATGAAGAAGTCAAGAGTCGGAGTTGGTTTTAAATAATAGCGAGTCCGGGAGCCGAGAGTCGGCAGTCATTTATTTTTCTACCAGTTCCCTATCCTTGGAATTTTTGGACCTATCGGATACACTTTACACAGTTTCTTATACCTCAGTCTTTTCGTTTTATTGTCATGAAACACTGAGTGTAAAACTTCTGAAAATTCACTAGCAAGCTCTGACATTGTAAAACGACGATTATCGCGAATTTCGTATCCAAATTGTATGTCACCACAATCAGTGGCGTACGCAGAAAAATATTTCGGGGGGGGTTATTGTTTTAATTTGCAAAAATAATACTGACTTATTTCAAACGGGGCATGGTAATGGTAAAATTAGAAAATGATCTAGGGGCCAAGACACAAAAAGTGAGTTTAATTTTCAATGTCAAACATACCCAAAAATAGCATTTATTAGTAAAATATACAAACATATAGGTAATATATTATTTTAAACGTATTTTATATGTTTGGAAATGCAGTGATTATAATTTCAGTCGTTTTCAAATTTTCGGGGGGTGATTTATCCCCCTAATCCCCTCCCCTGCGTACGCCACTGACCACAATCAGTTAGCAACTGCGCTCTTCATCACAGATATTGATGTGCTCTGTTTTTAAAAACTGGCTCCTTAACCTGACCTTACTATGTGTAGGTGTAAGCAGTGGTGAGCTATGAAATTTTTAACAAAGGGCTCGCTCATAGTTAAATAAAAACAAAAAAATAATGTCGATTATATGTTGGAAAAAAATGGCTTTTTAAATTCAAACGTGAATAATCGAGTGATTGTACATAATTCAAAAAATTCTATTGTGCAACGGGTTATTCTAAATTTAATCGTCATTGCTTGATAGGCTGATAGCAGGGGTTTGGAGCAGTCCAATTTTTTAGTTGCTCCGCTCCGCTCCGCTCCGGCATCAAGATGCCTGCTCACGCTCCGCTCCCGCTCCGCTCCGCGCTCCAAATATTAATAAAATAATTTTTTTATTTAAAAATTTGTTTTTAAAAACAAAGCTAAAATTTTATGAGATATGTGGAAATGGACCAAAAATTACAATATTTGACCCTAAGAAACAAGTGAAGTTAAATAAATGAACAAATTATTGATCTTCAAAAGTTAAAAAAAAAAATCTTTAAAATTTCTCAAAATTCAAATACAAAATAATGAAAATTAATATTCAGAAAAGTTACATTATAATAATTTTACCTCCAAATTAATCAAATTTAGTTTATTTATAATTTTATTAAATACTATAACCATGAGGGAAAAAAAATTTAAAAAAAATATTGTAGTTTATAATAGTGAAGTGGAGCAGTGGAGCAATCAAAATTATTTGCTCCGGGCTCCGCTCCCGCTCCGGGCAAAAACCCATTGCTCCACTGCTCCGCGCTCCAGCTCCGCGCTCCGCTCCAAACCCCTGGCTGATAGGCATGATTTTGTCGCTTTACAAATGTATGTAATGACAATGATTTTAAGATATATTTTTTCTTGAGAAAATGGTTAACAAGAAGAACAAGGGGCTCGCAAATTAAGGAATAATTTAACAAAGGGCTCGCGCGAGCCCCCGCGAACCCCCTACAGCTCACCACTGGGTGTAAGGCCCATTAAGTAGAATTGTTCTTTAAGGCAACTTACACTAGAAGTAAAATTGTAAACTAACTTGATTTTTCAGTGGTAAAATGTTATATTTTGTCAGCTATTGGAAATAATTTAGAAAAAAATAGTAAACATATTATTACAGTCTACTTTTTTGTGTTGTTTATTAAACCGCAGACTGAGCACATATACGTTACAATGCTAAAATTCAAACCATATTCGCGACCTCTAAACATTGGCCAAATGACAGGCACAAATCTTTGTATAGGTGGAACAAAATTGGGTTACCCATTAAAAAAATAAAAAATAAAAGCTGGCGCTAGGGGGGAAGCGATGGCTTAAATTCCCCGAGCCTGGGGGCTCGGAAATCATCCCCCAATTACGCGCTAATTAACCGTAGAAGGACGGTACTGAAAATTGTAAATTTTTCCCCCAAGCCCGGCAACGCCTCTCAACGGCCCTGAAAACTACCCCAATGTGTCAATATTAAGCCAAATACTGTGAATCTGGTAGGGAAGAAACAATATTAATAAACATTACATACGCCCCTATTCAGGTCGTAATTACTTTTTTATCAATCAAATTTCATTGTGGTAAATAATGTTGTAATTTTTTAAAATATTAATTGTTAATAAATAAATATGTAAAAAAAAATCTGTTGTAGAGGATAGTTCCAAGATGTTTCAACTTTTTTCGGCATACAATTTTATCAATCCCGGTGGTTAAGGCATGACCCGTTATGCAAAATTTGGGCAGCAATATCATTTTATCTAAAGCGATGAAGAAGTTAAACGCAATTTATAAAAATTGCTGTGAATATTATGATTAAACAGCGTGCCGGAAACTTACAAATGTCTTTTCAGGCTAGTCCGCCCCTGCGATGTTATGCATGTAACAATTTCTGCTCGTTTGTTACCAGCAAAGCTGTATGTATGCCAGCTTCATAATTTAATCAAGTTGCTTTATTCATCTCTAAATTATTCAACGTACGTATCTATTGCTAAGTTGCTTTAATGTAATAATTACAATTTGAGGCACTCACCACCGCTACTAAGTCGTCATTACACGTTCGCCGCCATCTCATTTGCGTATTTATGTTCTAATATATCAATTCATTTACACTTTGAACATTCAAACGAATGCAATTTGGAGAAATGGTCTTTTACGCCTGTCACGAACTGTTTTATGTATTCGCACGACTAATATATTACGGCAATATTTTAGAAAATTAAATTAATAGCTCGAGGAATCTGTACGTTTATTAATGATGCATGCACTAGAAATTGTGATTTAAAGAAAAATCGTGTGAAATGATTCTTTTTGTGCGGTATAGTTATAAAGTTGTTATACTCGCATTACCATAATTATATCAGCAATGATTTCATTAAAGGCTTAATTAGGTAGCAACCAATGGCTACAAAAAATGGGTTTAAAAAATATTGAAACTCCGAAGCACATATCAAATTTCTGATGATCTTTTAATATTATGAACACATTAAGCTGCCTGTGCGTATTACAAAATAGTTACTGAAGACCAGACGACCTAGTATTTCCGCGGGCTTAGATGCAAACAAGTTTTTTTAAGGATATATCGCATATTACAAAATCAACTAATAGGTGTAAATTGTTGATCACATCCAAATCACAACAGAATTTTACAATGAGCTTAGTTTTTCGCTTTTTCGTGAGAGTAGGGTTACCAGATTTGTGAATATCGTAACCCTGACAAGAGGGGGTATCTGAGCCCCCCGCCCGAAAGGAGAATCGAGGAAATTTAAAAAAAAGTTAAAAAGACAATTGTAAAGGTATTTTAAATCAAGATAAAAATTCTTAAGGGGCTTGATTGCACCTCTTCATGATAAAAATGCTTTAAGTTTGCACCACCTCCTTTGTACCTTTTACTGAGCGCAATTTCCTAGAAACCTCCACACGATGTCAAATCATATAAGCCAATTTCTCTGTTGACTACAATATCAAAGTTGTTCGAAAAATTAATACTTAAACGATTAAAACCAATCATTCAGAATGCATCACTAATTCCTGATCATCAATTCGGATTCAGACCTAAACACTCAACGATAGATCAAGTACACCGTATTACCGATATAATAGAAAAAGCACTTGAAGAAAAGAATGTCTGTTCAGCGCTATTTCTTGATGTCGCACAAGCCTTCGACAAAGTGTGGCATGAAGGATTAATCTATAAACTTAACAAAATATTGCCCTACCAATATGTAAAAATGTTAACTTCCTACATTTCTAATAGACTTTTTAGAGTAAAACAAGGAGAAGCCTATTCAGAATTGCAAGAAATACAAGCAGGAGTGCCACAGGGGAGTGTCCTTGGACCTGTCTTGTATCTACTCTACACCAGTGATATACCAAAACTGAATCAAGTGAAATTGGCTACTTTCGCGGACGATACAGCATTGCTGGCAACAGGTAAAACAGATATAATTTCCAACAAAAAACTACAAACAGCTAGTGATGCCATACACGAATGGACCAATAAGTGGAAATATAAACTAAATGAAACGAAATCAGTCCATATCAACTTTACAAATGAAAGATTGAGAAACTCTCCAGCAATAACAATCAATGAAACCATTGTCTCACACGCAAACACTGCAAAGTATCTTGGTATGACTCTTGATGCTAAATTAAGGTGGAAAGAACATATTAAGAAAAAAGAAAAGGAGTTTAAAATTAAAACCGCACAATACAGATGGCTTATTGGTAAATATTCCAAACTGTCATTATACAACAAAATTTTGATTTACAAACAAATTATTAGACCTACATGGTTGTATGGAATACAACTATGTGTGCAAAAATTACAAATATACGTAAGATACAAACTGTCCAAAACAAGGTGTTACATGAAATGCCTAACGCTCCCTGGTTTGTCAGAAACGCCGACCTTCATCGAGACCTGGGTATCTTAACCGTTGAAGAAGAAATCAAAAGATTTGCAAAGAAGCATGAAGTCAGGCTTCACCTACACGAAAATCCAGAAGTTCTCCAGCTGCTAGACAACCAAAACCTATGTCGTAGACTGAAGAGAACCAAACCGTTCGAACTTCCCAAGTGATCTGTGTAAAAGCAGAGTATTGTGCAAGTGTTAGTGTATTTATTTCCCTAAGAATAACAAAGACAACTAAAATACGTCGCTGGACTGATTTTAGCTAAGTAACTTAGATTCAAGATTTAACAGATACAAACTAATGGTTGGTCTTACTTCTAGACCAGTTTTTGTGTTCAAACACCTAGTGTTTTAATTAAATTAAAAAAAAAAAAAAAATCCTACAATTTGTTTTACTAGTTTTTGTAAACCGGAATATTCGGCAGTCCTAAAACCTCTCTTCGAGACACAGAGATCTGGGGCTCCTAATTGGGACAATCCCGAAAAACCGGGACATCTGGCAACCCTAAGCAGGACTGTCGAAAGGGGGGAGCAATGGGGTAAAATTTTCTGGGCCCGCGATTCACAGGGGTCTGGACATCATCCCACAATTTGTTTTTGGTAAATAAATTTACTGTAAATTTAATGTAAATTCTTCCCTCAAGCCCGATCACCTCTATTGACGCCCATGGCCCTAAGTGTGACTCACAGTGATCACTGATCAGTGTCTTGACAGAAGATTATTTTCATAAGCAGGCTGACTTTTAATAAAACACATTTTAAAATAAGTCTCCCCTATTTGCAGCAAATTAAATCTAATTAAAACTAACCTTAATTTTTTTTTAAATATCAAGCAGTAATGTATTATCAATAATCTTATTTTAATTAGTAAAATAATAAAGGTCACAGTGTTAAACTACTACAATTTTTTTACTACTTACAGTATCCTCTGACCAAAATAAATGAAAATTTTGAAAAGGAAATTGCATCCTAAGAAATATTAATGTGCTGAAATCCATCTGTAGCAATAAAATAGTGACATTCATTTATTTAAACATAGTCCAGATTCTAAGGTATATGACAAATTGCATTTTTTAAATAAAAGCCACATTTATTTACACTATTAAAAAGACAATTTAAAAAAGGAAATACATAAGCTGTTTAATTACGTTAAAGCGCTATGATTATCATTTTCAAACATGTAACTTTGTCCTTTTCTTTTAGAATCTGAACTATGTGTAAACAAATAAATGTCTATAAACTGTTTACTAACTAATTTTTCCACAGCAATTTGTTTCTGTGAAAAACTTCAAAGGAAATATTTGAGATTTTTATAAATTGCTAGTGTAATAATTATTTATTCTTAATTTTAATTTTCATCGTGGTACCTAATTTGGAACAATTTTTTGCAATTTCTTAGCAGCTAAAGTCTTTCTGCAAACCATTTAGCCGTCTTACAATTGTTAAACTTTTTATCAAAAACGGTAATTTTCTAAGTAAACTATCTTTCTTTCACTTTGTTTCAAACAAAAATTCATACATCATGAATGTCAGTTAAAGAAATTTTTAAATCACTTTACGCTGTTTTAACATGACATAATGTTAACAATGTAAATTACATTCCTGTTCACGTGATGAAATTAACTATTATAGTTAAAACTATCAAGCGATATAAGCAGCGAAGAGATGTTATTAGAATGAATATAGCCATAAGATTATACAATTATACCAAATTTGTACACACTTTCACGACTCACGATCATTTTCTTTTCTCTGTCATTAGGTGATATGTACAAACTGTACTTAACGATTGAGCGATCTTTTTTAAAGGCAAGGCACAAGATGTCAACATAATACTTTGACATTTGCTAAATAAGCAAGTAGTTTGCTAAATAAATCGTCGATTGAAAAATGCGAATTCGGTTATTATAGTTTTGATAATTAACACTCAAAAACTATTTCTAATTGTTTTATTATGCCACTATTCATTTAACAAATTATAACAAGAAATATGTTTAAAATACTCTAAAAAAACGTTAAATTTGGCTCTCGTTTATGTTTATGACGTACTTTTATTTAAGACTAAGTAAGTATGTCCACTGTGACGACATCAAGCGAGACTTGAATAGCGCACATGTTAAAAGTATTAAATAATTGGGGTATTATGCCTTATTGCCGAAGATTATGCATAATTACATAATCATCTGTATGTTGTAAGTTTATCGAATCCTCTGAAAATTAAGAATGTGTAGCGGTAACTGTCTTGCTGTTTTAGCAGTTTAATCTGATTTGAATGCAAGTGGTCATCGTCTAAAAATTTAAAAAAATCTTAGTTACACTCTACAATAATATTTAAAAAAATAAATAATTAAACCTACATAAATAACCTTACAATTTTGTGGATTTGTTCAGTTTGTTTTCGGGTTGGAACCGCGTTGAAGGTTTCTTCTTGAAAAACGACGTTTCGTCCGTTGTTGGGGACATCTTCAGAGTTGTTCGTTTAATGGTTAGCAAAAATGTAACAGAAAGAATCAGCAAAATTCTCCAAAAACATGACATTTAAACATCATCAACAGATCAACACCCATAGAAAATTATAATAGTGTCTACCTAGCGTCTAGGATAGTCTCCGCTTTAAACGAAGGGGGTTTATAAAGCACTCTGCACATGCCGCAAGGTCTACATTGGATAGACACGAAGAACACACACGCGTATTGGTAAACACTAGACTAAAACACAGCTCAATCAGCACTAGCTTGACAGGACCACAACATCAAATTCACCAAAACCGAAACCGAAGAGGCTAATAACCGCTAAACTACACGCTCCAGTGCTCGTCACACATCATCTACTACAGCCAATTCTAAATAATCTGAACGCAGGCAATTCGCCAGTTGCTGTTTAAGCATTAAACAAACAACCTTAAAGATGTTCCCAAAAACAAGAACGAAACGTCAATTATAAAGAAGAAACCTTTAACGCGGTTACAACCCTAAAACCAGCCTTATAATTTATTAAAGAACTGACGATAGAAAATATTTGAGTACAGTGGATCCTTGAACTTCGAACAGTGTGATGTTCGAACAACTTGAAACTCGAACAAAACATTCGAAGTGCAGTTTTAAAACTCGAACAAAGAATCTGTTTTTTAAGCCTTATGTATGTACTATTACAAAAAAAAACATTCAATTATAAGCACTTAAAATGTTTTATATTGGGCAAATTTTGAGGGTTTAAAACGGATTAATAAAATGTACATTATTTTTTATGGGAATATTTAACTCAAAAAGACGAATCATCTCCGGGAACGGATTGTGTCTAAAGTCCTAGAGTCCTCTGCATTTCGTAGTCTGTTTTTTCTTTCAATTTTAAACCTCGTTAATACACCAACATCTGCAACTTCTACTCTTTTGACACTCATCTTAACAACATATGCGATAAGTTGATTAATTAATATAATTAAACAATGGAATAATATTAAAATAAAGCGGGTAATTATTTAACTTATGCGTTTCTGAAATCTCGTACAACTATCTTGCCCCTACGCCTTCTACATACTAATCATGTAATTGAACTTAATTTTCACGTCCTCCCTTTTGCGTGAAACAATAACAAGTAGATCAGAGCCGTCTGACGTCGGAAATGAGTGACATATGAGCATCGCTAAACAGCTGAGCAGACAGGATGGCCAAGCATGCTATGGCCGATTTAATATAACAAATGAGTGTCTCTTGGCGGCCTCCGCCGACTGTCTGTATCTCACCGACTGTTTCTTGTTTTTAGACCAATTAGTTGAATTATTATTCAAACTTATCGTTGGAATTGAACGCGATTATATCTATTTAGCCACGGTTGGAAACATTTGAAGCACGTGTGCTTGTTTAAGGTCTGAGTATCATCCCACTCTGCGTCCATTTGCATTTTAAAATTAAAATCTCCCAGCGAACGTTGTTAAATGAAATAAAAAAATAATGTAGTTACGGTCGACATGAGACTCTAACAAGCACAGCCAACTTATATTTATCCCGTTTTCAGGTAATTGTCAGATAATGTTGACACAATAAGTGGTGGCAACCAAAATAGCATTTTAATTAATTAGTATGTTTGTTAAACCAATTATACATTAAAAATCCATGAAGTATAGGCAATATAACGACAGCAGAACTGCTTTTGATTTTAAAAATTATGACCTATGGTATAGTATAGAACAGAGTTTCTTAAACTGTGGCTCGCGACCCAAAAGTGAGTCGCGAGAATTTTATTTTGCGTCGCAAACCATTTGAAACTAATAATAAAGTTTTTATTTATTTAACCAAGCAAAAAATCAATATTTTATTCATTTTAAAGGTAATTTTTTGTGTAATGAAATTTTGAATTTTAGTTGATAAATAAATTTATTAGCAAATTCGATATTTATTTTTTTTTATAATTATAAAAATTACAAAAGTTGTGAATAGTTAATATTATCATTTTTAAGTGTCAAACTTTTTTGGGTCGCGACAATTTTTTGGATTGGAAAGTGGGTCGCGAAGAAAAAGTTTAAGACACTGGTATAGAACATCTACATATGACTTCCAAAATTTAAAAAAGTGGGACATTACGTAACCTTAACGTTATTTTGAAATTTAAAAAGCAATTTTTATTTTTGTTTAGATCATTTACCTTAAAGTTACCTACTTAAAGTTACTTCTGATAATGTTGTCAAATATTGCAATACAGGGTGCGAGGAGTTCCATGTATGTACATTAACAACGTATTTCGCGCTACCATTATAACCGCTGATTCGATATAACGCGGTTTTTTTTCGAACCCTAAAAGCGTTAAATATTCCACGATTCAATATAGTCCGGTTCTACTAGTAGAAAACAAAAGTGACTTTAGACGACTCCATCACAAAAAAAATCAAAAATTTCAGAAGAGCCAGAACCTTCAACAACACAAAACTAAATTTCTCAATTCTGTGTATACTTATGAACATGTGTTATGTTTAGGATTAAATGCATGTATATGCAAGTTTATAGAAAAATAATTTAAAATTAAAGTAAAACTTGTTTATTTTTGGTCGCGTGTTTTCCTACCTATCTAGGGATAGTATGTAAAATGACCCCGTTTAACGCGGTATCGCTTAGCGCTTTGTCTTCAGAAATCCATCCTGAGCGTTAATCGGGGTTTTACGGTACCTATGTCTTGATTTTTATTAGTACTACCAATATAATAAAACCGGAAATATTTGTGTCATGGCTAGTTCAGATTTTATAAAAAACAAAATGATGGTCGATTTTTTTCAAATCAATAGATTTTTAAGATCTTTCTATTAGCTTTAAATTTTATTGCTAAAAATGTTATTTTATAATTTAAAGCACTATTTTGATTCGAATCAGCTCCATCTTTTATTTTAAGAGATCTATATAGCAACTATTTTTATCATTAATAAAACATGTTTTTTTTTTGCAAACAATTGCTTATAAAATCACACAAATTTTTTTAAAAAGGATTTATTTCGCACAAAATTAATTAAGAAAGCTATGCTTAAATAGTATTAAAAGTTTGCCACCTTAGTCTAAAATATTTTAAAATACGAAACGACAGAAGTTATACAGACATTACAGAATTAATAACAAGAAAATATCAAGGGCGGTGAGCATCAATTTTGATCGTGTGATAGATAATTGCTATTTTATTTATTATAAATAACAAGTAATGCACGAGAGATTACCGCGTTTTTTAATCCAAAGCGAACGTAATGTAATAGAGAGATAGTTCGTACAATATTAAACATTATTTAGTTGATATGATCTCTCGCCGCAACACCGGCCTTTGTGGTACTTGTATATTGCCACTGTGATGACCCTACCTATCTGTATTGAATATTTTAATAAATTTATTTTTAAATGTAGACGTTTTACAAATACCATTTAAAACGTTACAATAACGATTAAAAGACGCTAGCAGGACAAAAAATCCTTTTTAACGACCAAAAATATACCATCTTACACAAAAATGGAATAAAAAAGAAATGTTTGTACAAAAAAATTATTAAATGAGAAAGTTGACAATTTCTTTAAAGGTTTATAATCTCTAGTAAGCGTAATTCAATTGCCGATAAGAGATCAGTCGGTACTCCAAGCACTAAATTTTATATTATATAAGTACCAACAATACCAACCTATCATTTGTTCAATTTTAGGATTGTAATTGCTGGAGGAGAGTTGCCAAAACCGTACTTTTTAGGATATTTTATAGTACCTAGTATCAAGTTTGTTCCAGCAAAGCTAGGTACGATCCGATATACGATCAGTGTATGCGCAGTATCGATATCGCGTTGCAGCAGTCTCTGATAATTCATCAGACGGTCAATCGATTGTTCCAGCATCGTAAATTCGTTTGTGAACTATAAAACAGTACATGCACAAAGGCAAGAACTAACGCTGGATTTTTACACGCTATTTACAACTAACGTGGTCTCAGGTAGCTATGCATCGCTCTCGCTGTCCTATGTACTGCTCTTTTTAAATGTTTACACTTGCGTTGCTTCAATTTCTATGAATCCAATAAACCAGGTGGTACGCGTACCATTCGTGGTACTTAATGATTAACGATTTTGCCGCTTAGTTTCAATAAACATAACTAGAAGCGTAACTAAGATTATTAATTTAACGCCCCTAGCGCTTATTTCAAATTCATCTTTTGGCAAATATTTGCGAATTTGGTGTCTTCTGAGTATCTTTTGACAACTGTCCCATTGCCAATAATTTAAATTGGCAGCGCGGCGGAGGCGAATATGTGCCGTATCATGATAGGTAGAAAACATTTCTGATACATAATTAACTCATTTTTACTGCACCACCGCGCATATGCATAAACCAGTTCATGTATCAGTACATGAATTAGTACAAAATGCACTGCTGGAAAAAACCTATTATACATATTTTCACTTGATGCTAATTTTCAAGCAAATTAATATTGATTATAAAACCTTAGGCGTCCATAAGAAAATCTAATTAGCCGCGATTGCATATAAGTTAAATCTGGGATTAACCGCAGAATTAAACCACATTAATCCTAGAACTAGGCAAAATCGCAGCATAGTTGGAGCTGAAATTGCCTAGCTTTAGGGATTAAGTTGTATTTTAACACCAGTGCTATTTTATGCAATCAGGCCTTAATGTTTAATACACTTTTGCTTACAAGTTTAAACTTTTACCCATAACTAAATAATGTCTTATAAACCTTTTTGTATGTAAAAGGTACGATTAAGTAACCGGTTCCCTAAATCACACCTATCAGTTTCCAAAAACATAAGACGGGTATAAAAGTATCAAAGAAAAAAAAATCGTCATCAATTTAATATTGAATCATAATATGAACGAAACCTATGTCTAGGTATAGTTAGTCCATTTTGTGCCAATTTTCGTTTTTACTTTAAAACCTCTTTATTTATCATTACATATTACATATCAAGTTTTAATATTATATTGAGAAGGTTGTGGATATTTTCAACTGTTGCTAACGTGCAATTTTCTAATCCACTGATGTGTTGCCAGTAAATAATTTACGTACTTACTTACTGTTTTTAAATATCTGGCGATTTATTTGAAACTTAGACAACAACGGTACATGTTGTGCTTGTTATTCATGTATTAGGTTTGCGGGGTTTAATTTAATGCCGTGCGCTCAGCCATCTCTAGTTGGTTAATAAGGTCTGTTAGGTTGATTTTGGAGTACCGCCAGGCAGCTGTCGAGTACTAAGTTAGCAAATCAGAATACCTGTGTCTTAATTTTAGAAAGCTATTAATTATAAAAGGTAAAGAGATTTACTGTATTCATCAAATATATTTTTAATGGAAGCCATTTTCAGCACAAGCCGCTGTCTCATTATTGTGCTAATTGCCACCTAGTGTTTTTCTAATTTTGTAAATCGTAAAAATGGCGCATTAATCTGACGAGGAAAAATAATAAATTGCCTCCAACTGTTGCTCGTATATATTTTGTGCTAATTGATTTCGTAAGCGTGTAAAATATTTCAACTTTGTGAAAAAGTTAATTGGCAACGTTATGCAATTTAGTTAACATAAATTATACACTGTCTTATTTTTATAACTACTTATCCACAAATTAGTTGGCTAAGCTAGCATTTGCTTATTTTTTGTTTTGTTTAAGTTTTTTTTTAGCAACTAATAAGTTGTATTTAACAAAAACAGATAAACGATTAAGAGGACCAAGCTGATTTTATTGAGAATTTAAAAAAAAAAACTGTTAGGTTGTAAAAATAAGATACGCACTTTCATATTATTTAATTTTTAACTCGTCATTTGGAGTCAAGTTGATTAGAACTAAGCCTATTAATTTCTTGAAATATCTGAAAATAGTACAGAAATGGAATTTAACCTAATAGGTTTTTCGAATTATGATTTATTATGATTTTAAAAAGGTTTGAATGCATGAAAAGTCTTATAGCGAACAAGTGCCTTCCTTGGTTACAATTTACCGCTGATATAAAGAATTCAAATGCAAATGTAATGCTTTTCAGCATCAAAAAGTGACAGAACGTCCTCCTAGGGCTGTCCCGGAAAAAAATTTAATAAAAATATAATTGAAGATGCCTTTATTATCATCTTCAATTATCTTGCGGCAATAAAGCATCAACTGAATTCTCAGCTTTTAGAACACGATAATTACATTTAAAAACAGCACCAAATTTTATCCAAACCTGTGACAGGCGACGAATCTTATTTTTCATTTTCGTCTTCGATATAGGTATCTACCCACTAGAAAAGTCGTAGAGGAATTAACAGAGATGAGCAAACCTCGACGATGACCAAAAAAAAAACAGGACAATGGAAAAAGTAATGTATACACTTTTCTTCAGGAGTAGATACAGGTCTACTTAACAAAATTATTCTAAGATGCACAGAAACAATTATTATAATGAAATAGTACACACAAAAATGTTTGCCTAGCCTCAGTAGAATTTCAGAGAAGATTATGTTCCATCACGAACATACAACATCTTCTCATATGGCAGCTTCAAATTTCCGGTTTTTGACAATGTGGATCTCTTGGTTTTCGTTATTTTTTTGAGTTAAAAAAAGTTTGTGAGATATAATTATAACGCTTTGCATGCGAAAAAGACAGTTGTCGATTGTTTTGCAAGCGTTTCAAAATAAGACTGGTTGGAAGTTTTTAAGGAGTGGAAAGTAAAAATACTGAAGAGTATTATTGCGGAATGAAACTTGATTTCAACATATTTTAAAACATCTTAAAAAATATTCAATAGGAAAAAAATATAATTTTTGATTCTTAATAAATTTAGCTTGAAACAACAAAATTACAATACTGCTGATAATTTATTATGTTTAAAGTTATTTGTTAACTGTATACTAAAAACTTAATATTTTTGTATTGCCATACTATCTTAAAAACTTGCTTAACTTGTGAAATTAGTTTATAGAGAAAATAGATTTTTGCTTAATTTGTTAGTGCTTCTTTAATTCATTAAGTCATCAACAAGAGATCACAATTCACAACTCAGTAATTCTTGATTGTTGATTTGCTTACTGACACTGGGTGTAGGCTATCCAGTGCCAGATTTCTGTATAGGCTGAGTAGATCCGGGTCTAGGGCCCCGTGTCCTAGGGGGCCCCACAAGGCCCTGATATCGATATTACTGGACATTTTCTCCGATATATTTTTTTTTAACTCACCAGTTTTTTAGTAACGTAATTTTTTTGCTCACCACCTTGTACCAAGTGCCCATTCTACCTTTCGGCCTAGGGCCAACGACAACCTAAATCCGGCACTGCCTACACCAGAGCTCGCAAAATTACTTTGAATAATTAAACTATTACCTATTGTAAAGTTTCTTTAAATGGTTAACGTCTAGTTTTTAAATATTTTTAAGCTATAATTAGTTAAAATGTTTTTTTTTTGCATTAAACTATTCTTCCAACTAATCTTCAATTTCCAACTTTATAATATTTCAAAATTATATTTAATATTTTTACTTTATCTAAACGGTACGAAGTATTTTTACTTTTAATTATTTCCTGTTCTTTATTTCTCTCCACAATTTTAAATGTAAACGTCTTATTAACATGTATACGTATTCAACATGGCGAATGCGGTATAACATCAAAGGAACACTTTTTAGGCACTAGTAAACAAATTAATTAGCGCCTCTTTTACGGTATTTTAAAATGTAGCGCCATCAGCTAAGATATAGTTAAACTAAAGCGTGCTAGAGCAGGACGCTGTATTGACTTATCCAGGTTACAAACCAACACATATTTTCAGGTATATTTGCAAGCTTTCTAGAACATAGTTTGGCTACATCAGAACAGATGTCACTTGTACAACAAAAACTGGATTTTTTCTACATATGAATAGCCAATGGTCACCCAAAATTTTCTTTGGAAGTTACAAAAATAGTTAAATAAAAATGCTATATGCTATGAATTATACTTATCCTGATTTAAACTTTATAAACAATTCAACCTGAAAGAAAGTTGCTTAAATTGATTACAATTCTTATTTTAAATTACACGTATTTCTAATGTTTTTTTATGAGAAATTCAGGGAAAAAAATTACGTGTAATTGATTGATTATACCTGTTCAATTTTTAAGTTTCAATATTTTTGACTTTGGACTTGAAAATTGTACATCGCAATTGATCTTAAAACAAAAATTACCATGTGACAATACAATACAAAAATTTTGTGGTAAACACTAGGGCGGGCGATATCGAAATTTCGATATCGAATATCGATATCGAAATTGTATCGATATAATTATATCGATATATCGACGTTTCGGCACTGGTTTTATATAGGGTAGTAGGCTACTTATTTAAGTCAAAACCTTGTGGTTACAATTTTTTTTGTCGCAATGTCCCATGAAGGAAATTTTTAAATCTGGTAACCCTGTGCAAGAGGGGGTTAGGGAGGGGGTCGTAAGCATCACCAACAATGTGGATATATTAAATCAGGGGTGTAGGTAAAGCTTCGCTGGACGTGTGTAACCAAATTTATGAGACAATTCTTATAAATATATTTTGATAAACCCTACAATTCGTCTTTCTATATTAAAGTTGGACAAGTAAAAATTATTTAAAAGGCTGTTACCTTTATTAAGAACCCCCCCCTCTCTACGCATGAGACATACTGCCTTCGCCACTAGGTTCAATGACAATTTTGATCTTTTTTAGCAGGAATGTCAACCACGACATGCGGGCCGGGCCGCATGCGGCCCGCCAACCATTAGTCTGCGGCCCTTCAAAATTGGTAACCATAAAGGGTATTTAATCCTAAACAATGATGGATTTTTTCAATTAAAATTATACTAAAATGAATTAAACATACATATTTTTAAAAAATTTCATGTACAATCAGTTTTAAAAATAACTACAGCTCAACAAATTCAACCAAATTTTAAAGTTTTTGTTAATGAAAAACGTGGCCAAGTATCTTAAAAAAAATGATTTGATATAATTTCATTAAATTAATGTTAATTTGCAAATAAACGGCTTCTGTACTTTACATTTATTTTTGAACGTGGTTGTATTTTGTCATACGTTATTTTGTATGTGCAACTACAATGTGAATAATAAAAAAAAAAATGCTTCCTCTTAATTTGACTTTTTTTTTGTACCCGTTGATTTGATCTTTAGTAGATACGTAATGTAGTCTTTGGTGGTAAACAATTTTGACTTGCCTGTTTTAAAGCAATAATTTTTGCAACAATTCTATAGCTTCCATTGACAAGCGAATCCAAATTTTATAATCTAGTACCACATCCCTTGATATTGCAACAGCAAATGTACCCTCTATTTTGAAAGAACTTGGAACATTTTAGGAAGAGATGATCTGCACTTGTAATTATTGGATTGGGTGTATCCCTGAATGACGAAGAGCGATCAAGGACGAAAAGATCAAGAAAGTGCTGATAGGGGTGATGCACAAGCATTTAAAAGAACAAAGTATTTTGTTGTACTGGATCCTGGATCCCAACTTAAATCCCAACTTCACATAGTTTTACACGCTTAAAGAACATTCACTATTTATTTTCACTAATATTAACTTGAATCAACAAAAAAAAACTCAACGAATAGTTAAAAGACGTAACAACTTCTTAAAAAGACAAAATTAATCATATAAAAAAGATTTATAACGCGACGTTTAAAGATTTTAAACCAAGACTAACTTTATTAAATACTGTTTATGTACAAAAAGTAAACGTAACGCATCAATATCTCGTCTTGTGACAACTTTACAACAAAAAGTTTCAAATAAAAGTTGTTTGGGGTTCAACTATACACAGCGTTTTGTTTTTGCGCACGGATATGTATGTTTATTTTTTTGTTTTGTTTAATGGAACACCCAGTATATTTTATAATTTTTAGATTTAAAATTATATAGGTTTCATGTATCTTAAATCAGTCGTTTTTGAGATATTTAAGTTTTTTTTAAATAAAAATATTGACAGAAACAGGAATCTCAAAAAATAATGATATTTCACAACTTGGCTATGACAGAACAATTTCTTTTGTAGAACAATGGTGTAGTGATTGCTGACCCGGTCCATTTAGTCAAACTTCAAACACGAGTAAGTCAGTCTTCAAAAACGAATAAAAAACTACTATATTAAATACATAAACCCTCGATGTTTTTGAAAGAGAATACAATTTCACATCTAAAAATTATAAAATATACTGTGGTTCTATTAAAAGAAAACAAATATGTATCGGTGCGCAAAAACAAAATACTGTGTACAGTCGAAAATAATTTATGGTTATGTAGAAAATGACCATAAACAACTTTTATTTGAAACTTTTTTTATAAAGTTTTCACAAGACGATATATTGATCCTTTACGTGACTTTTTGTACACACTGTATATTTTAATTTCAAAGTGTTTTCCCCGAAAAATGTGCTTTAGTCAGATTTTTTTACACAGTACCTACCCGTAACAATCGCTAAAGGTGCTTTTAGTAAATTTTCAGAAATAAAGAGCTTCAGTACATTGTCAGTGCTGCAGAAAATGTTAAACGGTTCAGAGTTGCTATCAATTCAACATGACCAGCAATGAAAATTGTAAAGTGAGAAAGTGGATTTTGAAATAAATATTTAAAAAAATTCCTTGTAGTTAATGTTTG
Organism: Elmis aenea; assembly: GCA_947652605.1. Classification (NCBI taxonomy): domain Eukaryota; kingdom Metazoa; phylum Arthropoda; class Insecta; order Coleoptera; family Elmidae; genus Elmis; species Elmis aenea. The sequence goes on along the minus strand of OX393579.1, from coordinate 31,797,399 downwards.
TAGATATCGTACTGTAATTTTTTAAAGGTATGTACTGTGTTTGTTGTGCGTTTTATAAATATATGTACCTATACTTGAAGTTGTATATGTCTTTGTTTAGCCGCTAAAAGTGATCTGTTATGTTTTAGGTAGGGAGCCCGAAAATTTCTCTGGGCGGCCCTGAAGATTGCTAGTGACGAAGAGCTAAGAGTATGGAAACTGGCTAGCATATCTACAAGAGATCCTAAATGAAAAAAGATTCGTGATTTTTAATAAGTAATTAAAAAAAGTGATTTACAATAAAAATATAAAATTAAAATAAATTAAATATATGAATGAATAATTACATAATTAAAGTCATTATCATTTCTTATTGCAAAATGTGAAAAAAATACAAAAGCTTCACTTTGTAGCAGTTATATGGCAATTATTTCTCTAGACTAGATAATAATTCGCTTCACAGGCGGATATGCAATAATACGAGATGAACTGCATTTCATATTATTTATACATAATTACAACAAACTTAGTATATAATTTATCTATCTCTGTTGTTTATCTTTCGTTAATTTTATATTTGCTGCAATTATTCAGCGTGTGATCTTCTAAAGTGATGTTCTTATACATTTTAAATCGTGTACTATCATTTTATTGTTTAATCACTCACGTACAGTTCCAAAGAGCTTAAGACAACTATAGGTATATAAATAAAAAAATATGTATAGACTGTAGGAGCGGCATACTAATGCAGTCAGTAGACTCATGCATATTTTATTAGGATTAGTTTGTAATTTCGTATTTACATTTAGCGTTAAATTTAAATCTAGTTTGACTAAGGATTGTGTTAAAAAACTTTTATACGATCGTAAATTACATCATAGAACGGATAAAACGTATAACGCAAGATAATAAAATAAAATTACAAAAAAATGCCGCCCCTATCGGCGAAAGAATTTAAATTATTTGATCTGTTTTATCGGCCAGTTAAAGAGCATTTACAAGTTATTTTGGAAGTATTTTGGACCCGTTTTCAGACTATCACTAGTCACTACTTCTATTGATTGTTGTGGGTTTAGATTGCTAAGTTATTTGTTCCTTTTTTGGTCTGGCGACAAGAATTTGTCACGCGATAACACTCAGACAAAGAAATTGCCTTTCAAATAGTACAACTGGCTATTACTGCATAATTATTGACAGAAAGCAGTCAATTATCCAAAAATTATTTGGTAAGATTTCAACAAAATTAAATTTAAAAAAATTAATTGAGAAGGAATTATATTTAGCTGAGACCAACAAAATATTTGAAAATGATTAGATTCTCAGTATTTTTGTACAGGGTGTTTCGACATATTTGTAAAGTACCTCAATACCTACAAGTTAGCAAAAATCTAATTTGAGTCTCTTAAGTGTAAAAGATAAAAAATACCGTATTTACTTGAATGCAATGCGCACCTTTTTTGGCCATTTTGCGTCGCGAAAATTAGAGTGCGCATTAGATTCGTTTGCAAACTTGAAAATCATAGCTGATCACAACTGTTTTTTAGTGCTCTCTTTTATTTCAATAATATAAAATATAAGAACTAATAAGTTTATCAAGGAATAGTGTTTTTTGTAAAATTGAATTCGTAATAAAAACTTTTTTTGGTTTAAAGGTTTTGATTATTGAGGTGCACATTAGTTTCGTGTAAATACGATTCGTTATCAGATGTGTAAGAGATTTTAGTTATTCCACGTCAGATGGATATTGAAACAATAACAATTATAAAAACTGAGCAAATCTTTTTTAATTTCCAAATCGAACACATGGTAAAGGTTTTTGTTTTTGTGTACAAGTAGAATTCAGCGAAAAGAAGCAAAATTATAAATTATCTTATGAAAAAAAAAACAACTTCTTTGCCATTTATTAATATACAGGGTGTCCAAGTCAAGACGAATTATTCAATGGGTCTGTTATTAATTAAAATTTGTAAAAAAATCAAACAAACGTTGTTTGTAGTCATTTACTACATAACCTAAAATTATTGTCAACTATACACAGTGTTTTGTTTTTGCACACCGATACAAAACATTGTTTTTTTTAAATAGAACACCCTGTATATTTTGTGATTTTAAGATGGACAATTAAATTGCCCTTCAAAAAATTAAAGGTGTTTTGTATCTGAAATCAATTTTTGAGATATTTAAGTTTTTGTGAAAATATTGACAATGACAAACCTCTTAAAAAATATTAATATTTTACAAAGAAGCAATGTAAAACGCATTCGTTTGATGTGTTAGTTAACAATAGTGTCATTATGGTTGTTCACTGATTGAAATTTTAAAATAATATACAGGAGTTTCTTATGCCTGGTCCAATCGGCCAAACTTCAATGTTTTGTATCGGTGCGCAAAAACAAAACACTGTATAGTTGAAAATAGTTTAAGGTTAGGTAGTAAATGGCTACAAACAACTTGTATATAATCTTTTTGAACGTGTTTTTATAAGAGAGCTATCGAATAAGTCGTCTTCGCTGGAAGACCCTGTATATTAATTTTAGGGGACTTATCTCTAAAAACAAATGAGATAATCGAGAAAGTAAGATCTGTCTTTACATACTTAAGGTGTCAGGGTGTATGTTTTAACATGAAGAACTCGAAAACTAGAACTAGAAAAATGGTTAAATTAGCAAAGATTTGTGTTTTTATCAGTTTAGTAAGAAAAAAAAATGAATATGTTGAATTTGTATCTACTTCCTGTAATTTACTAATAATTTAATTAAAAACTGAAATTGAAATATTATCTATAACTTTCCTATTATTCACAGCCTCCTTAATTTATAAGATCAGATTTTTATTTTTTATAAACACCATGTTGGATTTTATGCTTCCAGTAAACGAACAATATGAACAATACAACAATACACGAAGAACATCATGTAGGCATTGAAATATAACCATTTATTTTTAAAACAATTCTATTTAATAATTAAAGCACAAAATGGTTGACTAACATAAAAATAAAAAGTTACATTAAAACAAACAAATACAGTTAACAACATAAAGGGTAAAATTATGTTTTTCTTGTTTATTGAAATATGAAAAATTAAAGTAATGAATGAGTTAAAATTCAAACCTTGTAAGACATCAAAGATAACGAATAAACACATTAAGATATGCATATACGATAAAATTAAGGATATGTAAATTAAGACACACATGAGCATTTAAAATTTGTAAATATATGGTTAATTTGTTTTTGCTAATTTAAAATAATAATGTCACTTGGTTTTTTTCGTAGATGTATGGGTACCTATTACTTTTGTTTATTTATGAATAATATAAAATATCATGATTAAAAATTTGCAGCAATAGGTAGATACTAGTTATGTTTCAATCTATTTTTACTTGTGCGAAATAAGTTAACAATAGCCAGCAACCGAACCTTATAAATCCCCAATTTTACAGTCTTATTGAAAGCTAATTGTTGGCGCACCCAAGGGACCATTCGGACATCATAAGTTCATTATAAGTTGATCAACTAACAGACGAATAAACTGTTTCCCCCGTTAGGAGCATCAGACCGAATCAAACTTGAATGGATTAAGGGAGGCAAGGGCTTGTATGAAGTCACATGGGATGAGCAAGTACTTGAATGAATCATTTTATATTAGATTTATTAAGATATTATAGTTTTACATAATGCCATGCCCACATTATAGTTGCGTATAGTAAAAATAGTTTCTATCATCTTAAAAAAAAAAAAAGAATAAGTGAAGGCAAACTTAGTAGGTACGTTAATCAGTTTTAGCAGAAAAAGTTTACTGAAAAGTCAATACGATTCTCAAAATTCGATTTTTTTAATTGGTGGAATTTAAATATCAAGTACCTCAAATTCAGCGTCTAAGTAATTAACGAGTTGTTAATGTCTAATGCTCTCAATAGATATGTTTTAATCTGTTTTAAAATACAGATACGACAAAATTTAAATGAGAATATTTGAAACATGTAGACAACACCTTTACACTGCTGTTATTTCAACTTCTTAATTGGATCCTCTTATATCTTTCAGTGTCGAGTTGTGTTTTCCTAGTTCTTGACTATCTTTCCCCATCCCTGTCTATCATTGGCCAATTGCGGCACATCTCTCCAGCTAACTCCTTTTTCTTCAAGTCTTTGCCTCACTTCGTTTTCCCATATTGTTCTTGGTCTTCCTCTACTTCTTTTTACACAGTATCCATCTTCAATCCCATTTTTGCGTACCTGCTTTCCAGCATGCGTAGTAGATGTCCCAGCCATCTTAATTGGTTTGTAAGGTTAAGTAAGATTAGATACGTACACTGCATTAAATAGTCGCGTCTTAGTTTCTTTTTACCTCTTTTTTATTTATCAAGCATTTATTAGTGAAGTAAAATTTCGTCTCCGCAGCTATTCTGCTATTCAGCTCCTCTTTCAATTTACTATTTTCTGCAATTATCGTTTCTAAATATTTGTTTACAGCATTTAAAGAATATTAGGAGTATAAGATAGAATGGAATTTATTATTTTTTCCATGGCAACGTTGATGTTTATCTAAAATTTTGCATTTTTTTAAAAATATTTTGCTTATTTTTGTACATAAACATCAAAATTCTGTATCATTGCAAAGAGAAAAAAAAGTCATATATCTAAGTCATCACCTACTAAGACTGCCATTTATAAAAGCAGTACAGTGAGCTCGCGTTATAAGCAACCCACGATATAAGCAACTCGCGTTATAAGCAACACTCGATATAAGCAACTATCGTATCAAAGTACACGATATAAGCAACTGTCAGTGTGACAGTTAAAAATACAAATATCTAAAATACTATTGCAGATATAACAATGAAATTATGTATCTGAGCATTATGGTATTTTTCGGATTCGATGGAAATATTAAGGTTGCAATGCGACTTCCGGTTCAACCGGAAACGGACTCAAACTTTGAAATTTTGAATAAAACATCTGTATATTTTTACATTTTTGAATGTGTCTTAAAATTTATTTTAATAAATGTAAAAGGTTATATGGGTCTAAAGTCAACAGTTTTCAAAATATTTACATTTTTACGAAAATTTTGAGTGATATAGCACTTTCAGTTTTTTTTTAACATTCAGGTTATTTAAAAGGGCAGTAAAATATCTTGTGAAATCTAGATTAACAATAGATTTATTAACAATCATTTTATTTTTAGGAGATTATTAATATACAGCGTCATTCAAAAAGTCTGCAACGAATGGAAAAGTTTTTTATTATTTTTTCTCAGAAAATTGTATTCTTGATAAAAGTTGGTGCATGGTCTAAAACTAATTTTAAGATGAAAAAAGTTCAATAAAAAATCATAGGACGCTAGATTTTAGCGACTTTTTGAAATATTCGCAAGAATAAAGTGCTCTTATTTTAAAAGAAACAAATTGTATTACGTAAGCCAGTGTTCTTCAACCGTATTTGCGGCCCCCTTTTCTGCATCAAATTTTATTGTCCCCTCCCCAAAACACTCTATTTGTTTTTATTTCTCAACCGTCTTTGTACTAAGTCTTTTATTTTACAAATGTGTATTTTTGTTAGTACCTCTTTTTGCCAATGTAATCTTAAAAATACATTGAAATCCAGCAGACTAAAAACCTATCGTATATGTGATTGCTGTCATTAATGTTATCGTGTTTTTTTGTGTGTTAATAAATAATTTTACTTTTGAATCACATTTTTTTTATATATTTCGTGGCGGCCCTAGGGACGCGCCCCACTGACGTAAGCCTTGTAATTATTAAGCAAAACAATTTCTTTTTTTAAAATACACTCCTAAATAGCTACATTTTGTTCCATTTGACCAATCTTGTATTTCTATTATTTACGGAAATAGCGAAAGTGCTATATCGAACAGTATGTATGTATATTAATTAGACTGCATTACATGGCATAAAAATAATTCGACGTTTAATGTATTTTAAATAGACGTTATTTAAGTTCTTCATATGGCAGTAGGTACATAGAATGTTTTTTTGATCATAATCTAGTATTAGGTGTTTTTATCTCTCTAGTCATGTACACGTTTTGTTGCTTTTGATAGTGATTTTTTCAAGTTTGTTATGATGAACTAACAACAAAAAATGTGGCTACAAATTCTTTACAGTTTTTTCATACTTGTCATTTTGCCCTATAAAAATTTAAAAAAGTATTGTCAACAAAGTAAATGTTTACGAAACCTTGTTAATATAAACATGTAGGTACCTTCCGATTTTTAAGTTTAAACCATGCTAGTGCCATCTTAAGGAATAAAAGTTGATTCACGCCGCTTTTAGATATTTTTTGTCATTAAGTGTAGCTTTTCTGCAATTTAATAATTTATTAGGTTTCTTGGGGTTGCTTCCAAAAAACAGACTAGATAATTAGGGTGATATTGACCTCTGGACAATTATTTCAGCGCAACATTTAACAGTACTTATTTAATTACCATTCCGTATTTTTTAAACACTGTTGCAATATTAAAAGGCACCTGATATTGCTTGCGCTATTTAATTGTTTGATGAAAGCCATGGGAAATAATTTCTAAGAAATTGGAGTGAATTGTACACTTAATGTTATACCAGACCGCCTTGGGTTGGTAATAGGGTATTTTTATGAGTTTGCGTAGTTCATACTTGAACGGAATATAATGCCTATAGGGACCTCAATTAAATTAGCGCCCTCGGTAAAGAGGCAACACAATACGTGTATCTTTTATAGATCAGTTCAACATGGAGTAACCACCACCGTTACAATACAGAATGTTTTGAACTAGGTGGATGTAGCTTTATTTTAATTTTCTTACAAAATTTTTGTAGAATAAGTGGTACTGGACTTTAAACTATAATATAAACCTGCATCACATATATCATACCATACGAGCGTCATTGCAAGGCTATACGATTTAATTTTTCTAGAAATAATTATAACTAAAAATTTCTTTTATATTAACATCAATAGCTAATAGTTTAGCTATTTTTCGTGCGTTGTATTATAGTGACTGAATGATAATTATAAATAATAGTAGAAAATAGGAAGTGTTTGACGAAACAACATAGTCCGGCACTGCAACTGATCGAAATTAATAACAATATCAAATAAATGTGTAAAAAATTGTGCATGTCAAATATTAGCGTCTGTAACACAAATAACTAACAATTTAATTTTTTTGCACAAAGACGCTTTGTTTAAATATTCATAGCGTTTTTTTTTTTATAGCGATGACAGAACATCGTCGGTGATTGGACATGAAGAAAATAACTACAATCTACCTGACAGCTGACGTTTGTATTTATTTTGAAAAGCATATTCAGAGCCTAAAAGTTATCTGCGAACAATGTTATAAATAAATTAAGTTGCCTATAAAACCAATAATCGACGAAATTTTAATCATCATTTAACATATAGACCTTATTATTTATAAACAATCTGTTTATACTGTGTGGCGCTGTGGATACATAATATTGTATTTTGTCCTTGCCTGCAAACGTAACTTACTATATTGCAACTATATTTAAATGCACTTTTAGAAAAAGCTATATATTTTTATTATTGTTGAGGGCGTAGTCAGTCACTATGTAACGTTACATTCTGCTCCACTTGGTAGTCATATCGGTGATAGAACTCGACTTCTGCATTAAATTGCACACGCCCTCATCTTTTGCTGATACGACTAACAACTTGATTATTTATTATTTATACCCTGATTCTTCCGTTGTAATTATTTTGAAAGCTTTTCTTGTTCTCCTATCCATATCTTATACATGCATTGTGTCATTATTACTAAAAGCGACGTTTAAATAAATTGGGTTTTAAACGAACTTGAAACAAGACTGATATTAGCATTTCCGTTAATGTGGACTGCTCACAATATTTTATTTCCGATCGTTGCTAAATATTAAATAATAGATAACGCTATGAAAATTTAAAACAATAATATTTAACTTAATTTTATAGTTTTTATTGTTAATAACAACTCAAAACACGTGTTATTAAACGAATAATCTAAGCTGAGTACCTATATAAGAGCACGAATCCTCTTTAAATTTAATTACAGATGATTTAAGAAGTGACAACTATATTATATTTCTTAACGGCGCCATGTTAACCTTTTTTGCTACTATTTGATGAATAGTATGGTGAATACAATCATTGTCAGATTTTAAAAAAATATACAAAAATACAGGGTGTTGTGATATAGATCGCATTATCGAACGGGATATTTCGGTCATTGACAAAGTAACACAATCAAAATGATTTGTAAATTATAAATCCATAATACGCAATAAGACCTTTTGATTAAAACTTTGTCAACCATGAGGTCTCTACACTTTTTTTTTTCTCTGATAAATTTTACAACGATATTATTAACATTAGTTTCGTGGTACCATCTATTATTTTATACTTTTGTTTTTTCTCTGATCATTATGACAGTTGGGGACAACATTAGAAGGATTTTTTTGCTGTTGCTCTGCTCTTTATCGACATTACACAGTTAAACTAGCATATTGGTAGGCTCGACAGACAGTTAAATCTAAAGGCGATACAAAATTTGCATGTAATATTTTTTCGTTTTGCAAAAATATGGGTTTTTTTTGTTGACGAAAATATTGAGACGTCAAAAATTTTCAGTTAGGTACATTTGACTAGCGAAAGAATTAGAATATTAATTTTATTACATCCTTTTGTAACGTTTTTATGTATGTACAGGGTGATCTAAATTCGATGGGTATCTTGCTTAATATTCAAGATAGAGAAACGGTTAAATCACCAAATATATGCAGTTTTTTAAGACAAACTTAGAACCGTTTTTAAAAATATTCTATCATTTCCGGTTTTGCAGTTATTGGAAAAAAGTGTTTTTTCGTCATATTTATATTGTCATAACTCCGTTATAGTTGCAAGCATAGAAAAAAATTATAAAGACTATTTTTGGATATTTTTATGTATTATAAAATTCAATAATACTAAATAAAATTTTTACACTCGCCGTTAAAAACTCCTTTTTTTCATTCCAGTTATACAGGGTGTCCCCATTATACACGGCAAAAAAGTATGTGCATATTCCTGACTGAAAATGATGACCATTTGTCAAATATTTTGTTATCCGAAAATGCTTCCTTTCAAAGTTAGACCTCCAAAGTTGCAAGAAAAAAATTCAAAAAATCGATTACGTCCTAGCCGTTTAAGCTAGAGCTATCAAACTTGGCCGAAATGTTTGGGTGTTTCCCATTGACTTTGTGGGATAATTAGAAAGAAAACACGTAATTGGAAGTATGATTAACAGGCAGGTCATCCGCTTACCATCTTCAGAATTTTTTTCTCTGGGATAAAATTGAAAATGTCATTCGTCCATAAGAAAGTACGACTTAAGAGGAAAAAATTCGTCCCTCTTTGTTTTTTGCTGTAAACGTAGCCGTTTTCGAGAAAATTAGTGCTAAAGATGCATCGACAAACTCTGTTTATACACCTCAAATATTTTTTTTTACTAAACTTAGTTGGCTAATGTCATGCTTGACTAATTTTCTCGAAAACGGCTACGTTTACAGCAAAAAACAAGGAGGGACGAATTTTTTCCTCTTAAGTCGTACTTTCTTATGGACGAATGACATTTTCAATTTTATCCCAGAGAAAAAAATTCTGAAGATGGTAAGCGGATGACCTGCCTGTTAATCATACTTCCAATTACGTGTTTTCTTTCTAATTATCCCACAAAGTCAATGGGAAACACCCAAACATTTCGGCCAAGTTTGATAGTTCTAGCTTAAACGGCTAGGACGTAATCGATTTTTTGAATTTTTTTTCTTGCAACTTTGGAGGTCTCTAACTTTGAAAGGAAGCATTTTCGGATAACAAAATATTTGACAAATGGTCATCATTTTCACTCACGAATATGCACCTACTTTTTTCCGTGTATAATGGGGACACCCTGTATAAGGATTGATGTAAGGTTTTTTAGTTTTTTTTTTTAAGAATAGCATAGTAGGCTGAGAAAAAAAAACAAGGTGTAAAACCTGTTAAAACTCATGTGGTACAAGTTACGAAGGTTTTTAAATTTGTTGTTAACATAAGCATCATAAATATTTGAATATAAGATAAACAACAATACAGAGTGTCCAGTTTAAAATGAAGTACATGAGTATCTCGGAAACCGTTAGTAATACAAAATCGGTTAATTGGGGAAAAAGTTGCGCAATTACATGCGTAACAATAATCCAGTTTTACATTTTCAATAATTCATCCTGTTACGTAGTACCACGATGAAAACGAAAAATGTACATTTTCTTAAAACCTCCATATTACCTTTATTTGAAAAGATTTTTGCGCCAAATTTTCAGGATCGGAGAAGGATTTTAAAAATGACATTAAAAACATTCTTAGCCTACTATGTTTCGCGCGGTCATACATAAATTTTGTTTTTTTTTATGGACGCCATATTGGATTTTTGCATTTTTCAAATCTCCATAACAAATGCTTTTTAACCATGTAAAGCATCCGTATATTTAACCTAGGGAAAATATGAAAATCTGCAAAATTAAGGTTTCACCACAGTAGGCCTTGGTGTCGTGATTAAACAATCGCAGCTACTATTCTGTCAAATAAAACATAGTTTTCTGTAGTGGTTCCAAGTTTTTAATGCATCATTTTTAAAATAAGCATAAATTAATATAAAATGTTGGAGTGCTTTATTCTCTGTAGGAGAAATTATATTATGGCTGTTAACCGACTTAAAAAGTCTCTTACCATTTACGAGATTCCTTTAGTGCCCCAACTGTTTGGCACGCCCTGTATATATTTAGAACTTATTTACCGCATAACATATTCAATTGAAAATGGATGTTTAATATAGGTACGTCGTTTTGCTATAGGCCGTGCACTTCAAGAACAAAACTAAAACGTATATTGAGGACACTTTATGTACAAATAAAATTTTCAACGGCTTTACATTAAATATGTTTATAAAATCCTTTATATTTAACAAATGCGGCAAAGTCAATTTAGTTTTTAAATGAAATTAAGTCATGCAACGTTTTATATAAATTAACATTTAAGAGACTACAATTTAATGGCTGGTAGACACAGAAAAAAACTGATCTTTATTCAATCGTATACCGATAAGATTCATTTACAAATTCAAATGTGTTTCCATTTTAAATTGATATTCAGTTGTTAACTTTTACTTTCAAACGAACAAATTCGTTGTTTGTCGTTTTATTTTAATTACATAAGTAGCCAACTTTATTAAGACTCGTTTTATTGCCGATTCTCGTTTGATTGCAATCAATTTTACATTTCCCACCCAAAGGTCCAAAGGCAGGACCCCAAACAGTATTGAATGTTAATCAACAAGCTATGTATGTATGTAACCAAATACCCGTGAGCATCAAACTGATCTCACTCCCACTACGACGTTTCGCACTCACCCCAATCATCAGGGATCAATTAAGTTCTGTCATTCCGAGGGGATTCTAACTACAGCTCTATTATGATGGCTGGTGCATCTGCTTCATTGTTATTATCCCTAGCAGATATTTGATTTTAATTCACTTACAATAGATAACGATAACACGGCAAGTATGCACCGTGTTATAACATAATACACAGTGTGATATTTTAAACAGATAATCGTGATGTTGATAGTTTAATACAGTTGTCAGTAAAACTATTTAAAAATTTCAAATGAGTGTTTTCTTCTGTAAGGGTAAGTTTATGGCTCGTTAAATGCAAGACGTTCTTTTATGATTCATGAAAAATAAGTTAATTTTATTGATGGGTATTTTATCAATCTTCTTCGACATGAATAATAAATTCTTAATCTTGCAAAGCAGTTATAAAGCGAAACAAGTTAGAAGTATGTTGATAAAAACCCAATAAAGGATAAAATAAATAGCAATCGTGGCAAGATAAAACATTCCCAACATTTACAGGTGATAGGGAGCAATTTGTAAAAGAATACGACAGCCCCTGTAATTTTCTAGAGCCTACTCGTTTTTACTACCCTAAAAATTGCACAACTCGGTCGTAAAATCTACAAGAACTTATGAATGAACTCAGGTATCAAAACAAATCACAGGTAGCAACGGAAATTGTCGCGACTGTCATTTAGTCTAGACAAGTCGACCACCGCGATGACAAATACTAACAATTAGAACTTGTGGTCAGTCACCGAACTATACCAACATTTGAAAATAAAATACAAACTGGATCGATATGTTTTTTAATAACTGGAAGTAATATCGTGCATTAAAACTTTTCCCATTTTTAACTTTTTTTTTGAGTTGTTTATCTGTGCACATTTAACCATGCAGATTGTTCCAAAACAATTTTTCTCTATTACTGTTTCACAAACTATAATAGATACGGTGCTGGTTAAATGGCACAAAAGCTGCCTGTGTAATAATACTTTTGTTTCCTCAAAAACTCCACAGCTTACTAGATAAGATCAAATGCAAAATAATCAAAATTTCTTTGAAAATTTATATTTTTTGTCTTATTTTACCATTAGGGAAAAAGTCTATTTAAAAAAAGACCACCTTAAGTAGCGCATCAGCTGTGATTCTGAAAAACTATCAGTCTTCCTAAACAGTTAGCTCAAGAGACGCTGCACGAATAAAAACCTTAATTAAAACAATGTTAAACTGTCCCTGAAATCGTTTTGTAAGTATGTACTTCATAATTACATTGTAATGTGGTTTAGATTATCAATCGATTTTCTGTTGCATTGCAAATATACAGTGTGTCCGAAACTCAAGATTTACCGTCCAAAATGTCTAAATCGTAGCAGATGTAAGGACGTTTAAAAAAAAATTACATTAGGCCGTTTTAAAAACTTTCATGGCACACTAGATATACCCACTTAACTGGAATACTACGCCTATATTTCGCATTTTAAATCATTTTGTTCTCTTTTTTGATTGAAAAAACTTATTAAGGAAATATCGAAACTAGTACAATATTTATTTTGATATTTCGTCCTTAAGGAGCAAAAACAATTGCAATGATGCTGTCTAAAATTCAAGTGCTATGAAATAAACTTTGCATACATGTGATTTTTAAAATAATTAAAATCTGGAGTAAAATATACATGAAAACAAACATTTCTGCATGTTTTATAACAGTTTTTACTTATTTTAACCGTTTTTTGCTTCTTTCGTCAATCAAAAATTATAGCAAAAAAATATTATTTACTAGTTTTTTGGTCATATCTAGTAAGCTATAATTAATTCAGCATCGTTAAGTACCGATTTTAAATATTTCATGACATAACAGTAGCAAAAAATTATTTTACATAATTGAATTGTACTAATTTTTTGAGTTATAGACACCAAAAATTTGAAATATCCTTAAAATATTTCAAATTATATATTATCTAATAATAGTCGAGTATTGAGATAAATTAAAAAAACTATACAGTTTTAAGTCCTCAATAAATAAGTACTTTGATTTTGCAATATCTTGTTTAAAAATTAGAGAAGAACAGAGTCTCGAAACTAGTGTAGATATTCTTCAGGAACAGATTGTTCTTACAAATAAGATAAGTAAGATAACATCAAAAAGTAATATGTGAGTCTTATGTATATTTTAAATACTATACAGGGTGTGTATAAATTGGCGGAAGCGCTACACGCCTACACGTGGTGATGTTCATCGTAAAATTAAGATTTTCGACTTGAAATTTTACGAAGAACATCGTCACGTGTAGCGCTTCAGCCAATTTATACACACCCTGTATAGTTATCGACGTTGCCAACGACACAGCCTTCTTAGCAATTGGTAATGACAACGAAGAAGCAGCTGCTAAACTTTAAGAAGCATGCGAGTAACTGATTTGACTAAGAGATGGAGAGTAAGAATCAATAAGAGTAAATCAGCGCATTTTCAAGCAGAATGAACATCAATAAACAATGCTAACATCCCACATTACGATACAGCAAAATGCTTGGGAATAAATCTGAATATTCGTCTCGATAAAAAAAAAACAAGTTCACCTTAAATACTAAAAAATGTTCTTTCTGATTGGAAGAAAATCACAATTATCTGTGCATAATAAGTTAAGACTACTGTATAAACAAATCTTAAAGCCAGTCTGGACTTATGTGTAGCCAAAAGCAACATAGATAAGATCCAGGTCTTTCAAAATAGAGTTCTCCGAGGTACATATTATCGATGTTTCATGGTACTATCGAAATGACCACCTACACTGAAATCTGAAGATCCCAACCGTCAAAAAAGAGATCAAAGAGGTTGCAGAAAAGCAAGAGTGAAGACTCCACACCCAAAGCAACACCAAAGTGCTGCAACTTTTAGAAAATGCTGGTTTGAAAAGAAGACTCGAAAGAGTCAAATTTTTGAACTTATGTACTGTACATAATACTCGTATAGCGATACAGTGCTAAAGCAGAGCATATAGTGATTCTGTGCAAAACACGTCAAACTTTACTTTAGGAACTATTTAACACCAATGGGTACATCTTAGATAAGTACCTAGTCTTTTAAGAAACTTAGATTAAAATTGTAGGTTAGCCACAGTACCATTTAGTAATTTAAAAAAATATATAGTTATCGAATGTTAAATCGACAATTAATGAAACTTTTCACCTCACTACAACGGCAAAAAGAAAACTCTACAACAGGTATTTGTGCAATTAAACACCCAATATTATAAACCAAACAAAAAACTTGGGTAAAGTTTAAAATTTTTGTAATTAAATTAATATCAGTTTAACAATATTACCACGACCATTTTTTATATATGATTTTGCGAACACAAACAAATAAATTACATGACAATATGCACTTTTCAGCAAGGTCATTTTTTGATCAATTGCTTAGCAGGTTTTTCCTGAGGACATTGGGGTCACCGGCAAGTGTAAACATTAAAAACAAATTCATTTTTTACTATTACCGTTGTCTATTAACTACCACAAATTACTAGTTAGAACGAATGTGAAAAATAAGGTCTATCTCAAAAAAAGTAAATAAATTTAAGAGTAAATCTAGCAACCAGAAGCGACATTTAACTTAATCCGCTGAGAGAGGCGCTGATCGGTGCTGTAATCGCTGTCCTTTCTCATTTCCTGTCCAATAAGTCACTCGACTGCTACTGACCGTCGTACCTTTCTCCAAGTGGTTTTTTCATTCGAAACCTAATTTCTTTCGTATTATCGCCATGCATTATGAGTTATAAAAGCTGTCACCTATTCGGCTAATAAAAAGTCGAACTTGCTTGTAACAAACTATTTTTAAATGCGAATGACACACTTAAAATATTTGTTATATATTATAAGTATTTTAAAAGAATATATTAAAAAGATTATAGTTTAGTCTCGCCTGCGCTTAAAAGAAAAATTATTTTTTTAAATTGTTGGCAGATATTCATTTTAACAATGCAGTTTTCGCATTTCATGCAAAATTATTCATTATCTGAGACTGTATAATTGCATATGATTTTATGGATCTCATGTTATTGTTCTATAGAGTATTCACTATTTCATATAAACACAAAAAGATTCTTAATTTTTCAGCCTCTTAGTTGTCGGCAGGGCCGTATTAAGTGTTTTTAGGCTTTCACTTTTTTTCGAGCCTCTTGTAGCATAAATTAAGCCCGTATGATTTGATTTTGAGCAGATTAGTAAAAAAGGAAACGTTTATTATATCAATTTACTTAACACAAAATACATAATATGTGCTTCTTCACCAGGTCCCTAAAAAAGCGGGTTCTGGATATTTATCTATTTTATCTATGATGCTATAATTCGGCCCTGCTTGTCGGTTTTGGAAGTTTTGGGCAATCAAGAGTAACATTAGCAAAATAATATGAATAAACGTTAGATGGAAATAAGTAGCATTTTTAGTCAAATTGAAATAAAGACTCTGAATCTTCAATTTTTGTTTTTTGTTATATATTGAAACAACTTTTTAGAGGATCAACAACCTTCTTTAATAATTTTAAAAATACATTTCATATTTACTAAATAAAAAGTAGGTTGCTTAGGTGAATTAAATACGTTATTAGCTTTATCTTAGCTAAGAAAATAAATTTGTGAGGTACCGCTCACCAAATATGTGTTAAATCAGAAATAAATACATTATACATACTACCTTTGCTAAACCAAAAATTCTTTGATTGAAATCATGCCTTTCTTTGAATAATCAATATTGCCAACTATTAGTAAGAACTTAATTAGGAATATTATTTACCTAGCCATGATAGAAATAACTGTGAAGCTTCAGCATATAATTTCAAACATTGCCAAAAGTCTTTCATTATCACATGCAGTGGCGAATCGAGGGAGAAGGGCGATCGACCCTCTCCTTGGACACATACTCCAAATATTTTTATCTTGATGCATCATTTACTTATAAAAACTTGAATGGTGTTTTCCGTGGAAAAAACATACAAAACCGTAAATTTATTCCATTTCCGGTTTAATACAATCTCGGTTTCCGGGTTTGGAACCGCGTCTTCTATATTTAGAAGTAGTTGACGTTTCGACCATTGTGTCTTGGTCTTTTTCAAAACGACTAATTTGTGAGGGATGTTGCTGGGTTTATATATCCAGCTTGTGGAGGCGTGGCGTTCCGCTTGATGGATTTGTTCTGACTCAGTGATTTTGTGATGACTGGTTTCCATATGTTTGGGAGTTGTATGCCTGTGTCTCTGTTGTAGTTGTTTGGGTTCTTGATGATTTCCAATGATTCTCGATATAATCTTGGCCAGAAATGGTTTGCGCGGGCCAGTAGTTTTGTTTCTCTGAAGAGGATGTTGTGTCCTGTACCCTGGGCGTGTTCTGCTACCGCTGATTTATCGACTTGTTTTCTTGTTGTTTGTCCTTCGTGTTCTTTGAGACGCATTTGTTTACTCCTGCCAGTTTGTCCTATGTATACTTTTCCACAGGAGCAAGGTATGCTATATATTCCCGCGTGGTGTAGTCCTGTGTCGTGTGTTCTTCTTAATTTATTCGAGAGCTTCAAAGGAGCGTTGAAAACGGTTTTGATTTTATGTTTTTGTAGAAGCTTTGATATTTTGTTAGTCACACCGCTGATGTAGGGCAAGTAAGTCGTAGCGATGTATTCTTTCTTTTCTTTTCCTTCTTTTGGCGTGGCATGTTTTTGTATGGTACGAAGTATTTGTTTACGCTGGTAACCGTTTTCTTGCAGGGCTCTCGTGACCATGTTCAGTTCTTCTTTGATGTTTTCTGGTGTGCATATCTCTTTAGCCCTATGTATTAATGTGTTGATCACCGATTGTTTTTGGGCCGGGTGGTGATGTGATGCAGCATTTAGATATCGGTTGGTATGGGTCGGTTTACGGTAAACGCTGTGGCTAAGTGTTCCGTTTGCTTCTCTTTTGACCAGTATGTCCAGAAAGGGTAACGCGTCATTCTTCTCTTCCACCATCGTAAATTTTATGTTCTTGTGTAGGTTGTTCAGGTGTGTTAGAAAATCTTGAAGTGGTTCTTTTCCATGTTCCCAGATGACGAAGGTGTCGTCTACGTATCGGAACCAGTGTTTCGGTTTCAATTTGCTGGAGAGTAGGGCTTGTTCTTCGAAGGCTTCCATGTACAGGTTGGCGAGTGCCGGTGATAATGGTGAACCCATGGCTGCTCCCGTTGTTTGTTCATAGATGCCTCCATTGAAGGTGAAGTAGGTAGATTGTGCGCACAGCTTTATTAAGTCGGCTAGGTTACCATCGAGGTCGTTAGCAACCAGTCGTTCCCTTGCCAATTCCACTGCTTCCTCAACCGGTATATTGGTAAATAATGACGTCACATCGAAGCTAATCATGATGTCGTTGTCGTTTATATTTAGCTGTTCTAGTTTCTGGATGAAGTGTGCTGAGTTACGGATATGGTGATCCGATTGTCCAATGAAATTCTTCAGTGTTCTGGCGAGGTATCTTGCTAAAGGATGGGTAGCTGATCCAATGGCGCTCACTATTAGTCTTAGCGGTACGTCTTGTTTGTGTATTTTCGGTAGACAATACAGTTTTGGGGTTCTGGATTCTGTCGGTATTAGGCTCTTGTGGTCTTCTGTTGGAATTGATGAGGTTTTCACTGCTGTCCTAATATAAGAGCAGCCACAGCACTCATCCTCAAGAAAGCCAAACCACCGAAACCAAACATGAGCAAAGAGGAAGAACGGGCCTTCAGGAAACTACGCGATAATCCGGACATCATAATTTTACCTGCCGACAAAGGCAATGCCTCCGTAATTATGGACAGCGCGGAATACAACAGCAAAGTTCTCGACATGCTGCAGGAATCGACGTACCGAGTACTGAAGAAGGACCCTACCAAGAACATAGAAAAAAATAAGGAATTTAAATAGATCATAGCCAACTATCGTTCCCATTTCAAAAAATGTAATTTTGTGTCATAACTTTTAAACAGCGAGCGTAAACAATTTTTTTTTAGGATAGTCATTTTAAGCATAAAAATATCTAGAAATAATTTTCATAAATATATTCGATATTTACGACAATAACGGAGATATGACATTATTAATATGCCAAAAAAACGCTTTTTATTTAATAACTCAAAAACCGGAAATGATAGAATATTTTTGAAAATGGTTCTGAGTTTGTCTCGAAAAACTGCACATTTTTGGTAATTTAACCGTTTCTCTATCTTAAATATTAAGCGAGATACCCATGCAATCCCATCGAATTTGGACCACCCTGTACAGGGTGGGGCACGGGTGCCCTAAAACGTTTTTATAAATTTTAGTTGACATATTGGCAATTTAAATCGACTTTAAAGGTTACAAAACCGGTTTTTTAACAGAGTAAATTCATTTAAATGGAACCAGGATGATACATGCGGTTATTTAAATAGAGCATTTTCTAACGAATATAAAAAAATGTAAACTCCATTAATTGATTTTTTTTTTTTTAATTCTGGTCAAAACAGTTTCGCTTAGGATAGTAACAGAATTATGAAAAATACTAAGATAAAATTATTAAAGAAACGGCAGTTTTGAAACTTTAGTCTAGGTCTAGGTATTCTTCAGCAAAATTTTCCTTTTACAAATCATGCAAGTAATTAATTATCTAAGTTTTAATTTTAGGAACACTTAGCTCAGTGTTTTTCAACCTTTTCAATGTCGCAGAACACTTTTAAAAACGCTAAAATTTCGCGACACACTGTATACAGGATGTTTGAAATTCGAGTCTAAGCATGGAGATCTCGCTCATTATTATAGCAAGAGTATAGATTTAAAATTGGCAAAGCTGTTAAATTTGGTGCTCATTAATAATCCGAAGAGATATTGGAAATATCTCAAACGGTACTCAAAAAAATTAGGAATAACCTGAAAATATGATTTTTGAAAACCACCACTCCTTTGGAGTATAAAATATTTCCAGTTTATACAAACATTGCCTGCCCGAGAAAATGTTTAAGCCGAATCAAATTGTTATCACTATTTTTTTTTAGGTCGATTCATTTTTGTTTCATGACAACAAAATTTTTTTACGGGCGCATTTTTTTAAATTTGCATAATCAAAAAGAATTTTTTTTTACATTAATTTTTGTATCACACATGGTATTTTACTTCTACATTAATAAATAGTTAACATTGCGCCAAAGGAAAAAATAAAGTTGGTTGTCATAAAATAAAAACGAATCGACTTAGAAAAATATAGTGATTCTGATTACCATGCGATTCGGCTTAAAACTTTGCTTAGGCACATTTGAAATATTTCATACCTACTCCAAAGGTATTATAGTCGAATTTTAAGATTTCTATTAGATTATTAATAAGCACCGAATTCAACAACTTTTCCAATTTAAACATATACTCTAGCAATTACAATAAGCCCCCCAAGTTTAAACTCGAATCTCACACAGCGTTCTTACAAAAACTGTTAACTTATTTTTTATTTTATTTTCCGCGACACACCTTAAGGGCACGTACATAGTGAGGCCGCGCTTCTCGCCGCGCTTCTCGCCGCGCTTCTCGCCGCGCTACTCGCCGCGCTACTCGCCGCGCTACTCGCCGCGCTTCTCGCCAGGATGCTAGCCGCGATGCTGGCTGGGATGTTCGCACCTCGCTATTCGTATCTGGCCAAGCAAATATTCAAACAAATCACGGTTTATGTCAGTTTGCGTTTTCAAGTTCATATTTTATTAAAATGTTCACGAATTCTGATAGTGATAATGAATTATTGACAAGTAATGCCGTCAAGTTGTGACGATCTGTCGAGCGGTTTTTTTGGGGTTGGTTGTAGATGTTCTTCACAATTTGTTAATGATCAATATAAACGAATAATGTTGAAATCTGTTTAATAATAGTACTAATAATAATAATAATAATAACAATAATAATAATAAAAATAAATTCTTATTTATATTTTAGATAATTTTACATTAATATGATAATGCTTATATTTATTTTTACATATTCTTTTTAATGGTTCTAACCCTTTGAGTCCCAATTTGTTTTTTTTTTCGTTTTTTGATATAATTTTTATGTATATCTTTAGATACAGTTGTAAAGAAGTCAAAAACAATATTTGAAAAAAAAATTCACGAGGGTGGACATTTAGGGGTGGTGGGACATATATGTCCTATTGGGTAATAGGAGTGCGATATATATGTCCCACCATACAATTTATTTCGAAAAAATGTTATATATGACAGGACGACAGGAGGCAAAACAATTTTTGCACAACGGCACATGTTATACAAAGCGTGGTAGTTTTTTTATCCTTCTTTTTTTTGGAGCAGTTATAACAGCTTCTCCTGGTAGGCCATTCAACTGGTAGATGATCACCTACATTTAACAACAACTTAGATTTGGTAGATGGTCTAACGTATTGCTTTTTACGAACGACATTCGCATGCTGTCTACCATAACTTATTAACGATTCAGCAAGTGAAACAAAAAATTCCAAAAACTTTTTTTTTTCTTTTCCTTTCCTTTCTTTTATTTCACGGAAAACAATCTGAATTTTGGGTTGTATTCATAAAATTTATCCGAATAATGTTTTAGTTCTTCATATAAAAGATAAAATTCACCAAGTTTGGTGCGTTTTTTATTTATAGGATGCACACTGCATTCTCTAACTTTTCTATTGGAAAGTAACCACCACTTGACGGCATTACTTGTCAATAATTCACTATCACTATCAGAATTCATAGTAAACATTTTAATAAAATATGAACTTGAAAACGCAAACTGACATAAACCGTGATTTGTTTGAATATTTGCTTGGCCAGATACGAATAGCGAGGTGCGAACATCCCAGCCAGCATCGCGGCTAGCATCCTGGCGAGAAGCGCGGCGAGAAGCGCGGCCTCACTATGTACGTGCCCTAAGAATGCAACACTCAGGTTGAAGAAATACACTGACTTAGCTTATAAATTATGTATATTAAAATTTATCGTACAAAATTTATCGTATAAAATTTAGTTATCAGATGTCAAACAAAGTGAGTATTAAAAATACCAAAAACAGGCATCTATTAACATTTAATTGTTAAATATTCATAAAAAAAATTAAATATTTACAGAAAATACTACAAACCTCAATGATTTTATTAAAATATAATAGAAAAGAGAAAAACCAGAAATACGTTTTTTGTGCTGTCAACATGATAATTAAAATAGTTATTTATAAGATTATAAGAAACATTTCTTAAGGATCAGTTTTATTAACTGTAAATTATCGGGAATATTAACTCTTGTTTAGTTTTCTTTACCTCTCTTGTAAAGGCATAACGATATGCATAACAAAAAACGTTGCTCATGAAAATATGTATCGGTTAAAAGAGGAACAATGAAAATTTATCTGTCAGTATTATTATTTTGATTCTTTTCTGGTTGTTAAACAGATCTTTTATTGTAATAAGTGTTTATTTAACTTTGCCAACATGTTTCGTCGGTCAACTTTTTACCGACTTCATCAGCGATTGTTAGCTATTGCTACACAAGGCAAGTACAATTACATATCCAATAAAATTTTTGTTCAACATCACTGATAGTTGTAATCTTGTAATTGTATTTGCTACATGTAAGAATAGTAAACAATTACTGATGAAGTCCGGAAAAAAGTTGACTGACGAAACATGTTGGAAAAGTTTATTAAATACTAATTACAGTAAAAGACCAGAAAAACATTGTTTTTTTAAATATTACGCAACATTATTATTATATTTATTGACATTGTTTATTTTATTAAAGCAAGTTATTAATATAACAGCTAACGTGATAAAATAATAATTAAAATAATGCAAAATTTCAAGTTTCAACAGTAGATATGTTTAATAAAGTTCTTATCGTATGATTGTATTCCTGTGCTGTGTTTATTAAATTAAATTATTATTATTAATTATCGGCAAATAAAGTAACTACTTGCGGCTATAGACAAAAGTTAGCTTTTAAATTAGAAAACTAAGTAAGCTCGACTATGACTACGTAAGTCACCGCATTTTTATGAAGAAACCTATACTTAAGGGGAACTTTGACCACAATGTACGATTTAATAACAACCGCTGTAGTTATATTTGACTGTACAAGTTTTAATGGACGGTAATAAAAAAATTAACCGCACGATTGATATTTTACCTCTGGTAACTAACTTTGATCTAGGTGAGGAAAAAATATAACCTGTAATTTAAAACGAAATGACATTTTCTGAAATCACGCTCCCTCTTTTGTTTTAAGTTGCCGATTAGGTTTTGTTTGCGTGAGTCCGTGGCCGAATTGGCGATATCCTGTCACAAAAGGGTAATTATCTAAAATATACCATATAAACTTCCACAAAAAGTAATTTTGTTGATTTAACTTTGAGTTCTGTGAAAGTTTTTGTTAAGTTGTATTTAATGTCGAACTTTTTATGTAATTACTTGTTTTGAATTGTTGAAATCCCACTTATTTTTTTTTATCATGTGATCAACTCGTTTACTTATATAAGAAAACCGTGTTATAGTTGCAAATATTTGCTTTATTTGTATTAACTAAACATAATTTTTAATTGCAAAATTTCAACCCACCAAAAAGTTCTGTTTAAAAAAACAAAAGGGGTCGCACTTTTCAGCCCCTGTGAAGGTGGGAGATGATTGAAAATATTACCATGGGAAACCTTTTAAGTATAAAAAATCTACCAAATATCATTCTCCTACATTCATCCAAATTTGAGAAATAAAATAAAAACCTAATTTACCGCTCCCCTTTAGGAAGGTGTAACCCCCCTTAATTTTCGATAAGGAATCACCTTTCGAATTTTTTTGCAATATTTAAGAAACACCCTGTATAAACAGAAAAAGCATAAACAAAAAAAATATTTATAAAATGAATAAGACATAATTTTTTTTAATAAATTTAATCAGGAAAATTCTAAAAATATGTAGGTAGAAAAACAAAAGCAAAATAATAACACATACTTATTTTTTTGGTAGGTAAATAAGTTCACAAAAATATGAAAATATATGGATTATAAGAATTATAACGTTAGTGAGGTGTACTGGTTGTGTCAAATTTTCGGCGATTTTCCCAAAATTTGGTTGCCACGCAGCTAATTGGCAACGAATACCTGCTGAAGCGTCAAGCTTATTTTTGTTTGTTTTTGTGTCGCAATATTTGTCAAAGCTCACAAACGGCAGAAAGAAGCCTTCTCCCTGCTTTGTTGGCTATATTTTAAAAAGTTTGCAGTAGACCAGCTCAAAATGATTATAAAGATCCACAAGAAAATTTTTATTGGTAAGTCATATCATAAGAAATATCAATTAGTTCAACTTCTTTTTTGTAGTTAAGATAGAACTATTTTGTATTTTAGAAAAACGGTTGGCTATCCACCTATAATTTTCAATTTCAATTTATCTTGAATCCTCTCACCTACCGGTCGCTAAACTACACCCGATATATAGTTCAATTTTTTATAAACGGTCAATAATTAATTATTAAAAATAAAAAACAATAAAATTTGTCATTTTATATTGAAAGCCAGACGTACCTCTAGGGGTACTGGTTGAGAATGGTTAAATAAAGTTACCTAAAGTAACCCCAAAATTTTGGACACACTTTATATTATTGTGCCTTTTACTGACTGTTTGGTTGATAAAATTAACAGAAAAAATAGCACATCAAAGATCCAGGTACATATCCTGTGCGAGGGATAATAGTAATTTTATATTTCTTTTGCGGCGGTGTAGGTGGTAAGGTCAATCAACTATTTGCCAGGTAAACAAAATTATGTACTTTTTTCTATAGTTTTTTTATTAAATATAATTATACTAAACGCATCTTTATAAGACCGTTTTCTAAGCAAAAATAAAAACGCTGGACTCAAAAAAAAGCTTGTCGATCTCAAACACTGATAGCACCATTTTTTACAATCATAACAGTCTGCATGAATCCGCCCTTTCATAATGACACATTTTTGACAGCGTCGCTTCAGTTTTGTTTTAGCCTC
The DNA here is from genome assembly GCA_947652605.1 of Elmis aenea. Classification (NCBI taxonomy): domain Eukaryota; kingdom Metazoa; phylum Arthropoda; class Insecta; order Coleoptera; family Elmidae; genus Elmis; species Elmis aenea. The sequence goes on along the minus strand of OX393579.1, from coordinate 31,773,003 downwards.
ATTATAAAATGCTTCATTTTAGTCATCAAAGTGATTACAGCATTTTTCGTGTTTGGTAAATTCAGCACGTAACGTTTAAACACTGATAAATTTTTAATGTGAGTAATTATATTATTAATTTTGCTGACATACTAGATACTAGTTATAAGTTGTCCAATATTATTTATATTTCAAAGTTTTTTTCTGAATATTTTTCAAATTTAAAAATTAAAATAACTCCCAATGAATACTGTATTTGCAGTAGGGAGTAAACAATTTTAAATTAAAATGCGAAGCCAATTTGATCATTTTATCTCGCACAGAATCGGGTGATAACCACACATCGTTGGGGTAACAATTGGATTAGCCATTTAACGTCAACTTTGAGTAATGGTTGGTAACCCTACTCCCCCTTACCGACTGAGTTGCTGCTGATTAAAATGTAATCTAATATAGCTACCCGAAAATATACTACAGCGGAACTGTATATTTTGCTATTTGAAATTGCCATTGTACGATTTTATGTAACAAGTGGGGTGGACCCATCAGACAGGTTAACGCAGATACCGCTCTATTCTGGATGATGTACATTGCATCCGATATCATTTCTCCCTTTAAAAATTTATTTATTTTTATGATAATGTGAATATAACAAGATGATTCGAAAGTTTGAATTTTTTAATTTTGTATTTGAATAAACGATAACAGTTTCACCTTTTTTTTTATTTACTTTTTAAATAAACCAAAAAAAAATTCTAAACAGGGTCAAGCTTAATTTATTGTGAATAAAAAACGCTGTTAATATTTTATAAAATTTTATATTGAACTATTTTGAAAGTGATTCTCTTCAGCAATTATACATTTAACTATTCCTATTTTTCACTCTTTAAAAGTTCCCAACCAATTTCCTTTCGAAATACTTGTAAAATAACCATTAATTGCAGCATAATCTCCTTTCCCGCAAATTTCTTTTAAGAAAAAAAATAACTAAAAGTTGCACATTTCCAAGTCAATGAAGCAAAAACAATGCTTTATCGCATTTATATTTTTATCAGTCAAAAAACGGGAGAGTTTAAACTGCCTTATGAGGAGATGCATTGCCGTAATGAAGAATAATTATCTTTTCTGAAACATTACAGAATCTTTAGGCAAACATTTTTTTGTCTACTATTTGGCTGCAACGATCTTCTGTGCATCCTAAATTGCATTGGCTAGACAGCTAGACCCATACTAGCCTGCATACATTAGTTTTTTCATTTCTTAGTGCTCTTTGCTCATTGTCTCATTACTCTTAGCGGGTAGCTACATCGAATAACGGAATGTAAGGACCGTTGCCTGCCATTATTAAGATTTAAAGTGTTATGGCAAAGTCTTAAACGCTTTTGTAGCTTAGAGAACTGATACGATACAAAACGACAGACTTTTTTTAAATGCAGGTGATCGTAAAGAATTGTTTTTCAAGTTGAGGATCCAATCTTAAGGATGCGTTATTTAAATATAGGTGACTACTACTGCCATCAGCAATTGTCTGTTTAACTGCAGCAACGTTTTTTTCGGAAATAGCCGTAGAACACCGTCCTATTCCTTGTTGATGCTAAACAGAACTCTTTTTGCGTTTAAATTCCCTATACCAGCGATAATTGTAGCACCAAAAGCAGAATCTTAACTTTTCTTGAACTTGTAAACGCTTTAAAATCGTAATGTCATATTTCGAAAATGATCTTGAATTAGCTTCATTTTTTTATCAGTTCCTAAAAAGTACTACTAATAAACTAGGTTCAAGCCAACTTGACTTTGACAATTTAAGCTCAAATGACATGTAAAGAACTAAATAATATGAAGGTGCAGATATTTTTTTTTTCACGGTCGACTAGTTTTGTTTTTTTAATTATCAATAAATTTATCTTGGCCCTCGTTTGATATGTAAATAAGACTTTGATTAATTGCATGAGCCAAGACTTTTTAATTATTTCCAGATTTACCAGAAAATGCTGAAATTAAGGCAATTTAAACGAAACATATTCTTACATTTTTAAAGAAAAATGCCTCATTTTGAATACTCTTTAAATACACGTTTTTTTCTTCTTTTACACTTGCCGTAAACTAATAGCATGTCGACTTTACATTGTTAACATTTGTTGTTTATACGAACACTTACAAGAAACGCAGAAGTGTTCAAATTAATATTATGTTGACCTGTAGTTAGCAAAAGCACTATCGTACCATCTAAAAAACTCGAAAGATCACATTTTTTAAATAATGCATATTGGTTTATGCAGGTCAGGAGTAACTTAATAAAAATATAATTTAAACAATAAATTATTGAGCTTTTAAAAAGTATTTAAAGTGCATAAAAAAAACTTAAATCCGGTCTTAAAATCGTTTCATCGGTCAAGAACATTATAGCGAATAAAGTTATTTTACAAAATAATTCTATTTTGAAATTGATCACACCTGGGAATTTTCATCAATGGTTCAAAATATTTAAAAATACGAATTAATTTAACAAATAATTATGGTGAAACGATTTTTATGTTCGTTAATTACTTTTTGATGCCAAAAATTGAAATACATTCATATAAGATACAAGATACAAGTATGAAATATTTACTACGAAAATAAAATTATCATACACATACCTACTTCCGATTTATAAATTACCGTATTTATCGGCGTACAACAGGCACCATAATTTTATAAAGAAAATTTGAGTAAAAACACTTTAATTTAAAATCAAAGGCTTGGTAGCTCTGAACTGTTTTTGATAACTCAATACACATAATTATTAATATTTATAGCACTTATAAGACCAACAACACGAAACAAAAGTACCTCTTTAAATCAGGGCATGAAACCGGTTTTTTAAACCGGTTAACGTTATTTTTTGTCAGAAAAAGTGATTTTTAACCGAAACCGAAACCGTTTTTTTTGCCTTGTAAAATAACGGTTTCTTTAACCAAAATAATAAAAAACCGTTTTTTAAAATCTTTTTTAATAAAAATTACGATGAAAAATACAAAATCTGTATTATATGCGATTAGTTTACCAGAAGTCATTACTGAACGCTTGATTGTACATTTATTATAAAATTATAAATAAATAACATCTTTTCATACTTTGCATTCCTGATCTAAATAATTTTAAAAATCGGTTAATTTAACCGGTTTATAGTTTAAATCGGTTTTTTACACTAAACCGGTTTTTTTACGAATAAAACCGGTTTTTCAACAAAAACCGTTATAAAAATAAAGTTCTCGATTTCGGTTAACCGTTAACCAAATTTTTTTTCGGTTTCGAGCCCTGCGTTAAATTAAAAATCTCAGATATTAGTCCTTTTGCAAAAATACCTGTATCAAATTTATGAAAATACAGGTAAAATGAATAATCCTCTTATTTATGTAATGAAGTTTAAATTTAAAAAGTATGTAGTGTACCTGTGCAACACGCAGGTAGAATTTTAGCATCGAATTTTAGAAGAAAAAAAGTGCATTATACATTATACGCCAATAAATACGATACTTATTGTTTAAGATTACTAAAACATTGTGGAAGATATAAATTTATTACTTAATCTAATTTGAATAAGCTCGTTTAAAGTTAAAATTAATTGTTAAACATGGTATCTATAGTAACAATTATCGCTCAAATTTTGACGGAGCTGTATGCATCCGGACATTAGTGTATTCTTTAAAAGTCATGGCATATCTTCACTTCAATAATTGGTGTAGCTATCGGTAAATATGAAAAAGTAGAAACTAATTATCTGTCGGCAGTGTTTTGATTTGTATACGCTCATTTTAGGGTTTGTGGTTGATATTTTTTTCAAATAATAGAAATTAATAATCATTTAAGAAATCTCTTTTTTTTTTTAGCTCTTTCATAAACTTATTTTTTAAATATACCTATTTAACTTTAAAATTTAACTTTACTTTAAAAAACTTTAACTTTAAAACTTTAAAAAAATGATTTTAAATTTTTAACATCACAATATTTAAAAAATATAATAAATTTTTAAACTTCTATCTTCCAAAAGACGCTTTTATCTTAAAAAAACTTACTGTTAATTGTATTGAAGTAATTTGAAAATCAATCTTTTGAGAAGTATTAATAAATACAGGGTGGACCAAATTCACATGTTTTACGGGGGTATCTCGTTTACCGTAATAGTTAGCGAAAATCTGATATAGGTCTCTTGGGCATTTTTTTTAGAAAAGAATAACTGTGTAATCAGATTTTTTGTCGCTTTCCATTTTGGCACTATAGACGAAAAATAAATTTCATCATTTTTGAAATGTTACTATAACTTCCTTTTTCATTAAAATAATAAAATATAAAAAAATCTGATTACACAGGCGTGTTAATTTTTAAAAAATAGCCCAACAGACCGATATCAGATTTTCGCTAATTATTACGATAACCGAGACACCCCGTCGTAAAACATTCGAATTTAGTCCACCCTTACAAGTTAAGGATTATATCCATTGTATAGCTTCTTTAACTGTATTACGCAAATGACAATACATATTTTGTTTCAACACGATTGGTAACACTACCGTGAAACAATCCGTATGCAGTTGGTGATATGCGTGACAAGAAAGTACACATAATTAAACAAATTAACGATTGTATCATACATTTTATTTACTTAATACGTTATCCTAGCGTTCCTACATAATAATTACTTAATATTATCTACAATTATTTAATTTATTATACATAGATCACACTACTTTTTCAGCAAAGTACAGTGTCATTATAATTACTTTATTAATTAAGTACAGTAATTCTCAGTACGATTTATATTATCTCATGTACATCACGACTGGCAAGGAAATGACAAAATAAATTACACATGCCGTGCCTTTGTTCGTTAATTGTAAAACTCCATTTTATTGCACAAAGAATCTCGTTTAAGCAAGTCCGCGAAATTCACGAATTATTTTCAGTTCAAACTATCGTGGCAGTCATATACAAGAAGAGTGAAAATCTTAACACATAGATTCGGCTAAAGCAGGTTGTGGTGTGCTATAAGGACCGGCCCAGGGTTGCAGGTTTTGTAGAGCACTCAGAGCTGTGTCTCCAGGACCTGCCGATGGAGGTGGCGCTTCTGGCAAGTAACCCTTACTGAGGGCTTCAGCTTGTAGGGATAACATCAGTCTGTTCGCTGCCTGTCGCTCAGCTTCTCTTTCCTCTGCTGTTTGTCGCCTTCAACAAGAAAAGAAAACAAAAGATGTAGTTAACGCATTATGCATAATTTATTATTTCATACGCTTATAGTAACATTTAAACGATAATTGTTCATTTTAATGGACCACTTAACGTAGGTAGTAATAAATGACATAGCGATGAAGGTAACAACGAGGAAATAAACAATATTGCAGTTTTTTAGAAGTCGTGTAACTTTGCAAATGTTAAATTAGATTTAGCGTGTTTCTCATATAAAAATGTTCGTAAATGCACTAAAATTAACAAAAAATTTTGCTATTACAACAATGTTCCTCGATATTTAATTATTAAGTTAACACATACTTATTTTTACTAAAGAAATTTCTAATGCTTAAAGTCTAAAGCAACTTTACAATTAGTATTTTCGGGCGGTAATTCGTTCCCCAGTTTTTAGGGTTTTTTACGCTTTCTCGTTCTCGAATCCCGAAATAAAGTGGTCAAGAAATCGGAAAACTTAGGTACACTTTGAACCCATTAGTACCCACAATGGGAAATAAACGTATTACTTGCAATGTATATCTTTCAAACCTTTCTTCGGACCAGAATAAGCAATTGGCATATCCTATGGAACAGCCAAGCGATGTCTAAAAGACATATTAATACAAGCTCATTGGAAAAAAGTTGCAGGACAAGCCTATTCTCAGGTTATCTTGTCAAACGTCTTAACGGAAGAAAGAAAAAAAAAAAAATGCTCAGGATGGGCAGAGCTGACATCAGAGCAGCCACAGGACTCATCACATAACACTGTCGGCTAAATAAACACTTCTACATGATAGGGCTCTCAGAGACCGATACATGCAGAGGATGTGGTGAAGAAGAAGAAACTCCTCTTCACGTACTACTATGCTAGTGTAAAGGAGTAACAACCTATCGGCATAGACTTCTAGGAATAGAAAAACCAACCAAGAAGAGTTAAGAAAACCACCCTTAAAGAAAATCCTGTAGTTTTTAAAAAACACAGGACTTCTTTAAGGGGCTATCACCAAAGGGTACAATAGACCAATAGGTCGCAGTACAGGAACCAGAAAAGGATCCACCTCTACGGTAATAATAATAATAATAAAGTATCTCTTAGATATATTTCCTAATTATCACAATCCAACAGTTATATTGTCAGCATTGCCGAAAACAAAAATCCCAGAGAAACTTCCAGGGATTGTTTTAAAGAACGCCGTCAGACATGCAAGAGCGACGCCAACATCAGCTATGACATAAACCTATGCAAAATGATACTTGGTTTATTAACAATTAGGTACTTTTAAATTCATTAATACTGTTCTATTAAATTAAATAGGAAAGATGATATCGGAAATTTTTGAGAATTCCAGAGAAATGCGATTTCCTGTTTACGATTCCCGAAGGTTCCAATATGTCTGGAGTTTGGAAATTCTATTTACAATCATTAAAGACAAAACAAAATAATTTATTTGAATATCCTTTTATTTCTTTTCTTAAGTCCCAAATTTTGTATAGCCAAAAAATGTATTTCGAAAGTTTTGAGACCAATAATACTTGAACTATCATCACTAAATTAATCGTCATGCAGGTTCTTACTGAATGTATCCACATTTTTTCATGCGTTCATCTACAGATGAATCATGGCATGTAGAAATTCCAGTCATCTCCGATCTTTGTAGTCAAAAAAGTAAAAACTGATTATCGTGAAAAGAGTCACCCATATTTGAAGACAAAAATCATTATTGCAAAAGTATGATCATTTTGCATTGATTTTTTGTTTGTTACAAAAGCCGTTAATAATTTTTATATCGTCTGTTGTTTAACTTACTCAGACTCTATATTAGTAAAATTTATCTTACTAAAAAGCATAATTACTACTCGTATTTCTTAGACTATCTGTAAAAATTACTTTCTCGTTCCTTATTTATTTCCCTGTCGAAGAATTATCGTGCATATAAAAAAAAAGCAAAAATAAAAGCATCCTCATACAAAACCACGAAAACTGCAACCGTGGCGTTTCCCGTTTCGCCATTATTTCTACTTTTAATAAACTTTTTTAAATGCCGCACTACACCAGGTACGCTGATATTAATACTATTTTTATATTTGTTTGCTCCAATACTGTAACATAATAAAGTGTTATTAACGATTAATGAAAGTATTCCATACAGATATCCACGAAATATTGCAGGACCTGCCGAATCACTGTAACTAGTCTTAAGTGCGTGTCGTCTCTTGATCGGTAAAATACACATTGTTGGTTACTTTATTATTGACTTAGAATGCGTATGGATTACTCTATAACTTAATGAAAGTTAAGGGATGTTAAATTTTTCCATTGCTAGGACAAGTGCTAAAACGCACAGCTACTTCTTTTCCGTTTAGTAAACTGGGTGATGTAATTTAGTTGACTGAACGAGGTTATTAAATTGTAAGTCTAAAGCTTTATGTAGTGACAAAAAATCAAAAGGTCGAATATCAATAAGGTGTCTAAGAAACATCGAAAGTAAAACGCGTTTGAAGAAAATCAGAATTGAAACTTGAAACCAAAACCTCAAACTACAAGCGATTGAGCACAACATCCAAGAGATTTAGCGAAGATTTAGCGAATATAAATAGAATCCTCAAAAACACCTTTGAAGCACGAGATGAAAGACACAGTCGAATAGAAGAACAAGAAAAACTTGGAATGGAATAGTAAAAAAGGCTGCTACGAACGGAGGGATATTGTGGAGTAGATTTAGCTTAGGATAGAAAAAGATAGATGCAGACTCACAAGGAGAATCTACATCCACAAACAAGACAAAAGCCTGACTTCTAACGGTAGAGATGCGAACGATTAAGGAGAAGATTGTGAAGGGTATGGTGTATAGTATAGGGTATACTAATATGTGTTTTTAGGAAATTGCTTGCAACAATTAAATCTTGCGATAGGAAAAACAATGAGCAGCAGTTATGCAAGGTCCTGCACATGTAACATTACTATTAATGTATTAAAAAGACAATGTATGGAAATGAACAGAGTTTAGCAATAGCTCCTGTTGTTTCATTAAGAGAATAACTAGCAAGGTTATATATTTTGATATGATAGTATCAGTCATCAAAACTTGATCAGATAAAGACCTATCAAGATTTTTTATTTTTGTGACGCCATCCAGACATTTGTGAATATTTGTGACAAATACTGAAGTAAAAATCAAAATATTAAAAATTGCAGATCTTGATCTAAAACTGATAATATAATTTTTAACAACAAAAATATTATACTTAGTCGTACATCGAAAACTGTTACGCGATTGATCCATCGGTGGTTAATCTAAATAATAGAATTAATTTAGGAAATAGCAAAATTCTTCACACAAATACAATTTAATATGGGTCACATTTTTTGTTGAATATTTTAACTTTTTAATGCTTATTTTTCCAGATATTAATGCTGCAACATACATTCCATTAAAATACTATGGACTACATACAATTAAAAAAATGCACTAATTAAAAATAATAAAAACTTTACCTAAACCAGAAAAGTTTACAGTAGGTACTACTTCACTTTATTGAAAAACACTGAAGTTGTTTTGGCAACCTAATGATTATTTATAATAAAATTATAGAAATTGTCGATCATAATCATATTACATATATTTCTTAGACATGATCTGAAATAAATGTGACCATAGCTCTAGCAGTATGAAACATACATTAATATTACAGTGCGATGCTTTTTGATCATTATGTACCAAGAACGTAATGCGTTTTGGTCAGATTTAAAAACGCCCATCTTATTTTTACAATAAAACTCAGTTTATATATTTGATATGGATATGTAATTACATAAATTATTTTACATGAATCTTCCTTTATACATTATTTATAATATGCATCAGACACAAACGCAATACCAATACTGAAGAAACTATATTTGTCAGCTGGACAGATTTACGCCGTTAGAATATAAGCAACTTGGAGAACTGGAGGTTCTACATATAGACTTTTAAAGATAAAATGGTCTACAAAACCAAATTAATGTTGCTAAAATTGCAACAGCAATAAAGTAATACGAACTTGAGTACCTAATTCATTACTTTTAATAAAGTTAAGTGAAATCGAATAAAATAAAATTACGCCATTCCCAAAAATACTCTTGTCAACTTAGAGGCAATGTAGTTACTTTAACGACGCGGTTGGTAGCGTTTGCTGTAGGCGATACCGGATCGTATTAGTGTAATTGACTAGAGGTTGCCTGCCCGAAACGACGTCTACCATTGCATCGCGGGTAAAACACGCAGTAATCGAATTGTGGCTTCGTTATTTCATTTGTTTCGCTGTTCTTCTGTTTTATGTTGCCTCGTTTTGTTATAGGGGTTTAGTAGAGCTTTGCGTGTTTGTATCGCGCGTCATTTTACCAAAAGAGTCTGAAGCTTATGAGCTTTGTGCTTTTCAGGAAAATATAATTCAACTTTATTTTATATCGTAACCTTTCATACAAAGTTTTCTTGTTCATAAAAAGTACACAGCTACTTTGATTGTAAATGTATTGAACTGTAAGTTTTTAACTACTAATAAGTCGTGCGAAATGTTTAGAAAACAATCTGCCTAAGTTTGGTCGACCAATTTCCGACTTATCGGCCGATTATTAACTTTCACATATGATTGATTAAAGTTTATGATTAATACACTCATATGTGTTTATTGTGACTTGATTTGGATTTTAGTTAGTTTCTTCAACGATAAGAAAAACATTTAAAACCGAAATAATAATAACAGGTTATTTCTTTAAAATTGAGAAACTCATATCTTCCTACATTATGATTTAACAGCACTAGAATCTGATTATATTCATTACAAGTGTTATTTGATTTTAGTTTTAATATTCCATAATTCCATAATTCCTTATTTCTATTAGTTTAAAAATTAGAATTAAATTTAATGAGAATCGATTAATTTTGTCAAATTATGGATCATGGATTAATCGGCATACGAGTCGATACAGCCCAACACCGATTATCTACAGATTAATCAGGGCATCCCCAAGTGTAAAAGTGCCAAGAAAACTATAATCAATTTCGGTTTCCATCGTTTATTAATTGTTTAGGGTATAAAGCTTTGACTGAAAACAAAACAAAAATTGGTATGACAATAATTATGTCATATAAATTAGAGTCCCAAAACAATAAAACATTTAGTGTAACAACCATAAATTTAAAAAACCAACTAAATCATAAATTTAATCGGACAATTATAAAGCAATGCTCTTCTAGATAATAAAAAGTCGGCTTTCAGTTAAAATTTTTAAGAGCATTCTTATCCCGCTACTGAATTTTTAACAAAAGCAATTAAAAAATAACTCTGTAATTTGGAAGCCTTAAAATTTCAAGAATTCCAGGAACTGGAAGATAATTTGTTAAGACACTCATTGCGGAGAGAAATCTACGATTACCGGAAATTTAATATCAAAAAGTAAAACGATAAATTGATTTAGCAACCCAGGCAGTCATTTTGGTAGGTCTCGCCTTCACATAAATTTATAATAAATAGAAACAACGAAAATAGTGACAAGATGGAGGGAATGGGATAACAATACACGAGAACGGAAGGTGTTGATACAATGGAGCTTTCATATTTAATTAACAACTAATTAAACTACGCGGGCGCACTGGATAATTACTACCCTTATTAGGGAAAAGCGGAACGGCTAGGGTTGCAATTTTAATTAGCTCCGAGCAATTAATAATTAGTACACACCATACCGATTACTCTAATCATCTATTCTTGAGGGTTTTTTGCTTTAAGATTGTAATTTCCATTTCAGTGCCCTTCAACGTCACTAAAAATGTTTATGCAAATGAACACAATTGTAATATAAGATTACTATAACTTTATCTTAATTGCTAAGATAATTGCGTAGTTTCCATCAACGATCTCCTACACCGAAACATTTACTCGAGTTATTTAAATTTGCCGCTCGTATGTTTATTAGAAGTAACTACAGGTGTCTCGCTAATCGTACCCGACGTTCAATTATTAACATAGCACTAACGCTGGCCGCCTGCAGCGCAGTTGTGGTTATAGCGATATTTTAATTATGATTTACATAGCCAACCTTGATAAAACAATTTTCGCGTGTAATAGATTGAATGTTGTGTTTTACATTTTGTTTAATTTAATGAATGAGTTTACGTTATTTCAAGCAATTATTTTGTTGAATGAATAATGTGATTGATAATTTTATTTATTTTATTATTATTTTATTTAACAATATAAATTTATTCCGAATATATTTAAATGTTCTAACTACATGGTGAGCAGAAAACATTTTTGTTAGCTAAAATATATTTTATCATGGCGACAGAGTAGGGAAAATCAGCGGTTTGAAATTTTAGACAGCTTTAAAAAGTTTATTATTGCTTTTAACAATGAGTACATTTAATAAAGGGTGTGTATCGTCCTTATTTTGTGACGACAGGAGTTGATAATATCGTATAGCCAAATTTACAGTGAGACAACGATATTTCGCATGAACGTGTTTCATACAGCGTCATTCAAAAGGTTTGCAACAAATGGAAAAGTTTTTTATTCTTGATAAAAGTTGGTGCATGGTCTAAAACTAATTTTAAGATGAAAAAAAATTAAATAAAAAGTCACAGGACACTAGATTTTAGCGATTATTGAAATATTAGCAAGAGTAAAGTGCCCCCTTATTTTAAGAGATACAAAAAATTGTTTAAAAAAAAGTGATTTAGAATCTATATTAAGGCTATATTAAAATTTTAGGGTCAAATTCCAATTTTTATTTTTTAAGAAATTTTCACATTCAAGTTGCAACAAATGGAAAAGTTTTTTATTATTGATTTCTCAGAACCTTTTATTCTTGATAAAAGTTGGTGCATAGTCTAAAACTAATTTTAAGATGAGAAAAAGTTCAATAAAACTTCATAGGACACTAGATTTTAGCGATTTTTGACATTAGATTAAAGTGCCCTTGTTTTAAGACATGCAAAAATTTTGTATGGGAAAGAGTTATTTGAAACCTAAAAATTAAGCTACATTTAAATTTTGACGGTCAAATTCCAATTTTTATTTTTTAAGAAATTTTAAGCACTTTATTCTTGCGAATATTTCAAAAATCGCTAAAATCTAGTGTCCCATGACTTTTTATTACACTTTTTAGCATCTTAATACAAGTCTTAGATCATACCCCAACTTTTATCATGAATACAAATTTTTGAAAAATCGAGAATAAAAAACTTTTCCATTTGTTGCAGACTTTTTGAATGTTTTAATTGCTTAAAAAATAAAAATTGTAATTGGACTCTTAAAATTTAAACCTAGCCGTATTTTTAGATTCCAAATAACTTTTTCTCATAAAAGTTTTTTGTATCTCTTAATATAAGGGCAGGTCTTGCGAATATTTCAAAAATCGCTAAAATCTTGTGTCCTATGACATTTTAATAATATTTTTTTCATCTTAACATTACTTTTAGACTATGCACGAACTTTTATTAAGAATAAAATTTTCTGAGAAACCAATAATCATTTTTTTTCCATTTGTTGCAGACTTTCTGAATGACGCTGTATATTGGTAAGAGAAAAATATTGGCAAAGGGAATGCCAAAACAATGAAAAATTCCAACAGAGTATTTTTCTACTACTTGTAAGCGATGCAAAGTGTTCCAAAATGTTTTGTTTTAGCAAGATAATGTTCTTGCATAATGTTACGCCCAGTCAGTGAACTTGCCGAGTTTGTGAAATAGGCAAATTTTTGCCAGATTCTTGAAATAGATGGATTGTTATTTATATGTTGCAGTAAAAGCGTAAACCCCGTAAATCTATACACTTACAAGTAGGTAAATGTATGCACATGCCAATAGCGGCTAAATGTATAATTCGGCATTAAAAAATAACTTGGACCAACCTTTAACCTGATCGTCTATTAGTAACCAAGTTATTATGCCTTACCTATTTCGCGAAATAGGCAAGTGTCGATTTCACATACCAGACATAGTATGGCATATTTCACAAATCCGGCAAAAATTGCCTATTTTACGAACTGGACAAGTTCTTTATTTCTGCATAACACAACTCGAAAATCGTTATATTTTAAAAATGTTTTTACCTTTTAGCGTTTGCCTTATTGGTTTAATTTTAATTGATAGATAGTAATTTTCTATCATGAAAAAGTATAAATGCAACAGGCCTTTTATATAAACTCGGTATGAATTTATACTTTACTAGCGATTCCGGAGCCCCTTCGGGGCTCCTTCACCGCTAGATCCCGGCTTGCGCGTAGAATTCTCTTTGCGCGTAAAATTCTTTTTGCGCAAAAAAATTATCTTTCGTTTGGTGCAATTCCCATGTCCCTAATTGGCTCAGTTCCCGAGATATATCGATTATAACTAAGCCGGTGATAATCAATCGATTGGCTCAATTTTTATTTACAATACTCGCAATTGCTTTTCAAAATTGAGAAAATTGCGTCATACTACTCGCGCTGAGCCAGGCGGGTCACTTTTTTTTTGAGGCGATTAATAGATCGGTTTAAATTTTATTTACAACACTCGTTATTGCTTTTTAAAGGAATAAATATATTCGTACTACTCGCGCTCCGAGCTCGCACCGAATGCTTCTCAAATTCTTTTGCCGAGGTCCGGAGCGTGCACATATTAAAATTCGACCCTTTATACGATTTTACAAAAGAAATCGCGATTTTCGGACACACCTGAGTATTTTTCATAGATTTTTGAAAAAAGGCTTTTGACGTTCGTTAGTGTGTAGTGCGGGCGCGCGCGACGAATACGAACATTTTTGCACGTTTTAATTAATAACGTTTGCAAACGATTTTTTCCGAGGTCCTGAGCGTGCACATATTAAAATTCGATCCTATCTAGGTTATGCTGTCAGTTTGACAGTACTGTCTTTTCACATACTTCAATTTCTAGGTTACATATCAATTTATTTTTAAATGTCATCGTATTTTCATATTCTCAAATCCGAATTCAACTCGAAACTGGGATTGTTTCGTATGTATGTTAAGGGGAGAGCGAGGCAATTCCGATTTGTTATGATACATGTACATAAAGCTTAATTGGAGAATGGTCTGAGCGCTTCTATTATTCAGTCAAAGTTTGACAGTGCGTGCGCGCGACGACGTTTTCATCATGCAAGTACGAACATTTTTGCACGTTTTAATTAATAACGTTTGCAAGCGATTTTTACCGAGGTCCTGAGCGTGCACATATTAAAATTCGATTCTTTATACGACCCGTCAAAGAAGTTCGCGATTTTTAGACGCCCCCGAGTATTTTTAATCGCTCTTTGAAAAAGGCTTTCGACGTTCGTTAGTACGTAGTGCGTGCGCGCGCCTGCGCTTTTTCTCGTTCGTGGTCTGAATTTAACTCGAAAGTGGGATTGTTTGGTACGTACTTGTCGGGAAGGGCGAGACGATTCCGAATCGGTACGATACATGTGCGAAGAGGTCGAATCGGATAAGGTTCGAGCGTTCAAAGGTCACGTCGAATTGTCAAATTGTCAAATTTTGACAAAATTCTCCCTCCCGACGACCCAATTTAAATGTTGCGTTTAAGATTTTGGCACGTTTTCCTCAATATCTTTTCCGGACGATTTTTTTGGGAATTTTCATGTAGCCTATCTTTTTCCCATTGTCCTATAGATTGTCTGTGCCAAATTTGGATCTGATGAATGGTATAGGAATGCATAAGGGACATACATACATACATACATACATACCTACATACATTGATTTTTATATGTATAGAAGATAAATGACCGCCAATAATTATCGTCGTTGACGATTCATAATCTCCAATTTTATTTTCTTGTACATTGTTTTATCAATTACGTTTCCAGTTGCAAATCTGCTAAGTTTGTTCATACTAATTTTAAATTTAAAAAAAATGAATTAATTTAAAAAAAAAATCTACATCTACATTTTAAACTTACTTTGGTTTTGACGTGATGACACAAATTTTCAATGAATAATAACCCTCATTCTTCAACAATATTGGACCAAAAAATTAAAAGTTCCGTCTAGTCCAAATTTCTTTAAAAACATTTTTCCGTTATTAAAAAAAAAAATTAAATTTCATGCGTACTTTGAACTTCTCGTATTAGTCAAAAAAAAAAGTAATATCCTAATAAACTTATGCTATTCACATTATCGTTTCAATATGATTCTTTGATTTCAATAACCTAAAATTTATATAAAAGTTTAGAAGAATGAAGTAAAAATTACATTGTAATAGGTACTTACTTTTTATTATCAAAGCCGTATAATCGACCATAACATTAACCAAAATCTACAAAGTCCCGTATAGTACCAATTTTATTGTTTACTTTTTTCTCTTATAAACGAATTGTAACATTTACATTTCATGCTTAATTTGAACTTCTCGTAGTGGTCGAAAATACAATAAAATAATTAATATCATCATAAATTTATGCTATTCAAATTATCGTTTGAATATGATTGTGTGATTTCAAAAACCTATAATATATATAACATATTATACGAATGAAGTAACATTCACATTGTAATACATACTTTTCTTATCAAAACGGAATAATCGATCATAACATCAAGTTCAAAGGTGGTAACTTAATTTAACTAACAGGTAATGTTTATTTTACATATTATTTTAAAAATAAATTATGATTAAAGCGTTATGTCAAATTGTCAAATTGTCAAATTTTGACTAAATTCTCGCTCCAGACGACCCGATTTAAATGTTGCGTGTAAGATTTTGGCACGTTTTCCTCAATATCTTTTCCGGACGATTTTTTTGGGAATTCTTATATAGCCTATCTTCTTTCCATGGTCCTATAGATTGTCTGTGCCAAATCAGGATCGGATGAATGGTATAGGAATGCATAAAGGACAAACATCCATACAAACATCCATACATACAATTTGTGAGGGATGTTGCATTCATTTTTATATATATATAGCAGGGCATGAAACCGGTTTTTTAAACCGGTTAACCGTTATTTTTTGTCAGAAAAAGTTATTTTTAACCGAAACCGTTATTTTTAAAGGCAAAAAAAACGGTAACCTTTAACCAAAATAATAAAAAACCGGTTTTTTAACGTCTTTTTTTTAATAAAAATTACGATGAAAAATACAAAATCTGTAGTAAATGCGATTAGTTTACCAAAAGTCATTACTGAACTCTTGATTGTACATTTATTATAAAATTATAAATAAATAATATCTTTTCATACTTTGCATTCCTGATCTAAATAATTTTAAAAACCGGTTAATTTAACCGGTTTTTTCTAAACCGGTATTTTCTAAACCGGTTTTTTACGAATAAAACCGGTTTTTCAACAAAAACCGTTATAAAAATAAAGTTCTCGATTTCGGTTAACCGTTAACCAAAATTTTTTTCGGTTTCGAGCCCTGATATATAGATAAGAAAAAACTGTCCAAAACAAAGAAGCTTAAGCAACATAATGGCGGTTGCATATACCAATAACACCACACCATTGAAATATTAACACAAACTTGCGTTGACAATAATGCCTTACGTACAATTTCAATGATTTGTAGTAAAAAGAACAAAAATCTTGAAATGAATATGCAAAGTCTTACTAAAAAGTAATCTAAAAGTAACGCAAAATGTGTATAAAAAACATTTTTAGAGTGAGCGTTCATTTACGCAAACTTAATATAAACCGTGGTTTGTTAATTATTTCAAAATTTTGTTAAGTTATCATCAAAAATTTTTAACAACATAGAAAGTAGCGGAAATCACGAGCAATAAATTTTACTATTCAATACTAAGTTGAAAATATTAATGTAGCATTACATGTAAAAGTTTAAGTATGACTATTTTATCATTTATTGCATTTTTTACCAGTTTCGCATAATACATATTATTCAAAAAATGTAAAACGTGTATATATTGATGTGTTGTTATAATGATTATGAAATTATTTAAAAAAAATATAAATCGTCTGACGTTTTCACAAGCCAGACAAAATTTCTAGTCACCTCATAGTTTAGATATAAATAGTCAAACTAAAACTCTTTTACCAAAAATAAAAGTGATTATAATCACGATACAATAGTAAAGACTAATGGTTTAAATCGAATGACTACAAAGAACATCACAGCTGTCTTTTGTTGTCATTTCGCAGACGTGTCTGTTTAGTGTACAACTGTACATTATACACTTTATCAGTCTAAATGCCACAATAATAAAAGTAAACCGGTTCTACAAAACTATTACAAAAGCAACATTATAGTCAGTTTATCTAACGACGGAGATTTTCGATTCAGATATTTTTATTGCCTCATAAGTATTTAAAATTATTGTATGAGCTTGTAACATTATTTCTCTGCGTTGAAAAATAAAGATGCCAAATTTTTCGCAAATTAACAGTTTCGGTGCCTTCAGATAATCTTCTGGTCTGCATTTTATAAAAAAATTTGTTGGGTTACAAATGTATTCCAAAAAGTATGGAAATGAGGTTTTTAAAAAAACTTGAAGTTATAAAACGGGTAAGGACAAAATTAGAAACGGAACCCATAGAGAAACCCTCAAAGTGGAACCAATGAAACACAACATCCAGGAGGCACAACTAAAATGGCTAGGTCATGTATAAAATAGGAGAAGATAGGATACCAAGGCCTTTGAAGCGTAACTGAAAAAAAAGTCCGTGAGGAAAGACCAAGGAAAACCTGGATTGAAGAGGTTAAAGAAGTTGTCAGCTGTCGCAAATAGAGGGACCAAGTGGCGTAAGGTTAGAGAGTAAGGACAGTAAGAAGTGGAGGAAGTCATACCAAACGGATTCAACATACATAAGAAGAAACGAAAGCTTCACACCTAACGGTAGAGAGGCGTAAGAATAAGAATTAAAAAGAGTTAGTGATGAAAAATTGCAAATATTGTACATGAAATAAATAGGAATATCTGAGTTCCGTATTTACATTTAAAAAAATCATTAAACATGAAAAACTGTTTTATTGAGAAAACATGAAAGAGTTTATTCCGCTAAATATCACATAAAAATTGTAGTTTATTAAAAACACCGGCACAGACAAATAATTAAAATACTCACGATTAAACACTTTCTACCCTAAAAAAATGTTTTCATGTACCTAGATACTTTTAAAAATATTTCCGTTTAACAAAACAAAGAGAAATAAAATTTAACAAACGAGTTCCTGTATTTCTTATACTTATGTTCCAATGTTTGCTCCTGTTTTTGTTAATAAGGTACGAAAGTACTTCAGCTGTAACCATCATATTTATTTTTAGTTTAGTAGTTACAGGTGTGACGATATAATTTGAGTAATATTAAACGCAGAATTTAATTTGCAGTGTTCGTTGTGATGTTGCTTCTTATAAGCAGACAATCCGCCAATAATACTTCCCCTTTCTAAAGTGATTTTGAAAGCACACCCCTGTGGTAACGGTAAAGAGAGGTGTCCAGCGGGTTGACGGCTTCGGTTGACACCCTAAAAGCCTTTAGATAATGCACGAGCCGACAGAGCGAATTGTTCAATAATGCATACCAACACCGGTCTAGTGTTTAGAACCTTAAATATTCATTCACACAGTCGACGAACTCAACTATCACGATGTTAACTATGTTCTACAATACGACTCTTAGTTGGTTTGGAAAAAAGCCAAATGTTTCACTTCAACAAGGCTGAAATTTAGTTGAATCAATTTCTGCTGTTATTCGTTAGCAACTCTTTTAAGTCACGTTCAATCACGTATTTTTTGAACATAAATTTTGACGCAGTGATTTTTTTCTGTTTAAAATTTAACGAGAGTTGCTGGAAAAAGGTTGGAACTGAGATGACGGCATTACTTCTTTGCCAAGGAAAACGTTCCACACCTCACATACGTTGACAAGGATTTGATAAATCGATTCCCTTTTACCTGTAAATGTTTTGACACAACGTGCCCAATGACAACATAAAATTATTTCAAACCGAACTAACAAAGACACATTTTAAATTTTATTCTTAACGTATTTCAATGTAAATACCTTAATTCAAAAATAACCAGATTAATATATATTTTTTTTTAAATTGGATATTTATTTTTGGTCCAGCTGATCTTTAATTATACCTACACTAAAACTATTAATCTACTAATTTAATAAACAGGGTGAGTCACGACGGACGCCACGGAGTTTTATGGCCAAACGGTATATATTTTCAAACTTTTGTCGCTGTTAGATTATGTAAGTCAAAAAGGGCAACATTTTAAAAATATTTTCAAACGTACAGCGTGCTCCAAAAAAGAGTGGCATTTCAAAGTTATACTTTTTCTTATGGAACACCCTGTATATTTGTACATTTTTGGATTCCTCTTTAAATATACTTTAAAAAATGTATAAGGTTATATGGGTCTAAAGTCAACCGTTTTCGTGAAAATTGCATTTTCATGAAAATACAGTACCTACTTTCAAAAATGTTCAACATTTGAAAACTTTGAGAAGTCTGAAGAAATTCGCTTGGAGATAAGATTGACAATAGATTATGCAACACTTTACACCACCTACATTTGTAAAATATTATACAGGGCGTTTTTTACGCTTGGTCAAACTTGTGAAACTTTCTTATAAAAAAATGTCAAAAATGTGTAGGCAAGCGACAAAATTATAAGTTTCCTGTTTTTTCTTTCAATTGTTTTAAATTACCGCTGTCTACCTTCATAGCCTACTTGAAAATATTACTTTTCCCTAATAAGTAACAATAAAATCGCGATATCTCGAAAAATATTAATTTTAGGTGAAAAACAGCCTTGATGTTTTCGAAAAAGAATTAAATTTCCTATAGGACGGTGTAAAAAAATACAGGGTATTGTATTTAAAAAAAAAGAATGATCGATGTTTCAAGTTTCACAAGTTTGACCAAGTGTAAAAAACGCCCTGTATAATATTTTAAAAATGTAGGTGGCGCAAAGTGTTAATAATCTATTGTCAATCTTATCTCCAAGCGAATTTCTTTAGACTTCTCAAAGTTTTCAAATGTTGAAAATTTTTAAAAGTACTGCATTTTCATGAAAATGCAATTTTCACGAAAACGGTTGACTTTAGATCCATATAACCTTTTACATTTTTTGAAGTTAATTTAAAGGGAAATCAAAAAATGTAAAAATATACAGGGTGTTCATAAGAAAAAGTATAACTTTGATACGCCACTCTTTTATGGAGCACCTTGTATGTTTGAAAATATTTTTAAAATGTAGCCCTTATTGACTGACATAATCTAACAGCAATGAAAGTTTAAAAATATATACCGTTTGACCATAAAACTCCGTGGCGTCCGTCGAGACTCACCCTGTATATGTTACACGTCAATGATGGCGTTAATCAAAGGCTAAAAGACGACACGTCAGTATTTTGGCTGATACTATCGTGTTCAGTTTATCATTTGGCGCTTAAAGGTTTCCGAAATTGGAAACATGCCTTTTAATCATAATCATACTGATTTGGTTTCTCAGACTGTTTTAAACCTAAGTCATACCAAACCAATTGTACACAACGCAACTGGCATAGGCAAGCTCGGATAGGTCCAGATTATTCAAGATTTTGTACGGAATCGTAGAATATTGGTGGCTTTACAGGGTTCAACAAAATTTCAATGACAAACGCTTGAATTGGCCGTCAACCTGAACAAAGTATAATCAAAAAAATTGGAACGTTGATGAGCGATTGTTCCAATAATAATAACAAATAAGCAAACGTCTATAAGATTTGTTCCAGCACTGCATTTTGTATTAATTCACGTATTCATACATGAACTGGTTTATGCACATGAGTTAACTATAGACTTATAAATGTATTAACCACTACGGGAATACTTTAACGACATGCCTGAGTGTAAATGACATTTGTGTCTATTGTGTTCATAAAAATTTAAGCATCGCAAATGTAAACATCTTAAAAAAACACATACTAACATGGGGTTGGGTATAAGAGGATAATAAATAGCTACCAGAGACCGCGTTAGTTGTGAACAGTGCATGCCTGTAAAAATCCAACGACAGTTCTTGCTTTCGTTCATGTACTGTTTTTACCGTCCACAAACTAGTTAAAAAATTTATCTGATAACTGTTGAAACAGCCGACTGGTTAGTCATCCAATGAACTATCACAGACGCTGCGTGAACGCTATATCGATACTGCGCATACACCGATCGATAATCGGATCGTAAATAGCCTTGCTGGAACAACCCTATATATTTTTGTGAAAAAATAAAATATAAATCTAAAAATTGACGATCGCGCTAGTCTTTAAGAAGAAAGGTTGACGCCAAATATTTTACTATGCGTAATTGGCTCATGGAATTTATAAAAAGCCAAGGCTCATAGCATTGTTGCAATATAGCAACAATAAGATTGATTAAATAACATTTCACCTTAGCATGGAATTACCATAAATATCTTAATTAGTAAATATTTAAAAAAAATTTTTTTTTTCGAAGATGTCACGATTGTTCATACATACAAGAAACGTATTCCATCCCTCACACTTTTCTATTTCTTCAAATGATTTTACAACAATTGCAGATTGTGTTAAATTACAGTAGCTTTTTCACTACAGACGTTTTAAGTTTTACACAGTCGCCAAAAAAGGTAAATACAATTATATTGTCAAGATAAAAAACCTGTAATTTAAAATTAACTTATTCTCTTTTTTAATGACATATCTGTTAAGCATTTTTAATACTTTTTATGTTGTTTTTTTAACAAAAATACATAACAATTTTAGATTTAAAGTAGCTAGAATAACTGGTTTCGGTATAAAGGTATCAATTTATTTTAATATAAACATTAAGACATTGAATGGAATAAATATTAGAAGCACATGCAAAGTATATTTATAAGCCATCTAAAAAATTATTAATTTCTCCAAAAATGTTTAAATATCCTGTTTTCTAAAAACATTTGTTACTAATTCGACAAATTCAAGTTAGCTACGAAATCATTTTGTTAAGTTTATGTATATTTTTAATATAATTAGTATCCTACTTAATAGCTACCAAGAATTGACTTGCCTTATATAATTATATCCAATTAATCGCTTTTATAGCCTAATTTGATAAAACATCGCCCAGTTTTAACTAATTCTACCATTCAAAGATATGCATAATAATTCCTCAACCGCTTAAAATTAGCATATAAACACATATTTAACAGTCGCGAATTTAACGCTTTCGCTGTCATTCATTCATTGTGCTAAAAAGTTTTAGTTGTAATACTTAAATATGCGTAGTTTTAAGTTTGGAACACGTCGAATTTGTAATTTTAACGACTGCAGCGGTTAAATTATGTGTGACAGTCATTTGTTCCCTTTAAAACATTTATTTAGGTCTAAAACCGTCCTATTTTGTTTAAAAAGAAAAGATTACGCCGACTGTATAATCGGTTTCCAAGATAAACCACTTTTAAATCTAACATCTTTTTCGATGTTGATTAAAACCGGAGTTATGTCGAAGAGTTCTTTAAGACAAACAAACTGTTTCCACTTTTAATTACCTGTTTGGTAATGGACATACCGTGTTAAACAAGTGAGTGGCGCCGGCGGGAAACAATTGACGGTCGCCACACATCGCGACAACACCGCTTTTAAAATCAGGCTACTTTTTGTTTTTATTGTCACAAAATCAAAGGATTAAGTGTCATTTATTCCTACAACTAGCGTTATTAATCGGCAATACATTTTAAATTTTTTATATCTGTATTAACAAGCTGAAATGCTGAAGACACCGTTCAAATTCTCAATATAATATTCATAACTATAATTTACAATTTAATTGTTATATTGATGTAACGTGTCACACAAAAACATTTTTTAAGTATATGGAGACATATTAGAGGTTTTTAATTTAAATAATTTTAAAGACGCAACGTTAAAATATCACTAATTTTTAAAGAATCTGCCATTTAGAATCATAATATTTACATTTGCCTAAATTATTAGTGTTGCAAGTTGCAATGGCATTCAATAAAATTAATCATTATTATTACAATTAATCAAAATTTTATATTAAGCAAGTGCAGCTTAAAGAATTTTGTGGGAATATTTCTTTACCTTAAAAGTAAGTATGCACTTAAAACATTTTAATTTGATAATGCATGAATTAAAGAGAGAGTCCAGCCTTGTGAAGTTGCAAAATCAAACAACGTAGGTATATTATTTGCGAAAATTAGGTTTTACGGTCAATAGCCTAAATGATGAGGCGTTATTATGATAAAAGGTAATGTCTTATTCACATTAATTGTTGGTGTTGAAACTTAAACATTCAAATGATAGTATAGTAGTAAATTAAAACTCTCATAATTTAACATACAAATGTTTCACTACTATACTTTAGAAACCGCGTGTTACCTTAAACGCAAAACAATATATTGACTACACCAGTGTTTCCCAAACTTTTTAGCCACAAAATATTTTTTAGCTCAAAAAAACTAACGGGTCCATCAAAAAATATACTTTTGGGTTTTAAGGAACCGCTGGTCTTTAAATTTAAAATTGAGAAACAGTCTTACAAAACGTCATTTACACATTTATAATCAGATTTAATAAACTTAAAAACACATTCAGTTGAATTCATAATTATAGGTACTATGATACATCGGTATGTGAATTTAAACGTAATTTTAATAAGATTTCATTGAACAAATGTTGTACATGCCTTCCAAAGTACCTACTCATTTGCACATTTTTTGAGTAAATATTTAAAGCATTATTGAAGAAGAATTATCAGTTTAATGTTATTGAATTTGTATTCCAATACCATTTAAGTAAAATTTTAAAACTAGTGCCCAGCGTAAATTTGTAGCTTTGTAGTTGAATATTTTCTTTAATTCATAATATTTTTACTAAATACTTGAATCATAAATAATTGAGACAATAAAAAATAAAACTTCATAAACAAAAATAATGGTGAGTACAAGAAAACAGAACTTTTGGTTCGTATTTTTTTATATTATATATGTATAAGCAAAGTGGATAATTCGGTAGGTATTCTACAAAATTCTACAGAATTTGGCTAAGAATAAACTAATAACATTTTTCTGCGTCCATCCAGAAAATCAGATGTTTCCGATCAATTTTTAGGCTGGAAAAGTAACTGGTTGCCATAGTAATAACAACTCTTTACCGGCCTAGGCCGGAAAGTATCTGGTTGCCATAGTGATGAGTTGTTTTGTTGATTTGTGGTGTCAAACAAGCGTCGTTACACCACCAAGCGAGTTTTCACCTGTAGTTTCTTAAGTTAATGTTTGGTTATGGATGGTGACGATAGTGATTTTGGTGTCAATGGCGGACGCAGAAAAATAGTATATTTTACGAGGGATGAGAGTCTGTTTTTTTTTTCGAGGGGTGAAAATCTCATGAACGAAAAAAACTGATTTCATCTCGAGCTGTAAATGCAATTTTTTCTACGAAATTAAAATTATATTATAGAACGAACGTTAATGTAAACGAACCAAATGACAATTATTATGTATTAAGTTTTAATTAATCATTTTATTTCCATAGCGACACCACCAAACTGACTGACATAAATAAAATTTTAACCTGCAAATGAAATATATTTAATATTAATTTTTGTATGATTCTTAGACTTTAATATAAAATGCTACATTAAAATTAAGTTATTTGAAAGAATATTAACGCAATTTTAATTAATTACGAATTTAAGCTTTAAAAAATCGTGAATTTTACAATTAAAATTAATTTTCGCCACTAGAGACGTAAGTAAAACTTTCATGTAGAGTAGGCAGTGAGAAATTGACAACTTTTCTATACATGAGTAGAAAAAATATTGTACGTATCATACTCGTGAAGTGTCTTTACTGGACTCGAATGCTTTTAAGACTCGTATGCATTTAGGACTCGCCTAGGGCTCGTCCAAAAACTGCCTGCTAGTCCAGTAAAGTACCACTTTTTAGTCTTGTTACGTTACCTGACCCTCATTCAGTAATAGAGGGCCAGGTAAAAGGTTGTTTAAAATCCTTATTTCAATGTATTGCATTAAATAAAGTATACTACTCTAAGATTATTATTTATATTATTGTTATTTTTATTTTTGAAATAGTAAAACTGTTTTGATTCTTATTATTATTTTTTTATAATACATTCGACATATTTAATAACGTCTAGGTGTTCCATATGACGACTAGGTAAAGCATATTATATCATTTAATTTTAACTTTGCCAGTTCCACCTGCCCTTGCACATAATGCCTAGTGGAATTTACATAGTTATTTTTATTGTTTTTATTACTAAAAAAGCTTGACTACAAAATATACTTCTTGTCCAATACTGCAGCCAATTTTAACCAAAGTATTACAAATGCTATGGCAAGATTTACTAAAGAAGAACAAAGTGGGACATTTGTTATGTACATATATTACAATGAATAACAATATACAGTTGCAGAATTAAGATGTCATAAATTACAACTTGAGGGCGTTGTTGGAGGTGTCTAGTTGGCTACGTAACAAAATGTCTATTATTCTGTTAATAACACGATAGCAACAATGAGATGCTTATGTTACTGTTGCATGTAGATAAATAAATTTAAGATTTCTTCATTTTTAATTTTAAAACTGCTTAGAATAAAGATTCGGTTGCAGATAAACGGAACATATTATATTTAGTCGTCGTTTTTAAAAAGGTTAACGAAGCTCTTAAACTATATATAAATATAATGTAGGCGACCTACATTTCAAAGATGGTGCTCGTCACATCTTGTTAACCTAAAATATTAAATTTAAGTGATGTTTCATTAAAAAGCATTAACAGTGGGTATTTATTCTTCAGTAAAACACCGCAATGTTATACCCTGCGATACGGCGAATTAAAATATAAAACGATCGTAAACTGACTTTATTTTTGAACAGAAAGTTTGAAATAAATATCTTTGAAAACCATCGTGGCTTTTAATCCAACACACGTGTTTATATCATACGGTAGCAATATTATTTTATTGTTAAGATGGGGTGCTTTTGAAGCTATTTCACAGCTGGGTAAATACATGCACATTTAAAGTTCACTCTTAGTTAAAAAAAAACAATTTTTTTTTCGATAATTATCCACGAAATAGTATAAGCTCTTTATAAAATAATTAACGGTTTTTTACTTTCCTTAATTTGACCAATTTAAAAAGGGTACATTTTCACAGTTTCCATCACAACACAACTCCCTATTTATTGGTTATTGCGTTTTCAAGCTTTCTTGAATGTTTATAGAACGCCAAATTGTACTTAAGAGTAGAAAAATACTTTATGAGTGATCTTCAATGCATTGTATTGTGATGATCAATTTTTACTGCATTCTTTAAAAAGTGATTAACGACATTTAACAAAATTTGTTTTGTAAAAACAATGTTTACACAAGCGCCAAACATTTAGTTTTGCAAGTCTTGGATATCGAACAGATATTTTATATTTTGTATTCGTTGGCAAAATTTATGATTGTAAAACCGAGCTCGGTGGTTGGTTGTGTTAACAACCTAACTTGTAATCGGAAGGTAGTGAAATCGAATCCCAGGGCCGACTGTCATTGTAGGTTATGTATGGTTAAGGCAAATGCTGTGGTAGTACTTCCACCTATCCTTGCACATCCTTGACTATCCACATCCTTACCCCTTATCCTTGTACCTCTTACGACTGAAGAGGGGGTCGATTCCCCTATAGCAGTCTGCCGCGCGAGCGGAACACACACCTAAACCATCATCATCATCATCATAAACGTAGAGGTAGAGAATTTCTGAACACTCACGCCGAGTCACAAAAATACGTCATCGGTAAAGTTAGTGTTTTCAGTGTACGCTAACGCCTTGTTACTTTCATTTTATAGGCTTTCTTCGCTATCGAAAAGTAAATTATTGTGAATTTATCTGCATCCCAAATCCGCGCTCTTTTGAGAACCTCCCGAAATGGGTGGGACCGAATAACAATTTTGCGATCATCGCATTGTGGATATTAACTGAATGCGTATGCTTTATTTAATATCATTTTAGAATACAATAATTTCCTTATTACCATTTATTTTATGGTTTCATAAAATAGTGATCGAGATTTTTTTAACAAACACGTTCAATAAATGACCAACTGCAGATTTCTTAAATTGATTTAAAAAAATAATTTATTTAAAGTATGTAGCACACGTAAGTCAAGGAAAATTTGAAAAAAAATACGATGACATGTGGAACATTGTTGTTTGCCAAAACGTACAGCGTTAAAAAACGTTTAATACAATTATCTATTTTTAATTTGAAAGCGTACCTACTATAAAATTTCTAAACTATTTACACAAAAGTTTATTTTCAGTAAAGTTTTCGGGGTTTATCCGCGTAATATTTAAATTGGCTCGATGTTTCGGCAAGCTGTCCCTTGCCATTATCAAGAGTTTTTTGGAAAAATTTAACTAGCCGATATAAAAAGTTTACACAATGTCACTGACATCACTATCGGCAAGTGGCACTTTCTGTTAGTTTGTTATTAGTCAAGCTCAAAGCTTACTAAATTTAATTTGTTTCTCACTTGACTGCGTGTTAGTGGACGTCGCGTCGTCGGCAGATCCCTTCGTACGCTGATACGTCGAGTCAATTTAAATATTGAGCGAGTAAACCCCAAAATCCATATTAAAAATGTTAGTAACCGCGAAAATCTAAAAAGAAACAATAGTTTATTTACCTCCACTTTGTTCGTCTGTTCTGGAACCAGGTTTTGACTTGAGCGTCGGTCATCTTCAGACTCTTCGCTAAGGCCGCTCTTTCTGCCGATGCCAGGTACTTTTGTTTATGAAATCGTTTTTCTAATTCCGCAATTTGTAATCGTGTGAACGACGTTCTCGGCTTCTTCCGTTTTGGTGGTGTTCTATTTTGATACGGATGTCCAATCCTTCTAACCATTGGAAAAGCTGTAACACAGAAACAAATTAACCTAGAAAAAAATATATCGCTGAGTATAATTAAGGTATGACTAGAATACGCTTACGTGATATTAAATTAATCAACCGCTTCTTTTCCGGAATCTACCTATTATCCGTTTTTATTTCATTAGTAAACAAATGAGCATCAAATTCTTGTGTCGTTAAATCATCTACATTTACTGTAATAATAGACATCCTAACTAGAATTTATTTACTATGTTAAATACTTCGTTACATTACGTCTACGCAATAAAAAACCCATTATCGTCCTTAAATAACAATCCGTAAAGGTACAATTATTCGAGTAATTTCCTTTTACTGTTTTAATATCCTTAAATTGTGCAATTTCTTAGAAATCATATGTCAGTTAAAAGCCCAGTAATGTCTAGTTCCCACAATCAAAAATAATAGAAATTACCTATTTGTTGACTTGTAAGTTTATATATAAACCATTTACTAGCATATTTGAAGATGTTGTACACTATATTGCAACTAGACTCTAATTTTTTTTTATCAGCCAAAAAGTCCTACATAACGTTTTACGTTTTAATTTCTTAACAAACAAGAAAACGAACAACCAATAACCAAATTTTCATCAACAGTTTTAACATTTTCCTGAACAGTTATGTGACACGATGCAAAACACTGCACAGAATTGTGTGCATAATTTTTACTACGTAATTTAACTTCTGAAGTTAGTCATGGTTTTCATGGATTTAGTATTAGGTAATTGTCAAAATGACGTTTAGTATGATGTAGGAAAATATGACCTTCGTGATTTGTAAATTTGCTACATTAACCAGACGGTCTTAATTTTTAAATCACACTCATATTGTATAGGGTGTTTCTCAAGTATTGCAAAAAAATCGGGAGGTGATTCCTTACATTTTTGTAGAGTCCTGGTCGCATTACTTTGGTATTCATTCAATTTCATAGTGACTTAATTCGACAATTTGCATAGTATCATACTGCGTTAAAATATATAAAACGAACATAAATCAAAGTGACTGGGCAGGAGCGCACAAACAGCCTTGCTCATTTGTTTTAATGATGAATTATTTTCCCTTTACAACAAATAATACATTTTTAATTTAAAATAACGTGATATACATAATAAGCACCTTGCACGAACTGCAATCTATGGTAAAATGGATACAGTTATTGCGGGTTGATTGATTGTTAATGATAACAATGACGTAAAGTGTACATTATAGTTTAAAGTTCAAAATAGAATAGTTTTTGACATTCTAAACAAGTTTTCGAGATATTTTCAAAGCCTACAAGTTTAAATCTATAAAATATTTAGTTTGTGCCCGAAAATTATCAAGAAAACCGCAATAACTCGAGATATATTTATTTTCGACATAATTGATCTTCAGTAGTTTTTAAATATAATTAAATTATCGATAGAAATATGTAAAAATATACAAGGTTTTTCTTTTAAAAAATTGACTTATTCTTGTTTGAAGTTTAGCAAATTGGACGGGGCATGAAAAAGACTTGTATAATTCCTGTCAATATTTCAATAAAAACGTAATTAACTCAAAAATGATTGATTTAACTACAAAAAACCTTAAATATTGTAAAAAAAAAATATTCAAAATACATAGGTTGTTATATTTTAAGGAACAAAGTTACGCATCGGTGCACAAAAACAAAACACTGTGTATAAATGAAAACTTTTAGGTTATGTAGTCAATGACCACAAACTGCTTGCAGTTCAAACTTTTTTTTAAACTTTCACTAATAACAAAGTTATCGAATTATTCGTCTTGACTGGGCACCCTGTATATTGAAGAGTTGTAATTTTATATTTTAGTACGTTTACTAAGGCACACATTTAATTTTATATTTTTTCTTTTAAATCTACTTACACAAAGGAAAATTTCATCCAAATTATGGTAAATTTTAAACAATATTAGGATTTCAAAGTAGATTGTAACAGGTTGTGAAAACATATTATATTAATTCGATATTTTAAAAATTAAAGACAATAATACTGGTTTAATTAAAGGATTTCTTTTTAGCATGTTTAATTAGTCTGAAAATGCGTACCACCCTACAGGATGACCATTATCTACACTACAGCATTATATGGGTAACTTGTTTACCCAACTTTTTGAGAAAACTACAAAAAGATGATACATGACAACAATTTTAAACACAAATAACTTTTAACTGTACTGGATTAAAAAAAAGGATACAGTAATTTTTTTATGTTGAATGTTTATCAAAATACAGACCAAAAAAATGTTTCTATCTGTCAAGGTTAAGTGGTGTTACGGCAGAAGTTGATATGTCCAAAATTTTCATTTTTTAGTTTTCAGTTGATATGTCTTTTAAAAAGGGGTTTTCATAAGTTGGCACAATTCGTTAAGTCAAAATTTTACAGAAGAGAGGGCTATGGGTACTAGCACTTATTTGGTATTTCCTATGTCTACATACAGGGTGTTGCTTTACGTAACGGACAAACTTAAGGAGCATGTTCCTTGAGTCAATTTAAGCAAAATTTGTATATAAACCATTATCCAAAACTCGATGGTTATCGAGTTATAGACTTTTAAAGTTTATAAAAAAAAGATAAATTTTAACATAAAAAAGTATGAAATACCGCTTTTATCTTCTAAAATATTGATTTAACAACAAAATATTTTTTTATAAAAGATGCATCGCTATCTTTTTTACAGTTTATTTGATATGGCAACTAAGCTAGTTATTTTCAACAGAACGCCCTGTATATTATTACATTTTTGGATTCCTCTTCAATTTACTTTTTAAAATGTGAAAGGTCATATAGGCCTAAAACTAACCGTTTGCGAGTAATTAATTTTTTCTCGAAAATTTTGAGCATGTCATAAGCCACCTCCTGAATTTTAAAAAATCAAAGTTTTTATGAAAATTGGAGTTCTGAGCTTTTGTCATACTATAGGGCATATAGTTTGTATCCTTTCCTCCAATTTTCAAACACAGAAACTTTCAAGTTTTATAATTACATGAAAAAACGTATAAGACTTTGTGGAAAAATGGCTCAAGTCGTCTCGCGCGACGGTACTATGTAGGTGTCATCCTCGTCCCCCCTCCCCCAGATTAAAGATTATTTCGATTGAAAACAGGTAGATGTCAAAGTATGAATATAACGATTTATTAAACTAACTTGTGAATAAATACTCACATTTAATGATTTTATAATAATGATTGAAAGTTATTTCTTTGATTTTTTTACAACATGAAAAAGTGACATATCAACTTCTGCCATAACGCCACAGAGTTATAAAGATACTTGCGTTTAATTTATTTGTAATTTTTTGCTGTTTCCTTAAAAAGTTGGCAACACTGATTAATATTTCAAACATAATTCAATGTTTATATACAGGGTGTTTCACTTTTTCATTTGGCACTTTGGCTAGGTATGTCCTAAATAATGAATAAATAAGTGCATTTTGAACAAGATATTGTTCCGTATCAAAAATCCATGGCTTGCGTGATATAACGAAAAACCCGAAATCCATCAAAATTTTTAAACTCAAATATCTCGGCTACTTTTTTTTTTAATGACAGTCGTGATAGATGATGATAAAGATTTTTTTTTCCTCTTTACAATGATATAATATTTGTATACTTTTAAAAATAAGCAAATAACTCAAATTGCTAAATCTAAGATAAAAATCAACGTTGCCATGGAAAAAACAATAACTAACTTCAATTATTTTATTTCGACCATTGCTAGTCTATTATGCCGCTCTTTTTGTGTACTAGCAACGATAGTATTTGAATTTAAAAATTTTGATCGATTTAGGTTTTTCCATTATATCACGCTATTCATGAAACTTTTAAACAAAACAATGTCTTGTTTAAAACACACTCCTAAATAGCTAACTTTAGTCGCATTTAAACATATTATTTATGGAGATAGCAATAGTGCCACACGAAAAATTGAAACACCCCGTAAAACAAAGTTATACCCTTATAATGCGGTAGGTAGATAGTTGTCACCGTGTATAATTACAATACATTTTGCACACAGTAGATGAAATTTAAACTTTGTAAAGACACATTTTCGTAAATCGACATTTTTTACATTAACAAATTTAATTTTTTTTATTAGCTCAAATATCCGGTTCTACGAAACCGAGTCAAAACTTAACGGATGAATAAATCTTGGTAATCAGTTGTCAACGTTGCTTTTACTTTAGAAACGACATTTGACGGCTGCTTTAACTTTAACAGAGCTTTATACAACCGGACTTAATTCCTCTAATTAAAAGTACTCGTTAGAAAATCTCAAGTAGTATTTGTTTGTTGCTATAGAAAGTAGTTCAGTTAAATTAAAAAAGCATAATTTTGCAATGAATGACATAAATTTATTGTTATACATGAAGCAGCGTGCATACAATTTTAATTAAGAGAAATCATTATTAATGCCATACAAACAGAACGCGACAGGGCTACTTATAATAACAAATAACATTGCGGCCTGTTAAATCGTTATAAGGTCGATCACTTACACTAATTGTTTGTTATATATGTATTATTTAAACCAAATTATGTGCGGGAT
This sequence comes from Elmis aenea, assembly GCA_947652605.1. Taxonomy (NCBI): domain Eukaryota; kingdom Metazoa; phylum Arthropoda; class Insecta; order Coleoptera; family Elmidae; genus Elmis; species Elmis aenea. The sequence goes on along the minus strand of OX393579.1, from coordinate 31,740,356 downwards.
TAGTTACACATTCACGTTCGCCATTAATTAATAGCCATGCATCGGCGACAATCGTGCATGTAAGAAATAATTCAGCCGTCCGTTAATTAAAAATGAATACTGCAACAAATGGCTAAATTAATAGTAATAAACCAGCTATTATAATGAAGTTTTAACTGTAATATGTGTTGCGCAACTCCTCGAATAATTAAACGAACAAATTACAACAATATTAACGTGCTACAATTAGCATACGACATGAACGTTAGTCCGTCAGCTGAAAAAAGAAACAAAGCAAACGACTCAAACGACTACCTATGCCGCTTTTTATTTCTTTTGTGGTACAAAGCATTAATCTAAACCCAACAGTGTAGCGCACGTAATTGTAGAAAATAGCAGCCTTTCGACGATTTATCTCGTAATTCAAATGATTTAAACATGTTTTAAGGCTGTATTTCGCTTGTTAGATGCAATCAGTAAAAAATTCTATTACATGAAACGTTCCTATTGGATGATTTCTTAATGACCTTTTTACGTGGGCTTAATGCGCAATGTTTGAAATGGTCATTTTTATTATAAAATGCAAGATGGCGGATAATTACAGAGAACTCGCTATGCGCTCCAGAGATTCTGAAATGAAATTTGATGGCATGAAACCTGTGGTTTATTAAATGATAGCTGTATTATTGTTTATGTAGACGGACGTTACGGATCGATAAACAATTGTTTTGTAACTTCGGTGCCTGAATGTGTTCAAGAATAAAGGGCACAGTATAATAATTATGATGAGCCGTAAACAACAACAAGATTTAATCAAATGATGCGCGTTTTCTTTAGTTTTAATTGAAAATACAAAATTACCAATAAAATCGTGACCTCAATTACATTCTTTATTAACAACGTAAGAGATTTAAATATGAGAAATAATAAATTAACACATTTAAGATAACAAATATTAGAAGCTTTATACAGGGTGGTCCACATAGAAGGGCCACTATTGGGATCTCGTAAACGGTAAGAGCTACAAAGAAGTTTAAATTAGACAAATTGTTCGTCTTTCTGAGACCTGTTCATTGATGCTTTAATGTTTTTAAAAATCTCCATGGCACGCTAGATAATCAACAAAAATCAAAATAGGCATTTTTTTTAAATCGTTAATAACTCGGTTATACTTGATGGTACAAAAATATTTTTGGGGAAAAAGTTATAGATTTTTTTACGCACTATAAAATGAAATAATTCATTTGTTTCAATATTGTTTCAATTCTTAGATAAATTACAAACTTGCATTTTTTTAAATAGAAACCCTAGTTGGCCATGACTTTATGAGAAAGAGTATTTTTTTAGCTTTTCAAAAATATATAGTTTTATATTTTTGTTGCAAAAAATAACCGAGATGTGGCCAATTTTGTAAAAATTCGATCATCCAAGTTTGCCATGATTTCGTAAACAAGTGATGTTTGCAATTATTAAACAACTAAACGTCATTGCCAAGTAAATTCTGAAAGAGCCGCTACATTTTTATCACTTCCAAAGTAATATTCTAACATATTAAACTTTTCAAAAAGTTCATATTTAGCCATGTTCACAATACCACAATAAACAGTTATAAAATACAAAATAATACAGGGATTTGCTTTAAAGTTGACAAATTTACTTCGAAATAACGTTTAATTGTTTAATAATTGCAAACATCACTTGTTTACGAAATCATGGCAAACTTTGATGATCGAATTTTTACAAAATTGGCCACATCTCGGTTATTTTTTGCAACAAATATATAAAACTATATATTTTTGAAAAGCTAAAAAAATACTCTTCCTCATAAAGTCATGGCCAACTAGGGTTTCCATTTAAAAAAATGCAAGTTTGTAATTTATCTAAGAAATGAAACAATATTGAAACAAATAATTGTTTTCATTTTATAGTGCGTAAAAAAATCTATAACTTTTCCCTCAAAACTATTTTTATACCATCAAGTATAACCGAGTTATTAACGATTTAAAAAAAATGCCTATTTTGATTTTTGTTGATTATCTAGCGTGCCATGGAAATTTTTAAAAACATTAGAGCATCAATGAATAGGTCTCCGAAAATGGAACAATTTGTCTAATTTAAACTTTTTTGTAGCTCTTACCGTTTACGAGATCCCAATAGTGGCCCTTTTATGTAGACCACCCGGTATACTAATGAAAATTAATTGGCTTAAAAAACTGTTTCCAATATAGCAGATAAATAAATATTTTAAAATTCAATTTAGTTGTATATACCAAATACAGTAGGCGCGATTTATTGTGAACTTAACTGTTAATTGAATAATGAATCTATTAAGCGTCGATTCTAATAACCGAAAATCTGAAATATAGTATATTTTATGTATAATTGAGAACTAAAAACAAAGATATCAAGAAGGAAGTTGCAGTTTACAACCTTCCAAATGAACCAAATGAACTAAAACTAGAAAATGTGCAAAATTTAGTCTTTGTAAAATATGTTCTTAAAATATTCTTTTTTTGTTTCTAATCGCATTTTAGGTTAAGAAATATAAAAAAATATCTGAAATCGTTTGGAAATTAATTCTAAAAGTATGATTCTAATAAACTACTAAAAATGAATTTTACCATTATGATTAGCCCTGTTAAAATTCGATTCTACAGCGTCATTCAAATAGTCTGCAACAAATAAAAAAGTGTTTTATTATCGATTCCTCAAAGAATTGTATTGTTGGTAAAAGATGGTGCACCGTTTAAAACTAAAATCAAGATGAAAATAAAATTATATGACACTATAGATTTTAACGATTTTAGAAATATTCGCAAGAATAAAGTGCCCTTATTTTATCAGTAACGAAAAAAATCATAAAATGAGTTGTTAAGAAATCAAAAATATGACTTAATACAAAATTTGACATTAACATTCAAAAGGTATGCAACAAATGAAAATTTCTTCTATTATCAATTTTTAGGAAAATTTTATTCTTGATCAAAGTTGGTGCATGGGTAAAAGTACTTTTAAGTTAAAAAAAAGTTCGATAAAAATTCATGACACTAGATTTTAGCGATTTAGAAATATTCGCCAGTGCCCTTAATTTAAGAGTTACAACGCACCAACTTTTATCAAGAAAAAAATGTTCTGAGAAATCGATAATATAAATTTTTACATTTGTGCAGGCTTTTTAAATGACATCTTATAAAGCGGCTGGTTCTAATAATCCCAACGGCATTTTCTGCAGTTCTTCTAGCTACTTAATACAATTCTTTGCACAACTATGATTATACACGTAAAACATAAAAATAAGATAGTTTATTTGTAAACACAATAAATAAGAAATGTACCAATGAAGAGACAAAAAGTCTAAACATATTTAAGAGATTCTTCTTTAAATATACGTTAGGTAATTTTTTTTTTAAATCTACTGATGAGGAGACAGGAATATCAAAATTACTAAAGATGTACTTTAAAAGGAGATTTAAGTAATTTTAAAATCACTTAAATAAAGCAAATAACCAACTATTTCAAACTTTATATGCCTAGCTACTATAAAAAAAAAGAATATTTTAATTTCGTCAGTAAATTTTTTTATTAAGATTTAGATTAAAACAAACCTTAAAAATTGCAATTTCGCTCAATATAAAAGATATAGATTCAATTAAATTAGCTTCAAATTACATGTAATAGAGCTGAACTGGTAGCGATATTCAAATGTTTAAAAAATGTAAAAGTACCTAGATAGAACAAAAAAATTGAATTATGCAATTTTTAATTTAATTTAATATCTCCATTAGTTTTAGAATCAATCTCTTATTTGTACATGGTGACACTTTAATATAGGTACCTAAAACGGGTAATACATCTAAACAATTATTACCATATTGTTCTTTAAATAACTAAAATGTTTCAATGTTGATGGTTAAAATGTTTTTTATTTGTTTTGAAACAAAACCGTAAGAATCAATGTCAGCTAAAAAAGTAATTTTTGTTGACATAAGTACTTTTTTGTGCGATCGTACTAGAAACAGCTGTTTGACGGACCCGTTAGCAACCATAAAGTACTGCATTACCGGCCCTATCCTTAGCAACGGCCGTAAAAGTAACTTTTACGGCCGTTGCTAAGGAGAGGGCCGGTAATGCAGTACATACGCCGTCATCTGTCAGTGACAGAATGTCACGTAGTTTCTAACCTATAATTTTGAAAATTACTAAAAATTTTAATTGTTTTTAATTCGATCGCACAAAAAATGTAATATGCACCTCGGCCAAAACGTACTTTTTCGGCCTTGCCTGTTTGCTGGCCTTGATACATAAATAACTATTATTCAATATTTCACAAATCAAAAAGAGCTAAAAAAATGCTATTCCTATAAACATCTAATATGTCATCCATAAAAACAAACAAATTGACTATCATATCCTAGTTACTATAATAAACTGTACTAAATTCTAAAGCAACACTTATCAATTAATGATAACCAACAATTATTAATTTTTAGTTTCCTAAATTATTTACTAAAATTTAAATATTAGAAGCACAAAAAAAAAAAACTTACGGACAAATTTTTAATTAATACAAACACTTTAGTAAATTTTTTATATTAGCATTTAAATTACTTATTATGACAATTTATCGTCTACACGTAATGTTTTGACATTACAAACTTAGTTTTACTATTTCAAATGAAGTAGCATTTAATTTTACTGATAACGAAAAAAACATTAAAGAAAAAGAGTTTACATTTAGCATTTAAAAAACACAGTTGCATACCAAATTACTTCCTTTTTAAACAACAACACGTAATTAACATTTAGTGAACAACCATTTGAAAAAATTGCTGTGCGATCCTCGCGTTATTGTTTGTAATAAATACTTAACAATTTTACACAGCATATTTAAAATATATATGTACACACGGTGGTCCACACAGAAGGGCCACTATTCGTATCTCGTTAACGGTAAGAGCTAAAAACAAGTTTAAATTAGACAAATTGTTCCCCTTTCTGAGAGCTATTTAGTGATGCTTTAATATTTTTAAAAAGTTCCATGGCACACAAATTATAAACAAAAATCAAAATGGAAATTTTTTCAAATCGTTAATAACTCGGTTACACTTGATGGTACAAACATATTTTTGGGGACAAAAATGTAGATTTTTCTACGCATAAGCTAAATTACAAACTTGCCTTCATGGAAAAACTTTTTTCTTCCTTTTTTCAATTTGATATTTAGGCCCAAAACAAATAAAATTCATTAAAAAGTCCTCATGAAGCTATAGAGTGAATTTAAACAATATTGAAACAGATGAATGTTTTCATTTTACAGTGTGTAAAAAATCTATAACTTTTCCTCAAAAATATGTTGTACCATCAAGCATAACTAAGATATAAATTATTTTTTTAAAAAGGCCCATTTTGAATTTTGTTTACTATCTAGCGTGCCATGGAACTTTTTAAAACGTAAGAGCATCACTGGTGAATTTTGTTTATTATCTAGCGTGCCATGGAACATTTTTAAAACATAAGAGCATTACTGAATAGGTCTCGGAAAGGGGAACAATTAGTCTAATTTAAAACTTTGTACTCTCACCATTTACAAGATCTCAATAGTGACCTTCTATGAGGACCACCCTGTATATAAGATGCAAGCACAAATTATTCTTAATATTCTTGAAGATGTTGTTACAAGTTTTACATTAACTTTAAATTCTACAAGAAATGGAAAAACAAAACTCTTATACTTTGTGGGAAAAAAACGTTAAAATATTTTAAAAGATTTCCTGTTGTTAACTGTATAAAAAACTCAACGCTTGACTGGCGTTTTATATTGATTTTAAATGTTTCTCTTAAAAGCCATTAAAATATTATTTTTAAGTACAGTTTTCACTTATTAATCACAGTTTAAACACTTTAATGTAATCTCAAAGTTACAATTACTTTTAAAACAGTTAAATTAAAAAACACATTTATACTTTCATAAGAACAGTTAGGTCATAAATTATATAAAAATATTATTTCCGCAGAAAATGTAAAATATAGTATGGTTACTTATTTTTAAAACATATTAACCTTCAGTCTGTCTATTAACGTCTTAATTAAGGTCTACTGTTAGTGGTTTTATGCACGTGATATAAACAATATTTGGCATAAGTGAGCTTTTTGATTGCCAAGTTCTTACAATGGGTTAATTAACAATATTTAAACTCCTAAATGGACCCCGAAGGCTAATATGATTTTTATTGTATAGTCGTTATAGTTGAACTATTCATTCGGAAAAGTTTCGTATAGTCAACATAATATGTAGATAATCTCAATTTTGGATCGGTAATCATTACCTTCATAAAAATTAACTAACACGTGTACAACACCGATTTTCCGGCCACTTACGGCACGGCACGGCACCTCCTTTAGTCCGGACAAAATTACGAGAGGGAATTTGAAATTCAAGCAGCCACCAGACTGATTTACTGGACGGCCAAAGATGGCGTTGTGTGAAGGGCGCGCTTTTTTACTAGAACTAGTAGATAAATTCGATACTAGAAATTTATTTGAATCAAGACTAACTGAACCTTAGAAAAGGCAGATCATTAAAAACACTTGATAAACGACCCGCAATAATATACAATGGACAGCGAAGTAAAAGAAAGAATAATTTTGGTAGAAATACAAATTTTCAAGGAAGAATTTACAGAAGTTGTGGTAGGCGAAAATATAAGCAAAATGGGCATAATAATATATTTTAAAAACGATTACAAGAAATATGAATGAAGCTTTAGGGAGAACAATAATTGCAAACGAGGATGATTATTACAATTTTAATTTTAAAAAGATGTCACATTAACAAATACCAGATTTCAACACAAAGAAATATGTAATTACAACAGAGCGAGCGGATTTGAAAAATCCATGGACGGATTTTAAAAGAATTATGCAGAACTTTGTTGAAAGGGCATGTGGGACAACGAAAGTTTACTATAATATTAAAAACAAACTGCTTTGTGGTCGCAACAAATCAAAAGAACAGTGAAACAAAAAAAAGGCTATGACAAAAGCAAACGCAGGCTTGAAAAAAATTTGGAAAATAAAAGGAAAACCACTATCAAGAACTTGCTTTTAAAGTATTGAAAATCCAAATGAAAGATAAAAACAGCACGCTAAAGCAAATAATGTATAAAGAGGAGAAAATATTAAGAGGGAAAAAAACATAAAGGGAAATTATTTTAAGGATTACTTCGATACCAAAAGATACAAAAGAACTAAATTTAAAAAAATATATATTCCTGAGTATAAATTGTGCAAATGTCAAAATAAAACACTACGAAATCTTTCACACGAGTGAAACGTTATTAGAAGAAGACGGTATTTGAGACACCCTGCATATAGTAAGAGATGTAATAACATAAAATACTATAATTAAGCTTAAAACATACAAAAATCGATAGGTGATCTAGTCCTGAATAATAAAGGTGATCAGATGGCAATTTTTATTGACCGAAAAAACAATTGAAAAATATGTCTCTATAAACTCTTTTATTTGCAATTTTAAGTGTAGCCCAAAGAAGTAAAGTAAGTTATTTTAATTGAAAAAAAAAGAATAACCAATAATTTTTATCTTAATGTGCATCAATTTATTAACCAAATACAGTAGCAAAAACTTTAAATTGTGGGCAGTATAATTACAATATTCTAAGCTATGTAACAGGATATTTTAATCACCCAATTATTAATGCAATATAACTAGTTTTTAACTGATTTTAGTACCAAGAATCGTCGCCATCAATAGAGATACCAAAATTTTTGTTCAGTTTTATAACTCATCGAGCAAAAAAAAGTCACAATGCATTGGCTTTCAAGATAAACGAGAACCATTTAAGTAATTCAACATTATTTACGATATAATGCATCAGTATTAAAACAACATATTTAACCGTAAAATGGCTATTAAAATATCATCATTATCAAGGGGAAATTAATCACAAGTCTCTTAAAACACCTATAAAGCAAAACGAAACGTACGACACACAATAATCTGTTAATGTACGACAACATAAAGCTTTCAACTGTGATAACGTCTCTCCAGACCGTGAAAAAGTGGAAAGTATTAGCAGAAAATAGTCTGAACTTCCCTTTTTGTATTATACCGTCAAAGGTATACGCAACACGCGTATAAAAATGCGATCTAATCAATTAAACTTAATTCGTAAATTTAATAATAAACGTCATTTTGACAGTCTCATATTTGCGTGGCAAAAGATGCTGTTGAAAAATTGACACGTTTCGCTTTTTTTAATATTAGAACGTTTTAGCACGGATGAATTTTAAACTACGGTATTTATAATAAATGAGAAAGCCAGCGAGGGGATTTTTTAAAATGATATCTCTCTCAACTATAACAGGATCGAGGGAACAGGACAAGCGGCTTTATGAGCTAATGTATAATTTTTGTCGCCGGTAACTCTCAAGGCTCCTTGTTGAAATAAAAAGATACGCGCAAATCTAAGGGACTTTAGACTTAAAAACATGAATTATATTATTCTCGTTAAGAACACATCCGTTATATTTCAGCTGGTAAAGCTATTCATTTTAATCAATGTGTTAATACTAGATTAGTATAATAAATGTTCAGTTAAGTTTCGATTATCTGATCTAAACGAAACCGATAAAAGATCGCATTACTGTAAATTATGAATAGAGTAAACGCGGGCAAAAGTCCGCACTTAACGTTCTCAACTCCCTAAGTAAGTAAGTTTTATGTTTAACTGGTTAATTTTTTTTTTATGAACACATTAGACACTTCTCATTGCATCATACAATGGGTTGCCACCAAAAGTAACGAATTCAAATAAAAATATTTTTTTTATGGTTTGATGTAGATTGGTACTTTTGCCCCACCCTATGGGGCAAAAGTCCAAATTGATGGGGCAAAAGTCCGTTCGCGCATTAGTCTAATTAATATGTTTATGTCTTTGACACATTAATATACGGTGTGTTATTTTATAAAATGAAAGTTAATTCTCTTCAAAAATACAAAATAAAAGTTCAGTCCTGTAACAAAATTTAAAAAAATATCACATTTAAAAGAACACAAAAAATATTTGACGAATTCAACAAAAATCACAGGCGAACTCGCCGGTTTCAAAATTTGAGCAACTTTCGTGCCACTAGTTGTGGCATTTACTGCACAATCTAGTCCTCGACTGGTGGATCTTCATATATTTCTTAACAACCTGGGCAAATATTTTCGTTTTCCCCTTCTCTGACATGGCTGTTCGTTACATTATCGTAGAACCTTTCTATTTGGACTTTATTGAAACCTATAATCCTTCCGACGCTTGTCTTTTTGGGCGTTTAAAAGAAAATTTGTGTCGAGATAAAAAAAATTTTTGGTCCAGTCGTCTCCCGCCATTTGTGACTCCTTATTAAAATCGTTTACGATGTTATTTTGCGAAGCAAAGTCAAAAGCCAACCGCCGAATTTTTTTCTAGTAATTCCGTAGAACCTTACGTCCATCTATCTATCTACTGTGATCAGCCAAACTTGCTTCGTGATCAGACGTAAATGTGGCTTTGAATCTTTCCAAATTAAATAGACGGGACAAAAGCCCGTGTGCGGCCTTTTACCCCAGTCGAGACTGCGGCTTTTTGCCCCCATGCGTGCTAATTACGATAAAGCAATATGACGGCATCTTTAGTTTAAGTTAGGAAACGTTTGGCGACATGATTGTGTAGCTAAAATGGAGGGTGTTTATATGAAAAAAGTTGCATGCCGGTTGTGAGAGACTTTTAAATATCACTGCCTAATAAAAGATCATCGAAAACTATAACAAGCCAAGCACTTTCACACTTAGCTCATTTAAGCAGCGGTTTAACTGCCGATCAAGCTAGAACTATATGTGTCCACCACAGATACTGTATCTCAACTACCTATAATAAAACCTATTCTCTCTTAACTCTCCAGTCCTTGCTATCCCTAATAGGACTTTAACCCCGGTGCGGACTTTTGCCCGGGTTTACTCTTATAAGGATACGAATTAAAGACGAAATAATAAGCAAGAATGATTCAATAAAAGGGTAATGAAAAGCCGTAAATTAGTTGTCATGATAGTTAGTTATTGAACTCCTTCCTAAAATTGAGAAATCTTCAAAAATTCGATTTTTGACAAATTTGTTTAGGGCGTCCAGAACAAGAATGAAGTGCATGAAAATCTTTGTTATTATAAGAGGTACCGTAAAACGGGCTGAGAATGTGACAAAGCGAAATTTTCGCTTCAGTCGCTTTTAGTCGGACATTTGTTAAAGTTACTATATCGTTACTAAAAAATTATGTTTATGAGATCACAGGGTTAGCACTTCTACATCATTTTTTTAAAATCACGTGATCTTCGGTGGGGAAGGAATTTTGTTGTAGTGAGCTGTTTTTCGCGTTTTAAGCCTATCGTATTTGTGTTGATTGATGCACCTGCAGATTAAATCCCAAAGCTGAGGTGAGTGTATTTTTTGTTTTTCCTTATTTTCACCATGATCAGTGAGATCATGGTGATCGAGTACTTTGGGTTCTCGATGAAATTTTAGTTGATTGTGTGAGAATGTGACACCAATTTTTTATATTTTTATGTTGTTTTTCAGCAGATCTTCGTCGTTTTGAGCGATGGTAAGAAAGTACGTCAAAAACGTTGGTGGCAGAGTCTACAAAAATTAGACCGAAAATCAATTAAATGCGGCAATCGAAGAAGTCAACAAGAAAAAAGGTCTCACCGAAAAATAGGTGTCAATCTTGATTCTATAGGAGACTATATTCAAGTAAAATATGCGAAAACATTTTATTCTGGACAAGTGACTGCTATAGACGATGGAAAATATCAGCTCAGTGTTTAGTGTAAAATTGGCAAATTTTGAAAGTGGCCAACTGTTGAGGATGAGTTGTGGTACCCAAAAGGGCTTAATTAAAAAAAAATCCTCTCCAAAAAAATTTGGGAGAAATATTTTCTTATTGGCATGAAAATATTACTTTAAAGATGTTTTTTTATTGTTTTTTATTCTTCATGTTCTTTTATATTGAAAAATAACTTTGTTAAAAATCGAGCTTGTTTTGTTATTAAGATTCCTAATTATGAATAAAAAACGGAGCATTTAGACCGAATTTTTGATGAGATAGCACTTCTTACATGCTGAACTCAATGAGTAGGTGGGGCGAAAATGTTAAAGGAGCAGTTCCATAGCCCGAATAATGAATTAAACCTACCGTAAAATTCTTAACTCACTTGATGGGGTGTGAATGTGACCGAAAAAAAATCTACCGCCCCCTCCCTTTCGAAGATATAAGTTATTTAAGCACAGGAATTGAAAGAGGAGATATACAGCTATCTATCATTCAGTTTTAATTTCATTCTTGGTGCCACAACAAATAAAGAAACTCCGAAACGTGTAACATTCTCATCCCGTTTTACTGTTTTAATAGAGACATTGTGGTGTTTAATAATATTAGCTCACGATAGTCAAATATTTCGAAAAAATTTTGTTTCGAATTTTATTTTTTAAGCATACCCAGTATATTTTAGTGTGTTATAAACCTTGACAATACCAAGGCATAGATTTATATGGATGCTTTTTATTGCCATTAGTTTCTATAGAACAAATACAAACTTTTGTAGTTATATACGAATCTTTGATGTTGATTACATTAATTTAATTATCTTTTTAAATCACTCAATAAAAATCACAACATTTGACGTACAGATCATTTTTTATTTTACAATTGACACGTATAAAACAAAAAATACACAGTGATAGTGCATCAAAAACAAATGCCACAAATAAAGTTTACATTTTTTTGTTTCATAGTTGCCCATGAGAAAAAAATGTACAACAAATATTGTGAAATTTTTATATAAATTCGTTTTACAATTTAAACCCGTTATAATGAAATGTGACGTCCATATAAAATAAAATTTTTAGTGTCTGTTCTAAAATAACAAACGACGATAGAAAATTTTGAATTCGGCTAGTAAAAACCTTTTGAAAGTGTCAAAATTAGAACACACTACAACAGTGGTTTCCAACCTGTGGGGCGCGCCCCCCTAGGGGGGCGCGAGACCATTGCAGGGGGGGCGCGCAGCTGTTAAAAAAATATCATTTTTTAATACAAACATACAAAAAGAACTTTTTTTATACAGAATATGGTATATTGTTTTGTAGTAGCCCATTAAATAATTTTTATATCAGGACAGTATTTATGAAATTAGATTGTTACGAAAAGTGAGGGGGGCGCGAAATTTTTTTTATGAAAAAGGGGGGCGGAGGTCCAAAAAGGTTGGAAACCACTGCACTACAATGTACAAGTGATGCGCAAAAATATAATCAAAGATTTAAAAAAACCTCGTTTTTTTTTCCAAACCGAAGATGATACCATAATTTTGGTTCAAAATTGCTACTAGTCAGTTACCAAAATAGGCACTTTTTCTCTAATTCAACCGACTTCATAATTCTTTAAATAACCGAGATTAGGATTTCTCTCACGCGATCTTGGTCCATTTTACCCTATTTTATATTTCCCGGTATATACTTATTGTCCCGGGGAAACCCGGGACATATAAAAAATGTTATTTTCGTTTATTTTGTGTTACGATCTTTGTAATATTATCATAACTTATCAGAATTTATTATAAATATCTTAACTAACATTAATTTATGGAAAAACTTCATTCTTATTTCAAAATAGTTTTTCTGCTTTAGAATAACAAATTATGTACACTTGTAGTAGGTATGTGTAAAGAAGCCCGGTGTCTATGACAAAAGTTTATATAATCCAAAATACCTTAACAGTTTTATTTTTTTGTACCCTGGTAATGTATTAATGCAAAACAAAACAACTTATAAATTAAATTTTATTAATAAAAACGATGTCTCTTTGCTGCTAGACGCTCTCAAGTTATCTTGTTCCACTCACATCAATAAAGACAGAAAGCATTTTATGCGGAAGAACTTTCTGTTAATAAATTAATAATAAGACGGCATAGATCAACTTTGTTTTCTTAAATCATATTAAAAAAATTCATTGCAAAAATTATGATATTGTGTTCATTTAAATAAAATTGCAATAGAAAGGCAATATTTTTAAAGTGTATGTTTCTCTAACCAATATTATTTTATAATTAATAATAAATGTATTTACTATAAAGTTTTTAAGTAATAAACTGCTCCCTTTCTTTTTCGGGTTGTTATTTATTTTAAAATATTGGCATGTTTTATTACTTCCCGGGATTCCAGGAAATCCCGGGAAGTAGACCAATTACTCCTGGGAATTTCGAGACAAGCAAAAATGTCAAATATGAGAAACCCTATCCAAGATAACCCTACTGTTCATCCTTTGTTCTGTACACCCTGTATATGTATAGGTCTGTAGATTGCTAGGCTATGGCGAGGTGCCACACCATTAGCAATGTTCTAGTTACGTTACTGTTGTATCAAAGTCAGGTAGTAAATTGTATAGTATAAGTTATACTGTATAACTGATATAACAGAAAAGAAGAGAAACAATTCGAAAAAATAATATTTTTTTAAAGTAAATTGCAAAATGTCTAGAATAAAAAACTACATAAAGGTTTGTTTCAAATAGGCGATTACAGGAATATTTTTTGTGCAGTAAAACATTGTAAATAAACATCGTATGGCTATCTGTCAGCCGAGGGTCGAATAATCGAAGCGGAACTGCATAATTTGTAAATGTCTGTTAAGTAGTTATTTTTAAAACTAGGTAAAAGTTTTAAAATCATGCACTTGTGGTCTCTTAATATTAAAATCTTTAAGAATTAAATTTTTATAATAAAATACTATAATATTCTGCTGACGAAATAATATTAGTCAGTTTCAGACTTTTTTTGTTAATTGATAGGTAAAATTCAAAGAATGTAAGAACTAATGATTTAATATAACTCAGATCAATATGGTATTAGGAGGAAACAGTTTTCAGAATTTTTCCGATATATTTTCTGTAAAATTTTTCGACAGATCAATAATTAATAAATCACCAAAAAGGTCAACCTGATAAGTATTCCCAACGGTAATCGTTTGGATTTAAAGAATTTAACGAACACATTTTATAATATAATTATTTTTAAAACGCGTTGTACTCTGGCGATTTTCCTTAGATCATCGCCCAGAGGCAATTACCTGCACCTGTGCCTCCTTTGATTTACTTTAGATCAAAATATTTAGTTTATATTTAGACTAAACCATTAGAACTATTTCAACGTTGCCCCCCGCGATGTTTGAAACCCCTTGTATAAAGTTGGGACCCCTTAACTGTACTTGGACCTCTGGGACGTGCGTGAACATTTCAGTCAGCTGTCACTAACTATTGGGCACTTGAGAAATATTAATTGCATAATAGACGGTTGCAACAACTCCGTATTTGGTCCATTAGCAACAATCAATTTCTGATTATTTATCATGCGATATTTAATATACTTACAAACGTTTTTGTTTATAGTTAATAAAACACATTGACCAACTGGCAAACCTTAAATTAGCAAAACATTCTGACCACAGTGTGATAAAACAAACAGCACAATCTTGATTTATATTTGAACGTCTAACAAGTCATTATCTGCACGTATTATTGTACATATAACTATAACATTAGAACAATAAATAACACAGACAAGCTTTGCTAACAACATAAAAGGAACAAAATTTAATTTGTTTTTCGTGTATAACATAATATTAACATTTACAAGATGTATGTCATGTCTTTGTACATGAATCATTCTATGGCGGGCCTATGGGCGTGAAATTGTGGTGTTAACTGAAGATCCGCATTCAAAAAATTATATTAAATAAATTTTAACACCAGAATTTAACAAGATTATCGATGGCAAGTTGAACAACGTGTAAAATTTACCTAGTTATAGTGAAATCTTTTGAAATACATGCTATGAGCATTTTTATACAGATATTGTAGGAATAATTTGTTACGAATGAATAACATTTCTGAGGAATTGTTTAAAAATGTACTTTAAAATAACACCTTTTTTATTTTGTTGCCTTATAATGAGCTTTGCTAACACAAATATCAAACAAACGTCTTTAGTAGAATAAAATAACTTCTGCTAAATTATTTCATAGGACTCGCATCACATATATTCTGATCTAACGAACTATGGATGTTAGTAATATTTTACGATTAATTGAGCCTAAGAAGAGATAAATATTGTTCTAGTTGCAAAACTAAAAACAAGGGTTTTAATAATATTTTATAGGTAGCAAATGTTTTAAGGATTATAAAGTTTACCAAATGCGTCCAAAATATAATAGATACATTTTTAGCACATTTCTGGTTAAAGAGTTACCTAATTTTTTTTTTTTTTTAACAGATAAAAACATTTTAATTAGAAGTAAAGCTCTCTTAACACGCAAAAAAAGTTTGGGCACACGTATTAAATGGGAACTTAAATCCCCTTTAATACCGAAACAGCAAAACTAAATCTTTTATTACAAACTAAAAACCTTTAAATATGCTTTAAAACAAAATGCTAGAATAAAAGCAACAAATTTAAGCTATTATACATGTTGTTTTAATAAATTACTTTGCCATATTTAATTACGTAACATACTTGATTTAGAACCAATTTTTAATTTTATTAAGAAATAAATTGTAACACATGCTATTGTGATGTTCCGCTTGACATCAGTTATTTTTATTTTACATCAGTGCTATTTAATTTATTTTAAATGAATAACATTGCAACCAATGCTGATGGATCAGTTACTAAATCTTGTAAAACTGCAAAAGGACCAGGTTATGAGGATTTTAACTTTAGTAAAACACATTAGCGTTAAAATATTACGGTCATAACTTGGGTCCTACAACGTCAGTATTTGGTTCTCGCCAATCAACAAACGATTTGTTGTTAAATTTGTACATCTTAAGGATAACGTATTACTCGTACGCAAATGTGCTTATGGGAAAGACAGGGATACAATTACAATAAAAAGGGGATGACAACAGGCAACCAAAAATCTTGGACAGTCGCGCTGATGTAGAAAGAACCAACCACCGAGAAATGTACAGCCGGTAGAAAAATAAAGGAGTTTGTTGTTAAAATTGTTGTTTTATTTGTTTCTTACTGTGTAATAATTGCTCTAGACCTATGTATTACCTAAAACAACGTTTGAGGGTCCAACCACATTACAAAGACGATCACGAGCCATAATTAAAAACAATAAACATAAGTACTCTTCTCCAACATTGCGGCCTACGTACAGTACGGTGCGTCACAATACATATTGGATACTAAAAAACTATTTTTGTTTTAATGTTACCCCAAAGTTTACTGTCTGACTGCTGATATAGCTATTCAATTATATAAAAAACAAAAAACTGTTTTTTTTTTAAAGTACTACAAATAATAAAAACCACATTGGAATATTAAAAAGAAACTACATAACTAAAAACGATTTTAATGAATAAATTCAAATACTATGAACCAGGGTTGAGCAGATTTAAATCAATTGATTTAAATCATGATTTAAATCAAGTGATTTTTTTAAAAAAATCATTGATTTAAATCACGATTTAAATCAAGTGAAAAAAAAAACATCAATTTAAATCACTTATTATATGAGTAGGTAATAAAACATTTATAACAAAACAAAATTTTATTTTCTCAAATAAAAAAAACATTAGGTATAAGTATTTAAAAAAAAAACAACAGTTCTTATATGTATATACGTATTAAATACATACTTATACGTAACGTAACGAAACGTAATTCATTTAAAATAATATATAATAATATACATTTATAAATTTTTGGTATTGTAATGTTGGAATAAAAATACCAGTTTTGCAGCCTTTTTAGTTCCCAGTTTATTTCTTATTGTCGAATGGACCAATCCAAATGTTGAAAAAATTCTTTCAACTGAGGCCGAAGAAGTTACACTGCACATTAGTTGTGTTAATATTGGCAACACTTTTTTAATATCGGAAACATCTTTTTGTGATTTCCACCACTGTATTGGAGTAACATTATTAATAATTTCCTCACTAAACATAACAGATTTAAATGGATCAGATTTAGCTTCAAATTTTATTATTATGGGTAATAAACCACTGTGTGGGTAACTTTCTGCTGCTACTTTTAAAGCTGCGTCTTTTTCATTATATTTTAAAGGAAATTTTGTTTTTCTAGGGTCTAATAAATAAGCCAAAAAATGGTACGGTGTCAAAGCTTGAGCATATCGTTTTTGAAATGCAGCCATTTGTTTTATATTTAATGTAATAGTATCATCAAAAACAGCCTCAAGTTCTTTACATGCTTCTACAGCATCAGCTAAAAATGCATCTGTTCTTTGTAATTTGTCTAAAGTTACGGAAATTGGTTTTATTATTTTTAAAAAATCTTCTGCCGATCGTTTCAGTTTAATGTTAGACACCTTTTGGAATATTAAAGAATCAATTTGGTCTTTGTTCTCTTCACAAATTTGTAACAATTTCTGCCATTCTTGTGTAAATATTTCCAAGCAATCTGCAAGAGTATTCCATCTTACGTCTTGAGGCAGTATTAACGCCTTACCTCCGGCAGCTTTATATTTAGCACTTGCCAAATGATTATTACGGAAATACTTAACAACATGCACAACATTTTCTTTAATATCGCGTATCTGCAAGTCCTTGGAAAGTAAATTTAGAATGTGTGCTGAACATCCATAGGTTATCACATTTACATCGGTTACTTCATTTTTAATGTTTTCTCTCATTTTGCTCATATTAGCTGCATTATCTGTAACGAAACTTGAAAGTGCACAATTATATTGAGTTTTGCACTTATTTATTAAACTGATTGCTATACTTGTTAAATAATCGGCTGTATGTGCATGTCCTGATGTATCTATACTTTCAAGGAGGAAGGTTGATCCATAATCTGTTGTTACAGTAGCGCAAATTATCGGTTCGTTATGTACATTTGACCAACCATCTAAGGAAAGGCAAACCGAACTATTTGTTAATTTTGCAAGACATTTTTCTTTTTCTTCCATGTACACTTCATTTAATAATGTTGAAGATACAGCGAACCTAGAAGGTGGTGAATAACCTGGCCGTAACATTTCGATTGCTTTTATCACTTCTGGTTGTTCGATACATCTGAAACTACTATTTGTCGCATAAATAGCTTTTGCGATTTGTCTATCAAGATTTTTCTTTAACTCGTTAGAAGTACGCACTACAAATGATTTCATTAATAGATTTTCAGTCATTTCTTTTTTTTTTTAGCAGGTGGTGAGCTTATATTTATATTTGTATCCATTCTAGACGTACTAGGTTGTGGATCAAAAAACTCTTTCGGTTGACTTGTTTCTATGGTGGTAGGATTAGAATCTGTGTCAGTATCTTCTGTATTACATTCAGTAACTTCATTTTCATTCATATGCATTTGTTTCTTCTGGCATTTTTCACGGTGTGCTTTTAATCTTTGTACCAGACCTTGTATTTCTTCTTTGCAATATTTACAAACTGCTCTGCTCCCAGCTTTCCCTTTCAATTTGTTTGATTTTTCTATAAAATGTTGCCAAACACTATCCCTTTTCCTTCCTGACATTATGTTGCGTTTATTTATGTGATGTGTACACGTTTGCTAACTAAAATGAACTGAATAACAGAATCTGGGATACCCTTACTTACAAAACTGCATTTGCATGTTTAGACAAGTATTTTCAGGCATAGAATTCGATCACATATAGTTGATGATGAATAGCAAGCATGGTTTTGTAGATCATATACTACACTTTGAAATATAAATATAATCATACTGTTTATTGCTTGTTAAGACAAAGACTTAATTATATATAACATCACTATTTAGCACTGATTTTTTTCGAAATTTTTATTCATTATATTTAATTTTTTATTTTAACAAAAATTCTCCAATGAATTAAATATATTGGTTATTAAATATATTAGCACAAAACAGAAATAGCATGCAAATATGAACATTTGATTTAATTTTAAAAAAATCTGATTTAAATCAAAAAAATCTGATTTAAATCAAATAAATCGATTTTTTTGATTTTTAAAAAAAAATCATGATTTTTATCAACCCTGCTATGAACTACTACTTTTAAAGTTTAATCTAATATTGTGATTTTCTTATAGGGATGAGAGGTCGGAGTCTGAGTCGGAAGTAAAGGAATCGATGCTTTTTGGAGAAGTCGGGATTCGGAAAAACTATCTACTCCCGACTCTTTGATTCAGTTTTTATTTAGGATGAAAACAGAATGAAAACGAAAACGAAAATAAAATAACGATATTATGCGATTCTTTTTAAAGAACGTGCCCGGGAATGACATTTTGTTTTTTGTTTAAAACCGGAAACGAAAGTGTAAATATTCAATGCCGGTTTTAAGCGGTTTTCGTTAATATTCTCCAATATAGTGCATCCATAAAAGGAGTCGGGTGTCGGAGTCAGGTTTTAAAAAACACCGACTCGAAAGTCGTTTATTTTTCTACCGACACACCATTCCTATTTCACAATTTTCTTATTTCTTTCATTTCAAGTGTTAACAGTTTTATTCAACCATTTTATTTGACCGTTTTATGAATTTTACGAATATCACGACGGAAACTGAGCCACGATAAACGCATTAATCATGTAACTAACTTAGTGAATCATATGTGGAAATTAATAATCGGCCAATAAGCTAAGACCGATTAATCTGAAATCGGTCAATTTGCTTGTCAGTGCTTTCCTTATTGAGATGCTCTGTCCTTTTTCTCTTATCGAAGCATGCACTGCACTACAAGCTTCATACACGTGATCAACTGACGTAAATAAAGCATTTATAAAACAAATAAACCATATACACATGCAGTTTTGCCATACTCAAGTCTTAAAATTTATCTTCAATAATTTTCCATATTGCAAAAGTGTCGCATCAGCGAATCAGAAGTTGACAAATCAGGGATTGGTGGCAGTTGAAAACGGTCGTATGAGAGTCGGAAAGCGAATATCGAAATACCAGTGTTTAACAAACATTTCCAATTCCCAAATCATAACAGTTTTAACTAACTTAACTGAACACACGGTATATTATTTTTATACAGCAAACCCTGCAGATTCACACGAAATATTTTAGAGGTACTTAACTAATTAAACATGTTCATTTTTACTTAAAATTAATGTCTCTTTCCACTATTTTAATAATTCAGTGATACAATCAATATTTTTTAAGTATATTTTACCCTATTACTCAACAGTTCAAAATATCGGTGCGAGTCCTATTACAATCGACGTTTAATGTTATGGCAATTATTTAAGAACATAATGAACAATATTAAACGTTACATTTAATAGTCGTTATAAACGTTAACAAACCACAATGTTACTACATTCCAAATTTTAGATGTTCTCTCTTAAGTACCAACAATGTGGCTTCGTGGTGAGAGGGCGTTCATCATTTGATGAGGTTTTATGAGCCTTGGTATAAACTCGGCAGGCAAAGTTATTGGCTCGTTACGGGAGCGATATCATAAAGTGTCTTTTAGCACATTATGCAGTCCCAAGTTACCCGCAAAACCGGAGTCTTTAGCAAGGCGGAATTATGAAATTTAAATTGATGATGCACATAGCGAGGAAGGTAATTTAAACAAGAACTTAATTATGATGATTAACTTTAAAAACAAGAAAATTAGGAAGTGCCATAATTTGCAAAACAGTAATTAATTTGTAAAACATTATTTGTAGATATCACAAATTCACAAATATTATCAATTATTTTCTCAGTTAATTTTGTACAATCCTAAGCACTAATAATTTTTTTGTAGTAAAGAAGTTAAACTTTCAAAATAGAAAACGTTAAGAAACTTTGATTCGTTTTTGCACCTAATCTTATTAAAAGAAGGTTATGAAGGAAGCACTACTAAAAGTTGAATTTATTAAATTAATTAACGAAAAATAGTATTATCTATAATAAATTACTACCAAGAAATTAATCCATAGGCAAAAAAAAATAAGAATCCAGTTTTTTTCTAATTTTACGTATAGGTATTTTAATTAGAGCAACTATTTTTAAGAGATAATATTATAAGTTGCAGTTCAACTTTAAATAAAATTAACTGAAAATGTATTTTTTTTGATTTGCTATGTTATAAAATTATAGCATCTGAGCATAAAATTATTCTCATATTTACCTTATCTTTATTTGTTTAAAAAAAATATGTCCTTACTAGCACGGATAGAATTATTATAACAATAAAGATACGGTCTGGACATGCAAATGTTACTATTTGTTTCACGTGTTAGTAATATTCATCTTGTATTATCTTAGTAACGTTGTCATCAGCATGCTCAATAATAATCGCAAACCAAACATTAAGCTTGTGTGGAAGAAAAGTGTGTAAAACTTAAACTCATGTACTTACTCAAAGATAGCACAAAACATCTATCTAGAAAACAATGTATGTTCATGAACTCGTATTTAAAAACAAATTGTTTCCTTATAACATTTAAAAAGAGAACAAAACGATACTACGATACTAGGTAATGACAAATTCTTAGGAACAACTGCGGGATCTTTTGTTTGGACCATATATTCAATAAAGAAATTAATAATAATATAAACGTAGAGACGACGATAATTGATACAATTGAACACGACTCATGTGGTATGAAGAATGAAAGCGTGATAAATGTGGAAGGGTTAAGGAGGCTAAACAAGCGAACAGAAAGCCTAAGAGTATTACGAAGAGAAAGATCAAGTGTTTTGGCCGCTTTATGAGAAACATCAAGTACATGGACGTCCGGAGGGGGGGGGAACGGGGCACTTGCCTTGTCTTCTACACATATCCAAATTTGAGAAATAAAATAAAAACATAATTTTACCGCACCCCTTTAGGGGGGTGTAACTTCGAAAGGAGACGTCTAAGGATTTTTTTTTTATGAAAGACCCCCTTAATTTTCGATAAGGAATCACCTCCTGAATTTTTTTGCATTACTTAGGAAACACCCTGTATATTATTATTTGTCTCTATGCTTTGCCCCCCTGGAAAATTTCTGCGGACGCCCATGATCAAGTATCAATTATTGCATATCGCCATCCTCCGAAAAATAGCTGATGGAAAGCAAGGACAAGGACGTAAAAGAATCTCATGTGTATGAACACAGTAGAAGATCACTCTTTTGAAAAGGAGCTCACAAAGTGGAAATCATGCTATGGTCGCTAACAGTTCTAGATGAATATGGCACCAGAGGTAGAAGATAACACTTTTGGACGATGTTGATATACCTTTTTAAAATAGTTCAAATATAATATAATATCGTGTCGACTTAACAAGTAGGTACCATCATATAAGTGAGTGTTGCGGGACTTGAAAAAAATTAAGGACAATTGTTTTTTTTTTTTAATTTCAGGGAAATAAAGTCAATGCATTTACGATGTTCAATCACAAATCAATTGTCTGTCTAATCAACTGATCACACAAGATATTCTAGGAGTCGTCACGCTCACTGTGGTTTCGAGGTGATCAATCGTTACTCGGCGAAGCTTGACAAAAAACATGTAATGTCTGATGCTCAACACTTTACGTAAATTGTTTTTTTTTTAGCAAAAATTAACTGGATGTTAAAAAATGGTAATATTTCTTTGTATTTAAAAACTGCTGGCGTCTGTGGCCGAGTTTTAATGGGTTCGTTTGATTTCAGGTTGGATACGGAACCGCATAGCCATAACCTGAAGATGATCACGATAAACATGAACGAAACGTTTGTTAGAGACTTCGACGCGATTTCAACTCAAAAGTAAGTAACTAGTTTTTAATGAAACTTATTGATATAACGTAAATGATACACTGAAATAATTTAAGCATTTTTTCTCTACTCTTTTTTTTATAAAATTTTTTACATCAAAAGCGTAAGTATAAAAACAGTTGATTTTCTAATAATAATTATCGTCGGTTCTTGTAAAAGGAGGGTAGGTAAGAGCTTACGTTCACAATTTGAGGGTAAGTTCTAAACGAAAGCAAAAATTGAAAAAGATAACGTAAAAGCTCGAAAAGCTCTGGAGTTTAGATCAATACATATTACATATAATATGGAGTCACTTTAAATCCAAGCCTGTGCTTTTCGCAGCGGAACTTTTAAGAGGAGCAGCCTCCTGAGACAAGATGGTGGCCGTTAAAGTTCCAGCCGGCCGGTAAAGTAATTCACTTCGCTGAATATTCTGAACGTTATATTAAAATTCAGTGAAGTTATGCGCTTGCCTTCTGGAGCCGATGTAAATGGGGCTTTTTATATGGAGCTTCCGCGATCCACTAACTTTGCAGCGTCTTTAAAAGTGAGAATAACAAGTTTACTTATAAACACCATTTTCTAAAGTAACTTTGAGATTTTTAACTTATCTTATATTTATACGCTGCATAATACAATACAATACATGACATATAAATATGTATATTGTGTACCTAATACATATGTATATGTAAATTGCACTGCTTTATTAAGCACTAATAACTTCTTTATACAATGAGATGAACATTTAATAATTATATTTAATTAACTTCGACAAAGCTAATTAAGCAAAATACAAGTTACTTTAATTGTACTGACTGAAAAGTCCAATGGTTTCGTACAAAGACTAGTCAAAATCTAAAAATCAAATGAATTTTTTTAAAGATTTTCAAGAAAAC
Source organism: Elmis aenea (assembly GCA_947652605.1). Classification (NCBI taxonomy): domain Eukaryota; kingdom Metazoa; phylum Arthropoda; class Insecta; order Coleoptera; family Elmidae; genus Elmis; species Elmis aenea. The sequence continues at coordinate 31,716,710 of OX393579.1, read as the reverse complement.
CAAGAAAAAATCGCTTATAAAAAAATTATAAAACAAAAAAAAAAAAAAACTAACAAAAAAAATTATTAAAATCCATATTAGCACGATTATAAAACCGTTACACTTGGGGTGAAACATCAACTTTGGAGCTCAATCCTTACTGAACACAAGAGATGTTTAAAATTTTAACATTTGCAGTTGAAAACAAAGCCCACCATATTCTAATTACATGTCCATGCACTTAAATAGCTATTATTGACCTTAACTTAAATATTCCTCGAAAAATTAACATAAAATGTGATACATGCACAAACAAGTCCTAATATAATCCACAAAAATACAATAATTTCCTTGTTTCATAAGTATTTTTTTGTAATTTTGTTACATACAGCTACACTACGCATTATTTAGCCATTATTTCGTGGCACACAAAGCAAATAATATTAACGCTAACTTGAACCAGTTTTGTTAAAATGGCTACATAACAAAATTACATTATTCGAAATTCTTGGCTATAACCGGGGCCATTGTTATACTAGCGAGCAGACTCCTTACTGCAAAATGCGAAAAAAGTGGTGGGGATAAAGGCCGACCCTTCAATATTTGCTTATTTTTGCTGTACATTTTAATTTTTTGTGGTCTCTAATACGTGATAACTTAAAAAAAATGTATCTCCAACTTCACAGTAAGGTACATTAGCAAAAACAAACAATCAACTGCCATTTTTGCTTTAATTTTTTATTTTTTTGCTGGTCGCTTCCACAAGATATCCAACTTTTTCATGCATACAAACAGTATTCGTCGATTTTCAATACGAATAACTTTAAATAATCGTAATTTACGTTAATATTTTGTTCTAATAACTTAATTAATAATAGATAAAGTTCAATTAATAATTTACACATATGTACTTTTAATTTATTGATTTTTAAAGGTAATTTTGTTGCGGTGATTGTCAAAACCATAAACTATTAATACGTACAGGTTACCTAACACAGGTTAATTGCTAATACGAAATTGTTTTGTATTTTTTTAGTAAATTAAATTTTTACTATGAACTAGTATCTAATACATAATTATGCTATTAGTTGATATTTGCATGTTTACTTAATATTAAAATAAATTTTTAGTTATTTCGCTTATTTTTGTAAATAAACAAAGTATATCATTGCAAAAAAAAAACTTGGTATCTAAGTCATCTCTTACTAAAATTGCAATTTAAAAATTTTCGTCGATTTAGCTTTTTTCGTTATATCACGCAAGCCATGGAATTTTTAAACGAAACCACTCTTAAATAGCTAACTTTTGTCCTATTTAACCAATCAAACCTACATTTTCATTATTTACGGCGACAGCAATAGTGCTACGTCGAAAAGTGAATCGTCCTGTTACTAGTTTTCGTATCACACAAATAAGCTATTATTTTTAACTCTAAATTTTTCAGCGTTAAATTTCTGCTTATTTGTCGAAATGTACGTACATTAACAAAAGCGCTTAATTCCACATTTAATTATATCAGAAGTAAACAACTAATTATTCGTATTTTAAATTGAATATAACTATAAGATAAATTTATGGCTAGACATATTTTTTTTATAATTAGGATTTTTTTTGGTTGTCCAAACAGGTAAGTCTACTATTCTTTTTTATAATTAAATACAACGATCCTTATAATTTGCAATTCAATTTTCATTAAAATGGAAAGCTACTTTAAGAATTAAACTTAATTAAGTATTAAATGTGCTTTATAATAGGTTAAAATTAACATTATTTAAATATTACTTTAAAACCTAATCTGTGTAGGTACCGTAAAACATCATTTTAACATTATCTAAACCAAGACTACTATAAACAGTCTAAACAATACAAAAATGGTTTTTGTGATGGCAGCTCACTAAAACATTGTCTCTATAATGTTATAAAATATTGCCCATATAACGCAAATTCACAAATTTGTTTTAAAAGGTTTGTCAGTCTATATTTGCATATTTAAATATTGATGATAAACCGGTTGACGAACAGATGTTTTTCAAAAATATGCCGATACATTTTACTGAAAACCATAGCAACAAATAAAATTCCTACATAACTTATTATTTAACAAATTTAAAGTATTCTATAGTGTAAGGTTATCTAGATTAAAGTTTCGTATAATATAACGAACTCTTTAGATTGTGATATTTTTAAAGTGACTCTCATTAATGTTTAGAAAAACCATCAATTTTATTTAAAACGGATCTAGATACAGTTGAAAAGAGAGGTTTGTTATGTTATATCCAGCTGTAATGGATGTCTACTGGTGAGGTTAAACAACAACACGTCTCCTAAAGAGATAAGGGGCCTTTTAAATTGGATTGTGGTCAATAGATAACAGGCTTGTCGCGCACTCGTCCTGTTCAAACGGACCCTATACTATCGCCAATTTTTAAGACCATCCCGCGTGTAAAATTCCTTAAAACAATAGTGAACATTGACGACTTTTTGGTAAATTTACAAATACGTGTATTCTAAAATACGCAACTTGTATGGTTCTAATGCAATAAAAAAAAACAGTAAGTAACTTAAGTTTTGGCTACAACTCGGAACGGATTAAAATATCGTATTCATAAGGTGACCAACCGTCCTCCTTTAGGGAGGACAGTCCTTCTTTTGAGAATCCTGTCCTCCCTCGAAAAGTGTCCTCCTACATGTCCTCCTTTAAGATACATTGACAAAAAATATTCGTTCAGTGGAAAAGTACTCATTTAAATAATAATTAATAGGCATGTACGCATATTTACATGTTACAAATGTCTTTTTGTGCAATCGTACTAGAAACAGCTGTTTGACGGACGCGTTAGCAACCATAAAGTACTGCATTACCGGCCCTATCCTTAGCAACGGCCGTAAAAGTTACTTTTCAGGCCGTTACCCTTAGCAACGGCCGAAAAAGGACCTTTTACGGCCGTTGCTAAGGAGAGGGCCGGTAATGCAGTACATACGCCGTCATCTGTCAGTGACAGAATGTCAAGTAGTTTCTAACCTATAATTTTAAAAATTACTAAAAATTTAAATTGTTTTTTATTCGATCGCACAAAAAATGTAATATGCACCTCAGCCAAAACGTACTTTTTGGCCTTGATACATAAATAACTATTTTGTGCGATCGTACTAGAAACAGCTGTTTGACGGACGCGTTAGCAACCATAAAGTACTGCATTACCAGCCCTATCCTTAGCAACGGCCGTAAAAGTTACTTTTCAGGCCGTTACCCTTAGCAACGGCCGAAAAAGTAACTTTTACGGCCGTTGCTAAGGAGAGGGCCGGTAATACAGTACATACGCTGTCATCTGTCAGTGACAGAATGTCACGTAGTTTCTAACCTATAATTTTGAAAATTACTAAAAATTTAAATTGTTTTTAATTTGATCGCACAAAAAATGTAATATGCACCTCGGCCAAAACGTACTTTTTCGGTCTTGTCTGTTTGCTGGCCGAGACGTCCGAAAAAGTTACACTTTTTGGCCTTGATACATAAATAACTATTATTATGCGCATTTTTTATATTATAGTGCAGGGATGGCAAATAGGATTTGATCAGTGTGCCAAAATAAGATAAAATTTAATACAAATTTTTCCCCGTGCCAGTACCTAACCTACCTACCAGAAACACAGACACACCCCGTCAGTTACTTTGTTCATTCGTTCAGTATTGCCAACGTCATGATTTTATGTGTCACTAAATACATAACATTTCATACGAAGGTATTACGGTATTCAAAGCTACTTAGGTTAGACCGCCTACAACTTTTTCAAAATTTATTTGTGTCCTCCTTTTCATTGTGAAAAAGTTGGTCACCTTAGTATTCATATACTCGTATCGGCGCATAAGACAACCCTTAAAAACCACTAAAAAAATAGGGAACTTGGTTTAATGGATGAGTATTTGGTTATAATCTATCCCCATCTTAAAGAATTTCAGGCTTTATTTAAAAAATAAGTGTTACATAAATGTATTTAAAGGTGTGCAGAAAAATAAATTTTACACTAAAAAAAATTATTTTATATAGACATGAATTTTAAACACATTTATAATTTGAAACAGATAAGAGCTCCAATTTCAGATCGTCATTTACGACCGATATGAGCCAAAAAAGTATTAAATGTAGCTCAATTGTACCGCGTCTTATACGCAGGACGCCTTATACGCCGGTATATAAGTAATACATATGATTTTGATTACAACTGTGTTTTAATGTCTCAATAAATTTAAGCCCATAATGTGCTACTACCTTTTTTTTGTAAGTTTGTTTTCAACTCAAAAACTATTATCTACCCATCAAAAATATGAACCAAATCAGAACATTCTGTGTGTAGGAATTTTTTTTTCGGCAACGATCATTGTGCTCACCACAAAGTTCGCCAATTGATACGTATTTGCTTAATTATATTCTGTGAATTCCAAATTTAAAAACAATATAGATGACAATGAGAAACACATAATTACACTCGAAATATTAATACATATTTCAGATTTTATCAAAAACTTTTTTTGTAAAACTCACACTACTTGCTGGTAATTTAACCGTCAGTCTATCTTAAATGATTTCCGAAATCTTCATATAAACAATGTGTGCCAACTAAAACGAATTATTCGACAGTTGTATTATTAATTTGTTTTAAGTTTAAAATTAACCTTGTTACGAGTCGAAGTTGGAAGTCGGAAAAACATAGACTCCCGACACTTTGATTCAGTTTTTATCAAGGATGAGAACAGAACGAAAACAAAAACAAAATAACGGTTTAACCGAAATGTTTTAAAGAAGGGAAACGAAAAGACATTTTATTTTTTGTTTTAAAAAAAATACCGATTTGGGAGTCAAAAGTCGGGATTCGTTTATTTTTCTGCCGACCTCTCATCCCTGCTTACAGATATTGCATGTAAGAAAGCAATTAATTGTGCATCAACTTTGAACTTTTCATTCTTTAACGTAAGCTAAATTAATCGATTACAGTTTATACCTATATTAGTAATATTAGAAATATTATAATGAAGGTGAGTGGTGAGTATAGTGTATGGAGTTGGGCAGCAATTATTTATTTAATAAATAAATGTGATATAACATTTCTATAGTTTATTTACTACCTAACATGTAATGTAATCAAAAATAATTTATGGATAGACATGGTTTTTCTGAATCTACCGGTAAATTATTTCCGTATGTCATTACATAAAACTATTATACATACTGCATTCATACTACCTTTAAATATGTATTACTATTTAAAAATAATATTTGATTAAATTTAAGCAATATGCGTAACATACCATTATGATGGTAGATAAATTTTAAATAACGATTGATAAGGAACTACTTAGCTAATAATTACATTTTAATGAATCAAAAAATAGGTAGGTAATGAATTAATTGATAGCATGAAAAAATCAACCAAATATTTTTATTTAAAATGCCAACCGTCTAATTATTCTGAAATTAAATTTAATCAGTTAAAAAATAGTAAGTACATAAATTTTTCAAAAAATTACAATTCATTTCATAAAATAAGCAAAAATGTATTCATAATAAAATTTATTGAGTTCGAAATACTCATATCGTGCAATAATATCCACCAAAATGTAGGCATACTTTCGTGTTTAACAAATGAATTTCAGAACAAATTAGCATCAAGATAATTACATTCGTTTTAAAACAAACGAGCGAAACAATTGAATGAGCCAGATTGTAATTTAGTAAATTGAACATTGCTCCAGTTGGTATAGCGAATGCCCGGCGGAGGGGTAAATTACCGTTTCAAAGCTATGCAGCACCGTTTCGCCGCTTTCGGAGCTCGAAAACCTGTCATTTTCACTTACTTTACCGCTCGTGGTTTCAACATAAATGCGATATATATCTTCAACTTATGTGCTTATACATCATAGTTTCCTGTTTTATGTGCTTGGCGCGACGGCGGAGCGTACGAAAACGCTTTTCTTTCGGGAAAACATAAACAATATATTTAGACATTTTTGATAAAAACGCATTTAATAGATACCAACCGTATGCAAAATAATGTAATTGTATTAGAAGGTTTATGTATACAACATTCTTAAAGTTTATTTTATTTACAAAAAAAACAAATAAATAATTATACTTATGCAACAACAAACTAATAAAAAACAACTAATACTTATGGCTTACTTTTTCTTTTGTCATATTTGAATTTTTAAAATTAATTATATTTAACTATTTTGTTGGAGTAAAATACAATAACAATAGTTTAATACTATTGGTTGACACTGTTTACAAATATTTTTTTTATATTGTTTTACCATGTAGATACATTTGCAGTACATATTATTAAAATATATACATATAGCTATTATTTATGGTACGTATATGTATATAAAATAAGGCTGCAAAAATTAGGAAGACGCGATAATTTTAAAATTGGTCTTGCAATTTGGTTAGATTAAAAAAATAATTATAATTGTTAGTTAAGCTTATTTATAGTAATAAATAAATCACTTATACAATTCACTTATATAATCCAAGAAATGGAAAAGATTTTCGATTACTCAGAAAATTTAATTGTTGATAAAAGTTGGTACAGGGCCTAGAACAGGGATGGCAAATAGGATTTGATCAGTGTGCCAAAATAAAATAAAATTTAATACAAATTTTTCCCCGTGCCAGTACCTAACCTAACCTACCCTACCTACCTACCTACCAGAAACAACTGTCAGATATTTCGTTCAGTATTGCCAACGTCATGATTTTATGTGTCACTAAATACATATGCAATCAGTGGCGTAGCTAGGGGTTGTGCCGCCCGGGGCGGTCCCTAAATTTGCCGCCCCTATAAATAAGGGTTGTTAATTTTTGATTTTTGCCAAATGCAAGCAGAGATCGACACAAAAAATGGGGGGAAAACAAATTGCGCCGCAGGCGATTTTTTTTTTAAATTTTAGACGTTCAAACGTGTTTTAAAGCAAGTTAGATAATGGAGAATACTTTATCATCTTCCAAAACTACAGTTTTACAGTAGAACCTTATCTGAATTTTTAAAAAATCAGATCGCCCCCACTCCCACGAAATTATTTTTAATAAGGGCGAAAAATCCCTGTTACAATAGAGTTTAAAACTGCATGGAATTTAATGCCTAAAATAAATGAATTGTTTGAAATTTTATTGAATGGTTGGTACCGTATCGTAAATTTTATTAGAAACTTGGAATTTCTGTCGTTACAAGGGAGCGGGTTTTCAGTGAAGCAAGGTCAAGTAGCCCGTTTTATCCTCTAACTTCGGTAAGAATTCCTTTTTCTAAAATTAATTTTTATGAATTTAATAGCGCTAGTGCGGGAACTGATTATTATATCTACTGATCCTTCATTACCCCGAGATTTTCGTTTGTACCCCATTTGGGTAGACTAAAAGTGCTGCTCCAAAAAAAGTGCCGCCTGGGGCGGACCGAACTACGCTACTGTATGCAATCAAAAGTTCCGTGCATCGCTACAGTTGGTATTTTATATGAAGATATAGTACCTAATGAACAAATTATTGTATCGATATAAGAAGAGTTGTTATTTTCTGGTATTTTTAATTTTTTGATATTTGAATAACATGTAGTTGTAGATAATTAGCATACTAATTAAAAATAAATAAAACTTTTCGAAAAAGTTTAAAATTTAAAAAAAAAATTATTCATAGAATTCTTTAGGGTGCCGTCGAAAATCTCTCGCGTGCCAAGTTTGGCACGCGTGCCACCTATTTGCCATCCCTGGCCTAGAACTAATTTCAAGGTAAAAAAGGTTCAATAAAAATTAAATAACACTAGATTTTAGCGATGTTGGAATTATTAGAAAGAGTAAAGTGTCTTTATTTTAAGAGTTACATTTTTTTAATAGGAATAAGTTGTTTAGAATTTAAAAATAAAACTTAATGAAAAATTTGACGTTAAATTTCGAATTTTTATTTTTGCAGTAATTTTTGTGTGTTTAATTAAGTACCTCTAGCTTATTTACGTATTGTTTTATATGGCCACTTTGATTAAACTTATTAAACACAATGATATTGTAATAACTTAGCTATTTTTAAAGATCAACCCAACAACCCATACATCAATGAAACAAGAAAAAATGTTCTTTTTAATGGTGTCACAGCCAACTAAAATCCGTAATTAATATAAGAAAGCTAATGTTAAAATAATGATAATAGGTAAAATTTATTGACAAATTCAAATCTACGCATATAAGTATTTTGATAATGTCGAAAGATATTTTGAGTGTGATTTCAAATATGCAAATTATAAGCAAAACATGAAAACGTAATTTTTTTTTAATCAATAGCGCAAAGGCTATGAATTTGTCTTACAATTTTCTGTATCTCTTACCGTTTAAAAGGTCCCCATGCTGTTCACGATAACTGGGACACCCTGTATAGTGTCATATGAATTTTTATTGAACTTTTTTTAAATCTTGTAATAACTTTAAGGTCATGCACAGTGGCCTAGCGATAAGGGGGGGGCAAGGAGAGTATTGATGCCCCGGGCGCCAGTCTTGGGGTTGGGGGGCGCCGCGAAGACAAGATATTTCTGCGTTTATTTCACTTATTTAAAGCCAGAACACTAAAATGCCATTATGATTTTAAAATTTGTTCTCATTTTCATTACAGTGTATTTGAATAAATAACACAACAATATTTTACTTGAACCTCACAAACAACAACAAAATAATATGTACCGGGCCACCGGGCGCCATTTGCCCTCGCTACGCCACTGGTCATGCAGCAACTTTTATCAACAATTAAATTTTCTGAGGAATGAATATTAACCTTTTCGTTTGTTGCAGATTTTTTGAATGTTAAAATATCTACAGCATGTTTCTTAAGTATTGCAAAACTAATCAGGAGGTGATTTCTTATCGAAAATTAAGAGAGGTCTTTCAAATAAAATTTTTTCCTTAGACGTATCCTTCCGGATATACACCCCCCTAAAGGAGTGCGGTAAAATTGAGTTTTTATTTTATTTCTCAAATTTGGATAAATGTAGGAGAATGATATTTGGTAGATGTTATATACTTATTAAAAGGTTTCCCATAGTAATATTTTTTATCATCTCCCACATTCATAGGGGGCTGAACAGTACGACCCCTGTTGGTTTTTTTATGAAAACTTTTTAGTGGGTTAAAATTTTGCATTTAAAAATAATGTTTTTGAAAGATTGATTTATTTAGAAACTTTTTTTATTCTTTAGTTGTTCTCGTAAAACCTACAGTTTTTAAATAAAAAATAAAATAAGTAAACATGAACCATCAAATATTCCAATATAAAACGAATCATTTTGGTGGTTACCATGGTTTGTTTATGATCATGTTGGGTAGAAGTGACGGGTGTAATTATTCATTTCGAAGTTTACGCGGCGACAAAGCTAAGACGCCTGTCAACTCTACCCAACATGAACATAAACAAACCACCAAAATGATTTGTTTAATATGGGAATGTTTGATGGATCATGTTTATTTATTTTATTTTCACTCACAAATTGCAGGTTTTACGAGAAAAACTAAAGAACAAAAAATGTTTCTAAATAAAGCAAGCTTTCAAATAAAAAATTTGTATAGGCAAAACCCACTGAAAAGTTCTGATAAAAAAAACCAACAGGGGTCGCACTATTCAGCCCCCTGTGAAAGTGGAAGATGATTAAAAATATTAGTATGGGAAACCTTTTAAGAAGTATAAAATATCTACCAAATACCATTCTCCTACAGTTCTCCAAATTTGGAAATAAAATAAAAACCTAATTTTACCGTTCCCCTTTGAGGGGGGGGGGTGTATCTCAAAAAGGAGACGTCTAAGGATAACTTTTTATATTAAAGACCGCACTTAATTTTTGATAAGGAATCACCTCCTGAATTTTTTTGCAAAACTTAAGAAACACCCTGTATACAGGGTGTGTATAAATTGGCGAAAGCGCTACACGTGACGATATTCTTCGTAAAATTCTAATTGTAAGTCGAAAATCTTAATCCAAAAATGTTGTACTATGCTTCCTATGGCCTCAGGAACCACGTAAAGAAACAAAAGTTTGGCAACATTGCATCCATTGATTTGCGTTTGGACCAGGGACTCGAACCGAACCGGAACTGGAACAAAAACCGGAACGAACCGGTGCTTTTTTTGTGAACCGTAAACAAAATAACAATATTACCGAAACTTTTTAAAGAATGAAAACGGCATTGACATTTTTTGTTGTTGTTCAAAAATGGAAACGAAAATAAAAATATTCGATTCGGTTTTTAACCAGTTTTTTTTAATGATCTCCAGAGTAGTGCATTACTGAAAGGAAAGAAGTCGGGAGTCGGGTCGGAGGCAGTTTTAAAAAATACCAACTATGGAGTCGAGAATCGGGAGTCGTAATTTTTTTTCCGATTCCCCATCTCTGGAGTGAACCAAACCAAACTGTTTTGAGCCAATAATTTTCAAATAAAATATCACAAAAACAATAAATAAAGTTTAGATAAACATGATTAAATAACAAGAATATTCCGAAAATAATCCTACAAATGAAAATTTCGGTGTTAAATATTGTTCAAGTGAAATTTTGTTATTACACATGTCCATCAAACGAGATACCGTTTTTGCTTAAATTAAACTTTACCGTGTATAGTCAAAATGTGATTTTTATTCGACAAATTTAACAGTCACATACTTTAGTCACAATCTGGCAACACACTTGTTCAAATCATAGTACAAGCCTTCGATACCAAAGTATACTCAACAATATTATTATTAATATAACTATTCAGAAATTGAAAAAAGTTTAAAGAATAAAACATAAAACGTTGACAATGATGTGTTTATTAAGCAAAATATTTATTCTATGTGTGAAGATAACTACACAATAGTTGCTGGTAGATGCATTACAATGAACCCCGTTAGATACAGTATTTCTGTATAAATTAATCTCCCATTTAGACTAGCAATTTTTATAGAGCGCTATGAATAAAGGATTTTGATGTGCGCATCCATACGATTGTAGAATTGAAGCAATATAAATTTGATTATTGATGGCTATCATAAGGCACTTAAATATAAATTCCAAGTAAATTAAACAAATCGAGTCAATAAAATAAATGATATAGCCCTAATGTTCCCCTATCAAGGAATCATTGTTCATAATGTGTGCTTAACATAAAAGCATTGCATCCCATAATGTTAGCGGCACGTCATATAGTTCACCATGAACGCAAACGGTCGACTAAAGGCGTTAATGGGAAAAGAGCAGCTGATGTAAATGGAATTTTTATGAAATTGGTTTCTGAATCGTAAATTAATAACTACAACTTCGCGTGTCAAGGGGTAATAACCAGGCCGTCAGCGAAATGGCGTCCTTAGTCATTCAAAATGGCGCTCACTTACAAAAACTGTCATTAGGTACCATCCAATTCAACTGTTTATAATGCCATTGCTTATTTCAGCTACTTGTTTCCTGCTTTTAACATATTTGTAGTACGATTTCGTGTGCGCTATCGTTATATGTATCACTGATATCGCTTTTGGTTGATTGCCTGTTTGGTAGTTTGTGATGTTAAAAGTTTTATGTTCGTTTTAGTTTACGTACATAAGTTCAATTATTGAAACAGTATTAAAATATTATTGTACATTTCAAAAACATGCACACCATGAAATATATACGAATTTAAGTTATCAGTAAAAAGTGAGATTCACATTTAAACTTATCATAAAATGATACAATAGTTAACCCCAAACTTTTTAAATCATTAAATCATTATAACCTAATGATTTTAACAACTTAAACAGAATAAAAATTTCCTTAACTTTTCAATTGCTTAAGTTTTGGGTAATCAAACATTATATACTTTTTTGGTTGTCGTGCTTTTGATATGCTATACAGCAAGCAGCGTTTCTCAAACTTTTAAACACGCGACCCAAATAATTTTCTAGAAATGAGAGTACGACCCATAGAGGAGGGAGTCTCCATCCCTGCAAGAAATTTTTTTAAAAAATAGCTTTAGAAATTCCATTTTAAAGCATTTTAAAACAGAAATTAAAGTTTTTTTTTTGTTTTTATTTTTCTTTGTATTTTTATCAAAAAACTTCCGTTTCGCAAACCTAATAAAAAGTTAACGCGACCCAATTTTGGGTCGCGACCCATAGTTTGAGAAACGCTGCTATACAGGGAAAGTCCCGAAACGGTTAATTATCTTAGTTATCTACAAACATTTTTTTAAAAGTAGCTTAAAAACATGGTCAAAAACCAAGAATGATGCTATAACCTATTTTTTTGCATTTCCGGTTCAATTTTTAAAAAAATGGGTCGTTCCCTACTAAACAAGAATAATGCAAAAAGCAAAAAAATTAATAATATCATCAGTATATTCTTTGTTTTCGACCATATATTCAAGCTAACTTAAAAAAAAAAAAAAAAAAAAACTAAGACAATCAACCGTTCTTGAGTTTCTCCTAACCCTGAATACAATACAATAAGTACCGAGCGATCAAAATTGTCTCCTACGTTTGACGTTATGTTAGTAATTGTTGTGGCTAAACTGCTAATGAACTAAAACTAAGCATAATGGTTATAAAAAAGTCATCTGTGACTTCTATGAGTGCGTTTGAAATACTTCTTAATACCGTTCAGCGTCCACTCATTATGCGAAAAAAACATATTTGGAAAGCTGTTTGCCACAAAAAATATTTATAAATAATCGATACTGGTTGCTTCTTCTTGCAATTACTATGACTGAATAATTTATTTATGAAATAAAATGTAAACTGAAGAAGATTTAGACTTTTGTGATATTCTTATCTCTTTCTATTACCGTTACGAAATGTTGAATAAAATATTTTAATTTTAATTTAAGGTCACAATTTTTATTCAAATTTTTCATGAAGAAAGGCGTAATGCAAGTTTTCCAATATTTATCTGTAGTTTGAAGTTAAAAATGGTGCTAATTTATTTGTGACTTACTTAAAATGTAAAATTACCGTAATATGTCACCTATTATACGCCAAACATTTACTCATTTTTGCCGTCTTACACTCGGGTGCGTATTATACGTAAGTACTAAAAAATACGTCATTTTCGATTTCGATATCGAACATAGGTTCGGCTAAATCAAGCATGCGTTTATACAAGATAGCGTACAAGATACAATACAGGGTCCTGCATTAGTGCGTCGTGCTTTCATAGCGCCCCGCCCGTAGGAGATAGAAAAAAAACTTAAATACAAAAAGTTATTGGTTTCAAAAGATCTACATCTTAAAATTATTTTCAGCTATACAGGGTGTCCCATTTTCGTGCCATAACAAAAACAAAGATTTTTTAAATGGAACACCTGTATATTTTTAGGTCTTCGGATGTCATTTTTTAACCTCTACATGAATGTCTTTTCATTTTTTGATTTTGTGTCAGGGTTGCCAACTTATTAATTTTTTTCCGAAAAATCTGACATTAGCAGGCCCAACTTTAAAAAATCGTAGCGACCTCGTTTCTTGAAGTTAAGAAATAAGTTTTATCAATAATGTTAGTTCGGTTAGGGAGCAACATTTTAAAAATAAAAAATAAAAATTTATTGATACAGGGTGTTCACAAAAAAATGCCAAACTTTCCAAACTTCAAAGTGACATAACTTATTTTTTTCAAACCGAAGTAGGCCGCGCTTATGCAAAACAAGTGCCAAAATGTAAGCAACTTGACATTTGTCAACTTGACATTTGAATGCATTTTCTTATGACGAAAGTTAAAACGGTTTTTATTCCAAATTATAAAACGTTAAAAAACTGACGTCGTACGCCCAAAAAGTCTGAAAGGCTTCGAAAGTGATTTGTGTTTTTCTGCTGTTATCAGTGATATTTTACGATAGGTCTAAAAGTCTTCCAAATTGATACTTGCTGTAAGAGTCTCTATTTCGTTGTAAAAGAAGACGGAAATTATCGAAATGAATTTCGAAAAAGACGAACTAGTCGATATGATTTTTGTACTAGGGGAGACTAATAGAAATTGTTTATTGGCGAGCAGAATTTATGCGACACGTTATCCAGAAAGAAGATATGCGGAAGAAAAAAGTTTTAGAAACTTACTGAATCGATTTATTGAAACGGGAAGTGTGATGTACAAAAAACAAGAAAGAAACAAACCTATAATTACCGAGGAAAACGAATTTTCAGTTCTATTAACAGTAACTGAACATCCCCATATGAGCCAAAAAGACATCGGTGAAGCAACCGGCATAACCGAGAGATCAGTACAACGCGTGCTGAAGAAAAATCGTTTACATGCGTACCATATTCAGTTGCATCAAGAACTAAGCAATGCTGATTTTCAATCACGTTCCGAATTTTGTGCGTGGGCAAGACTGAAAATACAGGAGGATCCTACATTTTTCCAGTATGTTTTGTTCTCAGATGAGGCGACATTTCATAAGAACGAATCTGTAAATAGGCATAATTTTCATTATTATTCAACCGAAAATCCTCATGTTATGCGACAAATTGATCAACAGCATCGCTGGTCTTTGAATGTTTGGGGAGGAATTGTTGGAGATAATGTGGTAGGTCCGCATTTTTTTGATGGTCATCTTAATGGGCCCATGTATTTACATTTTTTGCAACATGTATTACCCAGGTTATTAGATCATGTACCTCAGTATACAAAAAACAGGATGTGGTTCCAACAGGACGGGGCGCCTGCACATTTTTCGCGAGACGTTAGGGCATATCTTGATGGCATTTTTCCCAACCAGTGGATTGGTAGAAGTGGACCCACCAGGTGGCCCGCCAGATCACCGGATTTGACTAAACTTGACTTTTATTTGTGGGGATACGTGAAAGGCATTGTGTATAACGAACCACCGACAACAGCAATAAATATGCAACAACGAATTGTTGACGTTTTTACAAGTATTTCACCTGAAATTTTAAGAAGAGTGCAAAGATCTTTTCAGCAGAGAATAGATTTGTGCCTGGATGAAAATGGAAGACATTTCGAACATTTATTGTAGTCGTTTCTCTTTTATGTACCTACCTATTTTCAATTTGTTACTTTCCATAGTTTTTTAATAAAAACGATTAATTTTATTACGTAATTAATATCCGCTTAAATTCTAAACTTATTCAAATGCAGTTGACACTTGCTTACATTTTGGCACTTGTTTTGCATAAGCGCGGCCTACTTCGGTGCATAAAAATGCAATTAAATGGCTACTTTTTTGAAAAGTATTGAATATCTCAACAACTACGGGGTTTAGACATAGGACACCCCCCATAAAAATTGAAGGGGAAAAAAAATGCTATCGAATAGCATAATAAAACAAGGGTGTTTACATTTGAAAAAAATAAGTTATGTCACTTTGAAGTTTGGAAAGTTTGGCATTTTTTTGTGAACACCCTGTATCAATAAATTTTTATTTTTTATTTTTAAAATGTTGCTCCCTAACCGAACTAACATTATTGATAAAACTTATTTCTTAACTTCAAGAAACGAGGTCGCTACGATTTTTTAAAGTTGGGCCTGCTAATGTCAGATTTTTCGGAAAAAAATTAATAAGTTGGCAACCCTGACACAAAATCAAAAAATGAAAAAACATTCATGTACAGGTTAAAAAATGACATCCGAAGACCTAAAAATATACAGGTGTTCCATTTAAAAAATCTTTGTTTTTGTTATGGCACGAAAATGGGACACCCTGTATAGCTGAAAATAATTTTAAGACGTAGATCTTTTGAAACCAATAACTTTTTGTATTTAAGTTTTTTTTCTATCTCCTACGGGCGGGGCGCTATGAAAGCCCGACGCACTAATGCAGGACCCTGTATGTTATAAGTGAGATTTACAGTGCATACTTGCTTCTCGTATAACGCTAAACTCACATATTAAGAATTGGCAGCTTTTATCGTATAGGTTAAGAAACTACTGGGCGTGCGTTTTTACTACAGTTTACTTTTTATGTTTAATTAATTTTGCCTCTTAAAATTTTTCATTGGATTGCCCGATTAAGATAATCTATATTATACATGTAACGCTATATTTCTATTCTATGAAGTCACAAACTTTTTAGCGATATCATTATTAATAATTTTTCTAACGAAGACTGTGTGTGTTAGGATAAAATTTAATTAAAAAGATTTTTTAATTAAATATGTAAATCATTTACAGTTAAACTTATCACTTTAACTAATGCAGAGAAATCCCTGTAGATAAATTATGAATTTAACATACATATATTATAAAATTGAAGACAATACAATACGCAAAATTAACAGTAAATTATTTTTGTGCATATATTAGACTCTAATAAATACTATTTTAAATTTCCACAACTAATTTCCAATGAAAATCATCACATTTATCCTATATACACTGTCTGCAAAATAGTTTATCGAGTTTATATAAAAAGAAGTACTAATTACTTTTTTTTAATTAGAGAAAGCTTAAGTAGGTACAACAACGAGTGAAATTGGTTAATTATGTGTTTAACTGTGAAAACATTTAATTTAAAAAAACAGTTTTATTTTACATATGCGATACCTAATCAAAATAAAGTAATAGATCACGTGCAAATACTACTTGAACGAAGATAAAAGTATGGACCATCGAATTAGTGCTAAAGATTTCAAAATCAATTTTAAAAAAATCTAACGTTTAAAATATAAAAACTCCTGAGAAATTTTCAATCACCTTCTTTCTATAATTGTTAAGAGTTTGATAAAGCTTATCTTTAAAAATATATTAGCTTCAGCCATAGCTTGCGTTATTGTGTTATTGATAACCGAAGTGATTTACTTCGGCGTAATTAAAAATATCTTTGCATGATCAAATGCGCTTTAATTTATGAGAACACCGATTTTAAACTTATACAGATTCACACACATGCAATACATAAGTTAAACATACATAGGTATGTATTAAAATTAAGAGCATCAATTGAAGTTTCATATATCTCTGTTATTTCTTTGCATGCACTTCTTTTACAGTGACAAAAATCGAACGCGTTACGTAATGAGAAAGAGAAAAATTGGGCAGAATTACAAAAAAACGAATGACGTTACAGAATTAACCTAAATTGCCAAGTATCTAAGAAAACTGCAAAAAACAGAAAAAAGACAAATATTTTCCAATATATTTTATTTTTATTCAAGATTGTCGACCATTATTAACTTTTAGTCCGCGTTCACAATGAACGTAGTAGATAATAGATAGTAGATAGTGGTTAGTAGCTAAAGTTGAAATGTCTAGAATCAAATGCAAGTGTTCACAATGAACGTAAGATTTACGTAGTAACTATGGACGTCTGATTTGTTGCAAAAACAAAAACAAAGTGAAGTATCTATGTTTTTAATGTTTCAAATTAATTAAAATTACAATGTTTAACGATGTTTAATACTACTTATTACCTTTATAATCCTCCACAAATCATCATGTAGAAATAAATACATAGAATACAAGAAGTGCCACTTCGATAAACAACCTTCCGCATTTAAATTGAGGTAATGTGCTATGCTACCAATAAGTCGGTTGTTACCCGTATCCAAGTAAACATTTCGTTCCGTACTTTTTACGTATTACGCACTAACCACTATCCACTATCTACTATCTACTACGTTCATTGTGAACGCGGACTTAAACAATTTTACATGGATTATACTGAACACTAAAATATTTTTTTAAGCCAGGTGGTTACCGAAATACAGACCCCACTTCATTTTTTTTCTAATTTCGTTGATGTATTGGTTAGTGTATGTTCTACTGATAATTTATAATTTAAAAAGAATATGTTTGTGATTATGTTAGGGATAGATCATTAGAAAATAAGGTTTGTTATCAAACGACGCCGCTAAAGTATAATATTATATTTTAAACCTAGTTGAAACTATGTAATTTGCTAAAGAACACCTTTTTGTATTTCTTAAAGTGCATAAAGTAAAAAATGTTCAGGAGCTAAAATCTAATTATGTTAATTTGAGCCACTGGATGATGTCAGACAAATTTAAAATATTGCGTGTTAACGTGTCGTTTCATTTTTAAACGCGTACAACAAATTATAAGTCTGTTTTCTATGTAGTTATTTAAGTGCATTGATTTTCTTAATAATACCAAACGGCCAATAGACAATCAGGGAGTGAAACCTACACATTTCACCTTTCGACGCGCTGTCAAATCGACTTAGCGCGATCCCTAGCAAGACTTGCTCATAACAAGGCCCAAACACGCGAGGAAATTCTCGGTAGCTGAGCCGATAACTGTAATTACACACTTACAGACCACACCACTCGCCCCCTCGACTTGCATTCACATATTAGCATTACTTACCAGTTACCATTTACTATTATCCCGATAGTGTAATTTATATAACTCACTTATATGCATATTTTAATAGTATCGGGTTAATGAGTGACGCTAACTATAAATTATTCGCGATATAATTAATATATTTTAATTAATACAGGATTATCCTTACAGACAGACAATCGTGTACATTGATCCTTTTTATCTTACATGTTAATATTAGTCCGTTTGTTGTGCATCTCTGATTGGCTCTTGTACAGCACAATGCGATAAATAAATTTGCTAAAACATATTCAACAAAAAATATATACAGTGCGCGTCAAAAGCATTAAATGAATTCCTTAAAATCGAGAGAATATTTCCGGGAAACAATACTCGGACACATAAATTTTAATTTTTTAAGAACACACATTTCATTTGTTTACGAGTAATGACGTCATAGACTTATTTTAATAGTAACCCCCATATTTATTTATTGATTCTGATAGGGCCTTTAAGTCTCCCTCTAAATGACAGTATAAAAATGACAGCTTAAGAAAATTTTCGTACAAAACAAAATTGAAAATTGAAAAACTTGAGTAATTAACAAAAATTTATCAAAAGTTGCTAATCAAATTAAGTGTTCGAGCTGCCATCCATAGATTTCCTGACAATAACAAAGCCTCAAATTTTTCTTGTACGTTTTAAATCACTCTTGCGCTAGTTCAGCGAATTTTGTCTCTAATCCGATTTATTAAATCTTTTATTTTCTTATCAAGGGTATCATTTAGAGAGTTAATTAAAGCCTTATAAGAATCAAGAAAAAAATTTGAGGGTTACAATTTTCAAAAATGTCGATGACGTCATTTCTCGTTAACAAATGAAGACCAAGAATTAAGTTTGTCAAAAAAAGTGTTGTCTCAAAAAATAAAATCGATGTGTCCGAACATTTTTCCGAAATAATATTGTTTCGATTTTAATGCATTTATTCCATACTTTTATCGCGCAATGTATAGGTTATTTTATTTGTTTGATAAATGCTCGTTTTTAGCAAGTTGTTGACACTAATTAAATGATCCTCATGTCATTCAATTAGGTCTGTGTTAATTTATCATTTTTGACTAATTTCAATAAATATTCTTTCATAATTATTAATAAAATGTCAAAACTAGTAGAAAAGTGTACTACGCCAACGGTGTCAATAAGTCGTGCAAGGGTTGCACCTTGCACAGAATTGAGACGGCAAGTTTTGACAAAAGTCCAAATGACTAAAAACAATTAACATAAATTTTAAACTGTTCAAGCAAAAATAATATTATTTGAATAAATAACGTTTTAGTACGCGTGGAACTTACTTTAATTCATAAGGCTTGTAAAAATTGTGTCCGAGTTAATATTTGCAGAATCTCATTACATCAATAATTTCTATAAATAGGAACTAAAAGTTAAGATTTTTTTAAGAGCATGCTCAGCATAAAACTGATTTTTGTTACAAAGAAAATTTTAATGTACAGAATCTTGCAGAATACACTAAAAACTATTTAAACACAATTATTTTGAAATGTTTATTCTAAAATACATTTGAAGAAACCTGCATCCCCCATCACAGAAGGGAACAATAAATTTAGTTTTTTAGTTAATATGGTAGCATTTCGTATTCATTTAAATTAATATTCTGGCAAGACCTACATTTATTTACAACTGCATGAGTGGTAATTAAACAATATCAAATTTAAAAAAAATATGTGTAGCATATGTAAAAAATAATGTTAAGATTTTGTTAAAGAGAATATGTACAAATAAATATGTATAAGCAGTATGAAATTAATGTAAAACTAGCTAAAAGCTAAATAAAGATTTCTTATTATTATTATTATGTTTTTAAAATCAAATATTAAGGAGATGTGACACTACAAAAAGTATGAAAGATCATTTAATAGTAAGCGTTTTTGTTTTCAACACTATTTAAAACACTTCCAAAGAGACAAAATAATATGTTGTATGGAACAGATGCCGTATATGTTATACAGGGTGTATGTTTTAACATGAAGAGGGACCTCGGAAACACGGAAACCATATAAGATAAAACCATGGTTAAACCAGCTTAGTAAAAATATAAACTGAATATATGTACAGGGTGATCCAAATTCACTGGGATTACATAGGTATCTCACTTAATAGTCAAGATAGAGAAACGCTTAAATTACCAAAAATGTGCAGGTTTTTAGGACAAACAAAAAATATAGTATAATTTCCAGTTTTTGAGTTATTAGAGAAAAACTGTTTTTTTTTTGTCATATTTATAATGTGCTTTATCTCCCTTATAAATATCGAAAAAAATTATGAAGATTATTTTTAGATATTTTTATGTAAAATTTTATGTTATTTTAAAAAAATTTACGCTCGCCGTTAAAAAGTTATGACACAAACTTACCTTCTCTTAAATGGAAGCTATAGTTGGCTATGACCATTCAAAATATATAGGTAAGGGTTATGATGTATTTATTTTCAATAATACAATATTTTTGAAAATGGTTCTAAAAAACTGCACATTTTTGATAATTTAACAGTTTCTCTATCTTGACTATTAAGCGAGATACTCGTGTAATCCCATCGAATTTGTACCACCCTGTATAATCCGCACAGGTCCTAAAATATACCGATATAAGTGAAAAACTTCAGTGTCTAGTTATTTAATAGATTAGAACAATTCAATGAGACATTTTTGCGTACTTCGATCTCGACATCCCCTTCCCAATGTTGAAACATACACCCTTAAAAAATGCAACCAAAACGATTCAGTTGGTAGTAAAATCCAAACAGAAAATAAAAATATACAAATATACCCCAAGTTTGAATGACGTCAATGTACGAATTCCGCAAGAAAGGCTACAAAGCGCCAAGGTTCTCGATCTAACAAAAAGGGTTCAACTCGAGAACAATTTGAAAAAGTTATCTGGTCCAATTTACCGCGCAATATTTGCCAAGTACTTTATACCGCAGACTCACAAAATCTTATAAAAGCGGAGGTACGAGAATAAGTTAAGTTCATTTGTAAGAGTTTGCTCTTACATTAGTAGGTACACTCGCTAACTTCCTATCGAATATTCGGAATATTAATCATTTAAAATGCTTTTTATAGAACAACTAAAAAAAAAAAGTTTTATTATTAACTGAATGAGCTCTAGTGAAACAACACAGTTGCTTTTATACTATTAGCCACGATAATCTGAAGACAAAATTAGTCTGTTTTTCTTAATTGTTTTCCATTGTAGAAAAACATATTCTTAGATTTTTTGGGACAGTTTTCAAATATATTGTATAATCTTCGGTTTTTTGTTTGTTTTTTTTTCACAGCCTACTTTTTGTTTTTCATCTTTAACAAAATTGAAAAACCTTTGTAACTTGCGTATTATTGAAAATAAATACATCAACCCTTATATATTTGAAATGAGAAATAAATAAGAAATTTAAATAGGCCATAGCCAACTATGGCTTCCATTTAAAAAAAGGTAAGTTTGTGTCATAACTTTTTATCGGCGAGCGTAAAAATATTTTTTAGGGATAATCAAATTAAACATAAAAATATCTAAAAATAATCTTCATAAATATTTTCAATATTTACAACAATAACGGAGATATAACACATTGTTGACATGACAAAAAAAAATACTTTTTTTCTAATAACTGAAAAACAAAAAATGATAGAATATTTTTGAAAACGGTTTTGAGTTTGTCTCAAAAAACTGCATATTTTTGGTAACGTAACCAATTCTCTATCTTGACTATTAAGCGAGATACCCATGTAATCCCATCGAATTTGAACACACAACTTTTTAAATACTTGATTTTGATATACATTATCAAAGAAAAATCATAAAATTAAAAACAATTACATGTCGCAGCAGAATATCTACTTTGAAATAGATGCCTATAGCGTCAAGAAATTAACGAAATGTACCTAATAAAAAATAAACTTGAATAGGATCGAAGCTATTTTCTAAACCGGTTAAATTGCGCCGAACCAGAACGTTACACGATTCGGCCAAATTATGAATCGGCTATTGGCAGCCCCTATTTCTTAAAATTTTAATTTTTTTATACTTCCTTTTATGTGAATTTGTGTACATTTTAGTATTTATTACGACAAAAAAAAAAAATTTGACTATTTTCCTTTGCAAAGTTTTTAGCAAATATTTTGCTTTAAACAATGTATGAAAAGGCTGGTCAACTATCAACTTCATGCGCGCTGCTAAAATGCCAAAGGCGGCCTTAGGTTCAAACATTTGTAGCAATAAAAATTGCTTATTTTATTTGTCTATTAAACTTGTTGAAAACCATTTATTATGACAAACTTACAAACATCAAACAACTAGTTGTGAACCCATTACATCGGGTAACAAAACCGCACACATATTACGTTTTTTATAACATTCCTTAAATATCTAACGTATTATACTACCGCAGAAATATGTTTATACAGTAACAAACCTTACATTATTGGATGTAGAATAAGAATTACCTGCACTACTCCACAGTTTTATTCGCCTTAAAATTAGCATTTGCTGTAAGGGTTTAAAATGTTTGGGAATTCTATTTTGTGTTTCATTACATTTATAAATTCTAAACATACAGGAAACTGCTTCTGGAACAATTTATATTACTTTCGATAGTAAGCAGTCAGCACCTGCGTATATAAAATTAACATCAGATATTTGTGACGTAGAATAAGTATTACTTAGATACTAGTTAAGTGGAAATTTTCGAATATTTAAATTAAATGGCTTAATATAAGCACCTGTCAATTTCGTAATGTGCTAAAGTTTGTTTAAATAAAAGGGAGAGATACAAGAAAAATTCGCTTAAATTACATTTTCTAGATGATCTGTTGAATAAGTAGACTAGTAAGTAGAATACAGTTTGGTATTTATTAAAACATATTTTGAAACAATTTATTTCACGAGTAATACCATCTCAATCCGTTTTTATCGATCGGTGTTACCATATTACGTACATTCGTAGTCAGGATATTAATGTGACAAAACTGTAAAGGAATTGCTGATATATTTTAATTGGTGGTACTAGTACGAGTAGGATAAAAATTTTATAGTTTAATACTATAAGGCAGTGGTTTCCAACCTTTTTGTAGCTCCGCCCCCCCTTTTTCATAATTTTTTTTTGTGTCCCCCTCACTTTTCGTAACAATCTAATTTCATAAATACTGTGCTGATAAATAAGAATTATTTAATGGACTACAAAACAATCCACCATATTCTGTATAAAGAAAGTTCTTTTTGTTTGTTTGTATTCAAAAATGATATTTTGGTAACAGCTGCGCGCCCCCCTTGCAATAGTCTCGCGCCCCCCTGGGGGGGCGCGCCGCACAGGTTGGAAACCACTGCTATAAGGTATAATTACATAGTAATTTTCCTATCTTTCCCGTCATGTAAAAATTTTAAAAATCTTCAAAATACTCTTTTTGAAAAAAAAAATTAAATGCCAAATTCGAGCTTCAACCAGTTATCTCGCTTATCTAAGAGCTACGAGGTCGGTTAAATTAGGGCAAAGTTGCGATTTTTGGTGCTGATATTAAATCTGAAAAGAAAAGTAACATAATAGAGCCGTCTTAATTTTGGAAAAATGACAAAAAAAGATTTTGGTTTTTTTGCTCTTTCTTTTAATATTTGGAGATATTGAAAAATTAAAAACACTTTCTTAAAGCAGCTTTTCATTTTATACAGGGTGTCCCTGTTATCGTGAACAGCATGGGGATCTAGTAAACGGCAAGAGATACAAAGTTAGTTATATTATATGGCTCGAAATGATCAATGATTTAAGAGCAACTATTCTGTTTTTAATTTTTGCTTATAACTTGCTTATTTGAAATCGTACTCAAAATATTCTATCTTTGATTTTTATTAATAACGCGAAAACTATAAATTATTTTCAAGATTTGTTTTATAGAATACCTGCTCTTTAATCATAGATTACGTTGACATACTTAACCAACATTGTATCTCTTACCATTAACAAAATCCTCACACTGTTCCCGATAACTCGGACACTATATACCTACACTAATCTAATTAAATTTTGTGTCACACGTTGCGTATGTTTTGGTCCATCGCCAAATTTGTTATGTTTCATTGGTGCCATACTGGATTTTTGCATTAAAAGAGCACTAAACATTTTGAATGAGCGACTGTAAAGAAAGTTTTCGTTAAAAACAAAACGAAGAACTTTATTATGACCAACTCTTAAATCCAAAGAATATAGCAACTAATGCTTACTTATACAACGAGTTTGTCTTCAAGGCCAACTGATACTTAATTATTTTCTCCAAAAGTGTGAGACTGATTTAGACTTTAAAGGGCGCTATTGCAATTAGTAAAAACATCGAATAACGGTTATTTTAATAACGACAAAATTTTGAATATATGTATATACTTTTTGTTCCCCACTTAACGTAGCCTTTTCTGATTTTTAATAATATACACAGTTAGTAGGTACTTTTAAAAACAAACGAGATTATCGAGCTTGCCATAATCTTTGGTGCACCCTGTATACAATTTTGCATAAGCGGCTATTGTTGATATGCTTATGTAACTATAAATAATCCTTTATACATATTAAAGCCATAACAAGCCATTACATTAAACAATATAAGCCTTTAAGAACTCTAACTGTATACTGAATATGTAACAACAAATTTTGTAGTTGAATTTAAAAATGTCAAGTCTAAAACCCTGAAAATCAACGTGCGTGTGCTTAAATTTTTCTTCGAAGTCAATTTAATTTTTCTAAACATTTGCCTGTAGTGAATTTTTGTCCTCTGAAATTATTTCTCCGGCACCTCTAGGCATACACATTTATCCCGTACAGAATTGTTACAATTATAGTTTAACAATGTCAGTGTATTAATTATTTTATCTTCCTTTTATTTTGTATGTTACCTACTACCCCAGGGACAAAGGTAAAATGTTAGGTCCCAGAAGTAAAATTTGTACTGAAAGTCCAGAAACAAAGGATTAAAAAATTGCGTTGTAAATCAAAATAGAACATGTACGAAAAATCGCCTATTTAACAAAACTAAGACTGGAAAATAACAAAATGATACGGAAAACATTTTTTGATATTTTCCTATCAAACCTAGATGCGTTTTTTTGTTATTGTTTTAAACTGAGCCTACAATTTTTTTAAAAATCAATGCTGTTCAACTTTAACAAACGAACATCTACTCCAGTTGGACTCAACTTAAACCATCTACTATGTAACAGAGTGAATGCTGCATTTTTGGAAAAAGAATTATACTAAGCTTACTCTGTTGTATTAATACTGCAGGGTATATCAAAAACATGTATAATAGTCATTTATTTTTATAATGTCGTGTAAAACACAATCTTTACATTGGATTAAAGTAACTGAAATGCTATTATAGAAAACACAAAATTTTATTTTTCTTTCCAATGTTAAATTAACACCACAAATTCTAACACACATAAAACATCTAAATATTTAAATTTACTCTATAAATAAAACGATAGTTTAAAGATCCTGAATCCAATAAAAAGTTCGAATTTAATTAAGTAGTTAGATGAGTTTAAAAGTTTTAGTGTTAGTTCACATGTCTAATAAAACAACTTTAACGTTAGAGTCAAATTTACTTGCATTAATATTAAACGCGTCTTACAAGTTGTTAAGTAAAACTAACAAAGTATCTATCTATAAAATAATATAGTTCTATAGTACCTAACTTTGTAAGCTGATAGCGATGTGAACGTATTTTTGTTTTAATTTACTATGTCGTTTATGGAGACAAATATTATGGTACTACTTGATTTATATTGGAATGAAAAGTAAATAAAAATCTTTTCGATATCAATTTTGATTGAATATTTGTATTTAAAATCAATACTCTTTTGTTTCTCTTGCGGCGTAACTGAAACAAATATTGGTGCCCCAAGAAAAATATTGTTTAGACCCCTTTTACGCATTTTATTTCTAAAAAAAATATCATTAACAATTAAATTTAAAGATATCAATAAAATGAAATATTAAAGTAACAATTGG
The DNA here is from genome assembly GCA_947652605.1 of Elmis aenea. Lineage (NCBI taxonomy): Eukaryota > Metazoa > Arthropoda > Insecta > Coleoptera > Elmidae > Elmis > Elmis aenea. Next base: position 31,690,397 of record OX393579.1, on the reverse strand, counting down.
AAGTTTTTATACAGAAACTACACAGTTTTGTCATTTTTTTTAGTAAAATGACAATGACTAAAGGTTAAATAGTGAAGGAGGTAAATTAAATTATTATCTCAGCCACACATTTGTTATTAAATACGCATTTCAAGGTTTAAATAATATGGATTGGTTTATATATTTAAGTTACATAGTAATTTGCTTTGCTTTACAAAAAATAAAAGCCAAATATATTATCGTTCAAAATTGAAAACATTATTAGCATTTTATCAAATTTTTAATACTTAAACGAAAAAGTTATAATTAATTAAAGAAAATATTTACTCAAAGTGTGTTTCATTTTAAATGAACCGTCGTTTTTAATCAAAAAATCATGTAAATAAAACTATTAACATTCGTTCCATGCAACTTTGTCTGTTTTTAAATATTTTTGATAACCGGGGTGTAGTTTAAGATATACCCCAATACTCCCAAATACTCTTTTTTTTGCTGTCAGTTGGTTTCCTTATAACTCGAGTGCAACTTACTTAAATTTATTTGGCGGCAACGCCCGAAGACGCGCTGATACACCCGAATACGACCAAATACACTAGTAGAGGGGTGGCCCCCAAATACGACTGATAATACTATTGTGCGTATAGCGCCCGAATACACTGACAATAAAAAGATATCGGATAGAAATGGCTTCAGGGTTAAAATACACAATATTTATGCAAAGTTGCGGGTAAAAAAGGAGTAGAAGTTTCCGCTACACGCTGTTACAAACTTCTCTATTATATGAAATAAACAAATATCTGACGAAACTCCATATAATTTACAGATTGCAGGTCTGATAAAAAAACAAACATTTAAAATTTGTTTAGCAAAAAGTACATTACGCAAGACGGATAATGGATTGAATGAACGTTTTCGATTGTATGTTTGTCATTTTTTTGTTAATATGTGAAAAACGTCTTACCGCATTCATATAAGTATTTCTGGCGAATTAGTGGTTATACTTAAATAATAGCAAAGATATTTATAACGCATACTTTTTGTACAGCACTAATATAAGTACTAAGTAAGTATTTGGATACGGTTTATAAGCAAAGAAGAAACCAAGTGAATCAATGTAGGTGAGTTCCCATGCCGTTGTCCATTACCAGCGACATTACTTAAGTGCTGCTATTAGACGACAGATTATTACACGTCCTCGTGCGAAAGTTTTAGCACACTACTAATAAAAAGTGCGAAAGTGATGTCAGAATTGTCACATCAAGCCTCACTGGTTCTACGTAAGAGAAAATAATTTCTTACATTAAAGTGGGCTGTACCAACACCGGAATTTGATTATTAATAACAGATAAATGGAGCTTTTGGTGTTAAATAATGATGTACATAAAGTCTTTAAAGTAGTGAAAAATGCGTCTGATCCTGGTGGCAACGGAGCGCGGGCGCAAGTACCTACAGATTGAAATATATTAAGACTTACAATAAAGTTTGCGTAACAACTGATACAACAGATTTACACAAACAAAAGATTCATTTGAGTTTAAAAGAACTTCACCAAAAAAATGAATGCCTTTATACAATTTGAAAAAACCGGCATTTTACAATTCGGAACGGGGTCATTGCAACGGATCTGATTCAATAGCCAATAACTTTATGGTAAAATCCCGTATATCTACGTCAATATGCATGACTGGTAAAAACGTAAATCTCCGTAATAATTATGATTTATAAGTTACTTTATTTTAACAGGGAAAAATACGAAAACGTCCAAACCATTTGTGAAGTTTTATAGGAAGGTTTGAACAATGCAATTATTTTCTTCAATTGTTTCTTAAAAAGTGAATTTTATGAGGTTATGCGTTTCGAAAATACACAATACTTCGCCTTGCCTAAATACAATGCCTCAAATAATCAATATATAAATTACCTGCAAAACTTTAAACTTTTTTCAAACTTGGCTGTTTTTTGTAGTTTGCTTTGTAAGATTTAAGATAGATGGAAGCCCACTAGACTTATAACGACGGGCTTAACAGGCCTCTTTAATCTTCTTCGACAGGTCTGGACAATTTTACTGGTTGAACCGTGGCACAAAAAAAATTAAAAAATAGGAAGAGGACTCTAAATAAAATACGATTTTTCTCGGCAAAATTATTTTTAATTTAAACAACACACAAAATCTACACGTTAACAATCATGAGATGTTTTTTTTTTTATTGATTTTGACAAAATGTTTTCGTATACAGGGTGTAGAATAGAATCACGAGACATAGTAATTTCAGTGGTGAAATTTTAAAAGTCGTATATCTCGCCTAATTGTTTTAGAAAAAAAGTGCATTTAGATTTTTTGTAGAGAAAAAATGCTGTGTTTACAAATGTAATCAATATTAATTTTTAAATTTTCAGTAACTGAAAATTGAGAAAATTTCAAAACGCCGTTTTGACAAAAATCTTTAGTGCCTTGAAATTATGCTGTGACCATCCTTATGTCACTTATAATGTCACTCTGACGCGAACATTACATGAAGTCTTCGTTAATTTTTATTATTGTAACAAGAATATGATTTCATTCCAATAAAAACATAACTAATTGCACAAAATAAATGTTTCTATAAAATATAAATGACAACTAAGCATAAATTTCGCTTCAAAGTGACATTAAGTTACGCAGTTGTCACAGATATTCCAAGGCATGACAGATGTTTTGGAAAACAGCATTTTGCAATTTTGTTAATTTTCAGTTATTGCAAAGCTAAAAATTAATATTGATAACATTTGTAGACACATTTTTTTCTTTAAAAAAAACCTAAATGCACTTTTTTTCTAAAATAATTAGGGAAGATATTATACAGCTTTTAAATTTTTTTCATTAAAATTACTAAGTATGTTGCGTGATCATATTCTACACCCTGTGTAGTCATGGCTTGCGGGCCGCATAATATACCCAAGGGTTGGGCCGCATGTAGCTCGCGATTCGTAATTTACTGAGGTCTGTTTACAAGTTTTACTTCTTCTTGTAATTTTAGGTTCGACGGCGACGCTAAATGTACATACAATCACATCACACAACTTTAAAAAATATAAGTCATTGTCTTTTTTTTGCCGTCGCAGCGCTGATAGTTTAACTTCGTAATAAATTAAAGTAAATATTTAAAGACAACTACATGTTATAACTAGAGTATTGGTAATTATAATTAAAGCATAATCTATAATTATATTAGTCATTAATATAATTTTACAATAATGAAAGTCCACTAAATTCGGTCATCTTAAAATTTGTGGTTAGGCACTTTTAAAACCACTTAAACTCAAGTTAATAATTGGGTAACGTTTAGATTAACCAATAATTGGCACTACATTAATTGTTTTCTATTGTTTCAAGACTTTGTTTGCGTAAATCTGTCGCTTACGAAAATCGTATTGAAAATATTGTGCAAAAAAAACGATTGCAAGTCGCTTACTGTTGGATACTGCAACTCATATTACTTAATTACATTGGTTGTTTAATGGTGATCGTCAAACTAACCCATTTTTTACTCATTAAACGAACAAAAGGTTGTTTGTTTACTAAAGCTAACAAAAACTCGTCTACCGCAGTAAGAATAAAAATAAAATATTTACCTGCAAGTCTATCTTTCACAACTTGTGTCGCAAAAGCGGCCGCAGCCGCGGACCGTTGTAGGACGGGGTCCAAACCCAACGCCCACGGATTAAAAACAGCTCCAGGACTGCCGGGACCCCCTAGTGGTCTATGGGCAGGTACTCGAAGAACTCCTTGTCCATAAAATCCCGCGGGAATCAACCCCCCAACAACACTTCTTTGCTGATGAAATCCAGGCGGCTGATACACTAACGAACTCGAAATCTCGGGACCGTCGTGTTCCGATTTTTCGTCGAAATTTTTACCTAATAAGTTTGATATACTGAACGGTAGCGTGGGTTTAATTGAAGAATGGGAATTGGAAACATTTTCAGGACTTGAGCAATGACTTCTAGGACTTCTTAAACTTCTTGGTTCGCTATCACTATTTGATAAGCGACTATCAGTGTCTAACACGTTTATTTCGTGATCATCTTCGGTTAATTCGTGTTCTGACATTTTCGGTACAATAAATAGTCCACAAATAGGCCTAACGATAAGTTTTAAGATATACGTGGTACATTAACAATACCTTCCATGAAAATGCACTATTTAATTTACAATTAGTAATTAAAAGTATAGTTTACATCAGTTTATAGCCACTTTATTATAATTTAAAGGTAAATTTCTTTTAGATAAGTTGTCAGTCGTTAATTTTTGTTTATATAGATCAAATGTATTTAAAATTCACAACACTTTTGATTTGGTTACACGTGGGAACAGTCTGCTTGAACACGATATGAACACCAGCCACCCTCGTCGAATGTCAACAAAGCACTAGCACCCAACTTTTGGTTGCCATAGTATCACGAACATATTTAACAAGCGACCAATCATTGACCAGATTTCTTGCAACCGCTCCGCCTTTCACATTCCCTATTGGATTAAACTGATTCGAAGTAAATTGAATATCTTTCTGTTAAGTTTTTTTCAGATCAGCCAAGTGGTTACTTTTCGTTCGTATGTGCTTGTCCCTACCGTCAGCTTAATTATTGTCGTGTAGGCCTTGCTTTGTTTGACAAATTAAATGCGTGACTATACAATACGCACATTATCATACACGTTTTTTTTTTAACGGGACGTTTGTTAACACATTTTTTATTTAAATTGATTGAATTATGTTAAACAAATCAGATTTATTGTTTGCCAAGAATATTTACTTAATTATACGTATTTAATAGAGTGCATTTAAAAAAAATATATTAAATAAACTTATATTGATAAAGTTATTACGGTTTTGTAGGTACATATTTTTTGCAAGTTTTTATTTTTCTAATTAAATAATTAACTACCTCCTTATCACATCATGCACATGTAACTATTAAATTGTTTAAATAACAATGGCTTCAGTTAAAATGGTCAACATCTAAGTGAGCGTCGGCTAGAGAGAAACTCGTTTGAAGAACAAGGCGTCAGTAACAAACGGACGCTTTATCCACAGCGGCATTACATTTATCTCATAAAAAAAAAGACACAAAATAATTTTTTTTAAATTTCAATTAAAAAGTATGACATTAAGCTTACCTACATACTTTGCATGTGTAGGTTTTTCAAAAAAATGTAAGGAATATATTAAAAAAAATTATTTGTTAGGTCATTCGCAACTGGCAAATAATGCTATTGGACGTAATGTTGTTTTTTACATAATTACATCAAATCATTAGTGATATTGGAAAAGTTTAGCGACGCAGCTAACTTTTAGTAAAGATAGGTAAAACTTAAAAATTTACCCGATCCAAAGAACTCATGAAGTTTACCCAGTGTACAAAGAGTAGCGTGAATGGTCAATAATTGATGGTCACTACCAACTTTGGAATAGAATTAATTTTTATAACACACAGATTTGTGTTGAGTAAGACGCTGCACTGCATATTTTTGACATGAAACACTTAATTTAAACAATAATTTCTTCATACTACGTATGGCGAAAGTAAAAAGGGGTTAAAAAAGAGTTTTCAATGTTATTAATGTTTTCGGTATGCACAGATCATAAAATACTTAATTGTTTAAAATCAATTACCTACCATTAAAATGCACATGGTCGACTGGGGTACACTCAGAGTAGGCGAAGGGAAAGTAAAGGGTGTGCACCCCACTGCACACGGCCTCGCGCGTAGTCTGGTACTACGGATAGTTCGGCCCTACGGATAGTCTAGCCCTGCGTTGGTGGTGTATCTTTTATAATAATTAAAAAATGAGATTTAAAAAAAAACAATGAATAAAAGTTTTTTTCGGCTTCGAATTTAGTTTTGCACACACAGCTCCGCAAACTCTATGACGGGTTCCGGTATACCTACACTACCGGTATTCCCATGGTTCGCAACGGGGCTCGGTATTTACAGAGGGTATTTTAGAACCAAGTATTATGTCTTATTCGGGTTTTAGTAAAGCCAATCATTTTGAATATACCTTTTTTTTACACGTCGGCCTTAAACATGCAGTACCAATATTAAATAGGCGAAACTGTATGCTAAACAATGATTCAGGAACTATCTTTGAAAAACAATCCTACATCTACTTCTAAAAACTATTTACCAAACTGGAAATTATTCAGATTGCTAGTGTTTCAAATATACATCCGGTTACAAAGCAAATGAATCTATAATTAAACTGAATGTTGTTCTTTCAACAATCAACAGTTTTGTAATGGTGGCTGTCAACTTTAAAAATAAAAATCGCTTATTAATTCCCTAAAACACAATTATTACTCATATTTGTATAATTATTATAAATAATTAACTTAGAATTTTAGCTTTTTCATGCCACCTTTAATACTTTTTAATTAAAAATTCTTTACAAAATGCATACTAGCCATGTAAAATGTATTTACGGAAAATTATATAAAACGCGTTTAATAAACGTTTATAAGCAGCAATATTATAAATAGAACATATTAAATTATCTATGTACTGTCCAGTAATAAATCAAAATGATTCCTGAAAGGATAAAGCATTTATATCATTCAATAATCAATGTAACAAACGGTTTCCTCAAGCCTTAAATAAAATATCGTATCCGTTATTAAAACTGCTGTAGGGGAAAGATATTCCGAATGAGGTTCCACTGGAAAGGAACAGAAGTGTTTTGTTTCAAGAATTAATTGTCGTTTTTTATTCCGGCCGCTTTGCTTTTGTTTCTCGTCGGAGCCATTTTGATTTTCCTAGAATCGCTGTCCAATTATGCCCGCTCAACTGTTTAATAAATGAATTACTCTTTTATAATGTAATTTTCTTTAAATTCTCGTCTTGAATAATTGAGCAGCTTTGTTTTAACGATACCACTGTACTGAACCAGCAAAATATCTAATTAATCATTCGATACGTATTTCGTTTTTAGTAAGCACGTATTGTTATTACCAATATTATTTTAATTTACGCTTTTATTTATAAATAAACACATTAAAATAATAATTGTTGATTTCCTTAATTTTTACTAGATAAAGTAAAGTAGATTGATTTTACACAGAAATAACAAACAAATAATACAAAAACTGTTGTAGTTATTGAACAGTACAAGTCCAAATAATAAATTTGAAGGACAATATTCATATTAAATTTAAACAATCGATTTGTTTATTGTTAGTAGTAACAGTATTTACACTACTATCAAAATATTTTAATAGAGTTTACGAAACTAAACGGAAAATTACTCAAATTTTTGATTAAACACAAATTGGAAAATATAAAGTAAAAAATGACAACCTCCGTCACCATTAAAACGCAATCAAAATAAATATAATTTATTTTTAACGAGGTGAAAAGCAGATGATTATTTAATAACCGAAGCCACTGATTATCTGAAATATAGGCTCAAAATACCTAATTAAGGGATATCTAAAAGTTTGAAATAAATATGCATAATATAATATCCATACCTTTGGATAGGTAATAACCTATAATATTGCTAATACTTGCAATTTCGTGTAATACACGGAACAGTACAGATTACATCCTGTCTTTCTACTCTGGCCAATGGACCATGGATAACTAATATAGGTACATTGAATTTGACAACGTGTAAAGCGCGTGTAATAGACACGCAATTTTTGCCAATTTAAAAACATGACATTTGATCTACGATTTGTAAAAACTACAATAAACATGTAAAATTCTGTTTTAAGGTCTGTAGCAACGCGCCTCGGATTGTTGAACATTGGTGTTTGCACGTGTAATTTGCAACTAAGTATCACGTTTTGTGAGATAACATCAACAATTTTTACCTATGCAGTTTGGTTAATAATCCTAGTTTTATTTGATTTTCTGTGATTGCTCCTGTCTAAGTATACATTAGAAAGAGAGAAATTATATTATTTTCATCTCACTTCATCGGCTTCAGTTACCACTTATTGTGTAGGGCAGTGTTTCTTAAACTGCGGGTCGCGACCCAAAAGTGGGTCGCGAGAATTTTATTTTGGGTCGCAAACCATATTGAAACTTATAAAGTTTTTATTTAAGCAAGCCAGAAATTAATATTTTAATCATTTTAAAGGTAATTTTTTGTGTAATGAGATTTCGAGTTTTAGTTGATAAATACATTTAATAGCAAATTCAATATTTGTGTTTTTATGACTAAAAATAATAAAAGGTATAAATGGTTATAATATTATCATTTTAAAGTATCAAAATTTTGTTGGGTCGCGACAATTTTTTGGATTGAAAAGTGGGTCGCGAAGAAAAAAGTTTAAGAAACACTGGTGTAGGGAACGCGCAATATAGAGATAATACATTTATATGCAAATTTTCCTTAATTGTTTTAAGCAGTGTACATATCGCAATCAAATAGTTACTTCAGGCTAGTAGCTTTTGTCCTGAGAAATACTATATGCCTTGGTAAATAGCTTTCTGATATCTACTCATTTAGGTATATTATATAAACGCTATTATCCTACCCAAAAATATTTAACGGAACCGTTGTTCATCAAATAGAGTTCAGTTTACTAATTATTTGTTCTTTGAGATTCGTTTAAGCTTTTTTTAAAAGTAAGTAATACATAAAAGTCGGTAAAAAATGTTTCTCAACGAAAGCAATTCTATTGGTTTATTTTCATTATTTATTGGAAAAAAAACCTTTAACCAACCATTACCCTGACCTTTTATTACTGATCTATACTGAGTCATATTTGGTATTTGTGAACGTGGCATTCGGTTCTGCACAAATATCGTTTAAATAGAAATCAGCGTAATAAAACTGTTTGCCTGGACAAAAGCCATTTGCCTGAAATAACTATTTGCTTGCGACTATATATCTGTTAAACACTGTTTAAACAAAAAACTTTTTTTTGTCCAGATTTTGTTTCTGTATCTACTTATAATTCTTAATGTTACTCAATTTAATTGACAAGTTTTTTAAGCATAAACTCTAACTCGTTTACCTCACGTTACGACCTTCCGTTTTACGACGAAACCCCCCTAACGATCGTCGAATAAAAATATTTAAAATATAAACATTTAGATATAGCTCAAAAAAATTCAAAATGCCTACACGATACACAAAACCTCATATTGCTAGAGTGACTCAAAATCTCTCGGATAATACATATTAATGTTAGTTGCCAAGCAAATGCGGTACCCGATTATGTAAAGCAGTGAATAATTTTATTTATTTTTGCGTTGTTTTTTATAGACAAAAACACTCACTTTTTTTACTACCCGTCATCGTTAGGAACGTAAAAATTCGTAAATCGGGGTTTATCTGTAAGAGAGAAATTGTATTATGACGTTTTATTTTTTTTTTACTTTAGGGAAAATTTAAATACTACAAATTAAAGCTGATTTATTTCTTTGCTGTAAGTATCTTTTAAACAACAAATTAGGTAATGTAACAGAAGAAAGCTGTTTCTGTTTATCAGTTTCAATTCAATTAAAAAAATAAATAAAACCAACAATCTTTACGAAATTAATAACAACCTAACAATCTCTTTTGCAAACTAAATTATTTGATCACGAAGTATTCGTTAGCGTGCAATAGAATATCATATAGTATTTAAAAAATGTTACTGCAAGGTACGAATCATTACACACCTTAAAACATGAGTAAGTTGTAATTAACCTACAATCACATTTAAAAAAAAGGATATTTTAAACATGTTTTATTGGTATGCAGTAAATAAATAGCTTTTACGTTTTTTATTAAAAGATTTTGTTTCTTATAGGTATAATTTATGATAATTAAATTTATTGTCAATGTAAACATACACTTTTTTTAATGTGCCCATGGACAATATGTAAAGCAATCTTGAAATTTAAAAATTTATATACAGGGTGGTCTACAAAGAAGGGCCACTATTGGGATCTCGTAAACGGTAAGATACAAAGAAGTTTAAATTTTTTATTTTTTTGAAGACAGTTTTAAGATAATAATTTTAAAATTAACAAAGTATTATTTGTATGGAGTATTGCCCCATTTTTGGAAGACTTAACTTCACATAACGCCGATTACGATGCATTTAAATATTGAAAAATCATGTCCTATTTAATGGCATACAAATCGTTGGTACCTCCTTCCACTTGCTTGCTTTACAGGCGAATACTGAGTAGGTACATTAAACACTGAGTAACACGGTACTAAATAATTTAAAATTTTTATAATTAAAACAGTACTCTTGACTAAACTAATGTATTTGTGTCCAGAAATTCACATACACACGATTAGAATCTCGTATATGTTTATTTATTACACAATGTTGTCTTGTTTTGTTTAAGTAAAACAAAACCCAACTTTCGATTACACACACTGCGATTTGTATTAAGCATTTTTGTAAAATAACGATAATTTTTTGGCGCTATTGACTGAATTATTTCTTCGGATCTTAACTGTGTGAAACGACCCATCTCATCTTTAAACGGCGGAATTCGTCAGTCCATATTTGCAGGCCCATAACTAGGGGTGGGCGATATCCAAATTTCGATATCGAATATCGATATCGAAATTATATCGATATACATATATCGATATATCGGAATATCGATGTATCGATATAAAAGCGGCGCGAAGCTAAAAAAGTCGGTAAAAAAGTGAAAAAAGAGACTGGTGACCTAAAAAAAAAAAACGCTTCTCGCCCTCAAAATATCGATATATCGGAATGTCGGATATCGATAGGTATATCGAAATGTCGATATATCGGAATATCGATATATCGATATGTCGATATGTCGATATATCGATATGTCGATATATCGATATCCGATATTTCGATATATCGATATATCGATATCAAAATTATATCAATATTTATCGATATATCGCCCACCCCTACCCATAACCACAGAATCACGGGCTCTCCGGCTCTCGCGTTACATATGATTTTATTTTACAACGTGTTAGCTTCTCTTTTGCTAAACATGTAGTTGTGGGCACAATAGTGCCAAAATAGTAGGTATTGTTTGGCATATTTTGCATTTCGCGTTTTGTGTAAAAACCTTAATGTAAAAACTTTTGTTGTGATTACCTTTAAGAATTGACTGCTGAAGGGCGATTATTCGTTTTTCATTACAAAATGTATTTAAAATATCTCAGAAACAATAGGTACTAATATGCCCTACACTCTACACCAGTGTTTCTCTAAATGTGGTCTGTGGACCTCTGAATCCTTTTTTATGCGTCCCCCTAGCCTTTTCATAATGTTAAAAATGATCTAACAATTTGCCAAACACAAATAATGCCTACAAAACAATTTATTGGAGTCTTCTGTAAGCTTTTTATTTTGGAAAGGGTACTCAGAAAGTTTGAGAAACTTTGCTCTACTATACCTTTTGTGGTTTGGTCCTCTAATATCTCTACAATTTTCATTCTCATTTATTTTTTACAGGGTCTTTTTATTTAAAAAAAAGGAAGATAAACGGCGTTTTTTTTATTAAATAAAATTGTTGTAAAACTTTCCGAATTGCATTTTTAAAACGTTTAATAGGTTAAAAAAAAAACATCATCAACAAAAAAGGTGGTTATATGGTGTATACCCGCGTACCCCCAGAAAAAAAAGGCCTGACTATTTATTTCCTATAGGTACCGCACAAATTAAAAACAAAATCTTAATATACAGGGTGTCTCATGACGTAACGGGCAAATTTAAGGAGCATGTTCCTTGAGTCAATTTAAGCAAAAAATGTAATATAAACAAACCATAGTCCAAAACTCGATGATTATCGAGTTATAGAACTTTAAAGTTTATAAAAAAAAGCAAATTTTAACATAAAAAAGTATGAAATACCGCCTTTATGTTCTAATATATTGATTTAATAACAAAATGTTTATGATAAAAGATGCATCTGCGCCTCTGTCATGGTTGCTTGGTAGATCAATTGTACTTCGGAAATATTCGCGTGGAAAATGAATGTTAGGTTCACGGTGTACTCGATTTTGTTTTGTTTTTTACGGTTTATTTGCTATGGCAACAAACCTAGTTATTTTAAACAGAACGCCTGTATATTATTACATTTTTAGATTCCTCTTTAAATGTACTTTATAAAATGTGATATAGGTTATATAGGCCTAAAATTAACCTTTTTCGAGTAATTCACTTGGTTTTGAAAATTTTGAGCAATGTAGCACTTCCAAAAAGATCAAGTAGGTACTTATTTACAACACAAAATCGAGTACAGAGTACACCATAAGGCGCAGAAAATATGGCGATGCAAATTTTATAAAAAACATTTTGTTGTTGAATCAATATTTTAGGAGATAAAAGCGGTATTTCATACTTTTTTATGATTAAAATGACCTTTTTTAAAAACTTTAAAGGTCTATTACTCAATAACCCATCGAGTTTTTGATTATGGTTTATATAACATTTTTTGCTTAAATTGACTCAAGGAACATGATCCTTAAGTTTGGCCGTTACGTCATGCAACACCCTGTATAAGCAGTGATATTTGTAATGAATGTTCTGAAAAAAAAATACATTATTAACAAATATATTGACACCTAAAACTCATCAATTTTACAGCTTAATATGATCACTTGAGTTATTTATGTTGAGAATTAAAATTAAACTTTTATTTAATACTTATTCTTAATAAATAATGTACTAAAATTTAAAAAGAAGTAGTTAATATACAGCAATTAAATAATATATTATTACATTGTCAAAAAAATACGCAATTTTGACCAAAGCTAGACCCTATAATTAATCGTTTAGTTCTGCATTCTTAAAATTAAAGACAACTGTAGCATTGCCTAATTGCCTTTATCTGCTAGTACGATAATATGTCTTTGTTTTTATCATTTTAAAAGCTTTTACTTGATTTTTACACAAATTTAGTTTGGATACATGGGAAGGCGTCGTTTTAACGATAAAAAGCATTAAACTAAATTAGTAATTTTTGAAATGAACGTCGTTGTTATGACAGCTTCTTGTGTGTAAAATATTAAATAAGACCGATAAAGAGACGAGAGTCTTGAAACTGGTCTGTTATTCTAAAAGAGGTTCTAAGAAAATAAAAGTGGTTTTTAATTAAGCTTGTTCATTATATTAATAATACTTTAACAAACAGGCCTAATTTATTATTTTATATTGTTAATTTAGGTAGTTAACTTTTATACATCAATAATGGAATTCAGTAGCTAATAGCAATTTTTACGGTTGATTCCAAATGTTTATGGCTTGAACCGGTAAACGGAAAACATGAAGCTTTATTGCAGATGAACTCACTAATGATGTTTTTAATGTTTTAATTCCCTTTATTATGTTGTAACAGTCTATTGTGTTTATTATACTACAGAGTTATAAAAGTTATGACTGTTAACAACCCCTTTTTACACCACTCGACTTATTTATGATGGCCACCCTTTGCTCTAATTGCTCTTAAACTGTCTAATTTGGTGTAATAAATACATTCTAAAATTGTAAATAAAATGTAAATCGTTTTTTCACTTTTATTATCAACGTTTCTGTAATATACCTATTTATTTTTAATTAGTGTGAAAAATTAATCAAATGAGGTAGGTAATTAGTTTCCCTTAAAAGCATGATAAAAAAATTAAGTATTATTTAAAACGGCAGTGATAGTTTGATTGTACTGTCATGTCACCGTAAACATTTGTTAATTGCCTACAAATTTATATTTGTAATTGCTTTGTTTTTCGTCAAAACAAACTCAGTTACGTGAAAAACATAAAAACGTTAATCACTTTTCAAATAAGCAAAAGAGACATCTGCTTAAGACCGTGTTCAAAAAAAAAAAAGTTGGGAGCTGAATCTGATAGACCCCAAAATGTGTTTATACAACTTAAATAAATTGAAACTTTCACCTTCTTTCGTGTGCGAAACAATTCAACGAGGACTATAATAAACTCCAATTCGGGCATACTTTTTTTTTGTTTTGGTTTAGATAAGAAAAGTTGAATAATTTGTACTAGAAATATAATTATTAACAGGATTGATTAAAGTGAACTTATATTCGATTTGTCAATCCCAAACGCACGATAAGTGCAAGTAAAGTTATGTAAAAGTACTTATTAGTGTTTTAAGATATATTTTTCAGTTTGTTGTGTACAATAAATTTATATTGAAAATGTTTATAATTAACTTTTACTTAAAATGGGGCCATCAAATTCAATGTTGTTTTGGGATTCATCAGGTGATAAGGCGCCACTGCTTAAAATGATTATTTAAAAGGCACGTCGCTTGGAGACTTTATTTATACTACTCCGCTACGGTCTAACTACGATAGGTGAAAGAGGCCGGTATCAAGGTCCTGCGGTCTGGAACCGGAAAGGAACCCGGTGATCCAGAATAAGCGTTAAGGACTTGCGTTGTTACATATATCTTCCGCAACTAACATGTGCTCATATAAAAAAGTCATTAAGTTGGTTTTGATTTTGTATTAAAGGAGGAGGCGACAAAAAACGTATGTGTGTGTGCAAGAATTGAAACCAGATTACTAACCAAAAAGGTTAGAATTTTGCACTTGGGTCATAAACAACATTGAGCGTAATGAAAACCTTTTTAGTGATGAGGCGTGGTTTTATCTGACAGGAAACATAAATTTACAAAATATGCGAATTTGGTGCACAGAAAATCGTCATGAAATTATTCAAGAGCCACTACACCCCCAAAAAGTAAGTGTTTGGGCAGGTCTTACTCATAGACGAAAAATTGGCCCAATATTTTTTCTAGATAAGCGCATAAAAATAAATAAATTTTTGTCAGGTACACTAAATGCAGAAGGAAACCGCACTGAAATGTTGCAGCCGTTTGTTGACCATTTACATGATGATGAAATTCAAAATGCATATTTTCAACAAGATGAAGCAACTCCTCACTGTACTCAGTGATGTGAGTCGTAATTTACGCCTTAAATTACCACATTAATTACCGTAATTTATGCGTAATTTGCCATTTTAAATTACCATAAATTACCAAATTGTTATTGCATTTAAATGTAATTCAAGATATTTACAAAAAATAAAGAAAATGGCTCTCAGACCAGTTAATTTTGCTGCAAATTTACTTGGCCCTAAATATATGAGTAAAAACTTAAATAATGTAGAATATGTTGATGCACTTACTTTTATTAACAAGCTATCGTTACATTTAATTAGGGGAAGTCATATTGGTCAAGTAAAGGCTGAGGTGGCTTTGTACAAAGCAAAGGAAGAACTTTTTGCAAAGGATTTTTTATGGGCCGCGTTAAGTTCTGTTTTGTGGTGGAAAACTCGTTGCTCAACTACAAGTTTAGGCAAAGTAGCTACAGAAATATTGAATTGTCCTGCAATAACGTGTGCCACAGAAAGATCTTTTTCTGCTTTTGGCAATATTCATAACAAAAAAAGAAACAAACTAACAAATGAAAGAGCCGCAAAGTTATTATTTGTTCATTATATAATTTAAAAGTAAGTGAACCCAAAAATTTATTTCAACATGAGGAAGAACTTTGCACTTCTTAGAAATCAATTTCCTTTGCCTTAGAAGATTTAACGTCAGTAGGTGAATTAAAATGGTAATTAAAAATGGTAATAAAAAATGGCATAATCAAGAATCAATGGAGCAAATATGTGTCTGGGTGGGATTGCATTTCACACAGAATCCTGAAACTAGAACTCAAAATAGGAGAGCACGAAACCAATCACATCTTGATACTATATGGTCCAAATGAGGATGAAGCAGCGGCTAAGAAAGATGAATTCTGGGAAGAAGTCACGGAGATAGTAGACGACATAACAGGGAAAATAACTATCCTTGGAGACTTAAACGGGAGAGTGGGCTTACAAGATAGCAGATCGAGAGATGTCATAGGAAAACACGGAGAGGCGGTCAGAAATAACAATGGAATGAGGAAAATAGATTTCTGCATCCAGAACAACTTCATAGTTATGAATGGAGTCTTTCAACACAAGGACGTCCACAAGTACACAAGAGAAGTCAAAAGCAGAGGAGAAAGATCAATCATAGATTACCTACTAATTCAGAGAAACAACAGGAGAGAAGTTAGAGATGTGAGAGTGAGAGGAGGTGCAGAGATCGGTAGTGACCACTACTTGGTGGAATGCAAAATAAATATGGAGACAAATATACCAGGAAATAATAAAGCAAATAAAACAGATAAACAAACCAACACAGCAGAAGCAATTAAATCATACATGCTAGCCGACAAGAAAATAGCACGAAAGTACAGAGAAAAAGTAGAAACAATGCTGTCGACTGCCCAGAACCATGTACAAGGAAAAGATGTGGAATATATGTGGAGGTGGTATAGAAATACTGTAGTGGACACAGCCAAGGAGGTATGTGGTACAACTAGAATAAATAGAAACAGGCATACAAAGCGAACAGCGTGGTGGACAGATGAAATTAAACATGAGGTAAAACTCAAAAAGAACAAATGGAAACAATACATAAAAGAAGGAACGCAAAATAGATACGCAGAATACAAGGAACAAAGAACGAAAGTCAAAAATTCCATAAGAATAGCTAAGGAAAAATCCTGGGAAGAATTTGGCAATAGAATGGAAAAAGACTTCCACGCAAACCAAAAACTATTCTACAAAATTCTTAAGAATGCAAGAGTAGGAAATCAACAAGTTGGGACCAAACAAGTTAAAGACAAAGATGGTAACATACTCAATGAGGGGAACCAAATAATGGACAGATGGAAACAGTATTTCGAAGAACTTCTATTTACAGATGACGTAAAGGACAACGAAAAGGGAAAGAAAAGAGATGATCACATAGGAGACCCAATCGCAGAAGAAATACAGATGGAAGATGTAATACAATCCATAAGAGCGCTTAAAAAAGGGAAAGCGACAGGTCATGACCAAATAACCGGTAAAATGCTGAAAAATGTGGGCCCTAAAGGAATTGAAATACTAACGGCGATATATAACCAAGCCTGGAAGGAAGGGAAAGTACCACTAGACTGGAAAACTGGCATTATAGTACCAATTTTCAAGAAGGGGGACAAGAGAGAGTGTAAAAATTACAGAGGGATAACCCTACTAAGTATACCGTCCAAGGTCTACGAACGAATTCTCGAAAAGAAACTAGTGAGACAAACAGATGAACTACTAGAGCAGTCGCAGAGTGGCTTTAGAAAGGGGCGTAGTATAAATGACCACATTTTTACACTTAAACAAATAGTAGAAAAGTCCCTTGATAGAAATATCGAAACGTATCAGGCTTTTATAGACCTGGAAAAAGCCTTCGATCGAATTCCGAGATCCAAAGTGCGAACAACCCTGGAAAAGAGAAATGTAGAGGACAACCTAGTAGCAGCAATAATGAGCTTACATGAAGAAAACAGGAACTATATAAGAACGGACAATAGGCAATCGCAGGAATTTCCAGTCAATAGTGGACTAAGACAGGGAGGAGTATTAAGCCCAATACTGTTCAATCTGGTCCTAGACGACACAATGAAGGAAACAAGAGAAAAAACATCGAAGTTGTACATCGGACATAGACATATGGAGCCAGTATACTTGAGAGAATGCGCCTTCGCAGATGACCTGGTAATATTCGGCAAAAACGAAAGGAACCTCCAGAAAAACCTTGAAGCATGGAACATAGCATTGGAAGCTAACAATATTAAAATCAACGTAGAAAAAACAAAAGTAATGGTCACGGGCAAAGGCAGTACGCAAGCAAGCATCACGCTGAACGGAAAGAAATTGGAACAAGCCGAGACGTTTAAATACTTAGAGGTAAACATCAACAACAAAGGGCACCACGACACAGAATTAAACGCAAGACTGGAAAACACATCTAAACTATATCACAGCCTAAGAAAGTCTTTCATAGAGAAAATGGAGATTGCAGTGGAGACAAAAATAACAGTATACAAAACTGTATTTGTACCGACACTCACTTTCGGATGCGAAACCTGGGTCCTAACACCGACCATGAAGAGTAAAATACAGGCCATGGAAATGAAATATCTGCGCAAAGTAGCTGGCGTCACCAGAATGGACAGAATAAGGAACACGGAGATAAGAAAACGACTGAAGGTAGAAGCTATATTAAAAACAATCGAAGACCGACAGCTCACATGGTTTGGACATCTAACCAGGCTAGGTAACGAAAGACCCGCCAGACAAACATGGGAAGCAAGAAGACACGAGAAGAGACCCAGAGGAAGACCTAGGAATACGTGGGACGATAGTGTGACAAAAATACTAACAGAAAGAGGGATGAACATGACACAGGCAAGGAATATGGCAAGAAATAAAAAAGAGTGGAGAAAATTTATCCACAGCAGCAAAGAAAGTTAATGTCCGATTTCACACCCTACACCTTCGGGTAAAAGGGTTAGATTATATATATATAATAAAAAATGGTAAATTACCACCGTAATTTACGTAAATTTTAAATTACGGTAATTTTACATCACTGACTGTACTGCCAAAACACTGAATTTTATCCGAGAGTTTTTTGATAACCGAATAATTAGTCGGAATACAGAAATTCCTTGGCCTCCAGGTTCATGCGATTTAACACCGTGTGACTTCTTTCTGTGGCCTTATTTAAGAAACAATATTATTAAAACCCATGTACCAGATTTGGCTACCCTTCAGCAGATAATTTAAGAAAACTGTTTGGAAATTTCAAACATCCAGTGATTTTGGAAAATGTTGTAATGGGTTTCCGGCGTAGGATGTTAAAGTGTATTGAAGAAGGTAGTGAACATTTTGAACATCTGCTGTAATTTAATAAAAAATAAATAAAATTTCTGTTTTCTTTAACGAGTTTTCATTTTTAAATTTATAGGCTACCCAAGTGTCAAAATGTCATAAAATTAATCTGAGACTTACGTCAAATAATTGTTGAAGAGTCAAAGCCAACTTGATGACGTTTTAATTTGAACACCCTTTATACGTGTATGCGAAACATTTAAGAGCGCAGAAAATAATGGTGTTACATTTTTTGTGAGCAATCCACATAATATACGTAAATACGTCTACAGGGTGTTTCACTTTTCCATGTGGCACTATTGCTATCTCCGTAAATGATGAAAATACAAAGTTGGTTAAATGGGATAAAAGTTAGTTATTTGGGAGTGTATTTTAAACAAGATCTTCTTTTGTTTAAAAATTCCATGGCTTGCGTGATATAACGAAAAAACCGAAATCGATCAAAATTTTTAAACTTAAATATCTCAGCTGTTGTGCGAATACACAAAAACGCAAAAAAAATATTTGTAGATTGTATTTGCTATAAGATGGCGATAGTCAGAATTGTATTTATAAATTAAGTACCTTGCGAGATATTTGACAAATCAACTTTTTTTTTAAATGGCAGTAGGTGATGACTTAGATTTAAAGATAATTTTTTTCTCTTTACAATGATATAATATTTTATATGTCTAATTTCAATAATAAGCGACATAACTTTAAAAAATGCAAAATCTTAAGATAAAAATCAAGTTTGCCATCGAAAAAAACAATAATTGATTTCAATTGTTTTATTTAGACCTTTGCTTGTCTAATATAATAATTGTGTTAACGGGAAATAATGTAAATCAAGAGATGTAAATATTTTAAATTCATTTTTGCTAATGTCTTAGTTAAAAGGTATAAAATACATTCATTTTATAATAATTTTAAATTCGCATTACATTTTCGTCTTAACTTCACTGTTTAAAGAGTGATATAATAGACAAGCAAAGGTCGAAATAACACAATAAAAGTCGGTTATAGATTTTTTTTTCATGACAACCTTGATTTTTATCTTACGATTTTGCATTTTGTTAGGTTATTTTGTTTATTTTTGAAAATAGACATAAAATATTACATCATTGTAAAGAGAAAAAAATTATCTTTTAATCTAAGTCATCACCTACTGCCATTTAAAAAAAGTTAATTTTTGTCAAATATCTCGCACTGTAATTAATTTATAAATAAAAATCTGACTATCGCCATCTTATAGCAAACACAATCCACAAAAAAAAACTGTTTTTATGTATTCGCAACAATAGCCGAGACATTTCAGTTTTCAAATTTTAATCGGTTTCGGTTGTTTCGTTATGGCACGGAAACCATGGAATTTTTAAACAAAACAAGATCTTTTTTAAAATACACTCCTAAATAGCTAACTTTTGTCCCATTTAACCAATCTTGTATTTTCATTATTTATGGAGATAGCAATAGTGTCCCATGGAAAAGTGAAACACCCCGTATATGCAAAACCTTAGACTATTTCACTTCAAAATTGAATTTAGTAAATGTTTGAAGCTAAACCAAAATAAACAAAAGACCGTCAAAGCAAAATTCGGAAAGATAAATAATTGAAAACAGGTTAAAAAAGATACGCAGTTGCATAATCAAAATTTTTCGTAGAGTGCATAATAAAAAAGAATAATAGAAACAAACAAAATAATTTTTTATATTTTCATAGTGAAAATTATGAATACAATATGCACGTTAATTTTAAAGATTAACAAACACTATCAGTAGGAACTATGTTGATTTGTATGGAGATATTTAGCCAGTTGTGCGTTCAATTCAGCTGCCACCCACGGTAGTCACAAATTCTATAAATGCGTCTTTAGATCCATTTAGTATTTAATGACCCAACAACTATTAAATTGATTATAGTTTTCCGTTACCGTCATGCATTAATACTACGGATTCCAAACCTCATTTAATGGTGCCCCATTTTCAACGAAAAAGTTAATTACGTCGTCCTTTTTTTAAAAACATAATAGCGGACGATAAATACGTAGACTACAAATATTTTACTTACTCAAATTTAATACATTAATTAGATAATTAGAAATCCTAGAACTATTTAAATAATACACTTCATGAAAGTAATTGAAATGATATGGGCTGGTTACTTTTGCTTAATTACTGAGTAAGAACTCGACTAGATGTTAATCTGTAGCATAAAATCGATAGTTCTTAATGAATTTACAAGATTGATGTTTGTGGGCGAATAGAATGAAGTTGCAATAAAAATTTATTTCGTTAGGATTTAAATTGGGGATTATCTGCACACGCTTTAATTCGTACTATTTTTTTGCCTGTACGACTTTTTTTTGCTGGAATTATGATATTACAGTTATATAACGACTCGTTTACTGCCGACTCCCAACTAACGTCTGTCGATTGTTGCCGACAGCATACTTAAACTTTCGCTTTTTGAATGCTTTTCTCCTATAAGCAGTACCGGTAGCAACAACTTAATATTTAATTAGACAAAAAAAAAAGACTCCGCATCTACAACATTTTATTCCGATCCGTTAACCGGTTTTCGAATTACATAGAAAATAGCAGATAAACAGACTAAAAAATGAGTGTAGGGGAGGAGTTGGCATTTTAAATAATACCCAAAATTTCTGAAAACAAACCTCTTACAACTGTATTTGCATATATTGATAAGGACTGCAATTTTCGGAATCCGATGCTGCAATTATTTGGACTTTAAACATGTATTTTTGTGCGATCGTACTAAAACAGTTGTTTGACGGACGCGTTAGAAACCATAAGTCCGCGTTCACAATGGACGTAGTAGATAGCAGATAGTATTTAGTAGATAACAGATAGTGGTTAGTGGTTAGTGCGTAATACGTAAAAAGTCCGTAATAAAATGTTTACTTGGATACGGGACTTGTTTGTAGCGCACCACATAACCTCTGCTTCCATAATTAACTGCAAGAACTTTAATATTTGTTAAACAAAGTAAAGTACATATCTATGTTTTTAATGTTTCAAATTAATTATTTTCCCTGGCACTGACAGTTAAATTTGATAAACAACCTTCCGCGTTTAAATTGAGGTTATGTGGTGCGCTACAAACAAGTCGGTTGTTACCCGTATCTAAGTAAACATTTTATTACGGACTTTTCCCGGCCCTATCCCTAGCAACAGCCGCTACAGCGTACGAAAAAGATCATTTGCATTAAGCAGAACGGAAAGCGCATGTGCGTGTCTGAATATAAGTTCTCTGAGATTATGGCTTTCTCTCTAAGGGTAGTGACGTAGAGGTCTTTAGGTTGTTAACTGTCAGGTAGTTTATAACCTAATATTTTCGTGTTGATACTGTTACTGAATACTGAATAAAAAATTAGTGTTGATTTACGTATGTTCTACGTTAAAGTAATTTATATATTTATATATATTTATATAATATTTAATTTATGAATAAAACATTACAATCGCACAAAAAAAGGTTATTTAAATTATGTACAGAATTATGCAAGTACGTATCGACAGCTAACAGCATGCGTCGTCATCTGTCAGTGACAGAATGTCACGTAGTTTCTAACCTATATTTTTGAAAAATACTAAAAATTTAAATTGTTTTTAATTCGATCGCAC
Organism: Elmis aenea; assembly: GCA_947652605.1. Lineage (NCBI taxonomy): Eukaryota > Metazoa > Arthropoda > Insecta > Coleoptera > Elmidae > Elmis > Elmis aenea. The sequence goes on along the minus strand of OX393579.1, from coordinate 31,668,034 downwards.
AAAAAATGCAATATGCACCTCGGCCAAAACGTACTTTTTCGTCCTTGCCTGTTTGGTGCGACCGAAAAAGTTACACGTTTTGGCCTTGATACATAAATACTCCTAACTATTAACAGAGCCGTAGCAATGTTTTTGGCGCCCTTGGCAAATACCTAAAATGGCGCCCTTTTTTTAACGTATTTTATTTTAAGAAATATTGTTATTATAAGATTTATAAGTAACAATTTATCATAAAGAAACAAAACAAAATTAAATATTTAATATGCACAGGATTGGCCTGAATTATGTACATCGCCGTAGTTCGGATATAGATGGAGCCACAATTTTTCAAGTAAATATTCATAAGAATGCTGACTATTGTACATAGGCGCATAACCTATGTACCATACGTAACTGATTGATCTATAAATGCTCTGCTCATCTGCTGCCAAATTTCATAACATTATCTATATATATAAAAGAGCTTGTTTGTTTGTGTGTTTGTTTGTTTGTTTGTGTGTTTGTTCGCTATAGAATCCTAGGTCCGTTGACCGATCGGGACCAAATTTTGCACAGTTACTATTTAGGACCCGACGGATCAAACGCCGTATAAATAACGGCCGGAAATGCCCGGGAACGACCGGAAACGTCCGCCGGGTGCGAGCGCGGAGCGCGAGTAGTCTGACCAAATTTTGCACAGTTACTATTTAGGACCCAACGGATCAAACGCCGTATAAATAACGGCCGGAAATGCCCGGGAACGACCGGAAACGTCCGCCGGGTGCGAGCGCGGAGCGCGAGTAGTCTGCGATTGAAAGAGAATTGTTATCACCCGTGCAACGCCGGGTAAACCATCTTGTTGACTATAAACGGAAAAACGGGGATTTCCAGTGTCAGCTCTTGAATTCATGCATCAGGTTAGCGTGCAGGGCCATTTTTGCTATTGGTTTAAAAGCAGGGCAAGAAACCGGTTTTTTAACCGGTTAAAAAAAGGGTTATTTTTTGTCCGTAAAATTGGTTTTTAACTGAAACCGAAACCGTTATTTTTAAAAAAACGGCAACCTTTAAATAAAATAATTAAAACCCGGTTTTTTTACAATCATTCTTCAATAAAAATTACTTTAAAAAATACAAAATCTGTATTAAATGCGATTAGTTTACCAGAAGTCATAACTAAACGCTTGTTTGTAAATATATTATAAAATTATAAATAGATATCTTTTCATACTTTGCCTTTCCAATCTAAATTATGTTAAAAACCGTTTTTTTTTACCAGTTTTTTAACCGGTTCTTTTTACCCGTTTTTTAACCGGTCTTTCAACCGGTTTATAACCAAAAACCGTTATAAAAACAAAGTTCCCGATTTTGGTGAACGTTAACAAATTTTTTCGGTTTCGTGCTCCGTTTAAAAGGGGAATCACCGTCCACTGACGCGAAATCGCATATACCTACATATTGGGGCGGCAAGATTTTTAGCAAAGGGCGCTTGATGTTTTTGTTTTTTAAGCCAGGGTGCAAAAATGTTTGCGCTTGGCGCCCCTCGCGCCTCGCGCCCTTGGCACTTGCCCCGTTGCCAATGCATTGCTACGGTGCTGACTATTAATTGAAACGTTATTAACATAATAACTATTAAAAGAAAAAAATGCACTCACCAATAAAATATAAACAATAAACTATGCATGTACTTAAGGCAGTGGTTTCCAACCTGTGGGGCGCGCCCCCCTAGGGGGGCGCGAGACTATTACAAGGGTGGCGCGCAGCTGTTACCAAAATATTACTTTTGAATACAAACAAACAAAAAGAACTTTCTTTATACAGAATATGGTGTATTGTTTCGTAGTTCATTAAATAATTCTTATTTACCAGAAAAGTATTTATGAAATTAGATTGTAACGAAAAGTGAGGGGGGCGCAAAAATTTTTTTATGAAAAAGGGGGGCGGAGGTACAAAAAGGTTGGAAACCACTGACTTAAGGCATCAGCTCTCTGTGCTTAAAGAAGTTGATCAGATATTAGTCTTAAAGAAGGTTTTCTGGAATATCACTTAGGTGAGGAAAGCCTGAAAGATGTAATAAATGGTTAGATCATTAAGAGCCTTAAAAATGGTTTTGCATTTCGACAAGAAATCCTTCGAACAAGAGATGCGTGATTTTTAATTAAAATGTGTAATAATATTACTGGAGGGGTGAATTAAAGCCACACAGCTATATACTGACAAAATATTTTTCTAAAAAAAAAACCGAATGCCTCAAACAATAAACCTTCATGACAGCTTGCATTGCTTGCATCTTCAGCTGTGATTGTAATGTACTTAATGTGACCACTTCCAAGGAGGCACATCACAAGCTAACAACCTTCTTCATGTTAGTTTACGGACCTCAGAGAATTCCCTTTTTGTCTGCCTCATTCAATGGACAGTTACTTTATGACATTGACGACAGACTTCCACAGATTTACAAAATTTTGCAAAGTTGCTCCGGTAACATTGTATTTAAAAAAAAATCAAAATTGAGGGACAAAACTAAGCCGGAAATGTTTCCGTCAGTCAGGGATTGTGTGCCACCTTATAATAATTAATTAAACCTTAAACACACAAAACCTTGGTAGAACTTTTTATTGGTTTAATAAGCAATAAGGTTTTCCATTACCATATAAATATAATAATAAAATGAGTTTTGAAAGTTTTTCATTTTGTTTTAAGTAAGTGTATATTAACTAAAATTCCCAAAAGTATACGCACTACAGGACTTGGAAAATTACTTATTTTGTTTCACAACATCCCAAATGACTATTACTTGTAACAGTTTCCTTCCAACTCATTTACGATATCTGGTCGACTACAGATGCGTACTAACCCTAAATAATAGATAGGCTGGGTTTTATACAAATGGTGAAATGAAGTTTAACACAGTTATATTTGACTGAGTACGATATCAGAATGTGTCCCCAGGGAATTATCCTGGGATTGTATTGTTCACCGTTATATGGACCATTTTTGCGGGAAATTGCAGCTTTTTTTAGATGCTTTTCGCTTTATTATTCTGTATTCGAAATAAATTGACATTTTTAGTAGCATTTCAATTGTGCAAATCTGATTATAAGGTATTTTTATTTGCTGCACACGTTATTCAAATAACTAATATTGGCCCGGATTAACTGATATTTATAACTGAATATTTAGAGGTACGATAATTTTACATACTTTTATATTCAGTTAAAAATAATAATTTCTAGTCGGTCGTGCTATTTTGTAATTTTTAAATTATACTTGCACGTCCACATCTGTTTACAAATCAACACATTAACAGTCTAATTATAATTTATTTTATTTTATAACCTATTGACAAATTTTTAAGGGTGCATTTTTTAGTCACTTAAATCCCTTATTGTATTAGATCCCAAAAAATCATATCAATTATTATTGCAACAATAAAGCGTGTAGATTTCCATTACTTAAACTATTTGAAGTATTGTTTCTCTTTAAAATTAGTCCAAAATATATCACAGAATTGGAACTGGTGGCTGTTTTTCCTCCCACAATATAACATTTTTTAATAAATGTAAATACAATTAAATTTTGAAGGCGATTAAAAATGTTGATTTTATTACTTATATTTGATTACCTATTACTAAAGTTATTTATACAATATTTACAAAAGGGTTTTTTTTATTAACTTTTCAAAACAAATCATAAAATATTAGGAACAACATTTTTTAAACTTATAATCGGATGTAACAGAAAATTGGATTTATATCGCTGCGTCATGCTTTAATTTTATAACAAACTAAGTATGGTCTGTGATTCTGTGAATCCTGGTGGTTTTTAATAGCTTATCAGGTAAATCTATGATATAGTTTAAAAGTTTTTCAAAAATGTAAAATAATGTCAGGTATTTTACCAATTTATTATTTAATGAAATAGTCCCTTTCTATTATCACATAAGCTGCGACTAGGGTTTCCAAACTCCCGACATTTTAAAACCTTTGGGCAACAGGAACAGGAAATCGTATTTCTCTGGAATTCCCAAAAAAATCGGATGTAATCTTTTTTATTTAATTTTCGTACGGCATCAGTAAATATGACTATTGAGGAAACTGTCAATAAACAAAATAATATTTTGGATAGATTTATGTTATATTTAAGGTTTTATTAAGGTAAATATAAATAATTTAATAAATACAACTTTTTAACCACACCAAAACGAATACAAATTTTTGAAACTACCCCTGGGATTTGTTTCGGCAGTGCTGGCAAAGTCTCATACATCGCAAATAATTTTTCCATTATGAGTACGAATGGGTTCAGTGAGCAATTTTCCCAATTTTTCGGATTTCCCGACTAATTTCGGGATTCGGGAAATTGTTAAAAAAATCCCTAGAACGAACGGGAAAGAGTTCCCGCCTGGAAACACTAACTACCACCATATTAAATAAAAATGATTATCTAGGTGCCCCCCATAACAAAAAAATAATTAATTAGTTCAAAAAATCGCGTTCGGATGGCAGCACAGTTAAAATTACATCAAAATCAGATGCATAGATTTCCATTGTGCCGTTCTATATAACATAAAGCCTTATTTACAAGCCACGTTAATAGAAAACCCTAATAGGTAGGTATTGCTGTTGACTAAAATATGGTATTCTAATGGCACAGCATTACAATTTACTGAAAATCACCAAAGATCCGCATGGCAGCCAATGTATTAAAAATATATTCTTAAAATTTTTATGTAATGGATTTATTATTCTTATTTATTACTAAATTAATAAATATTCCACGTCTTATTCTTGAGGCTTTCGCGGCCGTTATCCATAATACAATCTTGGTTTCCGGGTTTGGAACCGCGTCTTCTATATTTAGAAGTAGTTGACGTTTCGACCATTGTGTCTTGGTCTTTTTAAAAACGACGAAGATTGTATTATTCCACAAGTCCTTAGTTTAATTTGTTATATGACAACAACGATAGATAAAACTTTAAAAACAAAACCTCTATAGAGTCCTCTATAATTGTTAGAATATGAAGGGGTCCTGAGATTGAAGAAGAAATAAAAATTAATAGTACAAAGAATATATCATATGTGGTGTAAAACAAAGTTTTATTTTAATACGAAAATTGGAAAATGCAACACATCTTAATGAGTCAGTTAAGACTTCTATCGTTAACATATCTATTTGCTAACACTTAATCTTAGGCCCGATTGCACAAAGTAAGACTGGTGTTAAAATACAAGTTAATCACTAAAACTAGGCAAAATCAGCGCCAACTATGCTGCGATTTTGCATAGTTCTAGGGTTAACATGGTTTAATCCTGGAGTTAATTCCAGGTTCAACTTTTATGCAATCGGGCCTTGGACTTGCAGAAATCGTACCCCCTTAATACATATAAATCGGGTATGTATAAAAATTGATATATATTGTTTATTAACCTAATACAAAATTGAAGTATCTTAAAGAACAACAAATACTGAATTTCGCTGATCGCATTTTATAATTATCACTTTATATAGCTCTTAAATCTTTATAGCACTAGCAAGTGTCCGGTCCAATAAAGGTTTATAATTTTTGCAAAACCTTTTCCGCATTAAATTAAAAAAAATATTTTTCATTACGTTCCAATTAATTATTTAACGTTTTACCTAGCAAGTGTTGTTACGTAGTGTTTTATAATACACATTTATAATTATTAAGTCACAACTTCGATGCTCTAACATTGTTTTCCCATTTCAAGTTATTTATTACGGTATCATGATACTTTTGTCCTAAGATACTAACGTAAGAAATCTGTTCATGTCGAGTGATTACCAAATTCTTCGTATAAAACTTTTAAAAGGGCAAGTCCGGTGCCTCTAGTGACTGGTACTAAAGTTTGATATTGTTTTATTTGCTGCCCTCTAGCGGGGTCAAGCGCTAACTAAATTAGCTTCCAGGTCCGATTTGTATTCCGCTATTGCTAGAGTTTTGTTATTGCCCTGGGTATATGTAGTCTGCAGATATTACAGTTTATAGTTATTTTCTTGATGGGGAGAGCTTGAAGGTAAATTTATGTTGCAAAAAAATAGAAAACGATTACAAGTACACGTGTTTAATGCACAGTAATGATTTTTAACTGGTTAATGAAATATTTGAAGAAAAAAAATTTGATCAAGGGATTTATTTCCCACGAAAAATATTTAGGTACGACAGATTTATCTGATACTCCTGAGTAATTGTATAAGTAGCTTTATTTTACGGCTTATTTTATACAAAAATGACAATAATTCGATTTTTATTGCATGCTGTAAAATATCGGGTTTGGAAGACATAATATTCGATAAAAGCTCCTGCCGTTCTGCAGATTTTCTGTGGTCCAGAGTTTCCCGATTGTGTATTCTACAGTCGTATTGTTGTAGTCGTTCTCTTGTTTTATCCTCTCTTCTACTCTTACATGTGGTTGGTCGACGAGACATAGCTCACTTGTAACTGCCAACATCCGTCTTCCTCTCTCCTGCAGAAATCCCATAACGCCAGCACACTCTGATTGTTACTCTTTTGTCTTTGTCGGCGTCACATCAATTTTTCAAACATGGCGCGGAAACAAATGAGCAACCCGGCAAATTGAAGTAAGAAATAGCGGTTAGCTTTTGTTTTATGCCATGCCAACTGCCGCGCTATTGTTACGTTTAAGGGTATTTTTATAAATCTTTTACGCCCACTGGATTGTTTGAGAGGGCTTGATGCTAGATGCTTTTTATTGCCCCAAGAAATTATTTTCTTCCTCTATAACCCAGTTCTTTTACTTCGCTTTTATTTCGATGTAATATTTATTACATCACAAGTAATGAGAATTTAAACTGATATTGCTGTTTTGTGCTGCGTAAGAAAATTAATTGTTTTATTGTTGGGCCGTCTTGAGACCTTATGAAATTTCATTAAATCTTTTAGTGATACTTGATAAGAAAGTTTATAATATATGAAAATATTAATTCATCTTAGTCATAATGTAGGTATTGTCACCATCACCTGTGATGTGCACTTTTTGGGTTTTTGTTTTTCTTATTATGGTGACACTTAATTGTTTAAAAAATTGTAAGTTGCAGAACTAGCAATATATGTTTATTTTGTGACTTAAACATATTTTGTAAAATAAAATAGTCTAAGATTTTATTTATATAAAATAAATGTATGCATAAAACGTATCTGATTATTTTAAATTTAAGAATATTTTGCATTCGAGATGTTAAAACGCAATTATTATAGTCAAGTCGCGTTATATTGTGTACTTTAACGTGTACTGTGAATTATTGTGTCAAATTATATTTACTTAGTTAGTATTCCTTGATCGCTGTACATGTGCAGTACAATTTCTTAACGTAAAAAAAAAAACTCCTAAATGAGAAGCGCCAAGTAAGTGGAGTCTAACTGTTTCGAAATTATACTAAATGAACCATTCGTTTTTTATTTTTTTATATCTAATTACTTACAGTAGAGTCGCTCTCCGAAATAACGTAAACTAAAGAAACCTCAGGTAATCAAAAAATCGATAAACATGAAAGTTTTAGTGAATTATTGTTGAATAAACTGTATTTGACAACATTAACGTGATTGTAATACCTGCTTTATTTTTAGATTACACCTACTATTGAACATAATAATGCATAAATTATGGAATATATTACATTATATCATACAATAAAATATATCCAATGTTTTAATAGAATTTTTTTTATCTTTGATCACGAACTTTTCAGCAATTCACCCCGGTTCATGCGTAACCTCGATTAATCGACACAAAAATTCTTCCAAACATGTAGGTAGGACGTCAATACTTGTAAATTTACTGAAAAACTGAAAATTTAATTTAACTTACTTAAGACTGATTCTGATATTTTTATGTTTATTATGACGAAATTTCAGTTTCTGTAGAAAGTATAAAACAAATGTCAAGAACAAATGCGATTGATTTCGTTCTGTAAAAAGAGGTATTGTGTGCAATTATTTTTGAAGTGTTTAAATACAGTAGTTTACATATCATCGAACCCCCGATTTTCGAGATAAATCTTCCAATTTTTATTTGTTAATTTTGTATTGTTTGAATTCAATTACCCTGAATCTCAACCATAGTGGTCACGCCACTGTAGAAAAAAAAACGAACTTTTTACGTATTATTTACAAAAAATTGATAAATCTTATCTCGTTAATTTAAAAATAAAAAATAATGTAAAGGATGTTTCACAACACTTTTTAGCTTTTTTGAATCTAGGAAACTGCAAAAATAATAGTTACTTTAATGGAAAAAAAAGTTTGGCAATTTGAGGTGATTACAAATATCTTTTTAAATTTTGGATTACTTCAACTGTTTTGAAATTAAACAAAATTTTTTATGTAATAGGTAGATATTATTTTGTTTTTTAGATTAGTCTTAGACAGTTGGTATTATGACTTGTACCGTGAGAAAACAGTCTCATTTGTTTATGATATGTAGGTGATAGTAAACTGTTTATTTTTTATGTGTTTTTTTTTGAGTTTTAGTAAGTTAAAGCTATGGTGTGATTTAAAAAAAAACTATCTTCTAACAACATTTGACAAAATTTCAACAAACAACTGTCACAGTTTCTTTCACCGTACAATATAAAAAACACGTTATCGTAAAATTATTCTCATAGGCAAAAAATATTATAAACAGTAAAAAATCTACTTGTTCATGATTCCGTTTATTTTTGTAACAAATCGGATTATTTTTAATTTAAAAATAGGTAAACAGATTTGAAATTGGATTAAATTTTATACATTTGCCTAGTTAACCGACTCTGCACCTTTATAGTTAGGTACCGAGATTCCAGAAGTGAGAAAATATAGTGGAACGTTTTCTTTATCAAAATCTTTGGAACACATTGTTGAAAATATTAGAATCTCTTTGTGTGATTATTAATCATGATAATAAAAACTTTAATAATGAGATTCACTAAAAATATAAAATAAACCAACCAACTGATTAGGACAAAGTTTTTTATGTGTTTTAATGGACGATGTTAAAACGATACACAGAGTGGACTGGAAAGGATTGGTCAGTGGTCACCATACTTTTGCGGTGAAGTCCCTAATATACTCGTATACTTAGATAACACAAGTTGGAAAAATATATACCTAATTAATTCTGACCATTTTCATGTACATACATATTTTGGCATATTTTATAAATGTAAGCATCTGTGACTAAATTGTTTTCCAATAAAATACTGGATGTTTTAATTTCGCCATCAAAACTTCAAAATTATACCATAGCAGTTCCAGTTATATACCATAAACTTTTATAATGACATTTTAAACATAAGCGGGCACAATGTCTTTAGTTTTTTTTAAACTGTTCACGTTTTTGTCTTCTCCATATTGACGCAGTTGTTATTAAAGGTTGATTATAGTTGAAATGCAGTTAAACTTCACAAATTATATAATCGTCGATAGCGCTGTTACGTCTTTTAAGGTCAGCTTAACCGCTACGGCTGAGCGAGCGAAACGCCCGTAACGAGGGTGTAATTTGTAGTTATTTTAAAACGATTAGATCTTTATACTCCTCCATCCAACATTTATGGTATTTGGGGTTGATATTACAGGGACAAGGACATTAATTTTTTTTTTATAATTTAGGACAATTTTGATCGGCCCATTTTAAACACAGCTGCAACCGTATATTTAAGAAAATTGTCTGAGTGTTTATGTCGTTTTATAAATTACTCTTATTTTAGTGTACCCTTTAGCGCCAACTAAATATAACACTTTAAAAGTCGTTACACAAACAATTGTGGCGTCGTTTGATCCTGCATAAAACTAAATAAAAGGAACAATCACCATAACTAACAAAGATATAGGAAATAAATGTACTTATTTATGTAAATTGGTCAATTTTACATACACCGTTATAATAAATAACAAACTAGCCATGGACGTTTTTACTTTATTAACGTTCTTACATTTCAAAACAGGCGTGAGATCTATTAGCATTTAACCAATAACACTTTGTGCCACGTTTGTCACGTACTACAATAGTAAATTACATTTTTGTGCGATCGTACTAGAAACAGCTGTTTGACGGACGCGTTAGCAACCATAAAGTACTGCATTACCGGCCCTATCCTTAGCAACGGCCGTAAAAGTTACTTTTCAGGCCGTTACCCTTAGCAACGGCCGAAAAAGTAACTTTTACGGCCGTTGCTAAGGAGAGGGCCGGTAATGCAGTACATACGCCGTCATCTGTCAGTGACAGAATGTCACGTAGTTTCTAACCTATAATTTTGAAAATTACTAAAAATTTAAATTGTTTTTAATTCGATCGCACAAAAAATGTAATATGCACCTCGGCCAAAACGTACTTTTTCGGCCTTGATACATAAATAACTATTATTTACTCATAAAGTACATTAAGATCCCATATCAAAATAAAAATAAAATTTTTAAGAGCGACTGCACAAACCTGTGTCAAAATTTAACGGATGATTAACAAAAACGTGCGATATTGGTCGTTGGAAAATCCTAGAATCAATATTTGTTTCATCAAAAAAATATTTATCCAAGCGCTCTTGGACCGGCGAAATTGCACATTAAAGGCTCCCCCAGACAGACGCGATATGCTTGCCGCTCGGTACGATACAGTCGGTACATAACTCTGTATGATTATCGCTGCTTACCGCAATGAGTGCCCACACAAGTGCGACACGGGACGTTCGGAAAAATATGCAAATATGCGGAAATGTTATTAGATATCGTACCGAATCGTACCGAGCGGCGCATATCGCGTCTGTCTGGGGGAGCCTTAAGACGAACGCACCGAGGTGAAAATTGGGAAACCGGACGAAACTTTGTCAATTAATATTAAAGTATGTTATAATTTCCAAATAAAACTATAATATGTTATAATATCATATAGTTAAGTTAAAATACAAAACCGATTACTTCAAGTTGACATGCTTGTTAGAAATGTCGTCATCCTAAATTGTCATGTCTCATAACAATCCATTATTACTTAACGAGTACAGTAATGCATAAGTTATTTATTATTACCATCCTTTTATTTAAAGATCGACAATTAAAGGGCAACTTTAACTAGAGACCCCTACGAATTGCGTTAGTTTGCTAGACCCGGGTATTACGTAACACAGGGACGATCACGAGTTATAAGTAAAATAGTAAACGCTAGATATAAGACGAATAAGGCAATGTACAGGATGGTATTGTATTTTCGATAACAGTTGGTGCATGATCTAAAACTAATTTTGTCATAGTACACTAGATTTTAGCGATTTTTTAAATATTCACGAGAGTAAAGTGCCCTTTTTTTAAGAGATACAAAAAAAATTTAAAAGCAAAAGTTATTTAGAATTTAAAAATAAGGCTAGATTTTTAACTTTGATGGTCAAATTCCAATTTTTATTTTGTAAGAAATGTTAACATTCAAAAAGTCTGCAACAAAATGGAAAAGTTTTTTATTATCGATATCTTAGAAAATTTTATTCATGGTCTAAGACTAATTTTAAGATAAAAAAAGTTTAATAAAAAGTCATAGGACACTGGATTTTAGCGATCCTATGACAAAATTAGTTTTAGACCATGCACCAACTTTTATCAAGAATAATTTTCTGAGAAATCGATAATAAAAAATTTTTCCATTTGTTGCAGACTTTTTGAATGACGCTGTATTGTAAAATATGGTAGTTAAATTTTGTATGGATGTGATGACCAAAATTTTAAACTTATCAAATTAATATTTTTGCTGGCACATAGTTTGTTCAATGTCATGTTTCTCGTGTCAGTAATAAGAAAGCTTAACTATGTCCAAAATTAAGTGACAGCCATCTGGTTGTTGTTCTGGCAAACTTCGATGAAATTTAATTAAAAGCTAATTAAAGTTTATGTAATCACTTTAATACCCAGCATCTTGTTGCGAATACAAAGTTGTGGCAGTCTTTGTAATAGATTATGGTATTAAACTGGATACAGTAGACCTGTCGCGACGATATAGCTTGAATATAATTTGATTATTACATTCTTAGACCGATTAGCAAAACTTTATGCAAATTAAACTTCAAAAGGTTGTTGGATTGCAATAACAGTGATCAAATATTTGATCTTAAATATCGACAAAAACTTTTTGAACGGTTACTGTTTTTATGACAACAATAAGCATTTTCATACTTTTAACGATCATAATGTCCTTTAACTACTTTTTATTATAGCGTTTTAACTTATTTTGCATGTGTGGTTCATTTTTTTTTTGTCTTTAATCGCGCTTTTAATTAGGATTAGGAAAACATTAAATTTGTGCAATAAATAATACATAAATTTAGAAAAACAAAGTTTGTAAAAAAAAAAACTTTTTATACGGCCATTAACCACCTATCAACTTAACATGAATATGCAAAACAGAAAACAAGTAAATGTTTGATGTATTTAAGCGATTCATTTCAAATAAAAACTTCCTTAAGATTAATCAAAAGCGACTTATCTTATTTCTGTGAAGAACAGCTTCTTAAAGAAAATCTATACCAGTGTCAAGACTCTCGTCTGTTCGTCAGTAAATTATTTTAATATTTTCACAGATCAATAGGAAAATAATCTACTGATGAAAAGATATTAATTGTATTAGAAATCAATTCTTGAAACATTAATATTTTTTGAAGGATTAATTATTTTTATTGAGCAATTCAATAATTATTAAATCAAGACCACATTCTTGAGGCTTCTTTTTATTCTGTATACTTTGATTATAGTAGATTTCTGTTATTTGTTTTGCTTGTTTCGGACAATCATCAGCTTTGTTGTTTCTTTTATTAGCAGGAACTAAAAACGAAAAATATTTCGTTCGTTTTTGATCGGAACGAAAACGAGATACATCTGTTTTGTTCTTTGCGTTCCCACCCATAAAATTACGTTTTCGTTTTCGTGAATCGAAATTTATTAATGTTTAAAACCGGTTTTACCTTTTTTTTTTAGTCTTCAAGTCGAGGACCTATTTTTTCTTAGTCTTTTTACAAAATGCAGAGCAGGAACTTTCCTGAACCATCGCTGACAATCGCCAAATGTCAAGAGGACATTGTGTTGGCAACCCTATTGATACTATGAAAACCCAATTATTCGAATATTCGATAATTCAGATTATAATAACTTCGTATGTATTAGTATAAATCAACATAGTTCGCCTTTAAGTAAAAACAAATTTGGCGTGATTATTTTGTACTTTTGGTAATAAATGTGAGATATAAAATGTTTGTGATGAATTTTAAAGTCAATTTACATTTTTGTTTCTGTTTCTTAGCAATCGTTAGGCCCCCGCTAAATTGTAAACTACGATATGTTCGGTTTTGATCATTATGGACGGTACAATTTATATGTACTAGCGAATCGCCATATTAAATTTACCAAATTGCTAAACACATTTAACATATTTGTAACCAAATAAATTTAGTGCATTTTATTTAGTATGACACCCGTCAGGTGCAAAAACACATAGTTTGTCAAACCATAGATCATCAACATCATATATTTTTTAACTGTTAAAAATGACGTGATTATTACGCGCCCTTTTGTTGTCCAATCAAGTGTATATTATTTATAGATGATTCAATCAACAAATTAGCAAGAGAGAATATCTGTACCGTTACTTCTGTTGCACGAAATGGCAAGTATTAACAATAAAGTTGTTAATACCAGGGGTTTGGAGCGGAGCACGGAGCTGGAAGCACGGCGGAGCAATGAGGCAATGGGTTTTTGCCCAGAGCAGGAGCGGAGCCCGGAGCAAATAATTTTGATTGCTCCACTGCTCCAGTTTATTATGTACAATTTTTAAAAAAACTACGTTTTTTTCCTTTTTTTCTACGTTTGAAGATCAATAATTTGTTTTTTCAAACATCTATTTAACTTCAGTTGTTTGTAAGGGTCAAATTTTGTCATTTTTGACCAACTTCTACATATCCGATAAAATTAAAACTTTGATTAAAAACAATTTTTTAATCAAAAATATTTTTTTTTATATTAACAATATTTGGAGCATGGAGCGGAGCTGAAGCGAAGCTGGAGTAGGCATTTTGGTGCCGGAGCGAAGCTGAAGCGGAGCAATTAAAAAATTGGACTGCTCCAAACCCCTGGTTAATACATATGTATATGGAAAAAAGTGAGGCTCACTTATTTCAAAAGAGATATTTCACTGTCTTGTTGGTATCTCTCCAGCATAGATTGTAAATTCGCGTTTGTGTTCAATAAATAAAAATTAAATGGTGATAGTTTTAGGAATTATTTATTTCGTTTTCGTTCTTGAACGAAAAATAATAATTTCGTTTTCGTTATTATAAAAATTTCGGTTAATTTCGTTTTACGTTTTCGTTCCGTTCTCAGTTCCTGCTTATCAATACCATATAACATTTTCGTAACGGAACTAAAAACTCAGTTCTTTTGTAATTCTTTAGTAACACTAATAATGCAATTTAGCCCCAATTTACCTGACTTTTTGGCTCTTAAAAGAAACAAGAACCCCATGTTGATCCTTAAATATGGGGCACCCTGTTTGTTAACGATTTTACTTCTTAAAGACATTTGCACAACTTTAATCTTCTGCTAAGTTAGCTCTTAGTATAACTTTTTATAATCCCAATGAACTTCCCTAGCAGTAAATAATCTCGCTTCATCCAAAAATAATCAAAACTTTATTAATTTTAAAGCTGTGTCTAAATCCTAAACATTGTCGACTTACCCCAAGCGTTTTAAATATTAAATAACCCTTTTTTAGCTCATTGTCGTGCCATTTTAATAATTAGTCGACGATGCCCGCGCTTGTCTCCTGGTATTTAGAAACGTTACAGCTTATATAGCACTGAGTTCCTGTTTAAAACCTCATTTATTATTTACTCAACCCTTTTTAACTTCAATTAACTTGTGAAACGGTTAGACGTATTGGTGATTTTACCCGTGAATAATGAATACTTTTGACTACCAAGCTGTGTATAAAATGAGTTAACTCTGCAACAGAATGAGTTAATTTTCAGGAAATTTAAATTCGATTAGTCTGTACGAGACAGAATGTGTCACAATATAAAGTGAAAAGTCTACCACTAATGTACGCTAAATTTATTAAACTACCTTTAAATTTAACCACATTAAATAAATTGCCCTAGGTATATTTAGTGCAACAGTTACTGTTAGTAATGAATCCTAAATAATCAAAAATTAATTAATTTCAAGCGATATTTTAAGACAAGAAGTAACTCACGTATCGCAAGAGCTAAAGAGTCGGTTAAATTGGAGCAAAATTACATAATTTGCTGAATTAATAGAAAAATAGGTATACAAGATGTCCCAGCATGGGAATCTCAAAAACTGTAAGAAATACAGAATTGGTTAATTGAGTCAAATCAATCTGTGATTCAAGAGCAACTCTTATTTAGAAAAACTAATAATTTTTGCACTATAGATAAAATAATAAACAATGACGGTTTGGATATTATTTTACAACTTGCTTAAATTTTTAATTATTCGTGTCTATTAAGTACAGCTATAGCTTATTGATTTTTTTTTTCAAGGGTCACATAGATTTATTTTAATAAATACAATATTACCTATTGTAATAGCTTGCTGATTTTTAGAGATAGATCTAATAAAAAATATGTTTTTAATGTCGTCACAGTCAACTAGGACTCATAGTTAAAATATTTAAAAACAACTGATATTAGGTAAAACTTATTAATAAATTTCAAATCAACTTAAAAATTATCCTAATAATGTCAAAAATATTTCGAATATGAATTTAAACAAGCAAGTTATAAATAAATATCGAAAACCTTTTATTGTGTTTTTATCAGTAGCGCACCAACTATTAATTTTGTTTGAGATTTTCTTTTCATGTAATAGTTGCTCTTAAATCATAGATCATTTTGACTCACTTTAGCAACTCTGTATCTCCCTGAATATGTAAAT
This sequence comes from Elmis aenea, assembly GCA_947652605.1. Taxonomy (NCBI): domain Eukaryota; kingdom Metazoa; phylum Arthropoda; class Insecta; order Coleoptera; family Elmidae; genus Elmis; species Elmis aenea. The sequence continues at coordinate 31,652,118 of OX393579.1, read as the reverse complement.
ATCTGTAATATATATAACCCATTTAAAACAAATAATAATTACATACATTGACATTTTATTATTCATCTCCTTGATTATTCTTTATGGTCTCTGTCTCCCACCCCTTTTGAAGCTGTAGTCAGGGCCGTTTCTGGCGGGGGGCGAAAGCGTGCCCCGCACGTGGGCGGCCGATTTAGAGGGCGGCCAAATGCCGCCCTTGCGGTCTTTAATGTTTCACAAGAATTGAAAATAAAATATTAGTTTGAAAAATAGTATGTAAAAATGATCAAGGATTAAAGATTTCAATCCCATACTATTCAAAAAAAATTGAAAAAACGCGTAAATCGCTCTCCAGTTTGCTTATTCGGTAATTTCGACCTGAGAGTGCAGATTGCGATTAAATTTATGTGGTCTAAAACTAATATTATAAGATGAAAAAAAATTCAATAAAAAGTCATGGAACACTAGATTATAACGATTTTTGAAATATTCGCAGGAGTAAAGTGTCCCTATTTTAGGAGATACAAAAACAATTTATAGGAAAAAGTTATTTAGAATCTCAAAATAAGGCTAGATTTAAATTTTGAAGGTCAAATTCTAATTTTTATTTTTTAAGAAATTTTAACATTCAAAGGTCTGCAACAAATGGAAAAGTTTTTTATTATCGATTTCTTAAAAAATTATATTCTTGATAAACGGTAGTGCATGGTCCAAAACTAAGTTTAAATGAAAAAAAGTTTAATAAAGTCATAGGACACTAGATTTTAGCGATTTTTGAAATATTCGCAAAAGTAAATTGCTTAAAACTTTGTAATAATTGTAATTCTAGAATTTGACCGTCAAAATTTACATCTAGCCTTATTTTGAGATTCTAAATAACTTTATTATACAATTTTTTTTTTGTATCTCTTAAAATAAAGGCACTTTACTCTTGCAAATATTTCAAAAATCGCTAAAATCTAGTGTCCTATGAATTTTTATCGAACTTGTTTTTATCTTAAAATTAGTTTTAGACTATGCACCAACTTTAATGAAGAATAAAATTTTCTGAGAAATCAATAATAAAAAACTTTTCCATTTGTTGCAGACTTTTTGAATGTTAAAATTTCTTAAAAAATAAAATTTTGAATTTGACCATCAATATTTATATCTAGCCCTATTTTGAGATTCTAAATAACTTTTCCTATAAATTGTTTTTGTATCTCATAAAATCAGGGCACTTTGCTCTTGCAAATATTTCAAAAATCCTTAAAATCCAGTGTCCTATGACTTTTTATTAAACTTTTTTTATCCTAAAATTTGTTTTAGACCATGCACCAACTTTTATGAAAAATAAATTTTTTTGAGAAATCAATAATAAAAAGGTTTCCCATTTGTTGCAGACTTTTTGAATGACGCTGTATACATGTTGTTAAATATAATACTTGCAACAACAATTATTTATTTTTTTATTTCAATTTTTTTTGTTTACCGGGGCGGCGAAACGTACGTTAGCACGCGGGCGGCCAAGTACTCAGAAACGGCACTGGCTGTAGTGTAAAACTTTATTAATGCAGTTGTTTCTATTTTTTTTTATATATACATTGACCTTTAGCTATTTTAGTATTTTATAGCTTCAAGATTTGTTCCTTAGTAACACTATGTTATAGTTCTATGCAAAATAGTACCTAATGAATAAATGTGAAATATACTTAAATATATGTTACCTCGACAGGACTTTTCAATTGCTGATTTGTCGTGCTTTATCTGTGCTGCGTTTGTTTTTTGCTCTCCCCTGTTACAGGTCCTTTATTACTGCTCCCAATCAATTGTTTTTTTGTTCCTCTCCTTTTTTTCTAGTTCATTCGCCTGCTTCGAGAACTGTTTTTGCTGTTCCCTCTTCCAGATGTCCGATAGAGTGTCAATGCCAACCCTCTCTAACGCTGTATCTTTGCTATATCGGTGATGCTGCTTTGTATCATTTCATTTCTATTATTAGTTCTTCGGCTCCATATTTGTTCCTCTTCCTCTTTATCCCTCAATAAATCTTCCATAATAATATTTCCTAAGCTTCTACTTTAGTTTCGGCACTCTTGTTCATTAATTTAGAAATCACAATTTCCTCACTCAATGACCCCCCGCGTTTCTACTTGTTTGTGTATATAATACAGGGTGTTTCACTTTTCGATGTCGCACTATTGCCATCTCTGTAAATCAGGGGTCGGCAACCTTTTTTCAATAAGGGCGCAATAAAAATTTAAAAGTTATTGAGGGGCACCAAAAAAAATACTTCAAAATATTATAGTAGTAGTGACCTTATAGACGTAATATATAAGATTCAAATTTGGTCGGTTAGCAATGCCTAAAAGCGTACCATAGAACTGATTTCCTAACACCGTATGTATGTGATATGGTGAGGGCGCCGCGTTGCCGATTCCTTATGTAAATAATAAACATACAAGGTTGGCGTTTTGTTTAAAAATTCCATGGCTTGCTGGATCTAAAGAAAACATTGAAATCGAAATATTTAAACTCAAATATCTTGGCTGTGGTTGCTATTACATAAAAATTCCAAAAGAAAAAACGTTGCTAGAGTTTGTTTGATATAAAATGGCGAAATTCAAACTTTATTTGTATTAATAAATCTATATTTACGTAAACAAACTGTTTAAAATATAACACAATATTAAAAACTGTGAATATACAGGGTGTATAAAAGAGGAATGAAGAAAGAAAAATATTATTGTTTAATAATTGTTAAACGTTTTCTGTATTAAAGAACAATCGCAATATTTTTTATACATTGTATAGCACTGTAAAAGTAATAATCAAATTTTAATAAAATAATTGACAATGTAATGAATTTTCCAAAGCACCTCATAATGTTTTTAATCCCAGAGGGTATAATTACTGAATTTAAAAAACGTATTATTTTTTTAAATTATCAAATGGTCGTCATTTAATATTATACTATGAGGGTATCTAATTGTTTACACAAATTATTGTTTAAGACATTTATAAAGGTACATTTATTCTTTTTTAAGACTTCCAGAACGAAAAAAGTAAACAAAAGTATGATTTAAAAAGCTTAATACCCAATACTTAAAATAATTTCATTTCATAAGTGCATTACGTCGAATGTATTTTACGTAAATTTATAACAAACAGTGTTTAGAAACTATTGTTGATCAATGGCGATTTCGATTTAATTTTTAAAATGCTGTGAAACTGATGTCCAAATGCACAATAAATATAACAGAAATTTATAATACTTTTTATACGACAGCGGTTTTGTTGCAATACAAAAGAATGTTTAACTTTCCTAAGTATATTTCGTAAAAAACAAATAAGCATAAAAATGTTTAAAATTCTCTTTGAATTTAACGACTCCGAAGTCGTTTTTAATCGCAGGTTAACCCGTTTTTAACGACCTCAGCTATCTCGAAGCTACTGTATTACCCAGAATTCGTTTAGATACGACAATCATGAAATAAATGGTCGGATAAATCCAAAGAGTTTTAATTTTTATTAAACTTTAACGATTTTACTTCGAATTAATTTAACTGTAGAACATGTAATTGGTTAATTTATTTACTTTTAATTTATTTGTTCTCGTAATTACAATGTTTTATAATTAAACAAGTTTTTTAATAGACTTTTAAATTGTTGTGTTTTAATCTCCTTTTTTTCTTCGGGGCTCAAAAAATTTAGTAATGGTAGTAACGAAATTGTTATGATTACGATGGCCTCTTCAGTTCCAAATATCTCTAATTCGACCATTTTTTGTTTAGCGTGTTTCCGAGGCATTGTTTTTCATTTTTTTCCATAAAACTAGAAACCTCACCCCTACCCACTAACGCTAATTCTTAAATAATAGAGTAATAGATATGGAATCTATTAAAAAAAAGACAATGTAATGACCTTTATTTCCCTGGTAACATTTGTAGCTTACTGGTCACTATTTAGAGAATAAATTTTAGATTCTTTTTCAGTAACCTTTTTTTTTCGAATTTGGAGAATCATAAATACTTTTTTGTGCGATCGTACTAGAAACAACTGTTTGACGGACGCGTTAGCAACCATAAAGTACTGCATTACCGGCCCTATCCTTAGCAACGGCCGTAAAAGTTACTTTTCAGGCCGTTACCCTTAGCAACGGCCGAAAAAGGACCTTTTACGGCCGTTGCTAAGGAGAGGGCCGGTAATGCAGTACGTACGCCGTCATCTGTCAGTGACAGAATGTCACGTAGTTTCTAACCTATAATTTTGAAAATTACTAAAAATTTAAATTGTTTTTAATTCGATCGCACAAAAAATGTAATATGCACCTCGGCCAAAACGTACTTTTTCGGCCTTGCCTGTTTGCTGGCCTCGACTACGTCTCGGCCAGCAAACCAGACACTTTTTGGCCTTGATACATAAATAACTATTTCAAAGTGAAATTTTGAAATGTCTCATACTTTTTAGAAAATATACATGAACGTATTTTTTTTTAAAGAACAATTTTAATTTGCGTCAACATAATTGAATAGATAATTCTCTCGGAAGGTAAGTAATTTTGAAGTCTTAGACCCAATTGCAGAAAGCGCTTTACATCGCATTTAAGACTTAACCTTGACTGTTATAGAATACTCAGTCTGTATTTATTGATTAACTTAACGACAATGTGAAGCGCCTCATGCAAGTGGACCTAAAAAAAAAAAAAATTGTCATTTCTTTAGTAAATGTAAACATGCTTCATCTTTTTTTATTATTCTCAGATAGTTTCTTAATGTGAGAAAAGATGTAATCTTAGGGGAACATTATTTCAGACAAAAAACATGTTATACAAAACTAGAATTTTCCAAAATTGTTCGGTCTACTAAATAGAAAATCAACAGCAATTATAAAATATACATACAGTGTGATGTACTTGAAATAACACACTTGTTGTTTGTGCAACCATAATATAACATCAACTACATTTAAAAATAGGTTTTCTAAATTTGTTTTAAAAACATAACTGTTCAAAATTATTCTCTATATGTAATAATAAAAACACTATCAATGAATTACAAGGTTTTAAGGTAAAACGTATATTAAAATAATTTGGATTACTTGGGACGGTTTCAAACCAATATTTTATTCTAAATAATTTGTGGTAAATATTTACACATTTTTTTCTTCTTCTTAATCGGTTCCTCTTGTACTTTTCGGTGTCGAGGTATGCTTTTCTATTTCTGTATTAAGTTTCTCCACTCCTGCCTATCGTTAGGTAATTGTGGCACATCTCTCCAGCTGACTCCTTTTTCTTCCAGTCTCTGCGTCACTTCTTTTTCCCTTTTTATTCTTGGTCTTCCTCTATTTTTTTATGTTCATCCTATTTTCGTGTATCTACTTTCTGGAATGCGTAGTAGATGTCCAAGCAATCTTACTTGACTCGTCTTCATCTTTTTTTAAAATATCTATTACTCCTATTTGGTATTTTTTGTTACTGATTTTATCGATCAGTCTACATCCCTCTATTCTTCTCAGAAATCTCATTTCCTGTACCTGTATTTTTTGTTTTGTTTTTGTGTTTCTCCAAGTTTTTGAACTGTAAGAATGAATAGGCACGTATACTGAATTAAAAACTCGCGTCTTAGTTTCTTTTAATATATCCTTCTTCCTTATCATTTATTAGTGGCTTAGTAAAATTTCATCGCTGCAGCTATTCTATTATTCAGATCTTTTTCCAATTTACCATTCTCTACAATTATTATTCCTACAAATTTAAGTTCGCTATCTGCTCTATCTTTTTTTGGTCTAGCATAATTGTAACTGGTCCATGATTTTTCGCTATAATCATAGCTTTTGTCGTTGTTGTATTAATACTCATATTATATCTACTTAATGTATCTATCTGCCATACATCTAGATTGACTTGCAAGTCGTTTTCGCTTTTAGCTAATAGCCCACATAATCTGAAAAGGCTAGTTCTGTTAAGAATATTGGTTTTAGTTTAATCCAACCCCAGTAGGCTTTTTTTGTGTTTTGTTTACATTCTTTAATTATTTTATCCATAAGAATTATAAAGAGCAGTGGACTTCTCGTCTTACTCCCACTGTTATTATAAATTCCTGGAAACTGCTGTTATGAGTTCGCACATAATTTCTACTACTCTTATACAAACCTTGATAGCGTTTAACAATCCTTTTCCAACTCTACTTTGTTTCAATATCTACCAGATCTTTTCCCTTGACAGTCTTTCGAAGGCTTTAGGCAAATCGATAAAACACAAGTACAGCATCTTGAATGTTCCACAGTTTTTCACTTAACGTAAAAATTTGACCCTGCGTGCTTCTATCCGCTCTTAAGCCACATTACGCCTCTTCCAAATTTTTTTCAAAATTCTTTCTTAATCTCTCCTTTAAAGTTCTTTTATATAATTTTTCTACTACACTAAGATATTCCTCTATTATTTTCTCATTTTTTACTATCGCCAGCCTTGAATACCGGTAATATAACAGATTTATACACATTTAAGTCTAAAATTAGATTTTTTATCTAATTATATACAGGGTTCGAAACCAAAAAAAAATTTGGTTAACGGTTAACCGAAATCGAGAACTTTATTTTTATAACGGTTTTTGTTGAAAACCCGGTTTTATTCGTAAAAAACCGGTTTAGTGTAAAAAACCGATTTAAATTATAAACCGGTTTAAAAAACCGGTTAAATTAACCGGTTTTTAAAATTATTTAGATCAGGAATGCAAAGTATGAAAAGATTTTATTTATTTACAATTTTACAATAAATGTACAATCAAGCGTTCAGTAATGACTTCTGGTAAACTAATCGCATATAATACAGATTTTGTATTTTTCATCGTAATTTTTATTAAAAAAAGATTTTAAATTGGTTAAAGGTTACCGTTTTTTTTTTGCCTTTAAAAATAACGGTTTCGGTTAAAAAACACTTTTTCTGACAAAAAATAACGGTTAACCGGTTTAAAAAACCGGTTTCATGCCCTGATTATATATAATCACATGAGTTTAATGCAATTGTTTTTACCTAGAGTTATTGCCAAAAATTTTATGTTGCATTATTCTACAAAGCCATGTACGGATTGTTTTTCAAAAAACAAAGCAAGTTTTGCATCATAGAGATAAGTTATGTTTTGTTTAACAATATTGTATTTAGTATAAGTTGCGAAATACCAATAGACAGAAGTTATAATTTAACCAAACACTCCGTTTTAAGTTTCTCAAGTTGAGCGTGTGTGGGATATTTATGCAAAACGAAATTATTTATTTTTATTTCTCACTAAACACATGACGTTCAATAAGCATGTTTAGCATATAATTATCATGCTGTTGCCTTCAGTGAAGACTCACTTCCTGATACGTTACTACAACACCAACGTTTTTTAATTTTAAGTTATCGAAAACATACAGAAGTGATCTGCAATCCAGTACAAACATAAGTTGTTTTATCCATAATTTATTTTTATAATTTTACCCATAATTTAGTGTGTAATGAAACCTACAATTTAAAACAAAAATACAATTCGTGACACAAATCGCCTAAATTACAAGCTCAAGAAGCCTGTAGGCTTCTTAAAAATACCCACAATTTTGGGCACCAATTAGACTTTAGTTCCGTTAGATTAATAAGTATTTACAATTTACAAGCATACGGTTGTGAAGTATGTAGGATATTTTTTGTCTTGCTTTTGTCTCATTTTAACAAACGTTCAGAGCCGCCACGGAGAAAGATGAAAACATGAGGATGGTGACAATTATTCACGAATACCCCGCCAGATGGATGAACTTTCACGTGTAATTGCTGGCAATTATCAAGCGTCAGCGTAAAGTAACAAACAATGTTTCAATTGTCGAGGCGTTCGTCAATTATTTCGCCAATTAACATTTTTTTGTACTTGCAGAGTTTACTCATTTGTACTAAAGCAATTATTAAATTTTCGGTACAACGTTATAAACTGTATAATTAGTGTGTGCCTAAATAAAAGTTACTGTTATGTAATTTAACATTTGTTACCATAAAACGAAGGTTCTTAACAATCACAATTTCACAATGACATGAGTGGGAATCATATTCCTTTTAATAACGATAAAAAAAAATATCGAATACTCACTAATTACGAATTTCAGTTATAATAACATAAAACTCTGAGCATTTTTTAATATTGTATTAAATCTATTACGATCAAGTTTTTAAAAACTGAACAAAACCACCAAAAAAAAGTGATTTCTGAGGTTTCTGAAAAGTCCCGAGGATCGAGTTGCTATATTGCCTTTTTGTTGATACTAAAAAATTAGACACACTTTTTTAAAGTCACATTTTATTTCCTATGTGTTGATCTTATTAGATTGGGCATGATAGGTTTCGTATGTTTTAGAAAATCATTAGCTTGTCTTTTAAATTTTAATCAACATTAATGTCTGACTACAGAGTAAATATTATAGCAGTGCTTACCAAACTTGGAAAAATCTCGTACCCCTTTTGAGGGTTTTAGTCTTCCGGCGTACCCTTACCGGCCGAATATGGGGACTACTTAAAAGTTGTTTAAGAAAATAAAATTTTAAGTAAATAAAATTAGCCAAAAAGCTAAATAAAGAATTATGTTATTATTATACTATCAAATCTATGATAGCTTGACTAGCCCAAATACACAGTAGTCCAAAAGTATGGGAACGCTGCTGTTACGGGGTAATTACTAGTTTTATGGAAAATGTTTTAAATAAAAAGTGTATAGCTAAATTTTGACAAACTTCAATTGTGTGTAACTGACAGGCGATCGTCATATTTTTTAAATGGCAACCTTTATTTTTGTAACTTTAAGTGATAGAGAATTTTTTCTCTTTTTAACCACATAAATTTTTCTTAATGTTAAATAAGAAATTTTTTTAGGAAAATGAGTTCCAAAATTATTTATTATTTTATTCCAAATTGTTGTATTCGGTTAAACAAAGCACTATCGCTGTAGTAAGGGACAATTCATAACTTGTCTAATTGTGTTTTATTATTTTCCAATGAAAAATCATTATTTTGTGAGCTACAGCGATCGTGTTTTGTTTAGTCAAGTACAACGATTTTGTACAATATAATAAATAATTTTGAAACTCATTTATCTCAAAAATTTTCTTATTTAACATTAAGAAAAAAGTATATAGTTGAAAACAGAAACAAATTCAATATAAATAAAGGTAAAAGAATTAGAATGCCATTTAATAAAATTGACGATGGCCTGTCAATTGCACTCGGTTGGCCGTAAAAAAAATGAAGTACGTCAAAATGTAGCTAACAATTGCCATAATTTTTTTATGGAACACATTTTTTCATAAAACTTGTATTTACGCTGTTACGCAGCATTTCCCTACTTATAGCCTACCCTGCATAACATATCTATATTAGGGTGGTTCTTATTAATCATTTTTTGATATGTTAATGTGTTAACCCCCAATTTTGTACTATCTATAGAAAAATCCGTACCGGTAAATTTCAGGTCATTTGACCAACGTTTAGAGGTTGCGAAAACAGTGTGAAATTTAGCACTGTTACGTATATGCGTTTAGCCTGAAATTCAATAAAGGACACTAAAATGTAGACTGTAGTTGTTTGTCTTTTGTTTTTATTTAATTATTTCAATCTGTTGAAAAAAAATTGTACCTACTTGATTTACAATTTCAACCCTACTGTGAGGCACTCAAAATTAATTATAAAGACAATTGTATTATTTCACTTAATTATGTTACTGCTATAAATTTATGCATAGAAAATGATTTCGTTATCACGAACACAAAATTCAAACATAAAAATATTCACAAATATACGAGAGTGGAACATAACAGAAATGAAAAATCAATAATTGACTACTTTCTAATAAGTAAACAAAAATTTGGTCTGATAAAAGATGTAAAAGTAACAAGACAAGCGGAAATCGGTAGCGACCATCACTTATTAAAAATGGAAATAGAAAACCAAAAAGAAGAAAAACTGGACAAACGAAGAAAGGTAGTAAAGGAGAAAATACAGAGTCATAAACTAAAAGATCCATTAGTAAGAAACAAATACCAAGAGATAATAAACAGAAAATTCAAGGAACAAAAAAAAGAAAAAGAACTGGAAGATAAATGGAAAAACTTCAAAGAAACACTGTTACAGGCTGCAATAGAAAGCTGCAGAAAATCAAAAATAGCGAACACAAACACAAAAAGATCAGAATGGTGGACTAAAGAACTACAAAGCTTCATCAAGAAAAAAAAAGAAAAATGGAAAATTTATCTTAATACAAAGAAAGCAGAAGATTACAATAAATACAAAGAAAAAAGAAAATAAGTCAAGCTTGCAGTAAGGGAAGCAAACGAAAAATCATGAATAAAGTTTGGGCAGAACATGAAAGAGAATTTTAATGACAATCAAAAGTTGTTCTATGGCACGTTAAAGCAGCTAAGAAAAAAAACAGAATATGGAATGAAAAACATAAAAGGAAAAAATGGGAACATAATTACGGATGAGGAAGAAATAATGGAAAGATGGAGACAATACTTTAAAGAGCTAGCGGAGACGGATGAAATATACAACACATACGAAATAACAAATTTAAGAAGCAACGGAGGATATCAGGAGATATCGAAGATTTCAATGGAAGAATTAGAAAAATCAATAGCAAAATTAAAGATCGGAAAAGCCGCAGGTAAAGACGGGATTACACCAGAAATGATTAAATACATGGAAGAATTAGGGAAAGAAGCACTAAGGGCTCTATTGAACGAAGTAATAAAATCAAGGAAAGTACCAATAATCTTACCATTATATAAGAAAGGGGACAAAAGGGAGTGTTCTAATTATAGAGGAATAACATTAATGAGTGTACCAGGGAAAATACTGGCAAGAGTAATGGAAGGCAGACTAAAATAAAAAATAGAAAGCACACTAGAAGAATCTCAATATGGTTTCAGAAGAGGAAGGAGTACCCAAGACCCAGTCTTTATATTAAGACAAACAATAGAAAAGAGCTTAACAAAAAAGAAGGAAATACATTTATCTTTTATAGACTTGGAAAAAGCATTCGATAAAATCAAAAGAAAAAACGTATGGAGGGGCCTAAGAAAAAAGGGAATAGAAATAGAAACAATCGACATAATAAAAGCGATGTACGAAAAAACAGTAAATATTGTAAGAACGCAAAATGAAGAATCGGAAGAGTTTGAAACAGAGGAGGGCTTAAAACAAGGATGCGTGCTCAGCCCATTATTATTCTCAGTGGTCATAGATGGGGTAATTAAAGAAGTAAAACAAAAAATGAGACCGTTTCACCTAGGCAACTGGAAAATGGAAAAAATTAACATAACAGAGCTAATCTTCGCAGACGACATGGTCTTAGTCGCGGGAACAGAAAAAAACCTGCAACATAATTTAGAAACTCTAAACCTGGAATTGGAAAAAATTAATATGAAAATAAATACCAAAAAAACTAAAACTATGATCGTTACAACAGAAAACAAAGGGCATAGCATCACTTTAAATGGGCTTAGGTTAGAACAGGTAGAAAGCTTTAAATATTTAGGAGTGATCATAGAGAAAAATGGAGGAATGGACAAGGAAATAAGCGAAAGGACAGGAAATGTGGGAAGAATATTTAACAGTATAAGAACAACATTTTTTGGAAATAGAGAAGTCCCAAAAACAACAAAAGTAGAAGTGGTCAAAAAGGTAGTAACTCCGGCACTTTTATACGGAAGCGAAACGTGGGCACTCACAAATAATAATAGTAGCCGAGTGAATGCAGCTGAAATGAGATTTCTAAGAAAAATCCAAGGAAAAACAAAAAAAGATAATCAGAAACGAAACATATAGAGAACAATTAAAGATAAAATCAGTTGAAACAAAAATACAGGAAAGGCAGCTGGGATGGTTGGGTCACATTTATAGGATGAAAGAAAAAAGGTTAACCAGAAAAGCATATGAAGCAAGAACACAGGGAAAAAACAAACGAGGCAGACCAAGAAAAACCTGGCACGACGAAGTTAAAAAAGCAGCAGCGGATAGACACATCAAATGAAAAGACATAAAAAGGCTAGCACAAGACAGAAAAACATGGAAAAAAGTCAGCACAACACAACTCACAGTCCTACACCTAACAGTAGAAGGACTCATGACTAAATAAATAAAATTTATTTATTATTTATTAATATATATACAGGGTGTCCCAGATTACATTTCCAGCATGGGGATCTCGCTTATTATAAGAGATACAGGTTTGTTTAAATTAGATAAATTATTCCTTAGTATGAGAGGAGCCACAACCAATTTTTAAAAGTACAAAATTTCTCGTGCTTCAGATGTTATAGCAAAAAATATGAAAATGTCCAATTTCTTTTTTCTCTCATAACTTTTTTGTCTTAATCATTAGAACAATTTTATTTGTACTTTCTTAAGGTACTTTTTAATGGAGAATGTAACTGTTATTTTAGATTATTTTTAACACTTACCATTTTCGAGATATTACCCCTAACTTAATTTTTTCTCATGGGCCGCGAAGTTGGCTATGGAATAGTTAAATGTGCTTTTTTTTCCTCTTTAAAATGAGATATTACTTGCTACATTTATTTTTATAATTAAGTCACAAAATGAAAAAAATCGTATTTTACCATCACTTATCAAGCTATCTATGAAAATAAAAACAAAAAACATTTAATTAAATGTCAAATGACAGTTACCGTTTTTTCTGCGGTATCATTTATTAGCAATTCACATTATTGTTGTGTAATTCGATAGTCTTTGTAGTAATTGTTATTTTTATTGCTTCCAATCAGCAGAGTCGATATTATATATTAATGTCTACTGCAAAAACTGTGCGGGCATATTTTAATGTTATCTAATTAACGGTTTACTGCTGTCGAATATGACAAATCTGAATATTGAGGGAACATATTTGGAATATTTAATACAGTTTTTAATTAAATGGTAAAAATTGCAAAAAAAAATATTTTATAACTTCTTTATCCACATATCATTACCACCTTGACAATCTCGTTCTTTTTTGTTAATAGCTATAACTGACAGTATATTAGTAGGTAAATAGCAGAAAAAGTTCCATCATATGGTATAAAATATATTTACCTACTTAACATATATAAGGTTTAAGGTATATTAGCAGATTTTTCCTTCAAACATTTAATAAATCAATGATTACTTAGAATTATTTATTTTACACAGTTTCTATTGTGAATAATGTGACATTTCAACATATAAAATTTTTAATTAGTTGTAAATGTGCTCATAATTATATGATAACAAATTTGCTACAAAGACCATCGAATTACACAACAATACTAAACAATTCTAATAAATGATACCGCAGACAAATGGTAACTGTCATTTGACATTTAATTAGTTGTTTTTTGTGTTTATTTTCATAGATAGCTTGATAAGTGATGGGTAAAATACGATTTTTCTTCATTTTGTGACTTATTTATTAAAATAAATGTAGCAAGTAATATTTCATTTTAAAGAGAGAAAAAAAGCACATTCAACTATTCCATAGCCAACTTCGCGGCCTATAAGAAAAAATTAAGTTAGGGGTAATATCTCGAAAATGGTAAGTGTTAAAAATAATCTAAAATAACAGTTACATTGTCCATTAAAAAGTACCATAAGAAAGTACAAATAAAATTGTTCTAATGATTAAGACAAGAAAGTTATGAGAGAAAAAAGAAATTGGACATTTTTATATTTTTTGCTATAACATCTGAACCACGAGGAATTTTGAACTTTTAAAAATTGATTGTGGCTCCTCTCATACTAAGGAATAATTCATCTAATTTAAACAAACCTGTATCTCTTATAATAAGCGAGATCCCCATGCTGGAAATGTAATCTGGGACACCCTGTATATATTATATTATTTGAGCAGTAACATTTAATGTTACTGCTCAATATCGATAAGATTCATTCAGGAACTGTTTTAAACATAAAAATTTGGTCAAAACCTTGGTTTTGTTCTATTCAGTTAAAACTTGACTTCTTAGGACTGAATATTAAGTGTCACTACTTTTAATTAGTTGATATCTCTGTTTGACCATAAATTATGCTATTTGATAAAATTTTCGTTTCCTGATGTAATGTGAACTTTTTTAACCAAGAATTTCTACTTAACCTGTAGAGAAACGCCTTAACTGTGACGATAGATATCAATGAATTTAGATTGATTAGGTTATAATTATAAATAAATGTTTCGATTTAAATTATTATGAAACGATGCACTTTACTTTTAAACACATTTATGTCAACTTAAATGTGAGTAGATATGATTTCAATGGTTCTAGTATTTTCTTGTGTAGTAAGTTTATATTCTTTATATTTTCTTAATTACAATCTGTAGCTATTATTTGTTTAAGCAAACAATCTAAATTTTATTCAAATAAACAAATGATAAACGTTCTTGTTGAAGTATATTGAAGGTTTCTTTGTCATACTGTTTTTTCATTTAGTTAGTTCTCTTTAACATTCATTTATTTACCTATTTATTTAATATTTTACAGTCATAAAAATCATTTAAAAATTATGAGTTTTACTTTTTTATTGATTGACGCATTTTAACGAATAAAAAAGCATTTTTTATTGCTAATTTGTAACCGTTGTAGGTTTAAAAACAATCATTTAACCACAATAATTGACTTTGAAATTAAAACTTACTTAACAAACTTTACTCACAGTAAAGACGGGTGAGTCATGTAGCTGGAATCAAATCTTTTACGTAATATTAACAGCTTTAGTTTTGTCAGTATTTATTTGTACAGAGTAATTCAAACATGTAAAAGTTTGTTATTACCAATTTCTCAAAAAAAATTATTTTTGACAAAAGTTGGTGCATGGTTCAAAACTAAATTTACGATAAATAAAAGTTTAATAAAAATGCATATGACACTACAATTTAGCGATTTAGAAATAATACAATGAATAAGATTAATATACCGCTTTAAAATTCTAATTCAAACACATCTAACGGAAAATTTGTTCAATAAACCAATGAAACCAATTGCGTGTTATTCCACATGCTTTACTATAATGCGATTTTTTTAATGCTTCGGCTTGAAAATATTCGTCTTGACATTTGTTTTTAAATTCAGCTTGTTTTGTAAAGCTAGGACTTGCTTAAAACAACGATACCAACTGCAGTCAAAAGAACATTTAATTACAATACAGTAGCAATAAATAGAATGAAAGATTCGCTTAATAATAAAACTGATTTCGTACTTTTTTGGTAAACACTAAATTAGAAACTACTTGAAAACTTAGCAGCGTTATCCGTGTGCGGTTGTCTTGTAAACCAGAGTTGGGCAATTTTTTTCTGCAGCGAGTCGGATGAAAATTAGTAGAGATGACGCGGGCCGGATCAAGTTTAAATGTGAGGGGTGTTAAAAATCTTTTGCCGAACCCTACATTTTTTTAGAACCTGAAAAAATCTGAAAATAATTTCTCGTTCTACCATTTAATTAGAATTTGAAAAATGATCTTTAATAATACAAACGAGAGAGAACAATATGCATATTTATCTATTTTATGCAGCGAGTCGGCCTTTCCTCACACCTAGGCTGGACGAACAACAAGAGAGCTTGGTGGCTGAGTATTAACAATTTAACTTGCAATCGAGGGGTCGTCGGTTCGAATCCCAGGGCCGACTATCATTGTAAAGGTTTCAAGTGGTTTCCTTTACAGTTAAGGCGAATGATGTGGTAGAACTTCCACTTACCGATCCTTGCCCAATCCTTGACTTGCAACATCCTTACTCACTATCCTTTTACCTCTATCGACTAAAAGGGGGCCAATTCCCCTATACAGGGTGTATAAAAAATATCACTTAATATATCTATATAAAAAAGTGTATGAAAATACACTGTGCTAAACTGCAACAATAGTACCTATTATATTACATAACAAGAGTTGTAAGAAGCATATTTCGCACGAGTGGAAAAGTTGCGTACGGAGCCGCGTAGCGGCGAGTGCTTATTTCCACGAGTGCGTAATTGCTTTACAACTCGTGCTATGTAGGTTACTTTTTCTACGATCACATAATACCTACGATTGTAACGGCTTTTGGCTAATATACACAAGTAATTACATTGTCTTGTTAATTTTGACGTAAGCCTACTTTGACATTTCTAGACAAGTGTGCGTTTTGCTTACTGTGCTTCACTAGGCATGCAGGAAGTGTTTGACGTGAGTCTATTTTGATCAATTATTTTAAAAAACTGCGCATGCAGGCTGTACGATAACAGTCATTTAAATTAGTGGTCCTAGAAAAAATAAATTATTGTCCTTTTATGTTCAACTACTAGGTATTTATTTAATAAAAATATTTACACTTTTGCGTGATAACTAGTTGCAATTAATCACAGTATACTACGATTTATAAGATATCTTAATACGTTTTTATATTATTTTAAGTCTTTGAATAAGCCTTTCACCACAAATATAAGTTATTGGGTTTCTTGAGTTTGACAGAAAATACTCTATGTAAATAACCGCATTTACCAGCACCGTTCCATTTAAAAAATTGATTTTCGGTCAAAAAATCGATTCTGCAACCTTCATAACCGATTAAAGTAAATGTCAATCGAAATTTACAAAAACGTTTTTTGAACAACTGTTGACATAATTAAATTCAATTTATGCAGGTCATAGCACACTTAATAAATAAATAAATTTTCGGAAAAAAATTATTTGAGGTAATAAAAATTAGCCAAAATGATTCAGTTGTATACAAAATTACTTCCTTTTTCTAAAAATATACAGGGTCTTTCATTTGAAATAACAAAGTTGGGTCAAAAAAGGAGGTGTACCAGAATTCAGTTACACCCGGTATATTATTATAAAGGTTATATAAGTATATTTATAAAATTTATCATCATTCCTAAATGATACCACCACAAAATTTCATAAACCGTAATGGTGTGGGTTTACAAAAATTATGAAAGAATATTTACAAATAACAAAATCTTTTATTGTCCCAACTGTGTCTAAATACGCCTAAAGTATAACAATTACTAGGTGTTTGACATTTTCTTTTTTTGTAAATCGTGTTAACCTTAACGTAAAAACTGTATTTAATAATTATTAAAACATGTTGGAAACTTTTTTTAAATTTTCTCTTTTATTATTTTGATACATAAATGTATAACTTTTATAAAAGGTGCATTTTTTTCAAACGATATAGACTTTAATTAATTGTATCGTTACAACAACGGTGGGCTAAATGCCTGTGACAGCATAATGTTTTGTCTCGTTTTCGTTTTCCCATTTAGGACTCGACAAAACATTTTTACCACTCATCAAATATAAATTGATTCCACCCGCGTCATCTAACTTAGTTTCATCCAGCTCTCTTTAGAAAAAAATTGCACAGACTGCTCTAGGTGTTGCTCCATCTGATTATAGCACATTTTTTTACGGGGCCCACAATTTTATAATTTTGAAAGTCAAAAATGAATGTCGAGAATTTATCGCCTCTAAATCAGTGAAAAGATAATGAGATCAAATCGAACTTTAAACCGAAAAATTTAGAAATCATAATAATGAATTACATTTAAAAAAAAAACACTTTTAATTTTTTTATAATTGTTGTTTTTTTTAACCCATTATACATTAAAACGTATTATTGCCGAACTCGTCACGTACAATGCTGCTATACCAAAAAAACTGAATAGTTACAAAAAATATTATGTTAGACCAGTGGCCGATTTGAACCTTACTTATACTACTATAAAATATAAACTATAAACCCATGTCGATAGTGGTATCTATTCAAACACGATTATAGAAAAATAGGTACGATAGAAACGAACAGAGAATAATTAATCTTAAGGAATACACTGATTAGTTTTTATAAATAGACTAGCGATTCCGGCTCCTTCACCGCTAGATTCCGCCTTGCGCGTGGAATTCTCTTTGCGCGTAAAGTTCTCTGCACAAGAAAATTACCTTTCGCTTGAATCTTGCTTCCCGTTGCTCGTCTATTTCACATGAACGGGCTTGAGCATTGCGTAATCGATACCGGCCCCTTCGGGGTTCCTTCACCGCTAGATTCCGCCTTGCGCGTGGAATTCTCTTTGCGCGTAAAGTTCTCTGCGCAATAAATTACCTTTCGTTTGAATCTTGCTTCTCGTTGCTCGTCTATTTCAGATGAACGGGCTTGAGCATGCGTAATCGATTCGTTTCCAATCTTGCATAATTAAATAGAAAATGCGTTGATTTTTTATATACCGGGTGTTAACCACCAGCCGTGAACATAGAGAATGGGCGTTTACACAAAAAAATAAAACTTGATAAAATATTTTTTAAATGATAATCTGAGCTATAAAGTTTATTCTCAACCACAAAAAATTTTTAAAAAATCATCCAGTTCCGAGAAATAAATTTTTAAAATGCCCTTTATATTTCAAATTCTGAAACGCGCTGTGATTGGCCGTGACGTCACTCTCCGCACAGTCCATGTGCAGCGGACTAGTTCCTATGCATCGCATAATGATAAGTTGTTATAATATTTTAATATAATATGTTTTTTCTTTTATTAACTTTGTATATTATTGCAATGTACGTAAATTATTATTGTGACAAGTTTTACACCTTTTTTTTGGGATATTCAGAACAAATAAAGATTATTATTATTATTATGTTAGGCGCGAAGCGCGCGACGAAGACGCCGCAGGGGCGTACTTTGGCCGTCGATTGTAAATAATAAACGTAATCGAACAACAATTACAATTTATTATAATGAATAAAATACAAACAGTACTGCCTTTTAACAGTATTAGCAAAAGAATGATCTCAAGCCAACTCCGAGACCCCTTAGGGTGGCTTCACAACAGTGTTTTTAACATAAACAAATATGACATTCCTGGACCAGGCATATTTGTGTTCAAATATTCTTTACGTATACAGTATTGCGAGAGGTTTTAAATAGTTGTTAGTTTAGTGTATATTTCATTATAAAACAAAGCAAATGTGTAAGTAAATTAATTATTTTGTAGAAATAATTCGATATTATACTAAGGTCATTTAACAGGTGAAAATATGAACAAAAAGTATGTTTCAGTTTATTGTTTAATAATAGGTGATTGTAAACATTAAAAAAATGTACCTACTACTCTTTTAGTCATAGCTATATCTAAAAAACTTACAAAATTATTCTTAAATTCGAGGTAAATAAAATATGGCCTATATATAATAGTAGATAATTGATAAAGTTGGTTTCTCCTGTTGTTTGATTATAGGTTATATAAACGAAAAGTTGCTGGTTTTCAAACAGGTTTATTCGTTGCAAATTCTTTTTTTAAAAAAGATCCGACATGTTCGCCAATGTTATTTTATCGGCATCCTCAGGGCTAAAAATTATATTATATATACTTATAACTTATTATAACTTATAACTTATAACTTTTCGTTTATTTAATAGTAGATAATGTTCAATTCAATGATTCTACTATATTAATTTACACTTATAAGTTTTGAATGTTATCAGTTTTATGCTTAGATCATATAAAAAAAGGTATAAGGCCTTTTTGTAAAACAAGCACTGTTAGTTCAGTATAAATATGATACAAATTTCATAAACGAAGCAACAGTGCTTTAACACTAATCAGCATTTTTAATCAAACATAAACATGCACCAAATAGCATACTACAAATAAGGATTGTTTAAACCTGCAGATTTTTTTGTTGGAAAGTAATAGGCTGCTTCATATTACATATTATTGACATATGATTAATGCTTAATGCTAATGATAATGCTTAATGTTAATGTTTTTCACTTTAGTGTATTTTTTTTGCATAAATACTATTTAATATATTTTTTAGTTTATTCAAATTTTAAATGGTCTTCGCAACAATATAATTTAGTTTTTTCGCTTACGTCTGAAATACAACGTCTTGCTGCATCAAACCATTTTTTTCTTTTGGTGGAATTTTCCGGAACAGCAAAAAACAATTTTTCTGGGTTTTTTGTAGAAGTGGTCTTACATTCAGGCACAAAACACCACTTTCTGTACGACGACAGTTGCGTTATATTTTCAACAAGCACACGGGTGATTTGCCTAACCGAGTACGTACGGAGTGTGACGTCATTTCTCGTGCGCATCGTCCAAGCCGTTTACGGCGCAACTTGCCGCGGGAAAACTTTAATCGTTAATAATAAATAAACGAAGTTGATTTAAACAATTTTAACTTCACATACGATATTCTGAACACCAAATCTATCAAATTCTGAAGAAATTAAAAATTAGTGTAAACGCCCATTAACATTGGTTTTAACTTTTTTTCGGATTCCTGCTCCCTAATTAAATTTATATTAAAAGTAATGGTAACAATAGAAAGATAAATTTATTACGCATCATTTGAGACCATTAATAAGCTTAAATGTTTAATATTTAGTTTATAATTAATATTTTAAAATTGGATTAATTTTACAAATATAAGTAGCCATGACTGTCAATCTGACATTTTTCTTCATTAATTTTTGTTATCTGTCAATTTTTAAATCAGCGAGTTATTTCTTTTTTCACCATTAAAACTCTTCCTCTATTATAGATTTTTTTTTCATTTTAATCAAAATGTTCGTACTTACATCACAGTATACTGTGCTTACATGATGAAAACTTTTTCGTGTGCAAAAATAGCCACACCGACAAATTGTTTTTACGTTCAATATTAAATGCCTACTTATCTATGATGCCTAGCTACCGTTGTGAAAATTGTGTTGTTTATTTAAAAAGAAAAAAAAATGGAGGTAAGCAATAACATTTCATTTTTCATTATATTTCGTAATAAATTAATCATTTGAGCATAAACAATAATTTACTGGCCATTTTCAAATTAAAAATTAATAATGTTTTTATAATCAAATATCCATTTGTCAATAGACTATTAGTTATTAATATCATTGCACTAACAATATTCAA
Organism: Elmis aenea; assembly: GCA_947652605.1. Classification (NCBI taxonomy): domain Eukaryota; kingdom Metazoa; phylum Arthropoda; class Insecta; order Coleoptera; family Elmidae; genus Elmis; species Elmis aenea. Next base: position 31,631,220 of record OX393579.1, on the reverse strand, counting down.
TGTCAATAACATTTGTCAACATTTCTTTACTATTTCATAAAAACGAATTTTATTCATAACGGGCGTAATTTCGCTGGAATAATATGAATTATCAACATTTACACCTTAATTTAATTAATTATTCGTCAATTTTAATTTGTCCTAGATCGACATTTCAGAGGCAACAACACCTCCCGCAGGACCCCCCGCGGGATCTCTCGCGGGATCTCCCGCGGCCCCTCCCGCCGGCCCGTCCAATAAAAGTGGCCCTTCAAATGAGGGCATTGTTCAAATAACACGTAAATGACATTTACCATGCTCAAAACGTATTTTTAACAGAATTTTTTTTTAGCACAAAATGACAGAAACAACAATAGTAAGTGAACTCTCTTATAAGTAATAATATGATTTGCTAATTTTTTTTTTCAGACTTTCGCAGACACCGCCGACGGGGGCCAGGGAACGAAAATGTCATATGGTCCAGCATAGCGACAATGTCGCGTGCCATTTTGATTGTAAGTTGTCGTCATAAAAATAAAATTACTTATTTTAATATTATTATTTTTAGAATGTTATTGAAAAGGCGAAAAATAGAAGGGGCTGGGGCTCGCGCCTCGACACCTCGTTAACAATAATTTTTTATTACGTTTTTACTTTTTTTATGTTTTAAAATAGTTCATTGTTCGATTTTATTTTAAATTAAAATTGTTATTTGATGTTTGATATTTGATATTTTATTTCAAATGCAAACCTTTCAAATTTGACAGACGCAATTAATATTGATATGATTCACATTAGGTCAACTTCGGTATTTATCGTGTCAGTTTGGCACATTTCTGGTGTTTCAGTCGAATCGGAGAAGGTTCGAGCGTTTAAACGTTACGTCAAATTGTCAAATTTTGACGAAATTCTCGCTCCCGACGACCCGATTTAAATGTTGCGTGTAAGATTTTGGCACGTTTTCCTCAATATCTTTTCCGTACGATTTTTTTGGGAATTCTTATATAGCCTATCTTTTTCCCAGGGTGCTATAAAATGTCTGTGCCAAATTCGGTCAGAATCGGATGAATGGTATAGGAATGCATAAAGGACAAACATACATACATTCATTTTTATATAAGAGAGAAGATATCAATATGACGTCATATTAAAATGCACTTAATTATTTAAAACACTCCTTATTCACACAAATAATTCATTGTGTCTCGATTAATAGCAGCGTTGTTTTCTTTTGTCAATAACCAACTTGCTAAAAATATTAAACGCTTAAAACAAATTACCATTGATCTGTCTGGAAACTAATGTACAATTAATAGTTGAAAACGTATAGTGGGATGAAAACTTCAGTAATAGAAATTTTTTTTTGTAAAAATACCGTATGATAAAAAGGAGGCTGGACTTAACACCGGCATTTACCACGCTTAGCCAATAAAAAAGAACAGTATTGTGAAATACGTAATGGTATTTATCAATTTCTTTGTTCATTACATCAATTTTTACATAATTGAAATTAAATATGTAGCTATAACGGATACCTATAATAGCTATGTAAGCGGAACAATATTACAGTTGAATAATCCTAGATAGCTATGGAAGCCCATACTTACAGAAACGTGACAAAATCTAACCGCAAAATGGCCTTAAAGTCTTTCTATTTGACTGGAAACAATTATATTTATACATCATTTACCATTAGGTATGTATTAAACTGAAGTCTATGAAAAACGGATTGATTTAAAAATGAAATCGTAAAGTGCGCCTCAAGCATAAAATCTTGTAGAGGGCAAAATTTTTAGAAGTTTTATTGCGGTTATCACAGTTGGAATTATAAAATCGTTTGAATATAAGCGATCACGTAGGCTATTACACATCAGGAACAATTGAAAACCGACTATTGCCTTAAACGTCAGAGACATCTAAGATTATACGTTTTAAAGTGGCTGAGAGAATTCTTTAGTTAACGACCAGAGTTGGACTGAATACATTTTACTTTTTAAGTATCTTTTAAAAACAAAAAGGTATCGCCACTAAAAATTCAAGTGTATCATGGTCTAAGGAAGGATACAGGTGTGTCCAATATCAAACAGTTGACATTAATTACAGTAATAACGCACAACAAATTGTAATTGTAATTAAATTACTTTTGCTAATAGAACTTATATTTGCTTTTTAAATTACTATTTAAATGAATATATTAAAAAATAACCATGAAACGAGTACGTGATATGTATTTTACGTTATGGGTGCACTGACATACCTACTTTGATATTATTATAACATGTAAGGTATGGATATCACTTTTGAAGCACAACTGTAAAAAGTGTTTTATATTATTTCATAGTGTTGATGTTTTCGATTTTAAAGTATTCTATAAATCGGCAGAAAAATAACCGACTCCCGACTCCTGAGCCGGTATTTTTTAAAACCTATCCCGACCCTGACTGTTTTCATTTAAAAAAAAAATTTAATTTGTATATATTTATTGCAGTGAAAGCAGTTTTTTTGGTTCCGAAGTGTATTTTATAATGGTGAACAGAGTTTATTTTCTCATGTTTTCTAAATAATGAAGGAAATGTAAAAATAGTTATTTATGTATCAAGGCCAAAAAGTGTAACTTTTTCGGCCGCGTCTGACAGAAGGCCGAAAAAGTACGTTTTGGCCGAGGTGCATATTACATTTTTTGTGCGATCGAATTAAAAACAATTTAAATTTTTAGTAATTTTCAAAATTATAGGTTAGAAACTACGTGACATTCTGTCACTGACAGATGACGGCGTATGTACTGCATTACCGGCCCTCTCCTTAGCAACGGCCGTAAAAGTTACTTTTTCGGCCGTTGCTAAGGGTAACGGCCTGAAAAGTAACTTTACGGCCGTTGCTAAGGATAGGGCCGGTAATGCAGTACTTTATGGTTGCTAACGCGTCCGTCAAAAAGCTGTTTCTAGTACGATCGCACAAAAACAATTTTTTTTTAAAAACAGTATAAAATTTTTAACAATTCGGTTATACCCGCGTTTATCATATAACGCGATTTTGCGAGTTGGTATCCGACCCGCGTTATAAGCGACTTCCATTGTATTTGGTGTTTTACTAAAAGTAATATAATACTGTAATCGCCTACTAGGACTGTTAAATGTGGAATGTAAAAGACGAACAATATAAATTTATAATAACCATGCAAATGAAAATGTGAAAAATATGTTAGGTCTCAAAGTTACATCTTTTTGATGAAACTCTGCTTATATTTCCTGTAAAATGAGGCGTATAATAGTCATGCTTGATTTAGTCCAAAATTTTCTGGTAAAATGGATATTTGTTACTAATATGCACCATGACTTTTCAACATTTTGTGTTATGAAACATTTATTACAGAACTGAAAGAATAACAAACAGAAATGAGTGCGCAATTAATAAAATAAAACACCTCCAATTTCGCTCCATATGATGCACACTTAAATTTAATAGAAACTGGACAGATGTAGTTTATTTTCGAAATCAAAAATGATGTATTTTTTGTAATTGCTTATTATACGCAAAATTTTGCAAAAATTTATTCTCAGTATACGGGAGATTTTCGGTAATCTTGTAAAACGGAAATAATATTAAAATACTATGGACATGTTAGCCTCCACTATTGCGCAAATACGTGCCAATTTGCAAAGCTTATCTGCAAACCACCCCTCGTTATACATCGACTTTGTAACTATTAATTTATTGTTTACTAGGGTTAATTGAACGAAACAAAATTACTCATTAGAAAAGTTTTTACATAAGAAGCATATTTCTACATACATTGACCATAAAAACCAAAATAAGGCACGATTAGCTTTTGAAGGCTTTCAAATGTCAACACCAGGAGTCGGTAGGTTTCTCGACTATAAATGTCTTCCAACAATTACCAATTAATTTAATAACAGATCATGTAGTGAGCCTTATGGGATTTTATTGCAGAAATCAATGCATACAGAGTGTCCTAGTTAGATTTTCTCAGCCTTGTTTTTCCTAATTTTAAGAGGTACGCTTTAGGTGCATAATTAGTGTTTGTAAGATTTATTAGGTTTTGATGAGAAATAAGAAACCAACTCATTTTTAACCTCTTCTCTTGATGTCAATTAAATCAATCAAAATTGTTTTGTAAACTGCTAAACAAATGATAATCCGACGACGACGCAAGGCCAGAAAAACAAGGTGATTGCAGCAATTGTTTTCAGCCGAATTCCTCTAGCAGATCCTTGGTGACTGTTGCATTATTAGGATGAAAGATGATTCTCTTCATTTGTTCCTTTGCATTAAAATTACAGTTCATAATAACTCCTTGGATATCCCACTATAAATCTCGACATGCTCTTATTGGAATAAAGGCCTCTTCTTGGTTCCTGAACTGGTCCGACCGATCCTCTGACGACGACGACGCCCAACGTTATGGTAAATGATCCATTTCTTGTCACTAGTAAGAAGACTGTTCCAAAGTTGTAGTAATAATATATAAAAATGATATAAACACACAAATAGAGTTGTTGCTAGACCAGGGTAAAAGCAGCCATCTCCAAATTATTGTTTTTACCCAAATTTAGCAACGTGACATTTTAACAGGAAACGCATGATGCCGTGGATGAACTCAACATGCTGTGTGCGAATACTGTTGAGTTTGCAGTCTAAACATACTTTTTTAGTTTTTCTATTAAACTATATTTTCCAAATAGATCCTTTTATAGCTCTTAAAATTTCCTATTGAATGATAGGTACATAGCTTTTAGCATCCTGGCAATAAAATAAATACAACTTTTAAAATATTGTGCTAGTATTAAACTTTTGTTTTTAATCTAAAGTCTATTGCCTATTCATCTTAAATTTTCATTGCGATGTGTGCTTGTTTTATTAGTTCATTATGTGTATGTGTATGGAATTACACTTACGAACTGAATACGTTCCTGTTTAAACCCTTTTCAATATTTCATATCACAAGTTGAAACGTATTATACGTTATTATAGGCCATTACGAACATTTAGAATAGGGTAATAGCTCATCAATTTTAAAAATCCAGTTTACAACATGTGTTTTAGTTTTTGTTCATAAAATGGTCAGTGAACGATTTGCTGTTTATATATTTAACACCAAAAAATTATCTACCATAAATTTTGATTTATAATTTTGATATTGACAGCAGTAGAAAGCTTTCACATTATTGATAAAAAAAATTAACTCTCCCATATAAAATAGCCGTTGATTAATTACGTTATTAAAAAGTATATCTGTTTTTAAAAGTTTACCAGCAGGTTGGGAAACTATTTGTTTTAATTTAAAAATCGGATGAAAATCGAATTGGACTCAATTATGTTTTTTTCTTCGGTTTTTAATTCAAAGAAACGAATTTTAGGTAAAATATTTGCATAAATCCATCACAGTGAAATCAGTCAAGTCGTTTGACTAAATAAAGTCAAATTATTCATATCAAATTATTATGCATTTCATAAACTGTAGAGTCGAAGTTCAGGATGAATTTCTGGTCAGTGGACTCGGTGTCGAAGTCTGAAAAAGAAGTACCGATTTCGGCTCCGAATCAGGGCCGTTTCTGGCGGGGGGCGAAAGCGTGCCCCGCATGTGGGCGGCCGATTTAGTGGGCGGCCAAACGCCGCCCTTGCGGTCTTTAATGTTTCACAAGAATTGAAAATAAAATATTAGTTTGAAAAATAGTATGTAAAAATGATCAAGGATTAAAGATTTTAATCACATACTATTCAAAAAAAATTGTAAAAACGCGTAAATCACTCTCCAGTTTGCTTTTTCGGTAATTTCGACTTGAGAGTGAAGATTGCGATTAAATTTATTTACTCAATCGGCGGTTGTATACCGTACCGTAGCAATGTAGATAGCAATGCAATTGGCAATGGGACAAGTGCCAAGGGCGCAAGAGATGGCGCTGAAAATCCCTTTTACACATAATGACAAATTTTTACAGTCATAAACAGTCTGCAACTAATGGGAAAAATTTTTGTTATTGATTTCTCAGAAAATATTATTCTTGAGAAAAGTTGGTGCATGGTCTAAAACTAATATTATAAGATGAAAAAAAATTCAATAAAAAGTCATGGAACACTAGATTAAAACGATTTTTGAAATATTCGCAGGAGTGAAGTGCCCCTATTTTAGGAGATATAAAAAAAATTATAGGAAAACGTTATTTAGAATCTCAAAATAAGGCTAGATTTAAATTTTGAAGGTCAAATTCTAATTTTTATTTTTTAAGAAATTTTAACATTCAAAAAGTCTGCAATAAATGGAACAGTTTTTTATTATCGATTTCTTAAAAAATTATATTCTTGATAAACGGTAGTGCATGGTCCAAAACTAATTTTAAATGAAAAAAAGTTTAATAAAGTCATAGGACACTAGATTTTAGCGATTTTTGAAATATTCGCAAAAGTAAAGTGCTTAAAATTTTGTAATCATTGTAATTTTGGAATTTGACCGTCAAAATTTACATCTAGCCTTATTTTGAGACTCTAAATAACTACATTCTACAATTTTTTTTGTATCTCTTAAAATAAAGGCACTTTACTCTTGCAAATATTTCAAAAATCGCTAAAATCTAGTGTCCTATGAATTTTTATCAAACTTATTTTTATCTTAAAATTAGTTTTAGACTATGCACCAACTTTAATGACGAATAAAATTTTCTGAGAAATCAATAATAAAAAACTTTTCCAGTTGTTGCAGACTTTTTGAATGTTAAAATTTCTTAAAAAATTAAATGTTGAATTTGACCATCAATATTTAAATCTAGCCCTATTTTGAGATTCTAAATAACTTTTTCCTATAAATTGTTTTTGTATCTCATAAAATAACGGCACTTTGCTCTTGCAAATATTTCAAAAATCCTTAAAATCCAGTGTCCTATGACTTTTTATTAAACTTTTTTTTATCCTAAAACTAGTTTTAGACCATGCACCAACTTTTATCAAAAATAAAAATTTTTGAGAAATCAATAATAAAAATGTTTCCCATTTGTTGCAGACTTTTTGACTGACGTTGTATACATGTTGTTAAATATATGTATATATATATATGTTTATATAATACTTGCAACGACAATTATTTATTTTTTTATTTCAATTTTTTTTGTTTACCGGGGCGGCGAAACGTACGTTAGCACGCGGGCGGCCAAGTACTCAGAAACGGCACTGCTCCGAATGCATGTTTAAATTTTATAGAAATAAAAGTGCAAGGTGGCCTCATGCCGTAGTAGCCAATAAGTAAACAAATTATGACTCGAATATTAAATCATTTCTTTATACATTTTTTTCTCTCTCTTTTTTATTACACAGACCGTAACATGTTTTAGTATTTAATTTTGTCGTAGTCGAAGCGGGAGTTAAAGTCGAACTACTAAAATTATCAGGAATTGCAGTCGAAGTTGAAGTCGAATTTTTGTTTTTATAGACTCCACAGCCCTGGACAAAACGACGTATTTTACCGTTTAACTGCGACAAACCTATCAACTTTTTTTCCAACATGTCCTAGAAAGAAATAACATAACTTTCTTTCTTTAAACAGTTTTTGAAAGTGTAATTGCGTCATCGTCAAAATTTATTGTTTACTGCGTGTTGTCAACAAAAGTCTGTATATTTTTTAATTGTAGCAAAGATATGGACTTTCAATGTTGTAAAATGAGTTTTTTTTTTGTAAAAATTCAATTTTTTTATTTGGTTGGATAGTGACTTATGCACATTTAAGTAAAGAATGATTTTATAAATTAAATAATAAGAATAAGTTGACTTCTTAAGAGCCTTCCACAAAAATTTAAAATTATTATAAAAATTTATGACTTTTTGAGTGTTGGTATAAACAATAAACATAATATATGGACAGTGTGTACAAAAGTAATGCAACGCGTCAATATCTCGTCTTGTGATAGCTTTACAAAAAAAAGTTCTTTGTGGTCATTTACTACATTACCCTCAATTTTTAACGACACAGTGTTTTGTTCCTGCGCATCGATACGTAAATTTGTTCTTTTAAATAGAACACCCTGTATATTTTATAATTTGTAATTGTGAAATTAAATTCTCTTTTAAAAATGTCAAAAGTTTTATTCACCTAAACATAATCGTTTTTCAGTTATTTAAGTTTTTTTAAAATATTGACAGTTCAGGACTAAAAAATATAAATATTTAACAACTTAACAATGTCACAACGAATTCCTTTGAAAGTTTATTCGACAATAGTGTCATAGTAATTGTTGACCAATTAAAATTTTAAAATAATATGCCGGGTGTTTCCTATGGCTAAACTTCATACAGGAATAATTTTTTTTCTTCTAGAATACCCTATATTTTTTACTTTTTCATTTCGACCGTTTAATTACCTATCTATAAATAGTACCATGGATCATTTATATCTAAAATTTATATTTCTCGAGCTATTGTAGTTTTACGGGCACCATCACAATATTAAATAGAATAAAACTAGCAGGCTTTGGAAATATCTCTAAATTTTGTTTTGAATGTCAAATACTATTTTCATGTTTAAGCTGTATCTTTTTCCTTTATATAAATTAATATAAATAGAAACAAAAACTAAGTCATTCGTTTTGAAAGTTTACTTATTGGACAGTGCATAAAAAACACCGTGTGTATTATTTTAAGATTTAATAAGTCAGCAACTGCTATGACACTAAGGACTAAGGCAGTGGTCCAGTGGTTTCCAACTTGTGAGGCGCGAGACTATTGCAAGGAGGGCGCGCAGCTGTTACCAAAATAACATTTTTGATTACAAACAAAAAAAATATACAAAATGTGGTATTTTGTTTTGCAGCCCATTAAATAATTATTATATCAGGACAGTATTTATAAATTGGATTGTTACGAAAAGTGAGGGGGGGCGCAAAATTTTTTGTATGAAAAAAGGAGGCGGAGGTACAAAAAGGTTGGAAACTACTAAAGAAATTCATTCTGACTTTGCTAAGTTGTTAAATATTTCTAAGTCCTGTTTCTGTCAATATTTTTAAAAAACTTGAATCGCTCAAACAGGATTAATTTTAAGTACCTAAAATTTCTTTAATCTTGAAAGAAAATTTATTTTTGTAAGTAAAAACCACAAAATATACAAGGTGTTGTATTTAAAAGAACAAAGTACGTAAATACAAAACACTGTGTATACTTAAAAATAATTGAAGGTTATGTAGTAAATTACCACAAACAACTTTTATTCAAAAGTTTTTTTGTAAAGTTATCACAAGACAAGATATTGACGCGTTACGTAACTTTTTGTACCACTGTGTATATGAATATCTATGCAAAATCTGAAAAGTCGACATGCTATTCATTTTTAGCGGTAGTAGCAACAAATGCCACTAAATGACTTTAGCCAAATTTTGTGTATCTTCGTGTGTACGTCGTATATTTGTGTGTATAAAAAAGTTTATAAAATTTCACTTCAGGCATTCAAAAATATTTTGTAAATGTCTCTCAAAATGACGTTTTTCTAAATGAAGTTTCATGAGAATATTTTTAACTTACAAATAACCACAGCGTCTTTAATTTTTTTTAGCAGAACTTCTTTTATTAATTTTTTATACATGTTTTAACTTTTTTAAAGAAGCAGTAAATACAATGATTAAAACAGATTTCATTTGTCGTTTTTGTTGTTAAATATTATAGTATTAATTAATTAATCAATACTGTACATTATTATAATTGCAAGGTCTTGTAGAATGATGGCAATGGTATGTAATTACCTACACGTGAGTAAATTATAACGGCTTTGTATTGGTAGGACAGTTATTATTAGTTTTGAGTAAATACTCTAAATATTTTTATCATGGTCGAATTAAACGGATATAAATATTATCGCGGCAGTCGGAGGCAAGCCATCTTCCACTCTTGGAGCTATAAAACAATTTTAATTATATTCTGGTTGTAAAATGGCGATAATTAAAGCGGCGATAATTATTTATACTGACAAAATATAAGTGAACAAAACTGCAAAATAAAACGAGTCGTAAAACGTAATAGTAGTAGTAAGTTTCTACAAAACGCGTTGTAAAGAAAAGGAAAACGCTCAGACATAAAAAAGGATTTAATTAAGTTCTTCAATAAATTATTTTATCAACTGTAAAAAGGCCATTAAATTCTAATTCCATTAAAATAATGATTCAAAAAAATTTTAATTCTAAGAATTCATTTGCTATGTAAGATATAGTCGACCATTTGTTTAGCGCATTATTTTATTTACAAAAATGCGTTGGACGAACGTGTGTTTAATGTAAAAGATTAGGTTAAAATGTTTCCGAACCTGCTATTAAACTCTGGGCGATTATACTAAAAGGAATTGCCTATTAATAGTATTTAAATACTCACCAAGACATTAATTATCCATTTCGTTGTACCAAGACTTGGTCGTGTTACTTCGGACGAATGTCGTTGGCGATAAGTCCACTTAGGAGTGTTCGGGCTGGTAGCGGTCGGCCGTGTAGACATTTTATTCTTGAAAAACGAGGTTGTCAAGACTAATGCGTTTTACATGTAAGCGATTCATAACGTTAAGGTGTTTAAAGCTAACAACATCGCTACATCCTTGTTACAGCGTAATTATTATACTTAGCCGTTTTATTAAGTGATTTCCACGTTTTACTGCTAAATGCCATGCAAAATGTCATGAATACGTTATTAGAATTTCACTGTAGATAGTTAACATCTTCTGTCGCAAATTTATTTTTGCGCGTATGGGCAAGACAAGCAACACAGCAACAGAACAAGCAAGTATTTGTAGCATGTTATGCTCGAAAATGTTTAATTGTCAAGCTTTAAAATACCATGAATGGAAATTTTTGACTGCCGAAAATTAAAATGAATAAAACTGTTTGTTTTCACCTTGTCAATAGTTATTGTTATATACCGCAGCCTGAAGTTGATTTACGCACAACGCACTAAGGAAGAGCACATTCAGGGTCTCAAGAACACAAGATAGATTTGGATTTGACAAACTTTTTAGCTTAAAATGCGAGAGCCATATCAATGTACATATTAATTTTAACATCCAAGGTGTTCCAGACATCGTAGCCAGCTCTGTGGTATCATTTGTTTTTAAAAATAACCCACTTATACAGTGGGGTGTTTAGAACGAATTATTTGGTTCAAGAACCTAATTTGTTGTAGCATGCGTTCGTTCTAGCATACGGGAAATATATTTATTTAGGGGTAGTCAGTTTCTGACCCACACCTTAGAGTAGCAGAGTTTCATTTAAACACAACCATTTGAATGGGAAAAAACATAACACAAAATTAAAAATATAACTGTAAAAATATGTTTTCACTGCTAAAGGCGTAAAGAAGTCGAAACCTAAACTAAACTAATAATTGAACACTGAAACGTATGCTTTGTCTGTCCACGTTTTATTAAACTGTTCGTTGTAGGATCTGTCGTTATAGCATACCCATTGTTTATGCAATATCGCATTGAGGAAAAAGCTGCATACAATGTCATCAAATATCATCACATATTTTGAAAAGGCGGAATTTAAACAACACTAGTATAATTTTCAATCAAAATCCAATACAACAGTTATCCGTCTTTTCAAACATGTAAACATATTAATAATTTTGGAAATGATTTTTTTGAGAAAAATACAAAATCTATAAGATACCAGTAAACCATAAAGTGTGTATTGACCATTATTTTGTTTTTAACCCTAAAAGGTCGCACACGGTTTAAATTATTACCGTGCGCGCGGTGTAAATGACAGTGTTAATAAAAACACGTAAAATTTATATTTTTAATATTAAAATGCTTTATTTCATGTTTAAATCACATTAAATGGACAGTAATGCATTTATTATACAGGGTGGCACAGGGAATCGGGAAATTTTGAAGTTACTCTCACAAAGGTAAGAAAATTGAATTTAAAAGTTTTGTTGTTGAAAACAAAAAGTAAATTATATGCCATTAAGTGTTTTAACAAAAAAAAAACAATTTCTTAAAACAATGTCCGTAAGATGATGGCCATTAAAACGTATGCATTCCTGGAAGCGAACGCTGAGATTTTGCATGGCACTTTGAAACACTTCCATGGGAATTGCAGCGATTTCTTCTCGAATTCCCGTTTTCAACTCGAGGATTGTCGTTGGGCGTGTGGTGTACACTTTGCTTTTGAGGTGGCCCCACAAGAAAAAATCGCACACAGACAAATCTGGTGATCTTGGGGGACAATGAATGTCGCCAAAACGTGAAATTACGTGGTTACCAAAGAACTGTCGAACGGCCGTCATTGACGCTCTGGCCGTATGGGTCGTGGCTCGATCTTTCTGAAACCAAGGATTATTATGAAGATCGAGAAAGTTTTGAAGTTGTTCTGCTACAAAAGTGTTGAGCATATCAACATATCGTTCAGACGTTACTGTCCTTGCCAGGGGCGTAGCGAGGGTAAGTGGCGCCCGGGGCATATTATTTTTTTGCGCCCCCCTCCCTCCCACGTCTGTATTTTTTATTGTAGTTTTTGAGTTTCAAGTAAAATAATGTTGTTTTGTATACAGGGTGAGTCACGACGGACGCGTCGGAGTTTTATGGCGAAACGGTTTATATTTTCCAATTTCTGTCGCTGTTAGATTAAGTAAGTCAATAAGGACTACATTTTAAAAATATTTTCAATTATACAAGGTGCTCCAAAAAAGAGTTGAAAATTTTTGAAAATACTGTATTTTCATGAAAATGCAATTTTCACGAGAACGGTTGACTTTAGACCCATACAACCTCTTACATTTTTTGAATTAAATTTTAAGAGGAATCCAAAAATGTAAAAATATACAGGGTGTTCCATAAGAAAAAGTATAACTTTGATATGGCACTCTTTTTTGGAGCACCCTGTATAATTGAAAATATTTTTAAAATGTAGCCCTTATTGACTTACATGATCTATCAGCGACAGAAATTGGAAAATATAAACCGTTTCGCCATAAAACTCCGACGCGTCCGTCGTGACTCACCCTGTATAAGTTGTTTCCGGGTTGGAACCCGATAAAGGAGGACGAAACGTCGGTTATGAAGAAACTTTCGACGCGGTTCCAACCCGGAAACAACTTATATACATTGGACATCGGCTGCGGAAGCCTACAACCTAGATTAATGTTGTGTTATTTATTCAAATACACTGCAATGAAAATAAGAACAAATTATAAAATAATAATTGCATTTTAGTTTTCTGGCTTTAAATAAGTGAAATAAACGCAAAATATTTTGTCTTCGCGGCGCCCCCCCCCCAAGACTGGCGCCCGGGGCATCGATACCCCCTTGCCCCCCCGTCGCTACGCCACTGGTCCTTCCATTCCCTCTCTCATCCTCAAAGAAGTAAGGGCCAATCACGCCTCGTGTTGAAACGGCACACCAAACTGTAACCTTTTGCCTGTGTAATGGTCGTTCGTGCAATTAACGTTCGCTTCCAGGAATGCATACGTTTGAGTTTGAACGGACTGATTTTAGAAATTGATGTTTTTTTTGTTAGAACACTTAATGGCATGTAATTTACTTTTTGTTTTTAACAATAAAACTTTTAAATTCATTTTTCTTACCTTTGTGAGAGTAACTTCAAAATTTCCCGTTTCCCTGTGCCACCCTGTATATTGTTTGATATCGCGGGCGATCTTTACTGTTCACAAATTTAAATAAAAAATGTTCGCAATGGTGAAAAGGGCAGTATAATGTATGCAGCTTTCTAGTCACTTAATATACCTATGTAAGGTCCGTTCGATATATTTCTAAAATCAAACAATATCAACAAGATGGTAATGATCTTTAGGACACAAGTAAAATTGTAAGGTTTTTCACACAGGCTCGAATGATTCCGTACACTGTCGGTAACAATGGCACGACGTTAACTAGGAACCGGCAGCAAAAGTGTTAAAGTAATAAAGGGTGTATATAAAGGTACATTTTGTAAAATCGCAATTAACACGAACTAAACCGCAGGAGTAAAATATATTTTTTATAAATACATTTATTGCAATTTTTAATTTTGACTCAAGTGTTCAAAAAGAACTTTATAACTGAAAATCCCCGATTTTTACTTATTCGTTATAGGTCATTTCGCACTTAAATATTGTACCTGCATATCTAACACATTACTACAATGTTCTAAATAAGTGTTTACCAAAGTGTGGTACCCCCAGGGGTACGCGAAAGGGTCGCAAGGGGTAAACGGCGGAATGTTTTATTTTACTTTTACATATTTAGCTGTAAAAAACAATTCAGTAATATTTAATATACGGGAAACTAGTGCTATTTTCCACCGAGAGGGGTAGGTACGCCGGTAAGACTAAATCCTTAGGAGGGGTACGAGATGATTTTGAGTTAGTAAACACTGTTTTAAATGATCCACGAATTAATATTTTAAATGAAAATTTCCACGATAAAAGAGCTCGTCTTATTAACTTGAAAGAGCAAAAAAAAACTTTATCTTTAAAAATAAAACATAACGTTTCCAAGTTGGCTGAAGAGTTAGGCTTATCTGAGCAGCCTTTGAGGTTTTGAATAACTTTAATTTCGACGGATAAACGAGCTGCAAAAGCAATGAAAGGCTGCTTGCTTGTTACAAAAGCATTTTTAAAACAATAAATTTTCTCTATTGCTAACTTCACACTTTAATTTGTTTAAAGTTACGTTTAAAGACGTGTGCATCGCCTTTACAAATGATTACACCAAGAGAAATCCACTTGCGTTTGAGTACATTAAAGTCTTTAATACAAATTTAGGATATATTTACAGTTTGATTAATTGATTAATTTTAAAATATTATAACTCTTGAACAAAAATTATTCATTGAATGGGTAGCGTAATTATTTATTTTTATATTTTAAAAAAAAAGCATTTCATAAAGTCTTTGGACTACAACCTACAACTGTAATAAAGTTAAATTCGCCTTTAAAAGTACCTACACAATATTTACGTTACAAATTTTTGTTCGGTGTATGTTAAAGATAGGTTCTGTTTCTGTTGTATTTACTTTTTGATTTTTGTTTTCTTTTATTGTTACTTACACATATTTAATTTGTTTTAAACTAAAGTTAACGTTTATATTTTGGTTACCTTAAATAAAGGCTAATAAAAACAATAGAACTTCAGGCACTTTCACAAAATTTAAAGTGGTTTTATGAACAGCAGCAAAAAACATTTCTCCATCACTTCATGATTATAAATTATGACATTTGATACGCAAAATTAAGTAATTCAAGTGTTTTCATGAATTTTCTCTTACAAAGTGTAAAAAAGTTTAGTACAAATGTACTTTTGCGGCTAAAACAATCATTTTGTTACGATTCGGAACAAATACGTAAACCCGTAGCTAGTGCTTTCCAAAGACTACGCACCAGTGGCGTGCGGTGACTTTTCAACCAGGGGATGCTGTCCACAACAATTTAATTTTTTTTTAAATAAATTTTATTCTACGATCTTTTTTACAAAATTCGTCTATAGCAACATCATACAATCTTTTTTCATTTTTCATATTTAGCAACAATTTTTTTTTCAAGCGAGAGCAGACAGTCTATCGTCATTTTGGCTGCTTCTGGTGAATGTTTTTATTCTTTTCATTGTCGAAAACGATCGTTCAGCCGATGCGCTCGTGGAAGGTATAGTGCAAATTAATTGTATTAATCTAAATAATTCTGTCAAAACATCTTTTAGCTCATCTTTCACAATTAATTCTTTTATGCAATTTATAGATTTTAAATGAAAGTCGGGAGTCGAGTACAAGTAAACTAATTGACTTTTTAACTTATACATACCCACACAACACCAATACATCCTTAGTACGTCCACTGTACATTGACGCGGGACGTTCGGATATCCCAGATATGGTCATTATACAACCTATAGACCAATAGCGGACGTCCTTTATAGTTCCAACTGTCACAAAAGTGCACGTACATGTAACGTACTGTGCAAGTCATATAAGACGTCAGAAAACATCCCTAGGACGGTAGTGGGACCCGTTATATACTTTGTAGGGATGTTTACTGGATGTACTATTTACTCCCTCCCCCCGCGTTTACCGCATTTACACATGAATTAAAATTCTTCAATTTTCAACACATTTTTTATTATAATACGTAGGCTACATTTTACAAAATAATAATAATAAAATTGTGAGGTTTAAAGGCATGACATTAAAAATATATACATATACAGATATACATTAAAATCAAAGTATTTTCTATAAGTTGGCTGAAGTGATTGTAATAGAAAATCCGGAAAATTCTTTTCATATTCTTTAAATTTTCAATCAAAAATTGCAATTATTATTAACCACAGTTTCATCCATATTATGGGTCGTATTAAATAATAATCAAAATTTTAAGTAGCGAAACAGTGCACTAAAAATAGAGTTAAGCTTATTTAAATAGAAGAAGCTTGATTTAAAGAAAGTAAACAAAAATCAATTTACAACGGAAATGATTATTTTGTAGCGTGCGGTAATATCAATCGAGTGCGGCTGCCCTACCATATAACAGTTGCCCCACACAGCGGAACCATGAGAGTAATCGCTTCCCGTAGCTGTTAAGTAAAGCAACGATGCGGGCAATAGACTAAGGACTGCATCGCAGTGCGCATGCGCCAAGAACGCAAATTTCGAATCCACAATCAGAAACGCATCCCTCAGTCGGGCTCACAATCGCTAGCGCTGTGTATCGAACACATTTAGTCAGCCGCTCGCTGGATGTAGATTATATAACGCAAATTTTCGAGCAGGCAAAACATCGTATATAATAAATAAAATTATCACGTAACAAAAAATAAAATCAAAGCGAAATAAAGCTACACGAAATTCAAATATGATACGGAAAAAAAATATTCTTGACGTGAATTTTAGGGGATGCGCCGCATCCATGGACCGCACGCCGCTGCTACGCACTACATGTTTCCGGTTTACAAATGTTTGTTAAACATCGATGTGTTTTTTGTTGTAATCTGACACCTCGAAATGTACTGTGACAATTTTATATCATGGAATCGCACAGTCTATCGGAAGCGGGTTTTTGTTATCGGGTTAAAAACAGATCACACAGCCACATAGCAATGTTAGTAATTTAATAATCTACTTCAACATGACTTTATACGACCCAAAAAAAATCGAACAAACACAGTTTATACTTAATAATCTTACTGTGGCTTAAAAGTTCAGAAAAGTAGTTTTTACTTCATATCCCAGTAATCAACAATATTTTGAAAGCTCAAATACATTCCTTATTCTAGTATTGTTAAAACAACAGTACAAACAGGTGCAGTATGTAACAATATTTTCTTAGCAAAATAACCACAAAAGACCAAAAAGCACGAAAACAAATTTACAAAAATGTCAGTGGTCCTTAGTTTTATTTTGAACACACACTATGTACTGCAGCTTGAAGACAAACCCGAAAATAAAACCGATATTATACCATACTATGAATATACTGAGCACAATAAATAATGAAAAGATTTTAACCTCTTCAGGGACGAATTAATAAAAGCCGCAAAAAAGGACTTTTAATTTTTAAAAACGTAATTTTTATTGAAAATACATTCAAAACAATGGATTAAAACAGAAATTTTAAAAAACAAAAGCGAAAAATAATGCACGCATTTGTGGCCATTGGGCGGTAAGGGCACGTTATAAATTAAATGACTTCATACATTCAGGGCACAGGTTCATTGCATTTCTCGCATATATAACAAATTAGACAAAAATAACGCTTTGTACCCATATCCTCCATTCTTTTAAATTACTGGTTGCACATACAATATAGAAGATAATCAATATGTAGCACATAACAATATGCGAGGTTTAGAAAAAAATTACTACCAGTGTTCATAAGCGTACACATTTACTAATGTGTTGTCAATGAGCATGAATATTGTAAATAATCTCTAAAATTTACATGGTTTATGTTAATTAAATATATTTTACATATCTTTCAACTTTTTTAAACTGAAATTATAGAGATCTTCGGTTAATAATAAAATAAATTTATTAGTATAGAAAAACTGTCAACAAATTTCAGTACCACGCTATTTATTGTGACCAGTAATATGACAATTCATGTTTGTTTGCCCATATTTCTTTTTTTTTTGTTAGCAAATATTGTAGTGATTGCCTACTTGTAGTAATTTTCATTAAATTTTTTTTTTCCGCGGCTGACTTATAAAAAAACTAAACGTACACATATGTGCCAGTATCCCTAAAGAGGTTAAGTTCATTATAGAATAGTTATTTGAACTAACAAGGGAGAGTCACGATACGTTGTCGCTAGAATCTGATTAAGGCTGTGTTTATTGCATCAAGAACGTCAAAACTAAATGTTTTGCAGCGTTATACGTGCCACTGGCCATTTTCTTCAGAAAAATAAGGGAAAAGCTGAATAATAAAAGTAATTTTTGCGATCGCGTGGGCCATGAAACCGTTAGAGACAAAATGTAAATTTTTCTATTTACCAATGCGCGCATTTTTTGCAAGTAAAATGGTGCGAAGTTTTTGGAAAAATCTTAAACGGTTCCGGAGAAAAACGCGAAAAACGAGGCCTTTGTAAAAACTGTTTTCCCTGTGATTTGAGAAGTTGTGGTACTTCTATATAACAATATCTATGCGACTTGCATAGGCGTTTAACATAGGGAAAACCGTTTTTATAAAAACCCCGTTTTTCGCGTTTTTCTCCGGAACCGTTTATGATTTTTTCAAAAACTTTGCACCATTTTACTTGCAAAGGATGCGCGCATTGGTAAATAGAAAAATTTAGATTTGGTCTCTGACGGTTTCATGGCCAACGCGATTGCAAAAATTACTTTTATTATTCAGCTTTTCAGTTTTTCCCTTATTTTTCCGAAGAAAATGGCCAGTGGCACGTATAACTCTGCAAAACATTTAGTTTTGAAGTTCTTGATGCAATAAACACAGCCTTAATCAAATTCTAGCGACAACGTATCGCGACCTTACCTGGTAAGATTTAAATATTGACAGAAAAATATCAATAATTAAAAACTTTGCAATGTCAGAATACATTCCTTTACATATTTATTTGACAGTAGTGTCATAATGATCACTGACTAGTTAAAATTTTAAAATAATCCACGTGTTTCTTATGCCCGGTCCTTTTGGCTTAACTTCAAACACGAATAAGTCAATTTTTTAAATGAAACTTCCTATAGATTTTTACATTTTCTTATCGATAATTTAATTATCTTTGAAAAAATTATTTTTAATTATGTCTAAAGTTATATTTATCGAGTTATTGCGGTTTTCATGATAATTTACGGACACAAACACAATAAATTAAATTAGTAGGCTTTGCAAATATCTTGAACATTCCTTTTAAATATCTATATACCTAATACCATTACAGAAAAACATGTCTGCTTGCCTGTTTTTTAATTATATCCGACAACTCAAACTTAAATTTATTATTTACATGCATCATTCTGTTAGGGCATAAAACTAATAAATCCAATCGTTTTAAAAGTGTTTAAAAAAATCACAGTTCTAATTATTGATATAACAAAAATATCTATTGTAGCGCCATCTTCTGAGTAGTAGCAAAATTTAAGATAATAAATTGAGCTTACTAGGTGGGAGCTCTTTCTTATTTAACAGCGACCCCTGTGCGATCCTTATCACTTCTGTTTTTATATAGCACTGTAGTACAGCTGTCAGCTGTCATATTCATCCATGATTCATTTGTAGTTCGAGACGACTGTGAAGTGTCAACTAAAAGTTTTAGAGTATTTTGCCTTGTAACATGTTTGTTGTTGCAGTTTTTTAGATTTAGACGTCACCATGTGCTGTGTTTATCGATCTCTATTCGGATTGCAACAAATGTTTTGCAGTTGCGTGACCGTCGTGGTCTCATTTTAATTAAATGTGTTCTAATTGTGTCTTTAAAAACATTTCTCTTTCAAGTGCTCTAAAAATTGTGTAGTATGAAAAATGTTTTTTAAACAAATGTGAAATCAACGATTTACAGAATGGAGTCGATAAGGAAATGGTTTTATAGACCTAAGGTACATGTATAATTTAATATTGTTTGTGTACTGACTAATATACAGTTAGTACATGTGTTTATAGAGCAGGAACATTTACTGTTAACATTGCTTATAATTTATAATATAACCAATTCCATGTACTTGTAAAGTTTGTTCTTCAAACCGATTTAATGCTGATGTAAACGAATTTATTTATGTACTAGCAAATGTAAATAATGATAACAGTTGTTATCCGTTATCTACTTTAAGGGATTTTTGCCAAGGTTGAAAACGTGTTATTGTCCAAAAATAACAAAAGAATGTTTGAGAAATACGTAAACAAACTTAACCTCAATTTGGCGATAATATATGTTTTCGTTCTGGCATCACAATATTAATTAATATTAATAGTTTTCTGCAATGTGCGAAAATACTGAAATTTGCACAGATTTACTTAGCGTGTCAAATAAATCTGACGTTACCTAATTTTAATTCGCCGCGCTTTCTACTTTGATGACGTCATTGTTTCCATTTAATTGATTTAATTACCATCTCATAAGTTACACAAATCGTTGTTGATTAATTGTTTATAAATTCATATACATATTCAAACGGATCATCTGACCGTACTATATTAATTTATTGTCAATGGAGATATTGGAAAAATGTACATGGAGGTCAATACAAGTACAAGTTGTTCCACATTCGAAAATACTTTAAAGGCCATTGTAAAATATTTCATGAAAACTTTATAGATTCGTAAGAATCTCTATAGCATTATATTTTATATAACAGGGCCGTAGCAAGGATTTTTAAAGAATTTGGGGAAAGTTATTTGAACAGTCTAATAATTTATTGTTCTAAATTGCGTTGAACTATATATATATTTTATGTGCAGTTGAGCGAAATGTATAAAAATGATAGGTATGGGTTGCAGTAAGTAACATTGTGCGCAAACACCGATGCATAAACTTAAAATTTAAAAACAAAAAGAATTTAACAATAAGTAAAACATGTTGCAAACGAATTATCATGAATTTTAAATTTATTAAAAATATTGTTAATATTTTTCGAAGGTATTTCCTGACTATCACTATGACACTATGAGTTAAAACTACCTTGTATAAAATTTATGTCGAGTTTAAACACTTGAGTAAAACAAATGTATGAACTAATTTTAAACCAAATGAGGTTTGAAAAATCAGGGTTGCTAACAGATGTTTTTCCATTCATATTTCCTATTAAATTTTTACAAAAAAAAAAAACTTCAGTAACCATTTTTTAATAAGTAACAAAATGCCACCTGTTATAAATAAATAGTTCAAATTATTATGACTCACATTTTAACAAAATTTTTATAACTTCTACTAAAATTGTTCGTTGTATAAAAGATTTTATTCATCGACCAATGACTAATGCAAGGCCGGCCCTGACATGAAGCACAGTTTTTTCACCTATCATTGTACCGAATTTGTACTAATTTGATACCAAACAGTTATTGTAATTTGTGTGTCATTAACATTCAAGGTCGGATTATATTTGACTTTTTTTACTAATAATGTGTTCATAATTAAACTTGCAGTAATTACATTTTGAATATAATTTTAGTAGTATCAGTCTGCTGTATATAACTTGTCATTCTTAATACCTTGCTCTTGACACAAATATGTAAACAAAACTACAGATTTGCAAGTAACTTACATTTTTTTATTTTTTATGTTTTTAACAGAAACACGTTTTTTAAACGATTTATTAGTGAAGGTTGCCAAATAGCAAATTTATTTAATTAAAACTTACTATAATCTGCAGCATGATAATTTAAATACGGTAAAATAGAAACCCCACTTCCGTATAGCTATACTATTTTGTGAAAAATAATGAATAATTTTTAAGCTCGTTTTATTAAAAATTTTCCTGTGTTTGTTATTTAGTTTACTGCACGATTAAATTTATAATTAAATCTTAAATCCCTCATCCAAATCAATAAAAAAAAAAATTCGCAATCACAATACTTCCTTCATACTACGTATGGCGAAAGTAAAAAGTATAGGTACTTACTATGTAATTTAAAACAAAAAGTTAACCATCGCCGGTATGATATATTTCATAGCAAAAAAAAATATTTTAACGTCGTTTGATAGAGAAGTTTTTGCAATTTACAAAAATATAAGGTTTAATAAAGTTTCCTGTTAAAATAACAAAGTTATAGGGGTGCCACAGTCAAACCGAATCGCCCAGTATACAGCTACTCATGTGTGAGTGTGATGTAATATTATTTCCAGACAATCTCTATATGAACCGTTTATTTTGAAAGTGGCGTAAGTCACTTTCTGCTTAAAAAGAGATTAAGCTGTTTACGATTACAAAAATGTATGGTATTTTTATATTTAAACATTTTACTTGCAATTTCTTTCAAAATCACTAGGTATTATTTTCGTCAGTAGAATTTTTTTTTTAAACAGAAACGCAAATTAATTTTTTTCGAAAATGGCGTAATGATGGATTTGCTTTTCGCGCTCCAAATATTAATAAAATAAGTTTTTTATTTAAAAATTTGTTTTTAAAAACAAAGCTAAAATTTTATGAGATATGTGTAAATGGACCAAAAATTACAATATTTGGCCCTTAGAAACAAGTGAAGTTAAATAAATGAACAAATTATTGATCTTCAGTTAAAAAAGTGAAAAAAGAAAAAAAAGTTCTTTAAAATTTTTCAAAATTCAAATACAAAATAATGAAAACTAATATTCAGAAAAGTTACATTATAATAATTTTACTTTAAAAAAAAACAAATTTAGTTTATTTATAATTTTATTAAATACTATACCCATGAGAATAATTCATTTTTTAAAAAAAATGCAGTTTATAATAGTAAAGTAAAGCAGTGGAGCAATCAAAATTCTTTGCTCCGGGCTCCGCTCCCGCTCCGGGCAAAAACCCATTGCTACACTGCTCCGCGCTCCAGCTCCGCGCTCCAGCTCCGCGCTCCGCTCCAAACCCCTGGAAATTTCTCTATAATTAGCATAAATATTTTATGTATGTACATAAAAATGCAAAAAATTAAATATCTCAAAATAACATTAAAGTGATGCCACTTTGAAAATAAACGGCTCATATGTTATTTGTGTTTGCTACACAGTCTTTATTTTATTTCCATCGTTCATATTCATTGTCCGCTTTTTCATAAACCTATTTCTCTCCAGATTTGTTCGCTACCACATTCATCATTATTTTGTAGACGATCACTTTTCAGCTCATCACTAAGTCAAGAGTAAGAAGTATCATATGTTATGTACTTAGTAGTAGTGTATTTCTTACTTCTTTAAAAACGTTTGTGATCTAAGTCGCACCTATGTTATAATTAAAATATCAATGTTAATGACCTTGTGTTTTCCATACTTTTGATAAGAAATTATTAATATTTAATATTTGACCTTAACACAAATTACCAAAATTTAAATAAATAAATACCTAGAACATCATACGCCAGAAAAATGTATAGAATGAAGTAATGCTTTAATTTATTGTGATATTTGTGCTTGATGATGCAGAACATATTTTCCTTATGATGTTTTTTGTTTCTATTTTGTCTAGTTGCTGGATGGTTGTGACATTGCGTATGTAATTTGAATATATCTCTGTATACAGGGTGTTTCTTAAGTATTGCAAAGGCGATTTCTTATCAAAAATTAAGGGGGGTCTTTCATATACAATTTTTTCCTTAGACGTCTCCTTTCGGAGTTACAACCCTCTAAAGGGGAGCGGAAAATTAAGTAATTATTTTATTTCTCAAATTTGGATAAATGTAGGAGAATGATATTTGGTAGATGTTTTATTCTTATTGAAAGGTTTCCCATAGTAATATTTTTAATCGTCTACCTCCTTCACAGGGGGCTGAAAAGTGCGACCCCTGTTGGTTTTTTTATCAGAACTTTTTGGAAGCTTAAAAATTTTAATTTAAAAATTTTGTTTTTGAAAGCTTGATTTATTTAGAAACTTTTTTATTCTATAGTTTTTCTCGTAAAACCTACCGTTTTTGAGTAAAAAATAAAATAAGTAAACATGAACCATCTAATATTCCAACATAAAACGATTCATTTTGGTGGTTGCCATGGTTGTTTATGTTCATATTGGGTAGAATTTTAATAAAGCCTTTTTTTCAATAATTGCTAATCTTTTTTTAAAAATTACTTTTGATCATGCAAGGCATAGTCTTAAGTAAGTGTTAAAAGCAACGAAGTTGATTGAGTAGTAATCTGAAAAAAATTATCACACCCTTTTTAGTTCGTTATCTCTTTACAGAAAGGATATATAATAAAACGAAAACCAAGTTGTTCTTGAATATTTTCTGAATTTTTAGGTCTGTGTTAATTTTTTCTAAAAAAAAATAATCGTATACAACATAAAATTTACGCACTTTTTGAAATAACAATGTAATACTTGGCCCTTCACCGATGGAATTTATTTATCAAGTGGCGCATAAAGAAAACAAAACACCTTTAGTGCGAAAACAAACAAAGGAAAAGTAAATAAAAGTAATAAAAATGTCAATTGTACATCTTGGCAATAACAGTCTGTTTACGACGTGTTTAGTTAAAAACAAATTGTGGAATATAGCTATTTCATATTGAATATCTCTTATTTTAATTTTTTTTAAACAAATGAATCATGCTGAGTAAATTTGGCAGCTCAAATAAGTTGTTTATTTATATCAAAAATCAATTGCTCAGAACATCGTTCATGGTTTGCATATTTTTTTGCTTTCATTATGTATACAGGGTTCTCGTTTTTCGCGGACCACTATGGGGATCTCGTAAACGGTAAGAGTTACGACTTGGGATAAATTGGGGCAAAGTTGGATATTCAGGTGCTTAATAATTTGATGCAAACAGAACTTATCTAGCTCTTTTAGTTTTTGAGATATAGGGGAAAAAGTAAAAAGTGCATATTTGTTTTTTGCCCGTAACTTTTTCATTTGATGTCGAATTTCATTTTTGTAAAAACATTTTCATGGCCACTTTCTGCAAGGAATCAAATTCCCCAATTATATTTTCGGTGCGAAGTTTCGTTTTTTTTAAACCATCATCAGGTCAAATTTTTCTTATGGACGTTATATCTGATTTTAACGCCAATTTGTAGAGCATTTTATTTTGAATTCGACAATGTATAACAGTTGGTACTTTTTTGAAACAATTGTTGTTAAAAATGGCAAAAACAAATATTTTATTTAAAACAAATCCTAATCGTCATGGTAAATAATTGTCTTTGTCCCTTTTTACTTGGAAGCAGGTGAGTAAACCGCATGAAATTACTATTAAAGGGATTTAATTAAAAACATCGGTAAGTATTAATAAATATGTTACGAATGCATTAACATTGTTCACTTATTAGCAAATATTTTTAGAATATTTTCTTCGGTTTAGTAATAAATGTCTCTAAAATGTGTATTTAATCCCTTATTTGACATACAATTATTTGTAACAAAATTTTCGTACTCAAATAATATAAGTGTCCATAGTTTACAAAAAACGTCTAAAAATCTGTTTACGCTTTTGCTTATTAGAAGTCATTAACGCAGATAAAAGGCATAACTCGTTATTTTTTGTTAAGATTGTTTTATACTATACTATTTTTTCGTTTAAGAAAATCGTATACGATTTTTGATACAAAAATTTCGTTCAAGAATTTAGCATGGAAAATATGGACCTTTTACATTGTATTATATTTTGGTACGAAAACCCCAATATATTTTGGTTACTTTTTAGTAACTTTTATCATATTTTGTTGGCACCTTGAGCAGCCATGTCAAATGTTCAATTTGATCACAACAGAAAGCGAATCATTTTCAAATTTAACGTATATTTAACGCTTGTCCCATTCTACATATTTATTCCTACAAAATAAATTGTGAGGGATTAACGGTAATAAGTAACGTCGTTTGATTGTTTCAGTTAACCTAACCCACAAATGACATTCGGTCAGAACACGGTCAGATACAGTAACAGTAGAATACGCATGCGCGCATGCTGAAATTGGACGCATATAGGGACAGTAATAATTTCGTACGAATTTTTCGTTCAAGATTTTTAATTTCTGATTGACACCGTACTAGAAAATCGTATACGATTTTCTTAGACGAAAAAATTGTGTAGTATAAAACAGACTTTACAAATAATTGTACCTATGCCAGATAAGGATTAAATAAAAATTTTAGAGAAATGTATTACGTAACCGAAGAAAATATTCTAAAAATATTTGTTAATACGTGAACAATGTTAATGCATTCGTAACATATTTATTAATACCGATTTTTTTAATCAAATCCCTTTAATAGTAATTTCATGCGGTTTACTCACCTGCTTCCAAGGAAAAAGGGACAAAGACAATTATTTACCATGCCGATTAGGATTTGTTTTAAATAGAATATTTGTTTTTGCCATTTTTAACAACAATTGTTTCAAAAAAGTACCAACTGTTATACATTGTCGAATTCAGAATAAAATGCTCTACAAATTGGCGTTAAAATCAGATATAGCGTCCATAAGAAAAAATTGACCTGATGATGGTTTTAAAAAAACGAAACGTCGCACCGAAAATATAATTGGGGAATTTGAATCCTTGCAAAAAGTGGCCATGAAAATGTTTTTACAAAAATGAAATTTGACATCAAATGAAAAAGTTACGGGCAAAAAACAAAAATCCACTTTTTTACTTTTTTCCCTATATCTCAAAAACTAAAAAAGCTAGATAAGTTCTGTTTGCATCAAATTATTAAGCACCTGAATATACAACTTTCCCCCAGTTTAACCGAAGTCGTAACTCTTACCGTTTACGAGATCCCCATAGTTGCCCGCGAAAAACGAGAACCCTGTATACAAAATAAATTACGGTGAACACCAGCTACGCTACACATTGGTCATGAAAATCTTAGTTTTGTTATTATAATAAAATCCATTATTTGTATTCGGACCATTTTTGAAAACTATGACGAGGAGTTAAACAAGATTAAATAAATGGAGCCTATCAAAAAGTTACTCCAATATGTTCAGTTGTTTTTAGAACACAGCACTAGATTCTAAAGCCTAGTCCAGATTGTAAACAAATGTTTCGGAACAATATTGAACACTGCCTGAACAGTTGCGAAACATTGTTTCGGAACAATCTGTATACGTTGTTCCGCGTCCAGACTTAAGTCAGTGTTTCGGTGTTTCTCAACTGATTATCATGTCCAGTGAGGCTATTGCAGGAATTTGTGCTGCCAATTTATTTATTTTAACTTAACGGCCGAAGAAATAAAGAAAAGAAAAGAAGAAGGTGGTGGATACGGAAAGCACTAATGGAAGGCACCAGTTATGGCAATGAGCTTTTGACAGACCCACAAACAAAACTCTGTTTGACTGAACCGTGTTTGACAAAAAACTTGTTCAATGTTTCCCATATAAACGGGAAACAAGGAACAAGGCTTTTTTTGTTTCGCAACATTAGTGAAACAGTTCCGAAACAAGCTAGAAACAAATTAGAGCTGTTCCGAAACATCGGGAACATTGTTCATGAACACTGTTCCGAAACATTTGTTTACAATCTGGACTAGACGTAAGGAACAACGAAATTAAGTAATTTTTTGAAATATTAAGGTGAATTTGTAAATATTGCTTCGCAGTTTTAAATGTCGACATTGATTTGTTTATTTATTGATACATACCGCGATTACAAACTGGCATTTTTTTAGTTAGCTTTAAATGATTTAAAAGCTTGTTTCTTCTCCGGTAATATAAAACATTGCTTATTTATTTTGATATTTGGTCACAAAAATTAATGCTAAAAATTATGCAAAAAGTTAGTACCATTAAAAACAACAGTAAGCGTCGTAACGTAAAGCAAATTATAGTCACTTCGGTGTAAAAAAAAATACAATAAAACAGGGACAGAGCTGTAAGAAATTTTGCAAAAAAAATTATAGTTCCCATAATAAAGAACAATTCGCATTACCCATGACGTAATTAAATTTCCATAGGAATGTTTTTAATGTCAAAATATGGAGAATTTACCGATGAAAAAAATTTAATAAGATAGTAATTGACTTAAATGTAAACGGTATAATTCCTGCTTTACAGCTATTTCCAAAACAATAGAAATACATATTTTGCATATTCAGTTATTTTTTTTAACTACACAATAATTATTATTGTGTTGTATAAATATCTTTAAAAAAAACTATAATACCACTAATCTTTACATCAACTTTTATTAAAACTTTCTTTCGGAAAATTTACTTGTAATTTGTAATGTTCATTTATAAATAACTGAAAAGTTGAATGATGCCATGGTTAATACGAACTGTGTTTTATTTATCGGACGGAACCTTTATGCAACATTTAAAATAGTTTTGTATCTGATCTGATTGCATTATCTAAAACTAGAACTTATTCAAATATTTAACGTTTAAGGCCATTTACGTGACAATAATCGAAACATTGCGATAAACTTTTTATTTATTAGTAAATATTTAACGAGTTATTTATTGCTTTAGCAGCACACTGCTAGCCAGCCGTCCGTGGCAACACGCACGATAACAAAGTATAACTCGGTGTTTATATCCTACATTGGTTATTAACGTTAATAATTACGGTTGTTACAAATATTATTCGTGTTTACAGAGATAGGCTGATGATTGCGAATTACAGCATGAAGGCACGTGGCTAACATATTCAACTAAAAATACACATGGAAAATGTTTTCCGAAAAGTATTTTGAAAATTTTACTGGACGATTGAAAACTGCTCCAGACTGAGTGAGGAGGGTAGCGATGAGATACATAGCTAAGCTACCGTAAGCCAAGATTGCGTGCTCTTGCTTATTGCTTAAAACATATTTAAAAATATACCGGGTTATTCAGTTGAAAAGAAAACCCCCATAAACCTTATATTTTTGTAAATCGCAGGAAGTTTTCTATAAATTTTTTTTATCATATTTTTTAACATCTCAGAATATTTTCAACTATACGATATGGATGGATAACAAGCAAATATACGAGCAGTTATTAAAGAATCGTGTAAACCAGTGATGTCCAACCTTTTTGATTCTTGGGGCCACTTCAAAACTTTAACGGACTTAATCGCAGTCATCCCCCCTCCCCCTTAATGGCAAAAAACAAAACTCAAAAAGTAGGCATTTCTACCAAGAAAAATTTTAATAAATACATTTTCAATATATTTGTAAGTCATACTGCATATTTTCTAATTGTGTTTTAAAATCTGGTTCATAAGGAGATGTTGCTTATTTCAAGCAAACAATACAGTTCATCTGTAAGACCGTATCTATGTTTAGTTTTGATGATATTAAGCTGCGAAAATGCCATTTCGCAGAGGTATAAAGAAACGAAAAATGAGTTTACCTTTTTCGCACATTTGATAAGATTCTGATATATGACGGGGTCTGTTGCTTGCTAAAACCAATCATTTTCAATAGCTTTTACTTGGATGTCATTTCATAAAACCATAATTTTATTTTCTCGATTGTCGACGAACGTAAATTTTTGCATAAGTGTAGCAAAATTCTATGTCAAAATGCCAAAAATAATAATAGTAATTTGATTTCCTTAAGATTAGATCCTGAAAACATCTATCAAATATATCTTTAAGCGATTGAAGGTCATCAATGTGCCTAAGTGGCTGATAATTTTGATCATTGTCTTGTGTCATGTTTTTTATTGATTGGAAATGTTCGTATTTAAAGGTTTTTAAATGAGAAGTGCAACTTCTGCTGGCGAGCGCCTTAACATAGCCTCGAGGGTTACCAGGGTCCCTCGAGCGACCGGTTGGACATCACTGGTGTAGGCAACATCCCAGCGAATAGTGCCTCTAATGTGACATCTTGTTCAATTAAACAGACTTATTGTAACTACTGGTATCAAAATTTAAATTTAAGGCAAAAGTTATAGTTTATTACATGAATCTAGTTATTTAGTCTAGAGGTTTTTAAACCGCTGTAACCCACTTTTGTCATTTGGTTTATTATTAAGCCTGCGCACTAGATGGCTTGGATGCACTTTAAGTAAAACATTAAATTAAAATGATTTTCTTACGAGAAAATATATCAGATCCACGATACTCAACTGTTCTTTAAATTGCATGGTATACCTTTAATATCTATTCTGATAAACAAATGAATGCTTAATTCGATCGTGCATTAAAAACAGAAACATACATTGGAACATTTTTGGGAAAAATTGTATTCAAAGTGATTTATTATTTTTCACATAATCCTAGAAATCTTTATATTTCACGATACAAAACACAATCAAATCTTGACACTTGCAATGTACACTTAATAGTAACTAAAATGTACTGAAAAGAATTTTTAGTGAAAATTAGAACAAAAAAATATACTGTAATATGTATCTTTAAAACAATTTTAACCTTTAACATGTCCACCATCTGCCTCCAAACACAGTTACTTATCCTCAATATGGAACGCCATGAATACACACTCGCAAAAGTAATTCGGAAAAAGGTCCATTTTTAATGTATTGCGCGCAAAATATTGAATTTGTGTCGAAAAATAATAAAACACAATTACACAATTTAAAAACTGTCAGTTGTTAACGATCGTGTTTTGTCTTGTCAAATGCAACGATGAAGATTTAATAATTTTAAAACTCTTTTTTCTTAAAAATATTCCTGTGCAGTGTATGTTGATTTTTTATTTCATAGTCAGATTTAAAATTAAAAAAAGCATAGTATGTACATAATTTTAAAAAAAGTTGACTTTCGCCGCGCCGGTCTGATCGATTTAATCGTAGAATAAACATGTTAACGTCCTTTTACAGAGAATTTTCTGCGATCTACAAAAATCTAAGGTTTATATGGTTTTTCTCTAAAAACAACAAAGTTATAGGGATGGGACAGTCAAACTGAATTACCTGATGTAGTAATAATTTCAATTAATTTAATTTAATTTATTTAACGTGTAAGTAGGTATATTATATTTTTAGGAATTGCAAATAATAAAAAACTTTGGATTTTTTTTTTAATTAAAAGATAATTATAATGCTAGACACGATATTTAAATAAATAATTTTTCCTCTTCCACTGTTTCATTTTATTTCGATAAATAGATCATTTACTTAAAAAAAAGGTTAGAACAAGAATAAACTTATTTACTAGTAGTATTATATTGCCTAGCAAATTTATATACTAACTAAAACCCTTTAGTAAAAGCATAATAATCGATTTAAACTCTTTGCGAATTGATATTTTAACGCCAGTCGTATTTTTTGTAGATATTTCAAATATTCATTATTTTTCCTAAATTAAATTAATTTGCAATCGAAGGTATTAGCTGTAATATTACCAAAATTTAATCCACTTACTCACGACAGCATGATTCCAGTTGCGAAGCGATTTATTGTCGTTTCCTTTTGCAAGTTGTAAAAGATTCAAATGAACGTTGCACATTTCCATGAAATCATATCCGTTTCCGGTTTGCGCTAATTACACCCAATGCATAAAAATAATTGAAATTATTGCTGACGCCGTAGATTGAATATAATTAGCGGCGTTAAAACTTTGGCGATAAAAATAAATATAAAAATTATTTTAAATTATATGACGACATCATAGATCATAAGAATTTCCCGATAACCTTTAAAAGTAACCTTTGATAAAGAATGCAAACAGTACAAGTCAAATATAATAATAAATAAAGTTTATATATTGCCGTAACTTTCCCAAAAGTCATGTTTGTTAAACAAATTTCTAAATAATATTGTTATCGCGTTCGGGCGAAGTTGACAACTAATAATTAAAATCTGAACTCGTTAGGATAATTAAAAACTAAATTTCTGAAATTAAATTCAAATACGGTAATTAAAACCGTCAGTCATTTGAGAGTATCATGTATTACAGTAATTAAAATATTATTTCCTGAAGTTTCCATTATAATTCATTAATAAATACCATGTACTTCAATAGAGTGTTACTGAAAATACTAATAATTTAACATTATGATTTAACTGTAATACTGATAGCTAAATGTGCGAAACTAGTGTTTCATTGATCTTGACGACCCATGCAACCATGGTTTTCGACGAATTGTATCACGCCTATTTGAAATGTTTCATGTATTTCACGTTTTCATCAAAAATATTTCATTTTGCTAAATAGGGTGTCCCAAGAATCATTAAAACCTCAGTTTTTCGTATTTTTAGAAATAAGCCAGCGAACTTTATCTGAAAGTATGTATTAAAATACAGGGTGGATAAAATTCATGATTTTTTTTTAATTAAAAAAAAACGATTTATTTGATTAAAATCATATTTTTTTTATTTAAATTTTTTTAAATTCCTTAGCCAACCCTTGACACAAACTTTTTGAGAATTAAAACATTTGACGTATTTAATAAAAGTACGATGGCATTAAAATTACATAAACATATGAAGGGTACACTGCAAAAAATAGGTAGCTCCAATTTTCAAAATTAAATCTCCAATGATTTGTTAACCGGTACATAATTTTTTTAATAACTCTAAAATTAAGTTTAAATTTTACGTTACTTCTCATTTTTTTATCTACAAAATATTAGTTTTAAACACCACCAATACAATAAATCATATCAAGCAGAATAATATTTTTATAAATTACTAGCGTAGTGACCCGGCTTCGCTCGGTGAATTTTTTTATCAATCACAGACTACTCGCGCTTCGCGCTCGCGCCCGGTGGCCGTTTTTCACCTTTTGAGAATTTTGGATCTTTTGGGAATTTTTGTATCTATTGAGAATTTTGAAACTTTTGTGATATTTGGATCTTTTGGGAATTTTGGTTCTTTTGAGAATTTTTGGAACTTTTGGGAATTCTTATATAGCCCATCTTCTTCCCATGGTCCTATAGATTGTCTGTGCCAAATTTGGTCAGGATCGGATGAATGGTATAGGAATGCATAAAGGACATACATACATACATTCATTTTTATATATAAGAATAATATTTGTATAGCAACATCACTTATTTTGTTGTTATTATGAATTATCAATTAAATATTGTCTTTACAATAATAATGCGAAATGTTTTATAAACAATTCTAATTAAAGGCCAGGACAGGTTATCTAAACCTTTATTATTAAATTTAAAACTGGCCTTTAAAATCCGATGACCACATTTTATTAATAAATTTTAATTTAGTCCTTCTGCATTTAATAACGCAAAAACTGCTATTCAAATATTAACCGTAGTGCTAAACAGGGCTGTGCAGTTGGAGTCGGAAAAAATGCACATACTCCGACTCCGAGTACAATATAAAATTGCGAGATGGTCCTTTGCCGCAAAATTTAAACTCAAATTTTAAATCATTTCTTTATATATACATATATATTTATCTTTTTATATTACACACACCATAAAATGTCCTAGTATTTAATTTTGTCAGAGTCGGAGTGGATTTTTTTTACCGACTTCCAAGCCCTGGTGCTGATTACAAATAATATTTTGAGTCCAAACTATGCAGATAGATTTTAACAAAATAGTGAGCTACCAAATCTTTAAATTGTTATTCTATTTTGCTTTGTTTATTTTACCACTAACGCGTCATAAAATTATCAGCAACCGTGAAATAGTTCATTACACTTGCTGATTTGAATCCTGAACGTAACAGAACATTCTTAAGAGAAAACATTATATTCCGTGTTTTTATTTTACTTTGACAGTATGGTTGTATGCTTAAATATTATAATTATTAGTCAAATTAAATTTATACATATACAAATGCATAAAACTTTCATTGCGTTTTTATTAGGCAGTGATTTAAATACAGGGTGACCCAGCCAAGACGAATTATTCGATAGCTCTGTTATTAGTAATAATATTAAAAAAAGTTTAATGTAAAAGTTGTTTGTAATCATTTACTGCATAATCTAAAATTTCAACTATACACAGTCTTTTGTTTTTGCGCTCTGATACCAAACATTGTTTTTTTATGCGGAACACCCTGTATATTTTGTAATTTTTGGAAGTAAAATTAAATTCTCTTTCAAAAATATTATGAGTTGTTTATGTCTAAAATGAACCGTTTTTGAGTTATTAACGTTTTTTTGAAAATTTTGACAGATGCAGACCTTAATAAAAATATTTATATTTATTAACATAAGAACACCAGAGCAATTTACTCTGGTCATTTATTAGACAATAGTGTCATAGTGATTGTTGACTAGTTACATTTTTAAAATAATATACAGGGTGTTCATTATACTCGGTCCATTTCACTAAACTTTAAACGCATATAAATCTTTTTTTTTTAATGGAACACCCTATATATATTTACATTTTCTTGTAGAAAATTCAATTATCTTTCAAAATTGTTAAGCATGTTTTATGACTAAATATAATATTTTTGAAGTTATTTCGTTTCGTATGATTATTTGCGAGTATTTTGCCCAAAATATCGGTAGTAGCCTTTAAAAATCCAAAAGAATTTGTATGAACTGTCTACCAGAACAGTTAATCGGCATAATTTCTACTATTATGCCACTAAAAATCCATATTTTTTAAGAGCTGTAGATACACAGCATAAATGGCAGCAAATAACACCAGAATGCTGTGTATCTACAGTTCTTAAAAAATATAGATTTTTAGTGGCATAATAGTTTAAATTGTGCCGATTAATTGTTCTGGTAGACAGTTCATACAAATTGTTTTGAATTTCCAAAGGCTACTACCGATATTTTAGGTAAAATACTTGCAAATAATCATAAGAAACGAAATAACTTCAAAAATATTATATTTAGACATAAAACATGCTTAACAACTTTGAAAGATAATTAAATTTTCTACAAGAAAATGTAAAAATATATAGGGTGTTCCATTAAAAAAAAAAGATTTATATGCGTTTAAAGTTTAGCGAAATGTACCGAGTATAACGAACACCCTGTATATTATTTTAAAAATGTAACTAGTCAACAATCACTATGACACTATTGTCTAATAAATTACCAGAGTAAATTGCTCTTTTGTTCTTATGTTAATAAATATAAATATTTTTATAAAGGTCTGTCAAAATTTTCAAAAAAACTTTAATAACTCAAAAACGGTTCATTTTAGACATAAACAACTCATAATATTTTTGAAAGAGAATTTAATTTTACTTCCAAAAATTACAAAATATACAGGGTATTCCGTATAAAAAAACTGTTTGGTATCAGAGCGCAAAAACACACCACTGTGTATAGTTGAAAATAATTTTAGGTTATGTAGTGAACAGGGTGGATAAAAATCATGATTTTTAAAAAAAAATCGATTTATTTGATTTAAATCAGATTTTTTTGATTTAAATCAGATTTTTTTAAATTTAAATCAAATGTACCATATTATCGAATTTAGTGACATATTCACATGCTATTTCTGTTTTGTGCTAATATATTTAATAACCAATATATTTAATTCATTGGTGAATTTTTTTCAAAATGAAAAATTAAATATAATGATTAAGAATTTTGAAAAAATCAGTGCTAAATGGTGATGTTTAATTAATTATATACAGGGTGAGTCATTAGTGCGGGATCGGTCGATTGTGGTATATAAGTAAGTGTATAAGTTGAATCAAATGCTATTTTATACAGTTTTTTCTAAACAACACAATAAAAATATTTTCAAATAGACAGGGTGAGTCACCTTTCTGGAACTAATAGCAACTTTTATATTTCTAATACAACACCCAATTTTTTATTTAATATTTTTGACCGCCTTAATTTTAGCTTGGCATCAATATAGAATACTACAGGTTTTTATACGGTGTTGTAAAAAAAAAATTAATTTTCTAAATTAATCAACGTTTTAAGTCTTTATTTAAAAAATTCTCCTGAAGTTATTTTGAAGTACAGAGTTTTAATTTGGTATGAACATGCAGAAAAAATTTCTCTGTTCGCTCGATATGAAAAAATTTGAATCACACATACAGGAGTGTTTATAAATAGGTGGCAACTTCCATGATTTTCAAAAACTCGTAACTCGATTTTTTCAGATGCGAACCCCTGTATTTTTGTATGTCATCGAATTCGTCTTTAAAAGAGCTTCATATTTTGTTTGTTAAGTAGGTATGTCCTATACCCAAAACTCATACTTTTCGAGATATTCGACATTTTTTTTCAAATCGGTATTGAAGCAATAGAGTGCCGTGGAAATTGAAAAAACTGACTGTTCACTTCGCTAACGTCAAAAACTTGTCATTTATTTTTTGAATTATTGCATTATTTGCATTTCCACAATGGATATTATTTACAAGAGCGAATTGATATGTTTTATTCACCATTTCGTGTATTTAATTACTAATAGTAATACAATTTTGTTTTATTATAAATATTATATTGTATCTACTCATATAATCTGTGATTTAAATTGATAATTTTTTTTAAAAAATCACTTGATTTAAATCATGATTTAAATCGTGATTTAAATCAATTGATTTAAATCTGCTCAACCCTGGTAGTAAATGATTACAAACAACTTTAATATTTAACGTTTTTTAATATTATTACTAATAACAGAGCTATCGAATAATTCGTCTTGGCTGGGACACCCTGTATATTGGTAATTATATATCTAGTAACTTGGCGTTTATTGCAATATTTGTTTTCCTCTTATTAAAAAAAAAAAAACTATAATTTTATATTTCACAGGGTCCCGTCGTCTAAAAATACTATTCATTTATTAGTTGGTTTTGTTACATACTTTATGTGGGAATTACTGTTTATGTAGTAATTTATCGAAGCCCAAGTAAAGACATTCTGGTTTAAACATCAAAATTAGCTTGTTTTTCAATTAACTACGTTAAATTTTTCTAATGTGATATCTCAAAATGTGTCTATCAATGATTTTTGTTAAACCTAGATCATTTCGACAACTTTTAACATTTCACATAGGTAATTAATATTCAAATATTTTATAGTAACTAACCGTAATTATGCTAGAAAGTTGTATTCATGTCCATGACACTGCATTTAGTTGTTTATGTTTTAAATAATTGCTTAATACACCATTTTTTCTTATAATGTTTACTTCGAAAATGCGTCAATATTTGCAATAAATTTTATGAGCAATTTTCTTAATCGACAGAAAAAAACAGAAGAAATAAAACAAGTACTAATTTGCTATAGATAAAACACAAAGACAATCTACAGAATGTCTGTGAAAGACCTTAGTTATGTAATAAGTTTTTGTGCCGTATTGTAGGCTGAACTATGCGTTTAGTTAACAATGTCATCCGCACGAGCTTCGCACTTTTCATTACTGCTACTTATCTTTTTGAAACTCCTATTATTATTTTTTTATTTGTTCGATATCAGTGGAGGCCATTTTAAGTAAATTTTATTCAAAGTACCTCAAACTCTTGATTTTATTATTTTTTTATCCATCTCGAAGTTTTAACAACATCTTGAAACGTTAAAAGAAATGCCTAAAGATTAAGTAGATAAATTTAGTTCAGGTTGATAACTTACCTAGTCTTTTGTAGACACCTTGTATTATACAGGTGTATGTTGCAAAGTTAAGAACATGAGGACCTCGGAAACCGTTTGAGATAAAAGAATGGTTTACTTATGAATAAAAAAAAGTGCGTTTTTATATATCTAGTAGGAATTTAAACTAAAAGCGTCCATATTGTGCCCAGTTCCTGACATCTTGGAAAAAACGAAAAAAGGCAATTCACTTGTTTTCCTTACAACTTTTTAATTATCTACATTTCTTAATGACTCGTTGGTATCAAAATTAATTCAGCCTACTTAGTTTTTGAGATTCTCGATATTCAATTTTTTTAAATCTTTTGACTGTCATGTTAGATTCGTCAACTGAAAGCATAAAGGTGCAATATAACGGCCATAAAAAAAAATGACTATCGGCTCTCAAAAACAAAACAGACTTGGTTAATTTTGACAACGTCAAGCGATTAATGCCTTTGATTAAGCTACGATTGCTATATTTCAGAGATCTGATTTAGTAATAAAAAAGTTGTAGCTAAAATTTAAAATTGGTGCTTTCCGATTATTTCAAAAAATTTCAGTAACAGCACGATATGGAAACTTTCAGTTTAGATTTTAGTAAGCACATAAAACACACTTCTTTGCCTATATTTAAGCAACCCTTTATCTCTAACTGTTTTCAAGATTCCCACGTTCTACACCTTGAAAAATACACTATACATATAAATATATACTTATACTCCCTATATAATATACAGCGTGTCCCAGATAACATTTCCAGCATGGGGAACTCGCTTATTATAAGAGATACAGGTTTGCTTAAATTACTCAAATTACAAAAATTGAATTACATTTTTTTTATACCTGTGTAAACTTTTCAAAACAATGAAATGACTAAAAAGATTGTAACCTACTTTACTCTTGTGATCCAACAAATTGATTTTTAATCGATCGAAATTTAAATTTTAAGCCAATGTAATCTGGAAACAAAAACTGTTTGAGCCCAACCAACTTATTTTGAATCCTAAAAAGGACGAGAAAGATTGTACATCGTTGTATTTTAAGAATTTTCTGGTTTAACCCCTAAAAACCATAGAAAATGTTAGTTGGTTTTAGAAAATTGCCTTGAATTTTGTAATTAATTTCATCCCTGCTGTAACTATTATAAGAAATGTCAGTAATATTTGTAACTTTTTTTTCTTTCTTGTGGTATAGAAGGACGATACATCATTACTGGCACAGTTTTTCTTCGCCGATGAAGCCCTCAATATGATAGCCAGCGAATTAGATAGTTTTGATGGTCGAAAAGACCCCGAAAGATGTACGACTTTAGTAAATCAATTGCGCCAGTCACAGGATAAAGTATTAACTATTACAAATGCTATCATGGATGTGCTTATTGGAGACGAACGTGCCAACAGAGATTTCCGAGTGAAGTTCCCCGAGGATGTTTTACAAGAAAATTTAGCAGGGCAGCTGTGGTTTGGAGCAGAGGTTATAACATTTTGAAATGACATCGTGCTCAATGTTAATATGTTATTATTATTTGTTTACAGTGTTTGGCAGCTGGATCGTCAATTATGAATAGAGAAGCAGAAAGTGCAGCGATGCGTCCACTGGCCAAAGCGTTGACGAAAAGTTTAGAGAATGTACGAAACCTGTTAAGAGAAACTTGTTTACGCAACAATACACCTAACGGGCCGTTAAAGTTAAATAGCAACGAATTAGTTACAGAACTGTTAATAGAAAGCTTAAAAATTTTTGATCGTCTCTTTTCCGAATTTGAATTATGTTACGTTAGCGCTATGGTCCCTGTGAAAACTACACAAGAATACGAACTTCAGGAACTTATTGGTGTTCTGTTTTCGGAAACGCTTCAGAGGGCACTCAAAATGAGATTGCTAACTCAAGAAATGGTTGATGATTGTGATCCTGCCCTAATGTTTACGATTCCACGGTTAGCAATAGTCAGTGGCCTCTTAATTTTTCCAAACGGTCCTCTTTGTATCGACAAAGCGGTTGAAGATATGAGTGAAATGTTTAGGCCTTTTAGAACTTTATTACATAAAATTCGTGAGTTGTTATGGACTTTAAACAAAAAGGAACTTTATATGCTTGAAAAATTGTTGTGCGATAACGAGCAGATAACCGATTTAAAGTCCGTTAGTGATTTTGATGTTAATTGTGATTTGGACGATTTTGTAAACCAATTTTATAGTGATTATCCTTCGTGTAAAGATTATGTGTCTAGTTTTTATACAGTTAGTGATAATAATGGAGAAGTTGATGCTGAACCTGTCGATGAAGCTGTAGAAAGTAAATTTAGCGTTAATAAAGAAAAAGTTCGACTCAGTAGTCCAATACCGAATAACAAAAATCAAACTGAAGATACTTGTTCTGTTTTAGAAAATCGGGTGTCACAAAATTTAGAAGTACCATCTACCTCTGGTTATTTAATTCCTAACACAGTAGAACACGACAGTATCGTAGCGTCGTTAAGTGAAGCACCAGAAAATTCTGATAGAGCGGAATCTCTACCAGATCGCGAATGCCTTGAAGTTATATCAGTTGCAGCAGCTCTTTCAAGCATCTTATCAACAAATCAAAATAACGCAGACTTAATATCAAACACTCAGGTAGAGACAACGCTAAAAACCAATAATAGAATTGCAGAGATAAGCAGACGGCAAAAAGATTTAGAATCACCAGACGATTCCGGGATATGCACTGAAAATACGAGTCTGGATCGATCGCCGAGTTTGGATTTATACGACGATAAAACTTGTGGTTGTGTGAAAAATTCCACTGTTTTACAAATTCCTTGCCAATGTTACGTTAAAACAGACCACCAGGAGTCATCTTCAAATAAAGTTAAACATATTTATCAAGGTCAGGTAGATTTCTCGCTCGGAACCAGCGCTGCAAGGGCGAAATCAACTAAGAAACGACCTAAATTTGCCAAAT
Organism: Elmis aenea; assembly: GCA_947652605.1. Taxonomy (NCBI): domain Eukaryota; kingdom Metazoa; phylum Arthropoda; class Insecta; order Coleoptera; family Elmidae; genus Elmis; species Elmis aenea. Next base: position 31,590,834 of record OX393579.1, on the reverse strand, counting down.
CACCACAACGACAAACTATTGACGACGATGATGTAAGTGTGGGAAGTTCTGATACATCGTCTTTTAATAGTAATTGTGCGGATGATGAAGAAATTGCTTTAGCCTTACAAGCTGCGGAAATTGCGAGCAGAAACGAAGTCAGAGCGAAATTCAGGTAATCACCACTTTTTTTTGCTTGCATGATTTTATAAAATGTTAATGATACTTTTAAACAAAGGTTATACGTGTTAGAAGTTATAGGTTCTTGTGTGAAAGTTACAAAATGTAGTTTCTTTCAAATTTTTGCCTAATTAATACCTAATAATTGTTAAACGATATTTATTGTTTATTTGGCCATTAACTTTTTTTGAAACAGTATTAAAACTACGACTGTGGTGGTTGCGTTTCATATAAAACATTTTGTTGGTCAATTTCCAGCTTAAAACGTTTATAGCTGAAAATATTAAACACCAGGGCCGAACAGAAGTCGTCTGGTGGTCCTGAAAATAGCCCGAGAACTGATTATGCTGCTCATGCTTTTGTTTTTTTTTAGTAGTACATTATTTTTTAATGTTTTTGACATCCTTTCAAAAATAGGTGAACTTCAAATTTTATTTTACCTGGGGAATACCAATACCGATCTAAGATCGGTATAAATTACCGGAATCCGGCGATTCGAAAGGTGCCTCGGTATTTCTCGGTAGTGTCGCAATTGTTTCAATTGTTTTTGACATTGCCAAATAGGTGAATTTCATTTTTTTTTCGCCGGGAGCCGAGTTCATTCTATACGACTCATAATATCAAATCATGTCACGCGAACTTTGAGGTTGCGAACGCTTGCATCTTGCATCCAACTAATGAAAATTGTTTCACTTTAAGTGGACTATGGATACTTTAATAAATGTCTCTTCCTTTCGCATTAGAACTGTTTTAATTTAAACGTTGCTTGTTTTAAAATGCGTACGAAAATGGAATGAAAATATTTGAAGGTCAAGAACGTGCGAACATCAAAGAACCGTCAAAGAATGACGATATTGTATTGTTTTTATGTGGTTGTACATTTTGCGTTGTTAAGAACGCACCGTAGATATAGATGAGTCTTCGCTTTTGACAATATTAAAGCTTTAAAATGCATCAAATCTAAAGAATTTATTGAGTGATTCTTTGGCTTTAAACTATCTTTACAAACCAACTAGCCGAAGCTATCGGAACAATCTAAGCCGGTACGAATTTCCGGAGCTCAGCGATTTAAAAAAAAAAGGCTTTGAGCCCGACTCTACTTATGCTCCTTATGGTTTTGCCTTCTTTTGTTTTTAACCGCTCCACACTTGCTGGTGATCCCGAATTTGCTTTCGCAAGGACCTTCTCATCCGCGCTCTGTCAATGCTTGGGCCCCTAGAACATTCCTAACGATAAATACATCACTGTCGCGCACGGGCGATTTTTTTCAGGCAATTTTTAATCGCCCGAAATGAAACGCACTAAAGTAAATCAGCGTGAGCGTACCGACGATTTTAAAATCACAGCGATTTAAAAATTGCGTCCAGATCTACTTTGCGAGCGATGCAATTTATCGCCCAGGAAAATAGAATACGCCTGCTTATTAGTACTTACTAGGGTTTCTTTCCCGGGATCCCGGTCCATTTTAAGCTATTTTATATTTCCCGGGAAATGCTTTTTGTCCCGGGAATTCCCGGGATTTTAAAAAAGTGTTATTTTCGTTTATTTTGTGCTAAGATCTTTGTAATACTATCATAACTTATCAGAATTTTATACTTAAAATATCTTTACTAACAGTAAATTATGGAAAAACTTTATTTTTATTTCAAAATAATTTTTCTCTTTTAGTATGGCGCAAAGAAGCCCGGTCTACATGACAAAGTTAATATCTTCAAAATACTTTTACAGTTTTATTTTTGTGTACCCTGATAATTCAAAGCAAAATAGCTTATAAATGAAATTTTATTGATGAGAACGATGTTTCTTTGGTGCTAGATGCTCTTAAGACAATTTCACCTACGTCAATAGAGACTGAGAGAGCATTTTATGCAGCAGGACTTTTTGTTAATAAATTAAGAAAAAGACTAATTGACTGAAGCACAGATCACCTTTGTTTTCTTAAATCACATTACAAAAATTCATTGTAAAAATTATATTATTGTATTCATAAATATGAAATTGCAATATAAAGGGTATAATTCCCAAATGTATGATTCTCTCACCAATATTATTGAATTATTTATAATAATCATGGAGCAAAATGTATTACATATATGACTTGGAGTTGTTTTTAAGTAATAAACCGTTCCCTTAATTTTTTGGGTTATTTATTTAAAAATATATTGACATAATTTATTACATCCCGGGATCCCGGGAAATCCCGGGACAAAGGCCGATTTCTTCCCGGAATCCCGGGACAAGCAAAATGGTCAAATATGAGAAACCCTAGTACTTACCTAAATGCATGTGAGCGCACAGATTAGTAGTCGCTTGCATAAGGTTCTACACACAGTATGTTTTTCCACATTGTATATTGTTTATGGCAGTGTTTAGACGGTTTGGTATTTTCACCATATACCAAGAGCACGTGTTGTTTTAAACTCCGAATGTTACAAAGTTATTTAATTATCAAATCTTTCAGTTTTAAATTCTAACTCATTAAATTTAGGAGAGGGTCCCAAAATTTAAAAAATCGTTTATATTTGAATGAGGTTCAAAATTACCGTTCACCTCAATGAATTATAATTTCTAAATTGTAGGTAGTTTTAAACCCTATGGTAACTCGAATTTACCACATCCGTTTTATTTGCAAACTCCTTTCAAACATCTGTTTTTAGTTACAAATCCCTTTTTATCTTGACCAATCAAAGTGATAACATTTGTCTAGTTATTTTTTAATTGAGACGTACAAAAGTTTTAAACAGTCTTAAGAGAAGTTCCAAACCAAAACATACTGACGATTTTTCGCTCGTGCGCGAAGGCAATTATTGTCAGGGAATTTTTCATCGTGCAATTTTTTAGTTTTGTGGTAAAAATATCGCCCGTGTGCTACTGGCCCAAACTTATTGTGTGTGCCAACATTATAGGAAAACATAAGCTTTGGGCTTACAATTATAATTAGGGCAACACACTTTACTTATTAATATATCTAATAATTACATAAACTCAGTGTTAACATTTTTTTTAATGTGGATGCTTCCTAATAGGAGTAACATTGTCGGTTATTTTAACTATAAATAGTACCACCATTCAATAAAATTTTGACCATACAAAAATAAAACCGTTTGTTATCTTTCATTAATAATCGAACATCTTCGCGGTTTACTTGTCAGAGTGATTCATTTTAACGTCAGGTGTTCAGTGTAATCACACAAAAACCACATGTCATTGTTAAGATAGGAATAAATATTTGAAACGATCTTAGTTTACGTCTACCTACGACAATGGTTGAAGTTGGATAAACAAAAAAAATTGTTTACACTGTGCGTCATTCGCTACTTTTGCTAAAACTTCGATTAAGGTCAATACTCGGTCAGCTCAACAGTTCAAGATTAATTTGTTGCTATTTTTTAAGTCGTTTTTTAATATTTAAATAGTTTTAAATTATTTGGGAGTTATTAAAAATTGTCGGTTTATTTTGCTATAATTATACTAAGTGTCTCTAAACTTCGGTACTTCTCGAAAAAAACAATAACTATATTAAATTTAAACTAATACCGAACCTCACAAATAACTTTATTATGATAAGAGCCACTTTAACAAAATGCAAATAAGGAGTATGATCCCAATAGTATTAATGGAGTTTTTTTTATTAGAAGTATGTGCCTTTTATCTTCGTGACGATACTTTAACTAGTATCTTCGTGGGGCCTCTTCTGGTCAAAGCCCCGCGAGGCAAAATAAGGCTAGGTGCTGACATGCAGTTAATCAGTTCTGCAACAGTGTGATCCGTAGATAACTAAACCGCGCTCTTAAACGCAAGCTAAATCAAGAGTTACATAGATGCAAGCACACGAGCAACGAAATTGTTTGGTTCCAACTTGGATTTCTACGAGTTAGCTGCGGTTTGTGCTCCTGAGATGTTAAGGAGGACGAAAATTCAAACCTATACGACGCAAAACAGTTGTACGAAGTCGCGCAATCGTTCAGTTTGTGTCAAGACACAAATTGTTTAGTTGCCAAAATTTACAGTTGTACATAAGTTGCATGTGAGCGCGTTGTCTTAAAAACCAATGGTAATTACTCACGCGACAAAACCGTTGCACAACTGATAATTGCATGTCAGCGACCAGCTGAAAAGTACACGTAACCACCATCCTTAAAGGACTGCTCCAAACCCTAAAAACATCTCCACAAATATAAAAACGAAACATTTTGAATACAATTTAATTTAATCATATTGTGAAATAATGTTGATTGTTATTAAGCGTAGTGCTTGCATGTTTTTAATGTTAAGTTATTAAACATCCAAGTTTTCTACATTTACTTTCGGTATTGATCAATCACAGTAAATAGTATGGAACGAAAATGTGCCAAATTATTTTATTGCTCTCCAATTTTGTCATAAACGGATGATATAATGTACTAAATTAAAAAATGACTAATAGATAATGTAAGAAATCTTTCCGCTGTTAGCTAGAATCACTCGTTACAAGGAAACAAGTGTCTGGGAAATCCCAACAACAATAGTTAATATCAGTCAAATCTACATTGTTTCGCGTAGGTAGGCTGTCTCAATTTTACCAGAATAACGGGAGTTATGAGTGCGTAAAAATCTTGCAGTTACCTTAAAAAATGGCCACGTACATGATCAAATAATCATGTAAACACAATACAAAACGTAAATGATAATAATTGTATTTGTTGGTTATTTGTAAACAACGAAATATAAAAAACGAACGGCAAATCGCTTGATTTTAAGTCTTTGGATTTGTTGAAATGTTCCCATTAATCGTTGCATATGTTTTTATTGCAAGAAATAACGCAAATTCTTTTTAATTTGTTTGAAAACATGTAATTTATAGATTAAGCTGTATTGCAAAATATTTCTATTCAATTGTGATTTCAGTGTGAGATACACCTACTTGCGGTATTTATCGAACAAAGGTTTAAAGGGGTCAGTTCCGATTTATCTTTATTTGTGTCTGAGATTAAATTTTTTCTGTTGATAAAAATAAAAATAAAGACCGCGGAATTTTATGTGCTATTTTTTGCTTTATGTTTATTTTAAACTTAATGTGAGCTTGAATTAGCGGCATTCCTTGAATTTGTCCCGTTTTTCAAACAAAACACGGAAGTAGTAGACGCCAGATGTTTTTCTTATTGATTTTGTTTTGTTTTTACACAGTTTAATAACTGAAGATGTTTTATATAATTAAATAATAAACAATCACTATTCGGCAGTGAGCTGCATTTGTAGTTCGTGATAAGTAAATTGCCTAAACAATTATTTTTAGTCGGCAAGGTCAGTCGCTGAAGATGACACTTTTCTTTGTTATTTTTTGTATTTTATGTGTTTTTGTAATATTTTACTAAATACATTTAAACTAGTCAAAAATAATAGTTTTGATTAATTCAAATCTATCTTATTATTTACACTTTAAAAAACATCACCCTCTTTGGTTAAAAAAGTGATCGTGTCGATACATCATAGCGATGCTGACATTCTGGCTTCAAGAAAAATCAAAAGCATTTATGTAATTTGTAAAACAAAATATTTTAAACGTCGATACCTTCCTTTATCAAGAATAGACAATGGTTAAATTATTGTAACTGTTGAAGGATAATCGTTGGGTTGGCTTAATTGGGTATTATTTCTGATAGTTTAATTACAGAATGAATGATGAAAAGGTCATGTCATATTATCCTGTCAAAATAATTATTGGGACCATACTGACAAAATAATGTTTAAAGGCATTTGTGGTATATATGCAGGACGCAATGATTTAATTTTGTATTAAACAAAATGAATAGTATGTTCACTAGCCTACTTTAAAAATTTGTTGAAGTAACGCCATATCTAAAACCTCGTTCTCATTAGTCAACTTACTTAAATCTAAGTCGCTTGAATTCAAATAACTTTACTTCAAGTTCATGTTTATCCATGGACAAGTTTATTAACGCCAGTAGATATTTATTTCAAATGGTGATGAAGCAGGTGGTGCATTCTTATTGTGATATTTGTCATCTTGTATTAAACTTCCATATATTTCGAGGAATTTACCAACTTCTCACGTTTCATTTAATCGTTATTGACCTTTCACAAACGTCACTCAGTTGTGTCAAATTTTTATTTAAAAAAACAATCGCATATTCCAGTTGTTAGTGAAAAATTGAAAGGTCCTTCTTTACTTGAAACTTGAAAATCAGCTTCAAGTCAACTAAATATCGGGTTCTCATTGGCTAAGTACTTTCAAGTGTCTTCAATTCAACCGACTTGAATTTAAGTAACTTGACTTATTAGAACGAGGCTCAAAGCAGAGAGCCAAAACCAAACAATTAGTGACACCAAAAAGTACCACCCATGATCCTTCTTCGTTTCAAAATAATTTTGCGAAGAAGCACCCACATTTTTATCATTTTTGTTACAAATTAACCACATTTTATCATATTATGTTGTTTATTTAAAAAAAAAGTGCACTAAGATTAAAAAATTTAATTGTAGAATTTTTTCACCAAATATTTTTTGTTTCTTGTTTCTTGTTTCTTGCATAAATTGTAATATTATTATAAATCAGTGATAAATTTTTGAGATTAGAAAAGATATTCTACCCAATTATATGACAATGAAATATGGTGCATATAAAAAATAAGATTATGTGATAAAAATAAAACTGAATTGACTTAGCAAAAAGTAATAAGATCATTAAATTTTTTTTCTTTTTCCTTACAGAAAGAAAATTCATTATTTTTTTATTTACTTACAGATCCAGTGAAGACTTGATTCACAGATTATTTGTTTGCATTGCTGGAGTAGCCGACCAACTTCAAACCAATTTCGCCAGCGATTTAAGAAACATTCTAAAGTCTGTATTCCTTATGAACACCACAGAAGCAAATGTTAACGAAAATAGTGTAATTATATCTGAACCACCGTCAATGGAATCCTCCATAGAATATCATCCCACCGCTAGTGAAGTTATAGAAAACGACGAATTTACAGTAGATCCTAATATTTTAGCGCAGGAAGCTTTATTCGATAACAACGTGTATTTCCACATCGACGAAAACGGTGGAAATGCGGCTGATTATTCGAATCGTCCGAGACCTCCTACAGAAGAGGATGAAACAGGATCTGAATTAGCTGAAAGTTTTAGTAGACTAGCGAATATTAATGAAAATGAATCGAACTTGCAGTCACATCCAGAACAAGTACAAGTTAATGGTCAAAGCATTAATCACATACGGCAAAATGTTGAATATGAACGACCACCAATTTGGATTCCGGATATAGAAGCACCAAAATGTATGAGTTGCAGTGCGACGTTTACAGTTGTTAAAAGGCGTCATCATTGTAGAAATTGTGGGAAAATATTTTGTGCCAGGTGTTCATCCAATAGTGTTCCTTTACCAAAATTTGGTCACATTAAGCCTGTTAGAGTCTGTAACAAATGCTTCATGTACCATTTGACACCTTTCACTATGTGAAATGTATATAAAAGTTGTTATACTGTCTGAGATTTTGTACTTAAATATGAGATTGTTTAGCTAAATTTTATCGATTAACAAGTTTTAACATTAAAAGGTATACCTATTAAAAATTTTTAAAAAGTGCTTTGGCAGAGTAAGGCCAGGTTCACACTGACTTGAAGTAAATTAATCCTTCGCTGGCTACACAACGAAAATGTAAGGGTGAACTTGCTTTCAATTCTTTTTTTAGATATTTCGTGAAACAGTACTTGAAACAAATAAAATTAGCTATGAGTCCTATAATTTGAATAAGTTTATTTGCTGCTAGGTTTTATGCATTTGTTTCTAAATTGCATTTCATTTACATGTATTTTCAACTTGAAATGATTTAATTATTGTATTCAGTTTTTCAGAATTAAATATGCTGATCATTTTAAGTGCCTTCAGTAGTATATTGTAGATCAGCGATTTTTAACCGGGGGGCCGTGAAAGATTTTAAGAGGGGCCGGGAAAAATTTATAATTTTTACTTTTTAAAATATTGAAATCTTTAAAAAAAAATTTTTGCTCCTTATTGTACTCGAACCATCGAAGAGATATCTTCTTAAATAAATTGTAATATTTTTGTTACTACAAACTAGGGGGCCGCGAAAATATTTTAGGATATTTAGGGGGCCACGACTACTTAAAAGTTAAGAACCACTGTTGTAGATAGTCACAACTAGGGGTGGGCGATATCCAAATTTCGATATCGAAATTATATCGATATATCGACATATCGAAATTTCGATATAAAAGTGGCGCGAAGCTAAAAAAGTCGGTAAAAAAGTTAAAAAAGAGACTGGTGAGCTTCTCGCCCTTAAAATATCGATATATCGGAATATCGATATTCCGATATATTGATATTCCGATACATCGATATCCGATATTTCGATATATCGATGTATCGATATCAAAATTATATCGATATGTATCGATATATCGATATATCGCCCACCCCTAGTCACAACAATGTGATAAAAATTTAGACAAATTAAAATCTATTTGACAAAGTTTACCACCAAGGATTTAGTAATACATGCATAATTTTTTATTTTGCAACTTACTTTTAAGTTGGGAACCCTCGTCACGAAGTTGGCAATAATGCAATGCATTGAAACTGACATTTTGAATTTTGGCACATTGAAGCGTACTCTACCTGACAATGATTTTCGATTTATGATATATTAGGTCAAGCAATAGTTTCTCAGTTTATTTTAAACAAAGTTATGCCAAATTATTATTAACTAAATGCCAAGCCATGAAATTTTTGTAAAACAAAAATTGGCTTAGTAACTTTTATCAAAGCACCACACTCCTTTGTTTCTTAACACAACATACAAATGCACCAAAAGTCTATCGAATTAAGCACCTAATTTTATATGCTAAATTTCGTTAAAAATACAGTTTTCTTGTTTTACACTACACATAATGTTAACTTGGTTTTTGATATATCTATTAATGTTGCGTTATAGAAAATTAATGTTATGTTTCTGTAAAATGAACCAAATCAATTTTGTTTGAGAAAAATTTTAAGAAAGATTTCAATATTAATTGAAATTTGTACAAAAACTTTTTTAAATTAATTAATTACAGGATTTATATTCAATTTTTTTATAAAACAAAATATAAAAATTTGAAACAAACGACAATAACCTTTCAATGACTGTTAAAAATGAAAGAGTTTACAGATATAGCACATTTGCATTGTTGAACAGATATCAAAAATTTTTGTTTTTTGTGTTGGAAATATTTCAAATATGGTTCATTGAGACTTAAGTGTTGTTTTATAGTTTACAAATCTATGCTGCAAGCTCTACATCATTTTATCAACATAACGAAACTTAAGCAAAGATGCGAAATATGTATAGTTCCTGTTTTTAATTTAAAATAAGCGAAAATAAATGTTGTGATTATTTAAACGGTATATTTTAAATTTTTAGTATTTTATATGATTTTTCGTAATATATACTCATAAAAGTGTATTTTACGAATATCAAATTTAGACATATTAATTAATTGTCCATCATAACCCAATGGATTTAATTTTTACTATCAGAATGTTTCTTGGCAATTGAAAAAAATATTTAAAAAATTGTCACATCGAATGAGCTCTGGCTAAGCATAACTGAAGTACACGCATTGAATTTTTTATAGAAAATTTTGTTTCATTAAGTAATTTACTTAAACTAGTGTGAACCACCCTTAACTTACATTTATTAGCACTTACGATGTTCTTATAAATTTCTTACCAATATCACGCTACAGAATTTTAAAATTTTAACATAATAACGAAATACTCTTAATCAGCTGAAAAAGTTTAAACGAAGTAGCCTGTTTTATATTTTAATTCATTTTATTATAGTTTAGAGAAAATGGAGGAGTGTATTTTATTCCGAAATATCAATAGATTGTTGTAGTTATTTTCCAAGAGTACAAAATATTAAGCTCTATATAAATAAGTAAGTAAAATGCATTTCTCGATATAATTTACTCTTATGTACTGAAACGTGTTGTGATATACATAATTAATTTATAGGGGTTTGGGAAGTCGAGCAGTATGTAATAAACTAATTTTTAAATAATAACCGAGTATTATTTTTCCTCCTTTTTTTACTTAAAATAGTTTATTCAATTCTTTATGTAGAAAAACGAATTACACAAGTCTCTTTATTCAAAATGTTTTATATTAAATATCCAACTAATGGAAATGTAATTGTTTTTGAAAAGTACAAAAGTATAAATCTTAGTCAAAATTTAAAATTATTGTTGCAAATCTTGGATTATTTTACAATTGTAAGCAATACATGGACCCTTAATTATAAAAATGTTGCAAGTTTATTTTTGAATAAAATTGAGAAGACAAATAATTTAGTGTAAACTTTTTATTTATAGACAATTTACAGATTATATTTTAAAATATCCACATGCTTTCACCAATTATTAAAAATGTGCTAGTAAATGAAATTGCATAAATATTTATAATAAATGTGATTCAAATCCATTTACCGTGGTCTCATTAAACACTGGATAAGCTAAAGAGTAAAACCGTGCCATTTTACAAATAATTTGATCTTGTATACGAATATCTACGAGTTTATAAAAAATATATAAACATAATATAATTTAACAGAAAGTAAATAAATGTTGAGAATAAACAATAGTATTTTACTTGTTTTGCAAAATAATCTTGTTATATGGTAATTTTACCATATAATGAATCCTGGCTAAAATAAATATAGCAACGTATTTCTACAAGACAATAAATGAAAATATTTAACATTTTTTATTTGTCATTACATGCATACTAAAATGTTAGATGCCTTATAAAAGAAAACTATTTTATATTCACAATTTTCAAAGTAGCAAATAATTCGCCTTTTTTCTGAAATAAAATCTTAAGAACATAAGATTTTTTTGCTGGTGAAAAGTACAACATTGCAAACATGTACAGTAGATTTGGTGTATTATATAAAACTATGAAATAGGTACTGTTTTAATAATAAATTAGATTTCAGATTTAAATATTACTGCAATTTGAAGATAAATATGAATTGGTTCAATTGTTTTAAATTTGTGCTGAATAAGCTATGGATCACGATGTCTTCGGTGTTGATAAGATTTTCATAAGATTAAATTTTTTTAACATTTATAAATGAATGAGATCTTGTAATCTATATGTATGACAATGACTTAAAAATCTAATAAGTACAGTAAAAATAATTCTAAAATATTTACTCTGATAAATTCATTCTGTTTAGTTAAAAACTTGCTTCGATGGTAGTAAACATAAATTTTTCTTAATTTTTAAAATAATTTTCTTAATGTGTAATAGACAGTGCCAGCTGGTAGTTTTGTGGGGCCCTGGACAGAAAGAAGAACAAAAAAAATGAATAAAACAAAATTTCCCAATATAATTTTATTTATAATTTCATTGCAAATTACAAAAATAAAAAAGGACAGGGCCGGCCATAGGGGGGGGGCAGGGTGTGCGCCGCACACTGCCCCGCGGATAGACCGGCCCCGCTAGTCCTGCCTTGTCAGCTGTTTATCAGTCGTTTTCATAATACGCTAGTTCGACAACCCCGCCCTTCTAGTGTTATAAAAAGTTACTTTATAGGTACAAGGTACAAATAAACTAAATACATAGATTTTAGGCATTCGCTGGTTAGATAGTAAAGTAGTCAGTAGTTATTTTACTAGGAAACTTTCATTTCAATTATTTTAAGAAGTATTTTTACATTTGAAAAAACACGTTTGTAATGATGATTTTAGTAAACTCTTTGTTTTTGTTTTTTTTTGCCCCGCATTTATTTTCGCACAGCCCCGAAAACCCTATGACCGGCTCTGAAAAAGGATATGTATATGAAACAAAAAGAATTCTAATATATGTATACAACTTAAAAAAAGAGAAACACATTATACATACATATAAACTAAATTTCAAAATTTTTTTCGTTACACAAAATATATCTGAAAAAGTATTAGGTAATCTTCAGAAAGAATTATAAATTAATTATTAAGATTTTGACAAGTTTTTAATGAAACTTCGCACTCTGCATGTCGCAAAATCATTAATCACATCATTGAACTAATTGTATCAACCAATTAATTTTTAACTGATAAAATTGATAATTAAATCAACCTTACCGGCCATGGTCGATCGCAGGTACTTCTTTACTAATTTTAATTTTGAAAATGATTTTCTGCTCAAAGCTAGGATCACATGATTACTTAAAAATATCTTAAAGCTAAGGTATTATTAGGATACAGTTTAACTTAGTTTTTGGAATGTAAATACTGAAGAATTTTAACTAAACGAGTGGAGTCGGAGATTAATCGAAAATGATAACGGTGATCGCTGTGCACTTGCTTTGTTGCAGTGGCGTAGTTAGGGTAATTTGCGCCCGGGGACAAGACACAAAATCTGCGCCCCTTCTCGTATCGAGAGTCTGGAGACTCACTGGGGCTGGAGTCCCCCAAAAAATTGTTATTTTCAGTTTATATTATGGTTCATAAATAGAATAAAAACTAAAAATTCTTTTTATGGATTGAAACAATTTATTTAATAAACACTAAAATACTAAAATAAATACCAATTAATTATTAAAATTACTAAATACTAATAAAAACTAAATTCTATACATATTTATTGTACTGGTCCGTGAGTGTGTATGTGTAGTATATATGAATTGGAATTCTACTATAAATTGATCTTCCTCGATTTGACTGTCGCAAACTCATCAATTACGTTGTCAAAATTAATAGAATCAAGGGTTTGTCTTTCGATGCTAAGGAGTGCAAGATCACTCAGACGATCTTGTGCCATTGAAGCACGTAAATATGATAAAATAAGCTTTAGTTTGCTGAAAGACCGCTCACAACTTGCAATTGAAACAGCAATTGTTAAAAGAATTTGCAGTGAAATACGCATATTGGGAAACACGTCATCTCCATATGATACAATAAAACCAAGAAGGTCTAAAGGAGTTTCTGGTAGAATTTCAGTCCGGGTATTGAGCAGCATTTTGCGCACCACGTGACTATGAGTATGACGTGTACACAATTCGGAAGAGCAGACGCGTCGGAGCCATTATTTAGCGGTCACGTGACTATTGCGTTGTAATGTCACTAATTTTTTGAACATTCAAGATTTTTAATTTTTCGTTTAACATCTCACGTTTTAATACAAAAGTTAGTTTAAATCGAGCCTCATTTTGGCGCCCCCTAAGCTGTGGCGCCCAGGGACATATGTACCCCCTGCCCCCCCCTAGCTACGCCTCTGCTTTGTTGCTTTTAATATAGAGCATTTAATTGTTTTACTATGTCTAAGCGCAATCTTTATTTATGTTATGTTATATTGTATTTTTATAATGTTTATAAGCAGGGCTATTTTTGAGACGGGACGCACCGGTACAGCGTACCGTCAGATAGTATAAAACGCACCGATAAACGGTCGTAGGACTGGCAGTTCGCTAAACGCACATTGTTTTTCCCGCTACGTTCTTGTCTAAAACCTAAAACGAGCCTGCGTACTGAAAAAGACCCCTGTTTATACGTAAGTATTGTTATTATTTTCAAACAAAAAAAATTGGATTATTAATTTTTTCTTTGCTGGAGGTGCTGCAGTGCCACAGTGAACAACGTTGTACGAATACAAACGTTAAGTTCGGGGCTATCTCAAGCGGAGGCCCTGGGCAACTGCCCCGGTCGCCAATGCTTCCAGCCGGCCCTGGTAACAGATTGGACATAGTTCAGGATTAAAAGTTAATCAAAGAAAAGGATCCAAAATAAATGAAAACTTTATGTGCCACTATTCTAGATCGCAAGCTAAACAATGTGATTACAGGAGTGAAAACGATATATTATTTATTTTAAATATGAACATAACACATGCATAATATGTAAAAAGGATAAGTTAAATATAAGATGAAAACTGACTTCCAAAACTAAACATAAATTCATTAATCATTGCTTTAATTCAAACCTAATTTTTTAAATTGTCATATCCTGACAAATTAAATTTATAAGAAAAACAGCTTGTTGATAAAACTTCAAAAATTAATATAGTTCAGAATTTATTGTAATCATTGAATGGTGAAAGTGCTTGATAAAAATAACTTAACAAATTGGTATTTTTTAAATTCCTCTTACAAAATCAATATTTATTAACATGTTCTTCAAAAAAGTTGTCTTCCAACTGATAATTCACTTCCATATCAAAGATTTTAAAGTTTGCACGTGTTGTTAGAGGATCAAATATATTGATTAAACACACTTGGGTCCCTATAGTGACAAACAACATAAGCATTAGAAGTTCTACAATTAAAAGGAAAGTAACCATAGCACCCATACAAATTCAGAATATCGTATTTTTTTTGTCACATTTTAAGACGTGTTTGTCATTTTTTTGTCATAATGGATGATGAAGATGATGATTTTGAAGAAGAATTTGAGGAAGGAGAGGAAGAAGAGGAAGAAGATCTTGATCCAGACAATCCGGACCATGCATTTGCTATTTTAGAGAAAGAATTTACTAAAGTAAGTTTTTGGACTTTAATAAGGAATGTTTTTATATAATGAATACAACTTCAGAACATATGTTAGCAGTTTTTTATTGACACTTCAATAATATTACGTTAACGTTTTAAAATATGATTTTCATTGGTTTTTAAAATACTTAACAGGGTCATAAATAACTATAAAGTACCTTAAGTCAATAAAATGTGCCAAATTTTACATATAGAGGGTGTCCCAGATAACATTTCCAGCATGGGGATCTCGTTTATCATAAGAAATACAGGTTTGCTTAAATTAGATGAATTATTCTCAAGTATGACAGGATCCTCAACTAATTTTTAAGAGTACAAAATGCCTCGTACTTCAAATGTTATAGTAAAAAATATGAAAATGTTAATCTTTTTTTTTCTCTCGTAACTTTTTCGTCTTAATCATTAGATCAATTTTATTAGTATCTACTTTCTTAAGGTACTTTTTAATGGAGAATGTAACTATTAATTTAGATTTTTTGATCACTTACCGTTTTTGATATATTACCCCTAACTTTATTTTTTCTTATGTGCCGCAAAGTTGGTTATGGACAGATTTGTTTTTTTTTCTCTTCTGTGATTTAAAAAAAAAATCTAAAATAACAATAATAATTATTGTTATTTTAGATTTTTTTGTATGTAATTATTACATTCTACATCAAAAATTACCTCAAGAAAGTAGGTACTAATAAAGTTGATCTAATGAATAAAACAAAAAAGTTATGAGTGGAAATAGAAATTTTACATTATCATTTTTTTACGAAGTACGAGGAATTTTGTTCTTTTAAAAATAGATTGGAGCTCCTCTTATATTCAGGAATAATTCATCTAATTTAGGTAAACCTGTGTCTCTTTATAATAAGCGAGATCCCCATGCTGGAAATGTTATCCGAGACACTCTGTATAAAGGGTGTGCCAAAAATCTTTACTCTTTAAATTTTTCGTTTGTTTTTAAAAGTAACGCCAGGAAACTCTATACGGTGCTGAATGGCAGAAGAAGCTGACTGAAATGGTATAAAAATATATTCAAAATTTTGATATGTGGACTAGTGATTGCAATACCGGTATACCGAATACCGGTATACCGAATACCGGTATACCGTGCCATTTTACAATACCGAAATACCGTCTCATTTGATGATCTAATACCGGTATTCGGTATTAATATTATTTTTTTTAAATTTAATTTTTATTATTTATAATTGCAGTCTGCCATAAATAAAAAAATAGCGATAAATGCAAAACACAAAATTGTGCCACAAAATGATGTATTTAAGTTAATTAAAAGAGAGATGATATTATTAGAAGACGAAAGAATATTGCAACGTTGGAATATTTGTTGTCATTTCCAAGGCTTACTATTAAAAAATGTTGCAATTTCTCTTAACTTTATCAAAAATTCTTAATAACTCGAAAATTATTGCAGATAGGTATAGGAAACGCTAATACAGATTGATGTAGAATTTACTTTTGAATTAGAAAATGAAAAAAAATTTGGGCATTGTATTTGAAAAAAACGAGTTTTATTGGTCTGAAATTGTATTAAAAGAAAATTAAATTTTGGACACCCTGTAAGTAATGCATCGATTGCAAAAATTCTTCTATGCATAGTCTAAATTTAAGCGTTTTCTCTTCAAAAATGGCGGCGATAGATAATATTAAGCATCACGATGAAAATCAAAAAATTTCAAAAAAGTCCAAAAATCTAAAAAACGACTGCACTTAGGTATAGGATATGCTATTAATAGTCCCTCTAAAATAACGTGTTAAATCCAAAAATGCAATAAAAAATAGACCATTGTATTTGAAATAAGAAAGTAGACGTCAACTTCCGGTATTTCCGGAAGGGTCGCCATCTTGAAAATATTTTCATTAAACAGCTCAGATGCCATTATGGTCATAACCAAAATTTCAGATCAATACCCTTTTTCATTCTTCATATATTTTTAATGCCCGGTCCCAATCAATTAGGTACCCTGTATATCTTCAGTTTTTTGTGTCCATATTTTTTTTACAGATTATGTAATTTTTTAAGTTTCTTTATTTTATGTAAATTTGTGTTTTGACATTATACTTGCTATATGTACAATGTACATATGTGTAAAATGCATATATTGTATTTTCAAAATTAATACTTTTTTTTAAAAAGTAATACCGGTATTAATACCGGTATACCGGTATTACTTGCGAATAAATACCGAATACCGGTATTGAATTTTGGTCCGGTATTGCAATCACTAATGTGGACCTATAATTAAAATGTGGTGTCCATTCTCCTTAGTTTAGAGATATTTAAGGGTTTGCATTTTAGTCGATTTAAAAATACCAATAATAAAATGACTACTAAGTTTACCCACATTTCTATGAATTAAATATATGTTCATTTATTAAGCCAGTTTTTTTTTTGAAAATTCGTTAAACCAATATTTTTGTTTTGGAGCCATAAAAGGACTTACGCCATTGTCATAATTAACAAATTGTCAGTATCATAAAATTGTAATTATTTTAATTTCAATTTCACTTGAATTACGCTATTTTAGTGCGATTTATTTATAAATAAAAACAATTAACAAAATGCTATCGTTTAATCTTAATAGGCATTTCGTTTTAGTTTAGTTTACTTGTTTTTTAATTGCAAACAGCAAACACCACTTATTTACGAAATTGTGGCATGCTGCGATGATAAATTTTTTACAAAATTAGCCATATCCCGGTTATTTTTTTCAACATATAGGTTTATAAAACCAGAGCCGGCGCAAGGCTATCTGGCGCCCCTAGCCAAAAAATAAATTGGGCGCCCCCATATACCAGATGATTCAGTTTGACTGTCTCACCCCTATAACTTTTTAATTATTGAAAATAACCCCAACAAACCTTATATTTTTGGTAACGGCGACAAATTCTCTATTAAGCGATGTGCATTTGTTATATCTACGATGACATATGTCAAATCCGCGATAGGCAACTAATTTTTTTCCTAAATTACATAGTATACATTTTATTGTTGATAGAGAATTTAATTCTGAATCCGACCATGTATTAAAAAAGTATGCATACACCTTAAAAATAATATAATATAATATATGAGTATATATAATTTTAAAAAATTCTATTGTTGTTCATTGCGCTTTTGTTATTCGAAAAAATAGAATTTAAATTTTGTCTTCTGGTGAAAAAGTAAGTAGTGCCAAACAACTTTTATTCAAAACATTTTCCCCTAAAGTGGATATTTACTGAGATACATAGCATATTCCATTCCTTTTGGACACACTGTACACATTTAAATTTTAAAAAAATTAAAAACGTTAATACATTATACATATATCTAGGTATCATATAAATTTTACCCTTTTTTATAAAGAAATCTGGCGCCCCCATAATCTGGCGCCCCTAGGCTTGCCTAGACTCGCCTAATGGTAAAACCGGTCTTATATAAAACTATAGGTATATTTTTGGAAAGCTAAAAAAAAGCTCGTTCAGATAAAATCATGGCCTACTAGTTTCCATAAAAAAAGTTTACATCATCTCTCAAAAGTCAAGGTTGTTAAACAATCTTAATATGTTTTTTTTTTTAAATTAAACATTAAAATGTTTATATGAAACCTAGTTTTATTTTCATAAATAAATTTTCAAAATCGATGAAATTTTATTTTGCGTCTGTAGTGCCAAAATAGAAAGTGATATAAAAAATCTGATAGAATAACCTAGAGGTCCGATATCAGATTTTCGCTAACCGAGATACCCGGTGAACATTCGAATTTGGTCCTCCCATACACCCTGTATTGTATTTTTTTCTTTCTTTAATTGTATATCTCACTACTTGATCTTTGTTTATGTATTTATCTTCTGTTTTTTTTTTTTAAACCATATCAACTTAGACCTTGTTAGAAACTAAGAACATTTCCATAACCCATAAACTTTTACTTGTTAATTATATCGGTTATTTTTTAACACGTGCTTTTTATAAAATATTTAAAAGTTAGGTGTGATACAATTTAAATAAATTGAATGAAATATTACCGATTGCAAATTTCACTTTATAATTGTAAAAGAAATATTTATAAACGTATTATTGTTTTAGACAGTAGCTGAAATAGAACAAGATCCAAATGTTGCTCAATATGCCGACGGATTCAATAAATTATTTGAAACTCTTTACGAAACCCATGAGCACGAAAGAGAATTATCTGAAAAATGTGATGATCTCCAAGAACAACTCGAAGAAAAGACTGACAAACTAAATGTAGCCTTAAAAGTAGTTGAAGTGGACGCCACGACCATAGCAGATCTAAAAGGCCAAATAGAACATGCCTGGAGAATGGCTGATGCGGCCCACGCTAGAGAACAATTAGCTCAAGAAATCATTGATAACATGCGGAAACAAGTAGACACACTGACTGCAGAAATCGACTTGAAAAACAAGATGGGACAAGATGATTCTGAAGAGTAGTTAAATTGAATGTTCTTAAAATAAACTATTAACACCTGGCATTTTAGATTAGGGCAACTTAGTAAAACACAAGACGGCTTGCAACGAGAAAAAGAAAAATTGCAAGGAGAATTGGTGCAGATCACTACGAAATTAACAAATGCCTTAGGTTACCAAGAAGAACTCGAAAGACGAAATTCGGCCGCCGATTTAAAAATCAACGAATTAGCTTCTCAAATTGAGGTACAGTATTTTATTTACCTGTTTGTAATGAAGTACAGATTTGTTACAACCAGTTTTCATATTGTTTATTTGTTATTTACCGTTTTTATATTGAACAAACAAGGTCTTAAGAATGAATAACACTTAAAGGTCAACTCACACCGGCGCGATCTCGACGCGGTCGCGGGCGCGGACGCGGTCACGATAATAAGTAACCTTGGTTACCAATTATCGTAACCGCGACCGCGTCGAGATCGCGCCGGTGTGTGTGGACCTTAAGTCTGTTTTAGACTACACTAATTTGTAACTATTTTTTCGTTTAAGAAAATCGTATACGATTTTATAATATAGTGTCAATCAGAAACTAAAAATCTTGGACGAACAATTCGTACGAAATTACTACCTGCCCTAAACGCATCCAATTTTAGCACGCGCGCATGCGTACTCTACTGTAACTGCATCTGACCGCATGTCATTTGTGGGTTAGGTTAACTGAAACAATCAAACAATATCCACAGTTTGTTGTTGATTGTTTAGTGAACAACATCGTGTTATGTAGAATGCAACAAGCGTTAAATATACGTTAAATTTGAAAATGATTCGCTTTTTGTTCTGTGATCAAATGAACATTTGACATGGGACATGGTTACTCAAGGTGCCAACAAAATATGATAAAAGTTACTAAAAAGTAACCAAAATATATTGCATTTTTCGTACGAAAAAATAGTACCATGTAAATGGTCCATATTTTCCATGCTAAATTCTTGAACGAAATTATTATACAAATATTCCATGCTATTTTCTTAAACGAAACAATAGTTACAAATTAGTTTAGTCTAAAACAGACTCTAGAACTGGATAAAAACCATATTATAACGAGCCAGTTTCTGTCAGTAATTGTAAAACAATTTTTTATGTGTGTGTAGAAGCGTAAACTCCGTAAATGCATACACTTACTAGTAAATCTATACACATGGCAATAGCGAAAAAATGTATAATTCGGAATTTTAAAAAAACTTTGACCAACCTTTATCCTGACCCTCATTCACTTGGTCACAATTTTTACCGCTATTAGCATTTGAATAAATTTTTAAACTCGAATATCTCGACTATCGTTGCTATAACTCAAAAACGCCAAACGAAAAAAAATTGCTAGATTTTGTTTGCTATAAAATGGTGATAGTCAAATTTTTGTTTATAAATTACCCTGCGAGATTTTAATGAAACTACTTTTGTTTCAAATCTTTAATAAGAAGCTAGGAGTTTACTTTTTTCGCTCCGGAAGAGAAATAGTTGTGGAGGAACAGAAGAGACTTGTCTCTAAAAATCGATATTCTTGCGAATTACATCGTAAGAAAACGCTAGTAAATAATACAAGATAATTTAAAAAATCTCCAAAATGTTATTTTAGAGATGACAATAAAAACAAAAGACCATAAGCATTGATAACTGTTTATTTTAGGAAAATGCAACCGAATTTGAACGTCAGCAGCGTATGAAGGCGAAACAGGACGCAGATTTTAAAGAACTAAATGAAGCTTTAGAAAAAAAAGATCGCGAGACTGACGACTTACAATGTACCATGCATGCGATTCAAAGACAAAATAATCGACTTGAAAACACCCTACAGGCTCAAAAACAGCTGCACGAAAAACTTACCAAAGATTTCGAAGGATTGAGCTCAAAATATGAAAAAACACAAGATAATTTGAGCAATTTAACATTTCTTCACGATGACCTCAAAAAAGAATACACAAGTAGATGTCATGAATTGAAGGTATGACAATATCACAATAGATACTTTTAATGAAGCGGACTTTTTTTACATGATTTGATATTAAGTTTATTTCAAGTTTTAGTGGCTTATGTGTTTTAGTTACGAGATGATGAAGCGATTAAACTGCGAAGCGATGTGAACAAGTTTGAAAAAGTGCTAGAAACGTATGATAAAAAAATGAAAAAACTGCAATTAGAAAGAGAAGAAGTAATTAGTGACAGAGATAAGCTAAGACAGTTGCTTTCAAATATAGAGAGAGATTTAGACGGTTGCAGAAAACAAGGAGAGGTTGATAAAAGATCAATTGATAATGTCAATAGAGAAAAAGATATTTTAAATAAAAGCATTTTAAGATATCAAGGTAATTAAAAGATAAAAAATTAAAAATATGATTGAGTGAATCAGGGTGGATAAAAATCATGATTTAAAAAAAAAATAAAAAAAATCGATTTATTTGATTTAAATCAGATTTTTTTGATTTAAATCAGATTTTTTTAAATTTAAATCAAATGTACCATATTATCGAATTTAGTGACATATTCACATGCTATTTCTGTTTTGTGCTAATATATTTAATAATCAATACCTATATTTAATTCATTGGTGAATTTTTGTCAATATGAAAAATTAAATATAATGATTAAGAATTTTGAAAAAATCAGTGCTAAATGGTGATGTTTAATTAATTATATACAGGGTGAGTCATTAGTGCGGTATCGGTCGATTGTGGCTAAACGGCTTGAGATATGAAGTTGATTCAAATGCTATTTTATATAGTTTTTTCTAAACAACACAATAAAAATATTTTCAAATATACAGGGTGAGTCACCTTTCTGGAACTAATAGCAACTTTTATATTTCAAATTCAACACTCAACTTTTTATTTATTATTTTTGGCCGCCTTAATTTTAGCTTTGCATCAATATAAAATACTACAGGTTTTTATACGGCGTTGTAAAAAAAATTATTTTCTAAATTATTCAAGGTTTTAAGTCTTTATTTAAAAAATTCTTCTGAAGTTATTTTGAAATACAGAGTTGTAATTTGGTATGGACATGCAGAAAAAAATTCTCTGTTCGCTCGATATGAAAAAATTTGAATCACACATACAGGGGTGTTTATAAATAGGTGGCAACTTCCATGATTTTCCAAAGCTCGTAACTCGATTTTTTCAAATGCAAACCCCTGTATTTTTTTATGTCATCGAATTCGTCTTTAAAAGAGCTTCATATTTTGTTAAGTATGTCCTATACCCAAAACTCATACTTTTCGAGATATTCGACTTTTTTTTAAAATCGTTATTGAAGCAATAGAGTGCCGTGGAAATTGAAAAAACTGACTGTTCACTACGTCAACGTCAAAAACTTGTCATTTATATTTTGAATTATTGCATTTCCACAATAAATATTACTTTACAAGAGCAAATTGATATGGTTTATTCACCATTTCGTGTATTTAATTACTAATATAGCAATACAATTTTGTTTTATTATAAATATTATATTGTACTCATATAATCTGTGATTTAAATTGATAATTTTTTTAAAAAAATCACTTGATTTAAATCAAGGATTTAAAAAAAAATATCACTTGATTTAAATCATGATTTAAATCGTGATTTAAATCAATTGATTTAAATCTGCTCAACCCTGGAGTGAATTAATGCACCAATTTTATCAAAAACTATTTTCAATTTAAAAAAAAAAAACGTATATTTCTGTAAAAGCAATACGAAGTTGCTCATGTCATATTAAACTAAAGTGAAAACTACATCTTCTGCTTCTTATCGGGTCCTCTTATACCTTTCGGTGCTGAGGTATTTTTCCTAGTTCTTGATTATATTTCTCCATCTTCGTCTAACGTTGACTAACACATCTCTCCAGCTGACTCTTTTTGTAGTCTGTTTCACTTCATTTTTCCATTTTGTTTTTGGTCTCCCTCTACTTTTTTTCCTCAAACGTTTTTTATCCCATTTTTGCGTGCGTGCTTTCCGGCATGCGTACTAGATATCCCAGCCATCTTAATTGGTTTTTTCCATCTTTTTCTTTATATCTTTTACTCCTAGGGTTTTTCCGACTTTCTCGTTGCTTATCTTATTATCCTACTAAAATTCTCAAAACTCATCTCCAGCTTTGTATCCTTTATTTTTGTAGTAAGAATTGGTGCGTACACTGCATTAAATACTCGCGTCTTATTGTTAGTTTCTTTTGAAATCGCCTTATTTACCAAGCAGTTATTTGTGGCGTGATAATATTTCGTCGCTGCAGCTATTCTGTTATTCAGCTCTTCTTCCAATTAACCGTTCTCTGCCATTATCGTTCCTAAATATTGAAAATTTGATACATGCTCTCTTTTCTTAGCCTAAAGCTAGACTGATTGAACCTTTACATGATTCTTCGTTAAAACCATAGTCTTTGTCTTTTTAATATTGATATTCATATTATATCTTCTTAACCTCATAATACCTACAGTTTTATTTTATGACAGGTAACACCACTGGGGTCATTATTGACACCGAAGCTCTTTACTGTTCAGGGTGGACCAAATTCAAATGTTTCACGGGGTATCTCAGTAACCGTAATAGTTAGCGAAAATCTAATATCGGTCTCTTGGACTCTTTTATTTTGAAAAACTTTGTTTTTGAAAAAAGAACGCCTATGTTTTCAGATTTTTTTATATCGCTTTCTATTTTGGCACTATAGACGAAAAATGAAATTTCATCATTTTTGAAAATTTACTACCTATAACTTCTTTATTAATAAAAACAACAAAATGTTATAACGATTTTTATACAGATTTTTGTGCTTAATTTAAAAACAAAATTACATTTTTTTAGCAATCTTGACTTTCGAGATATGGTTAACTTATATTTCTTTAAATAGAAACCCTAGTGGACCATAACTTTATATGAAAAAGAATTTTTTGGCTTTTCAAAAATAATTAGTTTTATACAGGGTGTGTATAAATTGGCGGAAGCGCTACACGTGACAAAGTTCTTCGTAAAATTCTAAGTCGAATGTTGTACCATGCTTCCTATGGCCTCAGGAACCATTTCAAGCCTTCAGTTCGTAAACATAGCTGCAAACTTTTAGGTATCGTCTAAACACAAACTAGAAATAATTACGAGAAAAACAGAGATGACAGCCAATGACAATGTTGCCATATGTATTATTTTCATTCAAATCAGTGATTTACATATTTTCAACACCGATTTTTGAAAGGAAAAACACAATATCTAGGAAAAAATATTATTCGAAATTTAATTTTAGTCCAAATCGCAGCTTTTTCATTAAAAAATATTAAATAATAACGCTTTTTAAAGGACTGAATGTCAAAACTTTGAGGACCTCTTGCAGACACAGCAAGCATGGTACAACATTTTTCTATTAAGATTTTCGACTTAGAATTCCGCCAATTTATACAAACCCTGTATATTTGTTGCAAAAAATAAGCGAGATATTGCTAGTTTTGTAAAAATTTCCTTATCAAAGTTTGCGCGATAAAAGTGGTTGACGGTTATTAAGTATTGGCATTTGTTGTCATTTCCAAGGCCTACTATTTCAAATGTTGTAATTTCTCTCAACTTTATCAAAAATTCTTAATAACTCGAAAATTGTTGCATATAGGTATAGGAAACGCTAATATAGATTGATGCAGAATGTAATTTTGCATTAGAAAATGAAAAAAAAAGTTTGGGCATTGTATTTGAAAAAAACGAGTTTTAGTGGTCTGAAGTGGTATTAAAAGAAAATTAAATTTTGGACACCCTGTAGGTAATGCATGGATTGCAAAAATTCCAGGATGTACTCCAAGGTTTCTTCTGGGCATGGTCTAAATTTAAGCGTTTTTTCTTTAAAAATTAGCGTTAGATAATATTAAGCATCACGATGAAAATCACAAAATTTTCAAAAAAGTCCAAAAATCTAAAAAATTACTGCACTTAGGTATAGGGAATGCTAATAAAAGTCCCTCTAAAATAACGTTTTAAATCCAAATACGCAATAAAAAATAGACCATTGTATTTGAAATAAGAAAGTAGACGTCAACTTTCGGTATTTCCAGAAGTGTCGCCAGCTTGAAAATATTTTCAATAAACAGATCAGATGCCATTATGGTAATAACCGAAATTTCAGATCCATACCCTTTTTCATGCTTCATATATTTTTAAGTACCGGTCTCAATCAATCACCCTGTGTAAAACTATCTATTTTTAAAAAGCTAAAAAAATTCTCTTTCAAATAAAGTCATTGCCAACTAGGGTTTTTAATTTAAAAAATATAAATTTATTTGTTATCTCAAAAGTCAAGGTCGCTAAAAAATCGATTTTGTTTAAATTAAGCATATAAATCTGCATAGAAAACCTTTGTAACATTTTGTTATATTTTACTAAATAAAGAAGTTATAGTACATATTAATGTGAATAAGTTAAATTAAAAATTATTTAAATTCGCATTTTTACAAAAGATTCTTTGAAAGAAGATAAGTGATTTTTAATTAAACTTATTTGCATCGAAAAAATCATTGGCTTAACACAAAATTTATTTTTGCAGCTGTTACAAAAGATAACATAAAGTTAGTAAAAATTCAAGAGCAAACTAGAAAAAAGCTTGAAGCAGAAATAGATGAGTATCTTAACGAGGGTGCAAAACATAAGAAACATATAAGTTACTTAGAAAAAGAACGGGATAGACTCGTCGAAGAAGGTTTAGATCTGACCAAAAAAATTGAAGATCAAATGGATGAAATAAAACTGAAAAAGGTTATCTTTTTAATATATTTTAAAATGAAGTAAATATTAGTTGTACATAACCAAATAATATTTTAATATAGTACAAAAATATGTCATTATCACATTACGTCACTTAAAAATTTACCAGCTTTGATGACAATTAGATCTTAGTTATATTATTAAATTAGCTTTATTAGGAATTTTCAATGTTATTAATTAAAAAATTAAATAACATTCTGCTTCTAGTATAAAGTAAAATAAAAAATTATAAGGCGGTTCAATAAATGTTATTTGTAAAATTTTTTGCCATTATATTTACAATAATTAAAAAATATTTAGTTTTGAAACGCAAATCGAGGCAAATGTTAAATTAAATGCTCGCTCACATTTCAGACGTTTTTTATATTTAGAAGGAAGCGTCTCAAGGAGAATATGTATATATATATAACGGATTTCTCTACGGTCTGCGCCGCTTCTCCGTCCCCAGTCTCCATTCTCTTCTGTCGTAGCACATGTCCTCCTCTAATTGCCTTGTTTTCATGGCCTCATTTATATCGTCCCGCCAGCTTCTTCTAGGGCGTCCTCTTTTCCTTCTTTCGGCCGGTATCCATTCCAGAATTCTCCTTGGCCATCTTGTATTTTCCATCCTTTTCGTATGTCCGAACCATTTTAGTTGCTTCTTTTCGACAACTTCTATTATGTTGGTGTCCATATTCATATTTTCTCTGATCGTGTCGTTTCTGACTCTTTCTATTCTTGATGTTCTACAACTTCTCCTGAGGTAATCCATTTCCGTCGTCATGAGTTTGTTTCTATTCTTTTTTGTCATATCCCATGTTTCGGCTCCGTATGTGATTATACTTTGTACTATGCTTATATATATTCGTTTTTTGTTTTCCTTTGTGATTGTTTTGTCCCACAAGATCGAGTTTAGCGTCCGTATTGTCTTTTTTTCTTTATTTATCCTTTCCTTTATTTCATCGTTACTACTTCCCTGGTTGTTGAGGATTATTCCTAGGTATTTACATGTGGTCACACCTTTTATCCTTCTCGTGTTATCTAGTACCAGATCTTCATGATATTCATTTCCCACTATCATATATTCCGATTTCTCCATATTGATTGTAAGTCCTGCTGCTTCGTATTCGTATTCGTAACAGAACAATTATCCCCTGGACACTAATCCACCGTTAATAATTTCCCGTACAATAACATGTTTAAACACCCGTGTGTAAAAAAATCAGATAATTAACGCTCCGTGCAAAAAAAAACAGACTAACCCCTCATTTAAAATATTGGTAGATTGACTTAAATATGATTAATAAAATAGGTAAATTAAAACAGAAATTTATTTAAAATGTGCATATTAGGTGTTTATTTAAAACATTTATTTTTTCAAAAAAAAAATTGTATGCGTCTGTTGTGTCACAGAAATTTTATTTAAACAGTTTTTATTTTTATACGGGGAGTTCATTTTTGGGCGATTTTTTACCAGGGTGGATAATGTACGGTAGATTATTGTCCAGAGGGTTATATTCCTAGTACCGTAAAATGTTGCCATTAATTTTAAATCAACTATTTTAATTATTTTTTAGAATACGGTTTTTAAAATCTAGAATACCTATCATTTGAGTCATAAAACACCATATTTTATACACATTGAGCGTATGGTTTTACTTCCGGTTAAACAGGAAGTTCTATCCAGTTTTTTTTGTACAACACCCTGCATATATTTTTAATATACCGGGTGTAAATAAATTCTGGTATACCTCCTTTTTTTCTTTAATTTTTATTTTGGATAAATGACATTTTAGGCATATTATATGTTGATATGTGCAAAAAAACGGATTATTTTAACATATTTATACTTTTTATTTCACTTCTGATTTCGCCGGAAATTACCCTAACTTTTTTATCCTCTATATTTAAACATTTTTGGAAAGAGGAAGTAATTTCGAACTGCACCATTTAAACCAATTTGGTTAATTTTTATAACCTCAAATAGCTTTTGGACAAAAACACATTTTTTTATCAAGTGTGCTGTAACTTGCATAAATTAAATTTTACTATGTCGCCGAAATAAAGAGACCTAAACCATTTTAGTAAATATATTTCTTAAATATTGCGAAACAATTCGGGATGTAATTCCTTATCGAAAATTAAGGGGGGACTTTTATATAAATTTTTTTTCTTAGACGCCTCCTTTCGGAGTTACACCCCCCAAAGGGGAGCGGTAAAATAAGGTTTTTCTTTTATTTCTCAAATTTGGATAAATGTAGGAGAATGATATTTGGTAGATGTTTTATACTTATTGAAAGGTTTCCCATAACAATATTTTCAATCGTCTCCTACCTTCACAGGGGTCTGAAAAGTGCGACCCCTATTGGTTTTTTAATCAGAACTTTTTGGTGGGTTGAAATTTTGCAATATTTTTTAAAGCTTGATTTATTTAGAAACTTTTTTATTCTTTAGTTTTTCCTGAAAAAGATACACGCTTTTGAGTAAAAAATAAAATAAGTAAACATGCACCATTATATTATTTATATTCCAATTTTCCAATACAAACGATTCATTTTGGTGGTTTCCATGGTTTGTTTATGTTCATATTGATTCATATTGGATAGAATTGACGGGCGTTTTCGTGTTGTCGCCGCGTAAACGTCAAAATCAGTTACACCAATGTTGAGATGTGTGATATGCATTTCGTTGGCTTTTACTTTTTCAAAACGAAATGCATATCGCCAGAGGCGGATTTAACGGCGGGCGCACCGGGACTTCTGAAGGGCCCCGCAAAACCCCAACTTTTTTATTTAAAAATATGGTGTACATGTATTTTTATTTTCCCGGTTTCTCTCTCTCTTTTTAAGGGGCCCAATATTTTCTTCTGCGCCCGGGGCCTCAACCGACTTTAATCCGCCTCTGCATATCGCACATCTTAACGTCGGTGTAACTGTTTTTTACGTTTACGCGGCGACAACACGAAAACGCCCGTCAATTCTACCCAATATGAATCAGTATGAACATAAACAAACCATGGAAACCACCAAAATGAATCGTTTTATATTGGAGTATTAATTTAATTGTGCATGTTTACTTAATTTATTTTTTACCCAAAAACTGAAGTTTGTCAGCAAAAACTAAAGAATTGAAAATGTTTCTTAATAATTCAACCTTAAAAAAAAGTTTCATTGCAAAATTTCAACCCACCAGAAAGTTCTGATTAAAAAACCAACAGGGGTCGTACTTTTCGGCCCCCTGTGAAGGTGGGAGATGATTGAAATTATTCCTATGGAAAACCTTTCAATAAGCATAAAACATCTACCAAATATCATTCTCCAACATTTATGCTTTATTGAGAAATAAAATAGAAACCTAATTTTACCGCTCCTCTCTAGGAGGGTTTAACTAATGCGAGTCAAATACACTGTGTTCCTTTATTCAAATTATTATTCTATTATTCTATTTTTTGCTTTTTTGGTTTTTTTGTTTTTTTTGTTTTTTTGTTTTTTTGTTTTTTTGTTTTTTTGTTTTTTTGTTCTTTGTTTTTTTGTTTTTTTGTTTTTTAAAAGCCACATCAGCAGGCAGGCACTAAAAATTAGGTAAACAATTAAAAAATAAAACTTTTTTGTAATTCAGTCTATTGTCAGAATTAAATTTTATGAGAACCTTTCATCGGCCAAAATACCGATAAATAATATAACAAATATTTGTAGAAAGCCGTTTATGACCTTAAAAAAACAGTAGCTGAAAATGAAAATAAGCTTCGTATGCAACAAAATTTATTTGAAGCTGTGCGTGCTGACAGAAACAGTTTGCAAAAAGCATTACAAGAATCCGCGTCGGAATGTGGTGAACTTAAAATGAAACTTAAAGTGAGCAATCATCAGACGGAACAACTCAAAGAAGATATAGCCATGAAAGAACAATTATTAGTTAAGGAAGAAACGATTTTAAGAAAGATGACAAAAGAGAGAGAAAATCTGAGGTAAGATGATGTGAACGATTTAGAACAATTTTTAATTTGTCAGACTCTTTTAGAATTGAGCTTAACGGCGCAGTTGAGACTATTAAAACTCTGAAATCGGACTTGGCAGAATTAACTGCTGAAGAAAAACGATTGCATAAAGTCATCTTGGTAAGAAATACTTTGGAAATTATTTTGCGTGTAAATTACGAATTTGCTTTTGAAAATTTGTTTTATTAGGAAGCAGACAGGCTAACCCGACAACAAGCTAAAGACTTGGAACAATTAATGAACGAAAGAGATATTCTTGGGTCCCAGTTAGTTAGAAGAAATGACGAGCTAGCGTTATTATACGAGAAAATAAAAATTCTGCAATCAACCTTGCACCGAGGTAATTTTAAAGTGAAAATGCATTACTATTACAGCTCACAATAACTTTTGAATTTAGGTGAGGCCCAATACGAGCAACGTTTGGACGACATAAAATTGCTAAAAATCGAAATAAGAAGACTTCGACAAGAAAAAACTTTGTTGTCTAAATCTGTATCAAATATGACTGATTTACGCCAAGAAGTGTTCCTGTTGGAAAGAGATTTAGTACGCGAAAGGCTAAGATGTCGCGCTCTTGAAGAAGAATTACAAAATCCGCTTAACATTCACAGATGGAGAAAATTGGAAGGATCAGATCCGGAAGTTTTGGAACTTTTAAGAAAAATGCAATTATTACAGAAGTTGGTTCCGTTTCTGAAATATATACTTAAAGTTTATTATTAATTTAAATATTTAAAAACAAATATTAGGAGTACAGGGTGAACCAAAATCGAATGTTTAACAGGGTATCTCAGTTACCAATGTTACCATAGTTAACGAAAATCTGATATCGGTCTCTTGTGTTATTTTTTTCCTATAAACACACCTGCGTTATCAGATTTTTTATATCATTTTCCATTTTGGAATTACAGTCTAAAAATGGAATTTCATTGTTTTTGAAAATTTACTATAACTCCTTTATTTATAAAAACAGAATCAAATATTTTTTATAGAAATTGTTATGCTTAATTTAAAATTGTTAAAAATTTTTTTTAATGACCTTGACTTTTGAGATATGAAAGAAACTTAAATTTTTTTAATGGAAACCCTAGTAGGTAGAGCCGGTCATAGACTCTACGAAAATAAATTCTGGGCCGAAAAAAATTTCTTTCCTCGCTCAGTAAAGACAATTATTTTCTTTTTAATATTCCTTTTTAATTTATTATAAAAAACACATCGCCAGCGCGGGGCCGTGTACGGTGCCCACCCTGCACTCCCCTTTCTCGGACTGCTAGTAGACCATGACTTTATATAAAAGAGCATTTTTTTAGCTTTTTAAAAATATTTACTTTTATATTATGTGTTGCAAGAAATAATCAAGATATGACTAATTTTCTGAAAATTGTATTATCACAGTTTGCCATAATTTCGTAAACAAGTGATGTTTGCAATTAAAAAACAACTAACGTAATTTTCAAGTAATTTCTACACGAACATCCACGTTTTTACTACAATGTAGACTTTTAACTTTTCAGTGTTCAAATGTAGCCAGGTTAACAATATCATAATAAACAGATATAGTCATAAAATACACGGATTTGCTTAAAATATAACGTTCAGTTGTTTTTTAATGCAAACATCACTTGTTTACGAAATCATGGCAAACTGTGATAATAAAAAATTCACAAAATTTGCTATATCTCGCTTATTTTTTGCAACACATGTATAAAACTATATACTTTTTAAAAGTTAAAAAACCGGTTTTTCATGTAAAGTCATGGCCTGTTTACTAGTTTCCATTTAAAAAAAAAACAGTTTACTTCATATCTCATAATTCAATGTCGTTAAAATAAAATATTTTTTTAAATTGAACATAAAAATGTTTAAAAAAACCCTTACAAAAATTAGTTCTATTTTTATAAATAATAAAGTTACACTAAATTTTTAAAAATGATATTTAATTTCGTTGCTAGTGCCAAAATGGAAAGTAATTTAAAAAAGTTGATAACACCGTCGTGTCTACCTCAAAAGAAAAAAATCCAAAACATGATATTAGATTTTTGCTAATTATTATGGCAACCAAGATAATAGTAATTTAATAACACGGTTTTATTGTATGTCTCAGACGTTTACTACAACAAACTTCAGAAGCTATAGAAAGAGAACGACAGCTTAAAGAAGCTGAAAAATTATACATAAACCTACGTCAAGTATTATCTAGACAACCCGGGCCAGAAATTCAAGCGGAATTAAACAAAACACAAAGAGCTCTGACACTTCGTGGCAAAAAAATGAAGGTATAATTTTTAAATATTAATTATATTTACTTGCGATTATATTTTTGTTTTTAGTGTCTGGTTTCAGAACTTAATATGGCAGAACAACAAGCTCTTGAATATAAACATGATATGGTTAAAGTTCAAGTAGAGCTAAAAGAATTAAAGAAAAAACACATGCGAGAAAAGAAAGCTCAAGAAAAACGTTTAAACATATTGCGGGAAACAAATAGTAAAGATATGAACCAATCTGGTAGTGCCGAGCAGATCAAATTCACCGGTGGCGGTTTTAGAATGTCAATAACTGGCAGTGTAAACAATTGAAAATATCTGTGAAATATATTGTGTTTTATGGCTGTCATTGTTTTGTTTTAAGTACCAAGTGTAGTATTGCAAATTCGCCGTTGGTATAGTATACTATTAAACAGAATCCAATCAACTAGCTCGGTTTTCAAAGAACAGTTTGAACTTGAAGGTTAGAATGCCAAAATTGTTAGAAGTATGCGTCGATAGTTTCGAATCGGCGATCGCCGCTATAACGGGTGGCGCTAGTCGTATTGAGTTGTGCAGTGCACTAACAGAGGGCGGCTTAACGCCAACCCCTGGGCTTTTGATGCAAATTCAAAACGCCAACAATGTTAAAATACCAATTTATTGCATGCTGCGATGCAGACCATCCCATTTTGTATACACTCCGGAAGAAATTGAAATCATGGTAGAAGATGCAAAAATATTGAAACAACATGGCGCTGATGGATTTGTTTTTGGCGCTCTTTTAGAAAATGGAGATGTTGATATGAAAAAATGCCGCGAAATCATAAAAGCTTGTTTTCCTTTGCCAGTCACTTTCCATCGGGCTTTTGATTTCTGCCGACGTCCGACAATTGAAGTTGAAGTTGTTATTGATCTAGGATTCACACGTTTGTTGACAAGCGGTCACCAAAAAAATGCACAATTAGGCGTCAAACTAATAAAACAACTTATCGAACAAGTTGGCAACAGGTTGACGATTGTACCTGGAGGCGGAATCGCCAAGGAAAATATAAGATTCATTATGGAAAACACTGATGCTCTAGAGTATCATGGTTCATTTAAAAAAATTAAAGATGTTAACAAAGACGAACATTGCCAAGCAGCTGCACACATTGCTCTTGGACAGAACGATGGGCCATTGTATGTGACAGATGCACAATTGGTTGCAGAAATAGTACAGATATTAAGAAGCGAATAAATTTACTTTATAAATGTACAATAATTGTATTTAATATGTAAGTATTACTGTGAAGTTTTATGTTTTAATATGAATTGTTTCCAAAATTTTGATGGTCAAAATGCTTTTTAAGCAATTTTGTGTTGATTCTTAATGTATCGCAATGTGAATCAAAAGTAATTTATACCATTTTTACCATTTCATTCCTAGCATGTAATACTATGGTTGCCCCATAAGTTTTTACCAAAGAGTAAGTAGGCTCAGAATGATGTCGTTAGTACAATAAGTACATAATGAGGGTAATCTATGGTTTGCTCGTGTTGGCATGGCTGCCACTATGTTTACAGACATGGAATAAAACAACAACAAATTTTTGATAATTCATGACAAAATACGTTTAAAATTATCCATTAACAAAGGATTTAATAAACGTAATTGTATAGTGAGTGGATTACAAGCCTTTTGTGGTAGTGAAAGTCAAAAACTGCATATTAACGTAAAGATAATGGCCGCTATGCAATCCGAACAAAGCGTAGATTACCCATAAGTAATGTATTTTTAATAATTAATTAAGAAATATTAGTTTATTGTATTATAAATACTTCATCATTATGCATCTCTTTTCCACATTTCATACAAAATTTATATACTTTGCATATAAAACGAAGTAGGTTTCAACTTAAAAGTCTTCTAAGCCCGTTTTGGACAATATCTGAAATGTATGGTGGATGTGGTAAGAGTTCACAGCACAAGTTTATGCGGAATTGTACTGCAGTCAGCATGTTGGTTTGCAACAAGCTTAAACTGAAAAATTACTTGCATTTGTCACCAGAAGAGAGATTAATTTAGAACAACCACCTCATAATACAGAAGTTTATTTAGATATTTTGCCATATCCACCATGCCCTCCAGATGTTGCTCCTAGTGAATATCAATTCGGGATCACCAGAATAGTACCTTTGAGGTCGGAGAGAAAGTTTTACAAAAACTAGTTAAGAAAAGCTGTAGATATTGATGAATAATAAATTAAATTACATATGGGTTGTGTCTTATAGATGTTTGATTTATTTATTTAGGGTATTTTATTTGCTCTTTTAAATTTTATACCAAAATTAATAATTATTGATTAATTCAATTTATTGGAAATAAGTAATGAAGTGGATTGGATTTTTGTTTATAATATTAAGCGTTTAATGTTCAGTTCTTTTTGTTACAGATTTTTCAGCTTTGTTGATGTTTGACTTTGAAATGTTATATGATTTGAGTTAATACTGAGGTGAGCCAAGTTGATTTTCATTTATAAATAGAAAACACTATTACAAAAGACACAAATATGTAGTTGATAAAATTATTTTGAAATGAAAGAAACTTACGGTATTCACACCTAACACTTGCATCGATATTATATAGCATACACTCATATTCTAGAACTAAATGGACTTCTTTTCAGTAGCTTAAGTGGTTAAATGTTAGATATACATGTTTATTTTAAATGTATAGTCACTTTTAAACTTAAACTTTGTAAAAAATATTTTGTAGATGTTCTAAATGATAGAAATATTTATTTTTTCACCTGCGGGCTTTCGATGTAAAATTTTAAGAAGTAAAAATATTTAATGACACAAATTTGTTACTTGTTATATAAAGATTTAAGATTGGTGGGTATTTTCTTATTAAGCTTTTAGCAAATTTGAATAATAGTTTTTTATCGTTTATTGTTGGTGAACAAATTCTATTTTTATATGGTTTTGTGCCCGAGTGCTTTCAGTATTTTTGTTTTGGTTAGACAATACATTTAACTTCGTACTCATACACAGATCATTCCAAAATTTACACAAAGCTAATTATATTCAAATATTTTAAAATATAATCTCAAGAGTTTGGCGTTTATTTTTTCTTTGCATTTGTGTGAAATCTTAATAAGCCTTGCTTTTAAATGTTTAAGACAATTGCATCAATGGATTGTTACTGTTAAATGTTGAATATTAATTGCGACTGAATTTTAAAATTGTTGTCAGGGTACTATTTTTGAGAAATAATGTTACATTATATAAGTCCTTTTCAAAATCTACATGTTTTCAATGTGAAAAATTGACTGTTCTTCTGTTACACAAAATAGTATTTAGTGTTATTGCCCTCCAAGTAATGGATCACTCTTGTGAATAGTGTTATTTTTAATTCATATATAGTAAGCATATTTTCATGTCAATCTTCAAAATCACTTGAATAAGTGTTTGATATGTTATCCAAAACCAATTAAACTATTGTGATCCAATATTTTGAGATATCCTGTAAATTGCTTCAGTGTTTAATCATTGGGTAATATTTAATAAAGTATATATAAGCCACTTTTTCCTTTTAAATTAATGCTTAAAAGGGTGGAGCTACAAGAGACTGCTTAAACGTAATAAGTTACATTTTTATTGTTAGTTATTAATGTCAACGAATATACAATAACCATTTTACAATTTATGGAATCGTTAAGTATGTATAAAATAATTTGCTCATTTTCTAAAAAACACTCAAAATGTGTTTTGTATATATACTTAATTTAGCAAAATTTGCTTTTATTACTTAATTTGGCACACATCTGCAGATATATTTTTGTTAAACGAAATTACGATGTGTGTAGATAGCAACGAAGACATGGTTTTGTTTATATTATTTGTATTTGTTGTATGTTGTGTTTTTTTTACAGCACGGTTTCGATTAAAATCGAAGTGTTTTGTTAAATAAAAAATATGCCAAATGTAATGTTTAATGTATTTATTATCACATAAATTAAAAATACAATTTGGAAAACATTTATTCGTTTTAATAGTTGTCTTGCTTCGTTTTATGTGTTTATACAATGTGTACAAAAAGTAAGGCAATAGATTAATATCTCGTCTTGTGACAACTTTACAAAAAAAAAGTTTTAAATAAAAGTTGTTTGTGATCGTTTACTACATAAACTTCAATTATTTTTAACTATACACAGTTTTGTTTTTTCGCACCGATACATCACTTTATTTTTTTGAGTAGAACACCCAGTATGTTTTTTAAATTTTGGATGTAAAATTTAATTCTTTTTCAAAAATATTTAGGTTTTATGTATCAAAAATCAGTCGTTTTTGAGTAATTTAAGTTTTCATAAAACCATTGACAGAAATAGGAGTCTAAAAAAATAATGATATTTCACAACTTAGATGTCAAAACGAATTCCTTTGAAACTTTGTAGCATAATAGTGAATAAATGATTTTTGACTGGTTAAAATATTAAAATAATTCACAAGGTGTTCCTTATGCCCGGTCCATTTAGTCAAACACAAATAAGTCAGTTTTTTAAAATGAAACGCCCTATATATTTTTACATTTTCTTATTGATAATGTAATTATCTTTAAAAACTATTACAGCTCAATTACGTCTAAAATCAGTATTTCTTGAGTTATTGCGGTTGTCTTTATAATTTATGGATACAAACACAATATTTAATAGAATAATTACAGTTGTAGGCTTTGTAAATATCTTTTTGTTTTAAATGTCAAATACAATTATATTTTGATCTTTATACTGAAAGATTTGCCAGATTATAAATTAATGGAAAAAAACATACATAAATATTAAAGTTTGGTCTACTTAAAAGACTTATTTTTCAGGCTAATATGACAAAAATGCCTGCTTTGAACGCATATATTTTAAATTTACTTAATATTTAAAAAACGATTGATATTAACTATCTACTGCTCCCATAAACAGAACATTTTCAATAACATGACTTCGATTAGTCATATGTTCATTAAAATATACAATAAACGATTTTCTAGTTGCCTTTTTCGCACTAGTCCCATAAATAAATAACTTTTGTACACTTTTCCATAAAACAATAGTTATTTATGTATCAAGGCCAAAAAGTGTAACTTTTTCGGCCGCGTCTGGTTTGCTGGCCGAGACGTAGTCGAGGCCAGCAAACAGGCAAGGCCGAAAAAGTACGTTTTGGCCGAGGTGCATATTACATTTTTTGTGCGATCGAATTAAAAACAATTTAAATTTTTAGTATTTTTCAAAAATATAGGTTAAAAACTACGTGACATTCTGTCACTGACAGATGACGGCGTATGCTGTTAGCTTTAATGCATTTACGCTGTAGCGGCCGAAAAAGTTACTTTTCAGGCCGTTGCTAAGGGTAACGGCCGGTAAAGTACTTTTTAGGCCGTTGCTAAGCGTAACGTCGGTAATGCAGTACTTTATGGCTGCTAACGCGTCCGTCAAACAGCTGTTTCTAGTACGACCGCCCAAAAAAAAATTGTTTCAAACTTGTAATACATCGAAAGATGAAAACAGTTGCATTTGACATTTAAAACAAATTTTCGAGATATTTTCAAAGCCTAATAGTTTAATTATTCTATTAAATATTGTGTTTATATCTGTAAATTATGAAGAAAACCACAATAACTCGAGAAATACTGATTTTAGACATAATTGAACTGTAATAGTTTTTGAAGATATAGTATATCCCATATAAGACTTCTCATATCGGCTTAAGCAGTTGGAACAACCCACGTACATACACAATCTTGGATTATAAACCTTAAATGATTTGTATGGCACAACACCTAAAATCATAATCGCATACCACATCTTCCTAATTGCTTTTCTTTGAGCATAATGACCATAATGCTGCAGTTCTAAACAAGTTCTCGCTAAAAGCTTATTACCTTATATACGCTATAATAGATTTTAAATTATAATTGTTTACAAGCAAAAGCTTTTGGGAAACACTGATACAGATATTAATTTTCTTTTACCTAAGAACCCAAATTAAACCTTATTGAACCTATAATTAAGGATCAAATTTCGACTGCTTGCAATAATCTTCATGAATCCGCCTTCAATTAGATTACAACTTTCATTGACGTAGACTGAATTGTAAACACAAATAATATTTAAAGAAAGAGGCGGAGATTGCATTTGTTTCGTTTAGTTCTGCCTCTTCTTAATCCGCTGTGAGCAATTTTAAAAGGAATATACTATAACTACATTATCAATAAGAAAATGTAAAAATATAAAGGGTGTTCCATTTTAACAAAAACTGACTTATTCGTGTTTGAAGTTTGACTAAATGGATCGGGCATAAGAAACACCGTGAAAACTTTTAAAATTTTAACTAGTCAAAACTTACTATAACACTATTGCCCTGCAAAGTTTCAAATGAATTTGTTTTGACATAGCCAAGTTGTGAAATATTATTATTTTTTTAGATTCCTGTTCCTGTCAATATTTTTATAAACTTAAGTTACTCAAAAATGACTGATTTTAGATATATAAAACCTAAATATTTTTGAAAGAGAATTCAATTTTTCATTGCACGAATTTGCTTGAAAATGAATGTTAATAACTGAATAATGTCCCTATGATAATTGTATAGTAACTTTTAGTCTGATTTTGGATATATTAAAAACATTTTTTAATAATTGACGTTACGTTTTTAATGTTAAAACAGGTGTAATTTTAACTATAAGAACTAACCAGTTCTACAACTTTTTTATTTAAAACTTGAGCTGTATGTTTGTTACAAAATATTTAAAAAAGTTTAATGATCTAATGTGTACTGTTTTAAAAAAGATTTTGTAAAAGATAATTAACTTATATTTTGTGTGATGGAATTTTAATAGCTTTCAAGTGATGTGTTTGTAATTAAAGTTTGATTATCGACTACATACTACTTATAAGAATTAAGTTATTTAAAAGCATATAACATATTGGGAAGAGACTAGATTGCCTTGATATGTTTTACAATGAACACCAAAACTCTTCACCTGAAAATGAAAAAAGTACCAGAACTGGAGGGTTGTTACTGGGTCACTTTGTATAAATTGTTTTGTTTTTGTGCACTGATACATAACTTTGTTGTTTAAAAAAACAAATCATGTACCTAATATGTAATTATAATACACAGGGTGGTCCACATAGAAGGGCCACTTGGGATCTAGTAAACGGTAAGAGCTACAAAGAAGTTTAAATTAGACAAATTGTTCCCCTTTCTGACACCTATTTAGAGATGCTTTAATGTTTCAACAAAGTTCCATGGCACGCTAGATAATAGACTAAAATCAAAATAGGCAATTTTTTAAAATCGTTAATAACTCAGTTATACTTGATGGTACAAAAATATTTTTGGGTAAAAAGTTGTAAATTTTTTTACACACTATAGCGGTATAGGGAATTTTTGATGAATTGTATTTGTTTTAAGCCTGTTGTAGCTCTTATCGTTTACGAGATCCCAATAGTGGCCCTTCTATGTGTACCACCCTGTATATTTAATGTTTTTCATTTGCAATCAATTTTATTTTAATATACAAAGTATTTTGAACCTACAATGATTCACAATTACATTTCGATTTCCAAGAAAACGACTATTATAATTTAAAGTTTTTGCTCTTCTTATTATTGCGCCTCTTTACCGTTAAGTGTGAACCGTTTGATTTAAAAATTCTACTAACAACAAAACTATCACAAAATGTGGCTTATTTGGAACAACCACTATAATTTTTGATAATTTGCATTCGTGTTAGTATGCGAACATTATGCTGTCAATCAAATTTCATTATGGAGTCAAATCTATTAGATTGAAAAGTTTTATTTTTAAAACATCACTTAAATTTTAGGTTTTTATTTACAGGTTTATAATAAATAATACATTACTGCATTATTACATCTTACATCACATAGTTTGTTTCCATAAAAATGTTTAAAAAAAGTTTATCATTCTTAATAAATGTTTTATCACCAAAATGAAATCCAAATTAACTTTTCTTTTGAAAAAAGCGTTCGCAGAAATGTATTCACTTCAAAGATTTCTGATGTTAACAAGTTGATCACAAACAGTCACGATAATGCTATGCTAAGGAACTTAGCAAATGTATAGTTACAGTAAATTTATAATAAAAGTAAATCTTCCATTTTTATCTTGGCATGGCTGAAACGACACCACCAAATAAACGTA
Source organism: Elmis aenea (assembly GCA_947652605.1). Lineage (NCBI taxonomy): Eukaryota > Metazoa > Arthropoda > Insecta > Coleoptera > Elmidae > Elmis > Elmis aenea. The sequence goes on along the minus strand of OX393579.1, from coordinate 31,550,517 downwards.
TTCTGCTTATTCCACCATCAGGAGCCATAGTAACTCGTACATGAGAAAATGATCCAGTTTCTTTAATATCACTATTTTCATAGTGATGTACTTTGTGAGCTGACATCTGAAAAAAAATCAAATGTGAATATTTCTGTGGTCGGCGGGAAAAAGCTCTTGTCAAAAAGTGCATTTTTTTAATTATTAACCTTATACCATTCATATTGTTATGTTCTTATACTGGTAATTTGCAATTTCGGCACTTGTGTTTTCTGTTTATTATGTTACTTCCATTTCACATATTTTTATTAATAATGTTTTTCCATTGCAATGAAATTTTGTGTAATCAAAAGATAATAAAAGTTATGTTTAAAAATAAGTATTTATGTTTACTTCATTATTTTTTAAACTTTTACATAAAAAATATAGTTTTTAAGAATAAACGAGTTAAACTGAATATAGGCATTTGTTTACATTTGTGAAAAATTACTTAAGTTATTCTTATTTCATGCCAGTTTAAGTCAAGTATTTACTGTTTATTAAAAATTTCATCATGTTGACATATTGTGATAATTTAATATGATACTTAATTTTGAGTAAAATATACCATATACAAGTAAAATTTAAACTCCATGATAATCAGTAAAATAAAAAAATGTTGCTCCTGAAAAATTGCACTTTTTGACTTAAGTGCTTTTTCCCGCTGACCACAGATTTATTCCTAGTACGAAAATCTGTGCTCTCCTTTGTGTCAAAATTGTTGAAATGCTGCATTAAAATTATTGACTAGCACAGCAACAAATATTTTAAGTATCCGAGGTTTGATCAAATAATACAGTTTAGGATCTATCGAAGATTGTATTTGCCTTAAGAAACACGATCTAGTAAGGTTCTGTCATCAAAATGACAGGTTTTAATGTGGTTTCAGTTCGTTTAGTTTACCCCGTTTACCCCGAGAACAACGTGTAAAAGTACAATTTTGTTTTAAACTTTAAAAAGGTCCAAAAGTAACGCATGTAATGCTATAGAGTTAGTATTGAGATGCTGCAGTTAACCCTTAAGACTGTGTACAAGTGGTTTGATCGATTTCGGAATTGAATTGAATTGAATTTATTGATGACGAGGAACAATCTGGACGCCCTTCGACTATGAAGTGCATGAGCACAGAGACAAACATTGCAAAATATAGTGAAATGATTTGATAAAACAGGAGATTGGCGTTTCGGGAAATAGCCGATCATCTGATTCGGTTAAGTTAGTGCAGTATTTTTTTTTAATTAAAAATTTGAACAAAGCGTGTGAGTGCGAAATTTGATCCTCGCATTGGTCGTCCGATCAAAAGCAAAAGCGTCTGTCCATTTCGATAGAACACTTTCGCGTTTTCTTTACACGTCCATTTAACAACAGACGGTTAATATCAGATTATGTCCCTCGATACCAGGCAAATTTTGTCTCACGAATTTTTTTCTATCATTAATAGCAGTTGAGATATTCAGGTGGCCTGTTTTAAGCGCCTCACCCGGTATAATTATGATGAATGACATGATAAACTAGTTTGTTTTTAGTCGTAAGCTTAAAAACAAACATTAATAATGTGTATTACCTTTGATGCTGGTAAAATTGTCTTCCATTCGCATTGCGCTATGGCTCTTTTATTAAAGTCTCTAGTGGATTTCATTAACGTTCCTTCTATTCTTACGGAATCAGGGAAATTTCCTTTAAAATGTTTCGTATCAATTTCTATCCTCATAATTTGGCCGATGTATCCTAAACGAAACACGGCCCATTCGTTTCCAGGTACTTGTAATATACCACAGTTGTCAGTTTCTAAAACTGCTGGTCTGTCTAAGCGTCTAGCAGTTTCCCATCCATCCCCCATGTTCACTCCCGTTCCCAGTCTTATCACATTTCTTGGATGCCCATAGTGAGCATTTGAATAACCAATACAAACTCCGCCGTTTTCCATTGCCAACAAGTCAATTATTTCGTCTGAAGTTGCTGCTTTTTCGCGAAATGCTTCCCCAAAAACACGCAATCTTGCTATTCCACCGTCTGGATACATGTTGAGTCGTATGTGAGTCCATATTTCATTTGATTCTATGGAAAAATAATTATGTCGTGTTTCTTCATAACCCGCTTTAAGTGAGGTCATTGAAACAAGTTCTGGCCAGGAATCAGAATCAAGTCTTTTAAGTTGCTCCAAATTTTCTTCTGTGCAAGCAGTACCTAACATTTTTTCTTTTCTATCTGGTATTAACTTTTCACCTAAAAAAATATCACAATACGTAACGAATGTTGGTAAGGTAAAACTTAATCTAGGTATTTTTTGTGGTTTTGATTTGCTATTTTCTTTTACTTACTTTGTTCTGGTAATCTGGCAGCTTGTAAAGAAAACCTAGGAGCAAAATTTCCTGTGAAAAAAGCGGTATCTACTTCAATTCCATGAATTATTCCAGGTACTCCTAATTTGATGATGCACCAGTCGTGACCTGGTAACCTTCTACGACGAGTTTCCCAACCATCCATCCATTTTCCACATTCTGTGTATAAATCAGTCTTAAATACAGGCTCTTCGTCTTTAATTAAATTTTCTGCTTCGGCAAACCAGTCGTCCGTTGCAAACAGAATTTTTCCTCCATTCTGCAAAAAATAACTTTATTTATGAAAAATATTTGAAATAAAAACTTTTATTTTTAAACAGCTTTTACTCAAAAAAATCTTATAGCATATTTAAACGTTTAAGGCGATTGCACAAAGTAGGTGTTAAAATGCAACGTAATCCCTAAAACTAGGCAACATAAGCGTCAACTATGCTGCGATTTTGCCTAGTTCTAGGGTTAACGTGGTTTAATTCCGGGGTTAATCCCAGGTTCAACGCAATCGGGCCTAAACGTTTTTAATTTAATTCTGAAATGTTTACCAAAAAGTAAACCAGCAAAGATTGTAACCAATAAAATCAAGTCTAATCAGTTAAGATTGATGAGGTTTTATTGGGATAATTGTCCAATCGAAAAATTACTACCAAATACCAGCCAGAAATAAAAAAATAATAAAACGCCAAAGATAAATCGAATTTTTGCAATTTTATATGAATTAACTAAAGGTTTATAAACGAACTGGACTATTGTTTTTTTCTGGGATTGTTTGCATGCAACTATGAATAAACTACAGAATCCATGACGAAATTTTCCAATAACATTACTTGTGATTTGTGATTAAACGATAGCACCATATTTAATTCCATAAATCTTCCAATATAGTCTTACGTATTATATAAACTGATTTGTATGCATCTGGAACTTTGGCACCCTTAAAGAACTTTCTGTACCGCCTTCTACATGATTTTTAAAAAATCTTTTTTTATTTTATTTTCCACCAACGAACAGAGCCACCTCAATTAAACAATGAAATGTTTAAAAAACAAATGATAAACATATCTTGCGATATTCAGGTCAAATGCTAGTTCGAATGTTCAACCGTATTTATACGATACATATGTAATATTTAATCACAATCTAAATTGTTACAATTAAAATTTGGTTAAAATAATTATTGTTACAAATTACAATAAATAAAAGACTGTGTAAACATAAAAAACTAGTTATGTAAATTCTGATATTGCTATCTATCAGATTTTATTGGATTGCCTTACATTAAGCAGATAAGTAGTCTTTCTCTAACTAGATGGCTGACGTCAAATGCGTAATTAATTTTAATTAGCATTAATTACAAATTGTTTATAAATTATTGCGCAAACTATTTCTTATTATTTATAGGTGGTTTCGTTTGAGCGTTTGGTCAAAAAAGATTAAACAATAATACAAAAACAAATCATTTTTTTAAATTTTTATCAACCGAATGATACTAAAGTACTCGTAAAACACAAATTATACCTACAGAATAAAACTTAATGGAGTTATGAAAATTTTTATCATAAACTAGTTTGGTTTTACATGGTTTAAAGTAGAAATGTATCGATTATTAGGTATACACTATACAGGGTGGACCAAATTCGAGTTTTACGGGCTATCTCGGTTACCGTACTAATGAGCGGAAATCTGATATGTGTCTTTTGGGCAATTTTTTTGAGAAAAGAACACCTGTGTAATTATATTTTTTGTCACACTTTCCATTTTGGCACTTCAGACGAAAAATAGAATTTCATCAATTGATTAAAATAGAACAAAATGTTATTGAGGTTTTTAATACAAATTTTTATGCTTAATTTAAATACCGAATTAAATCTGTTTTAGTGACCTTGCCTTATGACATGAGCGTTTTTTCCTCAAAAATAAAAATAGCCCAAGAGGTGGATATCAGATTTTCGCCAACTATTATCTATATTTAAGCTTAGTTGATATGAAATGTAAATCAGTTTTACCAGCTTATTAACAAGCCGTAAGTAATATAACCAAAATAAAAGAAAAATTGAGAAAATTGGCAAAATAAGTAACTAAAATATAAAGTATAACCTAAATTGTGCTATAATTTATCAAAACTGTCGGCATTGCTTTTGTAGTTAAGACGTGCTTGTTGTTTTTTTACCTTGGTAAGTAGTACTTATACCTACTTAAATTTTAAAAATTATTAATGCGCAATGAATGCTTAAAAATATTGCATAAATTTTATTGGTAAAATGCGACTTTCCTTCTTTAAAAAAGCAATTGTTGACATGATTTTGTAACATTTAATACTGCAATCGTAAGTAAATATTTATTTATGCCAGTTTTTGTTTTTAATCATTTATTTAGCTGTGTAAAAACAAAATAAATAAAGAAGATTGATTACATATACAGGGTGATTGATTGAGACCGGGCATTCAAAATATATGAAGAATGAAAAAGGGTATGGATCTGAAATTTTGGTTATGACCATAATGGCATCTGATCTGTTTATTGAAAATATTTTCAAGATGGCGACACTTCCGGAAATACCGGAAGTTGGCGGCTACTTTTTTATTTTCAATACAATGGTCTATTTTTTAGTGCATTTTTGGATTCAAAACGTTATTTTAGAGGGACTTTTATTAGCATTCCCTATACCTAAGTGCAATCATTTTTTAGATTTTTGGACTTTTTTGAAAATTTTTTGATTTTCACCGTGATGCTTAATATTATCTAACATGGCCATTTTTAAAGAAAAAACGCTTTAATTTAGACCATGCCTAGAAGAAACCTTGGACTACATCCTGGAATTTTTGCAATCGATGAATTACTTACAGGGTGTCCAAAATTTAATTTTCTTTTAATACAACTTCAGACCACCAAAACTCGTTTTTTTCAAATACAATGCCCAAACTTTTTTTTCATTTTCTAATGCAAAATTACATTCTGCATCAATCTGTATTAGCGTTTCCTATACCTAACTGCAACAGTTTTCGAGTTATTAAGAATTTTTGATAAAGTTAAGAGAAATTGCCACATTTTTAAATAGTAGGCCTTGGAAATGACAACAAATGCCAATATTAATAACTGTAAACCACTTTTATTGCGTTTGTCTGAAGCATCCATGAAAATGTATAATCAAGAGTATTCAAACACGAATATTTTGAACTTATTTTATATTCATGAAGGATGTAACAAGATTATTGAAAGAACTTGCCGCGTGGTCAGTGAGAGTTATCCTTATTTGACTGTTATGACCAGACAGAAATTTTAATGAATAGAATCAATTTTTTTTCAATTTAGAAGAGTGAAATCTGCTTGTATTCGACCTAAGCGTGTGACAAATGATGAAACTAACAAAGTTAACATCCTGAGATATTTTAATGACCATCCTCAGCGATCAATTCGATTGGTAGCGCAAGACTCGGGTTTAACATACTATGCTGTACAAGCTACATTAAAAATACACAACTATTCGTTCACACTTTCAATAATGTTCTGAATTTGTCCAAGAATGTAAAATAAATTCAAAATATCCGTGTTTGAATACTCTTGATAATCCATTTTCATGGATACTTCAGACAAACGCGATAAAAGTGGTTGACGGTTATTAAGTATTGGCATTTGTTGTCATTTCCAAGGCCTACTATTTAAAAATGTGGCAATTTCTCTTAACTTTATCAAAAATTCTTAATAACTCGAAAATTGTTGCAGATAGGTATAGGAAACGCTAACACAGATTGATGCAGAATGTAATTTTGCATTAGAAAATGAAAAAAAAGTTTGGGCATTGTATTTGAAAAAAACGAGTTTTGGTGGTCTGAAGTTGTATTAAAAGAAAATTAAATTTTGGACACCCTGTAAGTAATGCATCGATTGCAAAATATCCAGGATGTAGTCCAAGGTTTCTTCTAGGCATGGTCTAAATTTAAGCGTTTTTTCTTCAAAAATGGCGGTGGTAGATAATATTAAGCATCACGATGAAAATCGAAAAATTTTCAAAAAAGTCCAAAAATCTCAAAAATGGCTGCACTTAGGTATAGAGAATGCTAATAAAAGTCCCTCTAAAATAACGTTTTGAATCCAAATAGGCAATAAAAAATAGACCATTGTATTTGAAATAAGAAAGTAGACGTCAACTTCCGGTATTTCCGGAAGTGTCGCCATATTGAAAATATTTTCATTAAACAGATCAGATGCCATTATGGTCATAACCAAAATTTCAGATCCATACCCTTTTTCATTCTTCATATATTTTTAATGCCCGGTCTCAATCAATCACCCTGTATACAGTGGTTAAATTGAAAATAGCTTAAAATGTATGGTCGTTAAGTTGCGTGGCGATAAACAAATAAAAAAATCCAATTAATTACCCAATTTTTTACACTTAACTTTTTTGCAAAACAAAAATTTTAAAAAACTTTCACGCACAAAATTATTTGTAAAAAACATTACAGCAATAAAAGCATTTCCTATTTTTTAAGAATTTCTTATTCAAGTGTAGATATTTGGCATCAAAATATTTATGTTTTAATTTACAGAAACTTTTCACACAATTTAATACAATTCAAATTTATTTAACTTACCTTTAACGTAAATAAGTCATAATCAGGTTAAGAAATGTATTCTGGCATTGATAGTAAACACTAATAGTTAAATTGCAGTGAAATATTATAAGCCCATTAAAAACGGTTAAATGCTCGTAATTTACTTACATTACGACCAATAAAAACAGTGTTATTCTATCATGTTGAAAATTTATTGCACTCTTTATTTAATAGATAACAATTATAAAGGCTCGCGAGGTAAATAAAACCGACTATAAATTTACGTGGTATTAAAAAAAAAATGCGTCCTGATGAATGTATGTATACAACTTTATGTGAATCATGTTTTACACGTACCTTGCCAGATGCCAATTCGTTTAATTCAGTAAATTTAGGCAGTGCAGAAACCGTATGAGGAGACATTGTTCGACATATGATAAAAGCAGCGTCAAGTTGAAAACACTAAACAAATTACCGGACCTAATCTCTTTCTTATATGTACATAATTTCTTAATACAATATGTTGCATCACCGTTATGTAGATACAGTAAACGATATAATTTGCGTCACTGGACCAAGCAGAAATTAAGCAGTTATATATTGTACTTCCTAGTCGATAAAAAATCTGTGTTTAACCTTCTTATTCGCATAATTTGAAAATTCTTTGACGTCCAAAGAGCAAAGTTAAAAAATCTTTTAACAAAATCACATGTACATGATGCATGACGATAACGCACTTGGTGGAAATTTTCTTATGTACAGTTTATATTGGTCTATCGGTCAACTAAGAAGACTACCGAGTTTGGAGGGCGGTAACCTACACCTGAAAAAAATATTCTCCTGATTTTTACTCACAAGTAAATATTTGTTTAACGAGCACTGGCGCCATAAATTACAACTGAAAGTTTGGGATAATCCAAATTCAAAGTAGATACTTGTAATGTATCTTGGTAACTACAATAGTTGGAGAAAATCTGATTTTGGTCTCTAAGGACACTTTTTTAAGGTAAATTAATCTTATCAGATTAGTTTTTCTACTACAGTGAGCTCGCGTTATAAGCAACCCACGATATAAGCAACTCGCGTTATAAGCAACACTCGATATAAGCAACTATCGTATCAAAGTACACGATATAAGCAACTGTCAGTGTGACAGTTAAAAATACAAATATCTAAAATACTATTGCAGATATAACATATAACAATGAAATTTTGTATCTGAGCGTTATGGTATTTTTCGGATTCGATGGAAATATTAAGGTTGCAATGCGACTTCCGGTTCAACCGGAAACGGACTCAAACTTTGAAATTTTAAATAGAACATCTGTATATTTTTACTTTTTTGAATTTGTCTTAAAATTTACTTTAATAAATGTAGAAAGTTATATGGGTCTAAAGTCAACAGTTTTCAAAATATTTACATTTTTACGAAAATTTTGAGTGATATAGCACTTTCAGTTTTTTTTTTAATATTCAGGTTATTTAAAAGGGCAGTAAAATATCGTGTGAAATCTAGATTAACAATAGATTTTTTAACAATCATTTTATTTTTAGGAGATTATTAATATACAGCGTCATTCAAAAAGTCTGCAACTAATGGAAAAGTTTTTTATTATTTTTTTCTCAGAAAATTGTATTCTTGATAAAAGTTGGTGCATGGTCTAAAACTAATTATAAGATGAAAAAAGTTCAATAAAAAATCATATGACACTAGATATTAGTGATTTTTGAAATATTTTAAGAGATACAAAAAAAAAATTATGGACAGAGTTTTTAAAAATCCCAAAATAAGGCTAGATTTAAATTTTGACGGTCAAATTTCAATTTATATTTTTTAAGAAATTTTAACATTCAAAAAGTCTGCAACAAATGGAAAATATCCTGACTTTTTATTCAACTTTTTTTCATCTTAAAATTAGTTGTAGACCATGTATGTACCAACTTTAACAAAAATAAAATTTTCTGATCAATTGATAATAAAAAATGATTCTATTTGTTGCACTTTTTTAATGTTTGTTTCTTAAAAAATAAAAATTAGAATGTGACGATCTAAATTTAAATTTAGGCTTATTTTTAGATTCTAAATATTTTTTTTTGTTTCTCTTAAAATAAGAGCACTTTATTCTTGCGAATATTTCAAAAAGTCGCTAAAATCTAGCTTCCTATGATTTTTTATTGAACTTTTTTCATCTTAAAATTAGTTTTACACCATTCACCAACTTTTATCAAGAATAAAATTTTCTGAGAAATTAATAATAAAAATTTTTTCAATTTGTTGCAGACTTTTTGAATGACGCTGTAGAATAATATAATAAACTCGTAGGTTAAATTACTAAAATTTGTTGGCTTTATATAATTTACCAAAGACCATAAGTTCAGTTTATGATTGTCGGTGGAATTAGCACACGGTATAATAGTACCTAACTCGTTGCTTAGATATTTTACTCCCGGGAATTTTTTTTTACGTGTATGAACAAGAGTTTTGTCCGGTAAACACTTGTAAAATAAGGCCGTTTCATCCGCTCTGTATACTTGCCATGAAATCACATCATATTTGTTTATTTGAGAGATGTATAAGTACATAGATCACGACTAAAGGTACGTGGCACGCGCGTATTTCGTTTGACATAGGTACGTACAGATCACCATAGCAACGCGACAACGACCGCGTTGTTATGGTGTAAACTTTTATTTTTAGTTTTACTACTAAAAACAAGATTTATTTATGTTAAAAATCGAATCGTTTCTATTTCTATCATATAAGCAACTTTCACGTTATAAGCAACTTTTAGATCGGAATTGGCCGCCGTTAGTTGCTTATAACGCGAGCTCACTGTATTGGAGAAAATCAAATTTTTTATAATATTGAAAACTGATCGTTAACATCTTTATTTTCAAAAAAGAAATAAAATGCTATGGAGATGTTTAATAATAATTTTAAAGAAGAATTTGATAAATCATTTCGATTTTTTGATAAGCTTTTTTTTTGAGAGATGAAGCGAATTGATATGTTTTGTATGAAACATGTAGTGGGCCATGATGTTATTGAAAAGAAGACTTTTTCATCTTTCAGAACATGTAAAACTACTTTTATAAACGCGTTACAAGAATTAACAACGGTATTGAAAATTTCAGTCATAGTATGCTATGGATTCAAAACACATCCGCGTAAATAAAAAAAAGCACAGCCAATTTTGTAGTAAGACAACTGAACTTGCTTTGCTAATAGTATCTTCTTTTTTTTATTCCTCTTGTACCTTTCGGTGTCGAGGTATTTTTTCTAGTTCTTGATTATGTTTCTCCATCTTTGTCCATCATTGACTAACTGTGTCACATCTCTCTAGCTTAGGGATTCCCAACCCTGTGCCCGCGGGCGCACGTGCGCCCGCGTAGCTATTTGCATGCGCCCGCTACAAAGTGTTAAAATAACGGGGGAAAAAACAATAAAATCTTTAAAGTAAGGGAAAAAAAAATTTAGTTTTTAAAATCTCGCTAGATTTAGCGAGAGATTCGCTAAATTGGCAACACTGACCGCAGTCCATCCCCACCCCACCTGTAATACTACGACATTGATATCTTAGTTTTACACTACGATACCAACATAAACTTGGTTGTTTTTTTTTCGGTCTGAAGTTAGCGGGCATTAATCATTTTCGATCACCCGATATACCGCATGTATGTACAGGGTGGTTCAAATTCGATGGGATTGCATGCGTATCTCGCTTAACATTCAAGATACAGAAACGGTTAAATTACCAAAAATGTGCAGTTTTTTGGGACAATTTCAGAACAGTTGTCAAATATATTCTATCATTTCCTGTTTTACTTGATTTTTTTTGTTTTCACAGCCTATTTTTTGTTTTTCATTTAAAAAAAATATTGAAAAACCATTGTAACTTGGGTATTATTAAAAATAAGTACATCAACTCTTATGTATTTGGAACGGGAAAAAATAAGGAATTTAAATAGGTCATAGCCAACTATAGCTTCTTTTTAAAAAAAGGTAAGTTTGTGTCATAACTTTTTAACGGCGAGTGCAAAATTTTTTTAAAAAATTATTTCAAAATCAACATAAAAACATCTAAAAATAATCTTTATAAACTTTTTCGATATTTACAACAATAAGAGAGATATGACACATTATAAATATAACAAAAAAACAGTTTTTTTCAAATACCTCAAAAACCGGAAATGATAAAATATTTTTGAAAACGGTTTTCCCAAAAAACTGCACATTTATGGTACTTTAACCGTTTCTCTATCTTGCCCATTAAGCGAGATGCGCATGCAATCCCATCGAATTTGGACCACCCTGTACATTATACTTGATTTTTTTTTAAATCCAAATTGCGCCCGCCACTATTTTTCTCAATCTCGATTGCGCCCGCGCCACAATAAGGTTGGGAACCCCTGCCTAGCTGATTCTTTTTTCTTCAAGTCTATGTTTCATTTCGTTTCCCGATTTCGTTCTTGGTCTTTCCCTTCTTCCTTTTTCCTCAAACTTTGTTTTAATCTCATTTTTCCGTCTTTTTCTAATTCCACTTCCTTGCCTTCCATACCCCTTGTGTTTTACGTGCCAATATTCAAAGTCCATTTTCCTTGCTTATTGTCGTATAAATTCCCAATGTTTACCCCATTTCTGGGGTCGTTGGTTAGTTTTTTCCATTGGTGATTTTCTTATCAGTTTCTGCTATATTCCATTCCATACCTGCAGCTGGTCATCAACATACAGTTTCTTGTATTATCCTCATATTGTGTCCCTGATTACTTGCACCTTTTCATATTTCTACAATTTTTGTTTGAATGTCCTTTTCCATAACTGTGATCTTTCTTTTAATTTATTTTTGTATTTCATTACATTTAACTTTTGTATGCTGATATTATCAAGTAACTGAATTTACGGTAAATTTTAAAAGTACTTATATTCTTCATTCACGAATTTATAAAACTTTTTCGCAAAATTTTATAGTGTATGGTCTGGTAATACGCCACGAAAAGCAATAGAAGCTTTTTCGTTTAGTTTCTCCAAACACTAAAGGTATTTCACAAAAATAAATATAACGAATAACAGTTAATGTAAATTGGCCTAATCAAAAATCCCCTTTTTTTTAAGGATTTCTAACCCAAATACTACACCAGGTCAAGGCTCTCGTGTCTTGGTCAGTTATAGTCTTATTTATTTATCACACACGTATCTAATTAATTATTAATTAAGCTTATTTGTATTAATAAATGAATTGCTTAAATAATCTAACAATTTATCAAACAAGTACAGCACAATTAGTTATAAAGTCGCAAGAAACAAATCTGAAGCAAAGTCCACGTTATCTTCACCTTCAATGCAAACTTCATTCATGTCTTGTTGCTCAAAGTTCTAAAATTTAATATTATTCATAAAACGACAAATAATACAAGTGAAATAACCTAAAACTGAACAGAAAACTTTTTCTTTACCCACGATAAAATACATTGATATAATATATGCTTACAATCAGGACAGAACAAAAAAAAAACAATACGAAAACAATAACAAAATTTGTTTTTTAAGATTGAAAACGATAAAAATAATTTCTATTACCACTTTTATTAGTTTTTAAATTTTATTCCTTAAACACAAATGGTGATTTACAGTCTGTGCTTAAGGGACTCTCCCGAGGCGGTAGAATAGCTCACTTAAAACAAGTGAGTTTTACTTTTTTTACTGTATATTATTGGACATAAATCGTGTGTACATTTTTATTAAACAAATCGTGTTGTTTTTACACCTGACGGCGCGAAGGTATCCTAAATTAAATGTAAAAATTTTATTTGAATATAGGGTGTAACTGAATTCTGGTGCCCTCCCTTTTTTCTTTAGTTTTGATTTTAGTAAATTAAATTTAATCATATATGTGTACAGAACCGGATTATTTATACATACAGTGTGTCCAAGAGGAATGGAATCTGCTATATATCTCAGTAAATATCCAATTTAGTTAAAAAAAAATATGAATAAAAGTTGTTTGGTACTTAGTTTTCCACCATAAGACAAAATTTTTTTTTTTCGAATAACAAAAACGCAATGTAAAACAATTGAATTTTTTTAAATGACAAGGTACCCCTATATTATATCTACTCATTTAATAGAGAATTTTTATCCCATTTTAATGATGGAAAACTTTAGTACCCTTACTTAAGCAACTTTTTGGGGAAAACACAAAAATTATTTTAATTGATTAGTATTTATTTCTAACAAAAATATCATAAGAACTAAAACTTTTTGACGAAATCTACAAGTGTTCAAACTGTGAACCATTTACAACTTGGCAAAGATTAACTAGGTTTTTAACCCGTTTATAACATTCCCAACCATTTCAGGTGTAATTTCTCTAATACGATCTTTTAAATTTTCGATATTCTCCGGCCTCTTAGCATAAACTTAATTTTTAAGGTGACCCTTTCATTGAAAAGAGAAAAAAAATCTTTATCAAATGAGTATAATTTAGGGATACCTTGCCATTTAAAAAAATTCAATTGTTTTTCATTGCACTTTTGTTATTCGAAAAAAAAATTGTCCTATAGTGGAAAACTAAGTACCAACCAACTTTTATTCAAAACAATTTTCCCTAAAGTGGATTTTTACCGAGATATATAGCATATTCCATACCGTTTGGACACACTGTATGTGTACACTATTATTTCACTTCTGGTTTCGCCGCAGTTGACCATAACTTTATTATTTCAAATGGAACACCCTGCATATTTTTACATTTTTTGAAAGAGCAAGCAGTTTTGGATACAACTGCACCATTTTGGTTAATTTTTATAACTGCAAACATTTAATTTTATTATGTCCACAAGTGTCCAAAAAACATTTTTGTAAATTTTTATTGACATTTACGTTACTTTAATCGGCTTGGAAGGTTGTAGAATCGTTTTTTTTTTTTTTTTTTTACAGAAAGTCAATTTTTGTAGGGAGCGGCGCTGGCACCTGCAGTTATTTAAAGCTATTTAATTAAAAAATTAAAAAATTCTTGTAATAACTAGTTGCAATCTTGTTGCAATAAACCACAGTATAAATTCTTAAAATATGAAATAAACATTTTAATCACGGCAATTTCAAATTTTCTTGTTTAACAAATAAACTACTCACAAGTTACACTGCTAGTGGTTCCTAAATGTAACGACGGTTCGATAGTTTTATGCAAAATTATTGGAGCTGTAGGTCAACTATGTAAAAAGAACTTTGCGACTTGTTTTGTACTTAACTACATGAATGCGAGCCGATAGTAAAATCAGTAAATAGAAGAGTCGTTTCCAACGAAATGTAGTATGCACTGGTAGAAGCCATATTTATCATATGTGTATTTCTTAACTTAATAAATTATTAAATGGAACAAGTTCTAATTTGTTACCACATTTCTCACAAACATGCACTTCTGATGTTCATGGAAAGTTTACAGCTGTTAAAACGTGATTACTGACGTTTCATTGCTGAAACTTCTTGTTCTCTCCAGTTTAGTTGTAAACAATCTAAATATTTATCAACTAAATTTAGCTTGATCTGGTGCACTTCGAGACACATACCTACATATTATGTAAGTATAGCTATGTACACCTCACAAATCACAGTTGAAGGAGAATTAGGCCCACACATTTAGCACCCACTATCAGTAATTAAAAATTGATCAAATCTAACATTTTGCAATTAACAAAAATTTAATGAATAATTTTTCAATTTAACATAAATATGAAAAAAATGCAATCTTTAACAAAACGAAAAAAAAATCAAATATAACCCAACGACTAAGCCGTTTATTTTTAAAGTGGCATAAGCCATTTTTTTTGCGAAAAATGAGTTAAAACTGTTTACGATAACAAAAATGTATGGCAATTTAATTTTTTAACATTTAATTTGCAATTTCTTTCTAAAACATTACCTACTATATTCGTTAATAAAAATTTTATTGCAAACAGAAGTGCAAATATATTTATTTTAAAAATAGCATAATGGTGGATTTGTTTTCTTTTAAAATTTTTAAACTAAGTAAAAATGTCCGAAGACGTTTTCACTCCTATAATTAATGACAATGATTTAATACATGAATGAACTTTAAGCTAACATACGTTATATAAATAACTGATGAATTTACTTATTACTTGTATTTTATAAATAACTAGGCAATTTACCCGGCGTTGCACGGGTGATTACAATTCTCTTTTATCAATCACAGACTACTCGCGCTCCGCGCTCGCGCCCGGCGGACGTTCCCAGACTATCAATCACAGACTACTCGCGCTGCGCGCTCGCGCTCGGCGGACGTTTCCGGCCGTTCCCGGCCATTTCCGGCCGTTATTCATACGACGTTTGATCCGTTGGGTCCTAAATAGTGACTGTGCCAAATTTGGTCCCGATCGGTCAACGGACCTAGGATTCTATAGCGAACAAACAAACACACAATAAAAAAATACTTGAATAAACTTATAATGAAATACATTGTAAACATTTTGCTTTTATTATATACTTTGCTCATCTTTTGTTTTAAATTACTGTCGTTATCAAACATCACTTTAGTAAACACATCGCACAAAATCAACGTAAGTAGTCCGTAGTTTTTATAAACTATTAATTTTGAAAGTGACTTAAGTCACTTTACAGTTATGCAAAATGGCGATTCGTTAACGTTTGTGCGAAATTATTTAAAATGAGAAAAATATAAGTAATCGAGATAACAATATAAGTGTAATATTTCTATAGTTAGCATAAATGTTTTTATGCACATTAAAATACAAAACATTTAATATCTGAAAATAATATAAAAGCGATTTATGCCACTTTCAAAATAAAATACTCATATTTGGTTTGAAATAACCAATTGCTAGAAGAGGAACCAAACCCAAGTTCTGTGTAGACACTTTTATGTGTTATAGCAGGGATTCCCAACCCTGTGTCCGCGGGCACACGTGCGCCCGCGGAGCTATTTGCATGCGCCCGCTACAAAGTGTTAAAATGACGGGGAAAAAACAATGAAATCTTAAAAGTAAGGAAATAAAAAGTTGCTTTAGTTTTTAAAATCTCGCTAGATTTAGCGAAAAATTCGCTAAATTGGCAACACTGACCGCAGTCCATCCCCACCCCACCTGTAATACTACGACAATGATATCCTAGTTTTACACTACGATACCAACATAAGCTTGGTTGTTTGTTTTCGGTCTGAAGTTAGCGAGCATCAATCATTTTCGATCACCCGATATACCGCCTGTAGGTGGTCCAAAATTCGATGGGATAACATGGGTATCTCGCTTAATAGTCAAGATAGAGAAACGGTTAAATTTCCAAAAATATGCAGTTTTTGGGACCAACTCAGAACAGTTGTCAAATATATTCTATCATTTCCTGTTTTTTTTTTGTTTTTGCAGCCTACTTTTTGTTTTTCATTTTTTTAAAAATTAAAAAACCTTCGTAACTTGCGTATTATTGAAAATAAATACATAAACCCTTATATATTTGGACAGCGAAAAAATAAGGAATTTAAATAGGTCATAGCCAACTATAGCATCTTTTTAAAAAAGGTAAGTTTGTGTCATAACTTTTTAACGGCGAGTGCAAAATATTTTTTTTAAATAATTTTGAAATCTACATGGAAACATTTAAAAATAATCTTGATAATCTTTTTCGATACTTACAACAATAAAAGAGATATGACACATTATAAATATAACCAAAAAACAGTTTTTTTCAAAAAACTCGAAAACCGGAAATGATCAAATATTTTTGAAAACGGTTCTGTGTTTGTCCCACAAACTGCACAGTTTTGGTAATTTAACCGTTTATCTATCTTGCCTATTAAGCGAGATACGCATGCAATCGCATCGAATTTGGACCACCCTGTACATAATACTTGATTTTTTTTTTAAATCCGACTGGCGCCCGCCACTATTTTTCTCAATCGCGATTGCGCCCGCGCCACAATAAGGTTGGGAACCCCTGTGTTATAGTTTGCTCGCGTGTGAGCTGATAAGCTCTAACCCTGAAAATGCAATCGATACTACTGACGTTCTGACCGACTAAAAATTTAATTAAGTTAAGTACATATTGTGGGTCAAGAAAATGTACTGTATATACGTTATACTCGTTTATTATTACGAAAATAACTCTTTTCGCACAATAGTTATCCAGAGCGAAAAAAACAGGTAAAGAACTGTTTGTTACAGCTTAAAAGCATTTATACACATATGTTAAATGCAGAGAGTGCTTTAAATTTGTTCTATCAAATATTATCGTTAAAAAAAACTTTATTCCTCTATAACTTTGTTAGACACTGAATCTTTCTCCAGATAAAGTACAGATATTACATAATGAATTATGAATGCATACATGATGCCAAATATGGAAGTTTAACAGACAAAATAATCGATAAACGCTGTGTATGCTATACTGATAAGACTCAAGACCAGATAAGTTATTAATATAACGTATGTAGTGAGGGCCGGTCTAGTGACTTAGGGGGCCCCAAAATGGAATGTATTAAAATAATTACCGGGTGTAATGAAATTAAAACTTTTAAAATAAAAAAAGAGACTAATTAAAAGTAAGAGTAGTTTAAACTAGTGGATACAAAGGGCAAAAATAGAAGATAGTGTAATTTTGCAACAATACAAATTGTATAAGCCATAATGTCGTTTTTAAAATGGAAAGCGAAAATAAATACTACCTCCGTATCAAAATGATTGTCCGATTTTCAAACTTGCTTTGAATTAAGATAAGAATAAACGATAAAATATTTCCGAATCCATATTGTGACTGTCAAAATGTCATATCAAATATAAGTCGGCTAGTATGCAGTACTTCACTCCACTAAATGTCTTATGGCGCTATTCAAAACCGTGTCTGGAACATTCTTCGCCCACAATCTTCGCCTACACAATTCTTCGTCACCACAATTCTTCGCCGCCACAATTCTTCGCCGTCACAATTTTTCGCCGCATAAAAGCATATCATAAACTTTGTTTGTTTACAGACTATTTTACATTAGGTTAGGTTAGGATAATTTAATTTTTATTTATACTATAATAATATAAACAAGATTAACAATCACAACGTATGCTATTTATGTAGCAATTTTTAAACATAATATTAAAAGAAGAAGTATTAATATACATCACGAAACAACTTTACGCTAATGTAAAATAATCTTTAAAAATTACGTTATAAATAAAAACAATCACATTTACAAATAAAATTTGTGATATGCTTGTCTGCGGCGAAAAATTGTGGCGGCGAAGAATTGTGGCGGCGAAGAATTGTGCAGGCGAAGAATTGTGGGCGAAGAATGTCTTAAACCCATTCAAAACATTTCAACTTTTGAAGTATAAACAACCACTTGTCAGTGTTGTTTACATTAAGTAACGCTAGTATGACTAAGAAATGCAGTTTGAGGCCTAAAGAAATAAATTAGATTTCACAAAATTCACTGAAAAACTTCAAAAGTGTTAGACCCATGTATAGGATTGCCAGAATAGTGAATATCATAACCGGGTCAAGAGGGGGTCTGTGCCCCCTCCCCACACTCCCCAGCCTAAAGGGGAGCCTGAGGAAATTTAATAAAAAACTAGTTACAAAAGCCAGTTTTTCAAGTAATCTCAATCATGATAAAAATCTTGTATCTCTCTCTCCCACTTAGTAGCTTTGTACCCGCCACTGAACTTATGCAATCCAATTGACGTGGATTTTAAAATAGGACAATAATTTTCATACAAATAAATTACAACAATCAATTTGATACGGAGGGAGCAAATTAAAACCGATGCAAGAAATACACAAGAAGATAATAAAAAGATGACATTAGAATCAGCGTTTTTCCTTATAAAATCAGTGCTTACTTTAACATTTAAAATTCTAAATTTTAAAAATCAGTTAAAGAAAGTTAAAACATGGTTCAAGACCAGGTGGAAGTGCAAAGTTTTCTACCTATGGTATATGAAAAAAAAAGTTTTATCGATGAGATAGGTACTGATGAAACTTTAGATGATCCTGTAGCAAATTATAAGATTTTTTTGTTTTATTTTCTGACCAACACTTTGATTTCTCAAATTCACAAAATCAGTTCTTTAAATTTAAAAAAATATTTATTTTTTGTTAATATGCAAATATGTTTTGTAAAACACTTTCGGATGTTCTAAATGAAGATAAAGAATTTACAAACGAAGCTTTTTATTATAAAAATTAGAATAAAAATCCCCATTCAAAATCAAACCATTAACCTGCTTAAATATATCCTATAAAATAATTATTATGAAATTTTCCCCAACATTTACATTATACTTAACATAAGTAAAATACAATTACACCAGATTTAATTCTAAGTAAAATAATCTTATCTCCCATTTTTGTACTTTAGTGTACATAAATTGGTAAAAAAAAAATGTGTTAATTTTTTAAATAATATATTACAAACAAATACGCTTATAATAAAATATACTGAACACCAATGTCATAAGTATATTTTAAGCAAAAATATTCACTATATGCACCGGATATTTAACTGGAATTCCCAGAATAAATAAGAACCGAGTATTTTCCCAACACTAGTCTAATATTATCCTTAACATCACAACTAAATAAGTAAAACAAACTCTAATGTATATGTCACCTTTCACTTCACATTGTTGCTAAAACAAAGTATTAAAATAGTAATTTGCATTTACAATACTTAGACTACTCTGAATTAAACTTAAAACGAAAACTTGTCAAATGGAAACTCACTTAACCTAAGGGTTTAAAAAAAGTTAAATAAGGAATGTTTCTGCAATATCTGACCAATACTATTAATTTTTCACAAAAATCACACGACTTAAACGAAGCAATCAGTAATTGTTTTTATTTTTAATTTACTCAGTAAATATGTTTAATTAATTTATCTGCCTAAAATTAATGTACAAATGACAATATGTAATGTGTTTTTCTTTTTACAAATATGTAATTAAACCGGTAACATAAAAACTTGGGAACAATTTAGTTTTCTTATCTTAAAAAGTTTTTTTTTTTTTTTAATAAAAATATCTAAATCGATAAGTTACTACAAATCTTACAAAATAACTTTCTTTTTGATGTGCATGTTAAAATGCTTAATATATTAAAATTAGCCTTATGTACCTATCTAAAAAGTACAGTACAATTTTCGTTTATTGGTGCAGTTTAAAAATTATTTAAAATCGCTGAATTTATTAATATGTACATTTATTGCATTTATTGCATTTTCACTTTCTATAGTCGTAATAATTCTGGTGATGTTAATCAAGTAATAAAATCCATTCATCTTACATCGATAATCTTCGAAAACTGTTCACTTTCTCATGGACATTGACCTCTTCTAATATATGCTATAAATAAACGGTAATTCATTGAAAAATATCCTAGGCTCACAAATATTTTAAAGTAAAAGTTGGGAAGGTTGATGCGAATATCATAAAACGAGTATTGATTGGAAGTTATTTATTATTTAAGTTACGATATGTCATGTTAATATTTTTAACATCAATATTATTGACTCTTCAGGGCAGCAGCAGCATAACTACGAGAAATGAATTTAAGAAAAACATATTTTTTTGCTAGTTTAATCATTTCCTGTTATACCGGGTGTTTATAAAATCAGACTGACACTATTTTCGTCTTTAGTTTTCAATTTAAACAAACGAAAATTTGGACATACGAGATGATGCAAACTCCGAAGAATTGGAAATACCTATACTTTTACATAATTTCCGGTTTTGCCTGAAATTGCAATAACTTTGTTATGTCAACTGATTAACTACAATATTTAATAACTTAATTCCGTTTGTAACTTTTGGTGTAATTGGTAATTATTGTAACATGTTGTCATCGTGAAATACAGGGTGTCCCCATTATACACGGCAAAAAAGTACGTGCATATTCCTGAGTGAAAATAATGACCATTTGTCAAATATTTTGTTATCCGAAAATGCTTCCTTTCAAAGTTAGAGACCTCCAGAGTTGCAAGAAAAAAAATTCAAAAAATCGATTACGTCCTAGCCGTTTAAGCTAGAGCTATCAAACTTGGCCGAAATGTTTGGGTGTTTCCCATTGACTTTGTGGGATAATTAGAAAGAACACACGTAATTGGAAGTATGATTTATATTCAGGTCATCCGCTTACCATCTTCAGAATTTTTTTCTCTGGAATAAAATTGAAAATGTCATTCGTCCATAAGAAAGTACGACTTGAGAGAAAAAAAATCGTTCCTCTTTGTTTTTTGCTGTAAACGTCGCCGTTGTCGAGAAAATTAGCGCTAAAGATGCATCGACAAACTCTGTTTATACACCTCAAATAGTTTTTTTAACGAAACTTAGTTGGCTAATGTCATGCTTGACTTAAGGCTTGTTCATAATAAACTAAGTGAATGTCG
Source organism: Elmis aenea (assembly GCA_947652605.1). Classification (NCBI taxonomy): domain Eukaryota; kingdom Metazoa; phylum Arthropoda; class Insecta; order Coleoptera; family Elmidae; genus Elmis; species Elmis aenea. The sequence goes on along the minus strand of OX393579.1, from coordinate 31,529,202 downwards.
GCTTTCGTTTAGAGTATACAAGTTTGTGTATGACATTTTTAGAAAAAGGTTAGGTTATGAACAAGCCTCAAGCATGACATTAGCCAACTAAATTTAGTAAAAAAAATATTTGAGCTGTATAAACAGAGTTTGTCGATGCATCTTTAGCGCTAATTTTCTCGAAAACGGCTACGTTTACAGCAAAAAACAAAGAGGGACGAATTTTTTCCTCTTAAGTCGTACTTTCTTATGGACGAATGACATTTTCAATTTTATTCCAGAGAAAAAAATTCTGAAGATGGTAAGCGGATGACCTGACTATAAATCATACTTCCAATTACGTGTTTTCTTTCTAATTATCCCACAAAGTCAATGGGAAACACCCAAACATTTCGGCCAAGTTTGATAGCTCTAGCTTAAACGGCTAGGACGTAATCGATTTTTTGATTTTTTTTTCTTGCAACTCTGGAGGTCTCTAACTTTGAAAGGAAGCATTTTCGGATAACAAAATATTTGACAAATGGTCATCATTTTCACTCAGGAATATGCACATACTTTTTTGCCGTGTATAATGGGGACACCCTGTATACTGCCTTAAATTGGGATCCATCATTTTGATACACGGTGTATATCATTGCGCTAGTATTTTTGATAGCATTATAATGTACAGGATGGTCCAAATTCGATGGATTTGCATGGGTGTCTCCCTTTATAATATTAATATTATTCAAGATAGAGAAACGGTTAACTTACCAAAAAGGTGTAGTTTCTCTATCTTGAATATTAAGCAAGATACCCATGTAATCTCATCGAATTTGAACTATCCTGTATACATATAGAAAATTATAAATATAGAAGTATATAAAAATGTATAATAGTAATAAAATATTTAATACTTTAAAATAACTAGTGCAAAACAGGAGACGGGTTTGAAAACAAGGACTTTTTTTTAGCCGTTACTGCATAATAGGATTAAAAGGGGGCCGTAATAAAGATCGATATTGAAAAGGGGGACGTAAGTTTAAAAAAGATTGAGAAACACTGGTGTAAGATAAAAAATATATTTTGTTCGAACAATTATTATTTATTAACAGTACCTATTTAAAAGATGCAGTAGTCAAAAAATGTCTAGGTATTTTGGAAAATGTACAAAATGTAGGGCATTCCAACTGAAATAATAACGTTATTTATATCAATTTCAATTTCAGCGTAAATTACAATGATTAAACTGATTACACACTTTTACCATATTCAGTTCGTCGGTTTTTTTGCGCACATGTTATGATTTAAAGCTATTTACAGCAAGAAAATATTATTTTACTTTAAAATATGTTAAAAATAAAGCTTTGCTTATTTTTTACTTTAAATTTGACAAGAAGTGCAGCAGTTCCTTGACATTGCTATCTTGAATATGATTAATTATATCACACATTCAAGATAAAGTTTCTATGAAGAAAGGGATTGCAAAATAACCAAATTTATATTAAACAATGCTATAATTAGACACTGTATCTAAGTACTGCATATCACGCAAGTTGATACAGACGAACATAATTTGTAATTACAGTTTAAAATAAGCAATACTTGTGAATTTAAGATCAAATGTTACGTACACACCATAGATAAACGAAAACTGGAGCCTTTTAAAAATTGTAATTTGCGTGGGAATTTACTGAAATGCGTAATTATTATATTATGAAACCTATCAGATGATTATTTTAAGGACCTTGCATTCAGTGAATTATGCAGTAATAAGAAATACTTCATTTCATATTAGAGCTATCTTGCTCGCTTTATAAAAAAATGACCTGGGATCACTAATAAATATAAATAACATAGCGCATTAAAATTTTGCTTTAATGTTCATTTTTATATCAAGTCTACTCGGTGACAATTCACGGTTTAGGCGCATAATTTTTAGCGCTGTTTTTTGAATACATGTTTCGATAAAACTTTTAAGCTGTGATTTAGGATATTTAGTGACTGAAAAAATAGATTTCATACATGAAAACGAAGCCTTAATCAATACTAGTTAAATATTTGTCTTTTAATAAGGTGCGTTTTATTAATTTTTTTTTCATCATTTCATAAATCATAATTTGACTCATCTTTTGAGCTTTTTTCAAAGATATTAAATTAATTTACTGCAAGTTTCATGACTAATTTAAACTTAAATTCAAACTGTTAAAGTATACGCGTAAGCCAAAATTCTTTGATGGTTATAGTGCATTTGTTATTACACATAGATTATACTTTGAACACAAAAGTTTTTGTGTTTTTAACTGTGAAACATGTTGTGTAATGTGTGTACAAATACTAAGTTTGTAAAATGTTTGATTTATTTGAGTGATTTATTTAAAACATAATTATAAATTAGATAAATTAAAAAGTGCAATTTAAAAAAAATATTAAGAATACCCATGCCAGTTTCGACACTCTCTTCTTTTTTGCAGTATACTATTAAATATAATTACATTGAAAATCTGCTAATAAAGCGATAAGAGTCAGGAAAGGGTACTTATAGATTACCTACAAAAATATTTCTTATTTTAAATAAGGTAACTGATTTTTATTTACCCCTACATACGGATAAACATACGACATTGCTACTTTAGAAGAGTATATTATATAACAGGGGTGGCCAAGCTCCTTGATAGTCCGAGCCATTTTTCAAAATTTGAAATTTTTCGCGAGCTGCAATTAAATAGGGGAAAGTACCCATGAATGGGACAGTCCTTGGATGGGACATTCTTAATAAACTATAGTTAAACACAAATCTTTATGTACGTGCATAGATGGTAAATCGCGTACCACGTACCTAATGTATGTAATACAATCGTGTTGTATACAACATGAAAACTTCGAAATGTGGTTGTACATTAAGTACGCGATTTACCATCTATGCACGTACATAAAGATTTGTGTTTAACTATAGTTTGTTAAGAATGTCCCATCCAAGGACTGTCCCATTCATGGGTACTTTCCCCTACGTATTTAAAAGGTATGCAAAAAAGGTATTAAATTTTTTTTTTACAGAAATTATATTTATTGAAAACATAAATAAAAGTACAAAATATGTGTATTGAATTTAAATATTAAAAATTAAACACATTTATTTTACTTCTCTTGATAATTCTTTAAAATTTGGTGAATAATAATTGGTGACAGCACTTCTCAGTAATTCTTCGCGATGCTGGTTAGTTAATACTGATCGGTCAAAATCGGTCTGGAGTCGGTCGATTACGGACGATTACGCCACTGTTTATGTTCGTTCGCGCAGTTTTCGATGAGTCATATCATTCTTAACTTGGACGGAAATGAAATTTGTTACAACGTTGCACTTAGTCTTTCATATTAGTTGTCAGTAATTTAAAAGACATTTTGAAACACATGCGGAACGATAATAATTTTTTAAAATATAATAGCACAAAAATGAAAAGGGAACTCGGGTACATTTATCGAGAGCCACAAATAATCCTTCAAAGAGCCGCATGTGGCTCGCGAGCCGCAGGTTGGCTACCCCTGTTATATAACAAGAGTTGTAGGAAGCATATTACGCACGAGAGGAAACCTTGCGCACGGAGCCGCCTAGCGGCGTGCGCATTTCCACGAGTGCGTAATTGCTTTACAACTCGAGTTTTGTAATATACTTTTTCTACGATCCCATAATACAAACGATTTTATTTCTAGAAAAGTGTGCTTCTTGCTTACCGTGCGTAAAGACCCACTTACTATGCATGCAGGCTGCACAGTATTAGTCATTTTTCTGCGTCCGTCCAGAAAATCAGTTGTTTCCGATCAATTTTTATGTGGGGAAATATATCTTTACTGGCCAAGACCAGAAAGTAATTGGTTGCCATGGTAATAAAATGTCCCGGCCTCGGCAGGAAAGTAGCTGGTTGCTATGGTGATGAGTTGTTTCGTTGATTTGCGCTGTCAAAAAAGCGTCATTATACAACCAAGCGTTTCACCTGTAGCTTGAAAAATTTTGTTTAATTATGAATGGTGACGATAGTGATTTTGGTGTCAGTGGCGGGCGCATAAAAATATGGTACGTAACACACCCGGTAAGTGTCTTTACTGGACTCGTATGCTTTCAGGACTCGCCTACGGCTCGTCCAGTAAAGTACTACTTTCCGTTACGTAATAGTTATTTACGTAACAAGACCAGAAAGTGGTTACTGGACGAGACGTAGGTGAGTCCTAGAAGCATACGAGTCCAGTAAAGACACTTTCCGGGTGTGTTACGTACAATATTCTGTTTATTGTGTCTGTTAATGACACCAAAATCATTATCGTCACTATCCATAATTAAACAATAACTTAACAAACTTCAAGTGAAACGCTTGGTGGTATAATGACGCTAGTTTGACAGCGCAAATCAACAAAACAACTGATCACCATGGCAATTGGCAACCAGTTACTTTCTGGCCTAGGACAGTAGAGATGTATTTTCCAGTCTAAAAATTGACCGGAAACAACTGATTTTCTGGATGGACGCTGAAAAATAACTACTACAATGGTGGTCGCAGAAAAAATACCTTAATACATCCGTGATCGTTGCCCAATACAGCTGGGTGTGTCTAAATATATATGTGAATAAGACTGCATGATGAAGAGACGAGGGTCTTGAAACTGGCCTAGAATTTCAACGCGAGATCCATTAAAAAATACCTATAAGTTATTTTTAGCCTATCTATACTAAAGTCTTACAACTTAGTTTATTCTTCTTCTTAATCGGATGCTGTTGTACCAATCGATGTCAATAGATATTTTCCTAGTTTTTGAATATGTTTCCCCGCCTCTTTCTATCGTTGGCTAACTGTGACACATCTCTGGATGACTCCTCTTTTCTTCTAGTCTTGCCTCTTTTTATTTTCCCATTTGGTCCTCGAACTTTTTTCACTTGTTTTTTACCCTAATCTTAATTTTTCATCCTATTTCTGCGTACTTACTTTTTGGCATTTATATTAGATGCTCCAGTCATCTTAGATGATTTGATTTCACCTTTTTTTTATATCTTTCACCATATAATTATATAGAATCTTTCATTCTTGGGCTTTTGCTAATTATGTAATTGATAATCTAATTTTTATTTTCTTTTAATATATTTGAAACATTAGGATGGTTCTTAAAGTTATAATTTTTGTCTTTAGGAGTGTTTTGTTTAGTAATACATGAATTTAAAAGTTAGTTAAGTTTTAGGGTTAAAATGATTTTTTAATAAATTTTTGGTAATCAGTAAGTATACCTAGCGATGATTTGGTGATAGTTAATATTGTGATCATAAAATTTTGCAAATTATTTATTACCACTGGTGAAAACTTTTCACATTTTATTACTTTAAAAAACAATTTCTGTTAACAATTATTTTCAATGCGCAAATACTTGCGATACAATTTTATTTTATAAATAATTTTTAAAGCATAAATAACAAAAATTAACAATTTACACAAAATTTAAAGAAAATTATTTTTTTACCAGATGTCAGAACATTGTATATTTTCTGTTAAAATAAAGATCTAAGCATTCGAATTTTAAAAAAATGGTGTATAACAAAAATACGCTGCATAATATTTAATGATTTACAATTTAGCGGGGGCCAAACAATTGCTAAGGATCAGAAACAAAAATGTGACATTCAGTTTCATCACAAACATTTTAAATCTTACATTTATTACCAAAACTACAAAATAATCAAGCCAAATTTGTTTTTATTTAAAGGCGCAGTATGCTGATTTACATATTAATACATACAAAGTATTTAAAATATTCGAATAATTGAGGTTTCGTCGTATCAATAGGGTTGCTAACACTGCCTTTTTGACACTTGGCAATCGTTCTTTAGAAAGTCCTCTGCTCTAAGTTTTGTAAAAAGTGATGACTAAGAAAAAATAGGTCCTCGACTTGGTGATTAAAAAAAAAAACAACTGTAAAACCGGTTTTAACCGTCATGAAATTTCGGTTAACGAAAACGAACTTTTCTAGGTGGGAACGTAAAGAACGAAAACAAAATATTTCATTCTCGTTCCGATCAAAAACGAACGAAATATTTTTCGTTTTTAGTCCCTGGTTCTAACTCCAAGTGTTGAAATTAATTCTCCCACGGGTTTAAGCCTTGCACCTACATCAGAAATTCGGATTTGGAATAAGCATCATAATAAAAACATTACTTAGCTGGCAGAATGGGTTGCCTTGCGCCTAGTAACTTACAAGAAATATATGTGTATGTTTACATTAAACGCAAAAATGCTTTCCTATTCTATAATCTAAGACCGCAAACACGAGTTATGTTACTAACTAATTTATTAATTTGAAAATGTCAAAGTCTCTTATTTCTTAATTAAATCTAAAACATATGGATTCCCGAACATTAGCTACTTTAAAACTACACTACGATTTATGGTCCATATCTTAAAATACAATTTATGGTCAGTTCGAAAGTCACTTTGCAGATGTTGACAGAAAAGGGGCAATTGCCAACACCCTGTGTGTTACAGAAATATAACTCGCGACAGTAACAAATAGGGGTGGTCAAGTCATTGCTTAAAGTGCTTTGATCACAAAACATACCCTGATGTCAAATCCGACAGTAATGTTGTGATTCTTTAGAGTAGGAACACATTATTCTATATTTTGCAGGTTACGGAATTAAAAAATGGCGCATGTTTAATAGAGTGATTGGGGTTGTTGGAAAATTTTAAATTTGAAGAAATTGAAAATAATTGTAAAAAAAGGTCCCTCCGTATCAAATTGATTGTCCGATTGTTATAATTTATTTGTTCCAAAATGATTGTCCTATTTCAAAAATCCACTTTAATTCTCATCTTATCGTTTATTTTAGATAATTATACAGTTGGGCTACTTATTTCCTAAAATATATTCGCGAAACGGTTTTCGCTGACACTTCATATTTTTCGACAGTAAGTAGTCTTTATAACACGGTACATGCGTGGGGCTGTCGCCGTTCGGTTTTCCGGGATTTTCCCGATTTGGGACTACAACTTTCTATGGTCCGTAAGAAGGTTTCGGGACTGTTGAATATCCCGGTTTATCAAAACTAGCAAACAATTCCAAGAAATAGCGATTAGTACGTAACGGGTTGCATAAGTTTAGTGGCGGGTACAATGGAGGAGAGGCGATACATGCAATCGCCTCTACAAGATTTTTATCATGATACAGATTACTTTTAAAACTGGCTTTTGTAACTAGCTTTTTATTAAATTTCCGGCACGCAGACCCCCTTTTGGCCCAGTTATGATATTCACAATCTGGCAACCCTATACACGGGTCTAAGTCTGACTTGAAGTTTTGCAGTAAATTTTGTAATAATAATATACAGGGTGTCCCAGCCAAGACGAATTATTCGATAGCTCTGTTATTAGTAGTAATATTAAAAAAAGTTTAATATAAAAGTTGTTTGTAATCATTTACTACATAGCCTAAAATTATTTTCAACTATACACAGCGTTTTGTTTCTGCGCTCTGATACCAAACACAGTTTTTCTATATGGAACACCACCCTGTATATTTTGTAATTTTTGGATGTAAAATTAAATTCTCTTTCAGAAATAATACAAGTTGTTTATGTCTAAAATAAACCATTTTTGAGTTATTAACGTTTTTTTGAAAATTTTGACAGATGCAGACCTTTATAAAAATATTTATATTTATGAACATAACAACACCAGAGCAATTTACTCTCGTAATTTATTAGACAATAGTGTCGTAGTGATTGTTGATTGGTTAAACTTTTAAAATAATATACAGGGTGTTCGTTTTACTCGGTCCATTTCGCTAAACTTTAAACGCATGTAAGTCTTTTTTTTTAAACGGAACACCCTATATATTTTTACATTTTTTTGTAGAAAATTTAATTATCTTCCAAAGTTATTAAGCATGTATTATGTCTAAATATAATATTTTTGAAGTTATTTCATTTTTTATGTTTATTTGCGAGTATTTTACCTAAAATATCGGTAGTAGCCTTTGAAAATTGAAAACAATTTGTATGAACTGTCAACTAAAACACTTAATCGGCACAATTTTCACTAATATGCCATTAAAAATCCATATTTTTTAAGAGTTGTAGTTCTGATGTTATTTGCTGCCATTTATGCTGTGTATCTACAACTCAAAAATATGGATTTTTAATGGCATATTAGTGAAAACTGTGCCGATTAAGAGTTTTGGTTGACAGTTCATACAAATTGTTTTCAATTTTCAAAGGCTACTACCGATATTTTACGTAAAATACTCGCAAATAAACATAAGAAACGAAGTAACTTTAAAAATATTATATTTAGACATAATACATGCTTAATAACTTTGGAAGATAATTAAATTTTCTACAAGAAAATGTAAAAATATTTAGGGTGTCGCGTTTAAAAAAAAATACTTACATGCGTTTAAAGTTTAGCGAAATGGACCGAGTAAAACGAACACCCTGTATATTATTTTAAAAGTTTAACCAATCAACAATCACTACGACACTATTGTCTAATAAATTACGAGAGTAAATTGCTGTGGTTTTGTTATGTTCATAAATATAAATATTTTTATAAAGGTCTGCATCTGTCAAAATTTTCAAAAAAACGTTAATAACTCAAAAATGGTTCATTTTAGACATAATCAACCTGTATTCTTTTTGAAAGAGAATTTAATTTTACATCCAAAAATTACAAAATATACAGGGTGTTCTATATAAAAAAACTGTGTTTGGTATCAGAGTGCAAAAAAAAAACACTGTGTATAGTTGAAAATAATTTTAGGTTATGTAGTAAATGATTACAAACAACTTTTATATTAAACTTTTTTTAATATTATCACTAATAACAGAGCTATCGAATAATTCGTCTTGGCTGGGACACCCACACGACTGCAGCTGACTATTACTATTATTGGATATAAGTTGGCTATGAAGAGTGCATACTTGATGTATAATAATAAATAATAATAAAATCGTATTTATTTCTTTAGGCCTCAAATTGCATTTCTTAGTCATACTAGCGTTACTTAATGTAAACAACACTTTAAAACAAATAACATATTTGACAGAAGCGGGTGATTGTTGTTTATACTTTTAAAGTTCAAATGTTTTGAATATTACAAGTGATGACGAGGGAAGTTTTGCATACTAGCTGATTTATATTTAATAGGATACTCACTAGGAATATGAATTCGGAAATATTATATCTTTTTTGTTTTCTTAATTCAAAGCAAGTTTGAAAAATCGGACAATCATTTTGATGCGGAGGTAGCACTTTCTTACAATTGATTACGCCTATTTTGTGCTTTTTAGAATGCAACGCTTTAAAATATTATCGTTTGTTATCGTCATTGAACGTAAAATAATTTGATATAAAGTTGTCCTCGCTCTGACGGGAATGACGAAGGTGTCAAAATAACATCAAGGCAGTCTAACTCTTGTTACAGGTAGTTGCAACGATGTATTATTCGTGTAATCATATTAAGTATCAGTCAATACTTGTTAAACAACATAAAAACTGCAATTTCTCTATAAATTATTCTAAACGAAAGAGATTATTAGACGCATATGCCCAATTATCGGCTATTATACAGGTTTCATTGACGCAACGCATTATTGATAAATTATAATTTACCTAATGATACTGTCAATAACATATTTACAAAAAGAAATCAATTTATAAACATTTTGTGCAATTTAAAAACATTATAACACTTAACAGCTTCCAAATCAGATACCGTATGCACATAAAATTGGACAAAAAAAATTATGAAATTTTAGAAAACCAAGTTGATATAACATCAACGTTAAGTAAACAACAAATATAAAAAAGCAATATTTCAAAAAAAAATACTTAAAAGTTTCACATTTTACTATTTTGATACTATTAAAATTCAGACTGATGTTTTTAACCCTTCAATATATTTTATTGTAGTTCTTGTATATGATTTACAAGGACAAAGTATTGAAAAATCTACAAAATATTGTAATTACGCAATGATCACCTTAATGAATTTACATCTCTGTCTTCTGTCTTTATGTATACCGGGTGATTCAGTTTGACTGTCGCACCCCTATAACTCATTCATTATTGAAAATAACCCCAACAAACCTTATATTTTTGGAAACGGCGACAAATTCTCTATTAAGTGATGTGCATTTGTTATCTCTACGATGACGTATGTCAAATACGCGATAGTCAACTTTTTTTTTTTTAAATTACATATTATACATTTTTTTGTTGATTCGGATAGAAACTTTAATTCTGAATCCGACCATGTATTAAAAAAAGTATGCATAAATGAGAATGTTTTCGAGAAAAATCAGTTCAAAGTTTATTTATCAAATTATAACAACCAGTCTATTTAACATAACAAAAAACGATCACCTCTGTAAATGACAGTTTAAAGTTTATAACCTATTCAATATTGTTAGTTGTTAATTGTTAAGTGAAAATGAAATTTTTTACTAACCAAGAAAAGTTTGAAATGATTTTAATTTACGGAGAGTGTGGAAGAAATAAACTTTGACCTGATTTTTCTCGAAAATTTTCTAATGTATGCATACTTTTTTAATACATGGTCAGATTCAGAATTAAATTCTCTATCCGAGTCAATAAAAACATTTATACCATGTAATTTTCAAAACAACAGTTGCCTATCGCGGATTTGACATACGTCATCGAAGAGGTAACAAATGCACATCACTTAATAGAGAATTTGTCGCCGTTTCCAAAAATATAAGATTTGTTGGGGTTATTTTTTATAATGAAAAAGTTACAGGGGTGCGACAGTCAAAGCGGAATCACCCGGTATTGGTTTTTTTATACAGGGTGTTCCAGATAACATTTTTCCAGCATGTGGATCTCGCTTATTATCAGAGATACAGGTTTGCTCAACTAACTTGAATTATTGTTAATTATGAGAGGAGCTAATATCTTTTATTAAAAGTACAAAATTGCTTGCACTTCAGATGTTTTAGCAAACAATATGAAAATGTTGAATTTCTTTTGCTTTCTCATAATTTTTTTGTCTTAATCATTAAATCAATTTTATTTGTGCCTTTTCGAGGTACTTTTTTATGTAGAATGTAACTATTATTTTAGATTTTTTATCATTTGTCATTTATGAAACATTACCCCTAACTTCATTTTTTCTTATGGGTTGGCAAGTTGGCTTTGAAATAAGTAAACGGTTTTTTTTTCCCTCTTTCTAACAATATATTACTTGTCATATCTGTTCAAATAAATAACTCAGATAATCAATCATTTATTATGTAAGTGAATTAAAATTAAAATACTTAATTGATTCTATGCGGGGTATCACAATATCTCCCACTCAGCTTAAAAAAATTAGTTTCCGAATCACAATCTTCGTCAGATTATCTAACAAATACCTTCAACCTATTTTGTTACATCTGTGAAAATTAAAAATTTATTTTGTCATTTTTTCGTTTTTAACTATTTGTCCTGAAACTTGATGACATTGATTAATATTTTAAGTCGGGTTCAATTTCTTAATTAAGTAATTTCTCCCAACTAGCTAGTGTACCAGACGTTTTAAGTTTTATTATAATAAAGCTACCTGTATAAGACAAGAATATAATTTCACAAGGTTGCCGACAAAGGCGACACTTGTTTGTAAGTATGTGTTTAGGTAGCTATACAAACTATTTTAATTTAACTGCAAATATTTGGTGCAAATTAACAAAAAAAAAACAATCGAAACCAACTGATTAAAGCAAATTTGTTTATAAAGTTTGGAGAATCTGTGATAACAATTGGCTTTGAGTAACAGCCAAATACAACTTCTTTTATATGTATACGCTGACATGATTTAAAAAAAAAAGGCAAACGGAGAAAGTAAAATTAAGTACTACGAACTCTCGTCAATTCAAAACCTTGAGGCATAATTTACAGTACATTCCAACACTTTTTGTTTGCATAGTATCTGTTTTAAAATTAGGAAACATTTATGCAAAAGCTTGCTGTATTCGTGCAGTAAACAGATGTTTGAACCGATAATCACTATTTTAAGAGGAAATTCTTTCCTTCACATCAAATTTTAACAACAAAATTACAATACTGACAAAACGTAAATTACTAAAAACGCACGATATAATAGTTTTACAAAAAAAACAGGTATTGCATTATAATTGTTGACGTTACACAAAAAATAAAGTGATAAGCAATATTCCAATTTATTTTGAAACCAGAGAACACAAGTTTTGGTTATAATAATAATATCAAATGGCGATTTAAACACTACTGGTAATCATTTTGAAGTAAACGGTAACAATTTTTAATTCCATTTAGACACAAATGTTACAAGAACTAAACGTTCAGGGCTATAGTGCCAATAATCATGTGATGTTACGCTTCCCACTAATGCGCTATGTTGCGTAAAAGCTCCGTTATAGTTGATGGAACACAAAATATATGATCATCATTATACAAAGTATTTACTCACAATTTTCTTCAATTTGGGTTATGGTAGAAAATCAATTGATATTAAGCCAAAACTCAAAATTTAAAATACAGTGTTTCAGCCAGGACAAATTATTCAATAACTCTGTTATTAGTGAGAATAATTTTTTTTCTGCAATCGTCACTAAACTAGCTCAATAAGTACTAAAAAGCGGCTGTAATAATCATTTTCACTGCCGATCGGCAGTAAAAAAGTAAAATGCGCTATGCTCATTGGTTTAATTTAGAAAAATTGAGCGTGCTTTTGTTCAAAGATACATATTTGACAGGAGAATGAGAATCTGACAGATTAAGTAAAACATTTTTCGCTATTTCTTTGACGATTGCAGAAAAAATTTAATATGCACCTCGGCAGTAAAGTTCCTTTTTATCATTTTATTATAAAGTCGAACTTTATTGCCTTGGTACATAAATAACTATTTTTTGAATAAAAGTTGTTTATGGTCATTTATTACATAACCCAAAATTATTTTGAACTACACATTTATTATTTTTTAGATTCCACATTAATTTTTTAGGTTGAATGTTTTTTGTTAATAAAATCAATTGTTTTTAAGTCATCGACGTTTTTCTTTAAATAAAGATAGCTATAAGACTCGTACAAAATATTTATATTTAACAACTTAGTAATGTCAGAACGAATCCCTTTGACTCAAGTGTCATAGTGGTTGCTGACCAGTTAAAATTTTAAACTAATACCCAGGGTGTTTTTTTATGCTCGGCCCATCTGACTGAACTACAAACATGAATAAGTCAGTTTTTTTAAACGAAAAGCCTATATATTTTTACGTTTTCTTATCGATCATTTAATTATATTACAAACTATGAGGTTTAAAATTAGTATTGTTCGAAATATTATGGTTTTTATGTAAATTTACGCACACAAACACAATATTGTATAGAATTGACTTAACGAGCTTTAGAAATACATTTAAAAAAAAAATCGTTTTGACGTTGATTAGTTATTAAACATTAATATTTTTTAGATTCCTATTACTAATCAATGTTTTCAAAACAAATTTAAATAATTTTTAACATTTTTGAAAACAAATGTAACATGAAATCCAAAAAATATTAAACATATAGTATAGACCAGAAGTGGCCAACCTACGGCTCGCGAGCCACATGCGGCTCTTTGAAGGATTATTTGTGGCTCTCGATAAATGTACCCGAGTTCCCTTTTCATTTTTGTGCTATTATATTTAAAAAAATTATTATCGTTCCGTATGTGTTTCAAAATGTCTTTTAAATTACTGACAACAAGTATGAAAGACTAAGTGCAACGTTGTAACAAATTTCATTTCCGTCCAAGTTAAGAATGATATGACTCATCGAAAACTGCGCGAACGAACATAAACAGTGGCGTAATCGTCCGTAATCGACCGACTCCAGACTGATTTTGACCGATCAGTATTAACTAACCAGCATCTCAAAGAATTACTGAGAAGTGCTGTCACCAATTATTCACCAAATTTTAAAGAATTATCAAGAGAAGTAAAATAAATGTGTTTAATTTTTAATATTTAAATTCAATACACATATTTTGTACTTTTATTTATGTTTTCAATAAATATAATTTCTGTAAAAAAAAAATTTTAACACCTTTTTTGCATACCTTTTAAATACGTATTTAATTGCGGCTCGCGAAAAATTTCAAATTTTGAAAAATGGCTCGGACTATCAAGGAGCTTGGCCACCCCTGTATAGACTGTTCCGTTAAAAGGAACAAAGTTACATATCGGTGCGTAAAAACAAAACACTCTATGGAGTTAAATATACTTTAAAAGGGTATGCAGTAAATTACCGTAAACAACAACGTTATACTGATTGTGCTAAATGATATTTTAAAAGTGAGTATGTTTATAATGTGTAAAAAATTATAAAAATTAATGATAATGAAAAGATACGTCAAACGAAACACAAGTCAAGACAATAATTGGTTTTGATCGCGTTATATGGATGCATTAAATATTGAATTTTTCTGTTTTTTATATTATCACAATACCTTTCCTGGATTATGAAAATTAAACAAAATAAATACAATACAACTTAAAAGCAATAAATCCAATGAATAACTTAAATGTCTACATATTTAATAAGTAATTTAATAAAATTAATTGTTTCGTATTAGATAATTCTATTTAGTAATTATTATTGTTTACATTTTTAAATAACTGTTCATGTAAATTAGTGTATCCCAGCGAAATAACCAAGACTTGAGAAGAATTTTTAATTTTTGATTCTAAAGATTATACATTTACAATGTTACATTCATGAGTGGGAGATTATTTAACCTTGTTTTTTTAAATGTACTATAAATAACGCCTATTCCATTGCACAGATCGTCAGAAAATAGTTTTTTAATAGGAATATGATTGCAATCTAGTAACTAAACAGTTTAAATCATCAAAATTGGTTAAAACTGCAATTTTTTATCGTATTAACCATGTTTCTAATAAACGTAGTCACATTTAACGAAAATAAACAAATAAATTCACAAAAATACAATATTTATTTTGCTTGCTATAAGCTTGCGAAATTATTGTGTAAATTACTTACTTACTTAATCCATGTCGCCTATCTACCCTCACAGGTGTAATGCATTGGGTGGAGTTGAGTTTTCATTTATTGAAGTCTTCCATATCTTCCTCCATTCTTTTCTGTTTTGATGCTTATTCCCTACATCCTCCCTCTTCTGTCCAGTGCTTGTTTTACTCCTCCCTGTCACCTTTTTCCAGGCCTGCCTCTAGTTTCCTTTTTGGTACTTCTCGCTTCAAACACTTTTCTTATTAAACTTGTGTTAAACATACGTTTTACATATCCGAACCATCGCAGTATTCCTTCTTCTATTTTATTTCTTATTGATTTCACTTTTAAATTTTCTTTGTGTGTTGTATTTCTAATTTTGTTCAATTTGGTTTTTTGTTATTCTCAGAAATCTCATCTCGGTTGCTTCCAGTCTTTTTTTTTGTTTTCTGTTATCTATGGTCCATGTCTCAGAGGAATATGTTATCAAAGGCGTGGCTACTTTTTTATATATTTCTATTTTTACTTTTTTCGGGAATTTCTTTTTCCTAGGAATGTGTTTTTACTATTTTACTATTAAATGATATTCCTCCTTTTGTTCTTTGATTTCTTTATCGATTTTTACGTCTTCTGTTATTATCGATCCTAAATATTTGAATGTTTCTATTGTTATGGTTTTTTTCAATCAGCTCCATATTGTGTTGTTGTGCACTTTTTTCTATAATCATTGTTTCCGTCTTCTTTTGGTTTATTTTCATTTCAAACGTTTCAAGTGTTGTTACGTTTATATCCCGATTTTCTTTCAGTGTTTTTCCATCGTTCGCGAATATTGCCATGTCATCCGCATAACAAACTTCTGAAACAGTTATTCTTTCCATGTTCCAATATCCCACTTCGTATTTTTTGACTTTCGTCTTCGTTTTTTTTTATATCTTTATCTAGGACTAGTGAAAATAGTAGAGGGCTTAAAATGCAACCTTGTCCTCTTATAGGTTCAAATATTTCCGATTCTTCATGTCTCGTTTTTACAGTCTTTTTGTATAAGCTTTTTATTTCTTTGTGTAAATTAAATATGCAAAAATTGAATCTTAGAAGTACTTGTAGTCAGTGGCGTAGACAGACCCTGGACAGATTCGCAATAAATCGATACACTTTGGTAAAGGACTAAAGAGCTATAAATGTTGTGCTAAAAAAGTAAAAAAAAAAAGACTGTAAAAGAAGGCCTCGGATCTTTTTGCGTTTATTAAGCCCCCCATGAAAGCATCCTGCCTACGCCACTGCTTGTAGTCATCTAAAAATAAAAAAGATTTCTAAAGTTATATATAAATACCAGTACATGAATTTATGAAAAATTTTATTTGCACTTTTACTTAATCAGGTACCTGTAACATTTGGGTTCTATTTTATCTTGCTTTGTAATACATAATTCGTGTTCCATGAAATTTGATGCAAAATGTTTTAACGCCAAAACTTGAAATAAATATTATTAACTTTTATGCGATAAAGAAAATGTATAATTATAATTGTTACTAACTGTTTAAAATACAACAACAACAAAAACCAATTAAATTAGTATGTTCTCGAAGAAGCCAGTACACATCTCGGATGAATACTTCAATATGAAAAACATAAGGAGCTCTGATACCGTTGGAAATAAAAGGTTGATTAAATTAGTAAAATGTGTTTTACGTGCTTTTTTTAAATTTTACGTTCTTAGTAAGAATATAAACCGCAAATATGTAAATTGTACCAAGTTCCTGAATTATTTTATAAACACTGAAATTTTAAAAATGTTTCTCAAAAACGACTTTTACGATTTTCAAAAGCTTTTGTGTCATAGAGTTGTTATTTAATAAAATGCCCTTTGTCTTAATTCTTCTAAAATTTTAATAAAATAATTTATGGTTATTTTAATTTTTTTTTAAATTAACGGAAAAAACTAAATTAAAAGTTCAAACAGTTCTACTGGCTTCTTAGTAAAAATTTGCAACTGACCACAGAAAACAACCTTCTGGTGTATAAAACTATACTTAAGCCCATCTGGACGTGTGGAATTCAGCTTTGGGGATCAACAAATGCATCAAATATTGATTCGATTTCTGTCCTTGGTATGTGTCGAACATACGTTTTCATAGTGACTTTTTAATATAAGTACAGTGCGCGAAGAAATTACAAACTGTAGTAAAAAATTCCAACACCGTTCGAAAGTGCATCCTAATTTAAGTGCTTTAAATCTGCTAGACTAGCTAGACAATAGTAGTAAAGTACATCCTACAGTAGTAGTACAACCTAGTAGAATTTATCACACAACCAAGGATGATGCGATATTCTATACATAATCTATATCTATGTCTCTACTTTATAACGAAATTTTTAAAATTTTATTTAAAAAACAAATCTCTTGTTAAAACACTCTATACTTATTGTCCCGAAAAATCCCGAGATTACAAAAACATATTGCTTTCGTTTATTTTGTGTTAAGATCTTTGTAACACTATCAGAATTTATTACAAATATCTTTATAACATTAATTATTAAATTATAAAAAAAACTTTATTGTTATTTCAAGTAGTGTTTCTGCTTTATAATAACAAATTATGTACACTCGTGGTATGCCTAAAGTTTATATATCAAAATAAGTTTGCAGTTCTGCTTTTGTGTACCCTATTAATGCAAAGCAAAATAGCTTATAAATATATGTATTTTATGAATAAAAACGATGTCTCTCTGCTGCTAGATGTCTTCAAGACAATTTAACCCACAATAATAGAGACAGAGTAATTTATGCAGCAGGACTTTCTGTTAATAAACTAAGAATAGGACTTAAGTGGCCGCAGCATAGATCATTATTGTAAAAATTATGTTATTGTCTTTATTTAAATGAAATCGATATAGAAAGTAATGTTTCTCAATGTATATATCTGTAACCAATATTATTTAATTATTTTTAGTAATCATGGAGTACAATGTATTACATAGTTGTATGACTTGGACTTGTTTTTAATAATATACCTTTGCTTATTTAAGTTATTTATTTTAAAATATTCACATACAGCATTTCATGTCGGGATCCCGGGAAATACCGGGAAGTAGTCCGATATCTTTCCGGAATCCCGGAATAAGCAAAAATGTCAAATATGATATACCCTAGCTAGACCATAATGCTTGGCAAAAGCCATTTGGTGGCCACACCAGTTTAAGTAAGCCGTGTTTGATTAATAACTGACTTAACTTACAATGTCTTACAAGTCTTATATTTTTGAGGATGCAGATTTTCACAGTTGTGTATTTATTTAGTGTAAAGTTTACATAACATTCGTACTTTTGCTAATTTCGGCTCGCAGCACGGACGTTTCTTGCTCTTTCTCTCAAATACGCGTTGGTTTTTTGAAATTATCAATCGAATAACAAACATAACGACTGATGTACCTACATGATCTAACATTAAGGAAATTAAAGCGATCACTAAACTAATGATTCAAATGCCCTTTATAACCAAAAAGCTATTTATTTCCTTTATTGATCATAGTACACAGCGGCGTAGCAAGAAATAAATGGACCCGTATGCAAGTAAAGTTAATGGACTCTTCGATTGAAGCTTTTGTATTTAGATGCCAAGATGCGTAGTGTAAATGAGCACGGGGTGGTCCAAAGGATTTTTTTTTGTATGAAATAACGAAATTTTGAGAGTATTTCTGAATATGAGAGAACGCATACACACACCATTTAATATTTATTCAGGTATCCACTCTTACCGTACTAATTTACAGTATATACGCTAGGCCAGTGATGTTCATCCGGTAGCTCGCGGACCCCTGGTAACCCGCGAGGGTATATCAAGGCGCCCGCGAGTAGTTTTTCTAAATTAGAAGTAAAAATATTAAACAAAAATATAATCGTAATCAACTAAAATAAAGACCGACATATGACATAGCCGCTCGTTTCATTCTCATGGGCACACATAGCGTTAATAGCACTATGTGAAAATGATAGCGATTTTCCCAAGTTTAAAAGCTATCATTGCGTGCTTCATCAGCAAAGTCTTTTTGAAAAAGTATTATAATATTCTCACGTCATGAACGTTGTCACAAAAATTGTTAACTCAATTCGAGGAAGACCACTGCAACACCGACTATTGAAAAGTTTGCTTGAAGAATTAGAAACCTCTTAGCATAGTGATCTTATATGTATATCACTCAGAAATTAGATGGCTAAGTCAAGGTAAAGTACTTCGTCGTTTTTTAAATGTATTGCCTGAAATCAAATCTTTTTTACTTTCTAGAAATGAAACGCAAGAATTAGCTGACGTAATGTGACCGACTGATAAAGCATTTTTAACAGATATAACTACACATTTGAACGACTTAAATTTAACACTTCAAGGTAAAGATAAACACATTTTAAATATGATGTGCCAAAAACACTTTTAAAAGTAAGGGGCTTTTATGGATTTCTCATTTAAAATCCTTCAAAGACGAACAATTCCCATCAATTAAAAATATGACAGAAGACAATGACAACAATAAATTATCAACCACAAAACCACACTGATAACCTTTAATTGCCTAAAGACGGATTCGATAGACGTTTTTAGGATCTAAAGGGAATTGAGCCACTATTATTATTTTTGGCGAATCCATTCTTATCATGTGATACAAGCAATGCAGCAAAAGTTTACATTTGTCGACAAATCAAAAATTGAAATTATAACTTTACAAATGACCTCCAACTAAAAGCTATTGAAAATGATGGTTTTTGGCAAGCAACAAACCCTGCCATATATCCGTATCTTATAAAATGTGCGAAAAAAGTAAAACCATTTTTCGCTTCTTCATACCTCTGCGAAATGGCATTTTCGCAGCTAAATATCATCAAAACAAAACACAGGCCGATAAACATGTTAATGATTGTTTAAAAATAGCAATATGTCCTTACGAACCAGATTTTATAACACTATCTGAAAATATGCAGACGCAAGTTTCACATTAATTACAAATACATACATAAATTGTAAAGTAAATATATTTAATAAAAGTTGTTTAATGCCTAATTTTTGATGTTTGTTTTTTCGCCATAAAGAGGGGGGAAATGACTGCGATCAAGGAGCCCGCCAAAGTTTTGAAATAGCTAAAGTAGCTCCTAGCTTCAAAAAGGTTGGACATAACTGGACTAGACGCTAACATGCAATTAATGTTCTGCAACAGTTTGATCCGTAAATGACTAAATCAGGAGTCACATAGATGCAAGCACACAAGCAACTAAATTGTTCCTTCAACAAACTGTTGCGCAACTGATAATTGCATGTTAGCACCTAGCCTAAGTTACCTCTTATATCACCACACGGTCAAAAATTCAACTACATGAAAATTGTTCTAGGGACAATTATACAGGGTAATTGAAATTCGAGTTTAAGCATGGGGATCTCGCTTATTATAGTAGCTAGAGTAGGTATAGGTTTAAATTTGGCAAAGTTGCTAAATTTGGTGCTCATTAATAATCTGAAGAGAAATTGGAAGTATCTCAAACGGTATCCGGGAAAATAAGGAAAAACCGGAAAATATGATTTTTGAAAATCGTCTACAACTCCTTTGGAGTATGAAATATTTCAAATGTGTAAAAACATTGCTTAAGCAACTTTTTAAGCCGAATCGGATGGTGCTCACAAATTTTTCCTAGATCGATTCGTTTTTGTTTTATGACAAAGAACTTTGTTTTTTTTATGGGCGCAATTTTTGCTATTTACATAATCTAATAGCATTTATTTTTCTGAATCCATTGATGTATCACGCATTGTATTTTACTTCTTCTTTCATTGTCAAATTTAAAAAAAGGGTTTTAAACAACAACCATTATAAAACAAGTAGGCCGGTCATAGTAGTTTATATCGTTTCCATGGCAACCAATCAACAAGATAAAAGTTTTGAAAGCCTATTACCTACTTGTCACATTAGTAAATTCATAAAAATGAACTTTAATAAGGAAGAAAAACGCGATATGCTGCCAATTTTTTATTCATTGAATAGCAATTCTATATTGTCAAGTCAACCATATGCAAAAACATATTCAGAAAGAAGACAACCATCACGCACATATTTTTGAACGTTGGACAGAAGTTTAGGTATATATGGGGCTTTTGCCAAACTTTGAGAAAAATATGGTAGAAATGTTTCAGATGACAATAAAAAAACATTTTTATTACAAACATATCCGGCAAAAACACTATTTTTTTACATTAAACAGAAGCTTGAGTAAATTTGTATAAAGTAGTGATAACGTATAACAAAACTTAAAAGAACAGTATAAAAAATTGGCAGCATATCGTGTTTTTCTTCCTTATTAAAGTGAATTTTTACGAATTTACTAATGTGACAAGTAATAGGCTTTCAAAACTTTTAGTTTGTTGATTGTTTTCATGGAAACAACATAAACTACAACGACCACCCTACTTGTTTTATATTGGTTGTTACTTAAAACCCTTTTTTTTTTTAATTTGACAATAAATAAAGACGTAAAATTCCATGATACATCGATGAATTCAGAAAAATAAATGCTATTAGATTATGTAAATAGCAAAAATTGCGCCCATAAGAAAAAACAAAGTTGGTTGTCATAAAACAAAAACGAATCGATATAGGAAACATTTTTGACCACCATCCGTTTCGGCTTAAAAAGTTGCTCGGGCAATGCTTTAACACATTTGAAATATTTCAGACTCCAAAGAAGTTATAGACGATTTTCAAAAATCGTATTTTCCGGTTTTTCCTAATTTTCTCGGATACCGTTTGAGATATTTCCCATTTCTCTTCAGATTATTATTGAGCACAAAATTTTGCAACTTTGCCAAATTTAAACCTATACTCTAGCTATTATAATAAACGAGATCCCCATGCTTAAACTCGAATTTTAATCACCCTGTATACAGGGTGGTGCTTTTTTCGATGCTCACCATTGCTATCTTGGAAACGGTAAGAGATACAAGGTCGGTTAAATAAGAGAAAAGTTGCACATTTTTATGGCGATAAAGAATCTGAAAAGATATCCTGGATACTTTGATTCGTATTTGATTTATTACAAAAAAACTGAAAAATGTGATTTTAGAAAAATATTATTATCTTCCCTACCATTGACGCTATTTCATTTAAACTTGGTAACTTTATGTTTTTGACCGTCCTGGGTTTGATGACGTCAACAAAAATTTTCTAAGCCTTCTAGATTTCAGGTTGCGATAGTCAACTTTTTTATTTCTTATGGCCGCCATATTGGATTTTTACACCATCAGACACACAAAAAAATTAGCTTTTCAGATTGGTAACCAACATACATTTTTTCTTTCAAAAAACTTGTTGAAATTTGAAAATTTGTATAAATAATTCATATAATCGAGAATGCTGTGAAAAACAATTGAAAGTATGATATAAATAAAAGCTACAGAACATTTTATTGGTCTAATGATAACGAAATTAAGATTGTTGGAAACATATTTACAAGATATGTCAGGCGAATTGCCATTATTAACAATTCAAAATCATCAGTAGTTTCAGTAAGAAGGAGCTGGTCCTCACAACGCCCGCATTGTAAAAGGATATTAATTTAGATGTACGCTTTCAAAATTCATGACTTGGTACGTTTGGTCCTGTTCATTGGCCTCCGCGATCGCCATGTTTAACACCTATGGATTCCTTTTACATTGATGTTGTTTATGCAACCATAACGGAAAATATTGAACTTCTTCGCAGTAAAATCAAAAATGCTTTCGACTCTATTCCGAGAGAGACTATCCTAAAGGCAGTGGACGAAATGAATTTGAGGACTAACCACTACATCATACATAACGGCGCGCACTTTAAACAATTTAAATAATTATTTATCTGGTGTTTTAAATTTATTGTCATTTCGTTATTTTATTAGACATTTTTTGGGCAAAATTTTTTAAATTAGAAAACTTAAAGTTTAATGTATTTTATTGGAACCGCCTTATTCAAATAATGTATTGAATAATTTTTTTCCTAAAATTCTTTTTATGCGCCAATTTATATTGCACAAACAGTAATATTTTTGCTTTTAATAATAATTTATAAAATGCTTCGCGGGCCGGAGAGAATTCTAGCACGGGCCGGATCCCGCCCGCAGGCCGCCATTTGCCCAGGCCTGCTCTACAAGATATAAAAATAAAAATTTATTGTGCAACAGCCAAAAAGAATTTTTTTTACTTTACTTATTCCAAGACATTTATAGTTTTTCTTCATAAATATCAGTTTTCAGCTAATAACCAGGTTTCCAATTCCGCAATGTGGCAAAAATATGAATAATATCAATAATATTGGTGCAATCAAAATATTATACTCCTAATTCAGAATTTATACATTTAATCATAATTGTAAGATCCACAGCACGCATATTTCTTTTCTATATTTTACAACAAATAAGACACACCAAACTGCTTGAAGCGAAAAATAAATAAATTATTGTTTTTATTACCCTATAATTATATGTAATACTATATACGTTATTGAATAAATTTTACGACATCATATAAAGATTACACTTTCCAATACGCTTTTGAAACAGCTTGATATTCATCATGATGATATCATACTGCACAATGCATTGAACAATACATCCATCAGTAGGTTTTTATAAATATTTTTTTATGAAACTTTCAGTCTATGAAAGTTTAAGTTGCCGATTCGTATATTGCTTTATTATTTTTGAAATGAGGATTATCGCAATACATCTTTGTGCATACACGCATTGAAATTTAAAAAATGATAATCATTGTAGACATTGACCTTTAAACAACTTTTAGAAAATATTGGTGTAGAGTAATATACCTAACTATAAAAAAATTCGCCCGTTGCAGATTTAATACTTAAAAAAATTATATCTTGATAATTTAATTTTTAAATTTTTAACTAATTACGTATTAAAGTGCAGATCATTGCCAACATTTTTCATAAAAATATTTTAGCAATTAGAGCAGCCAAATAGGTTTTGCCTGTGAAAATACTACATGTCTGGGAAAATGGCTTTCTAATAGTTATTTATATACAGTCTATTTTTGTACGCAAATAGTATTTGACGGAACCGTTGTTCGACAAATAGTGTCAAGTTTAATAAATTGGTTTTGGAGGTTGCTCAGAGCTTTTTGATAATGGAGTATCAGGTTAAAGGTCAGTTAAGGGTGTTTATTAATGGAAGCAAATCTATTGGTTTATTTTCATTATTTATATTAAAAAAATCTTTAACCAATCTTTAACCTGCCACTCTGTAACTGATCTATACTGAGTTATATTTGGTATTTGTGAACGTAGCATTCACTTCTAGTCAAATAGCGTTTATAGAAATCAGCGTTATAAAGCTACTTGCCTGGGCAAATACTATTTCTGCCCAGGCAAAAGCTATTTCCCTGCAATAATTATTTTCCTGCGACACATACATGACACAGGGCAATACTAAACCGTAAACAAAACATCTGTAACAAAGTTTTGAAACAACTAAAACGTAGCAATTGAAATATTTTTATGATTTTATTTTCAAAATATTAAAAACAAATATCTTAAATTCTTATTTTAAAACAAAATCGTCTTT
The DNA here is from genome assembly GCA_947652605.1 of Elmis aenea. Taxonomy (NCBI): domain Eukaryota; kingdom Metazoa; phylum Arthropoda; class Insecta; order Coleoptera; family Elmidae; genus Elmis; species Elmis aenea. Next base: position 31,504,636 of record OX393579.1, on the reverse strand, counting down.
TGCTAAAAAAAAAAAAGGAAATAAATATTTAGGCAAGTTCATTGCGCAAAATAATGTTAATTTTAAGTTTGCATTACCATTATTTAATCAATTTTTAAAATAAATAATACATTACCAATGAATAAATGATGAGTAGGTTTTGACATTTTACTTTTAATTATAATAAGTTAATTATAAGTAATAAACAGTTAACGATAAAACTAATAATTACTGATATATAAACAATAGCTCATTATGATTATTATTAATTTTTTCTTCCTAATAATTACTCGTAAACGGTAAGATATACTGAGTTGGTTAAATGGATCATCAATTGTATTCAACTTCTTTTTTTAAGCTTGGCTGTTTTAAGTACATTTAATTAAACAAAAAGTGATATACTTAGGAAAACATTGTTATCTACAAAGTGCAGATCTCAAATTTGTATTGCCCATAGAGAGAGAGCTACACCTTCAGCGTTCAAAACATGTAATAATTTCGATTTAATAGTAATAGTAAGTGAAAAATAATAAATTATTATGAAATACAAATTTTTTGTGTTTAATTAAGTACAGCTAGTTCATTATTGTGATGTTTTGTTTTGATTTTCAATGGCAACTTTGATTAAACCTAATAAATACAATAATATTGCAATAACTTACCTTTTTTTAAAGATAAACCAAACAATCCATTCATCAATGCACGAAAAAAATCTCTTTTTATTGATGTTACAGCCAAGTACAACTGGTATATAGAAAAAGAAAGTTGATGTTAAAATAACAAAAACTAATGAAGATAAAAATTAATAACAAATTTCTAAACTACCCAATAAAGTGTCCTGATAATGTCGAAAAATATTTTGAGTATGATTTCGAATAATCAAAAATCTAAATCGTCAATTTTAGTTTTTTATAAATAGCACAAAAACTATTTTTTTTCTAGATTTATTTTCATATAATAGTTGCTCTTAAATCATAGATCATTTTGACTCATTTAACCAACTCTCTATCTTATCCGTTTACGGGTTCCCCCTTGCCGTTTATGACTGCGACAACCTGTGTACATGGCCAAAATAATATCTGTTTTATTTAATTTTTCACAAATCTCTTTAAATATTTTTGATAAAATTGTTTAATTTTACCTTGCAAACATATCTTTTATGTAAAAATGTGTCACGTTTAAGTAAATTTCACATTATTTATTTATTTTAGAATATGAAAAAGTGCAATACTAAAACTAGGTATTAGGTACTTCTATAATATTATAAAAAATGTAATCGATGTTGGAGCAACGTTTCCATACTTTTGGCCTACCCTGTATATTATTTACTGCGTCCAAGCAGTAAAAAAAAAAATACAAATGGAATTTAGTGGTTTATTGTGATAGTTACATATTCGGATTTTTTCTGTCACTAAACATATTAAAATAAAACATGGCCTACTGTTATCAAAAAAGTTAAGAATTAACAATTAAAATTGCCTAAGCACTGTGTTTCATTAATTGTACTACATAAAAACGCACTGCTGCTAGAACTTTGAATACTTTTGAAACACCGTAATCATAAAACAACAAATCATTATCCTTTTTCTATAATAACGTAGGCTTCAGAACCATACAAGAACAATCACTACTTTCCAATTTCATTAAATTATCATATCGCGATGTATGAAACAATTATGTTTTTTAGCTGAAGTACAATAAAGAATCGATTACACCCACTAAATACCTTAATATATTGTTTAACGATTATATTCTAATTAAATTATACAACAGAAGCGGATCAATAATAAACTCATAAAGCATTTCCTTTATGTACGTCGCTATAACTATTTTATTTAATTACCTATTAGAATAAATACCACACAAATAATTCCCATATCAGACACATCTAATCATGTAAAATAGATATCAACGCAGATTCAATCCCCTGCGGCTAATCACAGAAAGAACGCACCTTATACTTCAAGTTTAACACCTGATTGTTACCTCATGCACCAATGAGAAGGTAGAAAGGCACCTGAGCACTTTCTAACAAACACAATCGAAAGCCGTCAGTCGTGTTACAAGCTACATACGAAAATTCGGAAGTTAGTGGTTTCGCTTTTAAAGTTTTACTTTTCATTCATGACATCGCTCTATTATTTGCCGAAAATTAAATTGCATGACCATTAATTTTTGTTTTATTTTTATTTCTTATTACCGACCTAGTTTTGTGTAGTGCGAGTGCATCACATAGAATATTTCTGATTTATTAAACGCGCTCTTTTCAAGGATTTTAAAAGCCATTGCATTCAGAAGCATTATTCCACGTGATATTCAACTATCGTGCATAGTTTTGTGGACCATTAAGACGTCACTTGAACAAATTCTTACAGAACCTGTTGTCGAGGTCATTTAATATTGTAATTTACTAATAATTATATATTCTTTATTTTAAGTAGTCGCCATCAATCGGTAGACTTCATCTCATGAATTTTTTACAATAATCGTTATTTAATGACATTTCCCGGCAGCTATCAGTATTGACGCCTTTCAATATTGACGTTCATTTCTGATTCTAACTTTTTGGCAGTTGTACATGTAAATTCGTTGTTAAAGTAGCTTTTCCGATTTTCGTGTAATTTTTATTTGTGTTTGTGAAGGTTTCCCGTGCAAATATAAAATGGACGCCGATCATGCAGATAAACGAGTGGGCAGTTCGCACAGTGTCGAGAGCGGAAAATCGAAAAAAATATTTAGTTGGAGTAGCAATACTTTAAAGTAAGTAAAAAGTATATTTGCATTTGTATGCCTTGATCCCATTGTTTTGGATCATTTTCAGCGTAGCTATTTAATATGACAGGTTTTGTTTACACTTGTAGTTTGCCTTTTTATCGCGTGAACGCACTTCGTAAATGAGGTTATGTTGGATTTACATGCTTAAATGCGTTGTTGCCACATCAATTAATTTTAAGTTTATCATAAATTCTTAAAAAATAATTTTTTCTACTCATGTATATAAAAGTTGTCATTTTCTCACTGCCTACCCTATATCAATGTTTTACTTTCGTCACTAGTGACAAAAATTAATTTTCGCCACTAGTGACGAAAATAATGTCAATGGCAATGTCAAAATTAAATTGTAAAATTTACGATTTTTTTTAGCTTTAACTCATAATAAACTAAAATTGCGTTAATATTCTTATCGGATAATTTAATTTTAATGTGCCATTTTATACAAAAGCCTTAGAATGGTAAAAAAAAAAAATATTTAAATATATTTCGTTTGCAGGTTATAATTGTTTTTATGTCAATGTCAGTGTGGTTGTGTCGCTATGGAAATGAAATGATTAACTAAAACTTTATACATAATAATTGTCATTTGGTTCGTTTACATTAACGTTCGTTCTATAATATAATTTTAATTTCGTAGAAAAAATTGGTCTTATGACTCGAGATGAAATCAGTTTTTTTCGTTCGTTTGCTCGCTTGCTCGTTTGCTGGACTTTCATCACTTGTAAAATATACTAATATCTTGCAAATAACACTATTTCGCTAATATTATTGTAAAAATTAATTAATATAAAAAAATTAATAAACTATGAGATTAATACGCTTGTTTATTTATGATACATTAATAGTTCTAATTTTGCAATATTTTATTATTAGACTTCGCTTTTCATTAAAATAACTTGACGACTAAAACTGTTTTTTAAATAATTTTAATAACAAAATTATTAAAAAAAAACACCCCTGTTGAGTTTTTTTTCCATTAAATCTGTATTTAAACCAATTTCCTCTTTAATTAATAAATTATAGTAGTATTATTTAATGATATTTCTTTTTATTACACAGTAAATGTCGATTTTAATTTTTAACACAAAAATTACACGGAATTGAAACTATATGTCTACCTAAAAATGGTGTAAATTTTTTCGTAAAAAATTGAATATTATTGCCTTAGGTTGTGCTTAGGTTACGTGTCAAATTTTAACATTTTTGAAACAGACATTTTGATAAATTATTAGTCAATTTAAATGAATCTATAAAAAAATTACCTCTGGATTTATCAAATCTATTAAAATAATTATTGGATTTTCGACTGAAATAATCTAAAAATTAACACATTCACATGAAAGACACAGACAATAATTGTCTTTAATTCAGTGATGTTTTGCTACTAATATCAATAAAATTTGGTGCTTTTTTTTCATTTGTGATTTATATGATGTTCGGTGTTATATTTATAAAAGTTAACACACCAAATGGCAAACAACGATAATGTGTAGAATTAACACGAAATTTAAGATTAAATTGACGCCAAAAGTACACCAATCTTATAAACACCGGTCGATGGTTAACCAAGTAAAAATACAATTTTAATGACTTAAAGACATTCATTATACTTTTATTAGTTTTTTGTTCGTTCTGGACAATGTTTGCGATTTTTTATGCTTTGTACAGTGCTTAAAATTAATATTTGAAGAACGAAATAGCAATATTTTTCTTCATTTAATTCTCTAATAGGCCCGATTGCACAAAGTAACACTGGTGTTTACCGTTTAACAGATAAGTTAATCCCTAAGACAATATCAGCTCTAACTATGCCTCGATTTTGCCTAGTTCTAGAGTTAACGTGGTTTAATCCCTGGATTAATTTTCGGTTCAACTTTTATGCAATACGCCCTAAAAATAGTTTGATCATCATATTATATCTTACAATAAATAAAATTTAAATCGAACAATATCTTTTCATCTCCAATTCTACTCGTATTACATCAATATTAGCAATTTTAGCAATAAAATTCAACTAAAAATTAATCTACATACTTATTTTACGATTTTTAAGTTTAATTTCTTCTGATAACAATTAAAAAACACGTTAAAAAAATTAAGGTATTGCACAGAAACAATCAAATCAAAACCATTACCTTACTTTATACTTTCTAAATATTTCACCCGCTGCAGCGACCATTATACGATCTATCATACGATGTATCAGATAACACGAATAACCTGTTTATAAATTAAATAAAATTTCCAACAGTTCATGAAACTTTAAATAGTACGAGTGGAACGTAAATATAAGTAATAAAAATACAAAAAAAAAGTTAATGTAAACGTAAAGTGGAAACGCCACAATCTTCAATAAACATAAGTTTAATAAATCAATTAATATTCTGGATTTAATGGCATATTTTAAATACAGTTAAGTGTAGTTTTGCACAGAAATAACAGGGTATTTAAAGTGTCTCTGGTGGGTGCCAAATGGCCGCTACTGTGTCGACCGTTTTTTAATCAAAGACATTTCTAAATTTGATGCGCCTATTCCACTATTTGTAGCCCTACAACTTTGACCGCCTGGAGCGGTCGTCTCATCTGGCCACAGTCCTGCATAGAAATTCATTTAATCCTCATTGCGCATATTTTACGAGCATTCTTACAGTGCGATGTTTTATAGGTAACCTTTGTTAAGACCGTGGGAAAAAATATTCATAGCAAGCTAGAAAGTATCAACATAAGTGACAACGTATCGGTTTGAAGCTATATTTTTTTAAAGTACAGAACGAAAATCAATTAAGTTTCATGAAAATCATTTTTATTCTCAAGTTATAATCTTGAAACAAGAATAAATTAGAAACATGAAACGTTGTTTACATTTAATTTTTTAAAAATTTGACTTCATCGACATTAAAAGCAAAATAAATTTTTAAATTTTAACTTCGTTCGATTGAGAAGTTAAAACCAATAAAACATCTTGATTCTTTTTTATTCTTCAGGCTTTCGCGGCTATCGTCCATGTTACAATCTTCGTTCCCGGGTTTGGAACCGCGTCTTCTTGATTTGTGTGACGTTTCGACCATTCTATGTTGGTCTTTATCAAACGAGTCGTTTGATAAAGATTAACATTTTTGAAAAGTGCCAAAAATAATGTTCAAGTATTAAAAAAGACATCAAAAATGTTAAATATCTCGCTTAAACGAAAAGATAGAGAAAAACTTTAATAACATTTTTGGCATGGTTTTTTGTCCTTAATAAGATAGCGATGTTCAATTTTTTTAAACTCATACGAATACCGATATATTACACCTAAGTTTCTTATTTTAAATGACAACCATAGTTGGCTTTGACATGAATCAAAATCTTATTTTTTGCGCTTTTCAAAAATATATAATTTGCTCCTGGTTGCAATTTAAAATAAGAAAGTTAGGTGTAATATATCGGTATTAATATGAGTAAAACACAATTGAACATCGCTATCTCATTAAGGACAAAAAACCATTCCAAAAATGTCTTTAAAGTTTTTTTTTATCTTTTCGTTTAAACGAGATATTTAACATTTTTGAAAAGTGCCAAAAATCGGTTTTTGGCTATATTTCGAAAATTAAAAAATATATCAAAAATCTGTTGACGGCAATGGATTTCTCTCGAAAAAAGAAATCGAGACTAAGTACTTTTTTCTATCTCTGATAATAACCGAGATACCCTGTATGGGCATCGAAAATAGGCCACCCTGTACACCCTTCTTAACTGTAAGTATTGGGGTCGCGATAATTTTTTTTAAAAATATCTTTCTTGCGTATCAAACATGTATTTAAGACTAAGTAAAATTTTGTAGCTATGACTATTCTGTTTTTTTAAATCTTTTTTCAGTTTACCATCTTCTGGAATTGTGTTTCAAAATATTTGACACTTGCTATCTACTAAATCCAAAAACTTCTTTACAATAATCGCAAGAGCAATTAATACAAGTGCTGCAAGTAGCACAAGCAGATTATTTGGATTTCAGTGGAAAGTTAAGCATGACCGATGCAAATGTAAATAGTAATATCCAATGATGCTATTTTTGCGGATAAAAATTATTCCTCATGCTTTAGCTTTGCATTAATTTCTTTGCAATACCTTAAATTTTTATAATTTATTTTTTTAGGAGAAATACCGATCAAGCAACTTCAAAAGTAGACCAAAATGATTTAAATTTTTGCATTATTTCTTGTATATAAAGTGGAAAGACTGCCATTTACAATATGTGAACGACGTGCAGTTTTTTTTACTATATTTATTATTTGTTATGCCTAACATTACGTTTTTGTTATCTAGACTGTTAAATAAAAAATATGTCCTCAACACTCTATAAAGCACCACATTTTTAATAATTTTCGATGTAGTTTTAATCTCGTTTTGAAAGGAATTTTAAGTAATTTTCTTTTAATTAGGATAGACCCCCTAATCATTCTTTTGATAAATTACACGCAAATAAAACAATGCACAATTTTTTAATCAAGATTTATCATAAAACCTTTCAAGTTAGCGTACTTGTAATTTTCTATAAACTTCCAAGAATCTTCAATTAAATATAAAACGCTCGATAAATTAACTTCAGTGTTATCTTTTGCTGCATTTACAAAGAAATAAATAACTCTCACTTTTTAATAACAAACTTTAATAAGTATGGCAACAATAAAAAATTTAAATTAGCAATTGAGTAGAATCATTGTTTTTGTTTCGGTTTTCTAGGAATTTGTTTTTACATTATTATTAACCACATTTACATCATCATCATTATGATTATCTGTAAGTGTCTTTTAATTGTATGGATGACTTGAGAATTTCAGAATTTGTCAAAACAATTTTTACCACTCTACACATTCATTATTTATCGTTGTTTTTACATCACCTGTTCAAATATGGCAAGCTTTCTACAGATGAAGAGTGAAGAAGATACTTTCTATTAAGTGCTCTGTGCTGCATGACTTGCGATTTTAACTACAGTTAAAAAGAATATTACTTACTACCTGGTAATAACTTTATAAATCGCGAAAAATAAGAAAAGTTATTTATTATACGGAAAACAAGTGTGCTTAACACAGTGAGTAATTTTTGAAAGCGAGTGGAATAAGAATCCTAGGTTACTTGACGGCAACGAATTGAAATAAATCTTATAGTGTCCCAACCGGTATTACTTTTTATAGTTATGGACTATACAGGATATGCTAGAAATCATAATCACAATATACCAGTTGTCTCAGCTATCGTGCACATCATGAGAATATCGTGAAATGTAAGAGATACAGAGTTGGTTAAATAAGTAAAAATGATCTATAATTTAAGAGCTAAAAACTATTTTGCAAAAAAATATTTAAGAAATTTATAGTTTTTGCGCTATTGACAAAAAATTACCCTTACAATCTTTACTTATAACTTGCCTATTTGAAATCATACTCAATTTATTTTGCAAACAGCATAGCCCCAAAGAAAAATATACTTGGGAAAACTTTGTTATCTACAATGCGGAGATCTCAACTTGGTATTCTAATAACTTACGTTTTATTTTAAAAAGGAACCTAACAAACTATACATCAATAAAAGAATAAAAAATCTCTTTTTATTGGTGTCGTAGCCAACTACAACCTATATTTAAAATAGAAAGCGAATATTAAAATAACAAAAAAAAATGAAATTAAGTAAAATTAACTAACAAATTTTAAATCGTGATAATTTTGAAAAACAAGAAAGTTATAAAAATTTAAAACTTTTTTGATTTCAATCAATAGCGCATAAACTATTAATTTTTTCAAAATATTATTCTATAGAATAGTTGCTGTTAAACCATAAATCATTTTGACCTATTTAAACTCTCTATCTCTTACCGCTTACGAGATCCCTATGCCATGCACGATAAGTGGGACACCCTTCATGCAGGGTGCACTGGGGCGATCTCTTAGTTTTTGTTAAATAATCCCAGCAAACTCTAAACATTATCGGATGGCCAAAGAAACTGCATACAATGACATCAAAATATATTAAATATTTTATGTGCATGTAAAATTCGTTAAACATTTTTTTTTTCTAAATTATACTAGTATGTTTTAAAGTCAAAACCATATAGTAAATGGTCTTGTGTGTCCGCTCATATAAACATTAGAATACTTTAAAGTATATTTAAAAAATATATGTATACCGGGTGATTCAGTTTGACTGTCGCACCCCTATAACTTTTTAATTATTGAAAATAACGCCAACAAACCTTATATTTTTGGAAACGGCGACAAATTCTCTATTAAGTGATGTGCATTTGTCATCTCTGCGATGACGTATGTCAAATCCGCGATAGGCAACTGTTTTTTTTTTTTAAATTACATAGTATACATTTTTTGTTGATTCGGATAGAGTTTAATTCTGAATCCGACCATGTTTTAAAAAAGTATGCATACATACGAAATTTTTCGAGAAAAATCAGTGTAAAGTTTATTTAATGTGTAGCAAACAGTCTATTTAACATAACAAAAAACGATCGAATAAAAATAAAAACAAATAATAAACGTGTATTAAAGCAGTTACAAATAGAGGACAACTGTGTTTGGAAGCAGGTGGCGGTCACTTTGTATATATTAAAGTCTAATTTTTTTTAAAGATTTTTTAAGATTTGATCGTTTTTTGGTTTGTTAAATAGACTGTTTGCTACAATTTGAATAAATTTTAAACAGACTTTTTTCGATTTTTTTTTTTTATGTACCTATGCATACTTTTTTAATACATGGTCTGATTCAGAATTAAATTCTCTATCCGAATCAACAAAAAAACGTATACTATGTCATTTAAAAAAAAAAACAGTTGCCTATCGCGGATTTGACATACGTCATCGTAGAGGTAACAAAAGCACATCACTTATTGTTAGTAGAAAATTTGTCGCCGTATCCAAAAATACGATATAAGGTTTGTTGGGGTTATCTTCAATAATTAAAAAGTCATAGGGGTGCGACAGGCAAACTGAGTCACCCGGTATATCAAAATTAGTATTACAGAAAGGTATGTAACGACCTAAATGAAATTTATAGTGACGATATTGAAGTTGTTATGCTTATGCTGAATAAATTTGGTTGTATCAACTTTTATATCCAAAAAATATCGTTTCTAATTTTCATTTATGCATGGTTTACAATGTAGACTCTACATATTTACTTGTCTCAAAAAATATTGTTAAAAATAATACTCTAAAATGTTATTGTGACTAAAAATATAAGAAAATCTCAAGGTGATTTATACTTAAACCATACTAGTGCCATTTAAAAAAATGCTGAATAACGTCATGTTTACTTGTATCAAAAATGTCTACATATTTTCATGTAATTGTTTGCAATATTTTTTAGCATTTAGTTATATTTTATATATATTTCCAACACCAAACAAAATATTTCAGTTGGTAAGGATCGCTGGCACCCTGTTTATCTAAAATTACTTTTACTGCGCTCCAAAAATCTTGGTAAAGTTTGCAAGAATCGTAAGAAATTTAAAATACCATTTTTAATCGTAATATTACACATCTTTTATAATTTTTAGGACTGAATGGCTTTTAATTATAAATTTTTCTAACATTCGTTGTTACTGTTTTTGACAATACCTCAAAGACCCATTTGTAATCGACTTGTATCTGTGTCAGATCTCAAACAAACCACCTGTTCCATGTAAGATTACACAAACTTGTTACATTTGTACCTACTTATTGTGAACTTGTAGCTAAAAAATTTTCAACTAAAAGCAACATACAGGGGTAAACTTGCAAAATTCAGTGTACCATGGCCTTCTTAATTCAGAAATCAACCTCATGAAAAATCGCTATTTTCTTTAATTTCTCATATTTTATCCATTGTATGTTATTTCTCTGTATTCAGAATTTTTAGTACTGTCTCATAATCCAAAAATCTAATAAGCGCACTTAGGAAATAACGAAGTTGATGATGGTACAGAAGAGACGAAACGTCTGACAAAAAAATCTTATTAGAGCAACAACAAAAGCTCTTCGAGAAAGTATTTTTCTTTTTTCTTTTTCAAAAATAAAAGTAATAAACCAAAAAATCCTATTTTTTACTGTTTAACTGATTTTTTTTCAGATCTGAATTCAGCATTAAAATTCTCAAATTTGCCCCAATTTAACCGAGCTTATAGCTGTTAATACAAACAACATCCCCAAGTTAAGTGTCGCAATGAATTTGGGACACCTTGTATAGAACTTTGTTTAGTAATTATTAACAATTTCATGCATAAAAGTTAAATGATAAATTTTATTTTAAAATATAACCTAAGCCCTACTTTATTATTTTTATACTCAATGATAATGGTCGTTGAAGTTTTATAATTTATTACCCACAAAATTTTTACACGAGCTTAGAAATTCCTAGCCTTTATTAAGGGGATTGTTTTTACTATCAAGTACCTTGGAACAAGCGTATTTTAAATTGGTTCAACTATTTTACTTTAAAATATTCAACATAATTATTATAAACTGGTTTAAAGTGCAAACCATTTTAAGTGAAACTTGATATGTGTAGGCGTTTTAATTATTCTACATATCCTTTAAAATATTGTGCACTTTAAATTATTTGCGCTATTTCTGCAAAGAAGAATCAGTGTTTATATATTTTTTAATACGTTATATTCGTACGAGTAGAAAATTGTCACTAAACTTTTGAATTGTTTTATTAAAAAGTTGATTGAACTAGACAAGTTTTGTACTTTTTTTAAAATGATATTTACATTTTAAACACATTTAGATGAACATTTCTGTATTTATAATGAAAACATTTAAATTATTTTGAATGTGAATCTCAAAAAACATATGTTTTCTACACATCTATTAACACTTAAAATTTACTAACATTCGTTGTTTTAGTCATATACCGGGTGTAAATGAAGTGTGGTACACCCCCTTTTTTTTCTTTAGTTTTGATTTTAGATTAATGAAAATTTAGACATATGATATGTGCAAAAAACCTGGCTTTTTGAGCCGTTGCACACATTTGTTCCACTTCCGGTTTCGCCGGAAATGACCCCAACTTTGTTATTTTAAATGGAACACCCTGTATATTTTTACATTTTTGGAAAGAGGAAGCGATTTTGGATACAACTGCACTATTTTGGTTAATTTTTATAACCTCAAAACTTTTTTTAAACAAAATTTAGTTTTTTATTAAGGGTGCCGTGACCTGCACAAATTGATTTTTATTATGTCAACAATTGTCCAAAAAACGTTTTTGTAAATTTTAAATGACATTTAGGTTACTTTAATCGGCTTTGAAGGTTGCGGAATCGGTTTTTTGACAAAAAGTCAGTTTTTTTAAATGGAACCATGCTGGTACTGGCGGTTATTTAAATGGAGCATCTTCTAACGAATCCATCGATACCAATAACTTGTATTTTTATTAAAAGTTCGCTTCAAAAACTTCAATTTATTGTGAAAATTAATTAAGAGATCCTGTTAATCGCAGTACACTGTGCATAACTACAACAAAACAAATGATCGTTGTTTTATGTTTAACTACTATATAGTCATTTAATTAAAAAGTCCAAAAATGTTGGTAATCATTTTAACATAATTAGATTACTGCGATTTAGAGGATCTCTTAATAAATTTTCACAATAATTTGAAATTTTTGAAGCAGACTCTTAATAAAAATACAAGTTATTGGTATCGATGGATTTGTTAGAAGATGCTCCATTTAAATAACCGCCAGTACCAGCATGGTTCCATTTAAAAAAACTGACTTTTTGTCAAAAAACCGATTCCGCAACCTTCAAAGTCGATTAAAGTAACCTAAATGTCATTTAAAATTTACAAAATGTTTTTTGGACAATTGTTGACATAATAAAAATCAATTTGTGCAGGTCACGGCACCATTAATAAAAAACTAAATTTTATTTAAAAAAAATTTTGAGGTTATAAAAATTAACCAAAACCGTGCATTTGTATCCAAAATCGCTTCCTCTTTCCAAAAATGTAAAAATATACAGGGTGTTCCATTTAAAATAACAAAGTTGGGTTTCCGGCGAAACTGGAAGTGAAACAAATGTGTGCATGTGCTCAAAAAGCCCGGTTTTTTGCACATATCATATGTTTAAAATTTCATTTATTTAAAATTAAAACTAAAGAAAAAAAAAGGGGGTATACCACACTTCATTTCCACCCGGTATATTTTATCTTTTCCGAACTTATAATTATTTTACCTTACACTGTACTACTAAAATGAGAACATACAATAATTAAGATTTAACATTATTTTATTAAACTTTATTGGCCAACAGATGACGTTATTGATACAAAGCCAGCGTATGTTTACATCAATTAAGCAATTTAAGGCCGGCAAACAAAACACAATCATATTACAAAACCTTTTTAGGTTTATGAACTACCTGCAAAAAATTAAAGTCATCAAAGTGAAACGCACATATCACTTTATGTTGAAACTTTGATGCATGCAAAACTCTTTTTGCTTTTACATATTTCGGTAAAAACTAATAAAATTCACACTTGACAAAATAATGTATTTCCAAGAAGCTCTAAAAGTTTAATAAAACTAATTTATTACCATTTACTTCGATTGTATTGCATTACTTTTTTCCAATAGCTTTAAAACGTGACAAAATCTTTTTTTTTTATAATATATTTTAGACTAGAAGTACAAGTTATCTTGTGCATTTTTTATTACTCTAATTGCTTAAAGGTTAGTACTAAGCAAAATATCTATTAAAAAAATTAATTTTGAGTGAATATGGCGTCGCAAATATCGTTGCCACCATAATTACCTACTTTATTAAAAAAAATTAACTCTAAACCTTATATTTAAATATTCAAACGGCCGAAAACACTGCACAGAATGACATAAAAATAAATACGAAAATTGTATGTACATATTAAGTTATTCAACTTTTTTAACTTGGACTAGTACGATTTTTTGCCTTAATCACTTAGTACATGTTCATTTATATCCATTTATGTTGACAATTTAAATCTTTTAAAAATCGTCTTTCCTATAAAAAATTTAGAAATCCATAAGGTGTCATTAGACCATAAAGACATTACTACCTAAATGGCAGTTTGCCGTGACATTTTTTGTTTTGTTTCTAAAGCTTATTGAACTAATTGTTAATGTGATCAACAACTTAATTCAAAAACCTAATTTTTAATAGTAATTTAATGCTCGTTCACACGGTGGCACTAAGGTCGCGACATTTATTAATGCAACGACAGTGCCTGTCCCGTCACTATGTGTTAACATGTAATATGACAGTGGCGTGCAGCGTCACTAAATACTAGGGATTCTGAGTCTCGACAATTTTCGAAGTCCCGGGACTCGAGACTTTTTTTATCAAAGTCCCGGGAATTCCCGGGACTTCGAGACTTTTACGAATGTTATATACGTACTGGAAAATGGTGGTACAACCTGTCAAAAATGACGGAAGATTTTATAAATTACAAGAATTATGATGCAATATTCATATACTGAAAATTTTACGGCGATTTTCACAGTAAAAAATAAATTATTTCTTGACAGTGACATAGTTTCGGAAAGCACCCGCTACATACTTAAAATTGCTTCTTTGAACGTATCGTGATTGTGAATCGGTGGTGACAGTTGGCAGAACTTATACGTCACACATCCATAAACAACAAAAAATGATAATTTTTTAAAAAATCATACCATATTCACGGATATTTTTTTTAAAGCATTTTTTCATGAATAAAGTATAGTATTAATAGTAGTAGTATTATTATTTTTAATTTAGTCTTCATTCTATAGTAAATAAAATATATACATATTTCCAAATAAATACCTATTTAAAAAAACTTAACAACTTTCCATGCACTTTAAAACATAACAGGCATAAGTAAAATATATTTTTACTAATAAACTTAGCAATTTTCCTTAAACTTTAAAACATAAAAATATATCTAAAAATATTTTTGCTAAACTCGTGGCATTAAATTTAAAAAAAATTAGAAGTAGAAACATTTAATTTCAGTGTTCTGTAACATTAAGTCTCGTCTCGAGTCTCGAACTAAATGTCCCGGGACTCGAGACTAAGAAAGTCCCTGCAGCAGCGGTTGTTGTGGAACAAATAATTATTCCTTTCTTTATTTCCTTTCTTTATACTCGGTAAGAGATTTATTCTATAAACACGGATATTATTGGTAATGAAGACACGATAAACTGAAAATGGATGACAAATACGCACCGACCAAATATAAAAGTGCGGTAGGCTTACGTCAAGTGCTCAAGTGTCGCATTTTCAATGTCAAATGTTGACAGTTGATGCCAGTGTCACGACATCGCCACTGTCAAGCCTCGTTAACATGGTGACACTAGCGTCGTGACACTAGGTTCCACGACATCGCTTGACATTCGGTGTCAGGACTCTAGGTGTTTACACGTAATATGATATATTCAAGTGTCGCAACATCGAAATAAAAATGGCCGCACTTATAACTGCAGCAACTAATGTAGTAGAGCAACTAATTATTTTGAAGTCTCTATAGTCGCGAATAGATTTGTCCGATAAACAAGGATATTGTTGATAATGCTCTAAAAACGCTAGAACATCTACTGAGGACAGGATAAATTGGAAATCGATGACAAACAACTGTATATTATTTGTCTATTACGACAAATACGCGCTGTCAAAATATAACAGTATGGTAGGTTTCCGACAAGAGCCGCATTTTCAATATCAAAAGTTGGCAGTTGATGTTAGAGTCACGACATCGCCAGTGTCACGGCACTGGTGTCGTGGCATCGCAACATCAGGCTGTTCAGACGACGACGATATCATATTTATTTTAATAATCTCGTTCCACTAATTACTCACTTTGCATTTTCTTTACGCTTACGTCTAGTTGTACCGCATTTCTTTTAACAATTTATGTATTTCACATACATTTTTTTTATTAAACTTTTATACGTCAAAACTTTATTTATTAAGTATTTTATTAAATTTCAAAATTAAGCACTACTAAATTATTCTTTACACAGTTTAAACCAATTAAGTCAAAACCGTCATCTACTTACCTAATAAAAGTATTTATGTTTCTTTTGCAAAAATCAGCTTTAATTCGCCATATATAACAGTATTAAAACTGGTTACTTGTGTTTTTGCTTTTAAGAAATTATGCATATATTTCAGTGCACTTCAACCTTTTTATCTTATAAATATTATAGCATTAATCCGCCTATAACATAGTTACATATGTTTAAATTTTATTGAGCCACAGGTCATACTTTTGCTATTGGTATAATTTTCAAGACGCCTCTTACAATTTTTGACACCTAAAACGCGGAAAAAAGTTGGTAAATAATTTTTTTGCAAATACTAACGTGTAATAATTGTTTGGAAGTCGGTTGTCGAAAACAAACATTTTAGGATATTTGACTTAATAGACTATACAGGGGTGGCCAACCTGCGGCTCGCGAGCCACATGCGGCTCTTTGAAGGATTATTTGTGGCTCTCGATAAATGTACCCGAATTCCCTTTTCATTTTTGTGCTATTATATTTTAAAAAATTATTATCGTTCCGTATGTATTTCAAAATGTCTTTTAAATTACTGACAACAAATATGAAAGACTAAGTGCAACGTTGTAACAAATTTCATTTCCGTCCAAGTTAAGAATGATGAATGATATGACTCATCGAAAACTGCGCGAACGAACATAAACAGTGGCGTAATCGTCCGTAATCGACCGACTCCAAACCGATTTTGACCGATCAGTATTAACTAACCAGCATCTCAAAGAATTACTGACAATGAGAAGTGCTGTCACCAATTATTCACCAAATTTTAAAGAATTATCAAGAGAAGTAAAATAAATGTGTTTAATTTTTAATATTTAAATTTAATACACATATCTTGTACTTTTATTTATATGTTTTCAATAAATATAATTTCTGTAAAAAAAAAAATTTAATACCTTTTTTGCATACCTTTTAAATACGTATTTAATTGCGGCTCGCGAAAAATTTCAAATTTTGAAAAATGGCTCGGACTATCAAGGAGCTTGGCCACCCCTGGACTATAAGCTAATAGAGTTTAATAAGATGCTGTTTTGCAACCATGATTTCTTCTACTAAAGAAATCTAGGTCCACTATTTTTCTCTAAAATATAAAAAGAATATGTTTGTCAAAAATTATGCTAGAAGGTGTTGGAATGTATAGAAAAAAGTAGGATATATTTTGTTAGCAAATTTAAGAGCTATGACTACTCAATAGTATTGTAATTTATTTTAAAACATATATAAAACATTGTAAACAATTTTTTTTATCGTACTTTTTTGCTTCTTCCGTGATAATGTGAGGTCACAGTTACATCGTAACGTTAAGTAAGCTATAGTAAATATTTAGGACTAATGCCTATAAAATTTGTAAATATTTAGTTTAGCAACCAAACATCTTTGAGGAGTAAGATTTAGATTATAATTCAGTAACAAATTTAATTTATTTAAAGTGGATTTAGATATCCAAAAAAACGGCAATGAATTTGGTTTTTTAAGCTAATTATGAGTTACAAATTGCAATGCTCTCATTGTTAATAGTATGTATCATACATTAAATGAGAGTTAATGAGGTAGTTAGATTGTTTGTTAATCTGTCCTTCAAGCCTTTCGCAATCCGACGTATGATAATTCAATTTGCACATGATTTCATTTTATTATTGCTACTAATAAGCTATTTTTATTAACCATATCGATACAATGTGTTGGAATTTAAAACAATTATAGACACATTATTATAATAATTGGTTAAGCTAGAAGTCGCTTTTTAATAGTTTTTTGCAGTAACACTTATGCATGTAAAAAAATCTATTAGTAATTATAAAGGAATAAAACAGTTAACCATACATAATAAAACGACTAATACAAAACCTTTTTCTGAATGTAACTTATGCCTAACTCTTTGTAACTAATTATAAGCAACTATGCTCTCACTTTGCAAACGAAGTTTGACGGTTGCGTTAAATTTAACCGAGCTTTATGCAACTGACCTACACATATTCAAAGCTCTCAGCCTGTTTAAGCTATAGATTGGTTGACATATTTCGCTTGTTTTAATTAATGTACATATTTTTGTTTGAATGTAATAATATTGGGAAAAAGTCAACACCTAATAGATTTTCAAAAATTTGATTAGATTAATGTTTTTTAACTGACTACTGTTGTTTGTTAAAACACGAAAGAAGAAAGAGGTTGTGACAAATTTTAAAGTGACTGATTACTACCAGATTTTCCTAGCGGCCTTTGCTTTTGAGATAACACAAACGTAGTTGGCTATGACTTCATTAAATAGCTTATTTTTGTCTGCTTTCATTGATATAGAAGTCGAAGTAGTTAGTTTTACAAACAAAACAAAAAGTTATATTCGACTTTAATGTAATTTATCTTAATTCGTCGTATAAACTGATGAAAACTTAACAAAAACTGGACCAATAAAATTTTTATGGCTCCTAAATTTTATCCTAAATACCCATGTCAATTTGTTATGTAAACAGTGAACAAAGATTTAGCTTGATTTCACAAATTGATTTTAATTTGAGCGTTAATTTAAATATTGCAACAGTAATAACTTTCGAATATTAACCAGTTCTTAAATCAATTAATCACAAGTTTATCTGAGTATTTGGTTTTCCCTTAACCTGCTACACAATTTAAATCGCTCCAAATTTAAAAAAGCTCATTTAAAATACTCATCGTCAATTTTGAGGAAAGTACAATTTAATCCATTTAATTTTTTAATTACTGCCAATAAATAGGTGCAAAATTTCGTTAAATCTTGTTTGTTTCATTTAATTGAATCGTTATCAAAAGCAATCCTGTAACCTTAAAAAAAAATGTTTTCATGTAAGTAACTGCAAAAACACAAACTCTTTTATAACATTCAACTACTCCTTTAAGTTTAAATGTTTATTAAATTAACGAATAATTGAAAAATCATCGTTACATTGTTGTTTAGGTAATTAAATTTGCCTGAATAGTTTTACTTAACTAACTTTGTGATAAGGATGACTTACTTTTAATTCCAAAAATCATTGCAGCGGAAACCCACAATATCGACTCTCGTGCTTTGTAAATTATCAACCGCAACCTTCTACAAAGTAATATTTATTAAGTGAATTAACTTGAAAATTTCGTACCAAAAAGTGTTTAACTTGCTCTAAATGCACGTTCTATTGTAACAAATGTTAAATTTAAGATCTAATACATATTCAATTCTAGTTTAACAAAGTAGAAAATAGCATCAGAATATCCTTTATGTACACTTGCTTGTCCTCCAAAATGTACACTTTCTAATTTAGTATAATTAATTATGAATAATCCTCTCCTTTATAAACAAAAGAACAAATTGTCAATTTTGACTTAGTACAATTGTAGTTTCGTTAACGACATCAAACAATGCATAAACATTAAAATTATTTCAACAGGACACTATCAATTTTTTCATTATGTTTAAACATTTAGATTGTTTAGCATTAAACAATACACATTCTTGTGTGTTATATTAAGTTAATTTTCAATATGCGCCAATTATTTTTGCTTTTAATTAACGTTATTCGATCGTCATCATTTTATTGTGTTTATAAACACTCATTAGTGATACATGGAAAATTATAGGTTGTCACTAGAAGAGCAAGAAAAATCTCCATTATTAAGTGACGTCGGTTAAACTTGTTGAATATGTTCTAGTAATTACGCAATTACTATTTAACAAGAAAACAACGATACTGTGTTAGTTTAATTTGATACTTTAATGCTCTATTTTTAATTGTTTTGTTATTTACAATTCAACTGAAACCAACAGATACCATAAAAAGGCCATAATATCACGCAATGCTTTTTGTAAAGAGTGTCTGTGTCATACTGCAGCCATGAAGAAACTTTTTATATTGTTTTCATACCACTGTTTGATTTTAGAGTATTAAGTCACCTAGGAAGGTGTCACTATTAACTACAGTATACCGGGTGTAACTGAAATCAGGCTCACCCCTTTTTTTTCTTTAGTTTTGATTTAATATAAATGGAATATTATACATATGATACAAGCAAAAAACTGTATTATTTGAACATATGTACATTGCACACTATTGCACTATTGTTTAGTTTCTGGTTTCGCCGGAATTGACCATAACTTTGTTATTTCAAATGGAACACCCCGTATATTTTTACATTTTTGAGAGAGGAAGCAATTTGTTATACCACTGCACCATTTTAATTAATTTTTATAACCTCAAAAATTATTTTTGAACAGAAATTAATTTTTTTATTAAGTGTGCCATGGTCTTCATAAATTGAATTTTATTATGTCAACAAGTGTCCGAAAAACGTTTTTGTAAATGTTGATTGACATTTAGCTTACTTTAATTGGCTTTGAAAGCTCAAAAATATATTCAAAATTTTGTTTCATGATTTCAGGATTTGGTTCATTAAAAACGGCTCATTTTTTTAATGGCTAGTATATTGTTAAGTCAAAATTGAGTGGTGAAATGTTTTATTTTTGCAGTCATGCAGACCTCTTAATACTTTTCATTATATATTTTTTTAAATAATGTCAAAATCTGAAAGCTAAATAATCTAGTTTATTAAGACCAAATGACATATTAAAAAAACATTGTACTAACTCTTACTTACAAAAAAGATTGTTTCTTACATGGCCTTCTAACATTTTACGTTTTTAAAAAAATATTAAAATTATATGAATATTTTTATATAACTGAAAGCATAAAACATTTACTACTTATCAGATTTTGACCTTAAATAATACAAGTACAAAAAAAAATTATTAACGCTTCGTTAACATGCATGAAAACTATATGTTTATGCAGTTTCGTGCAAATATTTCATTTATTTATAGATGTTGTTTGGGGTTATATCTAAAAACAAACGAATATTTAAGGTGCTAGTCAACTCTGGGACACGGTGTATATAAAAACGTGTACTACAGTACATAGGAAAATAATAAATGTGAGGCGATAAAAAAAACCATGATCATTCAGTAAAATAATTTTGCGTACCGACTAAGTTGACGATTTTTTTGACTAACTTAAAACAAAATAAATCTTTGCTTTTGTTAATTGCCTACCTATATTGCCTTTATAGACTTTAGAAGATTATCAAAATTTTAAACAAATAGAAGTCTAAATTATTTAAAACTTAATAAAAATTTGGTTGACACATAAAAAGTGTATAAATGAATCATGATTTTGATATGCGACTTTCATTACATAAATTTCATGGTTCAAAAAATTCTTTAAGTGATAAACTATTTAAACATACAATCTTATAAATTAAAAAAAGTGTTTCCACATAAATTACATGTAATACTAATTGGAATGATTTTATTCATTATAATTTACTGACTATTATATTTTAACTTTTAATTGCTCAACTGAACTGTAAAACATTATATTTTTAATAAACAATAGGAACAATTCCTTTCAATAATTTACATAAACAGATACACTAACTGTGCTTGCAGACGTCAACTAAGCTTTATTACAATGTCACTTTTAGCAAAGGTTATGCTTGAATTCATTTTTATATTGCACAAATTTAACATGTCATCGTTACGTCACTTAATTACGTTCTTATTAGCAGGAAAATACAGTGTATACATATGTCGTAGGCATAATGTGAAATCCGGCATTTTATGAAACGCCTAGGTATTTTATAAAAAGCCGGCAAAACGAGCAAATTATGACTTTTTCTTAAACCCATACATTTGTGTTCATACAAAAAAAAAGCTTTAACCAACCTTTAACCTGACCCTCATTCATTTGGTCAGTAGTAGAGGGTCAGGTTAAAGGTTGGTTAAAGTTTTTTTTCCGACGACCACTATGTAAAGCGAGTAATTTCGCACGACTTACTACTACTGAAAATGACAAATTGCGCATGACACCGGAAATTGTGTGCAAAGTGCACTTTGCGTGTGTAAAGTGACGATTTCCGCTACATTACACACGCTAAACGCGCTGTCAAGTTAACGTGAAGAAAATCTAACCTCACAAATGTCAAGTGTCACCAACGTCAAAAAAATGTTATTTTCACAATTTTTTTGCAGAATTAATGATTATGCCTAAATGGTCGTCGGAAAAGCATAGTGTACAACTCGTGCTGAAAGAATATTTCACACGAGTATGACAGTTGAGCCACGAGCCGTCAGGCGAGTGGCTCAACTGTCATACTCGTGTGAAATATTCAGCTTTCAGCACTAGTTGTACAATATACTATTTTAAATAAATAATAAAAATGAAGCTAATAGTTTTGTGCCTAGGCGTTTTATAAAATGCCGGATTTCACATTATGCCTACGACATATACACGATGTTATCAACTAGATATTACAGAAAAATTAAAACATATAATATTTTCTGTTTTAATTAACTGTCGCCCTCCCGAGGGGTCGCAACAAACCGATCACTTAATTAAAATAGGTAATGTATATTGACAGACGGTACCTAAACATCGACTCGCTCTGTTGAGGAAGAGTACTTATTACTCTTATGTTTATTATTTTTATTTATGGCTCGTGATTGTCTTTATAAGGTGGTTAGGCCCTCAAAAGCTGTTTTACGTAATACACAGGTCTAGAGCAATTATTACACAGTAAGACACAACACACAAAGAAGATATAACTTTTAGAACAAACTCCTTTATATTTCAACTGGCTGTAGATTTCTCGGTGGTTGGTTCTTAACTACCTAAGCTCGTCTGTCCTAAGATTTTGGGTTCATATGGTTCTCCTTAGTCATTATATAGGGGATTTTTGCATTTATTGATTATTTAAATTATAAAACACACGAATAATTAGCAGTAATTCAAAGATGATGTTCGAAAATCCCACCACCAACTTTTATGCACTCTCGAACTTACTTGTCACCTGACGAATAGAATATGGAGCTACACGTAGTTAGTCAAGTCAAATACATTCGAGAGTGCATTGAAGTTGGTGGTGGGATTTTTGAACATTAACTTTGAACTACTGCTAATTATTCGTGTGTTTTATATACAGGGCGCGCCAATAGTGCGATAAAGCCCATTATTGCCCTTAATGTCAACTTATCAAAAAAAAGTTTTTTATGAAACTTACAATATTTCTAGACGTGCATGTTTTAAAATTAGTTTCAAGTATACACGGTGTTTCATAAAAGTGGGGCGTCACTAAAGGTATTTTTTTTTAATTGAACACCCAGTATATTTTTGCAATATCGAATTCAGCAAGAAAATCTCCAATGACAGTATTTTGTTGCGACGTTGCCACTTTATCTCAAAAAATCTTTGAATTTCCAGAAAAACAGGGTACAACACTTGTCAAGAGCGAAACGTTATGAATAATATTTGGCAAACGATATTTTGTACATACAAATTCCAAAGTTGGCGTCATAGTCTAAATCTATCAAAATTAATTTATATTATATAGGGTGTTTTTTATAGATGTGCCAACTTCCCAATTTTCAAACATTCATAACTTAATTTTTTCAAATGCAACACTGTATATTATTACGTCTTTTTGTTGCATTTTTGTTTTTCTTCAACTTTTCTTAATACTTACCTATAGATACCTAAAGCGAATATTTTCTGAGATATTTACATTTTACTTATTCTTATATGCGTTTTGTAGGAATTTCCTAATTTTTTCGGAGTAGACCCCGACTTTGACAATAGAAACAATTATTTCTGTAGTAACAACTGTCAAAGTTAATTGCTGTCGATTGTTAAAACATAAATAAAGACCTTAATTGGAAAAAATTATTTTTTCTATTGTCAATGCGTCAGTGTTTGTTTTAAACAAATGAAATATACTAAAGTAAAATAAAAGTAATTGATGGCAGGTGTCACAATATAAAGTCAAAATCCATTAGATCCTTCTTTTTTTAAATTAGTTTTTCGTTTGGCCGAACAGCTGTTCACTCTAAATAAAACCAATTCCATTTTGTTTATTTTTAATTTAAGTATGTCATACTTATTTATGAATAACTAAAGTTCACTTAAATTTTCTTTTCTCAACACATGAAAGCGTCAAGCAATCAGGCGTGTTAACGGCAGATCTTCGAGAAATCTCGTATTATTGTGCATATGCAACAGATTGTATATACACGCATTGCTTTTTTCTCTGCAGAGCATTGCATCTTCTTTTGTTTATTAAAACAAAACAATCTTATTAACTGTCACTTTCTTTAAGTTTTGTTCTCCTGATTTAGCCTAGGGATATTTAAAAGGAGCTCACTAATCCAGATGACTTTCTTTCTTATTATGTAAATGCCACTGATAATTTGAAAAATGAATTCCCATGACGTAATAATTATGTTTTATTCGTATGCATATACAATCTCCACTATTAACATTAATATATTGTGTAACGTATTAATGAAGTTTTAGTCGGATAATGAGAAATTATAACAAGAAATCGATGCAGTAGAGATTAAACTTTCACGGGGTGTAGATGTGTTACAAATTTAGCAATACTAATTATAAGCGAGACGTAAGTACCTTCATGCATATGATGTCTGTAACTAATAACTAATATAATAAGTGATTTCTGTTTCGCACGGGTTTCGCCACCTCCATTAAAGGTTCAAAGCTAATTACTAAACGCAAATGATTATAAAATTAATGGTGGTTTATCCTTAAAATTATTTTTTGTTATTTGTTTCTTTATTTTCACACGGTAGATGAACCACGTTAATCAAGGTGCACAGATGCGATGTTCTGTATATGGGTCCTTAACGGCTCCATTGTATACTAGGTGATTCAGTTTGACTGTCGCATTCCTATAACTTTTTTATTTTGAGAGGAAACCCCTTTTAACCTTATATTTTGTAAATCGTGGAAAGTTCTCTATCGAATGACGTTCAAATGTTTTTTCTACGATGAATTATGTCAGACTGGCGATAGTCAACTTTTTTTTTAATATTTGTTGTTGCTCCTCAGAGAATTTAATTTTAAATAAGATAGTGCAGTAAAAAACAAACATGCATAGACAATTTTTTAAGAAAAATTAGTTTAAAAGCTATTTATCATTTTTCACAAATTCTTTGTATTTGACTAGACAAAACACGATCGCTGTAGAACTTGACAGTTTATAACTTGTCCAATTATTGTGTTTTATCATTTTTCGAGGAAAAATCATTATTTTGTGAATGGATTAAAACGCCTTAAGTAGGTACACACTAACAGAAGCAAATTGACAGAAGGTTCGTTTTTGAGATTCAAACCGAATCACCCGGTATGCGAGACATATAAACATTAAAAAAAAAAACATAATTTATTTTTTAACATTTTTATTATCGCTAGTTTTGTCATACCTTCTCTACATAGTTCGGCCATTACTGTGACATTTATCATAACGGGGCATTAGCTTCTGTATATCCTCTTTGTAGGGCTACCTGTGATCCTGTGAAGATATTCACACCTGCAGTCTGCAGTTCTCCCTTGACATCATTAAAGATTTCTTCGCCTTTCTCACAAATTTTCCAGACCTATTTTCTACCAAATTATAATGGATCGTTTAAATTTTCGGTAATTGTGCTTACGCTGTGTGCCGATGATACTCCCTGGAGAGCACACACTACTGCTCAAACAAAAGTTGTCATCACGTCATTTGACTGGGAACAAATGGAACACTCTCCGTAGAGCCCATGTAGTGCCAAATACGTTTATCTGTTTCTACATCTGAAGAAGTTCGTTGCTGATCGACGTTTTTTTAACGATGTGACGTCCAATGAGAATGCATGATTTGATATCTTTACAAGCGGTATTTTCTATTAGGACGGCATACAGAATCTGGTGCCCATTTAGGATAAATGCCTCGATCATGATATAAAATATGTAGAGAATTAGTTAAGGTAGGGCTTTTATTATCAAATTTTATTTTTTTCGTAGGTAAATAAGTTCTCGGTTTTTTCAATTTAATAGTCAAACAGGTTTTACTTTCCGTGTATGCCTCGTATTGAGTGCGTTGATAGCACAAATTTTCTCATAAAAAGAAATTCGTAATCGAGATATTTAGGTACATTTCATAAACAAACGCAATACATTCGCAATCATCTGCACGTCAATTTGTTTTGGAATCCAAAACTGTATTGTTACCTTGGAACTTTATGACAACTCGCCATTACAACAACAAAGAATGTTTGATGAATGTGACGTTATCAGTGCAATTGCAATTATATTTTTCATTTATCCACGCCATAAAATTCCCTGTTTAGGCGTCAGCACCCGCGCACTATTGACGAATGCGGTCTTCACGTCCTTAATATTTTTACATGTATAACTTCGGTACTTTCTAATATTGTGAAAATAACATTTATATGAGAATAATATAGCAATTTAACTCTAAACCTGAAGGGTTAGAGCTTTAAATGAAGCTATTGAACCGTTTAAAATCGCAATAATTTATTTTCAATAACTAAAGCTAAATTACTAGAATCTTTTTTTTTTTTAGAATAATCGTTTAAATGATGAAAACTATGGCAACCAGCTACTTTCCAGCCTAGGCTAGACAATTAATTACAATGGCAATCAGTTACTTTCTGGTCTAGGCCAGCAAAAATTCCAGCCTAAAAATTGATCGGAAAAACTGATTTTTTGGACGAACGCAGAAAAAATTTAGTTTTCCAACACAACAAAATGCAACTATCTTAAATTTTTTAAATTGGCCGATCACACAAACCATGTATTTTAATACAATTTTTAACTTAAAAGGATTAATATTGCAATATTGCAAGCGGCCAAAATGATTTTTAAATATTTTTATAACATAATATCAGACCGTAAAGGTAAAAAACAAGAAACAGTATGAAAGAAATGAAACACATTAGTTTCTTAAACTGCGTGTACCAGATAACAATTCCAACATGGGGATCTTGCTTATTATAAGAGATACAGCTTTGCTTAAATTAGATGAATTATTTTTAAGGATGAGATGAGCTAAAATCTATTTTTAAAAGTACGAAATTTCTCGTACTTTAATTTTTTTCTCTCATAACTTGTTTGCCTTGATCAATAGATCAATTTTATTTGTTCTTACTTTAAGTTAGATTTTTCTTATCACATCATTTTTGAGATATTACCACTAATTTCATTTTTCCTTATGGGCCGTCAAGTTGGCTTTGGACTACCTAAGAATGATTCATCTAATTTAAGCGCCCTGTATCCCTTATAATAGGCGAGATTCCCATGTTGAAAATGTTATCTGGGACACCCTATATAACAATTATTATCTTTTGCTTTAATTGTTAATTATTTAAAATTTATTTTTCAGTAATGTTTTTACTTTAGTATGTTTAGGCTTTCGTTTAATGTTTGTCAATATGTTAGATTTAAAAATAATACTATACGGTACAAAATATATATTGCCTACCTTAAAACCGTTTCTTAAAGCACAACTTGTTTATTAAATATGAAGCTGACATAACAATTTTATTAGTAAATGTTGAAGCAAGGTCAACATTTAAATTTAAATTAGAGAGAGTTACTCATACAGGTAACAAAAAGTTCTACCGCAATAAAATGAATTGCATTACTAAATATTTACTTAGGTTACAGTATGTTAGCTTCTGCAGCGTCATTCAAAAAGTCTGCTACAAAAAGAAAAGTTTTTTATTATTGATTTCTCGAAACATTTATTCTTAATACAAATTCTTGCATGTTCTAAAACTAATTGTAAGATAAAAAAAACGTTCAAAAGAAGTTCATAGGACACTAGATTTTAATGATTTTAGAAATATTTACAAAAGTAAAGTGCCCTTAGTTTAAGAGTTACAAAGAAAGTAAAAAAAAAAGTTGTTGAGAATTTAATATTTTGTCCTATTATAAAATTTGATGTTAAATTTGCAATTTTTTAGTAATTTTAACATTCAAAAAGTCTGCAAAAAATGAAAAAGTTTTTTTAAAAAACTATTCTTTTTATATGACGCTGTAGATTATACGTTTTTTATATTCTTAAAGAAATCCTGTCAAAAATATAACTGTGCAAAACTTTCTTAGTTATTTGTTTGGTAAAAATCGCCCAATGAAACGAAGCATTTGCCCACAATTTATTATTTGTTAATTTTTTACCAATTTTATATGACATAACTTATAGATGGGTGATAGGGTAGGTAGGGAAAGGTCGCCGGGATTGGACCGGTTCGTCAATTGGACCGACCACGTCAATTTTGACGTTTATCGTAGAATTCTACTTTATTAAAAAGAACACGTGCACGGCTCAAGTTAGGCATATGCAATTTCATACGTCAACTCGTACACCAAGGTACTTGTTTCCGTCAATAAACTGCCAAAATTCACGTGGTCCAATTGAGGAACCGGTTCAATCCCGGCGACCTTCCTATATATGCGTATATGTATACGTACATTTGAAAAGTTGACATGGACTGCTAAGAATGCAAGTTTTTTACGAAAACCCTCTTACAGAATTAAGAAAAATCGGTTTTAACTGTCTTAGAAACCACTATAGACAAAACAAACTAAAATTTCATGGATATAGAGGAAATTATGTAGTTTTTTGGACTTGTATAAGCTTCAGTATTTAATATTTAAAATCAATTTCGTATAAACAAATTTAGTTTACTATTTGACTAAAACAAACATATTAAAATATGAAGCATGAATAATACATTACAATTGTATCTATATGTCTGTAATACGAGTTTGTATTAAACAATTTGCTGTAACATTTATGGAGCCAGGCCAATATAAAAATCGAATAATTATGTATTATGACCACTGTCTACCCTTTATATATCATTCATATTTTTTGAAGATAAATATCTCCGATAATAACCAAATATAAATTACCTTTATCAGTAAATATCTCCAAATTGCACGTTTTTTGTCTACTGGTGGCTGAAGCCGGAGAAGCTGGATGAAAATGTATTTCTCTCTCTATATTAAGTAAACACGATATTTGAAAGCTTTGGTAGAAAATCAAATTATATTAGGATTGTTCACAAAATCCGCATAAACATTTTTTGAGGTTCAAAACGTGATTTTTGTAAAATCAAGTTTGCAGACACCAGCGCCTAACACTCAAAGCGAATTTATACAAACCTTAGAACTGAATGGTCTACATTTATTGTATGGTTTAGAAAAACCGTTTTCATCAACATCATAATAGTTTATTGTGAAACTCTCAAAAATAATTTGATTATTACGCGCCTTTTGTGCTGTTCAGTGTTATTGATTTAATGTGCAATCGACACAATAAAAAGAGAGGATGTATAATATACTAGTATATTATACCGATACTTATGTTACACAAAATTCCAAGTACAGTATGCGCCAAAATAAACAGTACTGAAACTTGTCGTTCGCCGATTCTTTAAGGGCATAGGTGGATTTCCGTACCAGATACAGGTTGGAAAACGCCTGGCAAAGCCAGGTATGCGGGCCAGAATAGTATATTGTGAAATATTTTTGGCCATGGTATACGAGGATCCAGATTTCTTGGGTAATGTGTGGTTCTTCGGCGAAAGTCACATTCACTTAGACTTAGACGGCAACATCAATCGCCAGACAACTCCCTTCCTTGATTTTGAGCGGCTATATGTTATCGTCCAGAAACCGCTCCATAATGCACGTAAGACCATATGGTGTGCCGTTTCAGTACACGGTATATTAAGCCCCTATTGAGGACGAGGAAGGCAATACTCTTACCGCCACCCAAGAACACAACGAGCATGGTGATCGAACCATTTTATCAGGATTTGAGAAGGTTCTGTCGTGCAAGGGGCCTTAACATAAATAGACCTGTAATACCGCTCAAGAATCTCTAGCGATGCTGCAGTAAAACTTTCCAGGACGAATCATTTTACGTGGTACTGACTTTCCATACTCGTCTCATTCGCCAAATCTAACACTACCTGCTTGTGGGGAATGTTAAAGGAGACTGTGTTCAACTGTGAAGATCCGTCAAGAACTGTGCCTGCATTACGCCAGCAAATCGCCTCCTTTTGCAGGAGTCTGCAGCAACCTTTGTAGGTACCGCGATATGTTTGAGAATCTGCGTGAATGATTGAACACTGTCTACAGCGAGGCGGTGCACACTACGAACAATTACATTTCGCAAACCTTCAAGACGCTAAAAGTGTGTATGTTAGTTTCTTTCAGGAGAAATAAACGTAGAATGTTCCTATTTTTTGTTACATTGCAATCCAAACTTGCATATGATATTATCTAGTTTTAATGTATACGAAATTTTCAACCTATCATTATTGTAAGTATGTGTGGCTACCCACAATCTACTCTATGCACTGGCGCTTGTATTACCTATAATATAGGTCCTATATCAACCATCTCTTTGTAATTATACAGGGTGTTTGAAATTCGAGTTTAAGCATGGGGATTGTAATAGCTAGAATTTGGTTTAAATTTGGCAAAGGTGCTTAATTCAGTGCTCATTAATAACCCGAAGAGAAATTGGAAATATCAATCGGTATCCGAGAATATCAGGAAAAACCGGGAAATACGATTTTTGAAAATCGTCTATAACTCCTTTGGATTACAAAATATTTCAAATGTGTAAAAACATTGTCCAAGCTACTTTTTAAGTCTAATCAAATGGAAATTACCAATTTTTTCTAGGTCAATTCGTTTTTGTTTACATAAATAAACTAGCTTTGATGAACTTAATAAATACAATAATATTGTAATAACTTACTTAATTTTAAAGATAAACCCACCAATCCATACATTAATGAAACGAGAAAAAAATTATCTTTTTAATGGTGTCATCGCCAACTTCAACCTGTATTTAAAATAAAAAAGTTGATGTTGAAATAACAAAAACATATATAAGGAATTTTTTTAAAAATTTTTTAATCTTCGCCAAAAGTGTCCTCATAATGTCGAAAAATATTTTGAGTATGAAATCAAATAAGCAAGTTATAAGCAAAAACCAAAAACGTTGCTGTTCATGATAACTGGGACACTATGTTGCTTGTCACCTTGTCAGTCCCACCCTACTACATCTAAAAAAATCATTGTGTTTAGTAAATGTTTATTATCCTTAATGTTAAATATTTAAAACAAAAGTCTTCGTAAGCTACCTTTTGTTTTATTTTATGTTCGATTAAAAAATTTATATAATTTTTTGGTATACAAACTACAGATCTGTAACACATAAAATTTCGTGTATTACCAACATAATCGAAATTTAAATGTAATCGACAATAAAATTAATTTATTTCTTATTTAACAAATATGCGAGATACGTATTTTGTTATTTTGTGTTCACTTTCTGCAAAGTAAATTCATTCTGTAAATAAACTTATTTATAAGCAATTACCATCTGCAATTATAAACTACGTGAAAACGCAATTGTATTGTTTTGCTAAGGTAATCTTTTCACCTCAAACAAAGTTCATAAACAGATGACCTTAAGTTTTCATAATGTTTTGTAACTTTTTTTATAAATTACAAATATCGTTATTATGTATGAAGGAAGATATTTAATGAGAAATTGTTTCATTGGAGTGTTTTATACGTACGTGGAAAGCAAAACTTAAAAGTCATCTTCATTATTTGATTAAATCGTTGGCATTAAAAGCATCATTAAATTATACATTCGTCTACTTATCTTATAACGCGCCGTTGAACATTGACTTAAAAAAAATTGTCGTTCACCTTTCGTTGTTTCTAAAACAGTGTCACGGTGAAGGAAATGGAAAATCAGATGTAACCAAGTTGACCTTAACACGAAAGTAAAACACTGATTGCGAAACAAATATTCCACTTGGAAATATCTCCATAGAAGATAACTACAAAAAAAATTAAATACAAAAGTGGTTCACATTTCTATGTATACATATAACAAATTAAAATTGTTACGGCTATTTTTAGTGCAATTTTTTAAGTAAAAAAAATCTACAGCTTTTATAAACTTTTTTGTCCTTTTAAATAATATAACGATTTCTATACTTAATTTTAAATTTTACTATAATTTAAATAAAAGAACTTATTTGCCATCAAACAAAACACAATGAAAATAAATTCAAGGTTAGTTTTTAAAACCACTTTTCTCATTTGTGAATTAGAATATCTTTTTGAAGTATGTCTTGATTCTCAACTCTTCGTTGGTATATTTCTTATTATTATTAATTTTGTAATTTACCTACCGACGAACAGACGAGAATCTCGAAACTAGTGTAGGCATTTCTAAAGCAACGTTTTTTTTTTTTTTACAAAATTAGCATAATTTGTAACTAAAAAGAGAAACAATAATATACATACATTTCTGAATAAAAGTTATTTCAGAAAACCTAATAAATTTATTTTACGTTAAAATTAATATTTAAAGTAAACCCTGTTTAAAATCAACGCCTGAAATTGTTTGTGCAGTTTGCCAGTATTTTAAACTGTTTATAAACGTTTGTATTATGGAACAAGCATTTATTTTCTTCACATTTTACAAATACTTCCACGCGTAGACAAGAGTCATATATAATTCTCTAAGAAAAGTTATTCCGTTAATTACGCAACATCACTTTCTCATCCTACTATTTAATTATATTAACCTTATAATCTAATAAAACTGCATGATAATTATATTTTATATGATGCTTTAAATGGTTGTATTGTAGTAAGTCGGGCCGTAACAAACGTGATTATAGTAGTTAAATCAATTAATTTGTTTAACGTTATGGTCGTTTATTACAAAATTAACCGTGAAGCTTTTAACCAACTACAATTTATGCACTTAAAAGCGTCAAATTTTTACAATTGTTATCTTATGATAGTGTAAAAATAAAATTATAGAGAAAGTGAATTTAAAACTCTCCACCATGCTAATTAAATATTTATATTTTACTTCATAACAATTAATGGCCAACTTGCCTATTAAAATCTCCTACTATGATTGTTCTCCCTCGCATTTCATCCACCGTTTCTTGTAGTTGTTTCTAAAATGTATTCTTATACAATCCCTACACCTACGGGTAGATGGGAATTTGATTATATATATAACAAGATGGTTTACCCGGCGTTGCACGGGCGATTACAATTTTAATTACTGTTTTAACTTGAATAAGCCCAATAATTCCAAATCATACACAAATGACATACTCTGATCAATCATCTTTTCATTTTCTTATAATTCCTTAGAAAATAACTATTTATTGCTTAAAAATTGAATAATAACTGAAATTTATTTTCTTTCGTCTTGTTTCAATTAAAAATGTACTAATAAAAATAATACTTCATGTACATTTATTACTAATTGTATACAAAACAATCTTTACTTGTGAAATACACCGCGCCGTATCGTGTTATGACCAGGTATTTGCCGACGTAAGATCGAATCCCGTCCAAGTAATTATTTTTTTGATAATATGTGCTTGTACTTAAAGTTTGGCGTTAGATCTGCAAGGTCCTAAATAGTAACTGTGCAAAATTTGGTCCCGATCGGTCAACGGACCTAGGATTCTATATCGAACAAACAAACAAACACACAAACAAGCTCTTTTATATATATACAAGATGATTTACCCGGCGTTGCACGGGCGATTACAATTTTAATTACTTTTTTAACTTGAATAAGCCCAATAATTCCAAATCATACACAAATGACATACTCTGATCAATCATCTTTTCATTTTCTTATAATTCATTAAAAAATAACTATTTATTGCTTAAAAATTGAATAATAACTCAAATTTATTTTCTTTCGTCTTGTTTCAATTAAAAATGTGCTAATAAAAATAATACTTCATGTACATTTATTACTAATTGTATACAAAACAATCTTTACTTGAGAAATACACCGCGCCGTATCGTGTTTTGACCAGGTATTTGCCGACGTAAGATCGAATCCCGTCCAAGTGTTTTTTTTTTTTTTTTTTTTTTAAATTGGTAATATGTGCTTGTACTTAAAGTTTGGCGTTAGATCTGCAAGGTCCTAAATAGTAACTGTGCAAAATTTGGTCCCGATCGGTCAACGGACCTAGGATTCTATAGCAAACAAACAAACAAACAAACAAACACACAAACAAGCTCTTTTATATATATATAGAAGAAGAAGATTATGTGTGAAGAATAGAAGCAATTTAACTGATATTTACGTCTTTTTATGTCATTGATTTTGGAATATTAAAATCGTTATTTAAATAAGATGATCATATATTATCGCGTTTCTGAATTCTACGTACTGGGCGTATTATCGTGTTTACATGCCGATATTAATGCGAATTTGTTGTTAATTTGCACTTAAACCAATTTTTTCTAGGTCCCTCCAGAAAATCACTTGTTTCCTATCAATTCAAACAAGCGTCATTATACCACCAAACGAGTTTTTACCTGTAGTTTGTTAAGTTATTGTTTAATTATGGATTGTGGCGACAGTGATTTTGGTGTCAGTGGCGGACCAAAACAAATATCGTACGTAATATACCCGTAAAGTGTCGTATGCTTTCAGGAGTCACCTACGGCTCGTCTCAAAACTGCCTCATCTTCAGTAAAGTAGCACTTTCCGGTCTTGTTACGTAAATAACTATGAACTGGAAGGTGTTCATATGTCGTACAAAGGCATATTCGTAAATCCAAAGGTCGCTGCTTTGTATTGCTAACATAAATGAATATTGAGACAAAGTCGTTGTTTCTTTATTCCGTACCGTTTAAAATATTTAAATATTTGCAATAATAAATTTTTATTTTATTTTATCAAAACGATCCTCATCTTGATTGATTCCATAATTATGTAAAAGTAAAGTTTTACACCTTTTACCAGGGTCGTCGAGAAGGGGTTTTATAAGGAGCCTTTTGTCTCGGACCCCTACTTTATAGAGGCCCGTTAAAATTTGATTAGTAAAACAAAACTTAGTAACGCTTTTTTAAATATGAAAAACGGTCCACGAATAGTCATTTTTGCGGGTGCAAAGCCAATTTTGTGCAACGTTAGTGACTTAAACCACGTGTAACCATTGCATAACAAATAAAAGTGGAGTTAAGTAAAATAAGAATTAGCGAATAATCATAATCAATTTACATATAGAATTCATGCAATTTAAATTGGCTCAATGCGAATCAAGTAGAACATGTAAACGTATAATATATGATAACAATAGCGGTTATCGCTCAGGCTCACAATATATATAAGTCACTGTAAATTACAAAATTAATGCTTTTTGCAAAATTGTAATTGGTAATTTTTAATAAATTTATGACTTGCTTAATGTAATTTTCTTCTTTTTTTAAAAATAACTTTAAAGTAAGAGTTTTGTAAACACCCTATTTCTAACTATTTCACATAACTTTTGCAATTAAAATGTTTAAATTAAAACCGCAAATGTTTGTTTAAATGAAATCACATGTTTAAGATGACACAATCGCGGAAGTTCACGAGAGTACGGTGACAAACAAAACTGCGATTTCTATACAATTTGTGGACATTGTTAGTGAATTATTGGTAAGACAACTAGCGTTTAACTTGATAACGAAGAGTCGTTAAAATATAAACGCATTAAATACATTCATTATTTCAACAATGTTTGGCATATCTCATCTTAACTATGGTTTAGACCAGGCGACAATCCTAATGTTATCTGCTGACGAAACCAATAACTGAATAGAAAGTTAAAGATTTAATTTAGCAATAAAATGCATATATGGCTACCTACATAATTATAATTTAAAATCGCACAATAACATTTTAAACCTACTCGATTTTTATTAACCTTTTTTATTAATCGATGTAAAACTAGTTCAAGTTTATATTTCACTAAAGCTTAAACTGTTAGCAGTTAATGTGATTGTTGTATAACTTACCCATAAATAATTTTGAACATATTTTGCCATTCAATGATTTTTTGTTTTACTTTTTTGAAAACGTTTATTTAAAATAGGTATATTCCTTTTATAAAATATGCAATATAAATACAATTTTAGGATGTTCTTGTTTGCAGTCAGCTATTACTGAAAAACATTTTAATAAAATCATTTTAATTATCATAAAAGTATGATTAATCTGCAATCACAATAAAACAAATGTGTTCAGGGTGATTCTGCTCAGCGAATCTCTATAATAATGTCGTTATTTTTAAATGTGTTAAGGAAAATACCTTCTTAAACAATGCAATTTTTCTACAGTTATAATTTCACGTCTTTTGCAAAAAATTAAAAAATATTACCAATGATCTTGAATACTTAAACAACAATGATAATTAAAATTAATTAAATTTACGGAACAAAAGATAATGTAAACGTCTTCATTTCTTCGTCATAATTCCTATAATTAGTTTTATTGTAATGTGATCAACAAAGGCGTAGATAAATTATACAGGGTGATTTAAATTCGAGAGCGATCAGATAGTCTCGCTTATTAATAGAAATATACAATAGGTTTAAATTTAACAAAGTTCTTTTTCTGTTTCTCTTTTCCCTTCTCCTTCTGCGTCTCCTCCTACTCCCCCCTCCCCTCCTCCCCCTCCTCCTCATCCTTCTTCTTCTCCGTCTTATTCTCTTCCGCCTTTTCGTTCTACTTCTCGTTCTCCTTCACCTTCTCCGTCTCCTTTTTCTTCTCCCCCTCCTTCTTCCTCTATATATCTCTCTCCTTTTTCTTCTCCTTATCCTTCTCATTCCTCTCCTTCTCCTTCTTCTTTCAGTTTTCCTTCTCGTTCTTCTTCTTAGGCGTGAGCCTTTTGTTCCTTCTAACATATGTGTACTTTATTTGTATGCCTTTCTCCACCTTTTTTATCTCTTATTAGCTTTTTAACCTTACTCCACTTGATCCTTTTTTTGTGACAGCTTCTTTTATGTCCTCATTCCAAGTTTTCCTTGGTCTTTTCCCTTTCTGTTTTTTTGCTGCAGTTCGCGCTTCATATGCTTTCCTGTACATCCTATCTCCACAAATTCTATCCACATGATCTAGCCATCTTAGTTGTGCCTCCTGGATGTTTTGTTTCATTGGTTGTACATTAGGTTTCTTTATGGATTTCGTTTCTAATTTTGCCCCTACGCGTTTTCCCACAGCTTTTATTAAAAACCTAATTTACATGCTTTTGATACGGCCTTGTTGTTTTTTGGTCGTGGTCCATGATTTACATCTATAGGTTAAGATGGGGTTTAACACTTTATGGTGGATCTTTGTTTCTTTGGGTATTTCTTTCTTTTCTAATAATGGTTTCTTTGTCACCACAAATAGCCTAGTTGCTGCTTCTGTTCTCGTGTTTTTTCCCATCGATATTTTTATTGTATTGTAGGTGCACTCCTAGGTGTTTTTAGCTTTTTACTTGTTCTAGTAAAATTTCTCCTAGGATTAGTTTATGTTCAATTTTTCCCCTTAAATTAATAAGTTAATAGTAAACCTTAGTTTTGATGTAATTGCAAAAATATGTGGTATTTGCGGTCTTTAGTTGTTGTCAATCAAATGCTGTTTAATATAATTTGCGTACTAACAAGATCGTTCAAAGTAAAATATAAAAATGAGTATTTAAAAAAAATCTAAACTGTATTAACATGCCTTTATTTAAATATCTGTAAAGCTATGCATCACGCAGTATCGAGGGACTAAGTTTTAACCTTCTAGTTGTTCTAAAACGCTGTTGGTATTTCCGGATATAAGACATTTCGTATTATATTGATTAATTACGTGTTTAGTTATAAATATTATAACGTACAATATTTTTACCATAATTTTAAAAATTTTTATTTTAAATTGCAATTATTGCTTTAATTGCTGGTTTGAACTGTAATTTGTATTCATATAGGCATCGTGTTTCCTCTAAAAATGTGTAAATTAAATACAGAAAAACACATCATGCACGGATAGAAATGTACTTGTCTTACAACACAAACAGAACATAATAAATATTTTAATTGTCCTTGTGCTAAGCATAGAACAAATTAATGCTTAATTGTACATTGATAAAATAATTGTATAAATGGGTTCCAGTTCTTAATGCTATATTTGTCTAAATAATAACGTAATTATGCACTTACTTTTTACAACCGTTATAAGAAAAATATTTATGTGGTGTATATAAGCTGTACCTCTGTTTTTTTTTGTAGTTGTTTACCTCTTAACGTCATTACTTTCTATTGTATACTTAAATAAAACAACTTAATGCGTAAATATAGATTGATATTTTAAAAACATAACTGTTTTATACGATATAGCCGTTTAATTGCGCATGTAAAACAAGTTTTGAAGTAATGAGAAAATTAAGCTAATAAACTGAAAGAGTTACATATTCTATATAATTTTGAAATTAAATTTTCTTTTAATGGCAGACTTTCCTTTTTTTATTACTCGTTACTACCATGTCACAATTTCCTTATCTTAACGTGGAAATCATGGTTATTAATAACACATTAAAATATATGTATATGGATCGGTTCGGTATATATAATTATTAATCCATTTTTATAATGATATGGGAGAAAATGTTCTTAAACTAAATTTTCAAATATATCACCTTTCGAAATTATTAAAGAAATATAAGGATGCTGCAAAGAGTTTGTTTAGTTGTTTAGTAAATATCATCTTACATCATTAAAACTTGGTGGTAAAAATTTGAAGTTTCATGTTTTTCTAAACATATATTGTATTATTTTTGTTCCATGTAACCTTCGTGTAAAGATTTAAATCAAAAAGTATACAACAACCAATCAATAATCCATAAACAGGACTTGGAA
Source organism: Elmis aenea (assembly GCA_947652605.1). Classification (NCBI taxonomy): domain Eukaryota; kingdom Metazoa; phylum Arthropoda; class Insecta; order Coleoptera; family Elmidae; genus Elmis; species Elmis aenea. The sequence continues at coordinate 31,466,235 of OX393579.1, read as the reverse complement.
GCATTTCAAATCACCAATTACATTTATGTTAGAGTTGTGGGCGTGATTACTTTCTTAAAACTTAATGTTAATATCAGTTTCTATTGAAACAGACTAACTGCAGGACAAACAAACCAGTAATGGACATTAAATAGCATTGTTTGACGACATTATGTCTTTGGGTACAGAAAGCACAATTGATTTCAAATAAAATTCGTTAAAGCTTGAAAACACAATGCTGCATTCCACTTTTTTAGACAAGTTTCAAAAATTTTAGGAAATAAATAAACTATCGTGTTAAATAATTGTAACCCTATTCTGCATTTCCCTATACGTCTGGGTCTAGTAGAAATAGTATCACCGATTAATAAGTAAAAAATATTAAGTTCCACAAAAACACACACAAACTGCCCTTAATTGCGTGAATGGTTGATTTAAAAAAGTAATTAGACGCTAAACGACATAACTAAGGTAAACTTATGCAGAAATATACGATAAAAGAAATAAATATCATATTAGGTTTGTTCCAGCAGACCAAAACTTATTAGTTCATGAACTAATACATGAATTGGTTTATGCACATGCGTCAACTATAGACGAATAAGTTGTTATTGAAACGCAAGCGTCAAAATCTTAAGAAACCTGTACCAACCACATAGAGTTGAGAGTGCGATGCATAACTATCAGAGGCCACGTTGGTTATAAACAACGCGTGCGTGTAATTATCCCAGCGTAGTTTTTGTCCTAATCCATGTACTGTTTTGACAGTGCGACTAACCGTCCCATGATCTGTCAGAAATGCTGCTGGAACGCGATATCGATACTGCACAGAATTCTGAAAGTTCATGGGATAGTAAATAGCGCTGCTGGAACAAACCTATTATTTATCAATGTGATTTGAAAATTTTCCTACCGACTACTTGTTAGACCAGAAAAATTATATTTGACTAACTAAAAAATGACTCGTTTTGTTCTTTTTATTAAAAAGATAACTTAATAGTTTTTAAATTTGCATTCGGTGTCTTCATTTCTAATATAGATATGGTAATGTTGGTTGAAAAGTTTCCAAAACTATTAATAACTCTTTAGCAGTGCCGTAACGCGGGTATGAAGCGCCTGTGGCAAGTATCTAACTTGCGCCCACCCCCTTAACCCAAAAATGATAAAAATTTTGAAAAATTTTAATGTAACAAGTTAAATGTTACTATATGCAATATGTTAAATATTTAGTATTAACCCAATCAAAATGAGTTGCCTGTAAATCCAATTATGTATTTGTATAAATAAATAATCTATTAAATAAATTTTTATTCATATTCAATGACAAAAAAATTAAAGAAATACACGATATAGGTATAAAATAAAATAAGATAATATCAACATAAATAAGTTCAACATAAATACGTTCAACATATTTTATGATGTAATTTTTCTAGCTTTTTTATTTACCAACACCTCTACTATATCGTCATAATTTAATGTTTTTGCAATATCTTTTTCAATTGATATTACAGATATGTTTGTTAATCGCTTTTGTCCTATAGTAGAACGAAGGTAGGATTATAAATTTTTAATTTGCTAAACGAACGTTCGCAGGAAGCTGTTGTTACTGGTATTGTGATTGTCTAGATTTGGATACGTGTTTTGTAATGAGAGTTCTTAGTTTTTTTTGCAAGATTTGAAAAGCGTCCAAAAGCCTAAATTTTCAAAAACTTCCATGGCTTTAAATTTCACATACAAATTCTGGAGCATCTAAGGTCTGATTACATAAATGTTAAACCCGGAATTAACTCTGGGTTGACGCCTAAAACTAGGGATTAACTCTAGGTTAACGCCTAGGACCAGGGATTAACCCAGGGTTAATCCCGGATTTAGCTTTTATGCAACTGGGCCTTACAAGGGAAGTACCCCGATAGTGACTCGCCGATTTTTATACAAATTTGCACAAACAAGTAAGACATCAAATAAAACATATTGGCAATTTCAAAAGTTGCTGATTTGTTAGTCTATTATATTTCAATGCCAGGTCAGCTGCGCATCGTTTGAAATCATCTAGCATCTAGCGGCATAATTTTTAAATCGTGTCCATTTAGAACACTTTTGTAAAGCAGTATATCTATCATTGAGCTGTATAAGTATTAAGTCTGTTTTATACTATACTATTTTTTCGTTTAAGAAAATCGTATACGATTTTCTAGTACGGTGCCAATCAGAAATTACAAATCTTGAACGAAAAATTCGTACGAAATTACTACGTGCCCTAAATGCGTCCAGTTTTAGTATGGGCGCATGCGTATTCTACTGTAACTGTATCTGACCGCATGTCATTTGTGGGTTAGGTTAACTGAAACAATCAAACGTTGTTAAATACTACTTATTACCGTTAATCCCTCACAATTTATTTTGTAAGAATAAATATGTAGAATGGGACAAGCGTTATATCGTTAAATTTGAAAATAATTCGCTTTCTGTTCTGTGATCAAATTGAACATTTGATATGGTTACACAAGGTGCCAACAAAATATGATAAAAGTTACTAAAAAGTAACCAAAATATATTGGAGTTTTCGTACCAAAAAATAGGTCAATGTGAATGGTTCATATTTTCCATGCTAAATTCTTGAACGAAATTTTTGTATTAAAAATCGTATACGATTTTCTTAAACGAAAAAATAGTATAGTATAAAACAGACTTCAGATATAAAACTTCACACATTTATGTTTTTAGTAATGTAGTTTCATTCATGGCAAACGAATCATCAGTAGCTTTCTCACCAGGCTTATTTTTAAAAATAGGGAACTTTTATATCTATTTATTTATTTTTATTTTTTACGTTTTGCGCCCCTAACCTAGTTGCGCCCGTGGCGGGCGCCTCTCTCGCCACGCCCTCGTTACGGCACTGCTCTTTAATTAATTACTTTAAATTAGGTATAATTAAGACAAATTCAAAAATATGTAGGTATATTTATTTTGTACTAAAATCAATTGAGTTAGGAAAGATGTGTATGACAGGGTAGTAGATCATAAATTTTTAAGTCAGTTTTTAATATAAGTATATTGGGTTTTTAATTCAGTACCAACTAGGGGAGAACGGGTACAAATGTAACACGGTACAATTGTAACAACCGCTGTAATTTTATTGTAAAGTGACAAATTTGATGTACACAACTGTACACGGTACTAGATAGACGTCCTACAGATGCTCCTGCAATATTGGCCACTGTTCTGTGACACATCAGTTTCTATGCGTAAAAACAGTTTTTTGGAGCACGTAAGTAAAATATTTTTTGGATATTGTTTTTTGGATATCTTTTCTGAATGTTGATATATAAAAATGATATGAACTTTGTTACTATGCATGTACATCCGTCTAACAACAATGGCTACAGTTATGAAGTTACGTACTTGCATGTCAGTGGTAGTGATCAAAACATATAATAAGTACGTAAGGGGACAAATGTAACAGTTTCGACGGGGACGTTTGTAACATGTTACATTTGTACCCACCACATAGGCTAATAATAAATTTTTGTTGTTGTATCTATTCAGAATGCCGCGAAAGAGGTTAAGAACTTCTAATAGGAGCCCTTCAAATGAGATAATGAAACGAGCCGCTTCTCTTGTACTCGAAGAACATAAAAATGAAAGGGAAGTTGCAAGAGACCTAAAAATATGTCATGTAACACTAAATCGGTACTGCAAAAAAATTAAAAATGGTGAGATACCCACAGTGGGATATAATCCTCATACGAGAGTACTCTCGGCAGAGGAGGAAAATGCGTTTTGTGATTATATTCGTAATTCTTCTCAGCTGTATTTTGGATTAACTCCAATTGAAATACGTACATTGGTAAGATTAAAGTAGGCAATAAAAACTTGAATCTTACAGAAAATTTTGATAATTTCAGGTTTATCAGTTTTGTACCTGGCAAAATATAAAAATGCCAGAACAGTGGCAAAGGGCTCATCTTGCTTTAAGGGATTGGTTTACAAACTTTATGAATCGCAACCCTACGTTATCCATAAGAATTCCTGAGCCAACTAGCCACGCTCGCGCTGTAAATTTTAATAGATAAAGAAATCACGGGAATAAATGATAATGACACTTCTGATGACAACCACGATACATCATTAGAAATTCTTGAAACTATTAGACCATACCCAAAGGCCCCAGTTGTAAAAAATAAAATTAATACAAGAAGAAAACAGAAATCTGCCATATTAACAGATACAGAAAGTAGCTTTAGAAAAAGAACAACAGAACAAAAAGAAGAAAATCGACAAAGTAAAGAGAAATTTTACAAAAGAAAACAAAAGAAATTTGAAAAAGAAAATCATCCAGAGCTCAGAAGATGAAGACGAAGATACGTTATGTGTATACTGTCTCCAGCCTTACACTGACTCAGTACCTGGTAACACATGGATACAATGCTGCAAGTGTAAAAAATGGGCACATGAAAATTGTGTCCACAGTTTGCGCGAAATGTACCTTTTTTGTTTAAACTGCGACGATAATGATTAAAAAATATTACAAGTTTGTTATTTACTTTTATAAGATATTTGATGGTTTTAAGAAAACAGGTTTTATTTTTATATATTACAGTTTTAATATAAAACATGTTTTATAGCGAATGAGAAGTTTAAAAATTATTCCAATTTTGTTATTTTCTGTTTTAAGGATATTTTTTAGTTTTAAGAAAACACGTATTATTTTTATATGTACTACTTTTGAAATAAAATATGTTTGATACTAATTTCGTTTTTGTAATTGATGGACATTCCACGTTATCGTTTATTAAAATGATTGTTACATTTATCCCCCTACCCTGTTACAATTGTCTCCCGCACGGGTACAGTTGTAACAGTGTGCAAGTACCTAAATAATATTTTATTGACATATTATCTAAAAGATTATCGAAAATTCTAAAACAGCATTTAATAGCCAAAAGTTCAACCTACGTTGTGCCATTTTTTCGAATGAGCTACACCCATTTTGAAAGTAGTAATTAAATAAAATGTAAAAATTGTTACAATCGTACCCGTTCTCCCCTACTGCACGGCAACTTTTATTTCGCATTTTTTCATCTTATTAGCTTGAATGGCTTGTGCTTTTTTTGACATAACTTTATTATTTTTTATTGGCGCCATATTTAATTTTCACATGTGTCTAGGTCTTTTTTCTGATTTTAAAAATTTATTGCTTCAACAAATAAATTTCATTTGTGTAAAATATGTTGTAAACAAACAAAAAATTATACTGAATTAAGATACCCTTGCAAATAAATAAAAACTACTTACTTTATTAAAAAAATTTACAACTGAAAAACTTAATATGATACAAATTATGATAATTATTGAAAAAAATATATACAGAGAAAATAATGTACAAGTTTCGCACAAAGAAAGACAACCGCAAGCTACATATTGGATACAATTGACAAATCAAAAACAGAATCTTTTAAACATAAAAATATTAATCGACAATAAACTACAACAACTGTTCAAAGATTAATTAAATTAAATTAAATTAATTTATTTTAACAAAACTTTTATAGCAAGTCGAGATATTTTTGGCCCAAGTTTCGCTGTAATTGCGATAAATATATTGTACGCAGTTGTTTTTTTTTAGAAAGACCTTTTTAGACAAAGCTAGTCAGAAATTTAAAACAACACAGTGTGACAACAACTGTTCCCGGACTTGGGCTATAAAAACACAACAAAAAATCAATAATATTTATTAATATCATTGTTTAATATAATCCTCACCCGCTTCTAAACACCGTTTACATCGCTCGTACAAAAATTAAGGGCCCTAGAAAACACTTATTTCCCAATCGCCTTTATTTACTATGTCATAGACTTTGGGTACGTTGAAACATTCTCGAATCTCGTTCTTTTTAACGTATTATTTTAATTAGGCAATAAAAAAATCAACTGGGGTCAATATAGGCGAGTAGGTGGGATGCAGTAACACAAAGTTTCTTTGGTATGCTAAAAATAAAAATAAAAAAAAAACTATTGAAATAGGACGCTTTTTCTCAAAATTTAGCCCGCGCGCGATGAATCCGCGCGATGAATCCGCGCGATGAATCTGCATATCAAGTTTCAAATCTTTAGCAAAAATCTTAGGTTCCTACTTTTTTCTATTGATCCCTTTTATCTCTAACATATAAACATTCAAAGTGCGATTTTCTGTCAAACAAGTTTGAACAAAGTTCATCAAATCTTCAGTTCTGGAGGTTGTCGTACGCACTACTCTTCTTTCATGATCCTATGATGGCTTTTGCTCTATTTTGAACCCTTCGTCATTCAAACACTGTTTTACTATATCGCGTTTCTAAAGAAAAGGGCATTTTACAGCACAAGGCTATTAAAAACTACAAATTGGGCGATGTACCTCGACTGGTCTGCATCTGATTAATGTTTTTTTTTTTTTTTAATTAAAACACTAGGTGTTTGAACACAAAAACTGGTCTAGAAGTAAGACCAACCATTAGTTTGTATCTGTTAAATCTTAAATCTAAGTTACTTAGCTAAAATCAGTCCAGCGACGTATTTTAGTTGTCTTTGTTATTCTTAGGGAAATATACAGGGTGAGTCACGATGGACGCGTCGGAGTTTTATGGCGAAACCGTTTATATTTTCTAATTTCTGTCGCTGTTAGATTACGTAAGTCAATAAGGGCTACATTTAAAAAAAATATTTAAACATACAGGGTGCTCCAAAAAAGTGTGCCATATCAAAGTTATTCTTTTTCTTTTGGAACACCCTGTATATTTTTACATTTTTGGATTCCTCTTTAAATTTACTTCAAAAAATGTAAAAGGTTATATGGGTCTAAAGTTAACCGTTCTCGTGAAAATTGCATTTTCATGAAAATACAGTATTTTCAAAAATTTTCAACATTTGAAAACTTTAACAAGTCTGAAGAAATTCGCTTTGAGATAAGATTGACAATAGATTATGTAACACTTTGCACCACCTACATTTTTAAAATATTATACAGGGCGTTTTTTATGCTTGGTCAAACTTGTGAAACTTTAAACATCGATAACTCATTTTTTTTTAAATACAACACCCTATATTTTTTTACACCGTCTTATAGAAAATTTAATTCTCTTTCGAAAATATTTAGGCTGTTTTTCACCTAAAATTGATATTTTCCGAGATATCGCGATTTTATTGTTAATTATTAGGGCAAAGTAATATTTTCAAGTAGGCTATGAAGGTAGACAGTGGTAATTTGAAACAGTTGAAAGAAAAAACAAGAAACTTATAATTTTGTCGTTTGCCTACACACTTTTGATATAATTTTATAAAAAAAGTTGTAGTTTTACCATACTTACGTTTAAATTAAGATTTTTTAAAATTATTTATGCATTTATTTATTGGACCAGTGTTATAAGATAATTACTAAATCCTATAAACCATTTTTTGTCTGTTTACGATACGATACTACGTCACTCTACCGAAAATAGTACCAACCATGTTTTTTTTTTTTAATGTAAAATTAGACAAGTCAGCATTACTTTTTTTTTAAATCAGCGTTCCGTTCTCGTACCTAATACATTATCAATCGGTTTTTAGGACTTGGCAAACGATCAAACTCAATTATGTGAAAAATATTGTGGCCCTGATGAGAAACCTATATTTAAACGTAAAAATGGTAAATCTACAACTTTCTTTAAAAAAATGTCAAAAATGTGTGGGCAAACGACAAAATTATAAGTTTCTTGTTTTTTCTTTCAATTGTTTCAAATTACCACTGTCTTTCATAGCCTACTTGAAAATATTACTTTGCCCTAATAATTAACAATAAAATCGCGATATCTCGGAAAATATCAATTTTAGGTGAAAAACAGCCTGAATATTTTCGAAAGAGAATTAAATTTTCTATAAGACGGTGTAAAAAAATATAGGGTGTTGTATTTAAAAAAAAATGAGTTATCGATGTTTAAAGTTTCACAAGTTTGACCAAGCGTAAAAAACGCCCTGTACAATATTTTAAAAATGTAGGTGTTGCAAAGTGTTACATAATCTATTGTCAGTCTTATCTCCAAGCGAATTTCTTCAGACTTGTCAAAGTTTTCAAATGTTGAAAATTTTTGAAAATACTGTATTTTCATGAAAATGCAATTTTCACGAGAACGGTTAACTTTAGACCCATATGACCTTATACTTTTTTTAAAATTAAATTTAAAGAGGAATCCAAAAATGTAAAAATATACAGGGTGTTCCATAAGAAAAAGTATAACTTTGATATGGCACTCTTTTTTGGAGCACCCTGTATATTTGAAAATATTTTTAAAATGTAGCCCTTATTGACTTACATAATCTAACGGCGACAGAAATTGGAAAATATAAACAGTTTCGCCATAAAACTCCGACACGTCCGTCGTGACTCACCCTGTATACAGTAACACTTGCACAATGCTCTGCTTTTACACAAATCACTTGGAAAGTTCGAACGGTTTGGTTCTCTGCAGTCTTCGACATAGGTTTTGGTTGTCTAGCAGCTGGAGAACTTCTGGATTTTCGTGTAGGTGAAGCCTGACTTCATGCTTCTTTGCAAATCTTTTGATTTCTTCTTCAACGGTTAAGATACTTTTATTGAAATTGAAAAAATAGAAATTATATCTCAAAACGATCAATCAAAATAAACAAATTTGTACAATTAAAAAATTCCTTAAAACACGTTTGTGTCGTGTGTACATACATATATTGCCGGTGCATGTTTACTTTCAGACACACCTGTAATTTCCTGGCTACGGCACTGGACAATTAAGTTTCGTACACACATTTATTAGTGTATACATATACCGTTAATGTCGTATAACTTTCATATATCGGATATGCCGCGGGGTAGAGAAAGTGTTTTCTCAGTTTCCTGTTTGAACCGTTACATAAGTTAACCTACTGACTGGTTTACTTTATGTCGCATATTTCTCTTTCTTACTTTTTATGCAACTGTTTTAAGTGAGAGTGTAAAGTAGTCATCTACGAAAGCTAAGAAAATATGTGTACGGTTCGTTGGGTACACTAAATCAAATTTTGCAACACAATGAAAACCTAATATGTTCACACGTGTGTGGCAACAGAAAGAATATTATGACTTATAGCAAGTATTTAGTTTGAAGACAACATGTCTAAACCCATGCAAAATTGTTAGGTTCCCAATGATTTAAAGTATTAGTTAATAAAGTTAATGTAAATGTAAAAATTCAGTCACTATCAATAATGCAATTAACTCACATGAGCAGAAAATTTTTACAGAACAAACAAATGCAAATCAGAATTTTTTCAAGCTACTAAAAAGTCATTTTTTTCAAATTGCTTTAATACGTAGTTTTTTCAAATGATATAAAACTGTTGTTAATTTTTTTCTACATTTCAAGTAAAGAAATTCTTGAATCCTAAATATTTAATAAAATAGTTATTTAAAACTACCAAAATTCATAAATCATGTAGGTAACTAAAAATATGTTCATGCATATTTAAAATACACCGCAATGTTCATTTGTTCTCTCTATTATCGTATTATCATAATCTATTTTATTCTTCAGGCTTTCGCGGCTATCGTCCATGTTACAATCTTCGTTCCCGGGTTTGGAACCGCGTCTTCTTGATTTGTGTGACGTTTCGACGAGTCGTTTGATAAAGACCAACATAGGATGGTCGAAACGTCACACAAATCAAGAAGACGCGGTTCCAAACCCGGGAACGAAGATTGTAACATATCATAATCTAATTACCAATAATTTCCTGTATTGAATTTTCATTAGTATTAAAAAATATTTGTATACGACCAGAGTTTTTAAAGCAATTTTTGTTACTTACATTATCAAATAGAATTTTTTTCTGAATTCATTGATGTATCACACATAATACTCGTATTTTACTTTTACATTCATTGTCAAATTTGAGTTTTGGAAAACAATCACTACAAATTATTGTAGTTTATTGTTGTGGTTTATGTCGGTACCATGACAATCCATCAACAAACTAAAAACTTTGAAAGCCTATTACTTGTCATCGTAATAAATTCGTATAAATGAACTACAATAACGAAGAAAAACGCAATATGATGCGATTTTTTTATTGACTGAATAAGAATTCGTCCACTTGTTCAGTATAAAAATATCCACACAAAAAAAACTTTTATTCTGCGTTAGACAAGAACTTAAGTAAATATGTATAAAGCATGTAAATAACGTATTTAAAAAAAATTTACATAACGGTACCTATTATACTAAATTAAACAATAACATAAAAACTAAAACAAATCAAAGGAGATGTTCAAATAATTTTACTCCTACAATACATAACTGCACATGTTTCTTATTGTTGCTGTCCAGAAAAATTTAACGAAAATTGATTTAATTATGTAAATAGCAAAAATTGCACCCATACGGAAAAAAAATATTGGTTGTCACAAAACAAAATCGAATCGATCTAGAAAAATTTAGCATTGGATTCGGCTTAAAAATTTGCTTGGGCAATGTTTTTACACATTTGAAATATTTTGTACTTCAAAGGAGTTATAGACATTTTTCAAAAATCGTATTTTCCGGTTTATCCTAATTTTCTCGGATACCGACCGTTTGAGATATTTTCAATTTCTTTTTGGAATACTATTGAGCATGAAATTCAGCAACTTTGGCAAATTTAAACCTATGTATATTCTAACTGTAAAGCTAAGGCCGCACTGCGGGATGGTTGGCTGGAGGGTAGATGGTAGATACACGCCGTCGCCTGGCGACTATCCAGGCGCTTTGTTTCACAACAAATTGTCGCCAGGCGACGGCGTGTATCTACCATCTACCCTCCAGCCAACCATCCCGCAGTGCGGCCTTAGCTTTATAGTTAATAAGCGAGATCCCCCATGCCTAAACTCGAATTTTAATCACCCTGTATTTGCTTATTTAATCTCTTATGCCTAATTTACATTGGTATAGTAGCTAATGCAAGTAACTAAATCAAGTAACTAAATTTAGCTACTTGCACCGTGTAGACAGTTTTGTTGAGTACTTGCGCAAGTAAACAATTTAGTGACTTTTTGAGTAAAGTAAATAGAAATCATTACTATTTACTTAAAGACTATACTTCATTTATTGTCAAATACTAAACAATTTCCTTAAATAGGGCGTAGACCACGTATATATTGTGTACACTCACTAAACCAAAATTTTGACAAGTTTTGCTACTTGATTAGTGACTTGCTTTAGCTACTTGATTTAGTAACTTGCTTTAGCTACTATACCAATGTAAATTAGGCATTACATTAAGCGAGATCCCCATAGTGGCCCGAATTAAGTGGTTAACATGATCATCATAAATTAACATTATTTTTCAACTTTCTAATAAAATCTGTGGTTAGTAAATAAATTAGCAAAACATTTTTTATTGCTCCTGATTTTTTTTTATGATGGAACCGTTTTTATTGAGGGTTTAAGTCATTGTCAACTCAATACCTCTGTGTAGATAAAATCACATTCCTTTGTACATGAGTATATTGAAAAGTTCTTGAAATATATTTTAAAGGTTTACTTTCAGTGTTTTCCACAGTTGATCTGGAGAACATTAAATTGAACTTAAAAATCACCTCCAAGAGTTTGTCGGTTTACAGTACATCAACCTTGTTCGCAGTATGGCATAGTTCGTAGGTTCGTACTATGCATGCAGAAAAAAAAACTTCACCAGATGACCTTATATATTCCTTAACTTTTAGTGTTGTTTGCATTTCCACTTAACACAAAAATGTAAACGCAATAACCTGCAAGACGAGTATCTCTTAATTTTATACACGTTTCACCATTTTTGCCTACAGAAGTGTCAATGTAATTTTAAAAACATCAGATTAGACATAGTTTCTAAATTGGAAAACTTTTATCAATGAATAATTGGTCATCGTCAAACGGTGGCTACCCCAGTAGTTAAAGTATAACTCGTATATTTCCATGTCGATTACGTGTGCTAGGTTCACAAAACATCAAATGATAAGTATAACTTAAAGATTGGTGAGAGCATCTCTTTAAATGAAAATTTCCTTCTCCTGTCAAATTTGCGTTTTCGACGAATAACAAACTCAGATATTCTAGAAACGACCAATAAGCATAATCATACACTGATAATATCCTTTTCGCAATTAACAGATTTTCATGCGTTTATTGGTCGTTTCTAAGAAATCTGAGTTTTTGATTGGTCGAAAATATAAATTTGGAGAGGGAACTAAATATTTGGGTCTTGATAATTTTTTGACGAATTTCGGTGACCAGTAGCGTTACTTTCAGAAAAAAAACACTCGTGTTTTTTTCAGCTCAACTTGCATTCGGGCATATCTAGCAAAAATTATCGATAATTTTCAATGCTATTGTTTTATTTCTACTGAAAATAACCTACTACCTTCATTTTCATAACTTATTTAAAAAAAAAAGCTTTAATCACCTTTAACCTGATTTACTGCTACTGAGCAAACGAATGACGGGTAAGTTAAAGATCGGGTAAAACTTTTTTTTAAAGAAAACAAACAGTATTTGTGATCCTAGCACTCATATTTGACATGAAAACATCCGAAGTACCTATACACTTTATCTACTACGACGGCGTTCTGGCTACCGCAGCTTGAAAATTGCCGGATAATTTAGCGAATAAGGGATATTATTTTAAACATGCTTTTAGCAAGATGATTCATCTTATTTTAACATTCTTATAAATTGGTGATTTTCTCAGTGAGTTTCGTCGGAATTTCCTCCATTGATTACCATAACTTGTTAGGTACAATTTAAAATTAATGATTGCAAGAAATGTGTAATTGGTGAAGGCCGAAAAGTGAACACGGTAACCAAAAACACACGAACAATAAAACCTTGATATTACCAGCGTTTCTGCACAAACTTCCTTCATTTTCAAGAACTGCGAAAGTAAATTAAACAATTTCGCTTAATTACATTTAAAAGCGCATTTGCATGAATCATAAGAATTTGAACAAGTGAAACTAGATCACAAAACTCGTTAAATAATTAGCATTACAAGAAATGTATTGAAGAAGTAGGCAATGCTCTTTATTTGTTCAACTGTAACAGAATTTTAAAATCTTGGCTAATAAAAGGTTTACCAATTGTGTATGATGCAATAGTTGTTTGTTAAAACTAACCATTAATAAACTACATGACATTTCAGGATGTCTTGGTGGGCTACTATAATATACTGCGTTCCTTAGCTCAACTTGATTTGTGTTTTATAACTGCAATACACGTACAATTATTGCTTTTCTGAGTAATTATACAGGGTGTCCCGGCCAAGACAAACAATTCAACAGCTCTGTTAATAGTCAAAATTTAAAAAAAAATTATTAAAATTGTTTGTGACCTTTTACTACATAGCTGAAAACTATTTTCAAGTATACCGGGTGTAAATGAAGTGTGGTACACCCCCTTTTTTTTCTTTAGTATTGATTTTAGATAAATGAAAATTTAGACAAATGGTATGTGCAAAAAACCGGGCTTTTTGAGCCGTTGTACACATTTGTTTGACTTCCGGTTTCACCGGAAATTACCCCAACTTTGTTATTTTAAATGGAACACCTTGTATATTTTTACATTTTTGGAAAGAGGAATCGATTTTGGATACAAATGCACTATTTTGGTTGATTTTTATAACCTCAAAATTTTTTTAAAACAAAATTTAGTTTTTTATTAAGGGTGCCGTGACCTGCACAAATTGATTTTTATTATGTCAACAATTGTCCAAAAAACGTTTTTGTCAATTTTAAATGACATTTAGGTTACTTTAATCGGCTTTGAAGGTTGCGGAATCGGTTTTTTGACAAAAAGTTATTTTTTTTTAATGGAACCATGCTGGTACTAGCACTATTGTGGAATAAGGTTTAAAGGAATTCGTTCTGACATTGCTAACAATAAGTTGATAAATATTAATATTTTCTTCCTCCTGTCAATATTTTCATAAAAACTTTAATGGCTCAAAAAACGATCAATTTTAGGTAGGTACATAAAACCTGAACTATTTTTGAAAGAGAATTTAATTTAGCACCCAAAAAATACAAAATATACGGGGTGTTTTATTTAGAGAAACAAGGTTGCGTATCGGTGGGTAAAAACAAAACACTGTATACTCGAAAATAATTTTTAGTCATATAGTAAATGACCGCAAACAACTTTTACTCGAAAGTTACTTAAAAATATTTACTTATAACAAAGCTGTCAAATAATTCGTCTTGGCTGGGACATCCTGTATACTGGCACGATAATTTTTTAGTTCCTTGCTCCCGTCATACATATCCAAATTAAAAACTAACCAATTAACACAAGTCACTACCAAACGGCAGAGATTACTAATGCGCCAAAACCTACAATTTCATCTTTGTACATAATTTTGTATTTTTACGACCAACTTCGTATAAATTGGGCAGCCCCTAATTGGGACAAAGTTCTCCGGTCCCAATTTAAACATTTATATCCCTAAATCGATATCCACTTTATATATTTTTTACGTTTTCAATTACCATGTAAATAAAAGAGATTGCTTGATTTTATCTGTTCAGTACGAATTAAATTGTTTTTATGCCAAATTATTCATTACAGTATGTGGATCAACTATTTAAATCATTTTCTCATAATTCTCACTGGTTAAAAAGTTTAACCAGGCGATTATACACTAAACATGAAAGTAAAAATATGTTAATATTAGAACTTTCCTCGAAAGATTAGAATCTAAATGGTATTTTGGTGTTGAGAGCAACATTTGAATGAAATCGTGGTATTAATTAAATGAGGCAGACGTTATTATTTAAAAAAGTATTTGCTACAATTGTTATCGCAAGTTTTTTGTAATTTTTTTCGTAAAACTATTGTAAAAATAAATAACAATCTTTTTTCTTAACATTTATTTAAAAAATTGGACGTTATAAAAGCATAATGTATTTTAATTCGTGTTTTTGTTCAAACTTTGCTTTCATTTTTTACAGTGAACGCTATTAAAGCAAAACCTAACAGAATAGCATAATACATATATTTGCTATAATAAAGCCTTTGACTATTAACAGAAGACATACGTTCCACAAAGAATTTCTTAATATTCATTTATTTCTTATTATTATTATTTATTTATTGTGTAATTTTCTCTTACCTCTGAAGGATACGGCAGACTAGTGTACAGGGTGGTCCAAATTCGATGGGATTACATGGGTATCTCGGTTAATAGTGGATAGAGAAACGGTTAAATTACCAAAAATGTGCAGTTTTTTGAGACAAACTCAGAACCGTTTTCAAAAATATTCTATCATTTCCGGTTTTCGAGTTATTAAATAAAAAGTGTTTTTTTGTCATATTAATAATGTGTCATATCTCCATTATTGTTGTAAATATCGGAAATATTTATGGAGATAATTTTTAGATATTTTTATGTTTATTTTGATTATACTAAAAAAAAAATTACGCTCGTCGTTAAAAAGTTATGACACAAACTTACCTTTTTTTAAATGGGAGCGATAGTTGGCTATGACCTATTTAAATTCCTTATTTTTTTCTTATTCCAAATATATAAGGGTTGATGTATTTATTTTTAAAAATACGCAAGTTACGAAGGTTTTTTAGTTTGTTTTTTTTTAAGAAAATCATAGTAGGCTGTGTAAACAAAAAAAAAACAAGGTGTAAAACCTTAAAAAACTCATGTGGTACAAGTTACCAAGGTTTTTTAATTTGTTGTTGAGATAAACATTGTAAATATTTGAACATAAGATACCAACAACATAGTCGGAATCAGTAGTATGGTAGTATTTTGCTGTTCCAAAATTTTTGATATTTATCACAACAACAAATTAAAAAACCTTGGTAGCTTGTACGACATGAGTTTTAAAAAGTTTTGCACCTTGTTTTTTTTTTGTTTTCACAGCCTACTATGATTTTCTTTAAAAAAAAAAACTAAAAAAACTAAAAAACCTTCGTAACTTGCGTATTTTTGAAAATAAATACATCAACCCTTATATATTTGGAATGAGAAAAAAATAAGGAATTTAAATAGGTCATAGCCAACTATCGCTCCCATTTAAAAAAAGGTAAATTTGTGTAATAACTTTTTAACGGCGAGCGTAAATTTTTGTTGTTGGTATAATCAAATTAAACATAAAAATATCTAAAAATAATCTTCATAAATATTTTTGATATTTACAACAATAACGGAGATATGACACATTATTAATATGACAAAAAAACACTTTTTATTCAATAACTCGAAAACCGGAAAAGATAAAATATTTTTGAAAACGGTTCTGAGTATCTCAAAAAACTGCACATTTTTGGTAATTTAACCGTTTCTCTATCTTCAATATTAACCGAGATACCCATGCAATCCCATCGAATTTGGACCACCCTGTACAGTGGCACACAACATGAAAAATAGTAAGTTAAAATGTAGTTTAATTTGTTATTAATAAACTAAAAAATTATTCTTGATAGTTAAAGGGTAAAAGCTTCATTCATAACGATTTTTTGTGGAAGTAAAATGTAGGTCATATCGATGAACAAATTATTAATTATGCTTAGTTTTAGATATATCTATAATCAATATTACGTCCACATAAATTTTTGCTTAGTATAATGTTCAGATTCCATACATTCATAAATTTATTTGTATCTAACGGAAAACCAATAATATTATTATTATATTATTTTGGGCATGACCGCCGTGGATCAAGGATTAATTTACATTATGTACAGGGTGGCCTATTTTCGATACCCATACAGGGTATCTCGGTTATTATCAGAGATAGAAAAAAAACTAAGTACGTAGTCTCGATTTCTCTTTTCGAGAGAAATTCATTGCCGCAAACGGATTTTTGATATCTTTTTTAATTTTCGAAATACAGCCAATTTTTGAAAATGTTAAATATCTCGCTTAAACGAAAAGATTGAGAAAAACTTTTTTGGCATGATTTTTTGCCCTTAATAAGATAGCGATGTTAAATTTTTTTTAACATATAAGTAGCGATATATTACACCTAACTTTCTTATTTTAAATGGCAACCATAAGCAAATTATGTATTTTTGAAAAGCGCAAAAAGTAAGCTTTCGATTTATGTCAAAGCCAAATATGGTTGCCATTTAAAATAAGAAAGTTAGGTGTAATATATCGCTACTTAAATGAGTAGAAAAAATTGAACATCACTATCTTGTTAAAGATAAAAAACCATGCCAAAAAGTTTTTAAAGTTTTCGAAAAATAGCCAAACACCATTTTTGGCAATTTTCAAGAATGTAAAATATCTCGCTTAAACGAAAAGGAAAAAAAATTAAAGATATTTTTTGCATGGTTTTTTGTCCTTGATAAGATAGCGATGTTCAATTTTTGTTAATAATACAAATATTGATATATTATATTACACCTAACTTTCTTATTTTAAATGGCAACCATAGTTGGCTTTGATATAAATCGAAAGTTTACTTTTTGCGCTTTTCAAAAATATATAATTTGCTTATGGTTACCATTTAAAATAAGAAAGTTAGGTGTAATATATCGGTACTGATATGAGTAAAAAACAATTGAACATCGCTATCTTATTGAGCACAAAAAACCATGTCAAAAATGTCTTTAAAGTTTTTCTTTATCTTTTCGATTAAGCGACATATTTAACATTTTTGAAAAGTGCCAAAAATCGGTTTTTGGTTATTATTCGAAAATTATAAAAGATATCAAAAATCCGTTTACGGCAATGAATTTCTCTCGAAAAACTCAAGATACTAGTCTAAGAATGTAAATTAGCAATTTTTCAAAGATACACCTGCTAATAAATCGGCATACACGAAGGTAGGTACACAACATAATTAAAGTAAGTATACTTTAATACAGCGTTTCTCAATTCTTTACTCTGAGGACCTCTTCCTAAATTATAAGCTTACAGAGGACCTCAATGAATCGTTTCGTAGACAATATTTTTCTTGTATTGTTATATTTGGATTATGTCGAACATTATACAAAAGACTCGGGAGGCCCCTTAAGAAGGATTTAGGGACCCCCAGGGGTCAGCGGACCACACTTTGAGAAACACTGCTCTAATATATCATACATAAACACAGTATTTTATTTGCAAATATGTTTAACGTGTTCTTGGTATATCCATTTAACTTAAAAATTTCTAACTAACATGTGGACATCTTTATAAATACTTGCCACCGTTTTCTGAATACAATTTATATACTAATAAGAATTTTCTCCGATATTTTGTTTCCAAAATTTTGCAAATATTTAGCTTTCAAACAATTGCGACACTACATAATGCTAATCGAATTCTGCAAACAATCGCAAAATAAACTCAATTTAAATAGACAGTGTTGCAAAAAAACCACACCCAATGTTTTCTAAATTATTTTGAATCAATTCAATTACAAATTTAATTATGAATTTATAATTTAGATTTCCTTTGTCATTCTAAACTGTTTATTATTCTGCCAACATACTGAAGTACTGTATTGGGCGAAGTAACTACTACAATAACACTTCAAAAATAAGAAAGCAACGGCGTAAAAAAGTAATCGCTTTTTAAAATTGTAATATGTGTATGTCAGCATCCAACTTTAATAAATTCATAAAATAACTACCTATTTACGTAATTGAATTACATTTTGATCTCCTTGCTATGAATGCTAATAGTACACAGGGTGGTCCACATAGAAGATCCACTATTGGGTAACAGTAAGAGCAACAAATAAGTTTAAATTGGATATATTGTTCCCCTTTCTGAGACCGATTCGATGATGCTTTAATGTTTTAAAAAAGTTCCATCGCACGCTAGATAATAAACAAAAATCAAAATGGGCATGTTTTAATTTCAATATTGTTTAAATTCATGGCACACTATAGCTTCGTAGGGACTTTTAATGAATTTTATTTGTTCTTAGCCTAAATATCAAAACAAATAAGCTTTTTCATTAAGTCATACCCAACTATGATTTCCATAAAAAAATGCAAGTTTGTAATTTATTTAATAATTTAAACAATATCGAAACAAGTTAATGTTTTCATTTTACAGTGCGTGTAAAAGTCTTCAAATTTTCTCCTAAAAAAAAAACAATTGGTCGGTTGTTGTATTTTTCCATGGCTACCTTGATTTTTATCTTACGATTTTGCATTTTTTTTTAGATAATTTCGCTTATTTTTGAAAATAGGCATATAAAATATTATATCATTGTAAGGAGAAAAAAATAATCTTTAAATCCAAGTGATCACCTACTACGACTATCTTTTAAAAATAGTTGTTTTGTCAAATATCTCGCACGGTAATTTATAAATGAAAATCTGACAATCGCCATCTTATAGCAAACAAAATCTGCAAAACATTTTTCTTTTGTCGTTTTTGTGTATTCGCAACAATAGCTGAAATATTTAGGTTTAAAATTTTTGATCGATTTCGGTTATTTCGTTATATCACCCAAGCCACGGAATTTTTAAACAAAACAAGATCTTGTTTAAAATACACTCCTAAATAACTAACTTTTGTCCCATTTAACCAACCTTGTATTTTCGTTATTTACGGAGATAGCAATAGTGTCCCATGGAAAAGTTAAACACCCTGTATATTCAAGGTACATTTAAGGATAGGAAGTCCTCTTATAACATTATAATTCTTTTGTAGGGTAATTAGTCCTCGGATTGGTTACAAGCAACTTTTCATACTAATGTTTTCTGCGCCGATCTTTAACTTTCTGGATACGCGTTGTTTGTAACAGTTTTATGATTTGTTTTATATAGCTCACAATCAGTCTCGGTTTTCCCTTGGCCTTTCATTTTGCCCTCTTTTAAGGTGAGCAGTGATTTCCCATGTATAAAAATATGTTAATTTTACTGATATCTTCTTTTCTTGGTTGCTTTTATTAGTTGTTATTTCGTGGACTCCGTTAAGACTTTTATGATTCCAATATGATCCACTCATGATACTTGAAAATTCTTTTGTAGCACCAGCTCTTAAACGATTCCAATCTTTTCCTTTCTTGTGTTCCCAACGTTACCGTTTCTGATCCATGCTCCGCACATACATTTTTTTAAATGTCTTTCTCGTTTCCAAATTTATTGGCTTAGTGGTTAAAGGAGTATTTTTTTTTATAAAATGCTTGTTTAGCCAGATGAATTATTGTTCTAACTTTTATTTTGGAGCGTCTGTTTGGTGTGATTATACTGACTAAATAGCACAATTGCTTGTTGTTGTCTAGGTTCGTCTAATTGCATATTTACAACATTTTTCCTTTTTCCACACATCTTTACTTATGTTTTATTGCTGTTAATTTTCATCCATATTTTTTTAGTTTGCCATTTTTGCTTTCTAGCTTCCTTTGCAATTCTTCTTTATTGTTGCCAACTAGCGTTTACATCGTGTTGCATGTTTTACGTAGTTTCTTCTATTACTCTTTAAATATACAAGATCTAAAACAGCTTTCATTATTCCACTTTGTTTCCTTAAAACAAACTGATCTGGTTTATTTTTTAAAGTTTTTTCAACTAAACGTTTCACCTCTTGGCTTGGAACTACAGCTATTCAAATAATTTGTAAAATGCTTGCTTCCAAACACATCACGCTATAATACTGTACATTCGTTTTTTTTTTCAAAATTGTAATTCAAATGCTTTCTAAACGACAAGCATGTGGACTTTACCGTTAAAAGTAGTTTTGCGCAATTACTCCAAAAACCTCGTATCGGTGTCAGTCAATAAAAAGTAAAATAACTAACATTAGGGTTAACTACTTCCAGACAACGTTTATTAATTTTAAATGATTGTGAAATGAACCTATGCTACAAATAGCCTCTTATTAACAAAAAAAATACTCCTAATAAATAACTTTTAAACATAATAATGTTCGCATTCATCTTCTCAATAAGGTGTTAGATTTTTTAAATTACTATTAATTTTTAGCGGAAAGGATACCGCTACAATAATTAAATAGTTCGCACGCTACTAACAATAATTTTGTATTGCAAAGTTTTTACAATGTCAACTTAATTATTGTTTTAGTTTATTAAAACAGCTATAAAACACTTTTTACGTAACTTTAAGCGTAAAAAAAATTGAATAAGGTCACCATCATAAAAATTTGCACCAATATTTATAAAAGTCTCCTTATAAGGGGTGTTACACCCTAGTTTTGGGCACCCTGCTGTTTCATAGTAATAGTAAACTTATTTTAAATTCAAATTTGGCATTACACCATGCCAATGTCTTATAATTATGCAAGTACGAAATGTAAGTTATGAATCAATATAATTAATTACTAATTTTTTATTTCGTTGTGGTTTTCAAATAATGTTAAGGTGGCGAAAATAGAAATTTTCCAAATTAGGCGTATTTTTTGCTTAAACAGTTATTTCTTTAATATTAATACAACAAATTAACACATTTATCAACGTCAACTACATCTTAGTACCTAATATTTCGTTTTAGTAATGTTTCAAGGAAACAAGCTTTGTGTGGAAATTTTTATGGTTTATATTACATAGGACACCGCAAATTAGTCGTATTGACCAAACTACACATTGCTAAAATTTGGTAACGGGTTATTTTATGATTAATATAAGTTATATATTTACTATAAATATTAATAACTGAGTCAAACTAAGTGTGTTAAGTTTGTACTAGATAATCAAGTATTTCTTTTTTAGTTTGTTTTGCAGTAAGTTTTAAATTTTAACTGTCACCAACCTTGAATGTTTAAAAAGAAAAGTTTTTATCGTCATTTGACAGTAATAAATATGTATGTATATGTAAAATGAGCAATGGTCTACCTTCGGTGTACTTCCTTATTAATTTTAACTTCATTAATATTCTTAATCGGCAACCACTAATCAATCGCACATTTTTAAAACACTTACAGTTAACACCTAACAATTCAGTAGTCATCATTTAGCCACTACCCGTTTTATTATTAATTCACCAATAGCATTGTCTAAACCTAATATTTAGTATAAGTAGCGATACGCTTTAAGACTAGCATGTTGTGAATGAAATAAATAATGATAATAAACAAATTCGTTTTAACATGATGTTCCAACTTTTCCAAAATATTTGGACACTTTAATTTTGCATTTATTTGAAAAAACAACTTATTTTTGTAACTCCAATTGCTATACAATTTTAAACATTCGCGCTGCTACATCGATCAGATTTTTAAACCTCTGACGAAGCACAGTGAAAGTATGAAAGTGTATAACAAATGAAACTATAGAAAAACAATTATTATTAAAAATACATTTTTTAACTTATAATTCGTTTCAACAAAAATATAATAATAATACAAAGCCCAAAAATATATAGCAACAATTAAAAGCGCATTTTAAACTCACTTGCGTCTGTCTCTAAATTTATAATATCTTTAACGCGATAGCGTAAAATACGTGTCTGGGAAGCCCCGCTGTCAAGGAATTTTTCAATGCGGAGAAGGGAAAAATAATAACAAAATATGGCAAGTGTTACAGAAAGACCAACAAAGGTCTGTTATAAAATTAGATTAGCGTATAAAAAATAAAAACTTTTTACAAAAGCATCTCGGGACATATGCACATATATGTATAAAACTGTTGCTATTATGATTTAATAGGTAATTTACTAATCTACTGTTTTAGCGTCCCTTATTATTAGACCAAGTTTTCGCCGTTGGCAACACAAACATCTCTAATGTGACCCTGTTTTTTGACTAATTGTCTATAAAAAAGTGTGCTGTAGCAATGACTAAAAGTTGGTCTAATAATAAGGGACCTTAAAACAGTAGATTACCAATCAATACACGCTGTTATAATTTGACCAGACAATGTCATATCGTTGACACCCTGTATTTTATTATCTAGTAACTTCTCTAACCCAATTGCTATAAGGCAGTGTTTCTCAAACTTTTTACTCTAAGGACCCATTTTAAAATTAAATGCATACAGAGAGGACCCTAATGAATTGTTTTGTAGACAATATTTTTGTTTTCTTCTGGCCTGGTGAATACATTTGGATGGTATTTAAATATTGTGAAAAGGCTCGGAGACCCCTTCATAAGAATTCAGGGACCCTCAGGGGTCCGCGGACCACACTTTGGGAAACACTGCTATAAGGATACTTTTGTAACCAGGCATAACCAGGCGGTGCAAGGGTGCGTTTGCACTCCCCAAAATAACAATAAATAATTGATATTTTTAATGTATGCACGTTGGAATCGCAATTATGTATACCTTTCTTATAATCTGAATAAAATATTTTGCGATGTTATTATTTTAAAAATAACAATTAAATCCAACAAGATATTGCCTTGAAGAGAATATTCTAATAAGGACCTTTACACCCCCCAAGATGAATTTCTGATTGCGCCACTGTTTGTAACATAACGCACCTAATTTGCTATTATTAGTATAAAAAGATAATTAAATTTAAAAAAAGTCCCCTACATTTTTTCGCATGAAGGTATGATTTTGGTACGCCACTGATTAGACATCAGTCCCTAAATGCTTATAAAATTAACAACATGCAAATTAGATGTTACTTATAGACTGTTACATGCATAAACAAACAGATGTCGTTCTGTACATTAAAGTTTAAACAAATATTTAACACAGCACTTTAACTTATTAAACTGAAACAAAGACATTTGCACTCAAGACAGTCAGGTGCAAGTGAACTAAAGACTTGCAAATCCTTACGAAAACTTTCATACCGGCGCGACCATTGATTGACGAGCATGTTTATTAATTAACACAGGGTTATATGCAAGAGAGTTTCATGGTACTCGGAAAATATTAAACAGATTTCCTAATACATGGCATTACGTTATATACGTGTTTCTTTAAATATAATTACTCAGCAAAGTTACAATGTTAATTGAAATTGACTTTCGTTTAACAGATGACGTACATACTTGAAAATTTTCAGCAAAGGTCGCCGGCATTGCTTATAAATCAGTTAAACCTAAAAAGTAATAAGTAGTGTAGTATGGGGATAACTAAAAAGAATAAAAACTCGAAGGTCGAATTTAAAAAGTTTTGGTTACTTTTCAATACAGTTTTAGAAAGTAAATAGGCAAATTAAATCAAGTAATATTTAACCATAGTTTTTAGTAGTTGTCATTTATGCCAAATGGTAATTATTAGACCATTAAACGTCACAGATTATAAAATGCAGTCATCAAATATTAAAGTGCGGTAAGCGATTTTCCGTTTTGATGTGCAATATATGGATATTGCTCGAAAACTAAAAACGTCATTACATTTAGTAAAACGCTAGATGTGTTTTAAGTTCCATACAATACAGGAAAAACCTACGTGGTCGTCCTAAACGACAATCAACAAAATTTGAAGCGAAGGTCATGAAGTGGCTGCACTGATAAGAAAAAAAACACTTCCAAACTGAATACGGCAAAAAATGTGACACTACAGAACAATCGTAGCGAAAAAAAAGGGCAACAGAACCTAAAAAGTAAAAATATATGCAGAGCGAACAAAAAAACAGCCTATTACTGCTATTCGTTGTAATTTAATCAGTAGTAATATAACAAGTGCATTGAAAATTATCGATAATTTTTGGTAAATATGCCCGAATGCAAGTTGAGCTGAAAAAATCACTCGTGCACTTCGTGCACTCGTGATTTTTTCTGCTTCAACTTGCATGAGTGAAGATTTGTCAAAAATTATAGATTATTTGCAATGCACGAGTTATATTTTGTCAGAAAATTTCCTTCACCTAACCTATCTGTCAAATTAAAATGTTGTTTAATTTAGATAAATTAAAGTATACCTACTACTTACTGCGATTGTTATTATTAATAGATCATTTATAATTAATTTTTAATTCAAGAATTATATTTTAATAAAAATTAATGAACCAAATAGTATTTAGGTAGGTACATAATCTGTTATGTCAAATTTTACAAGTACTGTCAGAGTGGTGTGTCAGAGGTGTGGTTTAATCTATATTAAAGTAACGCTACTGGTCGCCGACATCTGTCAAAAAATTATCAAGACCAAAATACCTTATTCCCTCTCCAAATTTATATTTTCCACCAATCAAAAACTCAGATTTCTTAGAAACAACCAATAAACGCATGAAAATCTGTTAATTGCGAAAAGTAAATTATCAGTGTATGAAAATGTTTATTGGCCGTTTAAAGGAAATCTGAGTTTGTTATTGGTCGAAAACGCAAATTTGACAGGAGGATCAACTCCTGGCAGAGGAATGTAAAATTATTACCGTGTAATATTGCTCCTATTGGTAGTCTCTAAAAGATTTAAGATTAGTGATTGGTTAAAAACGCAAATTTGACAGGTGAAGGGAATTTTCTCGAATAGACTGATTCCTACATTTATATCGATGATGATCGCGTGTTTCGTCGTTATTGAAGTTTATTTATATCAATTTATTACGATGACAAGTGATAGGCTTTCAAAAGTTTTAGTTTGCTGATTGGTTGTCATGGTAACGACATAAACTACAACAACCGGGCTACCTCATTTATACGGTGGTTGTTGTTCTAAACGCAATTTTACAAATTTAACAATCAATGTAGAAGTGAAATACCATGCATGATATATCAATGAATTTAAAAAAAAAAAACTATTTTCCATTTGATTAATAGCAAAGTTGCGCTCATAAGAAAAAATAAAGTTGGTTGTCATAAAACGAAAACTAATCGACTTAGTAAAAATTAGTAATTAACTACAATCCGATTTGGCTTAAAAAGTTGCTACGGCAATGTTTTTACACGTTTAAAATATTTTTTACTCCAAAGAAGTCTTAGCCGATTTTCAAAAATCGTATTTTTCGTTTTTTCCTAATTTTCTTGAATAGCGCTTGAGATATTTCCTATTACTCTTCGCAATTTAAACCTATACACTCTATTTTAATAAGCGAAATGCGAAATCCTCATGTTTAAACTCTAATTTCAAACACCCTGTATAATATGTAGAATCTGATTAGTACCTAAATGTGCCAGAACATGTGGTCGGATTTTTCGCTCAGTGAGCCTTTTCGGTCTTCGAACCTAACGTACACATTTACGAATGCTTAGAAAAACACTTTTTACACTTACTACACTCCCATCAGCCAGATCTTGCCACATCCCATTATGCTGAGACAACCCTTGAATTTATGAGCCTAAAAAACAAATTTCGTGTGCAAAAAGATGTTAATACGTCAGTCAACCCAGAGCTTGGCCCCATAAAAAATTGAGCCACTGTCAAGAGGTCAAGAATACTGCGCAACGTAAAATCCTCAAACAAATCGAAACTTTATTAAAACTTTTGACCACATGAAGCAAAAAAGTATCGGCAGATGTTGTGCAACATCTTTTGCGTAATATTAAATAAAAAATTCGAGTTTTTTCTAAACAATCATGAACACATAATAGTAAATTTTTGAAAATATACTAATTTTATTAACTGTTATTTTTAAACAAAAAATATTTTTAAGCCTTTTTTATTTAAAAAAGGAACAAAACTTTCTGAATCTATAGCCTCCTAAGTTGTTGTACAGTGTGCTGTGCCGTTCTTTCAAGAAGAAATGTTTACGGTGCACATGCACGCAGATTGTACTTTTAGAAGCGAAAAAAAAAACAACAACCTTTAAGTTTACGAGCATTTCATTTCGCAATTAAGTTTATGGCATCAAGTAGATAATAAAAGTGTTTCTAGTAGAAGCAAATTATTTAATGTAAACAAAAAAAAGTTCATTTCTTTCACATACAAAAACCATCAGTCAAAAACAAAAATATTGTCTCGAGTTTCTTTGCGATGTTTTCAGTTTTGTTTTACAAAAAGTTGAGTAGCACCTGTAAGAAAATTAAATGTTCATGGTCTACTACTAAATTACTTCCAGCTAGCAAATGTAATCGTCTGTTATTTTTGTTAATATGTAAGTTAAAGTTGTCTGTCAAATTCTTCACAAAAACCATTGCTATTCAAAAAGGTAAAAATACTAATAATATTGCATCTAAAGCCGGATCCACATCAATAAAAATGTGCGTTGTGCGTTGTATTTGACACAAATTTGCTCGTGTTCGTCGAAATTTTTGTTGGTGTGGGCTGTGCGCTGCATAGAAATGCACACAAATAATTACGTGACGAACAACGCACGCTATCCATCGTGCTGTCGGTTTTTAGCCAACTTCAAAGAGATTTGCGGCGCACAGTAATGTCAATGTGGACTTGATTCTAAGTGCATCTGTAGTTTTGTTTCATTTTACTACCTAAACTCCTAAACACCTATATTTGGGTGATTAATCATGTCTCATTTTTTAATTTACCTGTTCCTAGTAGCTCGAATAACAATATCTCGAAAAAAAATCTCGAAATAATGAAATAAGATACTTTAAAAAAAAATTAAATTTATATAAATACAAACTTGCACACGTGGATTCGGCCGTACAACACACAAGATAAATATTTACGTGGTAAAATACTTAACCAGAGTAAAATTTGTGCCGCAAAAATTTTTGCTGAATTTCAAAATACAACATACAACATAACTTTTTATTGATGTGGATCGGGCTTAAGAGTAAGAGTGACGTATAATTAACGAAAAATTAAAAAATTATCCCAATGAAAAGTGTCTAAATAACTATAAATCGTACTTACGTAACGTCAAACAACACAGATTTTAAAAATGCCGTAGTTGTATTTTTTGCTTATAAATTTAAATTATCCACGAGCACGACACAGGAAACAAAAGCATTGTAATAATAAGCACAAAAAACTTTTCCTATTGAAACGACTTCTTAAGGGCAAAAAACCAAATAAGTACTTAAACTACAGTCATAAAATCTGTAAAATTTGACGAACAATTTTTTTAATTTGTATTATTGGGATATCGTAAAATTTCTTTTTTTTTTCCTATCCAAATAGACTAGTAACTTGAGTCAAGACGCCAATAATTTTGCTTATTGATTAAGGAATAATATTCAGTAAACATAAATTACATAGCATAATTTCTCGCAGAAAAAATGTAAAACGGAAATTTTATCTTACCGGGTAATGCGATCACGCGTGAACACCTTATATACCTACATAATTACCATAAAACAAACATTTAGGCAAAACTTTTTCTTATTAATAAAAATATGTTTCCGCCTTTTTATCGGGCTATTGTTTACAAGTAGTAATTAAGAACAAATCACATGTGATGTATTCGACTAATGCCAATGTTTATTGAATGAAGTAGTCTGGTACGGAATACTAAAGTGAATCACAAGTATCTTACTATTGCTTTCACTTCTTATGTAATTTGGCGGATTGTAGCATTCTTGCACTAGCTCCGGACATCATTATATAATGGAATAACAAAAGGCGGCCACAAATTCTTGCGCATTAATAATAACCTTGTATGCAGAGACTAGCGGACATTAGAAAATACTTTGTAAAAAAATGTAACGCACCACTTTATCTATATACAGTGATGGTCTGATGTCCGATAACTTAATCGTTTATCAATTTTTCTGCCTATTTATTTATTGTATTGCACATGACGACTTTTCAATAGCGTATACTTTTTATTCAAGGTATTTTCCGAGGAATAGTAAATATTTTAGGAGCTGGTAGTATAGATCATTTTGTGTTAAAAAGTTCAGATAAACATGTGTTCAGTCCTCGATGGTTAGTAAAAAACAGCTGTTTAAATGTAAACCTTAAAAATCATCACGAAAGGTTGATAAAATACACGAATAATTAGCAATAGTTCGAAGCTGATGTTCAAGAATCTCATCACCAACTTTAATGCACTCTCGAACTTACTTGACAATACTACGTTCTATTTCAAAATAAACGTATAAAATAGTTTAAAAAATTAAACTACTCAAAATCAAGAAACATGTAACTACTGTCAGTTTTTTGCCAAATTTTACTGATTTTGATAAAGCGTGGGTCTGGTGCCTGGCAACGTTCTTATTAACAATAAAATTTGACAGCAAAACTGACAATAGTTACATGTTTCTTGATTGTAATTTGTTTAATTTTTTAAATTATTTTATACATTTACTTTTAAATGGAATCCTTGATAATGATGTTTCTAAACGTATTTTTTATTTCACATCCGAAAATGTAAAAATATATAGGATGTACCAATTAAAAACATTAAGTTGAGGTCAATTCCTGCTAAACTGGAAATGCAAAAAAAAAATCAGTAAGTTCTTTGTTTTCAACCATATATCATATATTCAAGGCAAATTTCAACAAAGAAGGTTTAAAAATAACTAAGAAAATCAACCGATCCGGGACCTTCTCCTAACCCTGTATAATAAATTTAAAAACCATAAAATTGTAAATTATTATTATAACAATTAAATAAATATGAACAACGTATTTATTATTTTGTACTTTTTGTTATTTAAAAACAATAACTGCGATATTTTGCCGGTACACAAACTTTTAATTAAATTGCTAGAACCACCTTTGAATAGGTGTCAAGATAAAATTACACAAAAAAAAATTACACTGCAAAAATTACACAGGGAAGAAATTACACAGGGGAAAAAATATACACGAAATAAATTTCACAACGTAAAAATTACACATATTCGAAATTTCACACTGATATAATTTAACATTTGTTGTAGATATTTAATTTTTATTATAAAATTTGAAGCTTCTATTATCTGTAATAATTACAACATGATAAAAATATTTTACAGACTTCCGTTTATCCTTTACTTTTCAATAATTTATAATACTTACCTTTGATTCGTTGTCACATCAAATTAAACAAAACTTTGAAATTCTTACGGGGGTTAAAGAGATTAGTGAGACAGGTATCAAATTATCGAAAGAAATATTCCGTGTGTATTTTTTTCCTGTGTAATTTTATCCTTGTGTTATTTTTTTTTGTGTAATTAAATCATGTAACCCTTTGAATGATCGTGTTTGTAAGTATCCATCACATTTTGATTTGGTTTCTGAAATTTTAGTAAAATGGTTCCACATAAAACTTTTATTTCTGTTACTTATTTTGAATTACATAACGCTGTAAATAATTTTTATTTAAACGGAAAGCTTTGCTGTGCGTAGGTACAGTTACATTTAAATTTTGAATATACACGTAAAGCTTCTAAATTCGCCTGCGCTTGTTTGATTTGTAAGGGCTGCAAGCAACGAAGCGCGTTATAGCTTAAAGCTTAAATCCCCCACCGATTCACATAATTCATTCATTCATTCGCGAATCGTGCAGTACCAGACAATTAGGATGGTTCTGGATAAACGATTCTCTTGAACGATTCTTTAAGAACGATTTAGTTTAGTGAACTGAATCAAAAGAATCGATTCACCATAAAGAATTTCTCTTCCCATCTCTAGTGCACATCTACCCATTTTGTATATCAAGGTTCAGACCATCTATCAAGTGTTATAAGCGATCATGTTTAGAGGTAGAGCAATTTGCGTATTAATAATGGCAGTAAAAAACGGTTACGAGGCACTTGAAACACGTAAAAGAATTTTTTTGATTATCCTTGCAGATGTCAAAATATGTACAGCAATTAATTATGAGACGACGTACTTTATGGTATTGTATTCTTTGTTTTTCTATTAAAATATACATATTTTTCATTGATTTTTAATTTTATGTGGGTTTTTTATTGTACAGTACATGTGCATTTGTCTTGATGTTACGGCCAATGATTATTTTAGTATCGTATTGACGCGTCCAATTGTGTAATCGACTTTTGTATTTGCCAAGAGCAAGGTGAAATTTTGAAGATGACACTCAAGAAAATGGACCTTATAATAACCCATAAAAGAAAAGGTCGACCAACCGAAAAATTACGTCTGTAACGTCCTTGATGGAATTGTCCATTATTTCAATAAACCTACTTATTCACCTACTTAACATTATAACAATTCACTTGCAGTTTCACAATTCGAATCATCTTATTAATGCGATTAAGCGAACATGAATGCACACGAAAGGAAAATTTGCACGTGCATGCATATGAAAAACTTCATCACGATTCAGAAAGCGAAGGTTTTGCATTGTTAATCACGGTCGAGCTGAAAATGTTAGTCAGTGTGTCAACAAATACGTTTCAAGCACTACTTATTCAGCATTTGTGTAGTTCATGCCTTTTTGCATTTTAATAAATGAATGAGTTAATTAGTAAAGTTATTGTTAAGGTGCCAGCGGATGTTGAGCTTAGTAATTTCTGGTTGCTATATCATCATAATTTGTAAATAAATTCAACTAAAATTTGTGGATAACATATTCATTCATTGCCTGTTTGGAACGTGTCATGATATTTAAAAGTACCTACTATCACATAAATCACCATAAATGTATTAGTAGTAGTAGTCTTTATTTGTTCTGAAAAATCCTAAAAGGCATAGAACATGTCACAATAATGATAATAATAATAATAATACACATATATACGAATATATACACAACACAAAATTTTGTATAGACATACAAGGCTGGCACATCAACATGTACTAAATGGAACGAACCCTCTTGTAAAATAAAATTAATTATGGAAATGCAATAATTCAAGAAATAAATGACAAGTTTTTGTCGTTAGTGAAATAAACAGTCAGTTTTTTCGATTTCCACTGCACTCTATTTGCTTCAATAACGATTAGAAGAAAGAATTTCGAATATCTTGAAAAGTATGAGTTTTGGGTATAGGACATACTTGACAAAAACTAAAGCTCTCTTAAAGACGAATTTGATTACATAATTAAATACAGGGATGTGCATTTAAAAAAAAATGAGTTACAAGCTTTAGAAAATCATGGAAGTTGCCACCTATTTATGAACACCCTGTACGCGTGATTCAAACTTTTTCATATCGAGCGAATATAGCACCGTGTCTGCATGTCCTTACCAAATTACAACGCTGTACTTCAGAAAAATTTTTTAAATAAAGTATTATCTAAAACCTTGAAAAATTTTGAAAATTATTTTTTCTAGTGACAAGGCCGCATAAAAACCTATAGTATTTTATATTGATTCAAAGCTAAAATAAAGGCGGTCATAAATATTAAATAAAAAATGGGGTGTTACATTTGAAATATAAAAGTTGCTATTAGTTCCAGAGAGGCGACTCACCCTGTATATTTAAAAATATTTTTATCGTGTTCAGAAGAAAAAACTGTATGAAATAGCGTTTGTATCAACTTTCTATCTCAAACCGTTTAGCCACAATCGACCGATCCCGCACTAATGACTCACCCTGTATGTCCACTGACACTAATAACCTCAATCGTTGAAGTGCCAATAAACCACAAATAGTAAAAAAAAAAAAAGTTTACAGATAGGAAATTGTGGATGATTATAAATATACTTGGTTTATATCGGGTGATTCAGATTGACTTTCGCACCCCTATAGCTACCTATGTTATTTTAAAGGATAGCCCATAAAAACCTTATATTTGAGTATATCGCAGGAAATTCTCTATCAAATGAAGTTAGAATAGAGAGTAGGTGTAAGTACTGTCACAGCATTTGCCTATAGTAGGTAGGGGAAACCACCTGAAACCCCTACAATGACAGGCTGCCTCGGGATCAAATCTTAACAGTTGCAATATACCTTATAACTGGAATGTACTGAAAAGAATTTTTAGTGAAAATGATAACAAAAAATAAACTGTATTATATAAATAACAAATTTTAGTTTTTAACATCTTCAATGTGTTCACCATCTGCCTCCAAACACAGTTGTCCTCTGTATGTACGGTGACCATCCGTACTGTATTATACAGTACAGTACTGTATTTTAAGGCGCTGTACTGTATAATTTAAACAGAAATAAATGTACTGTATTTTATTTGTTTGTACTGTATGTACTGTATTTTTAATGAAATAAAAATTGGGCTAAATATAACCCAACCTTTTACATAGCGCGAGCCATAAACATATAATTCAATATAATTTCCATTTTCAAAATTCGTGAGAGCAAAAAAATAAACAAACTTCATTCAACCACATTTTTTGTTCCGTTCTCCCTAAAACACATTTTTTGTTCCGGTCTTCTTAAAAAAATAATCGTGAAAGCAAAAAAAAAACTTAATCAACCTTTTGTCTAGAAATAATGGTCACCGTATCTGTATGTGACGCCTTGAATACCTACTCGTAGAGGCAATGGGAAGACGGTCCATTTTTAATTTAATGCTCACAAAATAATGATTTTTCGAAGTATTCATGTTTAGTATTTCTTCTTTAAAGATAGGTTTTAACGAAAGCTTTATAATCAACGCTTTTTTTGTGACGATAAGCAAATTCTACATCATCTATAAAAAAAAAATACAAGTATTTATTAAAAGTTTAATAACATTTAGACTAATAAGTCTTGTTTATAAAAATAGTACAATATAACAGTTAAATGAAAAAAAAAAATCAAATTGTCAGCATTTGAAAATACAAGCGATATTCCTGCTACCAATTACCTATAATTTTACAATGGCACATTTTAAAAATTACCTTGTTGCGCATCTAACACACTGATGTTAATGGATGTGTTTAGCGAAACAAAGCTTTTAAATTCGACAGAAAAACAAATAAACTTACATATTCCATGTTATTTGTATAGGTACAACTTTGTTTTTATGATAAACTTAAAACAATTTTTATGTTGTATAGCACCTATGGCTATTTACCGTAAATAATATTTACTATAAAACACGACAAGCAGGGACGAATCGCAGACTTCGAGGTCCCTGGTATATTTGTAGTACGAAACTGAAACAAAACAAGTGTTTAACATTTGTTTATAATTTTAAATGTAAACGATTAAAAACTAGGATCAATACATCTTTTAAACAAAAATCAAATTTATTTAGTCGTTCACGGTCAAAAATATAAAAGGTTTATCAAAAACTGGGACCATAAGGCATCATTAATATGATTTTGATGACAAAACGCAGTGTCGTACCCTCGTACCCCAAAAGTGCAAGAACTTTTTTTTCTTCCTATTTTTAGCGGTTTTTTTTTTCTATACAATTCATTTAAATTTAAATTTATTTCTAAAATACTCAAATTTCATAATTACGTTTGACAAGATTATTTAGTCAATTTTATTACACATTGCGGTTGGCATTAAAATTAATATTGCATATTGTTAGCTATTAGTGGTTAATAGGCTAGTTCTTATTGTTGCTGTTAATCATAAATTTATTATTGTTTAATCTATACTATGATTAAAACAAAGTTTAAAAAAAACAAAAAATAAGGAAACATTATAACCTGCGAACTTGAAATTGAATGCAGGCTGTGTTTAGCTTGTATTTTGCCTTGAGAAGATTAGTCTACTTTATCTTTATATAAACCTGTTAAAAGCCGCACAATTACGATAATTTTGAGGTATTTTGTACTATGTTATTATTTTAATTCGGCATACTTTTGCTGTTAAGGCCAATCACCGAATTTTAGGGGTAGGGAACAAGGATGGGGTGGATAAGGACAAGGGGTAGGTGGAAGTACTATCACAGCATTTGCCTCATTGTAGGGGAAACCACCTGAAACTCCTTCAATGACAGGCGGCCCCGGGATTCGAACCCACAACCTTCCGAATGCCCGTTAGGTTGTTCACACAATTTTGAAGTTACACGTTTTTATATTATTGTTTTCCATCTTTTCCATTTTTTTTTGTTGCGAAAGTGCTTAGCGTTTGCCGAACTGTTTGCGAATTCAAGATTTTCTGCCGCGCACTTTTTTTAGTATCAACTTGTTAACACAATTCTTTCCAACTTGTGCGTCCGGCACTCCACGGCGCGTAGATTTTAAATGTTTTGCCGGAGTAGTGATAAGCGACATCTGCATAAAAACCGCGCTGCTTTTTTTAAATTTCATAAACTATTTGTATGTTTTTTTTAACTCTTACTAAATTTTTGTGACACAAATTAAGCAACATAGATCTAGCACAGCGTTTCTCAACCGAGATTTTTCGAAATTCAGGGTTCTGCGAGAAATCGCTAGCGGTTCTACAAGAAATAGTGAAAAATATGCTAAAATGAATAGGCTAATAATTAAACCGGCCATCAAAAAAACATATACTCCTACTATGTTTTTCTTATGCACTTTAAGTTTATAAAACAGAAAGAAAGATATTAACAATGATAAATAATAGTGCTAATTTTTGTGTAGGGGTTCTGCAAGGGTAAAACGGTTGAGAAACACTAAAGCAACTTAATAAATAAACTGCTGAAATTACTAATAAATAAGGGAGCGTGAACCGTTAGAAACATCTGCTTAACTTTTAACCGAATGTTATTTCTATTATAGAATAAGAATTACAATCGAACAATAAAAGTGAAAGCAATTTGAGACGGCCTAAAATTTTTCTTTGTGAACCTTGAACCTTGGTACAAAAAAAAAACAATAATGTCTAGTTTTGTTATTTGGTATTTGCACTCCATTATTAGAAAAAAAGTGCCATTTCCAATAAAATTATAAAATTAAACCAGTGAGTCCAAACAGTAGGACACGAGGCAACAGTCCCGTGCACCACAACTTTGATCCACCACTGGTCGGTCATACTAACCAATCTGTAAGTACCAGCTCGTCATGCTTATGTGCTTATTGCAACAGTTGCTTGTTGTCCAAATTAGCAGGTTGTTTTGTCTAGTATTCGTATTACGTCCGGCATGCGTGGAGTGGAAAGAAAACGAAAGTAGTGTCGTAAATAATTGAAAGTACATAACTGCTTACCCAGTTTCATTATTATTTGCATATTTTATACTAACAATTAGTTGCTATTATTGAATCTAAGCCAAATAAATATTGTAAGAATGTTCAACTCAACTTTTAAACTGTTCATAAAATGTTTAAAAGAAAAAGCAATCAAAAAATTAATTTTTAAAGTGATGCATTTGAGATCAATTTTTAGCAACGCATTTGTTAAATACAATAACCAAACCTAACACCGTTGGAATGTATGAAGAATTTGTCACGCATGTAAAAATTAACCATGTATTTATTCATTTTATTACTTTGCAGTGCTGTAACGTTTCTTGGATATGTCGTAAAAGATGGCAAATATCCGTTTGCGCAAAACAACCTCAAATCATAAAAATTGTTAATGCATACTTACTTAAGTCGGGTTCTGTATCGTGCTGCGGTTAATTCTTTTTTTTTTGTATCACGTGTGTGCTATTACCGGGGAATTTCCTTTAGTCTGTCACTGAACTGAAAAAGTCCAGTACATGTTTTCAGATATGACGTCTATCCCTGAAATGAGGTATTAAAAAGAGGTACCGGTTAATTTTAATACTTAATAGGCTCTATAAACAGCTTAATAAGATATAAATAAATACATATACGTCAATGAAGTGACAAAGCGAATGCGTAAATAACGCGTGGCTTTGGAAATAAATGATTGATAACTGTAATCATTTGTGGTTGCCTTGCGTGTTCTTGATGTGTTAATATGAGATATTTACACTGGGGTTTTATAAAAAGTTAAAGAAATTACTTGCGATTCCTTGAAACAGTTTTTCGAAACTTTTAATTTGTAAATACAATTATGAGAATTTTTTCAAGAAGATTTGTTGAGCTATTTTATTTACTACTGGGTAATAAAAACAGGATTAACTCTTGAGTCGATTTCCTCTAGGAATAAATGTCTGATTTACACACAATGAGTGTAAAAAGAAAAAGTTCAATACTAAACCACAAAAATTAAGTCAAATTTTATTATTCCATAAGTTGTCTCCGTTTTTATTTTTTAATTAAATGATGTGTGATCTGGGAAATTAGCCATTTGGCCAGATGAGTGTTAAATTATTTTAATTCAGTAAAAATTATATGAGTGGAAAAGACAGTAAAATTAACTTCGTTAAAATCTTTCCACTGATCATTAATTTCAATAACGACATTAAAACATAATCAAAATTGTTATGCATCGTGAAATACAGAGTTACTGTTACGTCAAACGTCACAATAATTATGTACGTAAATAATCTTCACAATTTGAATAAATAAAATAACAACTGACAAACAATTACAATCATGGACTTAGAAAGACATGTAAAACCTTTTAATATTTTCTTGTAATCCTAAAGCTTATGTCAATTTAGTTAGTTTGCTATTTATTGACTTACAGTAGTTATACCAAGTAACATAAAAATAGTTTTTCCCTTATACATTAAGTTATACATCTACAATTGACATATTGAAATTGTGTTAGTTAAATTCTTCAAAATTTGACTATAAATTTCATGATGTATCATCCTCCATATTCACTTATATTATCAATCACAAAATAACTCATTATACACATAACTATTAACTATATTTTATACAGAGTGATTGAAATTTAAGTTACAGCGTATTATAAGAAGTAAATTAAAGGTTTGAATTTGGCATAGTTAATGTTGTGCTAAATAAGAATCCAAAGAAACATTTGAAATAAATATAATAGAAATCGTGAGAAATCGGAAAACCTAAATATTCATTTTGTTACAGTGCACAAAATTATAAAATGTGCAAAAACATATCTTAAGCAACTTTTTAGAACCCATCGGATGGTGATCACATTAATTTTATTTCTGTGAAGTTAATTTTCTGTCATTGACGTCATAAGATAAAATTTTTATTTCTGAAGCCAACCATGTATGACACATGGTATTTACTTTGTAAAATTGTATATTGGACAATGGATATAGCGTTCAGCATCAAGCAATGTACTCGGTTTTCTTATGTTGTCGTTACCGTGATAATCAATCAACAAACTAAAAATTGTCGCAGGATATTTACTTTTATTTATAATTGATCTAGTCTAGGAAAATTCTCAAACGAAGAACAACGCGATATGTTGCTCAAAAAAAAAAAAACGAACTTGGCAGTCAAAATAAGGTTTATACAAAGAAAGTTATTGATTACCAATCAACAAATGTTGGTACACATTTAAAAATTTCGCACAATAAAAAACTTAAAATCGATTTTTAAAACTGATGTTTACTTTTTTTCCAAGTTTTTACGGATACTGTTTATTATTTTGTCTGCGTACGTCCAGAAAATCTGTTTTTTCCGATCTATTTTTAGGCTGAAAAATACATCTTTACTTGCCTAGGCCAGAAAGTATCTGGTTGCCATGGTGATTAGTTGTTTTGTTGATTTTCGCTGTCAAACAAGCGTCATTATACCACCAAGTGAGTTTTTACCTGTGATTTGTTAAGTTAAACATTAATTAATTAATTATGGATGGTGACGATAGTGATTTGGTGTCAGTGGTGGACGCTGAAAAAACACTGTACGTAACATACCCGTAAAGTGTCTTTACTGGACTCGTGTCCTTTCAGGACTCGTCTTCGACTCGTCCAGTAAAGTACCATTCTCCGGTCTTGTTACGTAAATAACTATAACAATTTTATTTTCGTATTACATTAATCCGCATGAAATTTTTAATCTTTGCCAAATTTAAATCTGTGTTTCACGAGTAGTTCGTATAATCAACGAGATCACCCAGCTGGAACTTAAATTTCAATCCGCCTGTCTCCAATTATGTTATTTATCTAATTATACACACAATAGCTTATTAATTTTATTTCAATTATATCCATTTTGATTTTAAGAGTGGATTTTTGTTTTAGGTGTAACATAATTAAATAAAAAAGTGAAACACTTCCGGTTTAACAGATTAACTTATATTAAGGGAAAGCCAATTATTCTAGATATTATTTTTCTGTTACTTT
This sequence comes from Elmis aenea, assembly GCA_947652605.1. Lineage (NCBI taxonomy): Eukaryota > Metazoa > Arthropoda > Insecta > Coleoptera > Elmidae > Elmis > Elmis aenea. Next base: position 31,427,621 of record OX393579.1, on the reverse strand, counting down.
AACTAATTATAATTCACATAATATGTTCCTAACTGTTTAAGTAAATGGAACCATTTCAATAATTGTTAAATTACAAACACTAACCATACCCAGCGCTTTAGAAATTGTACTTTAAATATCAGTTTGCTGTTATAAAATTTTAAATTTACAATCCATTCTATTATTTAACTTCATAACTTAGCCAGAAAAACAAATGAAAAAACACACAGTAAAAATAAACAATTGGACTTCGCTATTTCTTATTAAAAGGTATGTGCTGTAAAGACATTGTAACAAATAATTGTCTATGTCAATTTTCTAGAAGCATGATACAGCAACAAATATAAATAAAATAAATTTGTTTTAGTTATGCACAATGGAAATTTTAGTTACCCAAGCGCAGTTTGCACAAGCAATTTAAACATATTTATTTTCATTTTTCCTAAATTATCAGAGTAAGCATTAAATTTCCCACATTATAGTATTATATACGTAATCTATATCTTATTTGATTAAGCACGGATTTTACAGCGACCCAGTTATTTAATTTTTTAGTGAAATAGGTCTGCATCACCTCTTTGAAATTGCACTAATTAAAATTTGAAACGAAAATTGTTGTATAACCTTTAAAATAGCATATTAAATATTTTTTTGATTTTTTAAATATTAAATATATTTGTTTATAAAAAGCAAGTACAACCATTTTGAAGTTTTAGTAGACAAGGTTTGAATTATTGCATTATTTTTGTTTATTTCTTTATAAGCTTTCTAGTTTCCGTGAGCATTATTTAATATTATAATTTGTCACTTACTGTAAAGCATTTAATGAGGTATAAAAATAAACACCATTGAAATATGATCATAAGATTTATCATGCATACGCATTTCCATATTACATACCTACAACAAAAATTAATTACTAGATGATAAATAAAACAATTATCGATTATTTAACAAAACAATTACCACAACTATTCTAATATGACAGTAACTGATATTATAATAACTCGGTTATCAAAAATTAGCCAGAGGCAAGATCACATTACCATTTTAAAATATAAGGTAAAATACTTTAATTGTTACCTTTGCGTTCCTGCACAATTCACTCGATTAAATACAAGGCAATCATCGCCCACGCTGTATTTTTGCATTTGTTCGTTAAGCAGGTCAGTGGATTTCAATCAACCAAACACAGGTAAATGCTTTTTAAATTTATATAATTAACAAACTGCCATTTTGTGCCATGACACCGATGAATAGGGTGGTCCAAATTCGATGGGATTACATGGGTATCTCGCTTAATAGTCAAGATAGAGAAACAGTTGAATTACCAAAAAGTGCAGTTTTTTAGGAAAAACTCAGAACCGTTTTCAAAAATATTACATCATTTCCGGTTTTTGAGTTATTAAAGAAAAACTGTTTTTTTGTTATATTTATAATGTGTCACATCTCCCTTATTGTTTTAAATATCGAAAAAGTTTATAAAAATTATTTTTATATATTTGTATGTAAATTTTGATAGTAGGTACTTAAAAAAAATGTATACGCACGCCGTTAAAAAGTTATTTTTTTAAATGGAACCTATAGTTGGCTATGACCTACCTAAATTCCTTAATTTTTTTCCTTTCCAAATATATTAGGGTTGATGTATTTATAAATATATATAAAAGTCCAGGCTGACTCTGTGACTCTGTAACGCATGAAAATAGCTACAAAATAACGCATGAAAATAGCTACAAAATAAATTTGTCAGTTTTGACGTCTATCAGGGTTTGAGGTTATGTTATTACAAAAGGTTATGTTATTATAAAAAGTAATAGTTTAAATTTAAGATATACAATATACCCGTTATACCCGTCCTAGGACGGACTACGTGCTAGTTTTCAATAATACGCAAGTTACATAGGTTTTTTAATTTATTAAAGATGAGAAACAAAAAGTAGGCTGTGAAACAAAAAAAAAAAACAGAAAAATCGGAGATGATAGAATATATTTGCAAACTTTTCTGAGTTTGTCTCGAAAAACTGCACATTTTAGGTAATTTAACCGTTTCTCTATCTTGACCAGGGCTCGAAATCGAAAAAAATTTTGGTTAACGGTTAACCGAAATCGAGAACTTTATTTTTATAACGGTTTTTGTTGAAAAACCGGTTTTATTCGTAAAAAACCGGTTTAGTGTTAAATTAACCGGTTTTTAAAATTATTTAGATCAGGAATGCAAAGTATGAAAAGATATTATTTATTTATAATTTTATAATAAATGTACAATCAAGAGTTCATTACTGACTTTTGGTAAACTAATCGCATTTACTACAGATTTTGTATTTTTCATCGTGATTTTTATTAAAAAAAGATGTAAAAAAAACCGGTTTTTTATTATTTTGGTTAAAGGTTACCGTTTTTCTTGCCTTTAAAAATAACGGTTTCGGTTTCGGTTAAAAATTACTTTTTTCTGACAAAAAATAACGGTTAACCGGTTTTTTAAACCGGTTCAAAAAACCGGTTTCATGCCCTGATCTTGACTATTAAGCGAGATACCCATGTAATCCCATCGAATTTGGACCACCCTGTACTCGAGAAACATTTTGACTGTTTGGTGCCTGATCATTGTATTAAAGAGAAGTTTGCTAAAATTCGCTTGTAAATAAAAAACGAAATGAAAATCTATCTCGTAAAACTTATTTTAGTTTTTTAATGTTTAAAAACAAAGATAAACATGATATATAAAATTTTATTTTAAATTATTCATAACAAAATTCAATGAGTGTATGAAAAAGTGCCCCTTTTTACAAAATATGTGTAAGTTTTACACCATAGACCTTATATTTTTCTTACCATTACGTAACTAAAGGTTTTCCTTTAGGCAATGTTTTTAATTTTAAATAACTTGTGGATATAAATTGTATGCTGTTGTGAAAATTATTTAAAGAAGTAATGCACAATTTATTTCGCGACAGTTCAAAACTGAAACGGTATAAGCCGCAACTCTAAAAAACGGTATTTGTTTTTTAAAAAAATATATGTTGTACTACGTACCTACGTTCTTTCTAAATATTATTTTATAGATTTACACTTTATACATTTTGTTGAATGTGTAAGCTCCTTGACAAGTCGCCTACCGCTTACCTGTATGTGTCAGCATATGTAAGAAGAAATTATTTATGTCCGTAAGTTATAGTTCTTAAGAGTTTTATGGTTTATGTTTAGGTTAAGTTATCGATGTGTTAGTTGAGCTGCGGTTGTTAGAATTTTATTCGTATTTGTATTTTCACACGAAGCAGTTCGATTTAATTGATTATCTTTTACTTTATACCATATACTTTCATTGAACTATCGCGTTTATTCTATGAATCCGCGACGCAGTAATTAAAATGAACAGTTTTCAATTTAGCTTATTTAACAATCTTTAAGGGCCGCATTAAAATAAACAACTGACAGCCCGCATGCGGCCCGCGGGCCCTGGTTGCTCATCACTGATTCTAAAGCAATAAAAGAAAGGGTAACGGTTTCGAAAATATTTTTATCAGTCTCATATTATGTAAACTGGCTTTTAATGACATTTGGAAAATATATTTGGTAACAGGTTATGCTGAATGTCAAATCTTATGTCAAATGCTAACGATGCTTCTCATCAATCAGCCACATTGAAACTTGCCAGTTATCGTATTATCATTTTAAATAGAATTGAGAATAAATTCTGTTAACGATACTTTGTGTCAATGGAATTTACAACGAAAAACGATATGAAAGTATTTTTAATTAAAGTGAGTGACATAGTGTGTGCAACTAATTTGTTGTTTAATTATTTATGTTTTTTATAGTTATAATGCGTTACTAAATAAATAATAGACAATACTAGCATATGAAATACTTCTACACTTTAATTGGTTTTAATGGAATATTGTATTATGAGGTCTTATAATTCTACTTCAAAATCTATAAAAACAGTTATATTTTTTAAATTTGTAATGGTGGGGGAAATTCACTGTCATGTCTTTTCACACACTTTGATTGATCTAATATTTACTTATATCGTTGAAAACAAACTTATAAGTTATAGGAAGTTTAAAGGCCTTATAAATGACGTATTTGAAAGTAAAGGGTGCTATATGAAAAAAAAACATGTAAAATAAAATTATGACATCGAATATACCAAAAACATGATTATATTTAAATTCAGTAATATATTTATGAAGAAAGTAGTACCATTTTAATATTTAGTAATAAACACCAACTCTGTATCTTCAAACTAAGAAGTTCTTACGTTGTTAAAAAAAATAAAATAGTTATAAGTACTTTTTCATGGAGTGAATATTATATTTATTTATAATTTATTCGAATATTTTTGATATATGTTATTAAATTAAATGCAAGGTTAAAAAAGATCATGGTTTTTAGTTTGTCACCAATTAATGTAAATGTACATATACACAAACGAAGGTCGTGGAACCTCAATTTATTAAACTTTGTAGGGTCAATCGCAAATGTAATTGTTCGAAAATTTATATTCTTAACATGATCTGTGCACCGTACATGCAAATGTGCATATTACAAGCATTTGTTTCGCGCGGCCAGGGACTTTCCTTGGGTACCGAAAATGTGGGAGATTATAAACAGAAATTTTCCTAACCCCCTTGGAATCATCGCATTATTTTGAAACAAAGAGGCAATTAAATATTTACGTGACTTACATTTTTCATTTTTTTGCAATGACCATAGCCTCTGCTATGTAACAATGCATAATCGAAAATTTAAACCGCAGTTTACAAGTGCAAATCAATGTTTAGAATATTGCCTCCAATAATTATTCTGCAAAAATTAAATGATTCAAAAGTTGTTTTGTACTCAATCAATTGCATCCGTTTTTTAAATTTAGGAACAAAACTTAAAATTCACCTTGAATCAAATTTAATTTTTTAATGGGTTTTATGATCGGCGGAAACATGAAATTTTAAAAATGTTGTATGTTTTTAACGTATTTAAAGTTAAAAATAATTGCAGGCATACGAGTGAACTAAATTAACTCACAAATTTATTAATTTTAAATACTGCCACATTTTTTTAATTTGATTAAATTTTCTATATAAAAATCTAGTGAGATGTAATTTTTTTAAAACTACGCATTAACACCTTGGATTGTCAGTGCTAAATAGGAGTAGCTGTTTATAATAATTAAAAACAACAAATCCATCAAATAAACAAATTTTATTATGTTTAGGTTATGCTACTGGCAATAAGTTTTATATTAACAGTTTTTTCTAACAAGACATCCTACAAATATACAGTATGTTTGTTTTTATATGAAGAACATTGAGATATTGTAATCCATTAGAGATAGAAAGATGGTTAAATTAGCAAAGAAGTGTATTTGTACGTGCTTAATAGAAATTTAATTTGAAATTGTTCATATTGTGCCAAGGTCTAAAATATCCTAAAAATATAAAAAACCATAAGATACGATTATAATTATCAACATTAGAAATAAAGTATTTGTAGGTAAGGAAAAATTACATGGCGTTGTTAAAACTTACACAATTGTAAATTTTCAGTTTCTATTCCTACTAAACGCAAAAAAAAACACTTCTTTGCTGATTTAACCATCTTAATATCCCAATGTTTCTATGTAGAAACCGCCCACGGGTCGCAGGCGGCCCACGACATTTGGTTTTGCGGCCCGCACTCAAGTTTAAAACTTTCGTGATTTTATTATTACGTTTAAAATGCTAATTCCTTTGTGTACAAAAGTTATACAGTTATATGACTAATAAAATGTATTTTTGTTTGAAAATAAAGCTTATTATTTAGTAAATTTAGATTTTTGGCACATGCGGCCCCCTAAAGAACTTACACATATCCATGTGGCCATCGGAGAAAAAAGTTTGCCCACCTCTGCGTGTAGTACAATCTATTATGAACACTTTGAGACTGCGTGCAAACTCAAGGAATTATGTAGTTTTATGCAGTTAGTTATACAGGGTGTTGCATGACCAAACGGCCAAACCTAAGGAGCATGTTCCTTGAGTCAATTTAAGCAAAAAATGTTATTTAAACAATAGTGTAAAACTCGTTGGTTATCGAGTTATAGTTCTTTAAAGTTTATAAAAAAAAAAACAATTTTAACATAAAAAAATGCATCGCATAAAAGATGCATCGCTATCTTTTTTGCGCTTTATGGTATACTCGATTTTGTTTTGTTTTTACGGTTTATTTGCTATGGCAAGCAACCTAGTTTTTTTAAATAAAACACCCTGTATATTATTACATTTTTGGATTCCTTTTTAAATGTAGTTTATAAAATGTGAAAGGTCATATAGGCCCAAAAGTAACCGTTTTCGAGTAATTAATTTTTTTCTCGAAAATTTTGAGCAATGTAGCACTTTCAAAAATATCAAGTACATATTTAAAAATTCAACGAATTCGATCAAAAGCAACAAATAAGCTGTATTAAATTTTAAAATTTTAAATAATACAAATCATGTACAAAGTTATAGGAAGCATCACTTCCAAACGAATTTCGGTTGTCAACACACATTTCTTAAATATTGGAAATTTTTGAAATTACATCGCTCAAAATTTTCAAAAACAAGTGAATTACTCGAAAAACGTTAATTTTAGGCCTATATGACCTTTCACATTTTATAAACTACAGTTAAAGAGGAATCTAAAAATGTAATAATATACAGGGTATTCTACATAAAACAACTAGGTTGGTTGCCATAGCAATTCAACCGTAAAAAAGAAAACAAAATCGAGTATACCACAAAGCGGAAAAAAGGTAGCGTTGCATCTTTTATGATAAACATTTTGTTGTTAAATCAATATTTGAGATGATAAAAGCGGTATTTCATACTTTTTTATGTTAAAATTGTCCTTTTTTTTATAAACGTTAGTCTATAGCTCGATAACCATCGAGTTTTGGACTATGGTTTATATAACATTTTTTGCTTGAATTGACTTAGGGAACATGCTTTTTAAGTTTGGCCGTTTGGTCATGCAACACCCTGTACAGGGTGGTCCAAATTCGATGGCATTGCATGGGTATCTCGGTTAATATTTAAGATAGAGAAACGGTTAAATTACCAAAAATGTGCAGATTTTCGAGACTTTTTATGCTTAATTTGATTAAAATTTTTACGCTCGCCGTTAAAAAGTTATGACACAAAATTACATTTTTTTAAATGGGAACGATAGTTGGATATGATCTATTTAAATTCCCTATTTTTGTCTCATTCCAAATATATAAGGGTCAATGTATTTAATTTTAAAAATACGCCAGTTACGAAGGTTTTTTAGGTTTTTTTTCTAAGAAAATCATAGTAGGCTATGAAAACAAAAGAAAAACAAGGTGTAAAACCTTATAAAACTCATGTGGTACAAGTTACCAAGGTTTTCTAATTTGTTGTTGAGATAAACATTGTAAATATTTGAACATAAGATAAGATAGTCGGAATCAGCAGTAAAGTAGTATATTGATGTTTATCTTAAGTTCAAAAATTTTTGATGTTTATCTCAACAACAAATTTAAAACCTTGGTAACTTGTACCATATGAGTTTTATAAGGTTTTACACCTTGTTTTTTTTTTGTTTTCACAGCCTACTATGGTTTTCTTAGAAAAAAAAAAACTAAAAAACCTTCATAACTTGCGTATTATTACAAATAAATACATCGACCCTTATACTATATTTGGAATGAGCAAAAAATAAGGAATTTAAATAGGTCATAGCCAACTATCGTTTCCTTTTAAAAAAAGGTAAGTTTGTGTTATAACTTTTTAACGGCGAGTGTAAAATTATTTTTTTTAGGATAATCAAATTAAGGATAAAAATATCTAAAAACAATCTTAATAAATATTTTCGATATTTACAACAATAACGGAGATATGACACATTATTAATATGACAAAAAAACGCTTTTTATTCAATAACTCGAAAACCGGAAATGATAAAATATTTTTGAAAACGGTTCTGAGTTTGTCTCAAAAAAACTGCACATTTTTGGTAATTTAACTGTTTCTCTATCTTAAATATTAACCGAGATACCCATGCAATCCCATCGAATTTGGACCACCCTGTATAGTTATAATCCGTTATTTTCTAACATTATGGTATAGAGCTGTGAAGGTGTACAAAAACTCTCCACTCCTGTCTGTCCCTCGCTAACGTATTCGCTTGAATTCATGTTAGTTAGTTTTTTTAAGTGTCTTGGCTATCCCCTATTCCACATTTTTCTGGGCCTACATCTTTTGTTTTGTCCATACCCCCTTTCTATATTTGTTTCACTATCCTACTTTTTTTCATTCCTGTGAGATGACTCGTCCACCCTAGTTGGCTCTTTTCAATTTTTCTTTCCATAGAATCAACTATGAACCAACCTCGTATAACGTTATTGTTAGTACATTGCTAGTACATTTGCAGCCGCTTTTAAATATTTCATTTAACTTTCTTGTAACCGGCTTTTAGTTCTATCGTCTAGCACCTAAGTTTCTCTACTATAAGTTAGTATAGGAGCAAATACATTATTAAATACTCTGACTTTTTATTCATACTTGTATGTGATTTTAATATTTATCATTTAAAATACCTTATCTGCTGCGTAAGTCGTGTTTTACTATTTTAAAACAAATTCTCAAAAACATATTGTTATTAATTATTATTATACAAGAATCCTGTTTTTCTTGTAAATTATTGCAATGATACTCCTTGAAACAAAATGTAATGTGTAGCGTCTAGTGATGTACACATGAAGCCAAACGTTACTGTAAAGCTTCACATATTTTCTAAACGCATGTACCGGTAGATTTTATAAATATAGGCTCATAGACATGTGTGTGTTATTAGTAGAATTTCCTTGCGGTTTTGATTCACACTGCAATGACAATGCTGAGTGACAAGCAATAAATCTAATTCGCTTTTCTTAAAGCATAAAAAAGTATTAGCACTTAATATTTTATAGCGCATTGCTTTTGAATGTCCAATAAAACGTTTCATTATGTTTATTTAATTCAATCATTTCCAATCACTTAGCGTTGAGTCAAACAAGAAGCGATTGTCTAATTTGCATAGCTATGTAATTTTTTACCCTTTATAAGGTTTCCTTATAAGTGTTCCAGTAACAATTACCAGTTGCATGGTACAATGAATAAAGTAATAAAATACTTGCTTGGAATTAAAACTACCAAGTACTAAAACATTCTGTAAGATAATTTATTCGACTGTATCTTAATTTAACGTTATTTGTTGTATTCTATATAACTTATTAGTATTATAGCACATTATATACAGGATGTCCCAAATTTTACCCTGACTATTGGGATCTATTTTATTTACTAAATGTATGAATTATGTTAAAGTAAAGCAAAACTGAACTTAACTAAAAATGTTCATGGAAAACTTATTTTAAAATTATTCAAGCGAATCTTGCAAAACTTACTGTCGGTTTATATTTGTGGTATTTTCTTTAGTAAACGCTTTTCTATGCCACCTCTTTACTTTACACGTTTTCTGATGAAATTAAGTGTCAGGCTCTTAATTATTCAGGACCATCTTCAACTTTCGCATTACTTACAGGTTCCATTTGGGATTTTTGCACCAGTTGATTGTAACAAAAATATCTGGATTTAGTACTATAGCGCATCCTAAAAAATAGCGACAGTCCATAAATAACTGTTACTAACGTAAAATCAACATTGCCATCCAAACCAAAAGTAAATAGTAAAACAAATACGTAGCAAAAACCCTCAATGTTCACGGAAAATTTATACTCAGGAAACATCTTTAATGAAAGCAAATATCGTGCCATTATTTCTAAGCAAAAATTAGTCACTAAGTATCTGAACTGTTTGTAAAATTGCGTGTATAACATAAGTCATAAATAAACTACTAAAACCGTGAAACTCTGGCCTTACAACAATCTAATTGAATACTTTTTGTTAAAACATGGATAGAAGATAGAAGCGATGAAAAATACAATTAAGGTTTTTATCTGTGGATTTCGATTTAAATTGGCACAAACAATTGTGCGTGGTCTTTAAAAGTCGCGACTTTTATGTCACCGTCTGACCTATCAAAAGTCGCGACTTTTAATGTCACGCAAAGTCGCGACATCGATTTGACAGTTCGGCATTTGACGTAAGCCTACCATACTTTTATATTTTGACATAACAGACAAATAGGTTAGGTTAACCTAACCTAATATACATTTATTTGTCATCGATTTCCAATTTATCATGTCCCCAATTGATGTTTCAACGATTTTAGAGCATTAACAACAAATAGCAACTTCAAAATAATTAGTTGCTTTACAATAGTCGATGCTGCAATTACAAGAGCGGCCATTTTTATTTTGAAGTCGCGACTTTCAATTTGGGTAGTTCACACGGTAACATTTAAAGTCGCGACTTTTGATGTCGCGACTTTAAATGTCACCGTGTTAACTACCCATTAGTGATATGACAATGATTTGAAATGGCAATACAATCGACGTCATTTTGTGCTAACTAAACTGACAAAGAAATACGGTAATTATTGTCGAGCCAGCTTCTTTATCATTAGCGGAAAACATTGTGACGACTAAATACCCTTAACACTTCCGTTTCCTTGAGTTGTCACGTTAAAATGCGAGAACCCACCTACTATTATAAATTGTTGCAATAAAAGAGAAAATTCTTTTTATTGTACTAGTTATCAGGACAACATATACAGGGTGTAAACGAAATTAGGCTCATTGCCTTTTTTTTAGTTTTTAATTTAAACAAACCAAATTTTAGACATGCAGTATGTGTACAAAACCCGATTATCTAAACAAATGCATACCTTTTCATAATTTCCGGTTTCGCCGGAACTGATCGTAACTTTATTTCAAATGGAACTTCCTATATATTTTCATATTATTAGGAAGAGGAAGCCATTTCCAATACAATTACTCTTTTAAGACCCAAAACAAATTTTTGATCAATTTATTTAATTTTTAATGGAACGGTAATGGCTCATGTGGTTATTGTAATGGAACAAATTCACCAATACCAATAACGAATTTTTGTTAAAAGGCTGCTACAAAAAATTAAATATATATAATAGTTGAGCTCTGTCAAAGTCGACGTTTCAACATAACCGCTGATACCATCTTCAGGTAATCAATAGTTGACACTAAATATAAAAACTATATATTTTAGTTTTATAGTTTTAAAATACGTCATCCTATTTTATTATATGATGACCTACTATGGTTAACATTTTGAAAGCGTTTGATAACTCAAAAATTAAAGGATATAAATGAAACCTAACTACGTCACTACATTCAACGTAAGAAATCTCTTTATAGGTTTCAGTTGTTTTAAGAAATAGGCAATTAAAAGGAGGTAAAAAACACTGCAAATGTCATTTTTGACTGTAGATATTTCATTTTCGTTACCACATTTTGCTTTTTTCTCAAAAAGTTGTCCCAATAATGTTAGCTTTTTTTTCTAATAAAGTTGTCTCAATAATGTTTAATTTTTTTTTAAATTTGTATAAAGAAAAATTATCCTATAATTAAAAATCAATTTTTATCAAAGAATCTCTTGTCATCCAATACCAGTTTCAAGACTCCAGTCTCTTTATAAGTTACTGTCTTAATTGTTTACTTTTTTGTTTTCATTTTTATGTAATAAACAATGTTGTGTATAGTTTTCAAGGAATTATTTGCAGGATATTATCGAAAACACTTTTACGCGTCAATTTTTAATCAAAAAAACCTATTTACAAACAACAAGGCAAGTTGGCGTTTGTGGTCAGCAATTATGGCGCATTTACACATTTACAGATAAAATTAACTTTTCACATTATCCTTGATTTACGCGAGTCTTTAAAATTTCAGCGCTTTGGTTAGTTTAAGGTTATTGCAATACTATTTTAAAAATAAGACGTCATTATCCAATAAAATTTACGTAAATAAACCTGCACGCATATTGCAAGTTCATCATGACGGCTTTTCTACAACCAAGACAATAGGTACTCGCCATGACTTATGAGTTGGAGACATCTCACTGATAATTTTTAATTAGTAGATAATACCGATGATTTATTTCTAAACCTTGATCTCGGAAAAAAATCGTAAATAGTAATATGACAAGTTTTTTTTTATGTACACGTGAAGGTTATTTTATTTATTTTTTAAAGAGTTTCACCTTTACCCTTGGCACTTTAGACGCTGTTTATACATAGGTACACATACCTACATTTACTAACATGTTAAATATTTATTTAAGTTAAGTTTCATTTAACAATGAGCCTCCATCTACAAAAAAGGCCTCATTAAATAATTCAATATCTAATGAAGCAAATTTTCATTTATTATTTTTCGGCTTCTTAACCTGTTGGTAGCAAAAAACAGCGTTTTTACTTTCTCGGATTACGTAGGTAAGTACTTACTACGTAACATTAGCATAGACCTTGTTTTATCTTGAGCGCCAAATAGTGTTGTTATAAATTGGAAAACCTAGGTACAAGGTACGGAAATCACCTTGTGTACGTATACTTTTTAGAAACTTATTACGCAAACGTGATGAATGTCGATATTTAACTTGGAAATGTTCAGATAGTAAAGATGTAGTGTTGTTAACAAGTTAAGTTAAATGCCAAAAATACTTCATTGAGAAGTTTCATTGAAAACACGAGAACTGGTCGTGTAAATGATTATAAACAAAAAAATTTACGAAACAAAAATAGAATGAACAACTTAATAATGTATTATGCCGTCTATTTCTGTGCAAGGTGATCTATATTTGAAGTATTTGAAAGGATATCTCAGAAATTAGAATAGTTGGCGAATATTTCTCTTAGGTATCTGGGCAACTTTTTTGAAATTAATTTTTCTGTGGTATTGGATTTGTAGAAGCAGCATAGACGAAAATTTAAATTTTTACGAAATTCCAAAAATTGGACAAACTGTTATCAAGATCTTTACCAGCTGTTTTTAAGTAGAATTTGATAAAGGATTTAAGTTTGTTTTGTAACGATCCAAATTATTAAGATGTGGATTGATATTTTTTATTATTAAAGATGAAATTAATTTCTCGCAAAATATTACTTATAAAAAACCAAGCAAAAACGTTTTCGTAAATATTATCGGTTCGTGAATGGCTGGTTATGTGAACAACCTAACAGGCACTCGGGAGGTCGTGGGTTTAAATCCCGGGGCCGCCTGTATTTGTAGGAGTTTCAGGTGGTGTCCCCCATAGTGACAAATGCTGTGACAATACTTCGTACCCCATCTTTGTTCCCTACACCTCCAATTCGGTGATTGGCCTCTGCAGCGAAAGTATACTGAATTAAAATAAATCAATTAATAATAACTCGGTCCTTGTACTGAACGCGATATTCGTTTTTACGAAAAGATTTCAAAAATTCGTGCACAAAGCAGTCAACAATTAGAAATTTTTTTGCAAGTATTTCATTTAATCACATGAAAATGTTGATAAAGAATGTAGCGGTATTACTTTAAAATCTATTGTTTTTCATTGATTCGAATGTTTTCGAATCCATGGCATACTACGTCTGTAAAATTCTTTATGTTTTGCAAAACATATAGACTATGTTTTTGAAAGCTAAGAATTTTTTTTTCCAATAAAGTCATGGCCTATGTGTTCCATACAAAAAAAAATTTAAGTTTAATTCAGATCTCAGAAATTAAGATCGTTAAAATTGTGCTAACAAATAACTATCAAAAAACATAAATAAACAAGCCATCACAAGTTATGGCCAGGGGTGGTCAACTAGGTTATTGTCGTGATCAACTTTTTCTATAGAATTTTCGAACGACCCCGAGGAAAAATCACTTCTACAAAAGTCGCACAACTTGAACAAGAATACAGGGTGTTTCGTAAACAATGCGAAAAAATTCGGGAGGTGAAAATTACGGCAGGTCTTTTACATAATTTTTTTTCCTTAGAAAGTCCTTTCGCAGTTACGCCCCCCTAAAGGGAAGCGGTAAAATTAGGTTTTTATTTTATGTCTCAAATTGGAATAAATGTAGGAGAATGATATTTGGTAGATGTTTTATACTTATTAAAAGGTTTCCCATAGTAATATTTTCAATCATCTCCCACCTTCATAGGGGGCTGAAAAATGCGACACCTGTTGGGTTATATCAGAACTTTTTGGTGGGTTGAAATTTAGCAATTCAATTTTTTTTTAAAGCTTGGTTTATTTAGATTTTTTTTTATTTGTTAGTTTTTTCGTAAAATCTACAGTTTTTAAGTAAAAAATAAAATAAGTAAATATGCACCATTCAATATTCCAATATAAAACTATTCATTTTTGTGGTTACCATGGTTTATTTATATTCATATTGGGTAGAATTGACGGGTGTAATTTATTGTGACGTTTACGCGGCGACAACGCTAAAACGGCCGTCAATTCTACCCAATATGAACATAAACAAACCATGGTAACCACCAAAATGAATCGTTTTATATTGGAATATTTAATGGTGCATGATCACTTATATTATTTTTTACTCAAAAACTGTAGGTGTTACAAGAGAAGTTAAAGAATTTTAAAAAAAATCTTAATAAATCAAGCTTTCAAAAAAAATAATTAATTGCAAAATTTCAACCCACCAAAAAGTTCTGATAATAAAACCAACAGGGGTCGCACTTTTCAGTCCCCTGTGAAGGTGGGAGGTGATTGAAAATATTACCATGTGAAACCTTTTAACAAGTATAAAACATCTACCAAATATCATTCTCCTACATTTATTCCAATTTGAGAAATAAAATAAAAACCTAATTTTACCGCTCTCCTTTAGTAGTGTGTAACTCCGAAAGGAGACGTCTAAGGAAAAAAATTTACGTAAAAGTCCCCCCTTAATTTTCGATAAAAAATCACCTCCCGAATGTTTTCGCATTTTTACGAAACACCCTGTATATTGAAATAAGACTTTTTTAAAGTTACATTATTGTATAGATTCTGTCAAATATTTATAGTGTTTACACCAAATCGTCTGCACTTTTAATAACCGTTTTGTGTATAATTCGATAATAAAACAGTAACCTTGAATAAAGACGATTACCCAACTTCTGTCAGAAGTGCTGTGCTAGTATGGGGTATTACACGTTTACTATAATTAATGATTTTTTGCCTGTTGTCATAAAGCTTAAACAAATAATGTTGCTAATATTTTTCGATTTGCGAGGTCGTCACGTACATGCATGAGTTGAATTTTTTTTTATAGCCTTTGACACATACAAAGAGTAAGAAATTTAATGCGGATGTTTAAATTCTTCACGTCAACTAATAAAATGGCAATCGTTTTATTTTGTGAATAATTTTTTGCTATTTTAAAAATTTATTAATTTACCTTGTCAACAAAAATTTTACAACTTGCGTCACACTAACTATCGTTCTTTTAATTAAACCGGTTAAAATATGTGTTTTGCTAATTGGTCTACTGCCAGTTATTTTTAGGCTATTTAGAAATTTGACGCATACGGGCGCGAACATGTCGAATAAGAATAATTGTTTCCAAATGCTCGTCGTATGAATGTGGACAGTATTATTTGGTTAGCTCTCGCACTGTTCGCCTGTGCTCCAGACCCATGTTTACTAAAAAAATATATGTTACTTAAAATACAAGTGTGCATCATTAAAAAAAAAACAATTTCGTATTTGATTTTTGGATGAAAGAATGTAAACTAAAACTGATGTTAGTTAGATCAGCAATGAGTAAAAACTAAAAACACTGGAGCCCTTAATGAAACACTGCAAAATCACGTGATCGACAGTACCACATTATTAGTACTATTATTACAAGTTTAGCATTGGTCTTTCATACTAGAAAAGGTTTAACATGTGTTTTTTTTGTTTAATTGGCGATAGGTAATTACAAACTTATGTAAATGTGTTAATTTATTTGTGACGCATGTGTGTATGTACGTTTTTTGTTTTAAAAACGTTACGTTTTTTTTTGATTTAATGAAATTGTATAATTAATAGCTCTATAATTTTTAAATACGTAAAAAATATTTTTCTATTATTGTCAACGCTACAAATTATACAGGGTGTCCCAAATTACATTTCCAGCTTAGGGATCTCGCTTATTACTGGTTTGTTTAGATTAGATGAATTATTTCGTAGTATGAGAGGAGCCACAATCAATTTTTAAAAGTACAAAATTTCTCATATTTCAGATGTTATACCTAGCAAAAAATATGAAAATGACGAATTTCTTTTTTCTCCTATAACTTTTTTTTTTTAATCATTGGAACAATTTTATTTGTACTTCCTTAAGGTACATTTTTTTATGTAGAATGTAACTATTATCTTATATTTTTTTATCACTTTATATTTTTGAGATATTACCCCTAACTTCGTTTTTCCGCTACAAGCAAAAAATTCTATTATGATTATCACCTATAACTCTTTTATTAACAGAAATTAATGAAAATGATGAAAAGATATTTTTTAACGTAATTTTAAAGTAAGTACAGTAATGATTTGGATTTTTTTTCGACACAATTTTTAAAATGCGAAGTAAACTTACAATTTTTTATACTAAGTCCAGAGTAGTCTGTGGTGATAAATGAAATGTATTAAATTTGTATTTTTATGTTAATTTAAAAATTCAGCTTATAAATTTATCAAATGAAGAAACAAACACGATAGTACCTAGCCTACCTACTATATAAATGCGCAATGCTATAGAACAATAAATTGCCTTTCGTAGCAATACTTGATAGAGAAATTGCACAGTCGGTTTAAAAATTGTGCTGCACATAAATTATTTTGTACATTAGAGCAAATGTCTAATACGAGTATCTTCATGTTAACATACAGTAGCATAAATTTCAATAAAAGGTTTTCCAGACTTCCTGTCACGGCAACTTTGGAGCAACCCATCGTACAACGTTAAGGCAATTAAGGATAAATGTAATAATCTAATAATTATCGTTGACAAATGAAAACTTGTACCTTTCACAGTAATCTAGCATCTTCGGATAATTTCTCACTTATAAAGCTATATTAAGCTGACAGTTTATAAACGACTTTAATTTTGCGATACAACTAATTTAAATGTCCTCTATTATATCTTAGATCTGCCTTGTTAAGTTATATATTCATGTTGTTTTATAGTCTATTTTTCAACATTTTCAATTGTCTTTAGGTTACATTCATTGCATACGCTTGCCGTAAAATTTCACGTATAAAACCAACAAATTTTTATTCATTTTTGCCGTCTAAAACTTGGGTGCGTATTATACGCGAGTACCTACTGAAAAATACGTCGTTTTAGATATCAAACATAATCTACATTGGGCTAAATCAACTGTGGATTATACACGACTGTATTATACACGAGTGCGTTTTATACACGAATACGTCTTATGAGTGAGATTTTACGGTATTTTCAACACAATCTTATCTACTTGTGAGTTTAATTAATAACTAATGGGTAGTTCACACGGTCACATTTAAAGTCGCGACTTTTATGTCACCGTGTGAACTATCAAAAGTCACGACTTTTAATGTCACGCAAAGTCGCGACATCGATTTGACAGTTCCACATTTGACGTAAGCCTACTATACTTTTATATTTTGATATAACAGACAAATAGGTTAGGTTAACCTAACCTAATATTACATTTGTTTGTCATCGATTTCGAATTTATCATGTCCCCAATAGATGTTTCAACGATTTTAGAGCATTATCAACAAATAGCAACTTCAAAATAATTAGTTGCTCTACAACACTCGATGCTGCAATTACAAGAGCGGCCATTTTTATTTTGAAGTCGCGACTTTGAATTTGGGTAGTTCACACGGTGACATTTAATGTCGCGACTTTAAATGTCACCGTGTGAACTACCCATTACTCTCGTTCGTTAATTTTTTCTTGGAATAAATGTTTCAAAATCATTGTATTGGTTGCGATATTATTTAAGTTAGCAAAATCTTCGCATCGCATTGTAATTTGTATATTTCCAACTCTGGTCCTGATACTCTACAAAACAAACCTTTATCAATC
Source organism: Elmis aenea (assembly GCA_947652605.1). Lineage (NCBI taxonomy): Eukaryota > Metazoa > Arthropoda > Insecta > Coleoptera > Elmidae > Elmis > Elmis aenea. The sequence goes on along the minus strand of OX393579.1, from coordinate 31,409,641 downwards.
TGATATCTAAAAGCATTTTTTTTATGTTTTATCAATTACTAGTCGCATTAATTACATTTTTAAGTGTGTTTCCAGTACTGAGAATTTCTCTGTAACGAATCCTCAAACAATTTTTGACATTTTTAAACAAAATCTTTTCGCCTGAACTGTAATAATCTTGCATATTTTGTGATTGCATAAAATATCGTTGAAAAGGAAGTACCACTGATAAAATTAAAACATGTAAGAATATTTTTTGGTCAATTTCTTAAACGAATTTGGATCTCAACCAATATTTCCAGTAAGTACAAATTTTACGTGAAGTGTACTTCAATCATAATAGACAATAAAAATTCCCACACACCGACATTATTGTACACACAAAGTGAAGATTTTTTAACGTTTTTTAAAGCTGAAATACCTACCCAATTGTAAAAAGATTCAAGTAAATGGCACATCAGTAAATATTTCATGTCAATCCTGTAAAACATAATTTAAATAACTTAAATAAAATATGAATATTTAGTGCCAAATGGCCGCCACACTTAGCCTCCAAAATCGTTATCAACGACACAGTTAGGTGAACCAAAAACTAATCTCTTACAGCATAATCGTTTTTATGTGCAATAATTAAGATAAACGGAGGATAAAGCGTTGTTGGTAATAATGGTTTTATAAAAAGGGTGCCATGATACTTTTAAACTAAACGAGAATTGACAAGTGCTCGAAAAGGAAAACGAAAATAGATGCTGCATATCGTGCACATTAGCACCAGTCCAATACGTAGCGGCCTTAAAAAATTGTAAATTGGCAAAACATTTACTGCAGGTTTGGACTTGGACTAACCAACGATTCACAGTTTTAATTTTCCGATTATTGTAACGGTTACATGCACAATCCTTCATATTAACACGTAATACGATTTCAAAATATTTGAGTCACACATTCCCACGATTAATAATTCAGAGCTTACTAATCTCACTAAAATCATTTATAATTAAAAGTGACCATCAGTAATTTTTAACCTTCGGTTAACACTTTGGGTTATTTAGTCTTATATCGAAAGAAACCATGAGGAAAGTTGTGGGGTAAGTTGGAATACGCAGGGACAAATAAATGTTGAGCAAAATACATAAATTCGTGTTTTTATATAATCCACGTCAAAATCCAAAGTTACTGTTAAATATAACGCAAAAAAATGATGCGCCATTTATCTCATATTGTGATTATTGTGATAAAATAATTAGGTTAAAAGCTAAACTCAAATTATGCATAAAATTTATAGAATAAACACTTATTGTACCTTTTGTACTCCTTTTAATTTTTTTTTACTTCCGTGTAGATTAGTTTGTTAGTCATAGATATGTTTTGTACTATAATATGTGTCCATTTTTTGTTATTTCCTTCCAGTGTTTTTTAATCTCCTTTAGAATGTGGTTAGTCCAGGTAGTAAAATTATCTCACATTTTATACATATTATGACGTGTCTATAAACAGAAAGGGATTTTACCTTAATAATAGCTACAATCCAGGTCGAAATTTTAATTTTTTGAATATTATTACGCTAAATAGCCGCCTACTAGTTCTTCGTGCTTAAACCGAACCTGCTTTTAGAGATTAGTAAATCGTTAAGCTTATTCACTCTGCATTATTGAATAATAATATACATAGTTATTTATTAGCATTGCTGACATATTTTAACAAATACAATATAACTGGTAGGTTGAGTTAAAGCGATTATTCCGCTAAAAATACAGAAAACACTTTAGTTCCGTCCTTGATTATCTTAGTTTTATGAATTATAAGCATGTATTTATTTACTACTTTTGAACTAATTAATTACCTATAACTCATTTTACATAAAATGAGTGCTCTTTGACTTTTAAAGCAATTATCCTTCAACCGATAATTTTATTCAACGTCAGCAGATTATTAAAATGTGCGACCACAAACTTGGTAAATATAATTTATTTTAATCGACGCCTGGTTAAATTTCTTCGCTGAAATTATTTCGAGATAGTAACGAACTTAGCAAATGCGATTGCAAATACTCGACGGTTCTAGAAGTGCGACAAGTATTAGATTAATTCCAGCTTTCATTTCTTCTTGGTATGCGTGCGGAACATAGGTGTTTTAATTATAAATGTTGTGAAATAGCTAATTATTTTTGTAGTTACTTACCACCTGTAATTTTCCTAGATTATTACGTTTACATATGGTTTTACATAAATTTATTGTAAACGACCGAATTTTTGATACTTTGACCATTTTTTGTCAAAATCATTTGCAAATTTTTCCTTTTTTTTATCTAACCAGAAAAGGTCACGATACGTTGTCGCTAGAATTTGATTAAGGCTGTGTTTATTACATCAAGAACATCAAAACTAAATGTTTTGTAGAGTTATACGTGCCACTGGCCATTTTCTTCGGAAAAATAGGGAAAAAACTGAAAAGTTGAATAATAAAAGTAATTTTTGCGATCGCGTTGGCCATGAAACCGTCACAGATAAAATCGAAATTCTTCTATTTACCGATTCGCGCATCCTTTGCAAGTAAAATGGTGCAGAGTTTTTGAAAAAATCTTAAACAATTCCGGAAAAAAACGCGAAAAACGAGGCCCTTGTAAAAACTGTTTCCCCTATGTTAAACGCCAATGCATTGATTTAGTTATACAACTTCTCAAATCATAGCGCTTTTGCAGGGGTTCGTTTTTGACGTTTTTCTCCGGAACCATTCAAGATTTTTTCAAAAACTTTGCACCATTTTACTTGCAAAGGATGCGCGCATTGGTAAATAGAAGAATTTCGTTTTATCTCTGACGGTTTCATGGCCAACGCGATCGCAAAAATGACCTTTTTATATCAATGTTTCAGTTTTTCTCCTATTTTTCCGAAGAAAACGGTCAGTGGCACGTATAACTCTGAAAAACATTTAGTTTTAATGTCCTTGATACAATAAACACAGCCCTGATCAAATTCTAGCGACAACGTATCATGAGTCATGACCCTCCCTTGTAAGTAAAGTTTACGGCTAAAGTTTTATTTTTCAGAATTATTAAAAATGCTTTCTTTGTTTCTTTTTTAGTGTATTTATTTAAAATAGCATATATTCCGTCCCTTTACCGTTTGCGTTTTTGGTATTTCCTGTCCCATTCACATCCTGACGAGAAAATGATCCGATCGGAATCTTCTTCTCTGAAGCTTATTACTTCTCTTACACGCTTTGCACGTTTTTTCAATTTTTCTTCTTTTTATTTTTACGTCTCTCTACAACTCTTTGTGAAGCTTTTGTTTCTATTTACGTATGTGGAGTCTTTTCCTATGCTTTGCTCCATCTTTTTCTTTCTTTTACTAGCTCTCCAACTTACTCCACTCAATCAATCTGTTTAGGGCAGCTTCATTTACCTTCTTATTCCAAGATTTCCTTATCGACTTTTCCTTTCCTTTGCGCTTCTTATGCATTCCTGGGCATCCTATCTTCTCCCATCTTAGTTGAATGTTTTGTTCTATTGGTTATACTTTTAGGTTTTCTCTATGTGTTTCGTTTCTCATTTCCAATTTCTATATTTATTATATATATTTATACTTTGTTGCTTTTTGGTCCATGATTCGCAACCATATGTTAGGATGGGGTTAAACACTGCGATATATCTTAACCTTCGTTTCTTTGAGTATCTCTATTTTTATCAAGAAACTGTTTCTTTATCACCATAAATAGCCTAGCTGCTAGGCCTATTCTCTCGTCTATTTCCCTATCTTTTTTTGCGTTACAGTGTAGATTAGACGCACTCCTAGATATTGATTGCATTTAACTTGTTCTTGTTGTGTCTAATCTAAGCTTAGATCATGTTTAATCTCCTGCGCGCTTATTACCATGGTTTTGGTTTAGTCTTTGCTTATTTTTATATTACATATTTTTACTTAGTTCTCTGTGTATGATTTTCATATTGTGCTTTAGATCTTCTTCGGATTCCCCTAGTATCGCCATATCGTTTGCGAAAAATAACTCATTGAATACTATTCTATGCATTTTTCAGTACCCGTGCCTAAAGGGTTTCATGTGGTGTTCAAAAATGCTTCTTCTCCTTAAAGTATGGTTTCTTGTAGTGCTATTACTTTGTTTTTTTTTCATTTTTAATACCGTTTGGCCAATTAATCAGTTATGAAACACGACTTATTCTGTAGTAACGAATTTATTAATGTTTTCACTAACCTTATTTCAGTGTGCATACATTTTTCGATATTTTTAATATCGCATTAAAGTTTCTACAATCACATATCTTTATTTTCTAATAAAATCTATTCATCATGTACAAATATAACTTTGTTTTGAATATAAAATTACAAATTTATTTTTTTTAATTGATTAATGTCTGAAACAAAATATTTTTTTAACTGAAAAAGTTAATATTTTATTATAATTTCAAGGTTTTAAAACTACAATTGCACAAAAAAAAACTCTCTCGATCTCTGTCTTTCTCTCTCTCTCTCTATGTAATTTGTGATTTAACTAACAATCCAGATTATCTTCAAGGACATATTGGTGGATTTGAATTTGTAAATTAATTTATTTTATTGCTGCACTTTGCTATAAAATTAATTAGTAAGGTCGACATTACATTATCAAACTGATATAAACATCGCATTTAGTAAAAAAAAAAACACCGTGCTATAATACTTTTACAAAAATAATTTGAGATAAGACCTTGATTATGTAATAAAATTACGAAAATATTTATAAGTTGTGAATATCTTTTTTAAGTTTTTTTATTTCAACAAATATTCTGCTGTTGTCACGGTGCAAAATTATTTTAAAAACATTTATTATCGTTAAGCACTAGACCTGCAATACAATAATTCCGTTTATTTGTTAATTTTTAAAAATGTAGTATTATAATTAGCTGCATGACTTCATTAAATATTTTTAACCAATTATTAAAGTAAACGCAAAATGGATTATAAGCATTTATAATTACAAAATTATTAAAAACAGACAAATGTATACATATAAGATTTACTAAATGAAAAAACTGTTCTCTAATTTACAGCAAATTAATTACATCTTTCTAATTTATTTTTAATACCAACGTAACATAAACGGTACTAAAGATTGAGCACTTTATTTAGAAATAACAACGTTATTTATCCAGCAAAAAATGTTTATAACTTTTTCCTAAAAGATGTTGCAGTATTAAAAGTCGTTTTTAATAACTTTTACCTCTAAACAACAATTCAAATATTAATTTTTTTAGCTGTGATTGCTTTTGTGCCACAATAGTTTTCATGTTTTTTGTTATTCATATGCAAATATTCCCATGAATCTTTTTTTTGCAAAATTGATGTTGTATTAAGTTAAAACATAATATTCAATTGATGTCATAATTATTTTATTTCTTTGCCTTTCCTTAACTTTGTATTGTATTAATTTTGGGACTGTAATAATTAATCAATTTTAGTGTAAAACCAATTCTTGTGGTGAATATTTAAGTCAATATCGCATTACGTATTCTATTCCATAATAATTATGGTTTATTAATCAATTTAAAACTGATTCTCAATGCTAATTTCTTTTAAATAGTAGTATTTATGATAACAAGCGTTTATTATTAATTAGGTTTTAGAAATAACCGTTGGTACTAATTGATTGTTCTGTAATATTCCAAAGTCTTATATGAACCGAAAAAACTTAATTCTTAGTAAATCAGATCAGTTTAGATTTTCTGCACAATCGTTTATACTTTTATTGAAGTTTAGATATTGCAAGCAACATTGTTAAATTGCAGTTGTCTTTTATTCCATAGTACTTTAATTTTAAAGGATATTTTTACTAATTTTTTCATGGCATAAAATACCAAATAATATACTATCAAAAATAAAACAGAACCTTTTTTCTAACATCAAATTCAACTGTAATTTCTATTTAACAAATATAATACAACGATCTATCTTAAACCAAACCCATCTGTATAAATAAATAGCTATCAGCATTTAATTCTGCCTAAAAATTTCTTCAGTTTTTTCCTCTATTTTCTATGAACTTCTGCATCGGAGATATTTAAGATTTAAAGTGTTGACTTATTTGTTTTTGGTCATATCTAGTTGTCCATTGTTTTTTTTTTTTAATAAAGTTATAGCAGCACAAAGTTCCTTTAAACCCAGTCAGGATGAATTTTTCAATAGCTGTTGTTAGTAAAATTTAAAAAAAATTCAATCAAAGTTGTTTGAGGTCATTTACTACATAACCTAAAATTATTTTTAACTATGCAGTGTTTTGTTCTTGCGCATCAATACGTATTTTGTTGCTTTAAAAAACAAACATCCTGAATTCTGTATTCTTTTAGATTTAAAATTAAATTCCTTTTTATAACTGTATAAGGTTTTTTGAACCTTGAATAATTCGTTTTTGAATTATATTACCTATTAATATTTAAGAACTTAGAAATGTCAGGACGAATTCCTTTGAAACTCCTGTTGACAATAGTGTTATAGTAGTTGCTAAGTAGTTAATTCTTTAAAATAATACACAGCGTGTTTTTTATGCCCGGTTCATTTGGCTAAACTTCAAACACGAATAAATCAATTTTTCAAAATGGAATCCCATAGGTATATATTTTTACATTTTCTTATCGGTATTTTTTTTAATCTTTAAAAACTATTAGGGATTCGTTATGTCTAAAATTAATATTTCTCCAGTTATTGCAATTTTTCTGATAATTTACAAATACAATAATTAATAGAATTAACGTAGTAAGCTTTGGAAATATCTATAAAGTTTGTTTTCCTTATCAAATACGTTTCATTTTCACGTTTAAGGTATATTTTCATTCGATTATCAGGTTCACTGTCCATGAGAGAGGCGTGTTCAGCTTAACGTCTATGAAGCATATATGACTCATTTGACAAATGTCAAACGTCAAATGTAAACGTAAAAAAGATTATTGAACAAATATTTTGTATCACATATGACTCATGAACGTCTTTTGTATGTAATTCCAAAAACAATTGAATATATTGTTAAAATATGTAGACATGTGGTCCGATATTAAAAAAATTCTTGATCAGTGAAGGTGTTAATACATTTTGAAAAATGTTCATTTCAAACACGAAAAATCATGTAAATTATTTATAGGACTAATGTGAAAAAACAACTATTGTTTCATTTAAAGTAACGTATTGTTGCGCAAAAAAAAACACTGTATAGTTAAAAATAATTGTAGGTTTTGTAGTAAATGCTCACAAATAATTTTTATTTAAAACTTTTTTTTACCTAAAAAGAGCTATCGAATAGTTCTTCTTAGCTGGGACGCTTTTGTATGATATAATAAAATACCTTTGTCCCATTTAACAGACCTAGTATCTATTACGGTTGAAAGTTACCTATATTCTATATTGAGCGTTGAATTTCGGACGTACTGTATATTTACCTTAAAATGTGACACTTATATCGGCCTTAAAACAGAAATAACCGTAGGGATTTTAATAAAATGTCTGTTTTATCTCTTAGAAGAGTTATTTTAGCAATAAAACACATACGCACTGTTTTATATGTATAATTAAAAGGCTGTCTGCAACGTAATAATCAAACTGCAAGAACTCGAATGGCGTCAAAAGTTGTTATGACAACCACTTAGAAAATAAAAGTACTTATTTTAATCTTACCTTTGAAAGTAATTATTTCTTGAAAAAAAAAACGAAGTTATAATGTTTTTAACCGGCTTACCTTCTACGCAAACACACCGTTCTTAAAACTTTTTAAAACGGCCACAATACAATTCTAGATTTTAATAAATAAAGTGCATTAATTTAACCTACATATTATTCCTTTTTATTCGTGTGTTGTCTAGAATTCCTCTGACAACACAAAATTTGTAATAGTCCAGTTTCTAGAAAATTAAGTAGACCCTCACACTATTATTAATTGACTGGAGGCATTCGCACCTGTGGAGAGGGAAGTTGGTGCGTTGGGGGATAAACTAAGAGACTTCGATACTCAGTTTGACAACGAACCGCCTTAAGTATACCCGTGTAATTGTTACGGTCGTGCTTTCACTCCAGCAGCGGGCGGACTTATTAATAATAACTGTGATGATTATTAAACTATAATTGTTCCATAGTTTGTTGATAATATGATGCGAAAGTAATCTGTGTATTAAAATATTTTAAAGTCGTCAGTAAGTGTTGTTGAAATAAATCAACGTTTAAGTGCCTTAAAAATATTTAAAAATTTTAGTGAACATATTAATCGAACAACTGGACTATTACACACATTATTATGTTTACATAACTTCATAAAAGTTTCGAAATTGCTTATTGCAACGTTAGCTCTAATAAGTTTGTACAACTTGCGTGTATTATTAACAAGTAATTATTACTGTGCATAATAATATTAAAATAAAAAGTATCAGTAGCTAGTTCTCATTATCACAATTAAAATACTCGCTATCAGATTTAAATCTTTAAACTGCTCTTTGCGTGGCTGCAAATTACGCAATTTCAATTAAACTTTGTAACGTTCATTGTTTGAATAATTAATTCACTAAAATAAATCTTCAATAAGCTACTTAAATTAACCTAAGTTTGTTTATTGTAGAACCTTCCGATTGAATTTTCTTCGACGAAGACGTAACAAGAGTAATACTGCCTGATCATGTGCAATTACTAGTGAAAGTGTGTTTGTTGTATAACTGCTTTTACATTTCCTTTAATTTATTAATAAGTAGAAACAACATAACTGCGACATAATGTTGATAACGTAAGTACCAAATTGAAAATTTATATATATTTTTTAACAATAAGAAAGTTTTTGATTTAAGTACGATGTATACAAATAACCACATGCACGTTAAACTTTGCAAAATAACTAGAAAAAACGCTCATACAAAATACGATTCGTTTATATTTTCTTTTTTTTAACTCCTTTTTTTGTGTAATTTCATACCCCGCTTAACGTTGCTCCGCTTAGCGTAGTTTTATTGTAGCGTGCCACATCTTAAAGCGCATTTTTTAAGTAAAACGCACAAATTCTATAAAATCATTGCGGGACGATTATCGAATTATAAGTTCAGTTGCGCCTAGCACTTTTTTTTGTCAATGTTCGATAAACTATAGGTATATTGCAATACATTTTCGATGTCAAATAACCATAAACTGGTTTACCTTTTACTATGGACTTTGATTATGTACTCTGACATCAAAGTTACAATTTTATTACCGTTTAACCCAAGCTATTTTTCGACATACCGACATTTTATGGTGAATGTAAATATAAGTATGAATTGGCGTATCAAGTCAACCTAAAATGTTGACCAACACCGAAAATAAAAAAGAAAAACAGCTACGAGCGTATTACTTTCATTTTCAACAAAGTTTTGCTATAAACTATGTGTTTTATAACAATGATTGGTTCCTGTAAGTCGTGTAAACTTCGGTCGGTCCATATTTGAAAACCGGAAGAGAAATCTTCGACGAACTATTGTGGCAAATACCATAAGTCAGAATTATTCGCCCACGTAAAAAAGTTAATTGACTTCTAGAAGTTTTAAACGCGAATTCTCGTCGACCGCGACAGGGTGCGAATGCGCGACAAGGATTTTTAACGCTACATCCTAACGAACAAGGACACCGAGTATAAATATGTATGTCTGCATGTAAATGTAATTTAATTATATACGCATGTATGCGTACTTTTCCATCGTGAGTGTACAATAATTGGTGATTAATCCGTAGTTTACTTTGACGTTTTGGTAGACTTGCCTTGGGGTTTTTTTTTTTTTTAGCCCGTAGAACTGCCTCTCAACTTATGGCCACTTTATAATCCATTCCTTCGAACAATTTAATGTTGTTAGCAACCGGCATTTTTCTACGTCTTAAACGTTGCTCAAACAGATTGTTTTCATGTATAAAACTAAAGTGTAAATTTGTGTCTATGAAAAGACTTACTTTTACTATTTTCGTTTAACATTTATTTTTAATAAAATTCTCCTCTTCGTGTTCAAAGTTGATGGTAATTTAACGTTTAAAGTTATTTTTAAACTACTTATTTAACATCAAATTATTTCTTGCACCAAAAAAGTAAACACGCGTAATAATATCGTTCCATAAGCAAAACATACCTACGTCTTTTTAAATATTTTGCAATTCTGTTTGTAGCGCTGTTAGCTCTTCCTTTAAAACAGAAATTACGTTTTTTAACTGCAAGCTTCAGTCGATCTGATGTCGAACAAATAAATAAATTGAAATCAAATACTAAGATTATACATTTTTAAAACTGTAACAACACATGTATTGCAGTACATTTACTATTTTAAATTCTTAGCGTAAAATTTTTGTAAATTTACAAAATATACAATTTTGTGTCATATATGGTTTATGAGATAAACGCGGAAAGATTTAGGATTTTAGCAATAATAAAGTTAATTTATGCAAGTGAGTGAAAGCAATGATAAGTTTATTTAAAGCATATATCTGTCCCCTAGCCCTAGATAGGGGTCGGCAACCCTTGGCACGCGTGCCAATAGGTGGCACATTCTGAGTAGCACTAAGAAAAACTTCCTAAATTTTTTTATTGGTCTTGAGCGGTAAAATGTAAAGTTAACGGGAACAAAAATATAAATTGAACCGCAAAAATATCAACTTTTAAGCACTCCCCCAAGTAAAAGTCAATATTGTTGACGGCACTCAAGAAATTTTTAAGGTTTAAGATCATTAATATATGGCACTCGAAGTGAAACTCCGTGCAATATTGACATTTTGTTTTACGTTCTTTAAACAGTTATAATTTTAAATGTTTGTAAAATATACAAGTGCATTTCTGTTCCAATACAGCGATATCGCTTGTTAAAACACCCAAGCTGCCAAATTCTATACTGATTATAATACCAACAATGATTTTAGATATTTGCACCTATTTTCATGAAAACTGGAAAACTAAAAAAAAATAGTTGTCGTTTTTTCGCTGCCATTTCATCTTAAGAATAATTTCTTTAAAACTACTTTTTATTCTACAATTTATGACGTGAAAAACTATATATTTGCCAAGTTAATTCAATTTTGTTTTTTCGATTTTAACTTTCTTTATTTTTCTGGACGCCAGAGTTAATTTTCATCTAGTTGACTAAATATTTATATTTCAAAATTACATTACTTGAATATAAAATTAACATAATTAAGAAGATATAATAAAAAATAGACGTTTGTGCACAATCAACGTACCCTTGAAAAGAGACAAAGATTATTTAGTTTCGTGAAAAAAGTTTCACTTTGTGATTTTTTTAATCGAAACGTGAATTCACCGACAAACCAATTTATTTCAGTACAGTGTTGATTTATGCTTGTAACTGTTATACTGTTATGCATTTTCTCCCATGTTACGTAAAACAATTAGATGTACCTACTCCCAATTATAATTACATTAGTAAGTTATACACAGTTCTAATTACTGACGTATGTGCCCACTTAAATATTTTAAATAAGAATAAATACTTTTGTAATGATGTGATTGGCCTCTGCAAATTTTGGCTTTAATATACGACGACGTAACTATCATTTCCTATTTCTGTAAGGATAATTATGCGGATACTAAAGAAAGTTAATGTACTATTAATGTACTATTCTACTATACAAATCGTTACGGAATCACATTAGACAAGAATTTTCTAATTCTTATAAATGTTTACCTTGTGTTTCGCAACACGTTCGCACTATTCTAGCGTAAAATAGCGGGGAAGAAAATAAAACGAAAAAGCAAAACATTCTAAACAGAAAAGAAACTGCGGATTGCAATGCGTAATCGGTATTAGAATGTCTTCGATTTGCTTTAATATGAAAAGAAAAGTAATGCAGATCGGAACTCGCTGCGTTATATAAACCATAGTACAGGTATATTATACACATACTTATTTATATGTTGTTTTTTAATTTGTGATAATGATTATTTCCTATATAGGTATCTAATAAGATATACAAATACAAGTATGGTAATCAAGGTTTTGATTAACTTTAAAAACATGTGCAGACAGAAAATATTAGAAGGTGGGAAATTGCTTTATATCATATAAGTTGTATTATTTTTGCAAAAAGCTATCGCCCATCGTTATGTGTATAGAAATCCATATGCTCAAAATTGCTTGCAAATGTTTTGTAGATTTCAACGTTCTCGATATTTTCGTTGGTAGGTAATAAATATTTAATTTTTCGTATGGTTTTACCCTTTTTACCCTTGAGGAACTTTTAAAATAATATTCATGTATCAGTGATCCTCAACATTAAAATTTATATACAAAACCCAGTCACGACGAATTATTCAATAGCTCTCTTATTAGTAAATTTAAAAATAATGTTTTAAATAAAAGTTGTTGGTCATTGTCATTACATAACCTAAAAATACTTTCAAGGGTACACAGTGTTTTATTTTTGCGAACCGATACAAAACTTTGTTTTTTTTTTAACTAGAACACCCTGTATATTTTGTAAATTTTAGATTCCAAAATCCTCTTTCAAAAATGCACAAGCTTTTTGTGTCTAAATTCAATCGTTTTTGAGTTATTTGAGTTTTTATGAGAATATTAACAGGGACAGGTCTCTAAAGATATATTAATCATTCACAACTTAGCAATCTCAGAACGATTTCCTTCGAAACCATATTTAATATAGTGTCATAATAATTGCTGACTAGTCAAAATAATACACATAGTGTTTTTTATGTCCGGTCCATTTTGCTTAACTTCAAACACGAATAAGTCTTTTTTTTTAATGTACCTACCTAATACCCTGTATATTTTAACATTTCCTTATCGATAACTTAATTATCTTTAAAGGCCGATTATGTCTAAACTTAATATTTTAAGAGTTATTGTGGTTTCCGTGATAATTTTCGGGCACAAATAAAATATTTTACAAAATTAAACTAGTAGGCTTTAAAAATTCCTCGAAAAATTAGTTTTAAATGTTAATTACAATTCTATTTTCACCTTTACGCTGTATTTTTTATTAGATAAATAATCAATTTTTAAAAATGTATTAATTTGTTGTTTTTTTTTTTAATGTTAAGTGACAATATCGTTGAAAGAGAAAAACAAAAGCTATGGATTTATGTAAATATCTAATATTGCGTCAATAAAAAGATCAAAAGTTACCTGTTATATCTTCGTAAATAAGAGTGGTATGAAGAATCTAACATCGCTAGTTCATGAAGCATGTGAAGTGATTCCAATGGCTAGAAAGTCAGATTTGTTTTCACAATTAGTAAAGATATAACATCAAATAAAAAATCGAAAAATTTAATTTTTTGCATTTATCAAGTGAGCTGTCAATTTTTAAAACATCTGAATATCCCTTCTTATTAAATTATATCACATGTAATTTTTGTCAATTTAACTGAACCTCTATTTTTAATATTAAACGAGATCCCGATAGTTAGTAGCTCAAATAAAGTGTTGCACCATATAAACTAAACTTTTATCGATTTATCCATTTGAGCGAATAAATAACTTTTTTTCTCCAAGAAAAAACTTAAGTTATCAGATACTGGCAGGTACTTAATGTCGCTTACAAATCATTTTTATATATATTTTTATCATTATCTTTGGTTTTAACGAAAATAAACAAAATGCTCTATTTACTGATTTTTTTCAAATTTTTTATTTAACTTTTGGTGCACACAAAAACGCGATTAGCTAAATATTTTCTCGAAATATTTCTAGGAAACTTTTAAAAATCCAGCTGCGTTTAGTAAAATTAAGTTACCTTACGTTAAAATTTAAATTTAATTACCGGTTCTTGTTGCAATTACAATAAAAAATGTCTGAGTGAAATCATACATTTTAAAATATTAATTTCATCATCAACACACATTTGTATATAAATCCGTGCGTTTCCTTTAATTTTCTTTTACGATGTTTCCGGTTACATCTCGAAAGTGCAATTTTTCGAATAAAATTGAAGCAGCAAAAAGTGTTTTAGATTTATAATTTGCTAAACTTCACAAAAATATAAATGTTAATATTATGCTTATATTGTATTACCCAAGTTAACAGCATTACGTATTTTTCATGTGTTGCGAAAGCAATTATATTAATTATTATAATATTGTCTACCTGAAAACAATGTTTATTTAACGTTAATAGACTTAAAATGTTAAGAGTTTTTAAGTTTCATAACATAAAGTATTTAGTAAATGAGTAGAAATGGCGTTTAAATTTAAAATTGTGATACGAATTAGTTTTAGAAAATAATTTAATAACTACAACAATGTACATTCGTTTTGCTTCGTTTAAGTTATCAAACAATAAACATTTTTTTAATCTGTTCGTTCCTGCCGAGTTTCATAATCACATCATTGACAAAATTAGTTGTTTAGTGCATCGTGCAATACTGATTCTACGAACTGTGAACATCGCTTTGAATAAATTCGCGTAAATTTCACTATTTCTTAATAAGTTTAATGACACCATTCTTTTAAAAACACAGCCAGCCTTGGCAGTTTCAATGATTCAACCGGTCGTCCTTGACGGTACCAACCTAACTATTTAATATGTCGTACAGGATAACCGACCCGTTTTCAACTCAACTTCCTTCGAAAAACTCACACCAAAATTACAAGAAAAATATCCGATGTCTCAACATTGTGCATTTAACCTACTTTCGTTTATTTTGCAGTCGAATTTTATAATTAAATGTTGCAGAAATCGACACCGTAATAAGGAGATATCTGGCGGTGGACAACCACAAAAAGTTTTGCGTATATTCGTAGCATTTAATAATCTATGGGTTTGTGCAAAAATTATGTGGAAAGTGAGAATTCGTCTACGACAACTTTCATTTTCACATGACTTTTGTTGTCCCACCACAAATGTTTAAAATTGCCGACCATTGTGCTGCTATGATATACACGCGTCGGTGTGGTTTGACCACATTACTGTTGGTTTAACCTCCGATTTAGCCTTTTGGGAATTATTTTACTGACTAAGACTTGTTTTAACAATGTGATTAGTAAGAAAAAGGATACTTTTTAACATTAACTTATTAACCCCTTATAAAACAGACGCGTCACCACACACATAAACACGAAATAAATGCATGCAGGTCAACATTTTTTAATTCATTTTGCCTACAATTATGGCGTTATTTGAGTTTACCATAAAAAAACACATACAGCACTTATCATGCTGTGTGTTGTTAAACAAATATAATGAACATCCATGACATATATTTTCAAAAGGTTGACCACTAACTATACAAAAATTTGTTGAAACTGAATCGAAAAATACTGCTTATTAAATTAAATTATATACATATATTTTCAACCTTTTATTAATAATAATTTTACAGCAACGTTTACAACAACAATTAGGACTTCCCTACTTGTTAAATAAAATTACTAACAAAGGAGGGTCACGATACGTTGTCGCTAGAATTTGATTAAGGCTGTGTTTATTGCATCAAGGACATCAAAACTAAATGTTTTCCAGAGTCATACGTGCCACTGGCCATTTCCTTCGGAAAAATAGGGTAAAAACTGAAAAATTGGTATAAAAAAGTCATTTTTGCGATCGCGTTGGCCATGAAACCGTCAGAGACAAAATCTAAATTTTTTTATTTACCAATGCACGCATCCTTTGCAAGTAAAATGGTGCAACGTTTTTGAAAAAATCTTGAACGGTTCCGGAAAAAAAA
Organism: Elmis aenea; assembly: GCA_947652605.1. NCBI lineage: Eukaryota > Metazoa > Arthropoda > Insecta > Coleoptera > Elmidae > Elmis > Elmis aenea. The sequence continues at coordinate 31,393,991 of OX393579.1, read as the reverse complement.
CGTCAAAAACGAAACCCTTGCATGAGCGCTATGATTTGAGAAGTTGTGGTACATCTGTATAACTATATGTATCTATGCGACTTGCATAGGCGTTGAACATAGGGAAAATAGTTTTTACAAAGGCCTCGTTTTTTGCGTTTTTCTTCGACACCGTTTAAGATTTTTTCAAAAACTTTGCATCATTTTACTTGCTAAGGATGTCGTTACAGGTAGAACGACCTTTTTTTGTTTTACTTCGAGACCTTTTGTTTATTGGAAGCGTCATATACAGGATTCTCGTTTTTCGAGAGCCACTATGGGGATCTCGTAGACGGTAAGAGTTACGACTTCGGTTAAATTAGGGCAAAGTTGTATATTCAGGTGCTTAATAATTTGACGCAAACAGAACTTATCTAGCTCTTTTAGTTTTTGAGATATAGGGAAAAAAGTAAAAAAGTGGTTTTTTGTGTTTTGCCCGTAACTTTTTCATTTGATGTCAAATTTCACTTCTGTAAAAACTTTTTCAAGGCCACTTTTTGCAAGGAATCAAATTTCCCAATTATATTTTCCGTGCGACGTTTCGTTTTTTTAAAACCATCATCAGGTCAATTTTTTCTTATGGACGCTATATCTGATTTTAACGCCAATTTGTAGAGCATTTATTCTGAATTCGACAATGTATAACAGTTGGTACTCTTTTAAACAATTGTTAAAAATGGCAAAAACAAATATTTTATTTAAAACAAATCACAATCGGCATGGTAAATAATTGTCTTTGTCCCTTTTTCCTTGGAAACAGGTAATTAAACCGCATGAAATTACTAATTAAAAAAATCGGTATTAATAAATATGTTAGGAACGCATTAACGTTGTTCAATTATTAACAAATATTTTTGGAATATTTTCTTCGGTTAAGTAATAAATATCTCTAAAATGTGTATTTAATCCTTATTTGGCATACAATTATTTGTAACAAACAATAATCAGTTATGCCTTTTATCTACGTTAATGACTTCTAATAAGCCAAAAGCGTAAAGAGATTTCTGGACGTTTTTTGTAAACTATGAACACTTACATTATTTGATTACGAAAATTTTGTTACAAATAATTGTATGTCAAATAAGGGATTAAATACACATTTTAAAGAAATTTATTACTTAACCGAAGAAAATATTCTAAAAATATTTGCTAATAAGTGAACAATGTTAATGCTGGAACTTGAACAAAAACTAAAAGTGACTCGTTCAAAATATACTAGAGACATAAAAGTTAATGAAAATCAAAAAAATAAATAATGGCACGATATTAATGAAGAAAATAGGTATTTTGGTAATAAGTTCGGACAACATAATTTTAAATGAGGAGGTTTTCAGAGTATTGTAATCAATTCCTAACATATTTATTATTACCTATTTTTTTAAATTAAATTCCTTAAATAGTAATTTCATGCGGTTTACTTACGTGCTTTCAAGGAAAAAGGGACAAAGACAATTATTTACCATGCTGATTAGGATTTGTTTTACATAAAATATTTGTTTTTGCCATTTTTAACAATTGTTTCAAAAAAGTGCCAACTGTTATACATTATCGAATTCAGAATAAAATGCTCTACAAATTGGCGTTAAAATCAGATATAGCGCCCATAAGAAAAAATTGACCTGATGATGGTTTTAAAAAAACGAAACGTCGCACGAAAAATATAATTGGGAAATTTGATTCCTTGCAAAAAGTGGCCTTAAAAAAGTTTTAACAGAAGTGAAATTTGACATCAAATGAAAAAGTTACGGGCAAAAAACAAAAAACCACTTTTTTACTTTTTTCCCTATATCTCAAAAACTAAAAGAGCTAGATAAGTTCTGTTTGCGTCAAATTATTAAGCACCTGAATATACAACTTTGCCCTAATTTAACCGAAGTCGTAACTCTTACCGTTTACGAGATCCCCATAGTGGCCCTCGAAAAACGAGAACCCTGTATATAATCAAATTCCCATCTACCCGTAGGTGTAGGGATTGGATAAGGATACATTTTAGAAAACTACAAGAAACGGTGGATGAAATGCGAGGGAGAGCAATCATAGTAGGAAGCGTCATGCTATAATGTATTTATTTGTATGCGTAACTTACAGGTAATATCTTTATTGATTTATCATACCATCGTTATAGTTGTGTACTTGTGTATAGTCTATTCGGCCAGTGATGAGGTCTATCGGATTAACTGACTGGTGTATAAATGTAAGTACGTAAGCGGTATGTTTCGTGTTTATGTGCTTAGAACTCGATGACACAGAAAAAGACAGAATGCATGTATGTATTTCGTTGCCGCCTTACTGCGCTAATCCGATAGACCTCACCACTGGCCGAACGGACTATAGGTGGTCTTAAGAAATTGTATTGTATATTTTTAAAATTCTTATAATTTATTAAGAAAGTGGCAAGATACTTAAACATTTATAACTCTAATTTTTTTTATTTATTGTGTTTATGTGATAATAGTGATCAAACCTGACATAGTTCTTGTTAAAATTAAATATTATAAAATAATTTACCAATTAATTACGATCACGAATTTTAAGACAATTCTAATTATTTTATCACTACTGTTTGTCATACAAGCAAACTTTGGTATGATACAGATACAGACACAAAAAATAAAAAAATTTCGACGGATACAATAATATTCACAATTATTATAGTTAACATTTCCAACTAAAAGGATATAATATTGAATGCGTGAATTATTAATTAAACTCCTATTTCAATAAATGAATAAAAGAAAGTTGTATCTCCGCTCGTTTAAAAATATACATCAGCAAAATATACAAGTCAAAGAAAAACGCTACTCGGAAGTAAAAATGTTATTCACTTCTTTTATTTTACTGTCACTTGTTTTTGTTTTATTTTTGTTTTGGATCAAAAACCTCTAGATGCTTAACCAGAACGTTGATCGTACCTGCTACATACGATTTAATGTTTTATGTGTGGTAACACTTACATAATAGCGTAATAATGTTTAATAGGAGTACCTATATTTTTAGTCTAATATAAAGTTTCATTTCCGCTAAGTACCGTAACGTTGAAATTTAAATTTTATTGTGCATCAAATTCATAAATTTGTATGCTATAAAACCCGAAAAATAATTGCGTTTACGAAATTGCGCATAATTATAATATTTTAATAGATTAGAGACCAAGAAAGCCAGTTTCACACAGATGCTTTTTATTAATTAAAACAGCATAACTATTAGCTCGATTATTGGAATATAAAAAAAGTTTTATCAAAGAAACGGGCAATCGAGTAATATTTCGCCGAACTACCCAGTTTACAGGACACCCACGTATTGTTACGCAGATTTTTAACGGAAAACTATAATTTGAATAAAGATTATTAGTTAACAGATATTTTATTATTAGATATAGTATATTATATATTCAATCTAATTAAAAAAAGGCGGCGCACAGCGGCATTCTCTAAAATTGATCAAGGGAAATTTTTGCAGCGTTTTCCAAGTTTTATTGCCGGTTTCTCCACTTCCTTCACTGACATTTCCAAACTATCTATCGGGAGGTAAATGTAAAAAAAATTGAAAGTGCTGTATCTCTCAAAATTTTCACAAAAATGTAAATTTTACGAAAACGGTTGACTTAAGACCCATATAACCTTATACATTTTTTAAAGTCAATTTTAAGAGGAATCCAAAAATGTAAAAATATACAGGGTGTTCTATTTTAAAAAATTAAATTTTTATATGTGCCGGTCAAACGAAACACCCTGTATATTTGAAAGTAATTTTAAGTTATGTAGAAAATAGGTTCGCACAATATTTGTATTAAACATTTTTTTATATTTTCATTAATAAAGGAGCTATCAAAGAATCTCAGGGTCGTGGTGCACCCTGTATTTATAATGTTTATCACAACAACAAATTACAAAACCTTCGTAACTTGTACCAAATGAGTTTTAAAAGGTTTTACACCTTGTTTTGTTTTTGTTTTCACATCCTACTATAATTTTCTTTAAAAAAAAAAACTAAAAAACTTTCGCAACTTACATATATTTTTACATTTCATAATAATTTATAATCTTTCACTAATTGGGCATTACTGTTACTATTGAAGGTGCAGATGTCAAATTCGTATTGCCCATACACTATAAACGCAAGTTGTAATTTCGAATCAATAGTACCTAATACTAATAATAACTATAAATCACAACTAATTATGAAATGTAAAAAAGATCTTAAATTATTTGACTTCTTTTGTGTTTAATTAAGTACAACTAGTTTATTAATGTGATTTTTGTTTTGTTTTGCTAAGGCCACTTTGATTAAACTTAAAAAATACAATAATGTTGTAATAACTTACTTATTTTAAAAGATGAACCTACCAGGGCTGTGGAGTCGGAGTCGGAGTTTAGAAGAAATTTCTGGTTAATGGAGTGGGAGTCGGAAAAAATGTACCGACTCCGACTCTCAGTACAACAAAAAATTGCGAGGTGGTCCTTTGCCGCAAATTTTAAATGATTTATTTATATTAATTTTTCTTTTTGGTATTATACACACCATAAAATGTCTTACTATTTATTTTGTCGGAGTCGAACTACTAAAATTATCAGGAGTCGGAGTCGATTTTTTTTACCGACTTCGCAGCCCTGAAACCTATCAACCCATACATCAATGAAACGAGAAAAAAAATCCCTTTTTAATGAACCCACAGCCAACTATTCTTTCCATTTAAATATAGTCAAGTTTGGTCTATATCTCAAAATTCTCTATTTCTACGTAAACATATCTACAGGAATCATTTCACATTTTGATTTTAACGTAGATGGCTATGAAATTATTCACCGTTAAAAAGCCGCCTCTTTTTAGTTTTTCTTTACAATATTTAAAAAGTTGAAGGTGTACGTCAAATGTCAAAATCGCATTAAATTCGTCTTGAAAATCTGCACAACTTTACTTATTTAACAACTCTTATAATAACAAAGTTATCCATGCAAACATGTAGATTATTATCACCCTGTATCCATAAACAAGTTGGTGTTTGAGTAGTGGGGCGGTAACGAACTGTATCGTCTCGATACTAAAAAAGGTAAAGTGTTTCTTAGTATTATTTTGTTTAATTCAGAAAAATGTTTTGAATTGCTTATTAACCATAATTTTCTGCTTCGGTTTATTCAGTCTTTACTTGTGAAATTGTTATTTCTATTATATTTTTTTTAAACTTAAACACGAAGAATTAATTTTATTAATAAAACTGTTAATTCAAACCTTCGACAACCAAATGATAAGGTATTTAACCTCGACATGATACAAAAATTCCTTGCATACTTGATTAGCCGTTAGTATTTGCAAAAGTATAAACGCTACTGCAAATCTTAAAATTACTCAATCTCAGATTGCGCAAGTTATTTATTACATCTAAGATGAACATTAATAAATTCAGGTGTACCACATGCGCATTTCGTAAAGCATGCTTTTGAAATGTAGCACCGGTGCATAGTAGCTAAAGTTATTAGCAATCGGATTATTGCCGCATACGCTGCAGAAAATACTAATGAACTAAGACTCCGTCGAACACAACGAATATAAATTTCGTAAAACCAATTTCATAATTATTATTATACATTATTTTTATTTTTCGAGAGCCAATAGAATGCGTGTTACGTCTTAATGTATACGGTTTCAAGGTGTTTAGCAAACCTTCAAGTACAACTTCACAAAATAACGTTAGAGCTGTGTTACAAATTTATATGTTTATTTAAAACGCACCGATATTGAGGAAATTCTAAATCATTCTTTGTGCGTTTTGTAAATAACCTTCAAATACAGATTTTTTCGTCAACGGATAACCGCATGTTTTTGCGTAAACCACCGAAACCGCTGCTGCTGATATCGAAGCCAGATAATTAGAATTTTCTCAAATATTTGATGATCTAATGATGGTAAGGTCGAGTGCGTTAAAAATAAAAAATTGAGCAATAGGACAGCGTAGTCGTTGAGTATACGTTTGATTTTTCTACACCTTACGGTTTAAAAATATACCCAGCGCACCCTTATTGCTGATTTGCAGAACATGTTTTTGCTCATTATATTCGATATTTCAAAATAGTTTAAGTTGTGATTCAGTGCACTCCTAAAAACTCATCGTGTTTTTGTTAAAATTGTTTCTTATGTGAAATTTTGCGCCAAATAACGCGTGTAATAGAATACGCAAAGAACATTTAATACTCAATATATTATTACATCCAATTGGGTAAGCTATATTTTAATTCGATTAGAATCGTTACGCAAGCTAAATGTTATTGGATTTTAGATTTGTTTTTGTTTATTTGGCTAGAACAGTAAAATAACATTACTTTCTAGTCAGAAAAAGGGCTCTTAAACTCGTTTGTGCGCTATGACAGTTTTTCTCAAAGTGTGGTCTGCGAACCCCTGGAGGCTCTGAAGAGGTCCCCCGAGCCTTTTATTATGCACCCGGGCCCCGACTTAGGGGGGCCTCAAAATGACATCCATACAAATGGTTTTGTAAATTTTGTGCCAGAAAAGAAAATATTTATCGGTTGTAATGAATTTAAAACGTTCAAAATTAAAATAGAAACCAACGAAAAGTAATAGTTGTATAAAACAGTGGATAATAATAAGGGCAGAAACATTACAAATTGTACATGCCATGATGTCGTTTTTGAAATAGAAAGCAAAAACAAAGAAATTTAAACTGTTGCAAGATACTAATAAATTGTTAGCTTCAAAGACATGACATTAGCATCAGCTTTTTTATTTATAAAATCAGAGCAACACGTAGGTAGGTTAAAATTTAAGAAAAGTTAATTTAAAAATTATTAAATGAAAGTAAGAAAATTGTTCAAGGACTAGGTTTCGTTTTTATTATTTTTTAAATAATCTATATTATAAATACATAATTTTTCGTTTTGAAATAAACAAATAGAATTCCGATTTTTACCAAGTATAATGTTAAAAATAATTCATACTGTGGACATTTAACTTAGCAGAATTTTCATTTTACTGTGAAAAAATTATTTTTTTCTGGCAAATAATCTTTTTTCTACTGTGAATGTAACTTTTGTACTGAAAATATTTTGCTTTGCATTTACTTTTTTACAGTGCATTCTTCTTTTTTAACATAGTATTTTGGTATTTTTTACTATCTCAATAAATCCGAACTATTTCTCAAATAGACGAACAATTTAAGTCAGTTTTTAAATTTTAGAAAGTTATAATTTTTTATTTTTTTTTGTTAAAGTAACTCGCTCTTCGGAACTGTTAGTAAAATATGTAAATAAATTTTATGAAAATTTTTTGGATGTTTTAAGTTCTAAATGAGAAAGAAATTGCCAACGAAGTTTTTTAATGTAAAATATAATAGAATAAAAATCCAGAAGTTTAATGACAGACTGAAGATTTAATTGAAAAATGGGCTGTTCAATGTCAAACTCTAAAATTGATAAAAGTCTTACAGAATGAAAAAATATTTTAATTATTGTGTGTTTGTTGTGTTATTTTTGTTTTTAAACTTATTATGTAGGTACTGCAGTAAATACCAACAAAAATATTTTCATTTAGGAATAACTGTGTTTTCAATCTTAATTTATTACATTTTTATATGATTTACGAAGGATATATTTAATTATTCAAATTTAATGAATTCAATGTAAAAATTTTACAAATGAAATTTTTATAGGGGGACCCAAAAAAAGTTCTTGCACCCGAGCCCCGACATGTAGATGATCGGCCCTGCGAAAATCATTCAAATTTATTGGCCAGGCTAAATTAAAAACAAAATATTGTCTACAAAATTATTTATTGGGGTCCTCTGTAAGCTATTGGTAACAAGTTTGAGGAACACTGTTATTAAATATCGTTTAGTATAAAAAATAATCATTTTAGAGCGTATTTACAATGCAATAGTACGTCTGACGGAATAAAACCTACAAGCAAAGTATTAAACGTGCTTTTCGGTACTAATAATGATATTAGGTACCTATACATATCTATTTAAAAATCAAAATCATAAATATTTTATACAGGTTGACAATTATCTACAGAGATAAATGATGGTCAACGTTGTTATTATTAGGGTTACAAAATCGATTAATTAGCTGAGTTGGGCACAATTACAAAAGAAATAGAATTAAGTTTTTAAAGTTAACCCCTCACACCTTATTTGCGGAAAACTATAAAAAAAACTAAATAACAAATTAACAACAAAAACTTAAATTCTATATAATTTTACGAAGATTGTGAGAAAGACGCTAATATTTAATTAAGTTAAGCGCTTGTATAGATACAGAGACAGACCTCAGTTACTTTTTTTCAGGGTGGATAAAAATCATGATTTTTTTAAAAAAATCAAAAAAATCGATTTATTTGATTTAAATCAGATTTTTTTGATTTAAATCAAATGTACCATATTATCGAATTTAGTGACATATTCACATGCTGTTTCTGTTTTGTGCTAATATATTTAATAATCAATATATTTAATTCATTGGTGAATTTTTGTCAAAATGAAAAATTAAATATAATGATTAAGAATTTTGAAAAAATCAGTGCTAAATGGTGATGTTTAATTAATTATATACAGGGTGAGTCATTAGTGCGGGATCGGTCGATTGTGGCTATGATATGAAGTTGAATCAAATGCTATTTTATACAGTTTTTTTTAAACAACGCAATAAAAATATTTTCAAATATACAGGGTGTCACCTTTCTGGAACTAATAGCAACTTTTATATTTCAAATACAACACCCAATTTTTTATTTAATATTTTTGACCGCCTTAATTTCAGCTTTGCATCAATATAAAGTACTACAGGTTTTTATACGGCGTTGTAAAAAAAAAATTATTTTCTAAATTATTTAAGGTTTTAAGTCTTTATTTAAAAAATTCTCCTGAAGTTATTTTGAAATACAGAGTTGTAATTTGGTATGGACATGCAGAAAAAATTTCTCTGTTCGCTCGATATGAAAAAATTTGATCACACATACAGGGGTGTTTATAAATAGGTGGCAACTTCCATGATTTTCAAAAGCTCGTAACTCGATTTTTTCAAATGCGAACCCCTGTATTTTTTTATGTCATCGAATTTGTCTTTAAAAGAGCTTCATATTTTGTTAAGTATGTCCTATACCCAAAACTCATACTTTTCGAGATATTCGACATTTTTTTTCAAATCGTTATTGAAGCAATAGAGTGCCGTGGAAATTGAAAAAACTGACTGTTCACTACGCTAACGTCAAAAACTTGTCATTTATATTTTGAATTATTGCATTTCCACAATGCATATTACTTTACAAGAGCAAATTGATATGGTTTATTCACCATTTCGTGTATTTAATTACTAATAGTAATACAATTTTGTTTTATTATAAATTAATATTATATTGTACTCACATAATCCGTGATTTAAATTGATATTTTTTTTAAAAATCACTTGATTTAAATCAATGATTTTTTTAAAAAAATCACTTGATTTAAATCATGATTTAAATCGTGATTTAAATCGTGATTTAAATTAATTGATTTTAATCTGCTCAACCCTGCTTTTTTTTAATTAAATAGAAACCATAGTTGGATTGTTTGTTTCTGATTTCAATTATCTAAAAGTTATTTATTGTATGTAAAGTCAGTAGTTTTAATAAATTGAGGTAAATGTATAAATCCTTAAAAAGAAATCATAAAGGCTTTGAAATATTAAAAATTAAGAATACTTGACAATAAAACAACGTTTATCTATTTGTAAATTTATAAATGTACTCCCATCAAACACATAGCAATTAGCAATATAACAGCATTGTAATTGATCTCTATAAAACAAGCCATGATTTTGGATATATGTATTTGCAAATGCTTTTACTAATGAACTGAGGTTGAAATTAATATATTAAATAAATACAAAAAGTTTATACCAAATATGGCTGCCATTCAAAAAAAAAATAAGTTTGGTTTTATACATTTATCGGTGCAATATAGTGTGTTAATCACAATCTACATAAAACCACGCAATAAATACCTATTTACAACTTTTTTTCATCTGTCATAGTTAAAAATATATTTATCTTTAAACTTATTGTCATTTTTAGTTTATTTTGCAATTTTCTCTGATAACAAGTAAATATTTAATTTTTTTTAATCTGCCCGACTTTGATTAACAGCAAAATTATCCATTTACCCTGTTTTTTTTTCATTTACCTTAAATTCAAAACTTTATATAAAACAAAATATATTGACAGTAGTAATAATGATTCATAATTTTAATGTTTATCTTATAAATTGCTAACTTTTAATCGAATCGAGCTAAACTGTATTCTTTTTGTATTAGAAATTTAAAAGAATGGAAATTTGAAATGTCATAAAAACATAGATACTAAAAAAATCCTTACGGGAACACAAATATCTCCAAAATGTTTATTGCAATATTCCAATTTACGGTGAAATATCAAATTTTGCCTACGAACATTTCATTTCACATTTATATATTAAAATAAGTTCAAAACGGCCGTCTAGCTCAACACCCTATTGTAAAAATTTGCCTTTCTTCGTTATATTTGAAACATTTGTGTCGTTACAAATTACTTTTAATTTTAACCAATCGCAAAAGAATAATGTTCTCCTAATTTTCTGTAAAATTAGACGTAGAAAATTTTTATGCAATTATTATAGAACCTCCAAATCTGTAATTTGTGAAATAAGTTTCAGACTTGTACAGTCATAATTATTACTAGTTCATGTCACTTGTGTTATAGTGCAGCAATAAAAAAGCGCAGAAAAACTAAAAAATCTTGGATAGCATGCGAAAAACTTCTTTGCAATGAGCCAGCCATAACAATTACAATATGTAAAGAATGTGCCTAAATAAATAAACATTAGTTTTTATTTATTTAATCATCCCTGTAATTATATATTAGTGTGTTTAATCGATAATTACTCATAAATCTCATTTTTCTACAGGTGGGCACCCGGGTAACCGGTTATTGAGAATGACCACGTGAACTTTGATGTAAAAAATGTTTTGATTCCATATTTCGCTTTAAAAAAAAGGTAAAATCGCGACGATCTGGGAGATTTTCAAAAAAAAAACTAAAGCATTAAAAAATTTCACCAAATGTGCTTAGGTAGGTACCCGTGTACCCGATTATTGACTTAAGGGTTAATGAAGATTGTCCCTGAACCGGAATTTAGTTATAACATTGGGTTTTTGACTCACTGTAGCCGAGAAAATCCAATATATTTTGCTTTGTAATTTATTCTGCTTAAGAGTAAATAAGATCAGTGGTTGAACTTTGGATGGATCAGTTTATTATTTGCAAGTAAAGTTTGTCGAACTATTGAGGTAATAAACAAAAAGCATTAACCGACATGTTATAACTCCAAGTACATCCATTAAACAGTTAATGCTGCCCGGATAATCACAGGACGTTTTCTTTTTTTTCTAAGTTTGCTGACGTCATTGAGATGGGAAAACACGCACAATTTTTATAAACTATAAACTCGTTCTGTGATTTTAATTTGCACTGGATAAAAATGACAGACATAACGTTTTACCTGGCTACTAACACGGTTATATCCATCGTATATCATTAACATTTGCTCGAAGTGAATAGTTTTTTTTGCATTTCGTTTAAAGTAAACAGATTAAAAATGGCATTGACATTAGGTTTTCAAATATAGTTTCGTTTAACTTTTTCATACGTCGGCATTTTTAAAACATTTTAAGTATTATTTTTCTTCTACCACTTATGTAAATGGCTCTTACTGTACAGCCTGCATGCATAGTAAGTGGAGTCCTGACGCACGGTAAGCAAAACGCACACTTGTCTAGATAGATCGAAGTAGCCTTACGTCAAACACTGCCAGCATGCATAGTAACTGAGTTATAACGCACAGTAAGAAAAACGCACACTTGTCTAGAAATGTCAAAGTAGGCTTACGTCAAAATTGGCACAACAACGTAATTATGTACATGTGCATATTAGCCAAAAAGCCGTTAAAATCGTAGGTATTATGTGTTCGTAGAAAAAATAAGCTACATCACACGAGTTGTAAAGCAATTACGCACTCGTGCGTAATATGCTTGTTACAACTATTGTTATGTAATACACTATTATCAAACACTAGAATAGTATTTTCTTTACTTCTTATTTAATTTATGTATATAGAGTTTATAGAGTGACAATAATCTATCGCGTTATATTTGTTGTTATTATTATTATTATAGAGAATCAGTTAAACGATTAAATTTGGACAGATTTACAAAAACAATTGATGAATTTAGTTTACAAAATCAATCAATGCTGCCATAATTCCAAAAAAAACTAGATGAAGACAACGTCTTTTAAAGTCAAATATCTGAAGAACTATGCCTGATAAAAAAAAGTGTTAAGTAGGTGATTATTATACATAGATTGTGATAAAGTTACTTAGTATACAAGGATACAGACCAAACTTATACTGTTTTAAAGTTTAAAACAATGCAAGTTTAAAATTTAAACCGTAGTTATCTTTAGCCTGATAAAGCAGATTATTTTTTTCTGACTTAACAATTAGACTATTTCAAAATTTAAATTTTTTTTATCTGTTAGTTAGCTTTACCTATATTCTTCAAAAAAAAAAAAAAACAATGTAGATTTATATGCATTTTCAATACAGAAAACAACATGTAAGTTTATAGATATGAAATAAGTCATGATTTTAAATAGTGAATTAAGATTGAAATTTAACTTAGCAAATCAATGAAAACACGGAATTTTTAAGTCTTCTGTGGTTTATTTTAAAAGATTTAAATATTTCCCTATATTTTCATCATAATTTACATGTCTGGCACATTTTTTTCATAAACATCCTCCAACCAATCTATGCAAAGCTAAATATTCTAAACAAATATGTCGAATCCAGAGTCGCCAGTAGGAGGATAAATTACGGGATGCTGGGGTCTAACAAGGGGCCCAGGGTCCGACTGTGATGTCAAGTTTTTGCTTGTATCGTAGTATGTATAATTATTTATAGATTGTTACTAACATCCATTGTACAATCGGTTAATTTTGAAATATATTTCGCCAGGCTTATTTTCGCTCTGCGCAGCCCTTGTCCAATTAAATCAATAATAGACAACTTTTACATATGTGACATACGTTTTGAATGACACTGTATATTACGTAATAAACTGCATTCATCTGAATATGGGAGTAGTGCTCAACCAAAACATTTAAAACCGTATTTGTGTCAATCAAATGTTCAATTTTCTTATACCTATTTATTAATGTTACAATCTTAAACAACCTCGACAAAGTAACCTCATTTGGTTGTGAAGTATTAAAAATTTGAAGAAAGAACTGGCAGACAATGTCGAAACTTACTATGATAACTTAAACTATACCTATGCAAATTATTAGTTATCAAAGGACCACCATACTATTAAAACGCGTTGGGAAATTTTACTTCTTAATAGGCATAACGTTGGTTTGTAATAACGCAATAATTTAATATATTTACTGCTGTTTACACAAAAGTAATTCATAAAAATCCATTTCTACTTGTTACTTTTAAGAAAATAGTTTTAAATTAAACTAACAATTAATTGTGGTACAATAATAAAAGAAATTTGTTATACGTTCATCAACAACATACCTTTAGTTCGTTTGGAAGAAAATATTTGTCCAATAATTTCTTTCTTCATGAGATTTTTCTTTGGAAATATTTACAATCAAAGTTATTATTAAGAATTCGCAATCAAAATTCTGTGAATTTATAAGCAATAATTGGATTACTTAATTTTTTTATGTGTTACTTACGGTAAAGATGAGCACATTTAAGAATTTTGCGACAAATTTAGACGCGGAAAACTTGTTTTAAATATTAAATAACTACATAACGTTTTGAACCGAGTTCGAAAAATAGGATAAAATTGTAAATCATTAAAAATTATTAATATTTGAAGAGAAAATAAATGTACGCTGATTATAAATTCTTAGTTTATAAACAACTTACTACCACTGACAAAGCAATTCATTATAGTTGTCGCTAAATTTTGATTAATAGTTACATATTCAGAAACATTACACAAATGTTGATCCTAGCAAGTCTAAAAAAGGTCATTAAAGCATGCAATTTTTAAATTGTTTATGTAGTCCTAAAAAAATTGTACTTATAGTTTTTTAAACATTTTCACTTGATATAAGTCATACAAAATACTGAATTACACTGTGATTCTTGATGTTTTATACATTTTTTAGAGCATATCATCTGTAACTTCAATAACATTCATTTGTTTTTATATTTACTTTTATTGTTTAAGATACTAATTTAATAAAGCGCACGTTTTAAATATCTGAAAACGCCCCAAAATTAAAAACTTAACTTATCCAAAAAATGTTTTTGGTTTCAAGCTCAATATTGAAGGATACATTCTTATTGATTCTTGTAATCTGATAACACTTAAACTTTAACTGGACGTTCTAAAACTTTTGCAATGTTAGCATATTTTAAAATAAAAACAATTTACTTTTAATTACTATTATATTTATAAATGTTAACGCAATTAGATAAATAAATTATACTTGCATCTTGATACAAATCGCTCTTTTATTTGAAATAAAAATGTTTATACCATTCGGAAATGTTCTCAGTTTATTTAATTATAAAAGATCTATTTATTCATAATATCATTACATATTTGCATGCTACAAAGTTTAAAATTTAATTTTCACATTTATTCTGCATTTTTATCTTATGTACAATAATTGGAATTTTTATATAATTACATGGAACTATAGCAAAGTAAACGATTATATTATAACATTTAATATTTATGACAGCGTACCGATACTATAATCCTTTTATTAAAAATTCAATTCGAATCTGTTCGTTTAAAGTTGTTCTTCTTATCGTTGCAGAAAAGTCACCATAATTTTTTATAAACCTTGGAAAAATTAGAGACCTTTTTGTAATACATGGCTACTCAATAAATACTTAACAAAATTGCAACGATTGACAAATACTAGAGCAAAATAACTTGAATGCAGCATTAAGCTAATTATTTATTTTTTTAGATAAACTTTTGTTACTATCTTCAAAATGCAAAAATAAGAAGCCAACAGTCGTAAAATACTTGCATTATAATTAAGGTAGCATTATACAATAGACAATGCACTAAAAATAATTTATTTAAACAAAGCCCACGATTCCATTATTCTCGACAATTTTATATCGATTACTCGGTACGCAACTTCTTAAGTGTCTTAAGTAATGTCTATACAATTTCATAAATTATTGTTCAAGAACATTGCAAATTACTGCAAATTTGTATGCAACTGGATTCGTGTATCAAATGACAACGCATGTGCTAATACTTTTAATGCAAATACATTTTATTGCAGCGCGAACAAAGAGACTTGAACATTATTTATGGAATCAGACAATTAGTCAACCTTAATGTTTATTATTAACAATTTAAAATAAGTTTTCCTAATATTACAATCGCTCCGGAGTGACTCACAAGAGGAAACATAATTTGATGTATTTATTACTGATGAGCGTTACTTTTACAAATGCTAAATACAGTCGCCTGTGCGCAATTTTATGGAAAATACTAACTAGGCGTACTTTTGTACGTATTTCATTGAGTGTGTTTGCTAACATATTACGAAATATTGTATGATTGGTTGTTGGAGAATCATAAAGTGTGCTAATAACGATACGTTTCGAATTGCTTTAGTTAGGTGTCGGTATTAACGTTCATTAATTAATGCGACATGTGTTTGCCAAAGATGATTGTTCAAGGTAAACTAAACGAAACTCAAGGTTTTTCTTAAAAAGTAGCACGCACCCGAACCAGTGTCTGTGTAGATTGTTGCGTAAAATGGTTCGAGTTTATTATTAAGTGTTCATAAAGTATTAATTGAAATATTCACCTCTGGCTGTATATTATTAAATTAAAATGTTACAGAACCTTCAATAGCCTGACAGTGTGATATGTCGTTTGAAATTTTGCAATTCCAAGCGACAAACACCATCTTAAATGAATATAACTGTGATCAATTTCACTAATCGTCTGTTTTTCCTACGTGAAACCTTTAACGTTAATTGGAATAGCGTTATAATTTCGCGAAAAACATTCATGAAGTTTGTAAAACTATGAATATAACTGAGTAGTAGTAGTAGTGGTAGTAGTTAGAATTAAAAAGAAAACGAGTTTATCAAGTGATATAGAAGTAATATACAGGGTGGTTCGCATAGAAGGACCACTATTGAGATACTAAAGCTAAGTTTAAATTAGACAATTTGTTCCATTTTCGGAGACCTATTCAATAATTATGCTTAAAGGTCTCTTCGCACACATCAGTCACGTCGCGTCTCAGTTCCGTCAGTTCCGTCAAACATCGGTCATGAAAATATTCTTTCTTGTAATTTACGTTGATTCATCTACACTCGTCCGGCGCAGTTAGGAATATTTTCGTCAGTCTGTCAGTCACAGTTCCGGCGCCTGTCAGTCAAACTTGCTATTTCTTCTCACCGATATTTTTGTTGTTTGAGGGACTTGCTGTTTCTCCTCTTCATTTAAAATTAATGCAATTACTGCCAGGTCCTCTTCAGCAAACTTGGCCATCGCAAAAATCACTTGTTGACTGATCAATTGTGAAAGGACTGACTGACGTGTGTGAATAGGCATCGTGGGTATGACTAGCACAAGACGGTGACGGATCGGAGACGGAACTGAGACGCGACGTGACTGATGTGTGTGAAGAGACCTTTAATGTTTTAAAATAGTTCCATCGCACACTGGATAATAAACACAAATCGTTAACAACTCGGTTATACTAACTTGATAGTACAAAAATATTTTTGGGGAATAAGCTGTAGATTTTTTTACACACTGTAAAATTAAAACTTTCATTTGTTTCAATATTGTTTAAATTCATGACACTCTTTAGGTTCATAGGTACTTTTTGATAAATTTTGTTTGTTTTGGGCCTAAATATCAAAATAAATACATCAAACCTTATATTATTGAAAAGAGGGAAAAAATGCTTTTTCATGAGGTCATAGCCAACTATGGTTTCCATTTAAACAAATGCAAGTTTGTAATATCTAAAAATGTAAACAATATCGAAACGAAAGTTTTCATTTTAGGTACAGTGCGTGAAAAAATCTAAATCTTTCCCAAATATGCTTTGTACCATCAAGTATAACGATTTAAAAAATGCCCAGTTTTTGTTTTGTTTATTATCTAACGTGACATGAACATTTTTTAAAACATTAAAAGATCACTAAATAGGTCTCAGAAAGGGAAAATATATCTAATTTAAACTTCTTTGTAGCTCTTACCATTTACGAGATCCCAATACTAGCCCTTGTATGTGGACCACCCTGTATATCACTTATTAATAAATGCCTTAAAAATTCATAAATTAATGTTTTATTAAAAATCACTTTAAAAATGGAAGAAAACCAAGTGTGATTTTTATTTGTACCTATCAAAGTTTTTTCTGGGTCATTAATATTTAAGAATCTGTTAGGTGTTCATTGACAGTGCTGAATAAAATACTTATGAAAAGGCGTTTCTGTATTTATTGATTTTATTAATAATAACACAATACTATACATAGAAAATCAATATCAAACATACATAATTAAAGTACTTTTTTACTGTTATGAAATTGAGAGCATACAGCTAATATTCTTAGTTAGCCTCCTTAGAATTTAGATTTAAAAAAAGGTGTAAACGAATACGATAAAAAAAATTACAATTGTAAATTAAATTTATAGGTGTTGAAATTTACGATTTCTAAAGTACTAGAAATACACGGATGTACGTATATATTTTAAGTACCTACTCTGTTAATTATTACATAAATTTAATACCTGTGTTTTATTATTTTTTTACTTTCTTTTATCACATAAGTTGTTACATTATTAAATATACTGATGTTATGAACAATTACTGCGTTATAAAATTTATTAAAATTATAACTAATAGCAGTGTGTTGAATTTTAAATTACCGACCTAGTTGCAAAAAAATATTATCTGTAGGACTCTACCCAACGTATTTCTGACTAACAATTTTCAAATTTACGTGAGTTGACGCTTATTTTGGATTTGTTGAACGTTAGTCACATTACAATGTAAAAAAAATTGATTTTCTTTGCACAATAAAACCGTTTTTGTGGAAATCAAACCAGAAATAAACCTACAATTTTAAGTGTACAGGACAGTAATTTTAATAAGCAATATGATAGTTAGCCATGGTAGAATATAAAATTTTAAACATTAATATTTAATATTGATAGGTATTTACTAAGTAACTACTATAAATTATTTAGAGGGCTATATAAGTTTTAGACTTTCCAAAACCAACCGTGTTTATGACTGTTATATCCACGTACACTTATGTAAACTTTAAAGTGAAACTTTCTGGATTTTTCATTAAAAAAATCGCAGAATATCCGAATATTATTATCAGTTTAAAAGTAAATCGTCGTTGGAATGTTATGCCAATAAAAGCTTCAATTCAAACTTTTTAAAACTATATTTGTATTTTACAACAAAGGAAACAGATGTTGCTACTTAACTGAACTACCACCATTAAATATGCTACTCAGGGCCGGACAAGGGTGGGGCAAACGAGGCACTTGCCTCAGGTGAACAATGGGAAAGGGCGCGAAATTGATGATAATGAAAATTTATAAATTACAAAATAAAAAATCCAACTGTAGGTATGTTGCAATGTTCGTCAAATACTTTAAGCAAACTAACGATTCATGAATATAGTTCAGTTCAGTTTTATCTAAATTTAAGCTCCAGTAAACTAAAAATTATCAAAACATTTAAGATTGTCACTTGCTCAGGAAAAATGGTCAAATATGGCAATTTTATCAATCAAACAGGAATTTGCAAAACAAATTAATTTTGATAAAATAATTGACGAATTTGCTTCATTAAAAGCAAGAAAAGTAAAACTTTAAAAAAAGATTTAATAAAAAATGTTAACAGGCACATGACTCTAAATAAATATTTATCTAACAACTTAGCAATGTCAGAACGAATTCCTTTAAAACTTTATTTGACAATAGTGATTGACGATTAATTAAAATTTTAAAATAATGCACAAGGCGATTCTTATCCTCGGTTCATCTAGCTTAACTTTAAACACGAATAAGTCCTCTTTTTTTAATGGAACACCATAGATATGTTTTTAAATAATTTTTTATCAATAATTTAATTATCAGTAGTAATATAACAAGTGCATTGAAAATTATCGATAATTTTTGGTAAATATGCCCGAATGCAAGTTGAGCTGAAAAAATCACTCGTGCACTTCGTGCACTCGTGATTTTTTCTGCTTCAACTTGCATGAGTGAAGATTTGTCAAAAATTATAGATTATTTGCAATGCACGAGTTATATTTTGTCAGAAAATTTCCTTCACCTAACCTATCTGTCAAATTAAAATGTTGTTTAATTTAGATAAATTAAAGTATACCTACTACTTACTGCGATTGTTATTATTAATAGATCATTTGTAACTAATTTTTAATTCAAGAATTATATTTTAATAAAAATTAATGAACCAAATAGTATTTAGGTGCATACATAATCTGTTATGTGGTTATGTCAAATTTTACAAGTACTGTCAGAGTGATGTGTCAGGGGTGTGGTTTAATCTATATTAAAGTAACGTTATTGGTCGCCGACATCTGTCAAAAAATTATCAAGACCAAAATACCTTATTCCCTCTCCAAATTTATATTTTCCACCAATCAAAAACTCAGATTTCTTAGAAACGACCAATAAACGCATGAAAATCTGTTAATGGCGAAAAGTAAATGATCAGTGTATGATTATGTTTATTGGCCGTTTAAAGGAAATCTGAGTTTGTTATTGGTCGAAAACGCAAATTTGACAGGAGGATCAACTCCTGGCAGAGGAATGTAAAATTATTACCGTGTAATATTGCTCCTATTGGTAGTCTCTAAAAGATTTAAGATTAGTGATTGGTTGAAAACGCAAATTTGACAGGTGAAGGGAATTTTCTTCAAAATTTTAAGGTTAATTATGTCTAAAATTAACATTTCTCGAGTTATTGCGGTTTTCATGATAATTTTCGGCCACAAATAAAATATTTAATAGAATTAAACTAGTAGGCATTTGAAATATCTCGAAAATTTGTTTTAAATGCCAAATACAATTCTTTTTTCATCTTTATTCTGCAAACCACAAACAACTTTTATTTGCAACGTTTAAAAAAAGTACTTGTAACAGAGCTATCGAGTAATTCGTCTTGGCTGGGACACTGTATAAAGATATATTAACTCTGAGAGCCATTGTTAACATCTTGATAATTATAATAGCGCTTATTTTGCATCACACTTATAATATAAATTATACGTATACCATTTGTTTGTTAACATCTTCATATTAAGCGACATTACATGGTCGTTAAAGCCATCAATTGTGTAAGATATAACTGACTAATAGGTAATGATAAAAACAACAAATAAGTAATATGACATAACAGTACCAAGGTGAAGATGCAATATCTTTGTTACATGCACTTGTCGCACTGACCTACAAACCTGAAGCATGTGCGACAGCAAATTGGTAATAGTTTAGAAGATTTTGCAAGCTGTGCATTGTGTAGGTAGCCAACATTTACATTCAACAATTGTGTTTAGTAAGCAGTAAGGTCCAGTAACACATTCAGTGTGTCAGTGCGTGTCATAACTCAACAATGTCGAGAATAATTAAATTAGACGAACGGAATATTACTTAACTGGAGGAATCGAAAGTGGGTTATGTTGGCTGTAATACGCACTCAATTTCAAACCAATAATTTTATTACTTACTTTCGGTTTCCATTAACGAAAGTTATTGAAAAGTTCGTCATACCGAGAAGACGTATTTATACACATGTTGTCATTACTAAAAGAGTTAAAAACAACACAAAAATATCGTAATTTCTAATAAGTGACCGTTTTAAGTCAATCTACAAGGTTATTCAAAAAGTATGCAACAAATGAAAAAGTTTTTATTTTAATTATCGAATTTTATTTTTTGTAAAAGTTCGTGCATGGCCTAAAACTAATTTTAAGATTTTAATAAAAATCATGACACTAGATTTTAGCAATTTTGGAAATATTAGCAAGAGTAAAGTGCACTTATTTTAAGATTTACAAAAAAGTTCATAGGGAAAATGTTTGGGATTCAAAAGATTAAATTCCCAGTTTTTATTTGTACAGTCATTTTAAATGTCGCAAAAGTTTCTAAAATCGCTAAAATCGAAAGTGAAAATAAATTTAATCGAACATTTTTTTACTCACCATTCGTTTTAGATCATGCACTAATGTTTTCAAATATAAAATGTTCTAATCGCTAAACTCTAATTTAATGTGAGTTTCTACTGAACATTTTTTAATCTTAAAATTAGGTTTAGATTATAAACTAACTTTTATCAAGAATAAAAATTTCTTCTGAGAAAAAAAAAAGCTTTTCCATTTGTTGCAGACGTTTTGAATGACACTGTAAATCATTGATTTTTCAATATAAATATATAATAGCTCATTACAACCTAATAAATTTTTAATAAATATAATTACCTGAATTCTTTAAGTAAGACATTAAAAATACCCATGCAAGATTAATTTCCTTTTTAATTTTATCAATATTGTTCGCAAAAATTTGTACAAAATCCAAAATTTCTATAGAACAACATGTATTTCATCTTAACTTAATAGTAGAAATTTATTATACTACACTGGATAAAAATATACAACACATACAATTGTTTTATAAAAATATTTTTAGACAAAAGTTAAAAGGTAAATCTTTATGTTTGCTTTGATTTAAAATATATTATGACAATATTATTTGTGTATAAGATCTGTGTTTATTATAATTTTTACAAACACACCAAAATAATAAATGCAAACGTTTTTGTCGAAGTAATAAACAAGTGCAGTGCGGCTTCCGTCTGTATTCTACGATAGTTGCATATCAAGTAGCAAGTGAAAATTAAAACCGTTATGGTAAACAACTACTACCACTGATGTAAATGACTTACCGCACAGCCTGCATGCATAGTAAGTGAGTTATAACGCACGGTAAGCAAAACGCACACTTGTCTAGAAACGTCAAAGTAGGCTTACGTCAAAATTGACAAGACAACGTAATTTCATGTGTATATTAGTCAAAAAGTCATTATAATCGTATGTATTATGTGTTCGTGGAAAAAGTAAGCTGCATAACTCGAGTTGTAAAGCAATTACGCACTCGTGGAAATACGCTCGCCGCTACGCGGCTCCGTGCGCAACTTTTCCACTCGTGGGTAATATGCTTCTTACAACACTAGATGGGATAGTATAGTGAAGGTTCGCACTTTTGCGCGGATCTAATTTAAAAATCGAAAAACTGTACGCACAAAGTCGGGGTTTGCTTTAAAAAACGTACGAAAGAACGAACTAGCTCTCTGCCGACTTTCGTGACGGTAGCTCGTTATGTAATATAATATTTAACGACAATCTTTTGTATTCAACACCATATGTACAGGGCGTACCTTTTTATTCGGTCCACTATGATGGGTATCTTACTTAATAAAAGAGATAGATATGAGATTAAATTAGCAAATAACGGAGTTCAATCTAAGGCAATATTTAGATGTTTTGGTAAATGCATAGTTAAGTTGGTAGTAGCAAGAAATATTTTTTTACAATTTTGTATTTAGTTAATATTTGGTTTAGTGTAGTTATAACTGGTAATACGTTATTTGTAACATACTCAGTTATACAAAGATGCAAATGCACAGTCAACGTTTGATTTTCTTATGGATGTTATATTAGACATTTACGTGAATAATTTGCTTTTCTTTTTTCACCGATGTAACACTTCGCTAAAAAAAACAATTCAAAAATTTACTTCTACCCAAAAAAATATTTTTAGATGAGTTGACCATGAACGTTATCGTTTTGTTGATAAACAAAACGATAGTCTTTTTTTAAATACTTTATGGAAATACAGATCGCACTACTAGAAGAACAGGCACACAACTAACAAAACCACTTTTCTGGACAGTCCTGAAAACCTTAAGTAAGAGTCACTGAATGCCTGTAAGAAACAATATAACATTATTTAATACTTATTATAAAAATTCTAGTTGCAAAAGCTACTTTAAATTTCAAGGAAATTTAACAAGAATTAGGTTTTTGCTCTTACCTGAAAATTTGTATTTTTGAGTTGTGACAGTGTTTTATTTAGGGGTACGAAATGTATAGCATGTCAATCATCAGAAAATCAACTAATATATCTTCGTAACAAGCGTGCTTTTAAAAAACTGGTATCAACAGTTCGTTAAACATGTCAGATAATTACAATGCACTAAAATTTAGACAATAAACAACATGAAATTAGGCAAAATTTTACTTTTTGATTATGTCAATTTAACGAGATATTTTTCAAAACATTTGAATATCACTACCAATTGAGTTCTAATACTGTATAGTCAGCTTCAAGTCTAAAGATGAGCGGTGGTGGTGTTTTCGTGCAACAGGCACTACAATATGGTCCACGGATCTTAAAATTATTCGCGGGTGTACCAATACAACTAAGTAAAGTGTGTTAAATTCCAATTGTTGTTAGTGCGCACCCCCACCACTCGCCATAGGACTTGACGCTGACTATAACTTGCTACTAATTTAACCGATGCTCATCTCTTCTTTTAAGCGAGAACCTAATTGTGGCCTGAATTTCATGGTACACTTTATTCAAGCGGATATGTACATTTACTCCATTTTAAAATAAAACCCTTCATCATTGTTAAAGCGCATAGTTTAATTTGTTTTTATTCAACAGACATTTATTTCGGCTAAAAAATGTTATTGCGATATGGACGCCATTTTCCAGGGAGTCCTCTACACAAATATCAAAAGTTGTTTTGCTCTTGAGTGAACCATCGAAACGAATGAAACTACGGTGAATCATTTGTTAATGTGTGTCAATCAACAGGAAATGAATGATTTATTTACATTAACTCACTACAAATGTTTAAACAATAAAAAAATAATTAATAAGTTGTACACAAATTAAATACGAACCAATGTATCCTTTTTGTATGAGATAAGCACACCTCGGCCAAATAAAAACGACGAAAAAAGATATAAAACGATGGGATCAATCCTTACAATAATTTTTTAATTGCTTGAAAAGATTAAATCATTTTTATTGGAAATCTAATACATCGGGTACTTTTTTTATGGTCCACGGCAGTCCATTGGGTTGTCCGCACAACACAAAATCAAAGAAAAAGAACAATAAAGCACATGTGATTACATTTAACACTTTTCATAAAACGACAATTTTTCTACCAAGAAGTATCACTATTTATGCATTTTCAACTTTCTTCGACTATAATGGATCCGCCAATTTCCTGTATAGAACAGGTTTTCAATACGATATTAATAAATTAACGATAACTAAAACATGATTTCCTAACTGTTAAGTAACACCTTTAAGTTTCATTAATTTTGTGTTTTATCAAATTCCATTTGCAGTACTCCGTACCTAGATTGTAGTTGTTATTCTGTGGACAGCGCACAGTCTTGCGAAAAAAATAATTACAAATTAAGTATCAGCGGCGTGTCGAAACAATGGTACAGACTTACGTTACATTATGTTATTTAATGTTAATTTCGTAGCGATAGCAACGCTTAAGTGTGGCAACGGAAAGTTTAAAGTTAATATTACCACGGAAAACCATTCATTGGCTTATAAATCGTATATTCGCATTGCGTTAAACAACTGATCACCTTTATGCAAGTTCAACCCGATCGCCTTGTAACACATTTCCCTTTTGGGTTTGTTAGGAAAAACAAAATATGTAAATAAAAAAATACTGTAACGTTAAAACTTAAGAGCATTCGGAGAATATTTAGTGTGTCAAACACACCAATGGCATTGCCTTTGAATTTCGTGTAACCGATTGGGTAATTTACTTACACAAACTGGTTTTCTCAATACAACTAATTTGTTACATTGAAATTATTTTGATATTTAGTATTTACTCTACATGTTTCTTTTTTTTACAGCGACGGTGCAGCAATGGGAGAACGGGTGGAACCAGTCGCACCAAGCCCCGACTTAGTTGGTATAGGAGTTGTAAGACCACCACCCTTAGAACATCAACAATCATCGGTTTGGGCCAAAAGACAGCAGGCCGTGTGCGTTAGACGAGCGTTCAAAACGTATGGCACCAAAAAAAATCCCAACCATGTCCTAAGCAATCTTAATATGACTGTTGCTAAAGGCACTATGTAAGTAACCACTTTTAAAACGAGCGTTAATTTCTACTGCACTATAGTATAAACTATAAAGTATCGTTTTATTTTTATTGCTGTGACGACATTTTTTTGAAACAAACTATACAAAAAACATGTATGACTACGCAATAAATAATTAACTATTATTAAAATTTACTTAAATAGTTGTCATTACATTTATGGTTTTAGTACCTTTCGAAATGGATTTTTAAGTTTTTATACTACAAAGTTTATAGAAAAATAAAATGAGTATTTCCTATTAATATACCCATTCACTTCAACGTAGTCGAATTTTTTTGTTGGCCTAGAACATATCTCTCACATAGTGCATACATTCAATAAAATATCCATGTTCGATATACGTTGTGATTTTTAAGCCTCGTTCACATTATTCAAATTACTTGAATTCAAGTCGCTTGAATTTAAGTATTTTGAAATCACTTTACTAATGTGAACCTGTTAGTTGATTTGAAACTTGAAACGATAGTTTTAAGTCACCTAAATAATTGGTTTACATTAGTTAAGTGCTTTCAAGTGACTTAAATTCAGGTAACAAATAATGTTAACGAGGCTTTAGGAACGTAACTACGACGCAAATCGAAGGCCCTTTGTAATTGTTTTGTCTTTGCCTTAGACGCTCTGAGTTAGCAGTATTTGCGCTCTTTAAATTGTAAGATAAAAGTTCTAATAACTTTAGAAAACAAAACAAATAAAAACGCTTATATTAGCTAAGTGTCAATACAGTATATTTGTCAAATCCAATATTCGTAACATTATTTCGACAAGAAAATGCTACGAATTTTGTCCAAAAATCCAGTATTCGTCACAATCAGCCATACATACGGTGACCATTATTTCTAGACAAAAATACAGTGCAAAAGGTGGATTACGTTTTTTTTGCTTTCACGTTTTTTTTAAGAAGACCGGAACAAAAAATGTGTTTTAGGAAGAACGGAACAAAAAATGTGGTTGAAGTTTGTTTATTTTTTTGCTCTCACGAATTTTGAAGATGTAAATTATATTGAATTATATGTTTGTGGCATTGTGGCTCGCGCTATGTAAAAAGTTGGGTTATATTTAGCACAATTTTCATTACATTAAAAATTCAGTACATAGAGTACAAAAAAATAAAATACAGTACATTTATTTTTGTTTAAATTATACAGTACAGCGCCTTAAAATACAGTACTGTACTGTATAATACAGTACGGATGGTCCGTAGCCATACACGACATCCTAGCGTCCTAGCCCCATGCAATCGCTCACAGTCAGTTTACCTCGCACAATGATTCCATAATGATGTAATTGGCTACTTTCGGAAATATAAGAAAAATAGACAAAAGCAGACAATTGGGCAAGTTCTTTACCTAATCGAGTGCTAGTGAATTGTCGGGAAAGCCATGCACAAAAAATACATCTATCACCAGGATTGGAATTAACTGATGTTTTAATAGAAGATAATTTTTTTCCACTTCAGCTTCTACCAGCATCGCTTCTCAGTAAAATTAAACTTTTATTTATATACAGTGTGACCCATTTCATAGCGGATCACCCCTATAAAAAGTTTATTGATGATCCGATTTTCATGACTTTTTTTTAATGATAAAGCTCAAAAACTGTACTTTGGCGCCCTATTTAAAAATTCAGTTTACACTCACAAAGCCTACTATGATTTTTTTTTCGATATCAAAATTAGCAAAATATGTTAAGCGATTTTTTAATTTAAAATCTGACTTCCCCACTGGATTCAGGATGCCCTCAAATGTGTTTGTACCAAATTTCATGAAAAAATGTTTATTATTTTTTCTTTGTACTTTTGTATCTTTTGTTGTAAATTTAGTTGTTCACCAATCGAACTTTCAATAAAAGTTGCGATTTTAATACTGATACGAATAAATTGTTGCTTATTTAAAAGATCTTACTTCAAATAATTTTTTTTCTCTAACTTTTGTCTTTTACATAGCATAGTATCTACCCTGCG
This sequence comes from Elmis aenea, assembly GCA_947652605.1. NCBI lineage: Eukaryota > Metazoa > Arthropoda > Insecta > Coleoptera > Elmidae > Elmis > Elmis aenea. Next base: position 31,366,711 of record OX393579.1, on the reverse strand, counting down.
TTTCCAATATCGATATTAATTTAATCACAAATATTGAATTCATAATTAATCTTTTATTAATAAATATTTTTTCATGAAATTTGGTACAAACCCATTTAAGGGCATCCTGAATCCAGTGGTGTAGTCAGATTTTAAAATACAAAATCGCTAAACAAATTTTACCACTTTTGACATCGAAAAAAATTATAGTAGACTTTGTGAGTGTAAACTGATTTTTTAAATAGGGTATCTAAGTACAGTTTTTGATGCTTTAGGTATCGTTTAAAAAAAATCATTAAAATCGGATTTAAATACACTTTTTATAGGGGTTGTCCTCTGTGAAATGGGTCACACTGTATGTATCGGATTCGAGACTGGTAACGAAACATCCCAATTTTAGTTCATTCCTGAGAGAGAGAAAAGATTCTGTATTGGTCTGATTCAGTATTCGTCCGTCACTCAGAAACGGATTAACGACGAATATAGAGTTTCCTACCACTGTAGTACTTTTAAAAGTACTTCAACAGCAATGGCACCCTACCAAAGCTAAGCATATTAACTAATATACTACTGTAGATTACCAATACCTTTTGCTTAATCTTTACTGTTTTAAATGTTTACAAAGAGCAAATGCACAGCGTAGCAAATTGACATTACGAAATGATATTATCTGCTAAGCATCAGTTACATAAGTGTTTGGTATCTGACGCTATCCTGTCGCCACTTTGTGACTGAATCAACACTTACATCCTGCTAAAGCGAACCGACTCCTTTTATCCGTTTTCCGTTGCCTTCCATCACACTCTTTGCGTAATAAATTATCTTCTTTTCTTGTAAATATGTGGATTTTAAGCATTTTATTTTGACTTTAACTTTCCAGAACTTAGTGAACAATTTTTATTTTGCCGACAATAAAAAGCAGCTCTTCAAGAAACAAGTCTATGCTTTATTAATTTGTATTATCCTGCAATAAAACCTTTAAGGTGCAAATAAACCTCCATTTTAGGAACTTTTAAAAAACCATGATTTTAAAAGCGAAAGCGTATTTGAGAAATAATGTTACGATACAATCGGTCCACACAAGTTTGTTTATGCACAATACTCTGAAGTTTTTTGAAGCAAGTTTTGAAATACTTTTCTTCTTATGTTTAATTTCGCCACAATCTCCTTGCTCCTTTATTCACAGTCTTTTTAATAATCCCACCTAGCCACGGTACGTGCTCTTGTAAAACTATCAAAAATTATAATATTGCGAAAAGTTTTCCCAATGAGTAAAATAAACGTTTAACAATTAAAATTGCAAATTTTTCACACAAAAAACAATTACATGAATCTCGTAAACATTTGTAAATGTTGTAAACATGTTCGACTTTCTTTATAATTTTTATAATGTAAATAAAAAGACAAATACTAATAAATAAAAAAGGTTTCATTCTAAAACAATATCGGGTGATCAACAATGACTGATGCCCGCTAACTTCAGACCGAAAATAAAATAACCAATTTTTTGTTGGTATCGATCGCAGTGTTAAATTATATCAGTGGCGTAGTATTATTATTGTGTATGTTCTGTTGTATTATTGACATTTTATGTGACGTTCAGGTTGATCTGTCATTTCATTTTAATTTGCATCTTTTCGTAAAAATCAGTTATCAGTTTTTCGTTTTCTGTGCGTTCAGGTTGTTCTGTCATTTCGTGTGTCAACAATATTTACATATGTATGCATATTAATAAAGGAACTGATATTTAAGGTAACCTCACTTAATTGTTTTTATGAAGCTAATTCTTTTAAACAAAAAGATTTGCAAATCTTTTTGTCAGTAAAAACTGTAGCTGTCATATTTAAATGGAGAATATTATTACCTGTTCTGTCAATACAAACGTTTTTCCTAGGCCACTGGTTTTCCCCTATGGGTTACCATCCGTTCGAAAAAAGTTCCTAACACCCTTGACATCAATCATTTTCGATCACCCGATAGTTTTAGGTCGCAGTTATATCTTTAAAGTTATTTGTTTTCTGTTTGATAATGAAAAATAGTCTTCAAAATTGTGTGATTACATTTTATATGTTTTAATAACAGTTTTGGTAATTTTTTTAATTTTCAAATTGAAGGAAAGTTAAATGAAACTGTTTTTTTTTAGACCAAGAAATGTTTAAAGGCACGGTCATTCATGAAAGTCGCTTATTAACGAAATATTTGTACTTTGTTTTTTTAGCACACATAATACACTTTCAATAAACAACTTGCGCCCAGAAATTTAAGATATTTTTTATGTACACATAACCGAAATGTTTATTGTTACACACACTTAATTGCGCAAAATATTACTTAATTTCTTACTATTAAATATCCCAAACGGTATAATGTTATGTGAGAAAAGTTAAAACAAAAGACCAATAAAAAACAAATGTATGTTATCTGGAGCTTCTGTGTGAAAAGTGTCAAATAATTATCTCCGAAATTTTGTTTTCTTAGCTAAAAATTGAACAATAAACATTTGCTGAACAAATAGTGTTAACATGATAATTTGCTTAAACCACTTTCACTGTTTAATCATACTTTAAGCAAAAAATCCAATAGAAACCAACTAAATACATAAGTGAAATGCTTAAATATACAGTCGTGCATGATTAATAACAAAATATGCAAGTTATTCAACAAACAAACAACAAAAAATTATTGCAGTTAAATGGTACTTGCGGACTCTACCTCCACTGTCTTATTACGCAATTGCAATAAACCAAAGCATTAACGATAAATACGCTAAAGTTTGATGTCTCGATGCAGATAAATTGATGTCGCAGTTAAATTACTAATGGTTTAACATACAAATGCACTTTGTTTTTATCTTTTATTAAAAATAAGTTTTAATTCCGTGTAAAAACAAGGACACATTCGCTTAAACGTAAAATGTACATTGATACATGGTTATTGAAGGATTTGTTAGAAAGTGTGCATGATAATGGTTATTTATTTATGTTCTTAATTAACATCCATGTCGTTATACATGAGATGTTTAAAGTACCTTGTTATGTCTATTGTAGTGTAAAAAAATCTTTCCAAAAAACGAATTTATACAGGTTGTTCAAGAGGGTAACTGTAGTTTAGGTATACTCAAATCATGTTCCGTGGGCCACTTGTGGCCTGCCAGATACTTAATTGTGCTCGCGAACGAGAATCTTCCAAAAATAGAGTATAGAAAATCCTGCACCACCTATCGGTTAAGCAGAAAACTCAACTTCTCAACGAGCGGATACAGGTGGCACTGCTACGTTTTCGCATACTTTCTAGTTCTAGAGTTTACTAAAAAAGTATCATTCGAGTATCTGAATCTCTATTTTGTACTGTAGTAAAATTATCATTTAAACAACAGTGGCAAGCTTTTCTATTGCATTGTCCGCGACGTGTACCAAATTTTTAAATTGACCCGCGACTTCCAAAAGTTTGAGAACCCCTGTTTCTAAGGTCCACATATTTCCATACAAAAAAAATTATACCCGTTGCCCGTTGCAATAAATTTACTGAATATTAGGACGGACCGTACTGTACATAGGCCGCACTGTTGGGTAAAAGTACTTATTACTCTTTTATTGCTGTTCATTTTGGCTCGTGATCATCTTCATAAGGTGGTTGGACCCCTCAAACGTTGTTTTACATAATACACAGGTCAAGAGCAATTAGTACACAGTCAGAAACAAATAAAACACAAAAATGTTAATTACAACAAACTCCTTCATTTTTGACTGGCTGTACATTTCCCGGTGGTTGGTTCTTTACTACCTAAGCGCGACTGTCCTAATATTTTGGTCCATATGGTCCTCTATCGTAATTGTATGTGTATCCTTGTTATTCTTTCCTATAAGCACGTATTATACGAGTAGTATGTCTTACTTACGATGTACAAATTTATCGACAAATCGTTTGTTGATCGACAAAATCCAAACACTTCAAATTATGACCGTAATATTTTAACATTAATTTGTTTTACTAAAGTTGAAATCCTCATAAATTTTTAAGTGTTACCTGTTAAAGTAAATGATGCGCCAGTCCAGTGCTTGTTCCATGTATAACATAAATGAAATAACATTGGAGTAAAACAATAATGATTAATTGATGCCAGGGTGTCACAATATACACGTATTTAAAATTGAATTTTATCAGTCAAAATTACACCAAATTAAAGAACAACGCGATTTTTACTTAAGAGGAGGAACATTAAACCACCTTTGTAATTTTTCTTACCTATTTATTTCTTTGAATGAAAGATCACAAAAAGAGAATCAAAACCTACACAAATACAATTTAAACTGATTTATTTAAATATCAAACAAAAATTAACTACTAAATCGTAAACAGACGTAACCTTTAGAATTTACTATCACAGTACTTCGGTTTTACCGTATACTTTTCACTTTAATATGGTAATCTTTATTTGTTACTGTTAGAAACAAAAAATATTAATAAAAAACAAAGTTTAGAAAATAGATGTTACCTGAAATTGTAAATTGAGTATTGTGCTACTTATGTGACAGCAGTTAAGTTCCTAAAGATCGAATTCTTGATAAATCCTTAAAAGCAACTACAATTTTATAACGTGAAACAATCATCGTCCTGCCGTCATCTTCTCCTTATCTTAACAGTAGAGCAATGCAAGGCTTCTTGCATAATCGCAAACCTCTTCAACAAATGTCAGCCAAAATATTTCTTCTATTCCCGTTATGACAAAAATGGTATCCTAAAAAGGACATTGTTTCCTAAAACTAGATTATATTGTAAAATATTATTTCATAACTAATACAATATCCAATCCTACTGAAAACCCTAGATTTTTATATTGGCGACTTAAAAATCACCCAGAAACATGCACTGATTTATTTAATTCATGTTAAATAACTTTGTTACGTCAAAGGAAACGTCTATAAAAAATTCCCCAGCCCCTATCATTCTGATAATAACCCGCATGACCTTTTCTTCATTCTGATGACAATACTTGGTCTTCACTAAAGTTTTCGACGAACAACTTAAATTAAAAGTGAAACGATTAAGTGTTAAAATTCTTTATACTTTAGTTACAGCATCAATTTATTATCTCGCGACCTAATCGAATGCATAATCATGTAAAAAAAATTGAAATATGCATGAGTACCTACCATATCCTAACTTAAAGTAATTTTAAACGATTAAATGAATTTAATTTGAAGTTGTAATATTTTGAAAATTGTGGATGTAATGTTTTTTCATAAATGTAAGCAAGTTGTTCCTTAAGGTGAAAGTTTTAACTAATTAAACAAACAGGGATATCAATTTAATAATTTATTTGCACACAATTTCAAAGTTTTACTATTAATACTTAAATTCATTCAAGCTTTCCAATTTAGGTAACCATATCGTCATCATCTAACCTTAACGAACCCATTTTTAACAATTCATTAAGTACTTTAGTCCCCAATCATAGGTAACCTCTTGAAAAACCCTGCGTTACTCGAATAATATAAACGAAACGAAATAGCTTTGTATTATATAGTAAATAAATAAGCCCACATTTTTTTTTATCCCAATTTCATTGTTAAGAAACAGTTCTGAAGTTATTCATTGAATCACTATTTTTAGAACAGTTTGAGGTTAGCGTTCATTATTGTTTACATGTTTATTTATTAATTTTTTTGAGTCTGATACAACAACCGCAAAATTTTTGCTGTAATACATTGACGTATACACAAGCCAGTTGATTGTACGGACGTCAAGACTGACGCAAAATTTCATGGACAAGTAGGTGCTCATTACGGACCCAAAACTTGACCTTTGTAATTGAGCGGTGGTAAAAAACTTTTACCATAATACTTTTCAACATTAAATTACCTATTTCGATTCTGTATTGTTTCCGCATATGCGTTACAGGCTAATTAGTTTAAAATAACTTCCTATTAAAAAAATTAACAGGTTTTGGTTTGAGTTACTTTTTTTAATACTTCATTACTTATATAAAACAAACTTTATATAAAAATATATGATACTGCTTTCTTCAGAAATAAAAGCTTCTTGGAAACAAACTCGTTGTGGAATATATTGCAGTCATTTTTTATCATACTTACTTTTTGTTTTTCATTACGTTGGCGAACAAGTTATGACTTTAAAAAAAAAACAAGTTTATCTTGTACTTTACAATTAAAAAACAAGTTCAGTTCTCAAAGTAGACTTAATTACCAATAAGTTGCAGATATTATATACTTGTATATTATAATTAAAATTGTCAACTTGAAATTACAGATACGGCCTTCTAGGAGCTTCTGGATGTGGTAAAACAACCTTATTGTCTTGTATTGTTGGAAGAAGACGACTAAATACGGGGGAAATATGGGTGCTAGGTGGAAAACCGGGAACAAAAGGATCGGGGGTACCTGGAAAAAGGGTTGGATATATGCCACAGGAGATAGCTCTGTACGGAGAGTTCACTATCAAAGAAACCATGATGTATTTTGGTTGGATATTTGGAATGGAAACTCCAGAAATATACGAGAGGCTGCAATTTTTACTAAACTTCTTAGACTTGCCCGGCCAAAATCGACTAGTAAAAAATTTGAGGTACGTGTAACTTAAATTGGAAAGATGCCATTACATTTTTTACTTCGTAAGGCAACTGTACTTCATACATATCCCGCTTTACGTCAATTCGGATTACGTCGTTTCCCAAGAGGAATAGTGAAGCAAATAAAATTTTCCTGCGAGTTTTACAGTTTTGCAATTGAATTATCCTCTATTCACTCACATTTAGGGAGTTCACTATTTGTCAAGTATTTTTGTGTCACACTATTCAAGAATAGGTCGTTTCAAAGTTCAAAGTTTTATTGACAAAGGTATTAAGACTTTTACAAATAATAATTCTAACAAGAAAACGTGTGCGAAAGCAACAAATAGCAATTTATTTACTTTCTTTAAAGATTTTCCTTGAAAATTATAGTGATGTCAATCGTTTCTTCTAAACAACTGCGTTTCAATTTGCGTTGTTTGAATTTACATCATGTTTTTTAAGACTGTAACGGCGAAAAAAAAACAAAGTCTGAATTAGGGTGACCAGATTGGTACAACAAAAAATCGGGACATGACTAAATAAATAAAAAATGATTTTTTTTCGGTTACACCGATTTTCAAAAATTTACAAAATACAGAGTGTCCCAAAAATGACTATCTACTTTGGTGAATTTTATTAATTTTAGTACAATGATATATTCATTATTATACAAATGTATGTATTTAAGAAAACGGGTAAGAAAATTTAACTTTTTTATATGCATATATTTGTATAATAATGGACAAACCATTGTGCCAGAATATAATTTTTTTAAAGACACTTAAATTCACCAAAATAGATAATCACTTTTGGTACACTCATCACAATGGTATCAAAAATGTATCTTATCTTTATTATTTATAAGGAACATTCTTCTCATATTTTATCATACACTAGGAGATTTACCCGGCGTTGCACGGGTGATTACAATTATTCTCTTTTATCAATCACAGACTACTCGCGCTCTGCGCTCGCGCCCGGCGGACGTTCCCAAACGTTCAATTACGGACTACTCGCGCTCCGCGCTCGCGCTCGGCGGACGTTTCCGGCCGTTCCCGGGCATTTCCGGCCGTTCTTTATACGACGTTTGATCCGTCAGGTCCTAAATAGTAACTGTGCAAAATTTGGTCCCGATCGGTCAACGGACCTAGGATTCTATAGCGAACAAACAAACAAACACACAAACAAGCTCTTTTATATATATAGATACTTTACATACTTTGAACACTTGGAAGCAGACATACATAGACAAGAAAATAGATTTTCCGAAGGACTTTTAAAAAATATAAACATTTTATTCTGAATAGTCTATATACGATAACCAAAAATTATATGCATGTTTGTATTGATTCACGTAAATGCAGTTTACTAATTTATCACTAAATATTTAAAATTTACACCCGCATACATAATTATTATGTTTATTGCTATGGATAAAATCTCAAGTAGTTTGGTTTATATTAATTTTTAATAATTACAGTGGTGGACAACAACGACGAGTATCATTTGCAGTAGCCCTTATGCACGACCCAGAGTTGCTAATTTTAGATGAACCTACCGTTGGGGTAGATCCGTTACTCCGACAAAGTATTTGGAATCATTTAGTTCAGATTACTAAAGACGGACACAAAACTGTTATCATTACCACACATTACATCGAGGAAGCTCGACAAGCTCATGTGGTAAGTATAACTATTTGCAATTTAATATTACACCAGCATCTCTTCGTTTCATTGTTCAAATTAATGTCAAAATTTTGCTTCTAGCCAAAGTTGACAAAACTCTAAAATAAGTATAAAATTGAATAACTTATGAAATTTAACATTTTTCAGCTGAAAAATTTACATTCATATAATTTGAAAACTGGCGGTCCTTGAAAAGACATTATTTTATTTTAATGTACAATGTTATATTGTTGGTTTTTTCATGGCACACTAACATACAAAGAGTTCAGTCATATTTTGTTTTTTTTTATGGACGTCATATTAGCTAGTTAATTGAATATGTTTCATTTGTTTTTATCAATTGCACATCACTTGTAAAAAAACGTTATTAAATTAACCTATTAGGACAAAAGTCGTTTTTTTTTTAATGAGTTGGTCATAAAGAGCACTGTTTTTTTTAAAGACAAAACAAAATCTTTAATTCACCAATACTGACACATTATAGTTAATTGCTAAATAAACTGTTTTTGTTAAAAAAAGATTTTTTGATGGAATAAGTGACGTATTACTGGAAAAGGAAAAACAAATGCCACTTATTCAAGTCAATATCCATCTATACATTAGAAAATCAAAAGCTGTTACCTCTTTGTATCTAAGAGTATTCTGAAATAAGTGAATCACAAATTCATTTTACATGTAATATTATTAAAAGGCACAGAACTGCAGATTTTTATTTTTAAACTTGGAAAATTAATAAATAAGTAAAAAATTGCAAAGTAAATTTTTTGCTACCAAGAAATATTATTTATGTATTTTTTAAAGAACTTAATATCACTACAAATTGAGTTCTATCACTAGTAAAGTGGCAAATTTAACGGGCCGGGAAAATCCTGGTAAACCGAATAAATAAATAAATAAAACAATACAAATATGCATACAAAAAATTATAATGTCCCAGTTATCATTTCCAGCATGGGGTTCTCTCTGATTATAGGAGATACAGGTTTGCTTAAATTAGATGAATTATTCTAAGTATGAGAGGAGCTACAATCTTATTTTTCAAAGTACAAAATTTGTCATCCTTCAGAAGTTATAGCAAAAAATATGAAAATGTTGAATTTATTTTTTCTCTTATATTTTTGTTGTCTTAATCATTGGATCAATTTTATTTGTAGATTTGTACCCTCTTAAGGCATTTTTATATAGAATGTAACTATTATTATAGATTATTTTAATTACTTACCATTTTCGAGATATTACCCCTAATTTCATTTTTCTTATGGACCTTTGGAATAATTCAATGTGCTTTCTTTTCCTCTTTCTAATGAGATATTACTTGCTATATCTATTTTAATAAATAACTCAGAAAATCAAGTAAAATCGTATTTTAGCAATCACTTATCAAAGTATCTGTGAAAAAAGAAACAAAAAACAACTAAATAATGTCAAATAACAGTAGCATAATTTGTCTGCCGTATCATTCATTAGAATTTTATAGTATTGTTGTCTAGTTCGATTGTCTTTGTTGTAATTTATGGCTATATTTACAAATAACGGAAAATTTAAAATGTTGAGATGCTACATTATTTTCTTTGCCATAAAAATATTCAGATGTTACTTTAAAAGTTTTTAAACTTCTTTATCACATGTTACACTATTTAAGTATATTTTGGAATAACTTCATAGAAGTAATTTGCATATGTTTATAATGAATTGTGATTATTTGGCTCTTACTTATTGCAATTGTTTTAGATTGGACTGATGCGAAGTGGTAAACTACTAGCTGAAGAATCACCTCAAGTGTTGCTGTCAATGTATGGTTGTCAGTCTTTAGAAGAAGTATTTTTAAAATTATCTAGAAAACAGGGTCAAACTAATCATGCTTTAGATGCTAATATTAGCAATAATATTAGTTTGGCATCTATTAACTGGGGGAAGAAAGATGCAATATACGTTACAGAAGAAAGTGGTGTCGTTGGTTTAGGTTTTCACCAAAGTAAAGAAGTATTAATACAGGATGGAGTGAATGGTCATTTAGAAGTAAGTAAAATGATTTCAATAAGTTTAAGCACATAGTTAAGATTATTTTTACAAAAATAGTGTTTACTCCAATTCAAAACATTAAACAAAAAATAAAACATATATCTTCAAAGAGGATCATCCCTATAAAAAGTTTATTTATGGTCCGATTTTCATGTTTTTTTTTTTAACGATAAAGCATCAAAAACTTTACTTTGGCACCCTATTTAAAAATTTAGTTTACACTCACAAAGCCTACTATGATTTTTTTTCGATGTCCAAATTGGCAAACTTTGTTTAGCGATTTTTTAATTTAAAATCTGACTACACCACTGGATTTAGGATTCCCTCAAATAGGTTTGTACCAAATTTCAAGAAAAAATATTTATTATTTTTTCTTTGTATTTTTGTATCTTTTCTTGTAAATTTAGTTGTTCACCAATCAAACATTCAAAAAGAGTTATAAGTGTAATACTGATACGAATAAATTGTTGCTTATTTAAAAGATCTTACGTCAAATATACATTTTTTTCTCTGACTTTTGTTTTTTACAAAGCCTAGTACACTGCGTTTCCAATATCAATATTAATTTAATCACAAATATTGAATTCATAATGAATCTCTTAATAATAAATATTTTTTCATGAAAATTAGTACAAACCCATTTGAGGGCGTCCTGAATCCAGTGGTGTAGTCAGATTTTAGATTAAATAAATCGCTAAACAAATTTTGCCAATTTTGACATCGAAAAAAAATCATAGTAGTTTTTGTGAGTGTAAACTAAATTTTTAAATAGGGTGCCAAAGTACAGTTTTTAATGCTTTATCGTTTAAATAAAAGTTCATGAAAATCGGACCATAAATAAACTTTTTATAGGGGTGATCCGCTTTGAAATGGGTCACACTGTATATCTACTAGGGTTTCTTTCCCGGGATCCCGGTCCATTTTGAGCTATTTTATATTTCCCGGGAAATGCTTTTTGTCCCGGAAATTCCCGGGATTTTAAAAAAATGTTCTTTTCGTTTATTTTGTGCTAAGATCTTTGTAATACTATCATAACGTATCACAATTTTATGCTTAAAATGTCTTTACTAACAGTAAATTATGGAAAAACTTCAAAATAATTTTTCTCTTTTAGTATGGCGCAAAGAAGCCCGGTCTCCATTACAAAGTTAATATCTTCAAAATACTTTTACAGTTTTATTTTTGCGTACCCTGATAATTCAAAGCAAAATAGCTTATAAATGAAATTTTATTGATAATAACGATTTCTTTGCTGCTAGATGCTCTCAAGACAATTTCACCTACATCAATAGGGACTGAGAGAGCCTTTTATGCAGCAGGACTTTTTGTTAATAAATTAGGAAAAAGACTAATTAATCTTAAATCACATTACAAAAATTCATTGTAAAAATTATATTATTGTTTTCATAAATATGAAATTGCAATAGAAAGGTTATAATTCCCAAATGTATGTTTCTCTCACCAATATTATTGAATTATTTGTAATAATCATGGAGCAAAATGTATTACATATATGACTTGGAGTTGTTTTTAAGTAATAAACCGCTCCCTTAATTTTTTGGGTTATTTATTTAAAAATACTGACATAATTTATTACATCCCGGGATCCCGGGAAATCCCGGGACAAAGGCCGATTTCTTCCCGGAATCCCAGGACAAGCAAAATGGTCAAATATGAGAAACCCTAATATCTACACAGTGAAATTTTTATCTATCATTTTAAAGGGATTGTTTAAACAAAACGATAAATGCGGGAAAACTATAAATGCGGGAACATACAAAAAAGCTATTAACACGTTAAGCGCCATTTGTATCCATATGGATACAAATCATTTTTGCCAAATGGGCCACCTGTATCCATTTGGATACAACAGCCTACATTTAGATTCGGCTGCCTGTATTCTTAAACATACAGGTATTACATATTATACCAGAAAAAGGTTAAGGATGGCCCGCTGGACCAGAAAACCTTGGTGGTCACGATTTTTTTACCCAAATTGATATTTTAAAAAAAAAAAAAGTTTTATGATTCAAATTTATCACACAAAAAAAAAATTAAAAACTGGTTAAAATGTTATTATTTTGTTGTGATTTTTTTTTATATTACTAAGGGCTATTTAGAAACGTTAATTTAGAAAAAAAATTGGTGGCCAGAAAAACCTACTTTTTTTAACATGGTGGCGCTTAACGTGTTAACCTACCTAAATGTTTATTGTGCCAAACAAATATTTGCTTATGTACAAAATATATACACACATGTACTGCATGCTGAATGTACACAAGATTAATGCGGTAAAACTATGGAGAGGGGAACGATCAATGCAGTCTTGTTTTTGCTTGTATTATATGAAATTTATTCAGAACTGTATGAAGTATGAAATAAATGATTGATTGAGATTTTACCCTTATTATATCGTCTCTTGCAGTTCAATTGAAGCAAAATATTTTAATGCATGAAATTTAAGTACCCGTTTTGATAGAATGATTCCAAATATTTTTTGTTACAGATCAATGGAATACCCCCAAGTTCGTCAAAGAGTGGTGTAGCCGAAATGTGCGACGACTGCACAGATTGTTCCCAATTTACTACAGTGGGAAAAATTAAAGCGCTACTTCAGAAGAATTTTCTAAGAATGTGGAGAAACGTCGGTGTGATGCTATTTATTTTTGCCTTACCTGTGATGCAAGTTATACTTTTCTGTTTGGCCATTGGACGAGATCCAAAAGGCTTACATCTTGCCATCGTTAATCATGAAGCTAACTATACCAATTTAACATATCAAGATTGTTATTTTAAACCTGGATGTAAATTTAACAAATTAAGTTGTCGATACTTACATAATCTTCGGAATAATACGATTGTCAAACATTACTACGATACGCCGGACTCGGCTATAGACGCAGTGAAAACCGGTGAGGCTTGGGGTGCCCTGTACTTTACTGAAAATTTCACTGATGCCTTAGTCGCTAGAATGGCCCTCGGAAAAGATTCAGATGAAGAAACTCTTGATCAAAGTGAAATACGAGTCTGGCTGGATATGTCAAGTAAGATGTCTATATACCTTTAATTCTTCATGTATTAGTAGCTGTATGTATTGATCACAATACCACATTTTCTTCATTTCATTTAATTTGGATAAAACTGTGTTCTGAAAATACAAATAAAATACAAATTTTATGGAAAAAAAGTGTTATATAAACAATTTTTGATAAATTGTTAGCTACACTTTAGAGTAGAGCACTTCATAATTTTTTTACAGTTAACCATGTGATACACATGCAATCATTTGTTTTCCTCTAAGCAAGCTACATTTTTAATACTTTGCAAAACATTTTTTTCTTAACCAAAACAAATTGTTTTAATATTTCATGAGAAATTTAAAAAAATACAAATCAAATTATCGATGTGACTTCAAAATATTTTTCAAAACCAATTGTTGTTTTGAGCATATCATATACAGGGTGTCACACAAAAAACGCCGCAAGCTGTAACTCCGTTATTTGTGGCCCGATTTTGGTGAACATTAAACTAAATGAAATGGCTCCTCAAATACTATAAACTGAACTGGATTTCAATTTTTGTCAAGTTCAACTTAAATGTCATATGATAGTCAATTTTTTTTCCAAATGGCACCATCTATTTTTTTTTTACTAAATCTGGTAGACATTTTTTTCTGAATTCAATGATGTAATCATAAGTCAATTGTAGTGCTAAACTAATAAGAAATAAAAAATAAAAGTTTAACTAAAATAGGTTAGGTTTCACAAAATTTTCAAGCGTGCCGTGGAAAACAAAAAAAAAACTTAATCAACAAATGTCATTTAAATACCACACTGACGTTTAAAGACATTTGTTGATAAAGATTTTTTTTTGTTTTCCATGGCGCGCTTGAAAATTTTGTGAAACCTAGCCTATTTTAGTTAAACTTTTATTTTTTATTTCTTATTCAGTTCATAGTATTTGAGGAGCCATTTCATTTAGTTTTTATCGGACCACAACAACGGAGTTACAGCTTGCGGCGTTTCTTGTGTGACACCCTGTATCTGTCAATAATTATTACAACTGATGTAATTCAGTTTTAATTTATTATTATTAACGTTTTTGTTAATTTTGTAATTTATTGTATTTTTAAAGTATTTAATTTGCATTCTTCACCTAAAAATATTTTTTTCTAGCAATTTTTTTTGTGTAACAAACATATAGTATGTACTTCAAAAGAGGAAAAACATCTGTACCAATTTAGGTGTGAAAATCTAGATTGCCATTTTTTTTAATGATAATCCGTCGAAAATCAGTTTCACATGGTTAACCAAAAAAATCAGATGTGCGCAAAATGTAAAAACAATTAAGCATGAAACAAACTAATTCATCCAGTTTGTTACGCAAGTGAATTTACTATTTAATATTTGTAACTCTTAAATGAATTTTTAGAAAATAAAATAAAAAATCACAAAATTTCATTTTGTCAATCTATCAAGTTAAGTTATAACCCTTGACTATAATTTAATATCCTAGTCAAGGATATGACTTTTCAAAACATCCAAGTGTTGCTACAAATTTATTTCTATTATATGTTACCAAATTGTTAATTTTACTTAACTGAACCTCTATTTCTCACAAATTAGGTTGTGCACCCTGTGAACTAAATTTTAGTGAAACATATTTTGTTTCTAAAAATATTTTGATAAATAATTTTTACTTGAATCTTTTGAAACATACCAACTGTTGTATGGCTTAACTTACTTTCTAGAATTATATAAAAATATCCCGTTTATTATATTTAAACTATTTTGTTTTTTTATGTCATTTATGTGGAACAAAAAAAAAATTAATGTATTCCGCAGTCACCCAAAACTATACAAAAGTTGTCTTTGAAATAACATTATCATTTCTTTACAAAAAATATTGGCTAGTAAAATATCCAACTAAACTTTGAAATTTTTTATAGATCAACAAATTGGTATTATTTTACAACGAGACATACAGCTATCATATCAAGACTTTGCGAAAGAACTTCTGGAATCGTGCGATGAAAATCCGAAGATTGCAGAAATACCGATAACGTTTAAGGAACCGATTTATGGGTCGAGTGAGCCGTCCTTTACAGATTTTGTTGCGCCTGGTGTTATTTTAACGTATGTTAGTATTAAAAAATGTCTATCCTCAAACTAAAATTGTTTACTTTTAGGATTGTGTTTTTCTTGGCTGTGGCCCTGACATCTTCAGCACTGATTATAGAAAGAATGGAGGGACTTTTGGATAGATCGTGGGTTGCAGGTAAGAATAAATATTTTAATTTTTCCAAATCAATTTCATTTTTATTAATAATTTATTATAAGTGCCACGTATTTAGTAAATATATTTCATAAATTTATTTCAAATGTATAAAAATTTACAATATTTTGTTAATATCACTGTTATATTAATTAGAATTTTGTAATTTTAATTTTGATTACTCAAAAATTTAAAGTCATTTAAAAGTAGGTATACAAAAGCAAGTTACAAAAACAACATTATTTTTTATTGTATAAATAATAAATAAAATACATTGCAGTTTTACCTCACAAATATATTGAAATATCAGCATCATTCCATAAAAAACATTGTATTTTTTAAAATTACCAAGTCCATTTTGTAAAAACAAAGTTTTAAAATCTGTACAATAAATAAACTAACAAAAATAATTTCTGCAGTGGCGCGTTATACCTTTATTGGGCCTTAGTCAAATTTGAATTTTGGGGACCTCATGTACAGTGCTAGTTCCAGACATTAATTCCCCAGGGTAAATATTTGGAGGAAAATTCCCTTGGATCCAACACTACCCATGTAAAAATAATGCATAAATAACACTGTTTTATTGCACTAAATAATAAACTAGAATACATAATAAAACAGGAATTAGAATAACAGGCATTTAAAAACTAGTCATTTAACTAAACAAATAAAAATAACTTTATATAATTTTTTTTTAAACACAATTCTTAACAAAACAAAACAAATCACAATTAGAGTAAATTTAAAAAAATTGACAAGACAGCTTACAGGAATGAATAAACCAATTAAAACTATATCTTGAATTTTTGAGCTGAGAATTTGTCAAGGACTTCATTGTACAGGGTGGCCTATTTTCGATGCCCATACAGTGTATCTCGGTTATTATCAGAGATAGAAAAAAACTAAGTACGTAGTCTCGATTTCTTTTTTCGAGAGAAATTCATTGCCGTAAACAGATTTTTGATATCTTTTTTAATTTTCGAAATTTAGCCAAAAACCGATTTTGGCATTTTTCAAAAATGTTAAATATCTCGCTTAAACAAGAAGATACAGAAAAACATTACAGACATTTTTGGCATGGTTTTTTGTCCTTTATAAGATAGCGATGTTCAATTGCTTTTTACTCATACGAATATTGATATATTACACCTAACTTTCTTATTTTAAATGGCAACCATAGTTGGCTTTGACATGAACTGAAAGCTTATTTTTTGCGCTTTACAAAAATATATAATTTGCTTATAATTGCCGTTTAAAATAAGAAAGTTAGGTGTAATATATCGGTATTGATATGAGTAAAAAACAATTGAACATCGCTATTAAGGACAAAAAACCGTGCCAAAAATGTCTTTAAAGTTTTTTTTTAACTTTTCGTTTAAGTGAGATATTAAACATTTTTGAAAAGTGCCAAAAATCGGTTTTTGGCTATATTTCGAAAATTAAAAAAGATATCAAAAATCTGTTAACGGCAATGAATTTCTCTCGAAAAAATAAATCGACACTACGTAGTTAGTTTTTTTCTATCTCTGATAATAACCGAGATACACTGTATGGGCATCGAAAATAGACCACCCTGTACTCAAACCTGTTTGAAATGTTATTCTTGAACTCGATGCACAATATTGCCAAATTACATAATTTTTCTTGTCCAATTGAATTTTTAATGTACTAGGGCAGAGAACGATCGCTCTGCTATTGTGTTAAAAACAGGTATTGACAAATATATCACCGGTCTGATATATTTTATGATATAAAAATATTTTAACGTCATTCTGTGATTTACAAAAATATAAAATTCAAAGGAATTTCCTCTTAAAATAACGAAGTCATAGCAAAGCAACAGTCAAACTGAATCATCAGGTATATAAAGAGTGTAGAATGTGATCACGCAACATAGTAATTTCAATGGTAAAATTTGTAACGTATGATGTCTCCCCTAATTATTTTAGAAAAAAGTGCATTTAGGTTTTTTGTAAAGAAAAAATAATAATCAATATTAATTTTTAGTTTTCCAATAACTGAAAATTGAGAGAATTGCAAAAGCCGTTTTGACAAAAATCTGTAGTGCCTTGAAATTATACTGAGACAACCGCCTATCCTAATATCACTAATACTGTCACTTTGACGCGAAGTTTATTCTAAATTGTCATTTCTATTTTTTTTTTCCAATGAAAACATATCTAATTGTATAAAAAAAGTAAATGTAAAAAAATATAAACGACAATTAAGAATAAACTTCGCTTCAAAGTGACAGTATAAGTGACATTAGGATGGGCAGTTGTTACAGCATAATTCCAAAGCACTACAGATTTTTATGAAAACAGTGTTTGCAACTTTCTTAATTTTTAGTTATTGGAAAACTAAAAATTAGAATCGTAAATTTCTATACCTACCATTTTTCCGTACATTCTGTTATATTTCACAATCACAACTAAGTCGTCCAAATTATTTTTGTTTGTGAGTGGTCGATTTAATATTTACATACCTTGTCCAGATCTTACATCAAAGATTTATTGTCTTTTTTTTTCAGGCGTAACTCCTGGGGAAATCCTATTTTCACATGTAGTGACGCAGTTCGTGGTAATGTGCGGACAAACTGCTCTGGTGCTCATCTTTATGATACTCGTCTTTGGAGTCGAGTGCAAAGGAGATATTGGCTGGGTCGTCGTACTAACTATACTACAAGGATTGTGCGGCATGTGCTTCGGTTTTGTTATTTCGGCAGTTTGTGAATTAGAACGAAACGCAATTCAGCTAGCGCTTGGCAGTTTCTATCCAACCCTGCTACTCAGTGGTGTTATTTGGCCCATTGAGGGGATGCCGGGCATATTGCGTTACATTTCTTTATTCCTACCGTTAACATTAGCAACGACATCTTTGAGATCGATGCTGACACGTGGTTGGTCCATCATGGAATATGACGTCTACATTGGCTTCGTTTCGACAATCATTTGGATTGTGTTGTTCTTAACCATAAGTTTCTTAGTATTAAAATTCAAAAAAGGTTGAGCGTAAAAGACTTTAGGTGTATATGTTTTCAATTGTTTTTAAAAAAGGACACGTATACCATAAATTTTGCTTGTGTGTTTCACGCACTGGTAATATTCGTACCTTAATACCATTGTAGCTATAATGTGTGACATAAACCTAGTTTTAAATATTCTGGTTTGAATGTTTATGTAAATTTGAAAGTAACCGTACTTAACAAAATTTTATTATTTAATCGACAAATATTTTACTTTTAAATTATTTCCACCGGCATAGGAGATGCCGATTTCATTGTTTATTTCATAGCACATGTGAGAGTCATGTTCTTTTATAGATAAATTGCGTTTTTATCATTTCCGAAGTGCTATGAGATTAACATGAAAAGCATAGAATTATGGTAAATATTACATTTTTAAAGTATATTTAATATAATACTTGTAGTAATCTTGTACAGTTAGCAAATAATTAGTTAATTAAAAATGTAACTTGCCTTTGACCTTAAAATTGTGGTGATTATATATTCTTGTAATTTTTAAGATCTACTTATACTTTTTTATTTTTCTATGTTGGTTTTTATTATTTCTATGTCGATTGTTTGTGTATTATTTACGTCTTAAGTGGGAAAGACAAATTTTATTGCTCACTTTAGTGTAATATTTGTATTTATTAAGTGACTATTTTCGAGTGCTCAAATGTTAGTTTAGATTATTTTTGGTTTTATTATGAACCTTTGTTATCAGTACTGTATAAATAAATGTATTAATATTAAACTTATCTTTGTTTCCATATTATCGACACTTTTAAATTTCCTTAAAATAATTTTATTTTTTAATATTAAGTGATTAGGGCAGTCGATCTAAAGGTCAACTCACACGGACGCGTTCACAATAATTAGTAACCTGGTTACGTAAGTAAGTAAACATAGTTACCAATTATCGTGACCGCGCCCGCTTTGAGATCGCGCCGGTGTATGTGGACCTTAATACTTCAACTAACGTATTTTCCAAGTAAATCTGTAAAATTTTAAATAAATCCGTGTAGGTATCTATTGTATTTTAAGAAAAGTTTCGAATTCGTTTTTATCTCTTTTATTGTTGTAAATACTATGAAAAGTTAAATATGTTAAACGTTTACATTGTAAGCGGTAAAAACGTGAATGCTGCTGCAGAATTTACTTTTTTATATAAAGTCATGGCCTACTAGAATTACCAATTTAAAAAATATAAGTTTATTTACATACAAACTTGCCTGCCAGTAAGTGCTATGAAATTAACTTTAGACGAAACATAATTGCCTATACCTTAAATAATTCAATTCTTATGAACACCACTCTTGTAAAAGATCTAGGCATTTTATCAGACTTTCAACTTCTGTTTAAAGAACATATCGAATATATTAAAAATAAATATCTTTAAATGCTTGGTTTTATTATACGCCCTACAAAACATTTCAAATGAGGTTAATGTTATTAGAACACTATATTATTCATACGTTAATAGCGTTTTAAATTTTGGTTTCATCATATGGAATCCATAATTTGACACCAACATTTGTAGAATCAGGGGAATCCAAACAAAATTCACATCATCTTTGCAAATAAAATTTCAATTTCCAGATAAACCATACGAACAAAATTGTAAAAATCTAAATATGCTCTCCTTAAAATCTCGTAGAACACGTAAGCCCGACTGTTGAAGGTGAGATTAAAACACGTTAACCCTAGAAGTATACAAAATCGCAGGATAGTTGGCGCTGAAATTGCCTAGTTTTTGGAATTAACTTATATTTGAACACCAATGTTGTTTATGTTTTGTGCAATCGGGTTTTTAGTGACATAATATTAATCCACAAAATTGTTAAATACAAAATAGATTTTGTCACATCAATTTTAGCTTACCAAGATTAGGTTTACGACACCTTCTTTTTTATTTAACACCCTGTAGTACAAATTCCTTTTTAACTCGCCAATCCATTTCTCCATTCATATAACATTCAAACTATTAATGTTTTTTACCCGTCACTTCATTCATTTAAACAATGCTGTAAACAAATTCTATCATCCTAACTCATTCAGTTAACCATCTTTATTAATAAAATTTGAATATTTTCAGCAATAGTAAGATAATATCAATCTGTTTTTGGATATTTTTTTTTAAATTTACAAATACTATAACATTGTTTAAGCTTGTTGGATAGAGTCTTCGAAGTAAACTGTATCGCAGATTGATTTATTAATAGAAAAAATCACACTTTTTTCTCATTGAACTTAGTTTTATTTACATAGTTACATGTTACATTGGCAGTTACAACCTTATTATTTTATTTTCGTAGTTGAATATCAGTTGGCTAATTAGATTTTTCCACTTGTGCTGTTATGTTTAACAAATAATTTATTTTTTTTTGCAACCTACCTGTACGATGCTCACGACACACTGGTGTGCCGCGGTACACATGTGGATAAACACTGCTTTAAATTAAACATTAATATAAACTATATATAAAATAAAAAAGTGTGCATAATACGAAAAAATTATTTATTTAGAAAACCCTTAAGATACAACAGAATTTAATTTACATGCAATTGTCTTACAAAATGTTTCAATTTTGGGTTCCTAGAAGTTACAAAAATAATTGAACATGATCTATCCGAGTATTAAAAATTTTAAAAAAAACAAAAACAAACATTGTGAACAACGACGTTTACAATTTATATCAAATAAATTAATAAATTTCACCACAATAAATAGTGAAATTGTACTATATTTTACTAATTGTTTACATAATAAATATGCAAAATAAAAATAAACAAAATATTGACAAAACTTTTATTTAACAACTCAAGACACATTTTTTCCGAAATAAGTATAAAATAAATTAAGTCACTAATCACAATAATATATAAATATATACAATTATGCAGACATTAAGTAGAATGCTAGGTAGTTTCTAAATTAGTGTAAAAATACATATAATGGGTAGTTCACACGGTGACTTTTAAAGTCGCGGAACTACCCAAATTAAAAGTCGCGACTTTAAAATAAAAATGGCCGCTCTTGTAATTGCAGCATCGAGTGTAGTAGAGCAACTAATTATTTTGAAGTTGCTATTTGTTGATAATGTTCTAAAATCGTTGAAACATCTATTGGGGACATGATAAATTGGAAATCGATGACAAACAAATGTATATTAGGTTAGGTTAACCTAACTTATTTGTCTGTTATGTCAAAATATAAAAGTATGGTAGGCTTACGTCAAATGCCGAACTGTCAAATCGAAGTCGCGACTTTAACGCGACTTTTTAGTTCACACGGTGACTTTTAAAGTCGCGACTTTTAAAATCGTGACTTTAAAAGTCACCGTGTGAACTACCCATTATGCTATATTTTCTATACATAATTATAAAGTCAAGTTAGATAGAATTTTTGGTCGAGATACAAGGTGTAATAAAAAATTTTTAAACAAAAAATGTTTTTTACCTTAAAATATAATAAACCCTCAATAACCTGGTCACTAATAGAGGATCAGGGAAAAGGTTGGTCAAATTTTTTTTTAAATGCCAAATGATACATTTATGCGCTAGTAGTATGTGCATATAATATTTTATTTTTGGCATAGTAGGCATAGTATTGCTTATTTCACGAACTCGGCAAACGCTCTGCGTATATCACAAATTCAACACAAAATTGTCCATTTCATGAACTCGGCAACTTTACTGATTTGGCGTTAACACGTGCATGTAATGTATCAAAATCAAATTGTCAAACACGAGGAAAAAAAGTCCAAAAATAATAAATACTGAAAAAAAAATTAAAATAATACTGGTTTAAATAAGTTTTTAAAAAATTACTTATTTATTTAAAAAAAAACTTGTCTTGTTGAATCTCATAATGATGAACATGAACTCTGAACTTGAAAATTGATACTACGGCAAAATAAGACAAACATACGTTCACCTTAATCTTATATTTTGTCGCTTATTTACTATATACATTTTATCAATTTTATTATTAATTCATTGACATGAAATGTAAAATTACGTTGGCAAATCGAATTTTGTTTGACTTTTAAATATAAACTATTAAAGTAACGTAAATTTTACAGACTTGACATACCTACATGATTTCTATATTTTCAAAATATTATCCTTCGAATTGTTATTAAAATGTTAATGAACATATATTTTTTTTAATTACTACCTTTTAATTCTGCAATTTATCTACTTTTAAGTTAAGCTTGTTATATTTTATATACCGGGTGATTCAGTTTGACTGTCGCAGCCCTATAACTTTTTAATTATTAAAAATAACCTCAACAAACTTTATATTTTTGGAAACGGCGACAAATTCTCTATTAAGTGATGTGCATTTGTTATCTCTACGATGACGTATGTCAAATCCGCGATAGGTAACTGTTTTTTTTTTTTTAATTACATAGTATACATTTTTTTATTGATTCGGATAGAGAATTTAATTCTGAATCCGACCATGTAGGTATTATTAAAAAAGTATGCATATCAGTTAATAGAGAATTTGTCCCCGTTTTCAAAAATATAAGGTTTGTTGGGGTTATTTTCAATAATTAAAAAGTTATAGGGGTGCGACAGTCAAACTGAATCACCCTGTTATAATAATAAAACGATAATGACCAATAAATATAATATACATAACTTCTTATCAGGATAGTTAGTCAGTGAAATTTTGGCAATTAAAGAAAACTGTTCTTTATTTCCTAATATTTCAAATGTGCTTTATTTCATCCTTCCTGAGAGGTGCTATAGATATAAACAAATATAAGTAAAATTGTTTTCTAAACCTACATTTTTGATCCAACTTACATACACGAGTGTGCTCGGTAAGCCACAATTTATCATACTTGGAAAAAATTGATTTATATATTACTCCTATTAAATTAAGGTGATATCCCTCTTTTATCACATTCCAATGCAGTTTACAGCATTCCATGTAATAACTATGACAAAATTTATATTGGACAAACATGTCAATCAAGAATAACTTAACACAAAAGTAATAGCAAAGTCAAACCAAAGTTCTGCGCTTTAGCAACTCATTTACACAGTTATAAACTAAACATCAATGAAAATAATATTGCAATTTTAAATAAAGAAAATAACCTTAACAAAAGGCTCTTTCTAGAAATGCATCAAATAAGTAAAGAACCAAATGCAATTAATAATAAAACTGATATCAGTAACCCAAGTTCAATTTATTCATATTTACTTCATTTGAACAATTAGCTTGTTTTATAGTTTATCTTATAACCTGGTTCATTTATCTTTCTTAAATAAATAGTCAGTCCAATATAACTTTTTCACAAGTTTATTTTTTAATTTAAAGTTGAAATAATCATGTATATAATTTACTTATATTGTAATCAAATAATTTAGTGTTTAATTAGGCAATATTATCATATAGTAATAAGTTTGTAATGATATAGTCACGACTATTGTATTCTAAGACACAACTATTTCTAGTTGCTTCATAGGTTAATAGTTTGGATCCATTTTGTAAAAAGTTTTTTAAGTTCCGTACTCATGCTGTCAAGTCGTACAATGCCGTAGTTAGGTATATCTAAGCAGTTCAATTTTTAATTTGTGGGTTTATCCCTATTGTGTTTGTTCGACATGTAAATTTTAATGTTATCTTTTTAAATTTAAACGTCGGAATAGTGTGGTTTAAAAATGTTCATAAACTTTTAATAATATATAATTAAAAAATTTCCAAGTATGATAAATTGTGGCTTACCGAGCACACTCGTTTATGTAACTTGGATCAAAAATGTAGGTTTAGAAAACAAATTTACTTATATGTATATGTATATATCTATAGTAGGTACCTCTGAGGAAGGATGAAATAAAGCAAATCCGAAATATTAGGAAATAAAGAAGAAAATTTCACTGACCAACTGTCCCGATAAGAAGTTGTTTATATTATAATATATATTATATTAAATTTAAAAAAATTAATTTTACAGAAAAAACTTTTTTACTTTTGAATTTAATTCTAGTACTTAAATTAAAAACTAAAAATCAATTTAAAAAAACATTTGACATTTGAAATGTCACTTTTTTGGTGTTATTGGATTCAGAAAATTGTGGAATCCAAAAATGCAATTATATACAGGGTGTTCCATTTAAAAATCAAAAGTTGGTGTCACTTCCGCTGAAACAGGAAGTGGAAAAATTTCGTTTGTGTGTCAAAAAGTGACGTTTAAGGAGTTTATACGATGCCCTGAGTTTCAAAAAAATTTCTTGAAAAATAAAGAGAAACAAGTGGGTGTACCATGAACGTGTGACACCCGGTAGATAAATATTTTTCTGTGTTAAAAATTAAAATCTGAATTTCTATAAATTGTGATAATTTTACATGCCAAATAAATATGTGCTATTAGCAATTATATATCCATAGTAATCAACTTTTGATTTTTTTATAGGCGCTGTACTGAGAGTTCCATCCAAGACGAATTACTACTCGATTTAAAAGATTAGCTTTAAATTATTTTAAACTATACAAAGTGTTCGTTTTTGAACATCAATATGGGTATATTTTGGATCAAAAAGCAATTTTAAGATCTTTTGAACCTAAAATCAATCGTTTGTAACTTATTTACGTATTTTCAAAAATATGGAGTCACAAAACTTGAAAAAATAAAAATAAAACAGATGTTCCCTGTGATCGATGCATTTCGCTAAACTTTAAACACGAATGTAATTTTTTTATGAAACACTATATACAGGATGTTCCAGTAATCGTGAACAGCATGGGAATTTCGTAACCGATAAGAGATACAGAGTTAAATGGGTCAAAATGATCTTAGTCTTAATAGTAACTATTCTATAGAACAAACTTTTAAAAAAATATATAGTTTTTGCGGGTGTGGGTCATATTCCCGAAAGCCAACTTCCCGACAGTCAACTTCCCGACCGCCAACTTCCCGACAGACTAACTTGCCGACAGTCAAACTTCCCGAAACCAACTTCCCGACAGCCAACGTCCCGAAAAAATTCAATGTATTATTTTGACCCCCAAAACAACAAATCAGTTTAATTTTATTGATTTTTTCATTAGATGAACATACGAGAGAGGCAAACTATATAAAAAATACAATTTTCACAAACTTGTAATTAATAGGGCACGTTAAGCTAATGTATCTCAAAATGTGGTATTAATTTCAGAAAAATAAAACCGCCTGTTTTTGCGTGCTTCGCAAACGTATTTATTTTATCCTTGCTAATACAACAAATTGCTCCCTTCTTACTAGCTTACTTAAAATGAAAACGCCGCGTTTCACAAATTTGAAATTAATAGGGCACATTAAGCTAATGTATCTCAAAATGTGGTATTAATTTCAGAAAAATAAAACCACCCGTTTTTGCGTGCTTCGCAAAATTGCCTTTTAGAAACAAAAAAAAACGACAGGCGGCCTGTGCATACAAAAATTACGCGACCGTGAAAGAGTTAAAGTGCTTAAAATTGAGTGTTTGTCTCTTTGCATTCGAACCCAATAACACAGCATTAACCCTCTTTTCTTATATTTAACATTATAAACTGTTTAAGGAAGAAAACATCAAAATATGTTTTCATCTTAAATATTTTATTTATTTGTTCGTACATTATCAAATTCATTTTAGTTGGAATGTCGGAAAGTTGGATTTCGGGAAGTTCGTCTATCGGGAAGTTAGTCTGTCGGGAAGTTTGACTGTCGGGAAGTTCGTATGTCGGGAAGTTGGCGGTCGGGAAGTTGGCGGTCAGGAAGTTGGCGGTCAGGAAGTTGACCGTCGGGAAGTTGGCTTTCGGGAATTCGTCCGGCACCCGACACCCAGTTTTTGCGCTACTGATAATAAAAAACGAAAAAAAGGCATTTTAAATGTTTGCTTATTTGAAGTCACGCTGAACATATTTTTCGGCATTATCAGGGCACTTTTTTCCGTAGATTTTAGATTTGTTAATACATTTTATTTATCTTCATTTGTTTTTGGTATTTTAACAACTTTATTCTTTTAAATACGGGTGATAGTTGGCTGCAACACCATTAAAAAGAGATTTTTTCTCGTGTTGTTGATGTACATATTTTTGTTAGGTTTATCTTGAAAAATAAATAAGTTATTACAATATTATTGAATTTATTAAATTAATAAAAGTGGCAATTGAAAAAGAAACTCACATAAATAGGCCAGCTCTACCTAATTAAACAGAGAATTTTTTCTCGTTTTATTAATGTACAGGGTGGTCCAAATTCGATGGGATTGCATGGGTATCTCGGTTAATATTTAAGATAAAGAAACGGTTAACTTACCAAAAATGTGCAGTATTTTGAGACAAACTCAGAACGGTTCTCAAAAATATTCTTGCATTTCCGGTTTTCGAGTTATTGAATAAAAAGTGTTTTTTTTTTGTCATATTAATAATGTGTCATATCTCCGTTATTGTTGTATATATCGAAAATATTTAAGGAGATTATTTTTAGATATTTTTGTTTAATTGGATTATACTAAAAAAAAAAAATACGCTCGCCGTTAAAAAGTTATGACACAAACTTACCTTTTTTTAAACGGGAACGATAGTTGGCTATGACCTATTTAAATTCCTTATTTTTTTCTCATTCCAAATATATAAGGGTCGATGTATTTATTTTCAATAATACGCAAGTTATGAAGGTTTTTTAGTTTTTTTTTTCTAAGAAAATCATAGTAGGCTGTGAAAACACAAAAAAAAGTGTAAAACCTTTCAAAACTTACGTGGTACAAGTTACCAAGGTTTTTAAATTTGTTGTTGAGATAAACATTAAAAAAAATTGAACTTGAATTTGAACACTACATTACTGCTGATTCCCGACTATGTTGTTGTTATCTTATGTTCAAATATTTACAATGTTTATCTCAACAACAAATTAAAAAACCTTGGTAACTTGTACCACATGAGTTTTATAAGGTTTTACACCTTGTTTTTTTTTTTGTTTTCACAGCCTACTATGATTTTCTTAGAAAAAAAAAACAAAAAACCTTCATAACTTGCGTATTATTAAAAATAAATAGATCGACCCTTATATATTTGGAATGAAAAAAAAATAAGGAATTTAAATAGGTCATAGCCAACTATCGCACCTATTTAAAAAAAGGTAAGTTTGTGTCATAACTTTTTAACGGTTAGCGTAAAATATTTTTTTTTAGTATAATCCAATTAAACAAAAATATCTAAAAATAATCTCCGTAAATATTTTCGATATTTACAACAATAACGGAGATATGAAACATTATTAATATGACAAAAAAACACTTTTTATTCAATACCTCGAAAACCGGAAAAGATAAAATATTTTTGAAAACGGTTCTGAGTATCTCAAAAAACTGCACATTTTTGGTAATTTAACCGTTTCTCTATCTTAAATATTAACCGAGATACCCATGCAATCCCATCGAATTTGGACCACCCTGTACCTATATTTTGTTAACTTTATCTTGAAAAATTAAAAAGCTATTACAGTATTATTGTATTTATTTAATTAATAAAAGTGGCAATTGAAAAAATCATTACATAAATAGGCCAGCTCTACCTTATTAAACACAAAAAAAAAATGAAAACTTAAATAATTCAGTATGTTTTTTACATTTCATAATAATTTATAACTTTTTAAAATTAAAACGTGTTCAAAATTTTGCCCTATCTCCATGGGCAACACAAATTTAAGATGTGCACTTTGTTGATAAAAATGTTTTCCTAGGCATGTTACTTTTTATTTGATGAAATGGTCTTAAAATAGCTAAATGTTAAAGAGACAGTTGAATACAATTGCTGAACTAAAATAAGCCAATTTAAAGGCAGTTCATCAAATAAAAAGATATATGCCTAGAAAAACAATATTAACTACAAAGCGCAGATCTCAAATTAGTATTAGATTTAACAGTAATAATAAATAAAAATCATGAATTAAAATATTATAAAATGTCAAAAGTACTTCATTAAATCTTTTTTTAAATCTACGTATTTAATTAAGTACAAGTAGCCTATTAATGTAATGTTTTGTTTGTTTTCCAAGAGCCACTTTGATTAAACTTAATAAATAAAGTAATATTGCAACTTACTTATTTTTCGTGATAAAACACTAAAAACTAACAAACCTCTACAGTCTACATCGATAAAACGAAAAATATATATTTTTTTAATGACAAAACCAACTTGGTACAACCCGTATTTAAAATTTAAAAAATGATGTGAATATAACAAAAAAAAATGAGATAGGTAAAATGTATCAATAAATTTTACACGTATGTGTCCTGATAGTGTCAAAAAATATTTTGAGTGTGATTAAAAATAAGCAACAAGTTGTGAGCAAAAATTAAAAACGTCATTTTTGTTTTGTATCGATAGTGTAAAAACTATCATTTTTTCTGAAGAATGTTTTTCATAGAATAGTTACTCTTAAATCAAAGATCATATTGACCCATTTTACCAACTCTGTGTGTCTTTCCGTTTACAAAATACCCATGCTTTTCACGATAACTGGGACACCCTGTATTTGTACATCCGTCAACATTTTAGTTAATTAAAAAAAACTGTGAGAATCGCTATTGGTTCAATTTTACATTTTTTAAGAGGAATATTTTTTTTAAATGTTGTTACCAGTATTGTGTTACTGGAAAAATAAATACTACTCATATCTCTTCATATAAATATCTAACATTGCGTCTATATAAAAAAATTTAGTGCTATATCTTCATTATTAAGTGTATTATAAAAAAAAAAAACACTAACACCGATTTATTTTTAATTTTTCAAACTACAAAAAATATGTAATTATAAACATTTTTGTAAAATTTGATTTTTTGCTTTTATCAAATTAAGTATGTATTATTCAGACATTGGAGATGATCACTCCTTATTAGGCTCTACTACATTTTACTAATGTAATCCAATCTCCAGCTCTAATACTCGTAATTTATAAACATATATTACAATAAAATACAAATTCAAAGATCAAATTCAATAAGAACATAGACAGAAAACTAAAAACCACTAATACAAATGCACAATAAGTAGGTTTATTTTTAAGATAAAATTATCTAGGATTTTATGTTAACAAAAATAAATGTCTTATTGTTTTTAATAAAAATTACCAGGTTGGGTTTTATCAAAACATTTAATATTTTCCTAAGGGCGTAGCGTAGCTATCATGAAGCAATCTACGCAATGCGCAGGGACCTTAGGTCTCAGGTGCCCTTTATCGTCGATTTTTAATTAAAAGAATGTTAATAATATTTTGAATTGAATTGGGTGTTTTTACACAAACTGTTAATTAAAACAAATGACGTGTTAAAAAGTTTTAAAAAAAATATATATACAGGGTGAGTCACGACGGACGCGTCGGAGTTTTATGGCGAAACAGTTTATATTTTTTGATTTCTGTCGCTGTTAGATTATGTAAGTCAATAAGGGCTACATTTTAAAAATATTTTCAAACATACAGGGTGCTCCAAAAAAGAGTGGCATATCAAAGTTATACTTTTTCTTATGGAACACCCTGTATATTTTTACATTTTTGGATTCCTCTTTGAATTTAATTCAAAAAATGTAAGAGGTTATATGGGTCTAAAGTCAACCGTTCTCGTGAAAATTGCATTTTCATGAAAATACAGTATTTTCAAAAATTTTCAACATTTGAAAACTTTGAGAAGTCTGAAGAAATTCGCTTGGAAATAAGATTGACAATAGATTATGTAACACTTTGCACCACCTACATTTTTAAAATATTATACAGGGCGTTTTTTACGCTTGGTCAAACTTGTGAAAATTTAAACATCGATAACTCATTTTTTTTAAATACAACACCCTATATTTTCTTACACCGTCTTATAGAAAATTTAATTCTCTTTCGAAATCATTCAGGCTGTTTTTCACCTAAAATTGATATTTTCCGAGATATCGCGATTTTATTGTTAATTATTAGGGCAAACTAATATTTTCAAGTAAGCCATGAAGGTAGGCAGCGGTAATTTGAAACAATTAAAAAAAAAAACAAGAAACCTACAATTTTGTCGTTTGCCTACACATTTTTGACATTTTTTTATAGGAAAGTTGTAGATTTACCATTTTACGTATAAATATAGGTTTCTCATCATGGCCACAATATTTTTCATATAATTGAGTTTGATCTTTTGCCAAGTCCTAAAAACCCATTGATAATGTATTAGGTACGAGAACGGAACGCTGATTTAAAAAAAAAGTAATACTGACTTGTCTAATTTTACATTTAAAAAAAAAAACATGGTTGGTACTGTTTTCGGTAGAGTGTCGTAGTGTCGTATCGTAAACAGACAAAAAATGGTTTATAGGATTTAGTAATTATCTTATAACACTGGTCCAATAAATAAATGCATAAATAATTTAAAAAAATCTCTATTTAAACGTAAGTATGGTAAAACTACAACTTTCCTATAAAAATTTGTCAAAAGTGTGTAGTTAAACGATAAAATTATAAGTGTCTTGTTTTTTCTTTCAATTGTTTCAAATTACAGGTCTACCTTCATAGCCTACTTGAAAATATTACTTTGCCCTAATAATTAACAATAAAATCGCGATATTTTGGAAAATGTCAATTTTAGGTAAAAAACAGCCTGAATGTTTCCGAAAGAGAATTAAATTTTCTATAAGACGATGTAAAAAAATATAGGGTGTTGTATTTAAAAAAAATAAGTTATCGATGTTTAAAGTTTCACAAGTTTGACCCAGCGTAAAAAACACCCTGTACAATATTTTAAAAATGTAGGTGGTCCAAAGTGTTACATAATCTATTGTCAATCTTATCTCCAAGCGAATTTCTTCACTTCTCAAAGTTTTCAAATGTTGAAAATTTTTGAAAGTACTGTATTTTCATGAAAATGCAATTTTCACGAGAATGGTTGACTTTAGACCCATATAACCTTTTACATTTTTTGAATTAAATTTAAAGAGGAATCCAAAAATGTAAAAATATACAGGGTGTTCCATAAGAAAAAGTATAACTTTGATATGGCACTCTTTTTTGGAGCACCCTGTATGTTTGAAAATATTTTTAAAATGTAGCCCTTATTGACTTACATAATCTAACAGCGACAGAAATTGGAAAATATAAATCGTTTCGCCATAATACTCCGACGCGTCCGTCGTGACTCACCCTGTATATATGTCTGGGTGAAGCTACACAAACTCTAAATAGCGCTTGGACGACTATTAAGCGACTAAGAAATGATTTTGAAAATATTTTAATGGAATCAAAAAAATTTCAAAAAAGGGGAAAATCGTTCCAGAATTTCAAAGTAAAAGATAATACAGTATAAAGTAACATTTCGACATATTCTCTGCAGATTACAGATTTAAATATCGTGAAGAGAATTTTAAAGTAAACGTGTTTTATTGTGTCTTGTATAAAGCAATTATAAAATAGGTTACCGATTTATTGGTAGGGAATTAAGGATCGTTTTAATTTTTTGAAACCTCCTTGTATAATTAATTTACAAAAATTAAAATTAATACAAAAGTGTAACAATTTTATAAATAATGATTAAGGAATACTATTCCCACAAGCTACATCATAATTTATAAATGCTTCGCAATTGTAAATGTTAATGAAAACATGGCTATACAACTTTTGGAAATCTATTGTTGCAAAAATTATAGTTCATGGAAAAGTGATTTTTTTGAAATTTCAACAGTTTTATTACTTTTTTGACAATACCTGTTACTGTTGCAATTGTAGGAAGTTCTTTTTTCAAACTAAAAATATTTAATGGCAACAGGATAAATACAGACTCGATTAAATTATCTCTTACTTCTTGCCATCACATGAAGAAGCAAGCAAAATGGATAAGAAAAGTATGAGTAAAACTTTAGCCATGATGTGACATGACATGAATGTTTTAATTTTACAGTGCGTAAAAAAATCTACAACTTTTTCCCCAAAAACACTTTTGTACCATCAAGTATAACCGATTTATTAATGGTTATAAAAAAAGCCCATTTTGATTTTTGTATATTATCTAGCGTGCCATGGAACGTTTTTAAAACATTAAAGCATCACTGAATAGGTTTCGGAAAGGGGAACAATTAGTCCAATTTTAACTTTTTTGTAGCTCTTACCGTTCATGAGATTCCAATAGTGGGCCTTCTTTGTGGACCACTTTGTACATTCAAAAAAGTTTTGATATGTTCGTATTACCGTATTATATTAAAAAAAAAAAAAAGGCTTAATTTAAAATTTTGCGTAGGGGCCCAAACATTCTAGCTACGCCACTGTATTATCCTAGTTGTTAACAAAAAACTTCAGACATAATTGTAACTATTGAGGGTAACATAGCCTCATTTAAAAGTTGTTTCACATTAACACAGCCTATTAAATGAAAAATATGGATGTACAAATTACTAATCATTAAACTATACCTCAGCTCGATACATTTCGTCTTCTTGAAACCAGTCGCGGTAGGCAACCAATTTCTCTTCCCAGTATCCAATTAGTTCTTGCATGGTTCCATTAGTTCCTCCATATTCCACTGGCAACACTTCGGCGGGAATAGCGTCATGTAATGAATTAACACCAGAAAAATGAACTTTAATACGACTTTTAAGTTTTTCGGTCATAAAACGTTTAAAAATATTCAAAACAACATTAATATATAAAGGTGCATTGATGAACTCAAGCTGTTTCGGTCGACAATGGTAATTTTGCCAAGCGTGTACAGCTTTTTTAATGATTTGAGTGTTAAGTTGTCTGGCGTGTCCCAGAGATATACCAGTCATATCAAAAATTGCAGATACACCATAAATTGTAGCGTTATGGAAACATTCTTTCACTGCAACATCCAAAACCATTTTACCCGCCTTAAAAACATCATCTTGTTTGTATTTTTTCGGATCATGCGCAGCTGTGCGAATAATGACGACGAGTCTGTTTTCGTGATAAGTTGTAAGTGGGACGAATATTCCTAATTTAATAAGTTCTCGTATTTCTGGTAACAATGGATCTCTATTTTGAAACCATTCGGGATATTCTCCACGCATTGTATAAAAGTTTATGATTTTTTGCTTAACTCTGTCTAAATTGTATTTGTTACCTCTTAAGAATGCCACAATTGATGCATCATCTTTACGAGCATTTAGTTTTGGATATTCTTCCAACCATTGCTTTATATTTTCGATTGCTTGTGTTCGAGTTTCTTCTGTTTCTCCCAAATTTTCTTCTGCAAATTTTCTTGCACTTTCATTTGATAAAAAAACACATGCCATTATAGTTGCCACTAACAACAATGAATGAGCGAAGGTCAATAAATTGTTCGATATCACGTACTTGCAATGCAAGATCTAAAACTAACAGGACCGTATTACAATAAACTCAGTTGATAAATAACAAATATTTTTTTAAAATGCAGTAAATTTTATAAACAAAATCGTTTCTATTTTACATCGCATATTTTATCAGTCTATTAAGCAAAGTTATTGAATCAACTTTCACATTAAGAATGTTATTGCACGTTGTCTCATTTACATAAAATTAGGAGGTAAAATTCTTCGGTCTTATCTTCATTTTGTATTTTTATTATTTTCCTTCGATAGAGTGCTTAACTTTATCATCTTCTTTAGAATAAAAAATTTGTTTATATTATTTAAAACTGAAAATTTAAACCAGTTATAAAACCAATCTAAAACAATGCATTATATATACATAGAAATAAAAGATGTATTTCACGTGCTTTAAACTAATTACAAGTCAATAAAAATAATAATTTACGTAAACAATTAGGTATTACTAGTATTAGTACATTAGTTAAATACTTTCATAAACTTGTAATAATCTCAATTAAGTAATCTTTCCGCAGGTCGTAAATTAATAAGCCATTTACAACCATTTTTCTGCTTAAAGTATTCACTATTCTTAGAATCATTTAAAATTCAAGACGCTATCCACAATTATTGTATGCAGCCTTGAGAAGGTCGGTTGTAGACATTTGATTTGCGTTTGATGTTTGGCTCGAGTCTGTTTACCATGCATTTGTTCAGCAACATGTTGAGTGTCGCAGGTCATATTCGACGTGCAGCTGGACACAAAATGTGTGGTGAGAATTTTAAATTGTGCAGTGGGAATCTCATTTTTTACTTTCGCCATACGTAGTGTGAAGAAAGTATTGTTTACTATTTATATTCATTTACAGTGTGTCCCAGCCAAGACGAATTAATCGATAGCTCTATTATTAGTTAAAATTTAAAAACAAGTTTTGAATAGAAGTTGTTTGTGATCATTTACCACATAACCTAAAATTATTTTCAACTATGCAGTGTTTTGTTTTTCCACACTTGCTCTCATTTTATAAGAACTGTTTTTTTTTTCGAATAATAACTTATACTCGGGGGTCTTAACGTTAATCCAACATTACAAGAAAACAGTAAGAGATAAAAATAAGTTGTTTGTGTAGAATTATAGTATATGTTGGGGGTCTATAAAAATTCGGTATTTTACCGTATCGGTCATTTTACCGAGTCCGCACCGTAACCAGTATTGTAACTGATAATGCAGCAAATATTAATAAAATGAGGGACAATATTAAAGAAAAAACTGATTTTTCTGTCAATGTTGTGTTACATATGGATTAGAGGTGGACGTTCGATTGGAAAAATCGATTCTGAGAATCGATCCATAACCTGTATCGGTGAAATCGATTCTGATTAACAAAATCGAAGTTCTAAATCGTTATTTTTGTTTTTACCAAATATGTTTAAATTTAATTTTGAAAAATTTAAAAAGCTTAATATTTTCGTCAATACGTAACCACGCACGTATCTTGTACTTTTATTGTTAAAAGTTGCGTTCCAAACTTCTTCACAGGTGCGGTGGCATCGGTGCCCTCTATCATCATTTTACTCCTACGTCCTACCAGTAAACGAGTCAACTAGTGGTTTGCTCTTTCCCGCCTGGGTAGCAAGTAATTTAGAGGTTATGTTCGTGATTTTATGTCATTTTGTGTCGTAAATATAATATATTACAAAATCATGCCAAAAAGATATACTAAGGCCCGGTTGCAGAGTCGCTAAAATCGTAGTTTGCACCGGTGTGAACTCGTTTAGCACGGGAACACAACGCGATCAGGGCCCTGTTTCTCGAAACTTACAAGCCTTGTAATACAAGTCCCTAGCTAAGGCTACACGTGTAGTTTCCAGTAGTTTACATGGAAACTACACGTGTAGCTAAGCTACGGACTTTTATTACAAGGCTTGTAAGTTTCGAGAAACAGGACCCTGGTTGATATCGGTGCTATTTTCGCATTAAATCGACCTACAGATAGCACTGAGTTGACCGCGAATATGCGTTGCATGGTCCGTAGGTCATCCCGAATTGCGCTTGATCTGTGCCAAATATTAATGGGCGTTCAGATAACCACAGCGTTTGAGTTGCTGAACATCAAAAGTTCTGAACCGACACGCTTGGTAACCGCTAAGCCTCAGCAAATGTTACGTGCTGCTCGTTTGTCTCATCAGAAATTATTTGCGCTGTGTTGCCCAGCGAACGTGCCTAAAGTAAATAATAATCTGAAATGAATAATAACCAAGAATATATTTCTGTGGTCAGCGGGAAAAAGCACTTAAGTGAAAAAGTGCAATTTTTCAGGAGCAACATTTTTTTATTTTACTGATTATCATGTGAGTTTAAATTTTACTTGTATGGTATATTTTACTTAAAATTAAGTATTAAATTATCACAATATGTCAACATGATAAAAAAATTTAATAAACAGTAAATACTTGACTTAAACTGACATAAAATAAGAATAACTTAAAAATAAGTATTTATGTTTACTCCATTAATTTTTTTAAAATTCTACATAAAAAATATATTTTTTAAGAATAAACGAGTTAAACTGGATACCTATATCCATTTGTTTACATTTGTGAAAAACTGCTTAAACATAACTTTTATTATCTTTTGATTACACAAAATTTCATTGCAATGGAAAAATATTATTAATAGAAATACGTGAAATGGAACTAACATTGGAAACAGGAAACACAAGTGCCGAAATTGCAAATTATTAGTTTAAGAACATAACAATATGAATGGTATAAGGTTAATAATAAAAAAATTGCACTTTTTGACTTAAGTGCTTTTTCCCGCCGACCACAGATTTATTTATATTTTACAAAATAAGGATGAAGAAGACGCCAGTATAATTTTAAATACAATACAAGAGTGCGGCGATACGGTTCAATTGGAAGAAGAAATTTTTGTTGATCGTGATAAATCAGGAGATATTGAACTAATTATTATAGTTTTAATAAAAATTATTTTCCACATTCATTGATTAATACTCATTTATAATAATATAATCCATAGTAAAATAAAGTTTGGTTGATGCAGCTCTATAAATAAAAAAATAGTAGACTTTAAAATCTTTAATTGAATTGTTAAGATCCAATAAAAATTGACAATCCTTGTTTTCACCTAAGACCCTTCATATACACCACAACTTTGTGTGTTTACTGCTTTCATGCCACACGTTAATTTTACAGACTGAAATTACATTTTTTTTGAAATTTCAACATTCATTAATCATTGAAATGCCACCACAACGTTTTTTAAAAATATTTTACGTTACTTAATTATACATTTATCTTAATATTTACGATTTTATACTTCACTTTATTATTTACCATCTTACAATTTTGCTGTGCACCATATTATTTTTCCATTTTTGGTAAGTCATGAATTTTTCTCATTACTACGATGTGCTTGTTTCCTGTTGTTCGCTAAGGATCGACATTTTAATCAGTATGGAAAATGGAACTATTCAGATTGTTAAATACATGAAACAGATTAAAATAATATTGGTGATAAACATTATTGCTATATAGTATTAAAAAATTGGTAAGACTTACAAAGTGCTAAATATAAGATTTGTATAATGTACGTCCCCTCTTATTATATGAATTATAAAAAAAATGTGGATGAAGTATATGTCATTTACATGTTAAAATTCTTAATTCTTAATCTAATAGATCCGTTTGGAAGAGTGACATTTATAAGAGAACGAATTAGAGAAGAACAAAGTGAAGAAGAAAGCGAAGAAGAGTCGGAGTTAGAAGAAGTAGCTGCTCAAGTGAAAACATCACCAAAGGGAAGAAATGTACAACTTTTTTAATGAAGTAGAATTTAAAAACCGTTTTAGATTTTCTAAGCAATCAATGACCCACATTTTAAGTTTAATAAGGGCTTCCATTGAACATAGTTCGGGCAGAGGTATGGCAATCAGCCCAATGAACCAGCTTCTTATTGCCATGAGGTTTTATGCAACCGGTTCATTCCAGTCATTAATTGTTAATCAGAGTAAGATCAATAAATTAACCGTCTGCAGAATTGTTAAAAAAGTGTCCTTCTTATTAGCTAGTTGAAGCAAAAACTACATTCGAATGCCAGATGTTAACGAGATTTCAGATGTTAAACTTAACTTGTATAATATCGCACAATTTCCTGGAGTGATCGGTTGCATCGATTGCAACCACATCAAAGTGCAATCTCCTGGTGGTAATGATGCAGAACGGTTTAGGAACCACAAGGGTTACTTTTCTATTAATTGCCAGTTCGTTTGTGACGCCCCCATGCAGTTTAGACATGTCATTGCTCGTTAGCCCGGTTCAGTACATGACAGCAGGGTCGCATTTACCATGAGGCGCATGCTCGAGGCCTCACTTTATTTACCGCCACGGTAAACAAAGGAAAAATGAAAATAGGAAACTTATTAACTTGACATTGTATTACTAGATCAGACTCTGGTTCAATGTCTAGCTCTAGCATAGGAGGAATGTTATCAACGATAAGTTTTTCACGTTTCTCGAACTTGCAAAAGATTTGACAGAGAAGAATTTGACATTGCTTATTACAGTACGAAAAAACAAACCATGAAATAGATTCGCGTAGAAGAGACATCTGTTTCACTAAATTTGGCTATCAAGACGACGCTATATTGGTGTCTTATTGCCAAAAAGGGAAAAAACTGTAAAGCTACTATCAACTACACATGAAACTGGTGAGATTTCTGAAGGTGACGAGGGCGATATCGAATATCGATATCGATATTTTGATAAAGGACAGAAGAACTAAGAGTTACTAAAAAACCGTAAAAAGAGGCTGTTGACCTAAACAGAGGCTCGTCGCCCTCATTTTTGTTGTCAATAACAAGAAATATTGAGAACATATCGAACAATATCTAATATCGGTATGTCAATGTCGATGTCGATCTATCGATATATTGACAAAATTATATTGATATTGATCGATATATCGACCACCCCTAGTGACAAGAAGAAACCACAAATAATAATTGACTATAATAAAACAAAATCAGATGTAGATCGCATGGACAAACTTGTTCGAACATATACTGTGATAAACACGAAGATGGCCTGTTGCAGTTTTTTTATATTAATTTGCGATAAGCCAATTTTGAACGGCAAGCTATTTAGACATACTTATAATGTATTAGATAAGATTGTCATATTTTTAAAGAAGTATGTAGATCTAGACAAGTATATGACTAGTGTTTACAGAATTTCACAAACTCATAGGAATGACATTGACAGGAAAAATTTTATTAACTGAGTCAAAAAATTCTCAGTTATGATAAAAAAAAGACAGTTTTACAATTAAAATGTGTGTACAAATTTAGAAAGGACAAGACGGGTTAAGGTTTACCTTCCTGAATGTAAAAACTACTCTACTGTAAAAATAAGCCTTTTTCCTTTCGTAATTTTGTCCGGACTAACGGAGATGCCGGAAAATCGGTGTTGTACCTGTTCTTAATTTTTGTTACATGTTTAATTTTTATTTTATTAAATTGACTTTTTTAGAAAAAGTAAAAATAATATGAAGCAATTTTTTTACTATGTACTGACTTGATCTGAGTTTTTGGGGCCTCATAATGATTTTGCGCCTAGGGCCCCCAAAAGCGTAAATGCGGCACTGCATGACAGCACTATTTTTAACGACTAAAAGTGAATCTAGAAAACGGCCAATACGGGAACAGTTATCTGCTCGGAGATAGCGGATATGCACGTAAAAAATATATGCTAACACCGTTACTCAATCCGCAAAGTGCAGCTGAGCATGCTTATAACAAATCCCACAAAACAACTCGCAATGTTATTGAAAGAACTTTTGGTGTGCTGAAGAGACGTTTTCCTTGTGTAGCTTTGGGTTTGAGAAACAAAATGGACACGACGTTGGCAATAATAGTTGCATGTAGCGTGCTTCACAATATTGCTGAATGATGAAACTCCACAAGATGATCCGAGTGTGATATTGCATCAGAACATCTTCGATGCCATTCCGGTAGAAAACATCCCTCACCGTGATACCACCAATGCTACAAGATCCGCATTGATTGAAACTATATTTTCTATAAATTAATGTTTAGCATTTGTGGACAGATTTTTATCTAACAGTTAACGAACTAAAAAACAGTTTAAAATATCTTTGTTTAAAGAGGGTTAAGATCAGAGAGTCAAACCGGTATTTATTTTGTTCCGGTTTATGGTTACGTTCCGTGGAAATGTTTATCGTTCCGGTTCATTTTCGGTTACGGCTCGAAAAACAAGTTAAAATTAAGTCTGAAAATTAATTCTATTTCTTTTTATTCTTCGTTTTCAATTTTAGAATTGGAAAAAAATAAGAACTCAATAAGATTAATTAAGTTTATTAACAAAAAACGAAAACAAAATAAAATCCAAAAATATAATACAAATTATTCAAAAACATATTTTATTTATGTGATTACTTTATGCAAGCAATTATAATTTAACTTTATAATGAAAAATGGTTAAATTTAAAAAAAAATAAGAATATGAAAAATTCACAACTTTTATAAAATAACATACTCCATCTTTTAGATTCTCCACTCAAATGCAACGTCGGAAAGAATTTTTAGCTTGATGACAACTGCTTGGCGAAAAGAACGAAATAAATTGTTGCTAAAAAACTTACGAGCCTCAGTTAATGGTAAAAGAAAACTATAAAATGTCCTGCAAGGAGTTTAAAAACATCGTTGGACCCAAGTTATGACCGTAATATTTTAACGGTAATGTGTTTTACTAAAGTTGAAATCCTCATAACTTGGCCCTTTTGAAATGTACATGTTTTAGTAAGTGATGCATCGGCATTTGTTGCAATGTTATTCAATTAAAAGTAAATGAAATAACATTGAAGTAAAATAAAAATAATTGATATCAAAATATATGAAATAGGCCACCCCAGAAAAAAGTATTTAAAATTTAATTATAATATTAGGATATTTTTCAATATTTTGCAAAATATTCATTTTTAAATTAATTAGCTAAAGTTCTTTTTGATGTAATTCCTCCCTCATCGTAATCTCTTTTTGATGCAGTTCTTCCTTCATCTTCATATTTTTTTCCAGCATTTCTATTTTCAACTGATATGTTTTAGCCAATTTTTGATCTTTATTGCTTTTAGATGGTGCAGCTGAAGATGGTTGATCAAAACCTG
Source organism: Elmis aenea (assembly GCA_947652605.1). NCBI lineage: Eukaryota > Metazoa > Arthropoda > Insecta > Coleoptera > Elmidae > Elmis > Elmis aenea. The sequence goes on along the minus strand of OX393579.1, from coordinate 31,325,659 downwards.
GTGAAGATGGTTGCCTTATATTTGAAGGTGAAAGGTTTTCAGAAGAATCTTCTATTGCATGCCTTAAGGCTAAAGAGGGTGGTCTGGTGATAGTTGATGATCGTAATCTGGAGGTGCTAGCAAGTGATGTCTTAACAGCTATGTAGAAAAGAAAATATTAATGAAGAAACCGCAAAAGAGAAGGAAGTAATATTAATAGTTCCAAACATTATTTACCACGTGATTCCCAAAATTATTAAAAAAAGACTTAAGAATCGAAATGAAACAGGTTGAATACAAACTTTTTTAGACTTTATTGAATTATGTATTTAAAAAATGTAGTGATGATGTTGGGATATTTGTCAATATTCTGTAAAACGTTAATTTTTAGTTCCATCAGTTCTTTTTGATGTAATTATTTCTTTCATCCTAACATCTTTTTTGAATCAGTTCTGTTTTGTAAAATTTTAATTTCTTTGAAAGGCCCTGTGGATATAGATATCATTGAATCGATTTTTTTTTTAAGAAGTACAATTTTAATTTCTCATTTTGTTTAAAAGTCCCTGTGTATATAAATACCTTTGAATTGTATTTAAGTTATAACTTTTTAAGTTAAAGCAACAAATAAGTACAATACTTACTGTCTTCAAAATAGTTTGTGGCGGAATCAAACATATTGTTTAATGGCGTCATATGATTTCCCATAATTGCCAGTAGCTGTTCATCACTGCTGTCAAGAAGAGTCACTGGCAAGCCACCCCCAGTTTTCCTTATTTCAAGCTGTTAAATAAAAAATTGTATTAACAAAATATTTTAAAGCATATGACAAATAAAAAATTACCTTGTCATTTTTCTGACGTTCTATGGCCGTGTTCTTCATGTCGTCATATTTTTCAATGATTTCATCAACACCCGTATGAGCTGACATGTAGGTATGCTGCCGCCCTAAGAAAGAACGCCGTATGTACAAAAAAAATCGGATTTTGAGTTATTGATATTAATGGGTTTATAACATTATAAATTGAATATTTACCTAGTAAAAACGCCGTGTTTTGAAGGCTAGTAAACAAGAGTGATTTTGGAAGAAATCGTTATACTCGAACTCCAGAAACAGAAGTAAGGATTTTAGATCGAGTTGCTGTTAATCCGCAAACCAGCACAAGAAGAATAGCTGCAGAGGAGGAAGTTTCTTCATCCACGGTATGGAGAGTCCTACACGAACAGTTACTTCATCCCTATCATATGCAGAGAGTACAGGCTCTTAAACCTGAAGATTTTCAATCGAGAATAACGTTTTGTCAATGGCTCTTGCAAAAATGCGCTACTGTTCGTCTTTTTCTTAGTAAAGTTCTTTTTTCGGATGAAGCAGGATTTACACGTGAAGGTATAATCAACTTTCACAACAATCACGTCTGGGCGGAAGAAAACCCCCACGCATTTTTTGAATCGAGACACCAAAATAAAATCTCCATTAACGTATGGGCAGGTATTCTTGGAGACAGAATAATCGGGCCACATGTTCTACCTAACAGGTTGAGTGGCCCTGTCTATCTTAATTTCTTACAAAACGTTTTAACAGATTTGCTCGACGACGTGCCATACGAAACTAGGCTAAATATGTGGTTCATGCATGATGGTGCTCCACCTCATTTCAGCATTTTAGTCCGAGAGCATTTAAACGAAGCGTTTCCCGACAAATGGATAGGTCGAGGTGGACCTACAGCATGGCCACCTCGTTCACCCGACCTAAATCCATTAGATTTTTTTTGTGGGGATACTTAAAATCTTTAGTTTATGCAACTCCTGTTGATAATGTCGGGGATTTGGAGCAACGTATTATGAACGGGTGCGAAATTATTAGAAATATGCCAGGAATGTTTGAACGCGTAAGACAATCAATGATGCATCGTATCAACAGTTGTGTTGAAATGATTGGGGGGCATTTTGAACATTTAATTTGATTTTAATTTTTTATGGAGTTTTTTTTAAATTGTAAATAAGAAAAATAAAATTGTTCATCATTATTACAAAATACCTTTGTTTTAATTAGAGACTCGTGAAAGACAAGACGAGAATTTACTAAGATTTGGTCTTGTATGTGATTCGTTAGCTCGCCCATAAAATATATGTATATCTGACATTTCTGCAAAGCTATACTGTTCCATTTTGGGTAACAAAATAAAATTGACACAGCTTAAGTCACGTAGTAATAACTGACATAAGCCAACCTAGATCAATGATAATATCACTTTATTAACCTTTCTGCGGCAACTTTTTAAACCTATTTTTCTTGAAGATGGTTGGTTCTATTGCAAATTACAAAGAGTACCTTTTTAAGGTAGTTTTATTCGTAGAATCACATTATTGAACGTAATTAGAGTAAATAGTAAACATTAAAAAAATAATGAGAAAAAAGGGGGGTAGGGTCCAGTTTCGTACGCCTATGGTTTAAAGATAATTTTGTCAATAGTGTAAAATAATACCATGCATAACTACTAAACTGCATACCAAGTCTCATAACCGTACCTCAACGGATTCCTGAGATAATAAATAAAATCCACTTTTTCGACACCTCCTTCGAGGGGCTCTAGCTCCCTTAGGAAGCATTTTCGGACCTATGTTTATATGAACTTTTTTTCTTATTTTTTCACGTAGAATTAGCACTAGAATTTTTAGACAACCTTTTAGAAACACCCTGTGTAAATAAAATTATAAATTTAACCTGGTATTTATAACCTGTCATTTAAAATATACGTAAACAGGAACACATAATTCAAAAAAATTAGTTTAAGTATATAAGTTAAAAACAAAATGGGCATTATTCATACTGCTCGGGCAACGTGATATCCTTTCTATAATTACAATATATCTATTGTTTTAGCGTCCATTAACATTAAAACGAGTTTTAGTCGCTGTAACGGCACACATCACATTGTACAAATTGCCACTTTGCTCAACACATTAGTTTAGAATATTTTTACCCCTGTGGATTAGGTTAGAATAATTGTAAAAGCATAGCTACTTGTACTCTATCCGCATTGGCATGGGCGCAAATGTCTATAGCCGCGCCCTGCGCCCTGTGTTTACCTATAACCTGTAACTTATTAATTTGACAAGTTCAAGGTTTTTGAAGCATGGCGCTAATTAGCGCTAATTGTAATCAAAACAGAACTGATTAGTAACTTACTTAAAATCTGTATGTTTCCAAGGTTTCCGCGGTGTGAAGGTGGCCGCGATTTTTTAAAATGTCTGTAACTTTTTTATTATAACGGCGCAAAATTTTAAAACTACGGCGCTAATTGGCGCTAATTGATGGCATCATTGAATTTTGTATATTCGAAAAAGTCGCGGCTGCGCGAAGTTGGCCGCGATTTTTTAAAATGTCTAACTTTTTTATTATTAGGGCGCTAATTTTTGAAACTACGGCGCTAATTGATGGCATCATTAAAATTTGCATATTCGAAAAAGTCGCGGCTACGTGAAGTTGGCCGCGACTTTTTTAAAATGCGTGTAACTTTTTTATTATAAGGGCGCTCATTTTTAAAACTGGCGCTAATTATTGCAATTTAAAAAAATTGCACTTTCGAAAAAGTCGCGGCCACCTTCACGCACCTGATAAAATCGCATTCCGGGACGTTTAGAAGTGTCATCCCTAGGGTTTTTCGGATCCGGGTACCCGGATTCGGATTCGCCGAATCCTACAGCAAATATTCGGATTCGATATTCGGTCTAAGATTCGACGAATCTCGGATTAGGTCTCATTAATGCTACCACAACTTCAGAGAAAATACTTAATTTTGCAACAAATATTACGAAACGATTGTTTGACGGAGAAGACAAAAATGAAGAAACAGAGCATTCAACAGAGGGTGATTGCGGAATATTGCAGATGACGTTCAGTTGTTAACGATGGAAAAAGAGCTTAATCATATATTGGAAACGGTAAAATGCCTTAGATTACCAGTCTCAAGATAAATTTGCCTACTTAAAAAAATGCATTATTTTCAAATGCCAAAATTAGAACGAACTATTTAGAAAAAGTATATCGAGCAATTATAACAATTAAACCAAGGTCAACCAATTCAGAGAGAACTTCTCTGAAGCTGAAGCAAAAAAATAACCTTGATTTTTATCTTAAGATTTTGCATTTTTTTAGGTTATTTCGCTTATTTTTGAAAATAGATATACAAAATATTATATCATTGTAAAGAGAAAAAAATAATCTTTTTGTGCGATCGTACTAGAAACAGCTGTTTGACGAACGCGTTAGCAACCATAAAGTACTGCATTACCGGCCCTATCCTTAGCAACGGCCGTAAAAGTTACTTTTCAGGCCGTTACCCTTAGCAACGGCCGAAAAAGTAACTTTTACGGCCGTTGCTAAGGAGAGGGTCGGTAATGCAGTACACTCGCCGTCATCTGTCAGTGACAGAATGTTACGTAGTTTCTAACCTATAATTTTAAAAAATACTAAAAATTTAAATTGTTTTTAATTCTATCGCACAAAAAATGTAAAATGCACCTCGGCCAAAACGTACTTTTTGGCCTTGATACATAAATAACTATTAAATCAGTCATCACCTACTACGATTGCCATTTAAAAAAAAGTTGTTTTGTCAAATATCTCGCACGGTAATTCATAAAAAAAAATCTGACTGTTGCCATCTTATAGCAAACCAAATCTACAAAACTTTTTTCTTTTGGCGTTTTTGTGTATTCGCAACAATAGCCGAGATATTTAAGTTTAAAAATTTTGATCGATTTCGGTTTTTTCGTTATATCACGCAAGCCATGGAATTTTTAAACAAAACAAGATCTGGTTTAAATTACACCCCTAAATAGCTAACTTTTGTCCCATTTGATCAACCTTGTATTTTCATTATTTACGGAGATAGTAATAGTGTCCCATGGAAAAGTGAAACACCCTGTATACTAATATACTTGTTATTTTACTTCATACTTTAACAATTAAATACAGTGCCATTTTAACTGATTGAAGGCCGTTTGAATTATTAATATAAACATGAATTAACTTAACACCGTGTTAGTAAAACCCATTGATGCGCTACTAACAAAACTGACAACCGCTGACAAATATTGTAAATCGCCTGTAATTTTAAAATTTGCGCGAACTTTAAACACCATACGTACAATAATTTTTATGGCACTACAATTCATTTAATTTTAGAACTGGATTCGGATCCGGATTCGGATTCGTAAAATAATCGTGGATTCGATTCGGATTCGTCGAATCCAAAAAGACCGAATCTTCCCAAACCCTAGTCATCCCCAATTGTACTTGGGCATAATAACTATGTTTTTTTTTAATACTAAACGAAAGTTTTCTATCTTCAGATAATCACTGTTGGTTACAAAATGTACAGCTCCTTTATCCCTACTAAAATGTTTTAAACAGTTTAATTTACATTTTTCTAGCAGATGTTAAAGTGTGCTTTGTTCAACTCAAAATAGTAGAGAGGGTTTTCGATAACAAGTTGTGTGTTTGTATGACGAACCAAAAATAAGATGAGTACATAAAAATTAATTACAGACTTGCGAAAAATAATTAACACGTGATTTTATCGCTTGCGAATTAACACTCTCCGCTAGTTGCTAAATGTATTAAAAAAACTGTTAATGCAAAAATCAAAGGAAATACCAATCACTGGACATTTGATCTCCAACAACTTAATTAGATTATTATCCTTTAATACAACACCATCAGGTGTGTAAGCTAGTCATGAATGACGTTTGACACTAAAAGGCCTGTTTCATATAATCATATACAACATAATTATTATTACTTCTGTTTTAGAACCAGTGGTTTTTGCGACTAATAAGTTTAACTCTTTTTTAATATCAGTTATATTCAAAATTATGACTTTTAAAAACGTTTAATCATTCACAAAGGTATCTAAATAGCGCGCACACATTTAAAACACTGAGTAAACAAGGATAGCAATACCAAATCCCCCTGGCGGCCAATGATGAAACTGAGATAGTACTTGCTCTATTGAGTTAAATTCTTTTTTTTGCGATCGTACTAGAAACAACTGTTTGACGGACGCGTTAGCAACCATAAAGTACTGCATTACCGGCCCTATCCTTAGCAACGGCCGTAAAAGTTACTTTTCAGGCCGTTACCCTTAGCAACGGCCGAAAAAGTAACTAAGGAGAGGGCCGGTAATGCAGTACATACGCCGTCAGCTGTCAGTGACAGAATGTCACGTAGTTTCTAACCTATAATTTTGAAAATTACTAAAAATTTAAATTGTTTTTAATTCGATCGCACAAAAAATGTAATATGCACCTCGGCCAAAACGTACTTTTTCGGCCTTGCCTGTTTGCTGGCCTCGGCTACGTCTCGGCCAGCAAACCAGACGCGGTCGAAAAAGTTACACTTTTTGGCCTTGATACATAAATAACTATTGCTACCTGTTCCCAGGTCTCCCTCTTCTTTTTTATCATCGAGCCATCTGTGGTTTTGCTTTCTATTATAGTTTTATGTCTACATGAAGTAAAAAACAATATTAGACGTTTATTTTCAACATCTTAGTTTAATTGTAAAAGAATACATGCTGTATTGTCATGTTTAAAATAATTATTGGACATGAGTTAAAAGATAGTTGTGTATTGTGATATGTATATATTTAATTAAATAAATTTTAGAATACATTGTAAGAATCTGATTACTTACCTTACTTATAACATTTAAAACTACTTACTTTCCAACTATCGCAATATTGCTTTTCACTTTCCGAAAATTTTCTCCCTCTTTTCGCGCTCATTTTCTAACCAAAAAGATAATAAACATGAACTTAGCATAACTGGCATTTCGTACCAACAGTACGATATTTTCCTATATCTGACGATAATCGCCGGGCTAACTAACACGCGCGTGTGACCGGTCTCGATCATCTGCGGCAACCCGACGAGTGCTAAGTATTTAGCACCAGGGCTGCTGAGTCGAAAAAAAAAAGTCGACTCCGACTCCGACTCCTGATAATTTTAGTAGGTCGACTCCGACTCCGACTCCGGCAAAAATAAATACTAAGACATTTTATGGTGTGTAATATATGAAAAAAATAAATAAGCATAAAAAAATTATTTAAAATTTGAGTTTTAATTTTGCGGCAAAGGAACACCTCGCAATTTTTTGTTGTTCCCGGAGTCGGAGTCGGTACATTTTTTCCGACTCCGACTCCACTGACCAGAAATTCTTCCTAAACTCCGACTCCGACTTCGACTCCACAGCCCTGTTTAGCACCGTGTTAGGTAGCACTGATTTGATCCGAATTCCATGCAATCGGGCGTAAGAGAGCTATTTGGTGGTCTTACTTCAATGTAACAGAAAACAATACGTTTGCAGAATGTGAGGTTAGTAAAATTTTTGTTGTTAATTCTAATTTTCAATTCAATTTTAGATATGTAAAGCTAGAGTAGCAATATGCGGGACCTCATCCAATTTAAAACAACATTTAGTTAAGCCATAGATATATATTTTCCAGAGAATTTAAAGAGTAATGTATTATTTTCTCGGCCAGCAAACCAGACGCGGCCGAAAAAGTTACACTTTTTGGCCTTGATACATAAATAACTAAGTATTATTTTGATTTTTATTGTTTTTACGGTCTATTAAAAAAAAACTGAATTGCAAAAATATCGATTTTTTCAGTTTTTCCTAAAACTGCATCCAATCGATTACCTCAAAAAATCGAACGTCCCACCTCTAATATGGATGTTCTGCTTATATTTTAAAATTGCTGTTTAAAGATTTAAAAATTAAAGACGTAAAGAAAGATATTGTGCATGTTGTTAAATATTTTCGTAACAATCATCTAGTCGATGCTAAATATAAGGCAGGAGGTAGAAAAGCGTTAATTTTGCCCCAGGATATACGCTGGAACACTCTTGCAGATTGTTTAGAAGTATATGTAACGGAATGGCAAAAACTATTAAAAATATGTGAAGAAAACAGAAACGAAATCGACACTATAGTAAGTGAAAAGGTGTCAAACGTTCATATTTAAAAACTAGACTTTTTAGCCATTTTAAAGCCGATTTCCACAGCTTTAGATAGGGTTCAAAAAAGAAATGCCTTTTTATCAGATGCAGTTAAAGTATGACAAGAACTGAAGTCCACTTTTAACAATAACGATAATAGTGTAAACCAAAAACGCATATTTAAAAGGTTGTGGCTATTTGCACCTACAGTAGGTACGAATAATTGGCTATTTGCACCTACAGTAGGTACGAATAACTGGCTATTTGCACCTACAGTAGGTACGAATAATTGGCTATTTGCACCTACTGTAGGTAGATATGAACAATTGACTATTTGCACCTTCTGTATAGGCATATACCGCTTGTAACTGAGTTCTGGTACACCCCCTTTTTTACTTTAGTTTTAATTTTTCATAAATAAACTTTTATACAGATGATATGTGTAAATACTGGGTTATATGAACACATGTACACTATTATTTCAATTCCGGTTTCGTCGGAAATTATCCTGTATATTTTATATTTTTGGAAAGAGGAGGCAATTTTGAATACAACTTTTCATTAATTTTAATAACCTCAAATAATTTTTGAACAAATATTTATTTGCCGTTACCTGCATAAATTGAATTTTATTATGTCAAGAAGTGTCCGAAAAAGGTTTTTCGTACATTTTAATGAACATTTAGGTTACTTTAATCGGTTTTGAAGGTTGCATACTATTTTTTGACTAAAAACATATATTTGTGTTGAAAGGCTGCCTGCCTCAAAGACTTAAAATATTATAAAAAACTTATTTAGATATTCTATTAATCGTAGTATACTGTGCATAATTGCAACAAATTATCACTAAATTTTTTTATTAAATAACTATACACGGTGATTCACGAGAGAGTACGAGCCTGCCATTCTCAAAATAGGCAGCCCAACATGCAAATCATGAACTGCTTTGATTTCTAAATTTATATTTAAGCTGTTTTAAATCAAAGACACATGACTTATTTAATTGACAGATTGAAAAGAAAGTTTTGTTGCGTAAGTTAGTAGACAATTTGAATTCAAATAAAGCTTGAAATGTATACAAATGACGAAAAAACCGACATGATCTTAATTTTTGGGGAATGTCGCAGAAATGCTTCAGAAGCTGCAAGATTATATTCACAAAGGTATCCTAACCGCAGGTCCCCAACCGATAACATTTTCCGAAGATTGGAAATGCAATTAAAGCAAAATTGACCAGCATTGAAAAGACTCAACAAAAAAACAGCAACATGCGAAGAAAATGAAATTAATGTAATCGAAGCTATTACTCAAGATCCGCATATTAGTCAAAGAACAATTTCCGGACAGGTAGGCATTAGCCAGGCTTCAGTTTCGAGAATCATTAGAGCTAACGAATTTCACCCCTATCATGTACATTTGGTTCAGAATCTTGAAAAAAAACGATTTTCTGAAAAGGTTGCAGTTTATTCATTTCATGAGACATGAAATTAATGGCAACGATAATTTTTTAAACTGCGTTCTCTTCAGTGATGAAGCGCGTTTTAGTAACAATGGTAGTGTCAATAAACATAATTGCCATTATTATGCCCAAGTTAACCCTCGGTGGATGGTAGCTGCGCATTTTCAAAGGGTGTACACCGTAAATGTGTGGTGCGGCATTCTGGGAGCACGTTATAGGTCCACATTTCTTTGAAGGAAATTTAACAGGGGAGATCTATTTAGATTTTCTCGTTAATATCTTGCCAACCATACTTGATGATGTGGATTTACTTACAAGACAGCAGATGTTTTACCAGCATGACAGCGCTCCTCCACACTACCATATCAATGTAAGAAATTATTTAAATCGAGCTTACGAAAATAAGTGGATTGGTAGAGGCGCTGTTGTTCCCTGCCCCCCCCCCCCCCGTAGTCCTGATATCACACCCTTAGATTTCTTTTTGTGGGGCTACGTGAAAGAGTTAGTTTACCAGACACCTATTGAAAATGAGCAGCATTTGAGAAACAGAATTGAAGAAGCTTGCAGATCCATAACACCACAAATGCTAGCTCGCGTAAGGAGATCATTCTTGAGAAGATTAGAAGAGTGCGAGACAAATAATGGGGGACACTTTGAACATTTATTAGGTTAATGTTTCCATTCCTTATAATTTTTTCCTTTTATGTAACCTATAAAATTTATAAATAAAACTTTGACTTTCTATTTAAACATATTTTGTTTAAAACATGTGTGTTCGTTCAGAGCAGGAATGCAGGAAAATTAATGGAACTTGGTAATTTCCAGTTCAATTTGTTTCAGTAAATAGGCATCTACGTTTCTTAGATAAATAGATATAAATTTAGACATCGAAGTCTCCTGTGCTCTGATTGTTGGGTTGCCTATTTTGAGAACAGCAGGCTCGTAATCTCCGGTGAATCACCCTGTATTAGTTACAACTATAATTTGTTTTGTTGGCACTTAGGCACAGTGTACTGCGATTAATAGGATATCTTAACAAGTTTTTATAATATTTTAAGTCTGTGAAGCAGCAATCCAACACAAATATAAGTTATTGGTATTGTTAAATTCGTCAGGAAATACTCTATTTAAATAAGTTCATGTACTACTGCATTTGCATTTGTCAAAAAACCGATTTGCAATCTTCAAAGCCGATTAAAGTAATTTAAATGGCAATTAAAATTTACAAAAACATTTGTCGGACACTTGTTGACAAAATAAAATTCAATGTATGCAGGTCACGGCTCACTTAATAAAAAAATAAATTATTGTTCAAAAATTATATAAGGTTATTTAAATTAACCAAAGTCCTACACAGTGGAGGGACTTATGACTAAATAAAAATAAAAAAGTAACCAAACCAGTGCAGTTGAATTCATAATTGCCTCCTCTTTCTAAAAATGTAAATATATATAGGGTGTTCCATTTGAAATAATAAAGTTAGGGCAATTTCCGGCGAAACCGAAAGTGAGATAATAGTGTACATATGTTCAAATATTCCGGTTATTTACACATATTATATGTCTAAAAGTTTATTTATGTACAATTAAAACTAAAGAAAAAAGGAGGTGTACCAGGCCTTAGTTACATCTGGTATATACCTATACAGTAGGTGCAGATAGCCAATTATTCGTACCTACTGTAGGTGCAAATAGCCAATTAATCGTACCTACTGTAGGTGCAAATAGCCAATTATTCGTACCTACTGTAGGTGCAAATAGCCAATTATTCGTACCTACTGTAGGTGCAAATAGCCAATTATTCGTACCTACTGTAGGTGCAAATAGCCACAACCTATTTAAAAAAGATATAATCCCCCTACCACTAAATGTTCATTATCCTAAAAATTACAAATCATGGCATAAACCCACACATATGGACTAATATTACGGAGTTATCTTAAAATGAAACAATCTTAATTAGGGATCATAACTGCATGCTCAAGATTAGTATCTCAAGGATTACCCCAAGGCTCTGTGCTTAGCCCCGACTGCTGATCGTCACACAATTTGCGACACCACTAACATTGAATGCATACAATAAATACGATAATGATTATGCATTTACACTTTATGCAGCAAACTTGAAGAAAAATCCCAAAAGATTGCAGGTAAGGAGCTATTATAAAACTACCTAAGAAAGGAATGTAAGGAAGTGCGACAACTGGAGGGGTATCACGTATATACGACAAAAGTCGCATTGCAAACTTAGAGTTGTGTATGCAGTGCTTTGTCATCATTTGAGCATTTTATTATTTATTATTGAAAATAAACTACACGCATTTTTAAACTTATGGTGTGGATTATTAAAGTTTACTACCCTCATCACAAACACATTTTGGTTCTTCAATCCACGAATACATGTAAAATTACCAAATATGGTGTTTGGTGTTCAACGTAAAAAAATAGTTATCAACATACGGATTCAACAATCGGAGACTTCGCTTTCAGTTTAAGGCCCGATTGCATGGAATTCGGATCAACCAGTGCTATCTTACACGGGGCTAAATACTTAGCACTCGTCGGGTTGCCGCAGACGATCGAGACCGGTCACACGCGCGTGTTAGTTAGCCCGGCGATTATCGTCAGATATAGGAAAATATCGTACTGTTGGTACGAAATGACAGTTATGCTAATTGTAAGTTCATGTTTATTTTCTTTTTGGTTACATTTTTGTGTCCAAAATGAGCGCGAAAAGAGGCAGGAACTTTTCGAAACTGAAAAGCAAGCGATAGTTAAAAAGTAAGTAGTTTTAAATGTTATAAGTAAGGTAAGTAATCAGATTCCTACAATTAATTTTAAAATTTATTTAATTAAATACATATACAGGGTGTCTAGTTTAAAATGAAGTACATGGGGATCTCGGAAACCGTTAGAAATACAAAATCGGTTAAACGGGGGAAAAGTTGCGCAATTACATGCGTAACAATAATCCACTTTTACATTTTCAATCATTCATACTGTTACGTAGTACCACCATGAAAACGAAAAATGTGCATTTTCTTAAAACCTCCATATTACCTTTGTTTGAAAAGATTTTTGCGCCAAATTTTCAGGATCGGGGAAGTAACCAATAAGGATTTCAAAAATGACATTAAAAATATTCTAGCCTACTGTTTCGCGCGGCCATAGCCAACTTTTATTTTCTTATGGACGCCATATTGGATTTTTGCATTTTTGAAATCTCCATAAAAAATGCTTTTCAACCATGTAAGACATCGGTATGTTTAACCTAGGGAAAATATGAAAATTTGCAAAATTAAGGTTTCACCACAGTAGGCCTTGGTGTCGTGATTAAACAATTGCAACGACTATTTCTAACAACTGTTAAATAATACATATTTTGCTGTAGTGCTAACAAATAAGTGATTTCCGAGTTTTAAATGGATCGTTTTACAAATAAGCATAAATATGAAATGTTGGAGTGCTTTATTCTCTGTAGGAGAAATGATATGAAATCTCCATAAAAAATTGCTTTTCAACCATGTAAGACATCGGTATAGACATCGGTATGTTTAACCTAGGGAAAATATGAAAATTTTCAAAATTAACGTTTCTAGCACAGTAGGCCTTTGTATCTCTTTACAAATTAATTTAAATTTTACTTGTTAACACCAAAATAAACGAAGGAGTGGTATGACACATTTATTAAATTAAATACAAGAACAGCGAAAAAAGTTAGGTGCTTAAGTATTATTAACGAGAGCATGTGTTCAAAGATGCCACCGTTCTCTTGTAGGCACATTGTACATAGTTTTAGAACTGCCTCACAGGATTGTCTTATCATGTTCGGTGTCATTCCATTTACCGCTTCTTCAACTGCCTGACGTAGTTCTTCTACAGTTTCGTAGGATTTTGAGTACACCTGATCTTTTAAGTAACCCCAAACAAAAAAATCAAGGGGGGGTGAGGTCCGGCGATCTAGCAGGCCACCTTGTTGGCCCCCGGTTTCCTATCCAGTTATCATGGTATTCATTATTTAAAAAGTCTGTAACAATATTCGCATTATGTGCAGGCGCACCATCTTGCTGGAAAATTAGATTTTGTAAAGTAGCAAGCGGAAGTTCGGTAATTCGTTCTGCTACATTAGTTTGTAAAGGTTTAAATATCGCACAGAATTAAGGTTTTCATCGTAGAAAAATGGGCCAACGATGTGGGTACCAACAACACCTATCCAAACATTAAATCCTCATTTAATCTGTTGTCTTAATCCACGAAATATTTGAGGATTTTCATCAGACCAAAAAACTGTATTTTTACGATTAAATAATCCGCAATTAGTAAATCGGCTTTCGTCCGACCACAAGATTTTCATAGTAAAGTTTGGAATTTCATTATGTTTTCTGATGAACCATCGACAAAATTCCATTCTTCTTATCTGATCACCGTTTTAGAAGTCCTTGACAGGGGCGTTTAATTACGGCTTGCAGAACCAAATTTTCTTTATTTTCCTCGGTGCGCCGATTTATTTTCGACTTAACAAAGCTTCCGTTATTTATTAAGTTATCACTTAATCGCCGAAACATGCTTCTACCTGGCTGACGTCTTTCCGGATATTTATTGAAATACATTTCTGCAGCCATAATATCGTTTTCTCCTATAGAGAATAAAGCACTCCAACATTTCATATTTATGCTTATTTGAAAAACGATCCATTTAAAACTCGGAAATCAGTAATTTGTTTGCACTACAGAAAAATATGTATAATTTGACAGTTGTTAGAAATAGTCGTTGCAATTGTTTAATCACGACACCAAGGCCTACTGTGGTGAAACCTTAATTTTGCAAATTTTCATATTTTCCTAGGTTAAACATACCGATGTCTTACATGGTTGAAAAGCATTTTTTATGGAGATTTCAAAAATGCAAAAATCCAATATGGCGTCCATAAGAAAATAAAAGTTTGGCTATGGCCGCGCGAAACATAGTAGGCCTAGAATATTTTTAATGTCATTTTTGAAATCCTTATTGGTTACTTCCCGATCCTGAAAATTTGGCGCAAAAATCTTTTCAAACAAAGGTAATATGGAGGTTTTAAGAAAATGCACATTTTTCGTTTTCATGGTGGTACCACGTAACAGTATGAATTATTGAAAATGTAAAAGTGGATTATTGTTACGCATGTAATTGCGCAACTTTTTCCCCATTTAACCGATTTTGTATTTCTAACGGTTTCCGAGATTCCCATGTACTTCATTTTAAACTGGACACCCTGTATAGAAAATAACGATACAAAATAACTTTTAGTTAAACATTTTTGGTTAAAATAATGTTGTATAACGCTATCAAAATATCGTTACGTTATTATATTAAAAATTATAATTGAACCGTTATTATAACATTATCGGGTATCGTCACATTACGTTTTCCATCCCTGAATACAATGGAACTGTAAAATTGTATTTTCATGTAATAAAATAATTTCTTTAGCAGCCGGTCGACAGTTTTGAAACGCTCAGACATTCGCTGATCCAATTTTTACGAACTGTCAAAATATTACATCCTTACCACATATTTAATTAAATTTTAATTCATTCTAAATTATTTAAAAACTAATTTTGTGTTTCACTATTGTAATAAGTAAAGAAAGTATTTTACATTCACAATTATTGTGTTTATTATTATTATTCTTTGACATTTTAAATCACAATTTGTCCAATGAATGCTAATTTTCTCGCGAGTTTATTGTAATCCATGAAACAAATAATTATTTGAACATAACAACAATTAGTATACATTTATCTGTTACTCTGTTACATTTATATACGTCAAAATGTTTTCACCTTAACACTTCAAATAAGACTTTCTTAATTGCTGCTATTATCGTAATGTCTTAACATACTTTTTAGCAGTCTAAAGAAACTGAATTAACTACAGTGCCAATAGAGCCACTACCAGGGAGTTCGACACAGAACACCCTGGTAGTAAATATGGAATGTGCCGAAAAATCTGTAGAGCCATTACGAAAGTGTCCGGCACTAAACCCTTTAACACTGAATATCAGTGGCGTATATTCCATAGGTGCTAGGTGTGCGCCGCACACCCTAGTGAAACCCCTAAAATTTATTTTTAATTGAGAGTATGTTTATTAAATTAAGAGATAGATTATTTTCCAATTTTTCTGAAAATTTTAAAGAAAAAGTTGGCAATATTGTCTAAAAAAGTAATGTTTCATTGTTGAAATAAGCGAGTAATGAGCGCGGAGCTGTGTTTGCGTTTGCTAGCCATACATCTATCTGTTCGGCGGCGCTATACAAAAATCGCACACATCTTATGCTACATTTGAAGCGTGAGGTTGGAGAGAGGGTAGTGGCGAGTTGGTGGGGACGCGCGTGATTATCGATCGACCTGGTGCGCTAGTAGAATCGCACCCGTAAGTACATTTATAGCCCTAGAGCCTAGACTGTCGAGCTGCAAATCAGACAGTTTTTAAAATCTGTTACAATTTACAATTATACAATTATATTAATATTAATAATACCTAGCATTATTATTTTCATCAATTTTTTAATTGTTGTTATTATTACAATTACTACATAAAAATGAACATGTAGGATATAGGTACTGAAAAAAGTCGTTCTAGAAACATTAAATAAATAATAAATAAATTATTAATTTCTCAAATTGTAGCACACCTTGTATCAGAGACCAGGATAAGCCACTGCTGAATATATTACCGCACCTAAAAAATTACAACCTAAAAGAATTCGAAGAGAGCCAGTACCCAGTAACGCAACATCCACGAGGATATCTGGGTAGTTCTCGCTGTAAGTAAAATTAATTGTAACTTATACCATGTTATCATATATCTATTTTATAGATCACAATACGTCAAATAGACGTGGTGGCAGTTTACGTGGCGGTAGTGTTGCAGGCGACGGCATTGGCGGTGATACAGAAAGCAGCGTAAGCAGCGAGAGAGGAGAGAGAAATTATGGAGAAGGAAACGAAAGGAATAGAAGAGCAGGGGTGCGTTCAGATTTACTTTCCGAGTGCACTCTGGACGTTGAAAACCGTTCTTATATTACGGTTGTTTTACACAGGTAAACGTTCTGAAGCGTTCATATTTAACGTCCGGGTAACAACTTTTCGTCCAAGTTAATAGATGGACGAAGAACATTCGACATGCGCATTGTGATCAGTCCTTTGCACACTTTTAGACAAAAATATGTCTCCTCGTGATGTTCTAACATTTATCACGGAATTAAACTTTGGACCAAACATTAATATTGCTCTAAGAATTCTATTGACTCTACCTGTGACAGTTGCTAGCGGGGAAAGAAGTTTTTCAAAACTAAAACTCATTAAAAATTACTTAAGGTCCACCATGGCGCAAAACAGACTCAGTGGATTGGCTGTGATAGCTATAGAAAACGAGTTATGTGATAAAATATCTTTGAATGAAATTATTAAAGAGTTTGCTGAGAAAAAAGTTAGAAGAAGATTTCATTAAAGTAAAAAATGAATTTTGTTTTTACGTTGTTTTTATTATTAAAAAATGCGTTGTGTTTTTGAAATTATAAAGATATGTATAATTTTATTTTATGTTACCGTTGAATGAATATTAATTTTTTTTATAAAACAAGTCTTATTATTGACAAATACCTACAAAAAATTTCTCATTGTCAAAAAATATGGTTAAAAAAAATATTTGTAATTAAATATAAGGGGCGGCGAAAATCATTTTTGCCCAGGGCGGCGGAAAAGCTGGATCGGGCCCTGCAAACAGAAATGAGTGAAAATATTTCTTCCGTAAATATTTCTCCAAAATTATTTCATCTGGTAGTAGATGAAAGAAATGAAATTGTGGAAAATAATAATAATATGTATATTATTACAAAGAAAAGAAGGTAAATAAGCATGTATTACTTATAGGTTCTTAATATTATAGTACGATTCTGCTAAATACAATCATGAATCAGGAGTTTCAGGAGCATATTGTGATAATCTAAGCCTAAAATATCTACAAAAAAACTTCGAAAACCGTTTTCGAGATAGTGTTCAAAATAGGATTTTAGAAACGTTATTTTCTTTTAAAATTGTAGCTACTTGAGCAATTATCTTAAAATGTAATATTCACAAGTTTTAAAGGACGGGAAATAGTCTCTAAATGATATCTCACTTCACTTTTATATTAAGCATTTGCTTCTTACGTTTTTATGAGCGGTTGTGTTTTGTTAAGAGATATTAGATTTAGATTTTCATGGCAATATGCTCATGTGTGTGTGGGATTGACTTTTGAAACTTCCTTTATTATACGGGTGTCTAGCTAAGAGCTCGGTGGAAGATACTGGCTAAACTATAGAAAATAGGTACATAACCTCCATTACAAAAGTTGTAGCTATCATCCTTGGCTACCAATTTTAAAATAGTTTTCACATATACAGGCTCTCCCATTTGTTTCTGTGCAATATACTTATAACTTCGATATTTTAAATGGAACAACCTGCATATTTTTAGTTTTTCAGAAAGCTTATTTAATTTTAACTATAGTTTATTAACAATTAACAAATTCTTGTAGATGGCGAGTTGTTCTATGTCGATTCACAAATTGTAAGACAAGTATTTAATTTGAATATTGCAGAAAAATACGTTTCTTTTGAAACAAAAGACGAATATTCACGGAATGCTTGGACAAGGAATGATATATTATCACTTATACATTTATATAAGGAGTATGAAGATGACTTTAAAAAAACATCTGTTAAAAACGATAAGGTATGGAAGATGATTAGTGAAAAATTAACATCTCATTCTGCAGAACAAATAAAAAATAAATTCAAATACTTGAAACAAAAATACATGTTAAAAAAAGATAACATGAAGGCTAAAAGTTCAGGTGCAAGGGGTGTTCAATTCGAATATTTTAAAGAAAGTATTTTACATTCACAATTATTGTGTTTATTATTATTATTCTTTGACATTTTAAATCACAATTTGTCCAATGAATGCTAATTTTCTCGCGAGTTTATTGTAATCCATGAAACAAATAATTATTTGAACATAACAACAATTAGTATACATTTATCTGTTACTCTGTTACATTTATATACGTCAAAATGTTTTCACCTTAACACTTCAAATAAGACTTTCTTAATTGCTGCTATTATCGTAATGTCTTAACATACTTTTTAGCAGTCTAAAGAAACTGAATTAACTACAGTGCCAATAGAGCCACTACCAGGGAGTTCGACACAGAACACCCTGGTAGTAAATATGGAATGTGCCGAAAAATCTGTAGAGCCATTACGAAAGTGTCCGGCACTAAACCCTTTAACACTGAATATCAGTGGCGTATATTCCATAGGTGCTAGGTGTGCGCCGCACACCCTAGTGAAACCCCTAAAATTTATTTTTAATTGAGAGTATGTTTATTAAATTAAGAGATAGATTATTTTCCAATTTTTCTGAAAATTTTAAAGAAAAAGTTGGCAATATTGTCTAAAAAAGTAATGTTTCATTGTTGAAATAAGCGAGTAATGAGCGCGGAGCTGTGTTTGCGTTTGCTAGCCATACATCTATCTGTTCGGCGGCGCTATACAAAAATCGCACACATCTTATGCTACATTTGAAGCGTGAGGTTGGAGAGAGGGTAGTGGCGAGTTGGTGGGGACGCGCGTGATTATCGATCGACCTGGTGCGCTAGTAGAATCGCACCCGTAAGTACATTTATAGCCCTAGAGCCTAGACTGTCGAGCTGCAAATCAGACAGTTTTTAAAATCTGTTACAATTTACAATTATACAATTATATTAATATTAATAATACCTAGCATTATTATTTTCATCAATTTTTTAATTGTTGTTATTATTACAATTACTACATAAAAATGAACATGTAGGATATAGGTACTGAAAAAAGTCGTTCTAGAAACATTAAATAAATAATAAATAAATTATTAATTTCTCAAATTGTAGCACACCTTGTATCAGAGACCAGGATAAGCCACTGCTGAATATATTACCGCACCTAAAAAATTACAACCTAAAAGAATTCGAAGAGAGCCAGTACCCAGTAACGCAACATCCACGAGGATATCTGGGTAGTTCTCGCTGTAAGTAAAATTAATTGTAACTTATACCATGTTATCATATATCTATTTTATAGATCACAATACGTCAAATAGACGTGGTGGCAGTTTACGTGGCGGTAGTGTTGCAGGCGACGGCATTGGCGGTGATACAGAAAGCAGCGTAAGCAGCGAGAGAGGAGAGAGAAATTATGGAGAAGGAAACGAAAGGAATAGAAGAGCAGGGGTGCGTTCAGATTTACTTTCCGAGTGCACTCTGGACGTTGAAAACCGTTCTTATATTACGGTTGTTTTACACAGGTAAACGTTCTGAAGCGTTCATATTTAACGTCCGGGTAACAACTTTTCGTCCAAGTTAATAGATGGACGAAGAACATTCGACATGCGCATTGTGATCAGTCCTTTGCACACTTTTAGACAAAAATATGTCTCCTCGTGATGTTCTAACATTTATCACGGAATTAAACTTTGGACCAAACATTAATATTGCTCTAAGAATTCTATTGACTCTACCTGTGACAGTTGCTAGCGGGGAAAGAAGTTTTTCAAAACTAAAACTCATTAAAAATTACTTAAGGTCCACCATGGCGCAAAACAGACTCAGTGGATTGGCTGTGATAGCTATAGAAAACGAGTTATGTGATAAAATATCTTTGAATGAAATTATTAAAGAGTTTGCTGAGAAAAAAGTTAGAAGAAGATTTCATTAAAGTAAAAAATGAATTTTGTTTTTACGTTGTTTTTATTATTAAAAAATGCGTTGTGTTTTTGAAATTATAAAGATATGTATAATTTTATTTTATGTTACCGTTGAATGAATATTAATTTTTTTTATAAAACAAGTCTTATTATTGACAAATACCTACAAAAAATTTCTCATTGTCAAAAAATATGGTTAAAAAAAATATTTGTAATTAAATATAAGGGGCGGCGAAAATCATTTTTGCCCAGGGCGGCGGAAAAGCTGGATCGGGCCCTGCAAACAGAAATGAGTGAAAATATTTCTTCCGTAAATATTTCTCCAAAATTATTTCATCTGGTAGTAGATGAAAGAAATGAAATTGTGGAAAATAATAATAATATGTATATTATTACAAAGAAAAGAAGGTAAATAAGCATGTATTACTTATAGGTTCTTAATATTATAGTACGATTCTGCTAAATACAATCATGAATCAGGAGTTTCAGGAGCATATTGTGATAATCTAAGCCTAAAATATCTACAAAAAAACTTCGAAAACCGTTTTCGAGATAGTGTTCAAAATAGGATTTTAGAAACGTTATTTTCTTTTAAAATTGTAGCTACTTGAGCAATTATCTTAAAATGTAATATTCACAAGTTTTAAAGGACGGGAAATAGTCTCTAAATGATATCTCACTTCACTTTTATATTAAGCATTTGCTTCTTACGTTTTTATGAGCGGTTGTGTTTTGTTAAGAGATATTAGATTTAGATTTTCATGGCAATATGCTCATGTGTGTGTGGGATTGACTTTTGAAACTTCCTTTATTATACGGGTGTCTAGCTAAGAGCTCGGTGGAAGATACTGGCTAAACTATAGAAAATAGGTACATAACCTCCATTACAAAAGTTGTAGCTATCATCCTTGGCTACCAATTTTAAAATAGTTTTCACATATACAGGCTCTCCCATTTGTTTCTGTGCAATATACTTATAACTTCGATATTTTAAATGGAACAACCTGCATATTTTTAGTTTTTCAGAAAGCTTATTTAATTTTAACTATAGTTTATTAACAATTAACAAATTCTTGTAGATGGCGAGTTGTTCTATGTCGATTCACAAATTGTAAGACAAGTATTTAATTTGAATATTGCAGAAAAATACGTTTCTTTTGAAACAAAAGACGAATATTCACGGAATGCTTGGACAAGGAATGATATATTATCACTTATACATTTATATAAGGAGTATGAAGATGACTTTAAAAAAACATCTGTTAAAAATGATAAGGTATGGAAGATGATTAGTGAAAAATTAACATCTCATTCTGCAGAACAAATAAAAAATAAATTCAAATACTTGAAACAAAAATACATGTTAAAAAAAGATAACATGAAGGCTAAAAGTTCAGGTGCAAGGGGTGTTCAATTCGAATATTTTAAAGAAAGTATTTTACATTCACAATTATTGTGTTTATTATTATTATTCTTTGACATTTTAAATCACAATTTGTCCAATGAATGCTAATTTTCTCACGAGTTTATTGTAATCCATGAAACAAATAATTATTTGAACATAACAACAATTAGTATACATTTATCTGTTACTCTGTTACATTTATATACGTCAAAATGTTTTCACCTTAACACTTCAAATAAGACTTTCTTAATTGCTGCTATTATCGTAATGTCTTAACATACTTTTTAGCAGTCTAAAGAAACTGAATTAACTACAGTGCCAATAGAGCCACTACCAGGGAGTTCGACACAGAACACCCTGGTAGTAAATATGGAATGTGCCGAAAAATCTGTAGAGCCATTACGAAAGTGTCCGGCACTAAACCCTTTAACACTGAATATCAGTGGCGTATATTCCATAGGTGCTAGGTGTGCGCCGCACACCCTAGTGAAACCCCTAAAATTTATTTTTAATTGAGAGTATGTTTATTAAATTAAGAGATAGATTATTTTCCAATTTTTCTGAAAATTTTAAAGAAAAAGTTGGCAATATTGTCTAAAAAAGTAATGTTTCATTGTTGAAATAAGCGAGTAATGAGCGCGGAGCTGTGTTTGCGTTTGCTAGCCATACATCTATCTGTTCGGCGGCGCTATACAAAAATCGCACACATCTTATGCTACATTTGAAGCGTGAGGTTGGAGAGAGGGTAGTGGCGAGTTGGTGGGGACGCGCGTGATTATCGATCGACCTGGTGCGCTAGTAGAATCGCACCCGTAAGTACATTTATAGCCCTAGAGCCTAGACTGTCGAGCTGCAAATCAGACAGTTTTTAAAATCTGTTACAATTTACAATTATACAATTATATTAATATTAATAATACCTAGCATTATTATTTTCATCAATTTTTTAATTGTTGTTATTATTACAATTACTACATAAAAATGAACATGTAGGATATAGGTACTGAAAAAAGTCGTTCTAGAAACATTAAATAAATAATAAATAAATTATTAATTTCTCAAATTGTAGCACACCTTGTATCAGAGACCAGGATAAGCCACTGCTGAAGATATTACCGCACCTAAAAAATTACAACCTAAAAGAATTCGAAGAGAGCCAGTACCCAGTAACGCAACATCCACGAGGATATCTGGGTAGTTCTCGCTGTAAGTAAAATTAATTGTAACTTATACCATGTTATCATATATCTATTTTATAGATCACAATACGTCAAATAGACGTGGTGGCAGTTTACGTGGCGGTAGTGTTGCAGGCGACGGCATTGGCGGTGATACAGAAAGCAGCGTAAGCAGCGAGAGAGGAGAGAAATTATGGAGAAGGAAACGAAAGGAATAGAAGAGCAGGGGTGCGTTCAGATTTACTTTCCGAGTGCACTCTGGACGTTGAAAACCGTTCTAATATTACGGTTGTTTTACACAGGTAAACGTTCTGAAGCGTTCATATTTAACGTCCGGGTAACAACTTTTCGTCCAAGTTAATAGATGGACGAAGAACATTCGACATGCGCATTGTGATCAAGTGATGTTTTGGTTTATCAACATAACCAAACAATATAACTTGACATAAGCAAACAGACAGGGCCCGATCCAGGGGGGCGCGAGCAGGGCAACTGCCCAGAGCGGCAAATTTTGGGGCGGCAAAATTGGAAAAAAGAGAAAATTAAAATCAATAAAAACCAATAAAAATATTAGAGTATACATAATACATCAGAGTATTAGTGTACTTGTGAGTAGTTTTATTTGATTATCTGTTTACTGCCAACTGTTAAAAGTACACATTAAAAAGAGTAAAATATATTTTCACCGTACTTCATCGGCATCGGTCGCCCACTCACACTCATTGTGCAGGAGTGCAGCGAATGTACAGGTCTAGGGTTGGTAGATATAATGATTTAACTATTGTATTTTGTTTCGTTACAGTCGCATAGTAAAAAATAATTAGTGTGTGTACTGGTTCAGTGTTATTAATAAATTACTGTAACGCTAAAAAATATGTTTAACTGATACTCCTTTTAGTTTTAAACAGGTTTGGGCAAAATTTGTTATTAAAACAATCAAAAATCATTGATTTAAATTTAAAAAATCTAAAATATCACGAATGTTTGATTTGTTTTAAGAAACTTGATTATTTTTCTTTTTTACAACTAATTTAATCATTATTCATCCTACATACATCTTCTATACAACGTCATTAAAAATTAATCGACAGATGAAAAAGTTTTTAATAATATTAATAATTGATATTATTCTTGTTATTATTTTTGTTAAAAATTGGTGTATATAAAAATTCATACCTACGATACTAGATTTTACCGATTTCAGAAATACTTACAAGAGTAAAGTGGCCTTATTTTAAGAGTTGCAAAAAAGACTTCTTAGAGAAAGATGTTGAAAATTCAAAAATACGACCAAAGGTCATTAAAATTTCAATTTTTATGTTGATAGTAATTTTAACATCCATAAAGTCTGCAACAAATGTAATAGTCATGCAATTCAACACGGTATAGTGTATTTTCAAGCTCAGTTTGCCAGATATTAATTTCTATTTATCTTATTTTACTAAAAATTTCAAAAGACGCACATTTACTTTAAACGAAATATGAATCCGCGAGCATTCTATGTCCCTTGCAGTAGTCATTCACTAAATTTAGTGATAAATGATATGGCAAAGTCCTCACTGGATGCCACAAATTTTTTTAATATGGTTCAGAAGATATATGTCTTCTTTTCGTCTTCAACTTTGAGATGGTTGATCCTCTTAAAAAATCTAAATGGTTTAACATTAAACCGCTTAGTGATACAAGGTGGGAAAGTCGAATAGACGCAATAAAACCACTAAGGTATCAAATAGGTCAAATTTATGATGCATTGTTGAACATATATGAAGATTCAGATATGGACACCTCTGCACGAGATGATGCTTCCGGTTTGTTGAATCAAGTTAAACAGTTTAAATTTTTGTGTTCTACTGTAATTTGGTACGAAACTTTGAATCGAATTAACCCCGTCAGTAAATTAATGCAAAGTAAAGACTTTACGTTAAGTTTTGTTATTCAATTATTAAAGAATACCAAAGAATATTTTGAAAACTCACGTTCAGATGAATTTTTTAATCAAGTTCTTGTAGATGCCAAAGAATTAGCCATTGAAATTGACAGCGAAACAAGTTTTGAGACTTCGTCTAAACATCGAGTAAGATCTAAAAAGAGGCAGTTTAATTATGAGTGTCGTGATGAACCTATTGTTGATCCCAAAGAAAAATATAAGATTGATGTTTTTTTTCACATTATAGATACAGCTATAAATTCACTTGAGTTACGATTTTCCCAAATTAGTGAACACAATAATTATTTTGCTTTTCTTTATGATATATACGGCTTAAGAGAGATGCCTAAGAATTACCTTTTATGTCATTGTAAGGATCTTGAAATTATTTTAACCGACCAAGATTCATCCGACATAAATGGACTTGATCTTGCAGAAGAATTATCAGTCCTTTGCACACTTTTAGACAAAAATATGTCTCCTCGTGATGTTCTAACATTTATCACGGAATTAAACTTTGGACCAAACATTAATATTGCTCTAAGAATTCTATTGACTCTACCTGTGACAGTTGCTAGCGGGGAAAGAAGTTTTTCAAAACTAAAACTCATTAAAAATTACTTAAGGTCCACCATGGCGCAAAACAGACTCAGTGGATTGGCTGTGATAGCTATAGAAAACGAGTTATGTGATAAAATATCTTTGAATGAAATTATTAAAGAGTTTGCTGAGAAAAAAGTTAGAAGAAGATTTCATTAAAGTAAAAAATGAATTTTGTTTTTACGTTGTTTTTATTATTAAAAAATGCGTTTTGTTTTTGAAATTATAAAGATATGTATAATTTTATTTTATGTTACCGTTGAATGAATATTAATTTTTTTTATAAAACAAGTCTTATTATTGACAAATACCTACAAAAAATTTCTCATTGTCAAAAAATATGGTTAAAAAAAATATTTGTAATTAAATATAAGGGGCGGCGAAAATCATTTTTGCCCAGGGCGGCGGAAAAGCTGGATCGGGCCCTGCAAACAGAAATGAGTGAAAATATTTCTTCCGTAAATATTTCTCCAGAATTATTTCATCTGGTAGTAGATGAAAGAAATGAAATTGTGGAAAATAATAATAATATATTATTACAAAGAAAAGAAGGTAAATAAGCATGTATTACTTATAGGTTCTTAATATTATAGTACGATTCTGCTAAATACAATCATGAATCAGGAGTTTCAGGAGCATATTGTGATAATCTAAGCCTAAAATATCTACAAAAAAACTTCGAAAACCGTTTTCGAGATAGTGTTCAAAATAGGATTTTAGAAACGTTATTTTCTTTTAAAATTGTAGCTACTTGAGCAATTATCTTAAAATGTAATATTCACAAGTTTTAAAGGACGGGAAATAGTCTCTAAATGATATCTCACTTCACTTTTATATTAAGCATTTGCTTCTTACGTTTTTATGAGCGGTTGTGTTTTGTTAAGAGATATTAGATTTAGATTTTCATGGCAATATGCTCATGTGTGTGTGGGATTGACTTTTGAAACTTCCTTTATTATACGGGTGTCTAGCTAAGAGCTCGGTGGAAGATACTGGCTAAACTATAGAAAATAGGTACATAACCTCCATTACAAAAGTTGTAGCTATCATCCTTGGCTACCAATTTTAAAATAGTTTTCACATATACAGGCTCTCCCATTTGTTTCTGTGCAATATACTTATAACTTCGATATTTTAAATGGAACAACCTGCATATTTTTAGTTTTTCAGAAAGCTTATTTAATTTTAACTATAGTTTATTAACAATTAACAAATTCTTGTAGATGGCGAGTTGTTCTATGTCGATTCACAAATTGTAAGACAAGTATTTAATTTGAATATTGCAGAAAAATACGTTTCTTTTGAAACAAAAGACGAATATTCACGGAATGCTTGGACAAGGAATGATATATTATCACTTATACATTTATATAAGGAGTATGAAGATGACTTTAAAAAAACATCTGTTAAAAACGATAAGGTATGGAAGATGATTAGTGAAAAATTAACATCTCATTCTGCAGAACAAATAAAAAATAAATTCAAATACTTGAAACAAAAATACATGTTAAAAAAAGATAACATGAAGGCTAAAAGTTCAGGTGCAAGGGGTGTTCAATTCGAATATTTTAAAGAAAGTATTTTACATTCACAATTATTGTGTTTATTATTATTATTCTTTGACATTTTAAATCACAATTTGTCCAATGAATGCTAATTTTCTCGCGAGTTTATTGTAATCCATGAAACAAATAATTATTTGAACATAACAACAATTAGTATACATTTATCTGTTACTCTGTTACATTTATATACGTCAAAATGTTTTCACCTTAACACTTCAAATAAGACTTTCTTAATTGCTGCTATTATCGTAATGTCTTAACATACTTTTTAGCAGTCTAAAGAAACTGAATTAACTACAGTGCCAATAGAGCCACTACCAGGGAGTTCGACACAGAACACCCTGGTAGTAAATATGGAATGTGCCGAAAAATCTGTAGAGCCATTACGAAAGTGTCCGGCACTAAACCCTTTAACACTGAATATCAGTGGCGTATATTCCATAGGTGCTAGGTGTGCGCCGCACACCCTAGTGAAACCCCTAAAATTTATTTTTAATTGAGAGTATGTTTATTAAATTAAGAGATAGATTATTTTCCAATTTTTCTGAAAATTTTAAAGAAAAAGTTGGCAATATTGTCTAAAAAAGTAATGTTTCATTGTTGAAATAAGCGAGTAATGAGCGCGGAGCTGTGTTTGCGTTTGCTAGACATACATCTATCTGTTCGGCGGCGCTATACAAAAATCGCACACATCTTATGCTACATTTGAAGCGTGAGGTTGGAGAGAGGGTAGTGGCGAGTTGGTGGGGACGCGCGTGATTATCGATCGACCTGGTGCGCTAGTAGAATCGCACCCGTAAGTACATTTATAGCCCTAGAGCCTAGACTGTCGAGCTGCAAATCAGACAGTTTTTAAAATCTGTTACAATTTACAATTATACAATTATATTAATATTAATAATACCTAGCATTATTATTTTCATCAATTTTTTAATTGTTGTTATTATTACAATTACTACATAAAAATGAACATGTAGGATATAGGTACTGAAAAAAGTCGTTCTAGAAACATTAAATAAATAATAAATAAATTATTAATTTCTCAAATTGTAGCACACCTTGTATCAGAGACCAGGATAAGCCACTGCTGAATATATTACCGCACCTAAAAAATTACAACCTAAAAGAATTCGAAGAGAGCCAGTACCCAGTAACGCAACATCCACGAGGATATCTGGGTAGTTCTCGCTGTAAGTAAAATTAATTGTAACTTATACCATGTTATCATATATCTATTTTATAGATCACAATACGTCAAATAGACGTGGTGGCAGTTTACGTGGCGGTAGTGTTGCAGGCGACGGCATTGGCGGTGATACAGAAAGCAGCGTAAGCAGCGAGAGAGGAGAGAGAAATTATGGAGAAGGAAACGAAAGGAATAGAAGAGCAGGGGTGCGTTCAGATTTACTTTCCGAGTGCACTCTGGACGTTGAAAACCGTTCTTATATTACGGTTGTTTTACACAGGTAAACGTTCTGAAGCGTTCATATTTAACGTCCGGGTAACAACTTTTCGTCCAAGTTAATAGATGGACGAAGAACATTCGACATGCGCATTGTGATCAGTCCTTTGCACACTTTTAGACAAAAATATGTCTCCTCGTGATGTTCTAACATTTATCACGGAATTAAACTTTGGACCAAACATTAATATTGCTCTAAGAATTCTATTGACTCTACCTGTGACAGTTGCTAGCGGGGAAAGAAGTTTTTCAAAACTAAAACTCATTAAAAATTACTTAAGGTCCACCATGGCGCAAAACAGACTCAGTGGATTGGCTGTGATAGCTATAGAAAACGAGTTATGTGATAAAATATCTTTGAATGAAATTATTAAAGAGTTTGCTGAGAAAAAAGTTAGAAGAAGATTTCATTAAAGTAAAAAATGAATTTTGTTTTTACGTTGTTTTTATTATTAAAAAATGCGTTGTGTTTTTGAAATTATAAAGATATGTATAATTTTATTTTATGTTACCGTTGAATGAATATTAATTTTTTTTATAAAACAAGTCTTATTATTGACAAATACCTACAAAAAATTTCTCATTGTCAAAAAATATGGTTAAAAAAAATATTTGTAATTAAATATAAGGGGCGGCGAAAATCATTTTTGCCCAGGGCGGCGGAAAAGCTGGATCGGGCCCTGCAAACAGAAATGAGTGAAAATATTTCTTCCGTAAATATTTCTCCAGAATTATTTCATCTGGTAGTAGATGAAAGAAATGAAATTGTGGAAAATAATAATAATATATTATTACAAAGAAAAGAAGGTAAATAAGCATGTATTACTTATAGGTTCTTAATATTATAGTACGATTCTGCTAAATACAATCATGAATCAGGAGTTTCAGGAGCATATTGTGATAATCTAAGCCTAAAATATCTACAAAAAAACTTCGAAAACCGTTTTCGAGATAGTGTTCAAAATAGGATTTTAGAAACGTTATTTTCTTTTAATATTGTAGCTACTTGAGCAATTATCTTAAAATGTAATATTCACAAGTTTTAAAGGACGGGAAATAGTCTCTAAATGATATCTCACTTCACTTTTATATTAAGCATTTGCTTCTTACGTTTTTATGAGCGGTTGTGTTTTGTTAAGAGATATTAGATTTAGATTTTCATGGCAATATGCTCATGTGTGTGTGGGATTGACTTTTGAAACTTCCTTTATTATACGGGTGTCTAGCTAAGAGCTCGGTGGAAGATACTGGCTAAACTATAGAAAATAGGTACATAACCTCCATTACAAAAGTTGTAGCTATCATCCTTGGCTACCAATTTTAAAATAGTTTTCACATATACAGGCTCTCCCATTTGTTTCTGTGCAATATACTTATAACTTCGATATTTTAAATGGAACAACCTGCATATTTTTAGTTTTTCAGAAAGCTTATTTAATTTTAACTATAGTTTATTAACAATTAACAAATTCTTGTAGATGGCGAGTTGTTCTATGTCGATTCACAAATTGTAAGACAAGTATTTAATTTGAATATTGCAGAAAAATACGTTTCTTTTGAAACAAAAGACGAATATTCACGGAATGCTTGGACAAGGAATGATATATTATCACTTATACATTTATATAAGGAGTATGAAGATGACTTTAAAAAAACATCTGTTAAAAATGATAAGGTATGGAAGATGATTAGTGAAAAATTAACATCTCATTCTGCAGAACAAATAAAAAATAAATTCAAATACTTGAAACAAAAATACATGTTAAAAAAAGATAACATGAAGGCTAAAAGTTCAGGTGCAAGGGGTGTTCAATTCGAATATTTTAAAGAAAGTATTTTACATTCACAATTATTGTGTTTATTATTATTATTCTTTGACATTTTAAATCACAATTTGTCCAATGAATGCTAATTTTCTCGCGAGTTTATTGTAATCCATGAAACAAATAATTATTTGAACATAACAACAATTAGTATACATTTATCTGTTACTCTGTTACATTTATATACGTCAAAATGTTTTCACCTTAACACTTCAAATAAGACTTTCTTAATTGCTGCTATTATCGTAATGTCTTAACATACTTTTTAGCAGTCTAAAGAAACTGAATTAACTACAGTGCCAATAGAGCCACTACCAGGGAGTTCGACACAGAACACCCTGGTAGTAAATATGGAATGTGCCGAAAAATCTGTAGAGCCATTACGAAAGTGTCCGGCACTAAACCCTTTAACACTGAATATCAGTGGCGTATATTCCATAGGTGCTAGGTGTGCGCCGCACACCCTAGTGAAACCCCTAAAATTTATTTTTAATTGAGAGTATGTTTATTAAATTAAGAGATAGATTATTTTCCAATTTTTCTGAAAATTTTAAAGAAAAAGTTGGCAATATTGTCTAAAAAAGTAATGTTTCATTGTTGAAATAAGCGAGTAATGAGCGCGGAGCTGTGTTTGCGTTTGCTAGACATACATCTATCTGTTCGGCGGCGCTATACAAAAATCGCACACATCTTATGCTACATTTGAAGCGTGAGGTTGGAGAGAGGGTAGTGGCGAGTTGGTGGGGACGCGCGTGATTATCGATCGACCTGGTGCGCTAGTAGAATCGCACCCGTAAGTACATTTATAGCCCTAGAGCCTAGACTGTCGAGCTGCAAATCAGACAGTTTTTAAAATCTGTTACAATTTACAATTATACAATTATATTAATATTAATAATACCTAGCATTATTATTTTCATCAATTTTTTAATTGTTGTTATTATTACAATTACTACATAAAAATGAACATGTAGGATATAGGTACTGAAAAAAGTCGTTCTAGAAACATTAAATAAATAATAAATAAATTATTAATTTCTCAAATTGTAGCACACCTTGTATCAGAGACCAGGATAAGCCACTGCTGAATATATTACCGCACCTAAAAAATTACAACCTAAAAGAATTCGAAGAGAGCCAGTACCCAGTAACGCAACATCCACGAGGATATCTGGGTAGTTCTCGCTGTAAGTAAAATTAATTGTAACTTATACCATGTTATCATATATCTATTTTATAGATCACAATACGTCAAATAGACGTGGTGGCAGTTTACGTGGCGGTAGTGTTGCAGGCGACGGCATTGGCGGTGATACAGAAAGCAGCGTAAGCAGCGAGAGAGGAGAGAGAAATTATGGAGAAGGAAACGAAAGGAATAGAAGAGCAGGGGTGCGTTCAGATTTACTTTCCGAGTGCACTCTGGACGTTGAAAACCGTTCTTATATTACGGTTGTTTTACACAGGTAAACGTTCTGAAGCGTTCATATTTAACGTCCGGGTAACAACTTTTCGTCCAAGTTAATAGATGGACGAAGAACATTCGACATGCGCATTGTGATCAGTCCTTTGCACACTTTTAGACAAAAATATGTCTCCTCGTGATGTTCTAACATTTATCACGGAATTAAACTTTGGACCAAACATTAATATTGCTCTAAGAATTCTATTGACTCTACCTGTGACAGTTGCTAGCGGGGAAAGAAGTTTTTCAAAACTAAAACTCATTAAAAATTACTTAAGGTCCACCATGGCGCAAAACAGACTCAGTGGATTGGCTGTGATAGCTATAGAAAACGAGTTATGTGATAAAATATCTTTGAATGAAATTATTAAAGAGTTTGCTGAGAAAAAAGTTAGAAGAAGATTTCATTAAAGTAAAAAATGAATTTTGTTTTTACGTTGTTTTTATTATTAAAAAATGCGTTGTGTTTTTGAAATTATAAAGATATGTATAATTTTATTTTATGTTACCGTTGAATGAATATTAATTTTTTTTATAAAACAAGTCTTATTATTGACAAATACCTACAAAAAATTTCTCATTGTCAAAAAATATGGTTAAAAAAAATATTTGTAATTAAATATAAGGGGCGGCGAAAATCATTTTTGCCCAGGGCGGCGGAAAAGCTGGATCGGGCCCTGCAAACAGAAATGAGTGAAAATATTTCTTCCGTAAATATTTCTCCAGAATTATTTCATCTGGTAGTAGATGAAAGAAATGAAATTGTGGAAAATAATAATAATATATTATTACAAAGAAAAGAAGGTAAATAAGCATGTATTACTTATAGGTTCTTAATATTATAGTACGATTCTGCTAAATACAATCATGAATCAGGAGTTTCAGGAGCATATTGTGATAATCTAAGCCTAAAATATCTACAAAAAAACTTCGAAAACCGTTTTCGAGATAGTGTTCAAAATAGGATTTTAGAAACGTTATTTTCTTTTAATATTGTAGCTACTTGAGCAATTATCTTAAAATGTAATATTCACAAGTTTTAAAGGACGGGAAATAGTCTCTAAATGATATCTCACTTCACTTTTATATTAAGCATTTGCTTCTTACGTTTTTATGAGCGGTTGTGTTTTGTTAAGAGATATTAGATTTAGATTTTCATGGCAATATGCTCATGTGTGTGTGGGATTGACTTTTGAAACTTCCTTTATTATACGGGTGTCTAGCTAAGAGCTCGGTGGAAGATACTGGCTAAACTATAGAAAATAGGTACATAACCTCCATTACAAAAGTTGTAGCTATCATCCTTGGCTACCAATTTTAAAATAGTTTTCACATATACAGGCTCTCCCATTTGTTTCTGTGCAATATACTTATAACTTCGATATTTTAAATGGAACAACCTGCATATTTTTAGTTTTTCAGAAAGCTTATTTAATTTTAACTATAGTTTATTAACAATTAACAAATTCTTGTAGATGGCGAGTTGTTCTATGTCGATTCACAAATTGTAAGACAAGTATTTAATTTGAATATTGCAGAAAAATACGTTTCTTTTGAAACAAAAGACGAATATTCACGGAATGCTTGGACAAGGAATGATATATTATCACTTATACATTTATATAAGGAGTATGAAGATGACTTTAAAAAAACATCTGTTAAAAATGATAAGGTATGGAAGATGATTAGTGAAAAATTAACATCTCATTCTGCAGAACAAATAAAAAATAAATTCAAATACTTGAAACAAAAATACATGTTAAAAAAAGATAACATGAAGGCTAAAAGTTCAGGTGCAAGGGGTGTTCAATTCGAATATTTTAAAGAAAGTATTTTACATTCACAATTATTGTGTTTATTATTATTATTCTTTGACATTTTAAATCACAATTTGTCCAATGAATGCTAATTTTCTCGCGAGTTTATTGTAATCCATGAAACAAATAATTATTTGAACATAACAACAATTAGTATACATTTATCTGTTACTCTGTTACATTTATATACGTCAAAATGTTTTCACCTTAACACTTCAAATAAGACTTTCTTAATTGCTGCTATTATCGTAATGTCTTAACATACTTTTTAGCAGTCTAAAGAAACTGAATTAACTACAGTGCCAATAGAGCCACTACCAGGGAGTTCGACACAGAACACCCTGGTAGTAAATATGGAATGTGCCGAAAAATCTGTAGAGCCATTACGAAAGTGTCCGGCACTAAACCCTTTAACACTGAATATCAGTGGCGTATATTCCATAGGTGCTAGGTGTGCGCCGCACACCCTAGTGAAACCCCTAAAATTTATTTTTAATTGAGAGTATGTTTATTAAATTAAAAGATAGATTATTTTCCAATTTTTCTGAAAATTTTAAAGAAAAAGTTGGCAATATTGTCTAAAAAAGTAATGTTTCATTGTTGAAATAAGCGAGTAATGAGCGCGGAGCTGTGTTTGCGTTTGCTAGACATACATCTATCTGTTCGGCGGCGCTATACAAAAATCGCACACATCTTATGCTACATTTGAAGCGTGAGGTTGGAGAGAGGGTAGTGGCGAGTTGGTGGGGACGCGCGTGATTATCGATCGACCTGGTGCGCTAGTAGAATCGCACCCGTAAGTACATTTATAGCCCTAGAGCCTAGACTGTCGAGCTGCAAATCAGACAGTTTTTAAAATCTGTTACAATTTACAATTATACAATTATATTAATATTAATAATACCTAGCATTATTATTTTCATCAATTTTTTAATTGTTGTTATTATTACAATTACTACATAAAAATGAACATGTAGGATATAGGTACTGAAAAAAGTCGTTCTAGAAACATTAAATAAATAATAAATAAATTATTAATTTCTCAAATTGTAGCACACCTTGTATCAGAGACCAGGATAAGCCACTGCTGAATATATTACCGCACCTAAAAAATTACAACCTAAAAGAATTCGAAGAGAGCCAGTACCCAGTAACGCAACATCCACGAGGATATCTGGGTAGTTCTCGCTGTAAGTAAAATTAATTGTAACTTATACCATGTTATCATATATCTATTTTATAGATCACAATACGTCAAATAGACGTGGTGGCAGTTTACGTGGCGGTAGTGTTGCAGGCGACGGCATTGGCGGTGATACAGAAAGCAGCGTAAGCAGCGAGAGAGGAGAGAAATTATGGAGAAGGAAACGAAAGGAATAGAAGAGCAGGGGTGCGTTCAGATTTACTTTCCGAGTGCACTCTGGACGTTGAAAACCGTTCTTATATTACGGTTGTTTTACACAGGTAAACGTTCTGAAGCGTTCATATTTAACGTCCGGGTAACAACTTTTCGTCCAAGTTAATAGATGGACGAAGAACATTCGACATGCGCATTGTGATCAAGTGATGTTTTGGTTTATCAACATAACCAAACAATATAACTTGACATAAGCAAACAGACAGGGCCCGATCCAGGGGGGCGCGAGCAGGGCAACTGCCCAGAGCGGCAAATTTTGGGGCGGCAAAATTGGAAAAAAGAGAAAATTAAAATCAATAAAAACCAATAAAAATATTAGAGTATACATAATACATCAGAGTATTAGTGTACTTGTGAGTAGTTTTATTTGATTATCTGTTTACTGCCAACTGTTAAAAGTACACATTAAAAAGAGTAAAATATATTTTCACCGTACTTCATCGGCATCGGTCGCCCACTCACACTCATTGTGCAGGAGTGCAGGGAATGTACAGGTCTAGGGTTGGTAGATATAATGATTTAACTATTGTATTTTGTTTCGTTACAGTCGCATAGTAAAAAATAATTAGTGTGTGTACTGGTTCAGTGTTATTAATAAATTACTGTAACGCTAAAAAATATGTTTAACTGATACTCCTTTTAGTTTTAAACAGGTTTGGGCAAAATTTGTTATTAAAACAATCAAAAATCATTGATTTAAATTTAAAAAATCTAAAATATCACGAATGTTTGATTTGTTTTAAGAAACTTGATTATTTTTCTTTTTTACAACTAATTTAATCATTATTCATCCTACATACATCTTCTATACAACGTCATTAAAAATTAATCGACAGATGAAAAAGTTTTTAATAATATTAATAATTGATATTATTCTTGTTATTATTTTTGTTAAAAATTGGTGTATATAAAAATTCATACCTACGATACTAGATTTTACCGATTTCAGAAATACTTACAAGAGTAAAGTGGCCTTATTTTAAGAGTTGCAAAAAAGACTTCTTAGAGAAAGATGTTGAAAATTCAAAAATACGACCAAAGGTCATTAAAATTTCAATTTTTATGTTGATAGTAATTTTAACATCCATAAAGTCTGCAACAAATGTAATAGTCATGCAATTCAACACGGTATAGTGTATTTTCAAGCTCAGTTTGCCAGATATTAATTTCTATTTATCTTATTTTACTAAAAATTTCAAAAGTCGCACATTTACTTTAAACGAAATATGAATCCGCGAGAATTCTATGTCCCTTGCAGTAGTCATTCACTAAATTTAGTGATAAATGATATGGCAAAGTCCTCACTGGATGCCACAAATTTTTTTAATATGGTTCAGAAGATATATGTCTTCTTTTCGTCTTCAACTTTGAGATGGTTGATCCTCTTAAAAAATCTAAATGGTTTAACATTAAAACCGCTTAGTGATACAAGGTGGGAAAGTCGAATAGACGCAATAAAACCACTAAGGTATCAAATAGGTCAAATTTATGATGCATTGTTGAACATATATGAAGATTCAGATATGGACACCTCTGCACGAGATGATGCTTCCGGTTTGTTGAATCAAGTTAAACAGTTTAAATTTTTGTGTTCTACTGTAATTTGGTACGAAACTTTGAATCGAATTAACCCCGTCAGTAAATTAATGCAAAGTAAAGACTTTACGTTAAGTTTTGTTATTCAATTATTAAAGAATACCAAAGAATATTTTGAAAACTCACGTTCAGATGAATTTTTTAATCAAGTTCTTGTAGATGCCAAAGAATTAGCCATTGAAATTGACAGCGAAACAAGTTTTGAGACTTCGTCTAAACATCGAGTAAGATCTAAAAAGAGGCAGTTTAATTATGAGTGTCGTGATGAACCTATTGTTGATCCCAAAGAAAAATATAAGATTGATGTTTTTTTTCACATTATAGATACAGCTATAAATTCACTTGAGTTACGATTTTCCCAAATTAGTGAACACAATAATTATTTTGCTTTTCTTTATGATATATACGGCTTAAGAGAGATGCCTAAGAATTACCTTTTATGTCATTGTAAGGATCTTGAAATTATTTTAACCGACCAAGATTCATCCGACATAAATGGACTTGATCTTGCAGAAGAATTATCAGTCCTTTGCACACTTTTAGACAAAAATATGTCTCCTCGTGATGTTCTAACATTTATCACGGAATTAAACTTTGGACCAAACATTAATATTGCTCTAAGAATTCTATTGACTCTACCTGTGACAGTTGCTAGCGGGGAAAGAAGTTTTTCAAAACTAAAACTCATTAAAAATTACTTAAGGTCCACCATGGCGCAAAACAGACTCAGTGGATTGGCTGTGATAGCTATAGAAAACGAGTTATGTGATAAAATATCTTTGAATGAAATTATTAAAGAGTTTGCTGAGAAAAAAGTTAGAAGAAGATTTCATTAAAGTAAAAAATGAATTTTGTTTTTACGTTGTTTTTATTATTAAAAAATGCGTTGTGTTTTTGAAATTATAAAGATATGTATAATTTTATTTTATGTTACCGTTGAATGAATATTAATTTTTTTTATAAAACAAGTCTTATTATTGACAAATACCTACAAAAAATTTCTCATTGTCAAAAAATATGGTTAAAAAAAATATTTGTAATTAAATATAAGGGGCGGCGAAAATCATTTTTGCCCAGGGCGGCGGAAAAGCTGGATCGGGCCCTGCAAACAGAAATGAGTGAAAATATTTCTTCCGTAAATATTTCTCCAGAATTATTTCATCTGGTAGTAGATGAAAGAAATGAAATTGTGGAAAATAATAATAATATATTATTACAAAGAAAAGAAGGTAAATAAGCATGTATTACTTATAGGTTCTTAATATTATAGTACGATTCTGCTAAATACAATCATGAATCAGGAGTTTCAGGAGCATATTGTGATAATCTAAGCCTAAAATATCTACAAAAAAACTTCGAAAACCGTTTTCGAGATAGTGTTCAAAATAGGATTTTAGAAACGTTATTTTCTTTTAATATTGTAGCTACTTGAGCAATTATCTTAAAATGTAATATTCACAAGTTTTAAAGGACGGGAAATAGTCTCTAAATGATATCTCACTTCACTTTTATATTAAGCATTTGCTTCTTACGTTTTTATGAGCGGTTGTGTTTTGTTAAGAGATATTAGATTTAGATTTTCATGGCAATATGCTCATGTGTGTGTGGGATTGACTTTTGAAACTTCCTTTATTATACGGGTGTCTAGCTAAGAGCTCGGTGGAAGATACTGGCTAAACTATAGAAAATAGGTACATAACCTCCATTACAAAAGTTGTAGCTATCATCCTTGGCTACCAATTTTAAAATAGTTTTCACATATACAGGCTCTCCCATTTGTTTCTGTGCAATATACTTATAACTTCGATATTTTAAATGGAACAACCTGCATATTTTTAGTTTTTCAGAAAGCTTATTTAATTTTAACTATAGTTTATTAACAATTAACAAATTCTTGTAGATGGCGAGTTGTTCTATGTCGATTCACAAATTGTAAGACAAGTATTTAATTTGAATATTGCAGAAAAATACGTTTCTTTTGAAACAAAAGACGAATATTCACGGAATGCTTGGACAAGGAATGATATATTATCACTTATACATTTATATAAGGAGTATGAAGATGACTTTAAAAAAACATCTGTTAAAAATGATAAGGTATGGAAGATGATTAGTGAAAAATTAACATCTCATTCTGCAGAACAAATAAAAAATAAATTCAAATACTTGAAACAAAAATACATGTTAAAAAAAGATAACATGAAGGCTAAAAGTTCAGGTGCAAGGGGTGTTCAATTCGAATATTTTAAAGAAAGTATTTTACATTCACAATTATTGTGTTTATTATTATTATTCTTTGACATTTTAAATCACAATTTGTCCAATGAATGCTAATTTTCTCGCGAGTTTATTGTAATCCATGAAACAAATAATTATTTGAACATAACAACAATTAGTATACATTTATCTGTTACTCTGTTACATTTATATACGTCAAAATGTTTTCACCTTAACACTTCAAATAAGACTTTCTTAATTGCTGCTATTATCGTAATGTCTTAACATACTTTTTAGCAGTCTAAAGAAACTGAATTAACTACAGTGCCAATAGAGCCACTACCAGGGAGTTCGACACAGAACACCCTGGTAGTAAATATGGAATGTGCCGAAAAATCTGTAGAGCCATTACGAAAGTGTCCGGCACTAAACCCTTTAACACTGAATATCAGTGGCGTATATTCCATAGGTGCTAGGTGTGCGCCGCACACCCTAGTGAAACCCCTAAAATTTATTTTTAATTGAGAGTATGTTTATTAAATTAAAAGATAGATTATTTTCCAATTTTTCTGAAAATTTTAAAGAAAAAGTTGGCAATATTGTCTAAAAAAGTAATGTTTCATTGTTGAAATAAGCGAGTAATGAGCGCGGAGCTGTGTTTGCGTTTGCTAGCCATACATCTATCTGTTCGGCGGCGCTATACAAAAATCGCACACATCTTATGCTACATTTGAAGCGTGAGGTTGGAGAGAGGGTAGTGGCGAGTTGGTGGGGACGCGCGTGATTATCGATCGACCTGGTGCGCTAGTAGAATCGCACCCGTAAGTACATTTATAGCCCTAGAGCCTAGACTGTCGAGCTGCAAATCAGACAGTTTTTAAAATCTGTTACAATTTACAATTATACAATTATATTAATATTAATAATACCTAGCATTATTATTTTCATCAATTTTTTAATTGTTGTTATTATTACAATTACTACATAAAAATGAACATGTAGGATATAGGTACTGAAAAAAGTCGTTCTAGAAACATTAAATAAATAATAAATAAATTATTAATTTCTCAAATTGTAGCACACCTTGTATCAGAGACCAGGATAAGCCACTGCTGAATATATTACCGCACCTAAAAAATTACAACCTAAAAGAATTCGAAGAGAGCCAGTACCCAGTAACGCAACATCCACGAGGATATCTGGGTAGTTCTCGCTGTAAGTAAAATTAATTGTAACTTATACCATGTTATCATATATCTACTTTATAGATCACAATACGTCAAATAGACGTGGTGGCAGTTTACGTGGCGGTAGTGTTGCAGGCGACGGCATTGGCGGTGATACAGAAAGCAGCGTAAGCAGCGAGAGAGGAGAGAGAAATTATGGAGAAGGAAACGAAAGGAATAGAAGAGCAGGGGTGCGTTCAGATTTACTTTCCGAGTGCACTCTGGACGTTGAAAACCGTTCTTATATTACGGTTGTTTTACACAGGTAAACGTTCTGAAGCGTTCATATTTAACGTCCGGGTAACAACTTTTCGTCCAAGTTAATAGATGGACGAAGAACATTCGACATGCGCATTGTGATCAAGTGATGTTTTGGTTTATCAACATAACCAAACAATATAACTTGACATAAGCAAACAGACAGGGCCCGATCCAGGGGGGCGCGAGCAGGGCAACTGCCCAGAGCGGCAAATTTTGGGGCGGCAAAATTGGAAAAAAGAGAAAATTAAAATCAATAAAAACCAATAAAAATATTAGAGTATACATAATACATCAGAGTATTAGTGTACTTGTGAGTAGTTTTATTTGATTATCTGTTTACTGCCAACTGTTAAAAGTACACATTAAAAAGAGTAAAATATATTTTCACCGTACTTCATCGGCATCGGTCGCCCACTCACACTCATTGTGCAGGAGTGCAGGGAATGTACAGGTCTAGGGTTGGTAGATATAATGATTTAACTATTGTATTTTGTTTCGTTACAGTCGCATAGTAAAAAATAATTAGTGTGTGTACTGGTTCAGTGTTATTAATAAATTACTGTAACGCTAAAAAATATGTTTAACTGATACTCCTTTTAGTTTTAAACAGGTTTGGGCAAAATTTGTTATTAAAACAATCAAAAATCATTGATTTAAATTTAAAAAATCTAAAATATCACGAATGTTTGATTTGTTTTAAGAAACTTGATTATTTTTCTTTTTTACAACTAATTTAATCATTATTCATCCTACATACATTTTCTATACAACGTCATTAAAAATTAATCGACAGATGAAAAAGTTTTTAATAATATTAATAATTGATATTATTCTTGTTATTATTTTTGTTAAAAATTGGTGTATATAAAAATTCATACCTACGATACTAGATTTTACCGATTTCAGAAATACTTACAAGAGTAAAGTGGCCTTATTTTAAGAGTTGCAAAAAAGACTTCTTAGAGAAAGATGTTGAAAATTCAAAAATACGACCAAAAAGACACGAAGAAAAAAAAAAGTATGATTGAATTATGTAGTGTAATAAAACAATTATCGAATTCAATAGACAATTTATCTAAAGTATTAACAAAACATGAAGAAATATAAATTTATATTTGAATAACATAATGTATATTTTTATTGTAGAATTTTTTTTGCATTTGTCAATTATTATATTTTATTTATAGAATATGCTTTAATTTTTATGAAACTCAAAGAATTTGTTTATTTACTTTATAGAATTTATTGTTTTTTATTTTTAATGAAATATGAAAGCATTAATGTTTTTAAATTAGTAATTCCTACCACTAGGAGTGGAATTTTGGGTTGTATCGAGCGGAAGAAAACTGAAATTATAGTTTATCTAAACTATAACTTGAGTTTTCTTCTGCTCGCTACAATAAAAAATTCCACTCCTAGTGGTAAGAATCACTAATTTAATAGATATAGTAGCGTCAACTTGTTTCTCATTAATGTTTTTATTATTAATGTATATCTGTTGTTTTTTGAATTTATTTTTCCAATATGTAGTTGCAGTTTAAGACTGATCTTTTGTGATACAAAAATGGGCTGTGGAAATAAATTTCTCATTTATTATTATAAATATGTATTTTTATTTACACAATCTTAGAGTATAATTTTACATAAATAAAAGAAACTACAAATTAGCAGCAAGCAAATTTCGCCTTAAAACTCCTTCATTTTGATTTGGTTGATTATTTGCATTTCTATTAGGGTTATTTTGAACCATGTCGTTTATATTGTTAATAACAACTCTACCTTCTTCAATATAATCATTCATTAATACATCAGGATGCAAAAGGCATATATTATGCAGTACACAACAAGCTATTATTGTAGCAGGAATCATATCTGTCCTGTTCATATCTAGGTAACGCAATCTCCTAAACCTTCCAAAGAGTAGAGCAAATGATCTCTCAATAACTTGCCGTGTTTTGGCATGCACGCTGTTAAAGTTAAGTTGTCGTTGTGTTACATGACCTCGTTCAATATAGGGAGGTATACACCACTTATGTACAGGATATGCTTTATCACCAATAATAAATTCATCTTCCTCAAAATATATGTCATTATTATTATTATTAAATTCAAGAAAAATATCTGAATTTCGAAAGATTCTTGCATCAGACACTGAACTCGGAAATCCTGTAAAACAGTCTGTAAATTTTAATTCCGGTGTACAAATGCACTGCAGGGTCATTCCATAAAAACATTTCCTATTAATATAAACTTGCGCATTTTCTCTTGGTGCTTTTATTGGTACATAAGTACCATCAATAGCTCCAACCACACCAGATAAGTTTTCCATATTTTCAAACTGTCTCTTAATCTCCACTCTTTCTGCACGAGATGGCCACTTAATGATCTCTGAAGAAATATTGTTTAAAGCAATAACTAGTCTACAGAAACAAGCAAATAGAGAAGACTTCCCCATATTAAATCGACTTCCAACTGATCTGAAAAAGATGCATATTTAAAAAAAAATACATATTACCTACCTAATTATCTATACACAGTTTTTAAGTACATTTAATCGACATTACCTGTAGCTATCTGGAGTGGCTAAGAGCCATAAAACAGACAACAATTGTCGTTCTACTGGAATTTGCATTTTGCCAACAGATCCTTCAGCCCTTATTAAGTAAGGTGTCAGCTTTATAACGAGATTATCAAATGCTTCCCTGGTAATTCGAAAATCAGCTTGGAATTCTTTATTTGTATAATTTGGGATAGTATTTTCTAAAAAATTCTGAATTCTGGAGGGAATTCTTCTTGGCAAATAAATTTCTATAATGTCGTCTTCACTGGATGATGAATCATCCGAAAATAAATCCAATAAATCCAATAAATCCATAATTAAAACTGTATCTGACCTCTACGAGTAAACTACAAATACATAACCTAAACTGAGACTGGACGGCTTGGATCAGTTGGATCGTTCATATACAGGGTGTCCCAGATTACATTTCCAGCATGGGGATCTCGCTTATTATAAGAGATACAGGTTTGTTTAAATTAGATAAATTTTTCCTTAGGATGAGAGGAGCCACAATCAATTTTTAAAAGTACAAAATTCCTCGTACTTCAGATGTTATAGCAAAAAATATGAAAATGTCGAATTTCTTTTTTCTCTCATAACTTTTTTTGTCTTAATCGTTAGAACAATTTTATTTGTACTTTCTGAAGGTACTTTTTAATGGAGAATGTAACTATTATTTTAGATTTTTTTTAGCACCTACCATTTTCGAGATATTACCCCTCATTTCATTTTTTCTTATGGGCCGCTAAGTTGGCTATGGAATAATTAAATGTGTTTTATTTTTCTCGTTTAAATGAGATATTACTTGCTATACCTATTATTATAAATAAGTTACAAAATCAAGAAAAATCGTATTTTACCC
This sequence comes from Elmis aenea, assembly GCA_947652605.1. Classification (NCBI taxonomy): domain Eukaryota; kingdom Metazoa; phylum Arthropoda; class Insecta; order Coleoptera; family Elmidae; genus Elmis; species Elmis aenea. The sequence goes on along the minus strand of OX393579.1, from coordinate 31,282,073 downwards.
ATCATTTGTCAAGCTATCTCTGAAAATAAAAACAAAAAACAACAATTAAATGTCAAATGACAGTTACTATTTGACTGCGGTATCATTTATTAGAATTTTATAGTATTGTTGTGTAATTGAATAATCTTTGTAGCAATTTTTCTCATATAATTGTGGGCACATTTACAACTAATTAAAAATTTTAAATGTTGAAATGCTACATTCTTTGCAATAGAAACTGTGTAAAATAGATAATTCTAATTCTTCATTGATTTGTTTTGGATTTTTGGTTGGTTTCTCGAAGAAACCATATTCTTTTAAATTTATTTCCAAATTTCTGTAAGTAGACACCCTTCGTTGCCTTTTCTCGGGATATAGCTCTAAGTATATTCGCTCAGCTTCTACACAGTTTTTATGGTATAGAATGTAGCATCTCAACATGTCAAATTTTTCGCTATTTTTAAATGTAGCCATCATTATAACAATTACTACAAGGACTGTCGAATTACACAACAATAATGTGAAACTCTAATAAATGATACCGCAGACAAACGGTAACTGTCATTTGACATTTATTTAGTTGTTTTTTGTTTTTATTTTCATAGATAACTTGATAAGTGTGGCTAAAATACGATTTTTCTTGATTTTGTGACTTATTTATAATAATAGGTATAGCAAGTAATATCTCATTTAAACGAGAAAAATAAAACACATTTAATTATTCCATAGCCAACTTTGCGGCCCATAAGAAAAAATGAAATGAGGGGTAATATCTCGAAAATGGTAGGTGTTAAAAATAATCTAAAATAACAATTACATTCACCATTAAAAAGTACCTTCAGAAAGTACAAATAAAATTGTTCTAACGATTAAGACAAAAAAGTTATGAGATAAAAAAGAAATCCGACATTTTTATAATTTTTGCTATAACATCTGAAGTACGAGGAATTTTGTACTTTTAAAAATTGATTGTGGCTCCTCTCATACTAAGGAATAATTCATCTAATTTAAACAAACCTGTATCTCTTATAATAAGCGAGATCCCCATGCTGGAAATGTAATCTGGGACACCCTGTATAGAGAGCTAGTTGTGATGACGTATTTTTATCCGCACTCCAAGAGCACACCAGAAATCTGAACGCACCCCAGGAGGTGGAGGTAGAGGCAGAGGCGGAGGTAGAGGCGGCGGTAGAGGGCGTGGAAGAGGTGTAAAAGATAAACGTTTCTTATTCGAACATTTATTGAATAATCATTCCTTTAAACTATATTACAATATTTTATACATATAATCTTACATACTAAGCAAATACCAATCTATTTAATAATAAGTATAAACAGCAAGTATGCATAATTCAGTTAAGCTAATTAATGCATCATTACAACCGCTACACCTCCCCTCCGTAAGAATGGCCTTCACTATGGCCATTTGTAAAGGTCATCCCTAAAGAACAGAGAAGATGATGCCTGTGTAATCTAATGCGTTTAATGTACTTAAACAAAAGCTTGGTTGCGCCTCAACGCTTAGATTAATAGACAAAAATTTACCAATCACAATTCAAACCGATAGTTCTAAAGATGGAATTGGTGGATGCATTATGCAATAAAGAAGACCAGTATCGTTTTACTCGAGAAGTTTCACGGACAGCCAGAAGAGGTGGGCACCAATAGAAAAAGAATGTTATGCAATATGTGCAACAGTAGAACGATATCATCAGTTAATATATGGGAGAAAGGTAATCATAGAAACAGACCATAAACCATTAATAGCAATAGTAAAGAAAGATATCGGCAAAGTAAGTAGTAGACTTCAAAGAATGCTATTAAAACTAATTAAATATGATTTAGAAATCATGTATGTACCTGGGTCAAAATTATACAGGGTGATTGATTGAGACCGGGCATTAAAAATATATGAAGAATGAAAAAGGGTATGGATCTGAAATTTTGGTTATGACCATAATGGCATCTGATCTGTTTATTGAAAATATTTTCAAGATGGCGACACTTCCGCAAATACCGGAAGTTGGCGTCTACTTTTTTATTTTCAATACAATGGTCTATTTTTTAGTGCATTTTTGGATTCAAAACGTTATTTTAGGGGGACTTTTATTAGCATTCCCTATACCTAAGTGCAGTCATTTTTTAGATTTTTGGACTTTTTTGAAAATTTTTTGATTTTCACCGTGATGCTTAATATTATCTAACATGGCCATTTTTAAAGAAAAAACGCTTAAATTTAGACCATGCCTAGAAGAAACCTTGGACTACATCCTGGAATTTTTGCAATCGATGAATTACTTACAGGGTGTCCAAAATTTAATTTTCTTTTAATACAACTTCAGACCACTAAAACTCGTTTTTTTCAAATACAATGCCCAAACTTTTTTTTCATTTTCTAATGCAAAATTACATTCTGCATCAACCTGTATTAGCGTTTCCTATACCTATCTGCAACAGTTTTCGAGTTATTAAGAATTTTCGATAAAGTTAAGAGAAATTGCAACATTTTTAAATAGTAAGCCTTGGAAATGATAGCAAATGCCAATATTAATAACTGTAAACCACTTTTATTGCATTTGTCTGAAGCATCCATGAAAATGTATAATCAAGAGTATTCAAACACGAATATTTTGAACTTATTTTATATTCATGAAGAATGTAACAAGATTATTGAAAGAACTTGCCGCGTGTTCAGTGAGAGTAAACTAAAACTGCAGAAGAAGTTATAATAAAACTTAAAGAGATTTTCAGCAGAAACGGCATTCCACAGACTATAGCATGTGATAATATGCCATTTTCAAGTTTTAAGTTCAATAGCTTTGTTAATGACTGGGAAATAACATTACAGACTTCTAGTCCTCGTTACCCAAAGTCTAACGGACAAGTTGAAAAAGCTGTAGGCATAGTAAAGAAAATGATGAAAAAATGTAAAGAAAGCAATAGTGACTTCTATTTAGCATTGTTAAATTATAGGAATACACCTGTATGTAATTTAGATTATAGTCCGAGCCAAATACTTATGAGTAGAATGTTACGCTCTAAAATACCTACTATAAATAAGTTATTAAAACTGACAATAGCATTAAATATTAAAAATCAGTTAGAAGATAATGAAGCAAAAGTAAAAGAGTATTATGATCAAAATGCGAAATTTAAAAAAGACTTCACCAATGATCAAAACGTAATGATACAAGATTTGCCAGAAAAAAACTTGGTCCCCAGCGAAAGTAGTCAAGTCACACGATAGTCCACGTTCTTATATAGTTCAGACTCAAAATGGAAAGTTATTAAGGCTAAACAGTTTTCACATCAGACCATCAAATCATGAAGAATTGATATACAACAGTTATACACCAGATGAAATTGAAACGCCGTCAACAATAGATGTGCATAGTGAAAGATCACAAGTGAACAATGATGTTGATAAAAAGTTTAATAGTGATTCGATTCCAGTGACTCGTACTTTGTCCAGCAGAACATCTAAAAAACCAGAAAGATTCAAAGACTATATTACTTATTAGTTAGAATAGTAATAAATACTGTAAAAAGGGGGGATGTTATATGTAGACTTGTCAACGTCGCAAAGACAGGGCAACACTGCCTAGTAGTGTAGGATCGGACGCGCCATATGTAACGTGGTCCACACGAACCTTGTAATGCTTTATATATAAATATTCTATAGTTAAATACATTATACATTTAACAAGAGTTTATTATTGGCGTAAGCCATACGCAACAATTACAATATTTTATACATACAGGGTGAGGCATCACTTATGACACCCCCACTTATTTTGTTATTAGAAAGAATTATCAAAAAAAGTTTCAAATAAAAGTTGTTTGATACAGTATTTCCCAAATTATTGTCATGTCAAATTTCGTTTTTCCGGCGCCATATTTGTTTTTTTTTTAAATGGTACCATACACATTTTTTTATACGGTTAGAAAGACATTTTCTTTCTCTTTTCAACGCACTAAAACTTTTATACCCTTACATAACAAAATTTTTAAGAAAATCGCAAGCAAAAGAATTTCTACAATAGTGGTTTTTGTTAAACATTGATCATAAATTAATTAGTAGGCTTTGCAAAAAAAATAAAACAAATGTATGTAATGTCACAATTTGATCATAGTTTGACAGTTTTGTGTTTAATACTTTTTTAAAATGCCTTTTTCGTTTTCTCGTGCAGAAAAAATAGAAATGTTATTGATATTTGGTGAATGCCACAGAAATGCAACGGAAGCGGTTCGGTGTTATGCAGGAAGATATCCGAAAAAGCGGCATCCTACAAAGAAGATATTCAAAAGATTACTGAAATCGTTACAGGATACTGGAAGTCTGGATATTAAGGATAAAAAGGTTGTACATGGTAATGTAGTCAATGAAAATAATGAAATTGCGATATTAGCAGCCATTGAAAATAATCCCCATATTAGCAGTAGAGACATATCTCGAGAAAGTGGTATTAGTCAACGTAGTGTCCTAAGAATGTTACATAAACATAAACTTCATCCGTACCACATCTCGTTACATCAAGAAATTTATGGACAAGATTTTGAAAACAGGATGATGTTCTGTAGATGGGCTGAACAACGAATTGCAGAAGATATTTTTTTTTTTAAATTCGTCCTTTTTACTGACGAATGTACTTTTAAGAATTCAGGACATGTAAATAAACACAATTTACATTATTGGTCACCAGTGAATCCACATTGGATGCGTGAAAATGCAACACAGCGTCGTTGGTCAGTAAATGTATGGGGAGGTTTTATCGGCAATTTGTTGATTGGACCGCATTTCTTCGACATTAACTTGACCGGAGTAGTTTATTCGGAATTTCTAGAATACGAATTACCGGGCCTATTAGAAAATGTTCCATTAAACGTACGGGCCAACATGTGGTTTCAACACGATGGGGCACCAAATTGCAGGAAACGTGTTGAATAACCATTTTGAGAATCGTTGGATTGGACGCAATGGACCAGGGCTGGTATTCTCAACTCCTCCTGTTCAGCGATATCGATACCGTTGAACGCGAGAAGTGCACAAACCGCTGAGAATCGTATTCCCAACGTCTCCTCTCGCAGGCGCTCCATTCACGTTCAACGCGAGTGGGTAGACCCACTCCTCTTGGCAAATACCGCTCGCTTTGCACCCAAATCGTAACCTTTGTGTGTGTTGTGAGTTGTTGTTTTCTTTTATTATGGATGATATTAAATTTATAAATTTAATTGAGGACTTAAAACAGGCTGAAAATGATGTGGCCGAACCTTATAATTTAATATTATTAAATTCATTTACATAGGGTTGCCAGAATATCACTTTAAAGAAACATTTTCTCTTTTTTAATTCTGATATTTCTTTTTCTTTTTTCATGTAAAAATGCTCACTTTTGTTTTTTTTTTCGGTTACCCTTTTTTGAAATGAGAATGTTTAGTGTTCATTTAATATTCAAACTTCAACTTAATGCATACAATTACAAGAATATATCTTGTAATTATTTATATGATGAGTTTAAAAATAATACAGATTTTCTAACGAAAAAAAAAACAACTTAACATTATTACTTCAAAAATTAAATTTAATTAAAAAGGAATTAAATGTATGAAAAAAATGTTTCTTAAAGAACCAAAAGATTCTAATAAATTTAGGTATTTAATGAATACTTTTTTTTCTTCTTAATAATATGGAAAGGAATCTAAATAACCGATTTTATTGGGTAGAAGGTTACTTTATACTAGGTATGTTAGTTTAATAGGACGCGATTTCTCCAACCAAAGAAACTAATTTTCAATGATTTATATTATATTTATGAATATATATGTAAATAATTTTATTGATATATGTGTCTTTAGAAATAATATATAAGAATAATCTATTTTTGCTACAAATGTGCAATTGTTTTCTTAATAAATGTGTTTTTCAATTAATTCCGCAATGTTCTCTTTTTTGATTTGTATTGTTTTTTTTATACATTCAGGATATCTGGCAACCCTACATTTACACAATTAAATGTCGAAGAATTTCGAAAAAAATTTAGACTTTCGAGGGATAATCATTCCAATACATTTTACATACTATTTAAATTTGTAGTAATTACACTCCATTGCTTTTGGGCATCGTTATATGTAAAATTTTGTGAAAATTTGCCACTTAATAATTAACTATTCTCCCAAGAATTTCTACTAATGCTGCTTTCTGCTGCTCCGTTAATTTCTCCATAATCAATCAAAACAAAAACCACAGAACATTCAAAAACTGGCGGCAAAGTGACAGCCCGTGCAAAATTCCAATGTTGCAACATCTACCCACTCGCGTCGAAGAATTGCAAAGGCAGGGGTATATGAGAATACAGAAACGACCGCTCCACTCGCATTGACGACGCTCGCTTGCATGAGCACTGCTGTTCAAAGCGAGCGAGTTGGGAATAGCGCCCCAGTTAGCTGGCCGCCACGTAGCCCCGATTTAACAATTATGGACTTTTTTGTTTGGGGTACAGTGTAACAAATTGTTTATCAAACGCCACCTACCACTGTTGAAGATATGAAAAATAGAATACGCGAAGCATTTCAAACAATTAATAATGAAAACAAGGGCTCTAGTGCAGTAAATTCGTTTGAAAAACGCGTACAAAAATGTTTTCAGCAGGAAGGACACCATTTTGAACATTTATTATAGTAGTTTAGTGTTTACCGTTGTACCCTAATTAACTTTCTTTTTAAATTCATTACCGTTTTGTATTGTGGGCGTCTATTTACTATAAAATACATAAGATGTACAAAAATACTTTATTAAATACGTTAAACGACATTTACAGTCAACGGACAACAACACGCTTCATGTATGACTAAATAATAGCCTCGAACCCAATGTCACTTTTGTCTAATAATAGTCTCGAACCCACCGGTACGCTGTCAGTATCATTTTCAAAGCCTACTAATGTAAATTAATTAATAGAGTACGCTTTTAAAACAAGTTTCATAAATAATTGTTCTTTTGCGATTTTCTTAAAAATTTTGTTGTGTAAGGGTATAAAAGTTTTAGTGCGTTGAAAAGAGAAAGAAAATGTCTTTCTAAACGTATAAAAAAATGTGTATGGTGCCATTAAAAAAAAAACAAATATGGCGCCGTAACTCCTAAAAAAACAAAAGAAAAACGAAATTTGACATGACAATATTTTGGGAAATACTACATCAAACAACTTTTATTTGAAACTTTTTTTGATAATTCTTTCCAATAACAAAATAAGTGGGGGTGTCATAAGTGATGCCTCACCCTGTATAATCTTACATACTAAGCAAATACCAATCTATTTAATAATAAGTATAAACAGCAAGTATGCACAATTCTGTTAAGCTAATTATTGCATCATTACAACCGCTACAGAGGTGCTGGAGGAAAGAAAAATAGAGGCGGCGAAAACGACAACGTGGGTCGGTTATTAGAGGCCGTATTAAACGTAAGGTCGCTTTGTTAGAGCCACTTCAATTTCATATTGATACATTTTATTTTGCAGGAACAAAAACGAAGCCGGTGCGGCCACTATTAATTTTAATTTTATTTTTTTTCCAATGTTTTTTTAATTTTTTTTCGTTAATTTATAACTAAATTTTTATTTATAAAAAGTTCTTAATATTTACTCATCTTACGATCATTCACATAATAACTAAATATTTATTGTAGTCGCATCTTCATGAATTGATACTTATTGTCGTATAAAAGAACATCCAAATGACTAAATTGAAAATCTTAATCGTTTGTTCAGTGTATTGTATTAATTCGTGCTTTTTTTTGACAAGCACATAAAAAACGAATCCACATTTCAGTTGAATTTAGGCATTTATCGAACTAAGGTTTTGACACATATTCGATTCATAATTGAACGCATTGCAAGCTATTTAAAAAAATATTTTTTTATTGATTTACCACTATAATCAGTAATGTAAGTATAATCTGCTCATATTTTTTGTTTTCATCGAAAAAAAGGGGCAAATAAAAATTTTACGCGCAAAGAGAATTCTACGCTCAGAGAGAATTTCACGCACAAAGAGAATTATATGCGTAATTGCATGTAGGTACGCGTACACACATAGTCGCGCGACTTTGGTCGTCGTATGTGTGTACGCGTACATGCAATTGCTAGTACTTCACAAACGCGCGACTAAAGTCGCGCGACAGAAAACGCTCTGTGTGTGATAGGCCTAAAAATGTCAGGTCACAAAAGAAATTGCGGATTTCAAATTTCAGTGTAGAAAAATAGCACAAGAAAAGAAAAATAAATTACGGGACATAATCGCAAAAAGCGGCAAGTTGGACAGTTTTGTAATAAAACAAACAGAATCGCAACAAAACATCCTCATGAAAAATCAAACGATGAAATAGAAATTACTACAGTTGTATGCTTACCACAGACATGAAATAATACTTTATTTTTAAAATTTACTAATTTTTTTATGGGGGCCAGTGGCGTATCATCCTATGACGCAGATGGTATGCCTGCACCACTATTGGGGACCCATTAGGATTTATTTCCCAAAATTTAGGTGTTTTTTTTTAAGTTTAGATCGCAATTTTTTTTTTCAGAAATATATATTTTATGGCCCCATATACAGACTTGCACCAGGGTCCACGCTGATGACTGGGGCGTAGTCATATTTTCTGCCTAGGGTTGTAAACGAAGCAAATCCGGCTCTGTTTGTGTTTATTTGCTATTATAATAAGTAAAGAAAGTATTTTTAATTTCACAATTACTGCGTTTATTATTACTATTTTTTGACATTTTAAACCAAAATTTTTCTAATAAGTGCAAAATTTTTCGCGAATTTATAATAAATCCATGAAACAAATAAACTGGAAATAACAACGACAAATATTAAAACAGTTATCTTCTACAATATTATGTTTCTTAAGTATTGCAAAAAAAATTGAGAATTGATTCCTTATCGAAAATTAAGAGCCGTCTTTCATATAAAATGTTTTCCTTAAACGTCTCCTTTCGAAGTTACGCTCCCCCCCCCCCCCCCTTAAGGGAAACGGTAAAATTAGGTTTTTATTTTATTTCTCAAGTTTGAATAATTGTAGACGAATAATATTTAGTAAATGTGTTGTACTAATTATTAAAAAGTTTCCAATAGTAACATTTTCAATCGTCTCCCACCTTCACAGGGGACTGAAAAGGGCGAACCCTGTTGGTTTTTTATCAGAACTTTGGCAACCACCAAAATGAATCGTTTTATATTGGAATATTTGATGGTTCATGTTTACTTATTTCATTTTTTACTCAAAAACGCCAAGTTTTACGAGAAAAACTAAAGAATAAAAGAGGTTTCTAAACAAATCAAGCTTTCAAAAAAAATATTTTATAATTGCAAAATTTTAACCCACCAAAAAGTTCTGATTATAAAACCAACAGGATTCGCACTTTTCAGCCCCCCGTGAAGATGGGAGATGATTGAAATTATTATTATAGGAAACCTTTTAATAAATATAAAACATCTACCAAATATCATTCTCCTACACACGACTTTCTTAATTGCTGCTATTATCGTAATGTTTTTATATATTTTTTAATAGTCTAACTGGTTGAATCTTCGAAGTGGACTGTATCTTAGAATTATTTTATTGATAGAAAAAATAACGCTTTTTCTTATTGAACTTGGATTTTTATTACATAGTTGTTTACTTAGTTACATCTATCTTGGCAGATACAACCTTATTATTTTATATTGATAATTGAATATTAGTTGGCTAATTAGATCTTTACATAGCTCCCCACCTTGAACACTTGAGGAGTTCAACATAGAAAGTAAATAGTTTAAATCAACTAAACAGTTTCTAATTATTACATTAACATGTAAAATATCAAAGATTACTATATACAAATTAAATTGAACAACTATACAGAAATGTTACACTCAGTAGCAGCCGATTATTACATGTAACTTAGAAATTTATCATTGATCGTCTCACATTTGTAACATAAAGTAATTTTAACAATTCAACTACACAACAATATATACATCATTAGATTATGGTATCTTCGAAGTGGACTGCATCTCAGAATTGATCCCGTGGCACTGGCAAGGGACACAACCCCGCCACAGCACGCTTAATGAGGCCTCCAGCCGTCCTCACATTGGCCACTCGCACCACACCATCTTCTCCTGGGTAGAGTTCCATTACTCGCCCTAATGCCCAGTTACAGGGTGGTAACCTTTCATTTCTGATGACAACCAACGTATCTTTCTTTAGAGGTGCCCCGCCCTGCTTCCATCGATTTCGAGCTTGGAGATGAGATAAGTACTCAGTTGACCACCGTTTCCAAAATTGTTGTTTCATTTGCTGTAGTAACTGAAATCTTGTAAGCCTGTTATGTGGAACATTTAATAGATCTGGTCCTGGTACAGAAATTAAAGGTTTACCAATGAGGAAATGGCACGAGGTTAACGGTTCCAAACTATTAGGATCAGTATAGAGAGGATGCAAGGGTCTGGAATTTAATATAGCCTCAATCTGCACTAGTAAAGTATAAAATTCTGGATATGTTAAATTTGTGTCTTTAATAGTTCTTAATAAGTGGTGTTTAACCGATTTCACACCTGATTCCCATAGTCCACCGAAATGTGGGGCATTTGGTGGAATAAAATGCCATGTTATACCCTCATTAGAGGCTTGTAATGTAAGTGAATTAGATTCCTTGTTTAAAATTGCATACAGATTGCTTAACTCATTTTTTGCACCAACAAAATTAGTTCCGTTATCGGAATGAATATGTGCAGGTTTACCTCGTCTAGATATAAAGCGTCGCAATAAAGACATAAACTCATCGGTAGTAAGTTCAGTGGCTAATTCTAAATGAATAGCCTTTGTTGAAAAACATACAAAAACACATATGTAACCTTTATAGAATTTGCAACCTCTACCCTTTCTGTCCTTTAATGTAAAAGGACCAACATAGTCAATGCCTGTGCTATGAAATGGATATGATACAGTAACACGGGCATGAGGCAAATCAGCCATAATCGGAGTTAAGGGTTTTGGTTTGAATTTATAACATGTCAAGCAATTTCTTGTTACTCGTTTTACGGCATGCATGCCAGATGTGAGCCAAAATTGTTGCCGAACTGAGGACAATAGCAATTGTGGTCCAGCATGCATTAACATTTTGTGAAAATGTTCTAATATTAATCTACTTAATTGATGATTGCCTGATAAAAGCATTGGATGTTTACTATTATAACTTAGGTTTGCATTTTTTAGCCTACCCCCTACTCTAAGTAAACCATCGGTATCTATAAATGGAGCTAAATGTAACAGATTATGTTTTGATTTTAAATGCTTGCTTTCTGTTAACATTTTAATTTCAATTGGAAAACTTTCTTTTTGGGCTAGTTTGACTAATACATTTGTTGAATTTTGTAATTCAAAGACAGATAATTGACCAAATTTTCTTGTTTCACTGCTAACCTTTACATTGGACACAAATCGTAGACAATAGGCTGTGACTCGTTTAAGCTTTAGGTAATTAGAAAATTTTGAAAATAGATCAAACTTTAATTCAGCATTAGTAGCAACATGGGATTGATAACGCTTTTTCATTTCTGGAACCTCTATTGATTCGTCGAGGTTAGAATTGAGTCTTTCGAAAGACTTATCATATAGCCAATTTGGACCATTCCACCATAATGTGGAAGTTAATAGGACATCTGGATATTGGCCTCGTGAAGCTAAATCGGCAGGATTTTCTGAAGATTTGACATACTTCCTACGATCAACTTCTGTTAATCTTTGAATTTCAGCAACCCGATTGGAGACAAATGTTTGTAATGAATTTGGTTCGGTTTTCAGCCAACAAAGAACAATTTGAGAATCGCACCATAGAAAATAGTCCATATCAATTTTAAGAGCATTACGAACTTTCTGTAAAAGCCTAGCTAAAATCAGGGCACTGCATAATTCCAATCTTGGTGTGGTCAGTGTCTTCAGTGGAGCAACCTTAGTTTTTGAACACAGCAACGAAACATGTATTTCATTGTCATTATCTATACTTTTAATATAGATACATGCACCGTAGGCATCATTGGATGCATCACAAAATCCATGGATCTCCTGTCTAATAGAATTGCAGCAAATAATATTTCTGTTAATCTTTAAATTTTGGAGAAAATGTAAATTGCTTCGAAAATGGATCCATTTCTTCTCCAACGTAGCAGGAATGGTTGAGTCCCAATCTACTTTTAGACTCCACAGTTGCTGCATGATTATCTTCACCAAGATAATACACGGACTTACTAGTCCTAAAGGATCAAATATTTTTGAAATATCCGAGAGTATGTTCCTTTTCGTTACAATGCGATGTTGCGATTCATGTATTTTATAAGTAAATGTATCTGAATTGCTTTTTCACTGTATACCTAAAATTTTAATGATTTCATTGTCTCCTAGTGTAATTGTACTAAAGAGTTCATTATCATCCTTAAACTCAGCTAAAATAGATGGATCATTTGAAATCCATTTTCTGAGCGGAAAACAGGCTGAACTTAATATGGAGTTTACATCCTTACAGACATAGCTTTTTCTTGAGAATCGAATCCAGTGATCATATCATCAACGTAGAAATCTTGTGAAATAATTGCTGATGCTTGTGGTAACTGATGTTAAAAATCCTCAGCTAGTTGACGCAGACATCTTATGGCCAGGTAAGGAGCTGAAGTAGTGCCATAAGTAACTGTATTTAGTTCATAGATGGACAAGTTTTTATCTGAAGAATTGCACCATACAATTCGTTGTAGATGTCTGTCTTTCTTATGAATTAATATTTGTCTGTACATCTTAGTTATATCTGCACAGACCACGTACTTGCATTGCCGAAATCTTATGAGAATATCAAAAATGTCATTTTGCATGACGGAACCTTTATGCTGTAACTCATTTAGAGACCATCCGGACTCTGTTTTTGCAGATCCGTCGAAAACAACTCGCAGCTTTGTAGTTAAGCTATCCTGGCGTTCAACACCATGATGAGGCAAAAAATAGGAAATAGAGGAGGGGTCATAGTTCCTTATTAGCGACATATTACCGAGTGCTTCGTATTCAGCCATAAAATTCTTATATTGCTGACTAAATGTATGATTGCGTTGAAGTTTACGCTCTAGATGAAGAAAACGTTTTGTTGCCATAGTTAAAGAATCACCTAGATTTGAAACTGGCTCTTTTAGAGGAATCCTTACAATAAATCTACCATCAACATCTCGAGAAACATTGTTTTTAAAATAAGTGTCGCATAATTGATCATCGACGGAAATAGGTGGAACCTGTGACAACTCTTCGACCTTCCAAAAATTTTCAAGTTCAAAACTTAAATCGGTTTTTGCTAAATTGCATTGATATTTATAAAATGGTTGATTAATTGCCCCTGAAATTATCCAACCTAAAACTGTATTTTGTAAATAGGGAATATTCTTCCCTAAATTAATACGACCATCCTTTAACAACTCCCAAAAGGTACCTGCCCCAATTAATAGATCAGTGTCATTGCTTTCATAGAATTTGGGATCGGCAAGATTAATGCCCTTGGGAATCTTCCAAGATGAAACATCGATAGTCTTAAGCTGGATCCACACCAAGCGAGCGAGCGAGAATATGCAAGAGCGAACATTCGCTTGTGGTCGAAAACAAATGTTCGGCTTTGGTCCAAACCGAACGATATTGTCATGACCGTTGTTGATCCATGTGCTCGATAGCCATGGCCGATGACAAAGTAGTCGCATGCGCCTCTTTTATTATAATTTCAAAGTTACTGTTACGCAAGAAAAAAAGACAGCAAAGGAGATGGTGGATCACGACATTTTTAAAAAATCGCGAGTTATATAGCGGTAATCGTATATTGCAAGACTTACAAGCAGAAGAATCTGGAAAATTTAAAAATTTTAACCGGATGTCAGCGGCAGATTTCAATATACTTTTGGGGTTAATTGAAGTCAAAATAATGAAGAGTGGTACGAATTATAGAAAAGCAATTTCCGCAAGTGAAAGGTTAGCGATAACACTCCGATTTTTAGCAACAGGAGATTCTTATGGCAGCCTTATGTACTTGTTTAAAGTTTCCAAACAAACAATTTCTTTAATAATTCCTGAAGTGTGTGACGCTATTATAGAATCCTTACAAGATCATGTAAAGGTAAGTAAATCCTTTCTTTATTGATGTGCAAAATTACACGTCATTTAAATTTTCGACATTTTCACAGCTATTATAATTATGTGAATAATCAAAATCTTGTGCCGAAGTTCTGGAAGTTTGGGGGTATGTTGTGTGTCCGGTTTCTTCAATATTGCTGGGATCCCCATATGTGCCCATATCTGCGTTGAAAACAATGTTATTAAACTGGCGTTGCACTATGGCCCGTGTTCGTTTATCGTATGATCTTAGTTTGTCTGCTAAATATTCTCCATATATTGCACAACCATCGCGATTTTCTTTTCCGTGTGTAACTAGTTTAAGTGCGTTGTACGCTTCAGTAAGCATTATATCTTCTTCGCGCTTACGTTTTTTAGCTGGTGGTTCTGTTTTTTTTCTTCCTTCGATGTTTGTCTCAGTTGCAGATTTATCTTGATTGGGTGAGTGTTCTAATTCTTCCAAATTAATATCCTAAAAGAAAATATGTGTTTTGGTTTTAATTAAAAATGAACATAGTGTATTTAACTTAAAACGAGTGGGATATTTTGTTGCAGCTACCAAAATCGGAAGAAGAATGGTTGAACGTTGCCAAAGATTTTGAAGAAACATGGAATTTCCCGCATTGTTGTGGTGCACTTGATGGTAAACACGTAGTGCTACAGGCACCAAACAACAGCGGAAGTGAGTTTTTTAACTACAAATCTACATTCAGCATTGTTTTAATGGCTCTAGTTGATGCAGACTACTGTTTTCAATTTGTCGATATTGGGTGCCAGGGAAGAATTTCTGATGGTGGCATTTTTCGAAATACAAAATTATTTAAGAAATTACTGGAAAATAGTTTGCATTTACCGCCAAGAAAAGTACTAAAAGGTATAAAAGATGCAGTGCCATATGTTTTTGTTGCAGATGAAGCTTTTGCGATTCAGGAGCACATACTTAAACCGTATGCGGGTATTCAACAGAAAGGATCTATGGAACGCATTTTTAACTACAGACTATCAAGAGCGAGAAGAATAGTTGAAAATGCCTTTGGTATTTTGTCTGCCATATTTAGAGTGCTGAGAAAACCTATGCTTGTACAACCGGACAAGGCGAAAAGAATTGTTTTAGCCTGCGTCTATTTACACAATTTTTTACGTAAAAGTAAGTGGTCTAGAAATATTTATACTCCTCACGGATCAATTGACCATGAAAATTATAGAGCAATAACAGAAGGAACATGGAGACAAAATCAGGACCAATTAACATCTTTACTGCCTCTACAGCGAGTTCCTCGGAAATCTTCTGTAGCTGCTAATCACGTCAGAAATGAATTTGCTAATTATTTTATTACGGACCAAGGACGAGTTTCTTGGCAAGATAAAAATGCATAACATTTTAAATAATGTAAATTTGAATATAAAATCGTATACAGGGTGTTTCTGTTATTATGAACAGCATGGGGATCTCGTTAACGGTAAGAGATACAGAGTTGGTTAAATGAGTCAAAATGATCTATGATTTGAGAGCAATTATTCCATTAAAAAAAATGTGGAAAAATGTAGTGTTTTTGCCGAGGGGTATACCGCTGTGGAAGTATGGTGTACAAAACTTTGGAAGTTAGCGGAAGTTAGTGGAAGTATTTGGAAGTTAGTGGAAGTATTTGCAAGTTAGTGGAAGTATTTGGGAGTTATTGGAAGTATTTGGGAGTTAGTGGAAATATTTGGAAGTTAGTGGAAGTATTTGGAAGTTAGTGGAAGTATTTGGAAGTTAGTGGAAGTATTAGCTCAAATGGAAGTATAGTGTACAAATTTCAAGAGCGCTTTACCCCTCGGTTTTCGCTATTCATTAAAACCAAAAAAATGACGTTTTCGATATGAGCTTGTAACTTGCTTATTTAAAATCAGACCCAAAATATTTTTTGGCATACTCTATTAGACACTTTTTTTTGCGTTGAATTGACGTTTGTTAATAAGTTTTACCTATCTCCATTTTTATTTTTATTTTAACATCAACTTTCTTATGTTAAATACGGGTCGTAGTTGGCTATGACACCATTAAAGAGATTTTTGTTCTCGTTTCATTGATGTATGGGTTGTTAGGTTTATCTTAAAAAATAAGCAAGTTATAGCAATGTATTAGTTAAGTTTAATCAAAGTGGCCATTGAAAAACAAAACAAAACATTACATAAATTAAAATATTCTCTTTTTAATGGTGTCACAGCCAACTACGATCCCTATTTAAAATAAAAAGTTGATGTTAAAATAACAAAAACAAATGAAGATGGGTAAAATTTATTAACATATTTAAATTCTACGCAAAAAAGTGTCCAAATAATATCGAAAAATATTTTGGGTATGATTTAAAATAAGCTAGTTACAAGCACAAATCGAATACTTCATTTTTTTGTTTTTAATGAATAGCGCAAAAACTATAAATTTTTTCAAGATTTTTCTTTATAGAATAGTTACCCTTAAATAATAGATTATTTTGACTCATTTAACCAACTCTGTATCTCTTACAGTTTACGAGATCTCCATGCTGTTCACGTTAACAGGAACACCCTGTATTCTATTATTGTATTAAAACCAGGGATAGAAAACGTAACGTAACGATACTCGATAACGTTATAATAACGATTCAACTATAATTTCTAATACAATAACGTAACGATATTTTAATAACGTTATAATAACCGATAACGTTTTATTAAAAGTTATTTTGTATCGTTATTCTCTATAAATTAAATTGTAATATAGCGTTTTTATTATTTTCAGAAGAAGATACATTTTGTTTGTATTATAAAAAATAGAATGAAAATATAATATCTTTACGTAATTTTGTACTTTTTTTTTAAATTACATTTTGCACACCCCAAAAATAATATTAGAGTTACAAATAAACATTATATTATAACATTATATATCATAATTTATGTAACGTTAGCAATAAATTTTGTTAATGTTATGTAATGAAAACAAACAATAAATAACGTATACAATAACGTAACGATTTAAAACGTTATTTCATCCCGGATTAAAACTTAATTTTTGTTGGAATAAATAATTTATTTAAAGAGTTATTTTCAAAGAGGTAAGTTGATAACGTAAGTTGTGGAATGTACAATACAATAAAAAATTATAAATTTACCGAATCCGCTTCTGTATCTTGGGTATGTTTCGGTTTATTTTTATCCAATAAAAACATAAAACTCTTGAATGCGAACCATTTTGTATTATATACATCATCGACTCCCGACCCACTTGGTTTGTTTTGTAATTTTTGACGTTCACGTCTAAATGACGCTAATAAAGACTCCATTTTTTTCTTTAATTCGGAAGTCTCAGTGTCAAACTTTTCAGCTATAACTTTCCACGCGTCTTCCTTCTTATTTTTATTTTTAAAATATTTGTTTGTGCAATCCCATAATTCCGGGCAATCTCGGTAAGTATTGATGAATTCCAATATCAATTCATTTGTCCACTGCATGTTGGGCTTTTTAAAAAATTTGGTGTCGCACCTTCAAATCACCAACACAATGTTCTAAATATTCAAAAATCTCGTTCAAAGTGAACGATCTTTCTTTAATGTTCCCACACAATACGGAACAAGTCCGAGCGCGAGCGATAATACATTTTCTCGCTAAAAAAGCCGTCCAGACCGGCTCAGCAATCGCAGAAAACATCGTTCGCTCCTGCTCGGTCGCTTGGTGTGGATTTAGCGGAACAAGTTCGAGTGCGAGCGATCATACATTCGCTCCCTAACAAAGGCGTCCACACCACCTGAGCATTCGCACAAAACATCGTTCGCTCTTGATCGCTTGCTTGGTGTGGATCTAGCTTTAGGTGGCAATTTGTCTGTCGTTGAGGGTGTAACTATACATGAAATTGTTTTGCAGAAATTTCCGCACCTTGACTGAATAGTTATCTCACACATGGAATTGAGATATGAGGATTGCTTGTTGATACCAACAATAGCCACATTTTTTCGCTCCTGTTTTATCTTTAATGATTTGCAGAAATTTGCTGATATAAAATTTGGTTGTGAACCATTGTCTAACAATGCTCTGCAAGTAAGTTTCTTGCCTTTGGCGTCCAAAACAATTAACGAAACTGTAGATAATAGCACTTCGTTTAATGGGACATGTGAATGATTAACTTGTACCGGATTTGCTGCTGTTAAATTTAAATGAAGCAGCGTGTTGTGCCTGCCTTTGCAACTTTTACACGAACCTACCCTACAATTTTTCTTTGAGTGGCCAAGACAAAGACAATTATTGCATAGTTTTAACTCTTGGGCCTTTTCTATTCGACTTTGTACTGGCATGGCTAAAAACTGTGGGCATACATAAATAGTGTGCGGCTGATTGCAGCAAAAACATTTTAAGGTAGAAGCTAAATAGGCAGTTCGTTTAATCAGTGGCTTTGGGTCCCTATCCCTGCTGAATGTTGCATTTTGGTTAATCTCGATTATTTCTAAAATGTCTGCTCGTGTCCGTAAAAATTCTTGCACGTTGTCAAGACTAATGGGTGATTTTAATGACGTTTTGTGCATTTCCCAATGGCTTGCCGTTGTTTTGTCCAATTTTATTTGAATAAAAAAGATAATAATACGATCCCAATATGCCACGGGCTGATTTAAGGTTTCTAGTGAACGAATGTGTTTAAAAATATTATCTACGAGATCCCGAATGGTGGTTGCAGATTCTTTAGCAATACCAGGTAGTTCGTACAGTGCTTTAATATGATTATGTACTAATAGATCCTCATTATGATATCGATTGCATAGAGTTTTCCATGCAACTTCATAATTTCTACTTGAAAATTCTAGCGATTGGATGGATCTTAATGCATCTCCTTCGAGTGAAGCTCGAAGGTAGTGATACTTTTGAATTGCATTTATGCTGTCACTATTATGAATTAATGATTCATACGTATCTTTGAATTCTAGCCAAGACTCGAATTTTCCATTGTACTTGGGCAAATTAATCGTTGGTAATTTGATAGAATTTGTATGACTAGTACTGACATTATTTTTAGACGGTAAGACATCGTTATTGTCTCTTTTTAATAGCGTCTCGATTATATTGTTTACCAAAGAATAATTGCTTGAATATGTTTCAATGAAAAAATCGCGATCAGAATATTGTTCGTCGATTTCCGAATCGGTACACAAATATTCAATGTTAAGTTGTGTTTCTTCATATTCTTTTTAAATAATAGGTAATTGCTCTGCGCGAACTTTTAATTCCCTTAATACTGTTAGTTCTATTAAGGTTTTATCGTGAAATTGCTGTTTAATGGGTTCAAAAAAATTAATGAAGTTACTTAATTTATGCTTTATTGCACCCCTTTTCCTGACTAATTGCGATTTTTTGGTTGACATATCAGTAGGCATAATTTAACAAGCTCAAAAATCGTATACCAATAAAGAAACTAAATAAATAGAAATGAAAGTGCAGATTAAGGCTAAAAATGGACTCACGTATTGGTAAACCTCAATTCTGCACCAAGTGTTCCTTTCTTGGCTTGTGCTTGGCTTGGCTTCGTAGTACTAGTAATGGCGTTTATATGCCCGTTGTATCTTAGATGCCGCTAATATCCGGCTCGAATGGACCAATTTATGGTTGAATCTTCGAAGTGGATTGTATCTTAGAATTGTTTTATTGATAGAAAAAATAACACTTTTTCTTATTGAACTTGGATTTTTATTACATAGTTGTTTACTTAGTTACATCTATCTTGGCAGATACAACCACAGTATAGAGATCATACAGTAGGGAC
This sequence comes from Elmis aenea, assembly GCA_947652605.1. Taxonomy (NCBI): domain Eukaryota; kingdom Metazoa; phylum Arthropoda; class Insecta; order Coleoptera; family Elmidae; genus Elmis; species Elmis aenea. The sequence continues at coordinate 31,262,151 of OX393579.1, read as the reverse complement.
AGCTGCTGTCGGCACCTTTGAAGTTTGTTGTTTAAGTTTTCATCCAATATGGCCGTCTCTTGGTGGTATTTCATCTTATAGTTAATAGATGGCGCTAGTTAAAAATTGGCGTTAATTGATATAAAAGTTCAAATAGCAGATGTAAAAAGCAAGTATTTTAAATTGTTAAGTTAAAATAACACTAACAACTTTTTTTTATATTAATAAAATATATTTTTTACAAAATCCATTATATAAACTAACATAAATATTTGAATTAAACTAACATAAATATTTGAATATTCATAATTTCCTTATATAAACATAGATACAAAATACACAATTTCATAAATTACTTTTGAAAAATTTATATTTATTTATTTAGTTGTGAGTAACGTGACCATTTATTTTTTTCGTCAAAACCTAACATTTACTAATGTTTAGGTGATACTATTTGTATTCAAGAAAACGCATTTCTTCATAGTATTTATTTATTAATGAAAAGAACAGGAATAAACATGTGAAAATATATAATTTATGTGGTCTTATATTTTTTTAAGAACAAGTTTGCTTAAGTATATTTGGTGTTGATTTCAAATAAAAATGAAATTCTTGGCAGGATTTCTTAAAATTTACTTTGGTAATAAACATTGCTTTAAGAACTGCGACTTGCAACTGTGTGTTTTCGCTCGTCCACAACATATTCATAAGAGAAAAGACCCTTTCTAAGGATGCATTTTTCTTAGAAATCTCATTTCTGCTGCATTCACTTGGCTAATATTTTTATTTGTGAGTGTCCACGTTTCACTTCCGTATAAAAGTGCTGGAGTTACAACCTTTTTGACCACTTCTTCTTTTGTTCGTTTCGGGACTTCTCAATTTTCCAAAAATGTTGTTCCTAAACTGTTAAATATTTTTTCCACATTAATATAATGTCCGCCATTTTTCCTCTCTTGTAACGATAATAATTTACATATGCTGCCAAATAATTTTTTTTCTGTTTTTTCTTTCCCCTTTGTCATTTGTAAATCTAAAGTTTCTATTAGTAAATTTTAACGTATAAAACAATTTCAGTCTGCTATATAATTTTAACAAATACAAATGCGGAAATAATGAGCAAGGATGTTTAAGCGTTGACTTTTTAAAAATTTCTATCAAATTGGATATTATGTTTTGCGAAAGTGCAACAGTTTGTAAATTTTCTGTAAAAATTTGCTCCAATTCACAAATGTAATAAAAAAAATTATCATGGGGCATATGTAATTTTCCAAACAATTCTAATTTTTGCGTTTGATATCGTCGAAAATGTGAGTACCAAGTTGTCTCGTCTAAATTTTGATGACTATTTCCATATTTTATACATACATCGCAAGTGTGTATGTTTAAACATTTTTTTATTAAATATCCACAGATGTATCGGATGGAATTTTGTTCAATTGTATGTAAACGATAATCACAGTCTTTTAGTGATATATTATAATCAGTTTTACCTTCTACAGCTGTACTTTCAATTTCACTATCTTTTAGAAAATCTATTTGTAATTTTAAAATTTCATCGAAATCTGGTAGACAATTTTGACCAGTAGAATTACTAAACAAATGCTGTGTATATAGTTTTTTGAAAGCCCGTTGGAATTGTATAGGTGTTGGATTTATTGAATTGCCACTCTGTTGTCTTATTGATCCAAAAAAAATTTCTAACGAGTCTTGACATAATCGTCTTGTACATAAGTATTCAAATCCTAAAGGATTCAACTTCTCCCATAAAAGAAGAACACCTTTTATAGATATTTGAAATCCTTTTAAACATTTAATTTTATTTGTCATGTTTTTATTGTTTTTATCAACAACTTTTAATAGTTTCAAAAAATTTATTGAGTCGTTTAAAAATTCATTTGATGTGGAAGTCCTTTAAATGCAGCATTATATTGTTTTTTAGCGCTTGTTTTTGATGAATTTAGGATATCAAAAAGCTTATCGAAACGTTCGATAAATTCTATTGTTGCAATCGCTTCTTCGGGCAATTCTTTTTGAACTACATAGGTAGTCATCGCTGCTGCAACCGTTGAACTTAAAAGTTGAGAAGCTAATTTTACCTTCATTTTTTCTGCTGGAGATGGATAAACATGGGAATCGGTAAGTTTTGGTGCTAATCTGCTATTTAACTTTTTTTCGAATTCATAAAAATCAATGATAAACTTTCCAGACGTATATTTACCATCAAACAAAAATTTGTTTTTCAATAAGTTATTTCTTATTGATTTTATTAAATGAGGAACATCAAATAAATAAATAATGTCTTCTCCATTTATATTGAAAATTGGATTTTCTTCAGTGATGTTGAACATTGTCGAAGTAGCGATATTATTAGACCCCATGTCATTCACTAATGCCCTGACTTTTAGTCCTATGTTTTGCAATTTCTTAATTGCATCTTCAATTATTATTTTCAATTATAATGGTGCACAACAAGTATGCGCATAAAAGTATGCAATTGGTTGTTTCCAATTAATAAATAATCCTTTTAACATTAACACTAATGCGTTACAAGCCGGTCTGAAGTATTTTTCTTCTCCATAATGTTCAAATCCAATTATTTCATCACTTTTTATAGTATAAAATAAATTAGCTTTAATCGCCATTTCGTCTAAAGAAAGACAACAATTTTTATCTAATTCCGCAAAATGTTCAACTTTTAATTTTAAGGCTTCGAACAGTGAATCGTTAAAGCCTGGCCTGAAGTGTATATTTTCTGTGAGTCGATTGAGTGTTCTCTTTGTAGGCAACGTAAATATTTTACTAATACTTTTATAAGCTTTTGGACTCATAAAATATATTTTTAAACATACTTCAAGAAATTCCCTTGAATATCTCCTCTGCTTAGGTGTTTTATTGTGTAAATCTGCTTGTAATTTCACAAACATTGCACAATTAGGTGGCAAAAACCTATCACACATGGCTTTAAAATCCGTCAATTTATAGTTTGAGTTTTCTTCCTCTTCATTATCTCTTTTTCGTTTTAGTCCTGACATCCTTGACTGAAGAAACCGTATTTTTTTTCGTAACTGTTGTTTTCTAGGTGACTTTGAGGTGAAAGATTTAGGAGTCTGTGTAACAGCATCTGGACTCTTTGATGGTATTATAGGGCTGATGTCATCAATGATGGACTTGGATGATGTGGTAGCACCATGTAGTGAAATATGCTGTGGTGTTTTTAAGCCCGACGGGCCAGGTTCATCTGCAAAACATAATAGCACAAACTTAGCCTTAATCTTTTTTAAAACAGAACCTCTATTATCCAATTTAATGTTGACATAAGAAAGCATGAGGTCAGTTAAACAGCTTTCAATGTGTCGCTCTCTGAGGTCAAATAATTAGGCAATAGGCACTCTACTCTATTAAAAAATAGGTAACTGCTTACAAATGCATAAACAAATTTCAAACTTACCAGAAATAAAAGGAGATTCATTTTCGATTGTAACTTCCATATTTTCGATATTAACTTCCACAATTTCAATTTTAACTTCACGTATGTTTGAAAGATTTTTTGTGGGAAAGCTTTCAGGGATTAGTCTCTTCACTTTAACAGCAGTAGATGAGAACATTTCATCTTCAAAATGTAAATGACAAACTCTGTACATGGAGGAGTATAGACATTTGACTGAGCGCAGCAAATATTCGCAGTCACATACTTTTGTCCAGTGTTTGCACCTATAAGTTAAATTTTTAAAATATTGCTTAACATTATCGTAAAAAGTACCTATCCACATCCTTAGGAAACCTAAATAAATGGGCACCAGGCGTCAAGTTAGTTGTTTTGCAAAATTTTACTGCACAAATGAAGGAGGGGCCCATTTTTACTCCAGATTATGTATATCTGTAGAATGTAAACATTAACAATTCTGTCAAAATAGCGATCATATGATACGTCACGTGATTTAAAATCGTCGCGCTACTCCTTGACTGTTTAAAGAAGTACCATCAATTTTGTGCATGCGCAATAAAAATGCGAACATAAAAAAAAGGTAAGCTGTCCCTACTGTATGATCTCTATACTGTGATACAACCTTATTATTTTATATTGATAATTGAATATTAGTTGGCTAATTAGATCTTTACACTAACCAAGAGCCCATTTATATGGAACATTGTGAAATCGCGTTCCATGAAGACGACGGGAAACTGCAAGCTCCCCGGCCGCCAGAACATCTAATGCAAATAGGTCCTAAAGCACAATACTACTATAATCCTTATAGTTGTGTTGGCCATTCAAATGGTAAGTCAAATTGTTTGTAACTTATGACATATTATTAAACATGGAGGGTCCGTAGGCGATACAGGAAACGGGGAAACGGGAACGGGGCAGACAATGTGGCGAAACTGTTACAAGTCATTTTGAATGTAAGAATGCTTCGGTAACGCCGCATCAATTTCATTAATAAACTTTATTTTGCAGGAGCAGAACAACAACTATCAGAATAGAAAGAGCCGGGGGGGGGGGGAAACTTTTATTAATTTTGTAAATTTTTTTAAATAAATTTTTCGTTTAAATAGGTTTTTATTATTTACTTGTCTTATGATCTTTCACATAATAGCTAAATATTTGTTTTATCTCATCTTAATGAATTGATACTTTTTGTCGTATGAAAGAACATCCAAATTAATTTTAATTAAAAGGCGTACTCTTTGTCCAATGTATTGTAATAATTTAAAATCCTCGTAGTTTGTTTCGACAAATAAAAGCAAAACGACTCCAGATTCAGATTGAATTTAAAATATAAACGAACTATTAAACTTTGACACATAAGGAATTAGGTATTTGATGCATAATATTGATCGCATTTCAAGCTATTAAAATGCTTTCACGGCGTAGCTGTATGAAGTATCAATAGCGACTACTGTAAAATTAAATTTAATTTCGCGAAAAAATATTTCCTTAAATTTTAAATCAACATTAAGATATTGCATTATTAGTTAATGGCATAAATCTTTGAACTACTGATAATTGATTGTATACTAAATAGATTTTAGTTAATTAATATTAAATTATGAGAGACAAACGCAGAAGAATATAGTAGGCAAAATGTGTAATTTTAAGCGCCTTTATTGATATATCTCCCAAAAGAAATCTCTAAACATCATAGGACTTGTACATAAATAGGTAAATATTTCCTCAATGAATATTTCATGATATAAGTTAAAACAGTTGCAGCCAAATTGAAAAGCGAAAGAAAAACAATTGTTATTTAACAATTTAAAACGAGTGTAATAGACGTAAGTAAAATTTTAGTTTCATGTAATAATCACTAATTTATTTTATAATCATTCGATTTATTCGAATTTGAAAGGTAATAAGTGTTGTAAATAAAATTTAAGCCGATCAATTATTCCTCTCCAATGAAGATGACCCACACAGTAATAATCAATATATCTCGAGAACGGGGCCACTTAAAGACAAACGAAATGCAATTTTTTGTGCAAAGAAAACTCGATGCACAAAGAAAAATTCTACGCACAATGAAAATTTTGTAATTTATGCTTGTTGGAGACCGGCGCGGCTGTCAGGTATTAACGCTATGTTCTCGTGTTTAAACGCTACGTTCACATGTAAGCGTTTGGGCGTAAAACTCATTATAAAGGTTTTTGCAATCCATTAAAAATTACAATTAAAAATACTTTCACCGACCTTTAACCTCATCCTCGTTCGCTTGGACAATAATAAAGGGTCAGGTTAAAGGTTGGTTAAGGTTTTCTGTTTTTTAAATGCATAGGATAAATTAAATGTAGGCCATACATGTGTAATGGGTCACAACATTCATAAATACTTTTACGCACAAACGCTTACAAGTGAACACAGCGTTCATATGACAGCACCGCCGGTCTCCAACAAGCATAAATTACCGAAAATTTTATGCGCAAAAAGTAATTTACGCACAGAAAATTTCACGCGCAAAGAGAATTTTACGCGCAAAGGGAATTTACGCGTAAAAAAAATTCTACGTGCAAAGAAAATTTTACGTCAAAAAAAATTTACGCGCAAAGAGAATTCACCCGCAAAGAGAACTTCACGCGCAAAGAGAATTTCACGCGCAAAGAAAATTTTACGCGCAAAGAGAATTTCTCGCGCCAAGAGAATTTCACGCGCAGAGCAAATTTTACGCGCAAAGAGAACTTGACGCACCAAGGAAATTTCACGCGCAAAGAGAATTTCACGCGCAAAGAGAAATTCTCGCGCCAAGGGAATTTCACACGCAGAGAGAATTTTACGAGCAAAGAGAATTTCACGCACAATGAGAATTTCTCGCGCCAAGGTATTCACGCGCTAAGGAAATTTTACGCACAAAGAGAATTCTACGCGTAAAGAGGATTCTACTCGCTACACTCCATCTAGCGGTCGGAGGGCTTCTACGGGGCCCACGACCGCTGGTACATATATACCGGGTGGGGCTCGGGAACCAGATGTTTTTAAATTGATTATTACTCGGCCATTAAAAAAGGTAGCGTCGTGTGGCAGGTGTCATTTAATTCCTTAGCTCAAAGCATTTATTATCAACTAACATGGAGCCGTGGACACTAGAGCACCGCGGTTCAGCGCGAGTTTCGCCGCAAATTCAATATTCATAGAAATGACTCTGTTCCCGCTCATGACACAATTTTACGTTGGGTAAACAATCTTCGAACAAAAGGTTCAATGATGGAAAAGAATCCACCCGGCCCCCAACGTATGCGTACTCCAGAGAACGTGGAAAGAATTAGACAAGCGGTACTGCGAAGCCCAGGCCGCTCTGCTCGAAGACATTCAGCTGCACTCACATCAGCAATCGTACTGTAAGACGGATTTTGTATGGTGAACTACGTTTCCATTCATAGAAGCAAGCGGTTGTGCAGAAATTTAATGTAAGGGATTACCCTCAACGATTGCATTTTGCACAGGAAATGCTTGCACTCTTCGAGCAAACTGAAGACATGAGCGATGGTCATTTCCACCTTAATGGGGCTATTAACAGACAAAATTGTAAGTATTGGGCTGTTGAAAATCCGCGACAATTACACGAAAAACCGCTGCATAGCAATGACAGAAACAACAATAGTAAGTGAACTCTCTTATAAGTAATAATATGATTTGTTAATTTTTTTTCAGACTTTCGCAGACACCGCCGCCGGGGGCCAGGGCGGCAAAACGAAAATGTTATATTGTTACCGTGGAGATGGTTATGAGATCCAAACTATGGTCAGTCAGTCGAAAAACAGATATTAATTAACTAGTGTCAATGTCAGATCTTTAAATTTTAGTGAAATAGTTTTTATAACGATAATATTTGATTTAAAAATCAAATAGTAATGTTAACAACATTCGTTGCCCCTAACCGGTAACAATTTGGCGCCCAACGTGGGGCCTTTCCTAAATGGACGTTTGGGAGAACCCGCCCTGCTCAGTCCAGCTAGCCGCCGACATCATCAACCCTCCTGGAGGAGGGCAAACCTCCAGTGGCGCCCATTCATCACTTAACTCCATTCACTTACTTCATCCAACGGACTTAATCGCCGTCACTTTAAGACGACGGCCCACATCGGCAACAGTGCTTCACCAGCCCAGTTTTCTGGCAGGACAACATCAACGCTCCTACCCCGGGGAGAATCCATCGTTCAATCTTCACCACTGCGACCTCACCGCCTCCAGGCCTACAGTCGAGCCAGCCGGCCGACAACAACGTAGCCGCCCTGCGAGCCGTAAGGAAGCCACACTGTTCCAGTCCGCAAGCCGCCTTCTACACGCCGAGGCACCGTGTGCGCCCCATTGCCACACAATCGCCGCGCTCCGTGAGAAGCCTTCGACTGCCGAACACCCACGACGTCATGCATCATCATCATCCACTTCATCCCCAGGGAAGCCTAACGTACGTAAACGACATCCATCAACGTCGGTGCCGTTCCACTTCAGTCCACAAGCCGTCTTCCGTCACGCCGAGCCAACTCTCGTGTGCGCCCCATTGCCACACACATTCGCCGCGCTCCGTGAAGCCATTGACTGAAGAACGGTTACCACAGCATCGCCGCCATCATCCACATTACTTTCAGTGGAAACCAAGCATTCGTCATCGCCGTCCTGCCTAACCTTCGTTATATCCTTCAATAGCGATGTCGTGCTACTTCCCATCACAGAGTAGCAACCGCCGACTACATCAAACAACTCTCATCACCTTTCGAACCTTTCCTTTTCAAAACTACATCCTACTCCTTCAAATCGCTTAACTACATCCGCTACATCCTGCAGCACACCTTCGACTACATCTATTTACAAGCAAGCAGCTGCAACTTAATCTCTCAAGAGAAGTTCCATCGACGCGACATCATCATTAACCAGTCCCGACGAGGACAAGTTTTATCGACTTTTGTTCCATCGGATAGTAATTGCAACATCCAGCACCAAGAAGTCCTGTTCTTCACTTCGGTACCAGGCTTACGGTCGAGCCAGATGGCCGACACATACGTATCACGTCTCACTAGCCGCATGGAATCAGCCGCATGGAACCGTTTTACGTCAGCTCACAAGCCGTCTTCATCCAGCCGAGCCGACACACATGTGCACGTCTACCACATAACCGCGCTCCTGGTGAAGCACTTCCAACTGACGGACGGTCACACATCATCGCCAACGTCGTTCCACGCCAGACAACCAGCCGCCTGCCTCACACCCAGCCGACACACATGTGAGCCCCATTGCCGCATAACCGCGCTCCGTGAGCAGCCTGTCCACTGGCGAACGACAACAACCACTACGGTTCCATGCGGCTGATTCCATGCGGCTAGTGAGGCGTGATACGTATGTGTCGGCCATCTGGCTCGACCGTGAAGATTGAACGATGGATTCTCCCCGGGGTAGGAGCGTTGATGTTGTCCTGCCAGAAAACTGGGCTGGTGAAGCACTGTTGCCGATGTGGGCCGTCGTCTTAAAGTGACGGCGATGATGTCCGTTGGATGAAGTAAGAGAATGGAGTTAAATGATGAATGGGCGCCACTGGAGGTTTGCCCTTCTCCAGGAGGGTTAATGATGTCGGCGGCTAGCTGGACTGAGCAGGGCGGGTTCTCCCAAACGTCCATTTAGGAAAGGCCCCACGTTGGGCGCCAAATTGTTACCGGTTAGGGGCAACGAATGTTGTTAACATTACTATTTGATTTTTAAATCAAATATTCCCGTTATTAAAACTATTTCACTAAAATTTAAAGATCTGACATTGACACTAGTTTATTAATATCCGTTTATCGACTGACTGACCGTAGTTTGGATCTCATAACCATCTCCACGGTAACAATATGGTCCAGCATAGCGACCATGTCGCGTGCCATTTGATTGTAAGTTGTCGTCATAAAAATAAAATTACTTATTATTAATATTATTATTTTTAGAATCTTATTGAAAAGGCGAGAAATAAAAGGGGCTTGGGCTCGCGGAGAAGCGGCCGGAGTCGAGGGGCACCTGCCTAGACTACCTCGTTAACAATAATTTTTTATTACGTTATTACTTTTTTTATGTTTCAAAATAGTTCATTGTTCGCTTTTATTTTAAACTAGCGATTCCGGAGCCCCTTCGGGGCTCCTTCGCCGCTAGATCCCGGCTTGCGCGTAGAATTCTCTTGCGCGTAAAGTTCTCTTTGCGCAATAAATTACCTTTCGTTTGTTGCACGTTACATGTCTCTATGTTTTCTAGATATATCGATTATTACTAAGCGTGTCGTTGAACAATCGATTGGCTCAAATTTTTGTCCACAACACTCCTTCCTTCACCGCTAGACACCGCCTTGCGCGTATTTTTCTCTTGCGCAAAAAATTATCTTTCGTTTGTTCATAATTATTGACTTCGTTCTTGAGATATATTGTAACAGCCCGCCTGAGATCAATTATTTTATGTTACTTCAATGTTATTTCATTTACTTTTAAATGAATAATATTGCAACAAATGCTGATGCATCAGTTACTAAAACACGTAACACTTCAAATGGGCCAAGTTATGAGAATTTCAACTTAAGTAAAAACACATTAACGTTAAAATATTACGGTCATAACTTGGGTCCTACAACGCCAGCATTTGGGTTTCGTCAATCAACAAACGATTGGTTGATGAATTTTTACATCATAAGTAGAACAAACTACTCGCACAAATATGTGTTTATAGGAAAGAATGACAAAGATGCAACTACAATAAAAAAGGGACAGCAACAGGGAACCTAAAACCTTGAGCCAGTTGCACTGATAGTTAAGATTCAACCCCCGAAAAATGTACAGCCAGTCGAAAAATAAAGGAGTTTCTTGTTAAAATTGTTGTGTTTTATTTGTTCTTACTGTGTACTAATTGCTCTAGACCTGTGTACTACGCAAAACAACGTTTGATGGTCCAATCACGTTACAAAGACGATCACAAGCCAACGTTATCAACAATAAATATAAGAGTAATAAGTACTCTTCCACAACAGTACGGCCAATGTACAGTACGGTCCGTCACAGTTGGTGCCGCAAGACCAGGATGGAGTTTTAAAATTCACACACAGTAAGAAAATTTAAATATTTGTGAGTGAAAATGTAGTCCGAAAAACCGATTATGGGGGGGAAGATAAAAAATGAATAAATTCCGAAGAATGGTACCTGTTGTGAAAGTTAACCGTTTAAGGTTTTGTAATCTTGCTAAAGTTAACAAATTAATATAAGTGCAAAATATGGAAATGGATTGAGAGATAACAACTTTCGTTGTTTTCGCCGAGGGAAGTAAAATGTTATCGATGTTCAGCAATCGAGGGCAAATTTTGGACACCAGCACCAGGTCAGCTCCATGTGAGCACCAGTAAAAGGCCAGCAGACAACACTAACCGGTAACGCCGCTGATTGAAAAAGGTAGGTCAGTGCGGTGTTTTGTGCGAAAGGAAAATAATAATTATGCAGTGCAGAATCTAAAAAGAAGTGAGTGATGTGCAACGTTTATTTTAAAACTCCTATTGAAAACTATTGTTAGTTTACTTATTCTATAAACCTGATGATTTTATTAACATCCGCTAAATAACCGTAACAAAAGAAATGCTTATTGTAAATACGAATTCCTTTACATCTATGTACCTAATTGGAATCCGTACGCTATTTTTTTATAGCCCAAGATGCTAAACCTGTGTGATTTTGTTTATTTGAGAATAATTTAAAGGTATATTAATGTGCATTATTGAAAATGAGTTGTTTGAAGCAGATCGAGGGTGTTTCGAAATTTTGTGCATAACTGTAACAACCATGCGCGTACAGTCATATTTCTTGTCATTCTCTGTTGTTTATTGCTTTAGGGTACAAGAATTGGAGTTGTAAAAATACTATTTCAGAAACATTATCGGTCTGTGGTCCGGGTCAGATACTAAGTTTTTAAAGCATTTTGTGTAGAAAAACATGTTTTATTTAAGATAGGACACAAATTAATGTAAACATTACCGAAAACTAGGAATTTTAACTGATTGAAAATAATTAAGTTAAGAGAATGTTTATTCCCATAATTTGTAAAAGTTTTAATTTTACTTTAATGGCTACAATGTTTTTATTATGAATATTTTAACAAATTACAGAACCATGTAGGTATTTAAAGGTACGGGGTTCCCGACTATACTTTGTCAAATTTTAGCGATATCTGCGTGCTTGGCGTTATTGTTCGGCGTACAACAAGGTGAGTTTATAAAATGATTTTGTGTAAATGTGTGAGCGAACGAGTTTCTAATTCCATTTCATTTAATGTTATTTTGATTGCAACACGATTGTATCAGATCTGAAGCTATCGGACAAACTTGCAACAATGACTTATTACCAACGGCTACTGCCACCATCAGAGTTACTTCTGAATTGCAAAAAAATATATATCGTATGCATTCTGTACACAACGAGGGATAATCCAGTGAGAATACCCACTGCAATAACTATAATAAAAATAAATTTAAAAAAAAAAAAAACACAGATGCATAACGGAAAAAAAGCAGTCAGATGTACTCCTGATGCGACTTTTAACTAGGGATTCTGTCCCGGGAATGTCCCGGGACGTAAGTCCCGGGACTTCCCGGGACTTTCTTAGTCTCGAGTCCCGGGACATTTAGTTCGAGACTCGAGACGAGACGAAATGTTACAGAACACTGAAATTCATTTTTTATACTTCGAATTTTTAAACAAATTTAACTACTATGAGTTTAGCAAAAATAATTGCTTTTATAATTTTTTAACACAGCAATTCAAAGTTATTGTACGTGGTACTTAAAGACCGTACGTAACATCAGCATCCAGAGCATGCGCCGCACGATTCACAACGGTCAAATTCGAATATTGTTACCCAGCATAAACGTTGCCGGTGCTGTGGAGTGTGGAGTGTGGAGCGAAATCGATGCTGTTGAGAGTGAGAGTGAGTGAGAGAGTAAATCTAAATACGACTACACGAGGTATACAAACGTTCACGAAATGAATCTTTTTATATTTATACATTATGTACTTTTAGTTACAAGATGAAGGTTAGCTCCAGTGACGTATGGAAGCATTACAAAAAAAATAAATCTGGAGAGACAGCGCAATGCAATTATTGTCCCAAACAAATTTTTTGCAAGGGGGCAAACACTACTGGCTTAATACGGCATTTGGAACGCAAACATGCGTCCAATTTTAAAAGGCCCGTTGAAAGTGAAACTGAAAAAACTGAAGTTTCAGAGCCTTCTACATCTAAGAAAACTAAGACCGATCAGACGGTTTTAACATTTTGCAAGAAAAGAAACTTGAGTGAAATTGTATCGAGATTGACCGCAGAAGATGGAATACCGATTAAGACGATTGCAAATAGTTCTTTCATAAGGAACTCTATTTTAAAGCAAAATTATGTTTTACCTAAAAATCCATCAGATATTTTACGATTAATTTTGAACAATTATAGCGAGAAAAAACAACAACAAATCTTAAAGTTCAAGCAGTTATTAGATTTGGAACGCCGATTTAGTATTACATTGGACGAATGGACAAGCGTAGGAAATAAAAGATATTTGAGTATTGTTGTTCATTCTACAAATGCAGAAGTGTTTAATTTAGGACTAGTTCGCATACCGGGGAAATGCTCATCTCTTGAAGTACGAAAAATTGTTGACAACAGGCTACAACAATTTGGTGTAAATTTTGAAAAATACATTGTGGCCGTAACAACTGATGGAGCAAGTGTGATGCAAAAATTTGGCCGTGAAACCTCAGTTGAAAATTTACTTTGCCTTAATCATGCAATACATCTTGCAGTTATCGACGTTTTTTATAAAAATATACCTAAAGTTAATGAAAAATCAAGTGATGAAACAGAAAGTGATTCTAATAGTGATAGTGAAGTTGGTTCCCAAACCGATCCAAATAATGATATGTTTGATCAGGCTGTTTTAAATGCTTCAACACTTGAAATATCTAGGGCTGATATTAAAAGTGCTATAAACGACACGCGATATATTATTAAAATATTTAGAAAGAGTCCAACAAAAAATGCCATATTACAAGAATATGTTAAAAAAGAATTTAACAAAGAACTAATTTTGATTATAGACATAAAAATACGATGGAATTCTCTTGTTGCCATGATTGAAAGGTTTTTAAAATTAAAAAATTGTATTAAAAAATCTTTAATAGACGTAGATATGGCTGACAAATGGAAGAAAAAATATTATAATTTTAGAAAATATCTTAGAGATTCTTACACCTCTAAAATTAGCTGTTGAAGCCCTAAGTCGCAAAGATGTAACTTACCTTAAAGCTGACGTCATTATAAATTTTTTATTAATGAAAGTAAATGATATAAAATCAGAATTAGCAACTAACACGTTTGATGCACTACTGAAAAGAATTGAAGAGAGAAGGGATAAAAAAGTTATTTGTTTACTAAAATATTTGCATAATTTTGATCTACCCAAAACTGACGAATTTTTTTGTTGTTGTACTAAATCGATGTTGATATCTTACGCAGAATCTTTAATGTCAAGACTTTTCGTGACTGATACAGAAATAGATGAAGATGAAGACGATGAGTTAGTTCAATCTGCAATCTCAAATGAAAATGCATCTACTTTATCTATAGAAGAAGAACTTCAAAATGCTATACAAAATATTGATCAACAAAAGACCATTCCCAGAACAGATTTTTACAAAAAGCTTAAAACTGAATTTAGTATTTTGGAGTCGACAAAAAGTAGAACAAGCAATTTAGAATTGCTTTACAATGCCTTGCTGTCGGCAAAACCCAGCAGCACCGACTGCGAGAGAACATTTTCTGTTGCTGGTAGTGTGGTTATGAAAATACGGAACCATTTATCGGATGAAGCGATTAACGCTATAGTATATTTAAAAATGCACTACAAAAACTAAAAAATGTAGTGTATAAATTGTTAAAGTTTATATTAAGTATTTACATTTTACTTTATTTAAATTTTTTGCTTGCCATATACAAGTATTTATGTTTATTTCTTGTCTGCTTTAACCCTCTAACGCCCAAATATTTTTTTTAGTCCAAAAATTCAGTATAGGGTAAGAAAAATACGAGAAATACGAATATGCAATCAGAAATTCAATTAGGTCAAGTTCATAGCTTGTACAGGTAAAAACAGGTAAACTGCCTATAGGCGGGTTTGGGCTGTTGGGGAAGAAATCAGAAGACTGATGTGATTTGCAAAAATATATTTTTGTTGTACAAAAATTAATAAAAAAACATTGTTAACGAATACAGTTATATTGAAAAAGAATATATATACAGGGTGATTGATTGAGACCGAACATTAAAAATATATGAAGAATGAAAAAGGGTATGGATCTGAAATTTTGGTTATGACCATAATGGCATCTGATCTGTTTATTGAAAATATTTTCAAGATGGCGACACTTCCGCAAATACCGGAAGTTGGCGTCTACTTTTTTATTTTCAATACAATGGTCTATTTTTTAGTGCATTTTTGGATTCAAAACGTTATTTTAGAGGGACTTTTATTAGCATTCCCTATACCTAAGTGCAGTCATTTTGTAGATTTTTGGACTTTTTTGAAAATTTTTTGATTTTCACCGTGATGCTTAATATTATCTAACATGGCCATTTTTAAAGAAAAAACGCTTAAATTTAGACCATGCCTAGAAGAAACCTTGGACTACATCCTGGAATTTTTGCAATCGATGAATTACTTACAGGGTGTCCAAAATTTAATTTTCTTTTAATACAACTTCAGACCACTAAAACTCGTTTTTTTCAAATACAATGCCCAAACTTTTTTTTCATTTTCTAATGCAAAATTACATTCTGCATCAACCTGTATTAGCGTTTCCTATACCTATCTGCAACAGTTTTCGAGTTATTAAGAATTTTTGATAGAGTTAAGAGAAATTGCAACATTTTTAAATAGTAAGCCTTGGAAATAACAGCAAATGCCAATATTAATAACTGTAAACCACTTTTATTGCGTTTGTCTGAAGCATCCATGAAAATGTATAATCAAGAGTATTCAAACACGAATATTTTGAACTTATTTTATATTCATGAAGAATGTAACAAGATTATTGAAAGAACTTGCCGCGTGTTCAGTGAGAGCTATCCTTATTTGACTGTAATGACCAGACAGAAATTTTAGTTAATAGAATCAATTTTTTTTCAGTTTAGAAGAGTGAAATCTGCTTGTATTCGACCTAAGCGTGTGACAAATGATGAAACTAACAAAGTTAACATCCTGAGATATTTTAATGACCATCCTCAGCGATCAATTCGATTGGTAGCGCAAGACTCGGGTTTAACATACTATGCTGTACAAGCTACATTAAAAATACACAACTATTCGTTCACACTTTCAATAATCTTCTGAATTTGTCCAAGAATGTAAAATAAATTCAAAATATCCGTGTTTGAATACTCTTGATAATCCATTTTTATGGATACTTCGGACAAACGCGATAAAAGTGGTTGACGGTTATTAGGTATTGGCATTTGTTGTCATTTCCAAGGCCTACTATTTAAAAATGTTGCAATTTCTCTTAACTTTATCAAAAATTCTTAATAACTCGAAAATTGTTGCAGATAGGTATAGGAAACGCTAATACAGATTGATGCAGAATGTAATTTTGCATTAGAAAATGAAAAAAAAGTTTGGGCATTGTATTTGAAAAAAACGAGTTTTGGTGGTCTGAAGTTGTATTAAAAGAAAATTAAATTTTGGACACCCTGTAAGTAATGCATCGATTGCAAACATTCCAGGATTTACACCAAGGTTTCTTCTAGGCATGGTCTAAATTTAAGCGTTTTTTCTTCAAAAATGGCGGTGGTAGATAATATTAAGCATCACGATGAAAATCGAAAAATTTTCAAAAAAGTCCAAAAATCTCAAAAATGGCTGCACTTAGGTATAGGGAATGCTAATAAAAGTCCCTCTAAAATAACGTTTTAAATCCAAATAGGCAATAAAAAATAGACCATTGTATTTGAAATAAGAAAGTAGACGTCAACTTCCGGTATTTCCGGAAGTGTCGCCATATTGAAAATATTTTCATTAAACAGATCAGATGCCATTATGGTCATAACCAAAATTTCAGATCCATACCCTTTTTCATTCTTCATATATTTTTAATGCCCGGTCTCAATCAATCACACTGTATATATATATATATTATCAGCGTTGATGGAAAAAATTTAGTTTATAAATTGTTTATAGTTTATATTAAGTATTTACATTTTACTTTATTTAAATTTTTTACCTGCCATATACAATTATTTATGTTTATTTCTTGTCTGCTTTGAAACTAAAGGAGAATTGTTAAGTTTTTTGGTTAAAATATATTTTACTTATGCCTTTTATGTTTTAAAGTTTAAGGAAAATTGTTAAGTTTGTTTATTTACTTGAAAAAATATATTTTATTTGCTGTAAAATGAAGACAAAATTAAAATAATAATACCACTAATACTACTATACTTTATTCATAAAATAAATGCTTCAAAAACAAAATCCGAGAATACGGTTTAATTAAAAAAAAAACATTTGCTGTTTATGGATGTGTGACGTATAAGTTAGCTGCGTTCTGTCAACTATCACGACTGATTCACGATCACGAATATCACGATACGTTCAAAGAAGCAATTTAAGTATGTAGCGGGTGCTTTCAGAAACAATGTAACTGTTCAGAACAGCGGCGTGCGGTCCATGGATGCGTTGGATGCGGCGCATCCCCTAAAATTAACGTCAAGAATATATTTTTTCCGTATCATATTTGAATTTCGTGTAGCTTTTTCGCTTTGATTTTATTTTGTGTTACGTGATAATTTTATTTATTACATACGATGTTTTGCCTGCTCGAAAATTTGCGTTATATAATCTACATCCAGCGAGCGGCTGACAAAATGTGTGCGATGCACAGCGCTAGCGATTGTGAGCCCGACTGAGGGATGCGTTTCTGATTGTGGATTCGAAATTTGCGTTCTTGGCGCATGCGCACTACGATGTAGTCCATAGTCTTTTACTCGCATCGTTGCTTTACTTAACAGCTACGGGAAGCGGTTACTCTAATGGTTCCTCTGTGTGGGGCAACTGTTATATGGTAGGGAAGCCGCACTCGCTTGATATTACCGCACGCTACAAAATAATCATTTCCGTTGTAAATTGATTTTTGTTTACTTTCTTTAAATCAAGCTTCTTCTATTTAAATAAGCTTAACTCTATTTTTAGTGCACTGTTTCGTTACTTAGAATTTTGATTATTATTTAATACGACCCATAATATGGCTGAAACTGTGGTTAATAATAATTGCAATTTTTGATTGAAAATTTAAAGAATATGAAAATAATTTTCCGGATTTTCTATTACAATCACTTCAGCCAACTAGAAAATACTTTGATTTTATGAAGTTAAAAAGTGAATTAGTTAACGTGTACTCGACTCCCGACTTTCATTTAAAATCTATAAATTGCATAAAAGAATTAATTGTGAAAGATGAGCTAAAAGATGTTTTGACAGAAGTATTAAAATTAATACAATTAATTTGCACTATACCTTCCACGAGCGCATCGGCTGAACGATCGTTTTCGACAATAAAAAGAATAAAAACATTCACCAGAAGCAGCCAAAATGACGATAGACTGTCTGCTCTCGCTTTAATAGTTAATATCAATTGAAAAAAAATTATTGCTAAATATGAAAAATGAAAAAAGATTGTATGATGTTGCTATAGACGAATTTTGTAAAAAAGATCGTAGAATAAAATTAATTTAAAAAAAAAAAATTGTTCATTTTTTGGACAGCATCCCCTGGTTGAAAAGTCACCGCACGCCACTGGTTCAGAAATAATTTATTTTTTACTATGAAAATGGCCGTTGAATTTTCAGTATATGAATTTTATCATATTTCTTGCAATTTCTGATATCTTCCGTCATTTTTGACGGGTTATACCACCATATTCTAGTATGTAAATAAAATTCGCAAAAGTCTCGAAGTCCCGGAACATCCCGGAACTTTGATAAAAAAAAGTCTCGAGTCCCGGGACTTCAAAAATTGTCGAGACTCAGAATCCCTACTTTTAACCACCAACAAATATCAGATTTATTTCAGATATGCTACAAAAAAAAAATCGGATGCATTCTGATATGTAAAAAAAAACACACAGCGAGGGATACAGTGTGAATACCCACTGATAAATATAACTTAAAATAAAAAAACAGTCAGATGTATGGAAAGCCATCCGTTCCTTTAAAGAAGGAAATTTAATTTCTAGAATGGTACATTGACAATAGGTTCGCCATCCATGTCTTTATTCGATAAAAAGTTAAGATGTCATTTTAAACGGGGCAAATTGAAATTTAGGAACTGAAAAATCTAGAACGGAATCGTATGACATACTGATTTTTGACACTCTAAAAGCGACTAACTTGGCACGCCAAACGTTTCTTTAATGCTTAATTTAAAAAACTAAAATTGAACCTCACTTTACATTTCTAGAATTTAAATTTTGTACTTCGATAATTTTGACAAACACTAAATTTGAATTGTACAATGCAAAACGGCGCCTACTGTTCATGTTAACTTTTTCTAAAAATTAAATTTTCGAAACCAAGTTTCAAATGCAAGAAAACAATTTTACATCAGTTAAAATGCACAACGTACCGATTTTAAAAATTTAAAACTGAACTCGATGCGATAAATTTTAAATTTCTAGAATTGTGACTCCAGACATGAGGTATAGGCTTTTGCGACAACGGCGACATACAGGAGGTGTGTTTTAAGTATCCCTTCTTTAGCATAACTCCGCCTATTTCCAGCAGTAGTCGACCACAAACAATTTCAGTGGAACAGACGAGTCCATAGTTTGCGTTAGCTTCGATAGAGGACGCTACCATTACAAATATGTCTAATCAGTTCAAGTACATAGAAAAATGTGTTTGTACATCGGCAACAAAGATAAATTACCATTATTGTTGGTTGCCTATAGCGTAGATCACATGTTCGACTTGAAAATGAAATGTACAATTATTGTACGGAGCGAATTATGTATACGACAATTATTGAAAAACTTCATCGGGTTCGATAAACGAATCGCTAGTTAGGTTGGTTAGCAATTTATAATGACACGTAACAAAGCACATATTCATAAAGAAAGAAAATTTTTCGCTAACTACTCGTAATGATTGTCAAAACAGTACATACATATTCAAATCCTAATTGTAAATCAGTCGTAAACCAACGTCAAATTCTTTTTTTGTCAATTAAATAACTAACAATAATCCATAATAAAACATATACCAGATATCTTTCTCCTACGTTTATTCAAATTTGAGAAATAAAATAAAAACCTAATTTTACCGCTCCCCTTTAGGGGGGTGTAACTCCAAAAGGAGACGTCAAAGGAAAAAATTCGATATAAAAGACCCCCCTTAATTTTCTATAAGGAATCACCTCCCGAATGTTTTCGCAATTTTACGAAACAAAACACCCTGTATATGTTCAGGATGGCCTATTTTCGATGCCCATATAGGGTATCTCGCTTATTATCAGAGATTTTAAAAAACCAAGTACGTAGTGTCGATTTCTTTTTTCGAGAGAATTTCATTACCGTTAACAGATTTTTGATATCTTTTTTAATTTTCGAAATATAGCCAAAAACCGATTTTTGGCACTTTTTAAAAATGTTAAATATCTCGCTTAAACGAGAAGATGGAGAAAAACTTTAAAGACATTTTTGGCATCGTTTTTTATTTTTAAGAAGATAGCGATATTCATTTTTTTTACTCATATCAATATTGATATATTACACCTAACTTTCTTATTTTAAATAGCAACCATAAGCAAATTATATATTTTTTAAAAGCGCAAAAAATAAGCTTTCGATTTATGTCAAAGCCAACTATGGTTGCTATTTCAAATAAGAAAGTTATGTGTAATATATCAATATTTCGCTGGGTTAGAATTATAACGGTGTATGTAACAATTTTGGCACTATATGAGTTATCAATACTATAATGTTCTATGTTACACATAGAACGTTTAGAACCAGATTTTGTGTACGTCAGGCATACGGTTATGGTTTTATGTGCACAAATTTAAAGTTTTATGTCGTAAAAATTTTTGCTGGGAGTGACACAGTTCTATGTTATACATAGAACTTATCGTTAAGATATACTGATGTATTTAATTTAAAGACACTCTTAGGACTTTATTGTTGTTATTGTAAGTGTAAGTGTTATGAGTATATTTATGTTTATACCAGTGTTTTTTGTATAAAAAATGAGTGAAAGTGAGCAGGAAGGCGAGTTTTACGAAGGAGGGTGTAACGGTTTAAAAGCCGTGTACAGATTTGGCAACCCAGCACCTGTATTTCAAATTATGATTTAGACGTGACAACGTCTCATCTTTAAATTAAAATTGTTGAGTTAGACGTGGCAACGTCGCTTTTGCAAATTTCTCAGTTTAGCGTGGGTAAAAATAGCACTTCCGACCGGGCGGTGTCAGGTAAACGACACGGGCTCTGGGGCAAGCGTGAGTTTAACACGCGGTGTGATCTAAAGTATGTAAGTTATCTTATTCAGAGGATAAGTGTGCTGAATAGATAACCGCCAGTGGTAGATCGTAGTGCAACCTATTACTTTGAATGTACTTGTAGTAGTAGAATTTGAGTGGTTGTACGAATAGTGGAATCTAGCGTACGAAATTGAACCTTATTGTACCTGTACGGGGACGTGCACCGTCAGCTGTTCATCGAGCAAGTAATCGTAAAGATTTGGCGAAGTGCTACTTGGAATAGTCGCTAGTGATAAAGGCGATAGTTAAATCTAGCGTGCGTAGTGGGACGTTATTGTGCAGGTACGATGACGTGTCCCGTCCGCTGTTCATCGAGAAAGTGATTGCAGTTCGGCGAAGTGCCACGGGCGTTATTACGCCACTCACCGAGCCACGAGTATGCAAAAATAGCGTATACTCGAACCAACTCCATCGGAACGACATCTTCCCGCTGGATCAGCAACCACGTGCACCAACGTTTGAGGGTAGCAATAAGTTGTCAAGGCCTAGTAGGGTAATTGTACAAAACCTTTTTTTAGTTTTTAATACATTTCATGTTCAGATAATTTTTTTGTTTTGTTATTGGAATTGAACTAAATCTGGTAGTGTGTAAGACATTCCAATGTTCAGATTTTTGTTTGGTATTGTAATTGTACTAGATTTATTTGGTGAGTAATACATTTCAATGTTTAGTGATTTTTGTTTAGTTATTCGTTAGATAATCAAATAACTTGGCGCCCTATATTTTATTGATTTATTAAATTGTTTATTTAGATTAGTTTTTTTTTAACCCACGACCCTTGCCACCGACCATGAGCCCGGTCATTTAACACTGAGAGGGTGTCAAAGTGTTACAAGGGTATGATTCTGATAAAGATCGGGAATGGGAACCGAATAGAAGAATTGAAAATAGGTATGTAAATAGTTAGGTTAAGTTGTGTTATTTAACTTTTTACATTCTTTAGCAGTACTTCCTGCAGTGACAGTGATAATGAGGAAGAGCGGCAAGAGAGAGCCTCGAATAATTCCGAAGGTGATTATTTTTGTGTTAATTCATTTCAGTCAAGTATGCTACATAATTTAATTTTTTGTAAAGGTGATGATTTGCCACCAATTTCTTTGTCATTGCAAGAAAATTTTACAAGAAAACGGAAGAGATGCCCAGAGAACTGGGCGTCAAATATGCGGAAGGAAAAACGAGCTAGAGGACTAGAATACGTCACCGCAAAAAAACGCATTATTCCAGCGAAATCTGTCAAAGCAAAAAATTGCAACAACTGCACTCATAAGTGCACTTCCATTATAAGTAATGAAGAACAACAGCAGCTTTTTCGGGATTTCTATTCTTTGGACCGAGCGGCCAAAAGCATGTTTATTGCGGCCAACTGCGATGTATGTGTCCCTGAACGAAGAAGAAAAGGCAAAAACAATGTAAATTCTAAAAAAAAGCAGACGTTTTTATATTTCTTTAAAGTAAAAGAAAGGAAAGTACAAGTTTGCAAGCAGTATTTCCTTTCAACCCTTGATGTCAGTCAAAAAACTGTTTATAACTCTTTGAAGAAGAGAAATACCGACACAAATACTCCACAAAGATCGGAACAAGGAAAGCACACAAAAAAGAAAATTTCGGAACAAGAAACAGAAAACGTTAAAATCCATATCAACTCTTTTCCTCGTGTCGATTCCCACTACTGTCGGGCCGATACTAATAGACAGTACCTAGAAGGTATTTTGTCTGTAAAAAAAATGTATGATCTATATGTTCAACAAATGATCGAAAGAGAGCTGCCAACCGTAAAGCTCTCGCAATATCGATTTATTTTTTCCAACTACTTCAATATATTTTTTCACAAACCCAAAAAAGATCGTTGCAATGTTTGTGAGCTTAACAGGCTTCAAACATCTGATAAAGAACATGAAAGAAACAGAGAAGAAGAGTACTTGAAGCACATTCAAGAAAAAGAGGGGGCTAGAAAAGATAGAAACTGTGACAGAGAAAGTAGAAAAACGGTACTGAGTTTCGACATGCAAAATGTTTTGACATGCCCCAAGGCTGAGGTTTCATCTTTTTATTACAAATCTAAAATGTCTGTATATAATCTAACGGCACATCTGGCGCCAACTGGACAAGTTTACTGTGCAATTTGGCCAGAAGTATTAATGGGCCGGAAAGGCAATGACATCGCCAGTGCGCTTGTCAAGATTCTTAAAGATGTAGTTTCAACAAATCCTAATATTACTGCGTTGACATTATGGAGTGATAGCTGCGTCCCTCAAAACCGAAATTCGGTCATTTCGTATGCACTTGCTCATTTCCTGATAAACAATCCTAGTCAACTAAATACTGTAACGGTGAAATGTTTGACCCCTGGCCATTCATGTGTCCAGGAGATTGACTCAGTCCATAGTGTCATTGAACGTGTACTTTCCAAAGTCGAATACTATTCACCTGTGTCTCTTCTGCGAGTGTTACTCAAAGTTAACAGTAAAAAACCTTATACAGTACTTCAGATGAAAAGTGCGGACTTTTTAGATTACCAATCTCTAGCAACGTGTTATAATTACAATGAAGTGCCTTACACAAAGATAGCCGTTTTACAAATTGAAAAAGGACGCTATCAAATTTCCTACAAATTAACTCACGATGAGGATGAAGATTTCAGAGTAGTGAATATAAAACCCACAACAAGAACTTCCACGGAAACAAGCTTTTTATTTTTTCCTACTCCAAAAATCTCAACAAGAAAAGATGAATTTCCTTTGGCTAAGAGTAATGCCATAAAAAGTATGTTGCCATACATGCCTAAAG
The DNA here is from genome assembly GCA_947652605.1 of Elmis aenea. Taxonomy (NCBI): domain Eukaryota; kingdom Metazoa; phylum Arthropoda; class Insecta; order Coleoptera; family Elmidae; genus Elmis; species Elmis aenea. The sequence goes on along the minus strand of OX393579.1, from coordinate 31,238,325 downwards.
CAGATCAGGACTATTTCAAAGCTGTCATTCCATGTATGATTACAATTAAGGAAAAAGGAATAATAGGGAAGAAACCAAAAGGACGGCGAGAGACGATAAAAGAAACGGAACAAAATAAACGAAAAGTTAGAGTGCCTGGAAAAATGTAAAATTTGCGCCAAAAATACGTAATTAAATAAAACAATTTTTTTTAAATGGAATTATTGATTATTTTGCTAAATTATTATAGTTTATTTTGTTTAAGGTTCTATGCTAAGTTCAGAATAAAGCTAAATTGGTAAAAAAAAGTTGTATGTTTTTTTTTTTAAATTTTGTTGTTAGACCCAATTACTGAATTTTTGAATTTTTTTTAAGTCTATATGATCCCCATTGTGTACCATGGTTTTGACAATATCAGCAGCCAAATTTACTCTAAGAAGAACCTTTTTACCAGGGGTCCAAATTTGAAAGTGGTTTATCTCAAAAGAACCTCTGTGTAACATACATCCTTATAATTTTAAGCCAGCGATTTGTATAATTTTTAAAAAATTGAACATCGCTATGTTATTAATATTTATGGACATATTTGGGTATAGCCAATTTTCCTCACATTTTTTTGAAAGAAAATCGAAAACAGTTTTTAGGTCGTGCTAAGTTATATATGATTATAGGGGGATCTTATTCATGAAATTGTGTTTTTAGAAACAGATACTCGTTTTTTAAATACGATCATTTCAGCTTAGAAAAAAATAGCATAGATAGAAAATTTCAGCCTTAGTTGTTAGATGTATTCAGAATAACTCGAAACGTCTTACTTTAGAAGGAAAAAAAAAAGGAAAATTTTGTGTGTTTAATTTGCCCGCCTTGATGGTACAACAAAACACGTACGTCCATGTAGTTTGTTTCTTTTTAACCAGTGAAATCGAGACGGGCAGTTGAATGTTCTTTAAAATGCGACAGAATACCTAACCTACAAACATGTTATGTTTAAAAAAACGAAGGATTCAGGGATTATATTTTAAAATAACGTTAATAAATTGCCGTATTAATAGCATTGCACACTGATAATTATCAAAAAAAAAACTATGTGTGCTCTGTTGAAAGCTGCATATGAAATGAACAGTTTCTCAATTATTTTTTTAGCATGCTTAAAATTATGTTCTTAAAGATTATTTATATAGTGCAGAAATAATAACAAAGGTTGGTAAATTAAAGCGAAAAATACAGGTGTATTGTGTTCGTGTGTGCATAATTTTTAATTTCACAACCGGTAGAAGTTCGTTAAAATAAATGTGATCTCCAGCAACAAGCAACGTACATCAAAAAGTGAATTATCTGAAATGTGATGCAAGTGAAATAGTACACGTTATAACAGTTCCTTTAAAGATGGAGTCCATATTATAGTATATTCTGTTATAACATCTTCATGTTTGTCACAACCCTTACACCCTGTATGGGTAAAAGAGGGAATGGACTATATATATACATATGTGTTTGTCACATGCAAGATGCAAATATCTTTTATTTCATTTTAATTTTGATATCTATATTAAATGAATATAAAATGTACATATTTTAAAATTGGCGCAATTTTATATTATTAGTAGTTATGTAGGGACCGAAAACAGAACTACTTGCTATCTTCTTCTTCTATGCTTGCCATAAGGTGCTTTCCATTTGACATAAAGAACAGCTCAGAGTTACTCCAAACAGTTCTGATGTGTTCCATTTGGCACAAGTGAAACGCACGGAACCGTATCCGAGTAACCTTCCCCTGCCCCCTACTGCACCTACCTTTTAGACGGAGCAAGTTGCACTAATCACGTTTTGAGGTTATGTTGGTTTGCTCACGTTTGTCAAATTAATAAGTCTACCATGTCCACGTTCAAAACATTGACTCTTTTAGATGAAGGTAATGATATTTATCAATTAAAAGTAGGTGCATAACAATAACCAGTGACATTTACACAAATATGTCTGTAATATATTTATAAATTTACTTACCAAAAATAAACCTTTCATATTTAAATGCAATTTTTAACTTGATACTACTACTGCTAATTATTTTGCATAATACACAAGCAAGATGTAACACTTGTTCAACATAAACATAACCTATAGTTATATGCACAGAACTTCTTACACCTTACCGGCATGTTCCATTTGACTCTAGGTGCAGGTTGTTCGGAGTAACTCGTATCAGTGCAGTTGGGTGTACTTACGAAATCAAATGGAAAGCACCTATAGTAGTTGAACGGAGAGCGACACAGTGTTTCTCCCCACTCCCGAAAGTGGAACTTTTATACGCTTCATTTCGAAGGTGAGCTCTCGTGGTCTTTCCGTTGGTAGACATTAGCGGTTGTCTTTGCTTTCGCGTAGTTAATAACAAATAGCAGCATAGTTAAGAATAAATATATCTGCATAGTTATCACTTATTGTGTGTTAGTAGTGTCCATCATGCAGTCCCTCGCATTGGCAAGCCGACAACGGTAAGAATTTATTTAATACGCAATAGAAGGTTATTCGCTATATATACTACAAATCATTTTTTTGTGCGATCGTACTAGAAACGGCTGCTTGACGGACGCGTCAGTAGCCATAAATTACTGCATTACACGCTACAGCGTAGGTACGAAAAAGTAAAATTGCATTAAAGCTAACAGCATACGCTGTCATCTGTCGGTGACAAAATGACACGTAGTTTCTAACCTATATTTTTGAAAAATACTAAAAATTTCAATTGTTTTTAATTCGATCGCACAAAAAATGTAATATGCACCTCGGCCAAAACGTACTTATTCGGCCTTGATACATAAATAACTATAACTGCTAATTTAATTAAGAAGATGATAAATAATGATTTTGTTTTCAGACTCGTTACAAAAATGTGCGAGGATTTTAAATATAACCGATGCAAAAATTTGGACTGCATATATCTCCATCCTTACATTTATTGTCGTGATTTTCAGTTTACTAGTTGCACCCGAACCGAAAACTGTCGGTGAGTTACATATCTCATTAATTTTTGTGTAATATATGGCATGCCACTGTAAAATAGGTTCATAGTAAGTTATACATTTTCTCTTCTTTTAAGATTCATGCATGTTACATGTGCCGACCAGATGCAATACGAAGGCAATATGATACCTACTCCAACTATTAGAGCGGAGGCAATGAGAACCCTTCAAGTCGGTGGATTTTGCCAAGACTTCAAGAGAGGTTCTTGTGTTCGAAAAGCATGTACGTTTAGGCATGCCAAGGTCGGAGAAGAGGGTTACATATGTCCTGTTTGTCGAGAGCAGATCGAGAAACGCAACTTCGGATGCTTTGAATACTGTAATCATGTAATCTGCTGTGAGTGTGTCAAAGGTTTGGAGCACCAACCGATGAATCCAGAGATGCGGATTTGTCCCATCTGCAGAAGCACGGGCCGACATCTCCAATTGTTTTGATCAAATGTAAGTGTTTTACTATTTTCCAATGCGGCATGATCGCATAAGTAAACAATTAACATGTAGTTCAAAACTGCTACTGTATAATAAGATAAAGTTCACTTGATGAATCTTGCTGCCCTCAGTTACATTTTGTTGTTAAATAAGTGTGAGCCGTTTATTTTCAAAGTGAGGCAGACAAGTCCTGTTTTTTCGAGATATTAAAGAGTTCATGTTTAAATTTCAATAGGTTTAGGAAATAAAGCTTGCGACATGATCACTTTGTAAACGTGGTTTTTAGAGTAAAGCCTAATTCCACCTATTTGCCATGTACTTAAAAGTTGATAAGCGAAGCTGGCTGCATTGCACGGGTGTGTCGACTGTAAACTGGTTGAGTTACCCTTAAAGTTAAGCCATACAATTCTGCCGCATAAAGTTACACTTAACGTAAAACTCTGTAACATGTATGTTGCCAATGTTTCGTAAAAACGTAAACCCTTTTTTGACCTGTGAAATTCGTTTTTAGAACGATACTATTGTTTAGTTTGTGTTCAGATCACGTACATTAATTATCTGATCATCCTTAAAGTAATATGACATTATTTTTTGGCCCAGGTGGGTACAATTAAAAATGGGTATGAATAATGACATATTAAATGATGAAATTAAAAATGCATAGAATTTTTTTGCAATGTTTTGCCTTGTAGTAATTTTTTTTTCCACGCTGCAGAAGTAATATAACTTAAAAAGTTATGATACAAACTTACCTTTTTTTAAATGGGAGCGATAGTTGGCTATGACCTAATTTTAAGTCCTTTTTTTTTTCATTCCAAATATATAAGGGTTGATGTATTTATTTTCAATAATACCCAAGTTACGAAGATTGTTTTTTTTTTTTAAGAAAACAGGCTGTGAAAACAAAAAAAACAATGTGTGAAACTTATAAAACCCATATGGTACAAGTTACCAAGGTTTTTAAATCTGTTGTTGAGATAAACATCAAAAATTTTTGAACATAAGAAAAACATCAATATACTACATTACTGCTAATTCCGACAATGTCGTTGTTTTCTTATTTTCATATATTTATAAAACAACAAATTACAAAACCTTGGTAACTTGTACCACATGAGTGTTATAAGGTTTTACACCTTGTTTTTTTTTTTTGTTCTCACAGCCTACTATGGTTTTCAATAACTCGGAAATGATAGAATATTTTTGAAAACGGTTCTGAGTTTGTCTTAAAAAACTGAACATTTTTGGTAATTTAATCGTACCTCTATCTTGAATATTAAGCGAGATACCCATGCAATCCCATCGAATTTGGACCACCCTGTACTATTTTCTTACAACCCAAGGTTGGTGACCCTAACTGAACAACTGCAGCTAAACAATAGAAATTCTCGTTAGCAGTAACAGTTAATTCTTGTTAATCCGAAGCAGGTTGTTGTTACTGTTTAAGATGGCAATTACAAGGGATAAACACCTGGTTTTTGAGGGAGTGCATATCTGTGTTTGTACACAGTATCAAATAAATGAAATTGTGTACGAGAAAAATAATACAAGAATTTTGTAAGAATTTTATTTAGAAATTTGCACCCTGTCACACGGGCTTTTTTTATAAATATGCTGTAGCGCAGAAAATACATGTTACGATTGTTTGCGTTTGTGTTAAGAACGATTTTAACAGCAATAAAAAATACGAAGTTGTGTACATTAACTGAAATTTACTGTATTCATTTCAGTATATCAGTTTTTCCGATGGCTATGTGTCTTTCGTTTCTGTTTGGATTTTGCGTCCGAAAAAACTGCGGTTTTGTGCACTTCTTGAAAGCGTGCAACATGGCAGGTTGCATATCCAATTCGTGTATGTACCTACATTTATGCCAAGAAGACCTACAGGAGGTGGCGCACTGTGTTCGGCCATATCCAGAACACGTGCAGAGAGAGCTGTGTCGGTTGGCTTTGATGTATAAACTACTGCAACCCAAGGAAAAACGCGACAGTTTTTGCGTGAAGCAATTGACGGGAAGCTGCTGTTGCCTCCATTGTCAGCCGGTTGTTGGTAAGTAAAAAAATGTAATAATTGTTTTTGCAACAAATGGGTTTTGGTGCGACCGAACTGATAGCAGCTGTTTTGTAGACGCGTTAGTCTGCGTTTTCATTGCAAGCGTATTCGCGCGAATCAAACAAACCAATATTATAAGAGCGGTTTCGGGCGAATTCTCGGTTGTAGTATAATTTAAGAATAACACAACTGTTTTTAGTTCGATCACTGTAAACATTTAAGATACAACTCAGCCATAAAGTACATTTCCTCTTGCCTCGGACACTCATCTGAAAAAGTTACCGTGTTTGGTTTTGCACCAAAACTATTGTAAAAATTTTTGTTACAGGTTTGCCGGTCTGTAATAGGTGTAAATTACCAGTTCTACCTTTGAGAACCTATCGGCTGGATTGCAATCACATCTTTTGCGTTGAATGCTTAAACTGTCTTGAGCTGGATGCCACCGGTGCTCTTCCCCTTCAAAGATGCGTAGCCTGTTTGCAGTGGAAATTTGCCTTTAAGCTGTTCTAGGTAATGCGGTCATTATTTCGTTATTTTTGGATTTAATCAATAGGGCTTTTTTTGTGTTTTACAGATGATCTGTCCTCCAAGGTGCATCGTGGTGATGACAGCTTAGTTAATTAATGATTTTCGCTTTGTTAAACAATTTTTTGCCTTGTTAACTGCTTTGTTAAACAATTTTTTGCTTCGTTAGTTTGCATAGTTAATCTTATCGTTATAATAGCTATGTTAATTTATAAAATTATTCGCATTGTTAATAAACTACCTGTGAGATGATAAAGGGAGCCTTATTTCTGCATTTCTACTTTGATTGAATCTTAACATCGGGGGTTGGTGTTGTGTAGAGCTCTTTAACCAGGTAAGCAAGTGTCGAATTGTACATCCTATGATGTTAAAACATTCGTCTATTTAGTCATCCTGCAGCTGGACAATGGCAAACGAGTCTCGTGATAGAATAGTTAGAAGTATTATCGGGGCTGCTTCGAATGCAATAGAATCGGATAGCTCCTCCGATGAATTTCAACGTTTGATCGATGAGACAAGAAGGACATTCCGTCCTCGACTGTCTTCCGGTCGTAAATCACGGACATCTTGTTGGCATAAGAAGACTGTTTTGATGAGAAGGGCCAATGCGGATTTTTACCCCGGTACTTTGGAAATGCGTCACCTGACACAAAACGGTTTGGGTAAATAATTTTCTTGTCCAGTAAACGGTTTACTTACTTTTCCATAAAATGCCACCCCTTGATCATTACGGGAGAAGTGACTGACCATCTGTTTCTCTAGGGGTTTCCACAACAAAACCAAAAATAAACAGGAGTTGGTCTCAGAGCCAATTTGAAGCATACATCTATGGTCTGTATCCTGCAGCCCCATTACATTTAACTGGAATAACTGTGGCCAGGTGTGACAAGCAGAGAAGGTTAATTAGGCTGAACATGGAAGATTCATGGTCTGTGGAACGTCTTCAACGAAAAATTGGTCAGGGTTGTTTAGTGATTTTGCCAAACAGGGATATTCCCGAGAGTGCTATGGACAATACACAAGGAGCAGGCGGCAGTGTCAGTGCTACCACTACCACCCCTTCGAGTTCTAACGTAGCTGCTGTAGATGTATCGGGCACTAGCATACCTAGTACATCAGCAAACACGATGCAGAACAGAAACCCTGTGCACATCTCGACATCCGACACACTGGATAAAGAACCATCGTCTGATTCTGACTACATTCGTTACTTTGACGATCCAGATGGTTTAGTCGAAGAATCTCCTTCGTCCTTGGGTATGTCCTATATATCTTTTTAATGCCACTTGATGCGGTATGTTAATAATGTACCACTCTTTACAATAATATCTGTCCTCATTTATTTGTTAATAGTGGTAGCTAGTTCGAGATGTAACTTTGGTTTTAATAATATCTTTTCGTAATATCATTTGACTCGTTTCACATTAATGTAATAATTAAATAACAATTTTTAATTATAAAAAACTTGTTTCAGAGTTGCCCAAGCAGCTTAGCCAAGATGTTTTACCTGTCTTTTTGGACCGAGACAAAGTTGTCCAACAAATGTTTGAAATGTATAAGAACGATCCCACGGTCGGTGAGAAGTCTCTCGTTGTCACTTTCAACGGTGAAGGAGGGTCCGACGTTGGTGGTCTAACCAAAGAACTTTTTACAATATTTTTTAACGGCATTGAAAATGATTTTTTTACCGGTGAAAATGTCATAGTTCCTTTCATACCTCTGCATAGAGAACGCAAGGAAAAATGTCTGTATAGTGTCATAGGACAGATATTAAATCACTCCCTTTGTATCACGGGTACATTTCCTAATAAATATTGCAGATGCTTTTTATCAAAATTAGGATCTCCGGACGTTTCGTTAAAGGACGATACGTTACTGGAGGACTATTTGGAATTTGTCACTTCTCATGAAAAGAAGCTAATTAGTAAAGGCTTCACAAATTTTGATAGTTTAACTGCTAATGAGATTGAGCAATTAAGATCTCTTTTAAATAGTTACGGACTTTACGAGAATCCAAACAAAATTGAATTTCGAGACCAAATCGTCACTCTAGCTGCAAAGACTTTAATTAGCAATCCTTCACAATTAGTTGATGAAATAAGAAAAGGTATTAACCTTGTTCATTACCAGTCGTTTTGGAGCAAACTGTCTTTAGGTAATATTACTTTTATGTTAAACAAACAAAAACCTACAGCTGCTAAGGTTGTTGACGTAATCGTATCTCCAGATGATTTAACTAATTCTCAACAAACAGTGTTATATTTTTTAACTACTTACATTCATTCTTTAAATAAAGACGAGTTAAGTAATTTCTTATTATTTGTAACAGGGTCGATTGTGATGCCGTCGGAAATTATCATTTCATTTAACACTTTGACAGGATTATGTTTACGTCCGATATCCCATACATGTTCTAATACTTTGGAGATTTCCGAATGCTATAATTCTTATCAAGAATTTAAACGAAGTTTTTCAGCTCATCTCAATTCTGAGTATTCTTTTCAGTACACGCAGCTCTAGTTGTTTCATTATATTATGTACTCCCTAATGTTTATTTATATTATAAACTGAATGTGTTTATTATGTGATGTATATCTTAAAATGTTTTTTAATGCATAAGTTTATTTTTTAAATGTTTTTTTATCGCATGGTTATATTTTGTATTTGTCGTTAAGTGTACAATTGTATGTTTCTTTTACTATGTTTATGTATGGCATTGTGCAGTTTTTAAGTAATCCAATGTTCATTTATTATTTGATGCAACATCTATTCTTTTGTAAAATATTAACGGCTCTTCATTTTATTGTAAAGGCGCTGTGAATTGTTACACCTTTGTGTAAATAAACAAGTTTAATAAAAAATGTGTATGTATGCATATCAAGGTTTATAAGTTTATTTTTTTTTACAACTTCTAAGGCGTTTCTTAATTTTTTTCAACTTATTATTTTAAAGAGTAACTTACAATTTTGCGAAATTACTAAATGTTATTGTGTTTACGTTCAATGGTACTTTAAACATAGGCAACTGAAAAATTTACAGCTTTCTTGCTGTTAGTTCTTGATTTAATAAGAAATGTGACAAATGACTTAACGTTCAAAGATAATTCACTGAAAATATTTATAGTTTTTGCAGCATATGAATTATTTAAAACTCAATTTAAAATACAAATGAAGCCAGTGATTGCAAAACGACCTTTGTTTAAGTTTGAATATCGACTGGGACGAGTTGGCTATAAAAACATCCTAAAAACTATTTTAATTTTTTCTTAGTTACTCAATTGTTTACTTTTGCCATACGTAGTATGAAGAAAGTATTGTTGAATTTTATACTTACAAATTTAAAACAATTCATTTAATTGAACATAAAAAAGTTATACCTACAAGCTTTATAAAAAAAAGTTAAGTTGCTATAAAATACTCATTGTTTTTTTTTCTGTATAACCTGATATACAGATCTTGCCAAAACCGAAATCAAACACTCATTGTAAAACGAACTAAGCTCATTAAATTTCAATGGAACAGTTATGTGAGCAAAATAAAAATAAACCAATTTTAAATACATCTTACAATTCCCAAAAGTTTACTACATTGGACTGGGGATGTTTGTGCTATAAGCGATTCAAATAAACAACAAAGCTCAACGAGACTTCTTCCAGCATGTGAAAAAATTTGCTATTCTAGTTTTTCTTATTAACCAATAAAATTAAAATGATAAATCAAATATACAATCACCTTAAAAAAAAATGAAGTAGAAAATTGAATATACATTTATTAAAAATTCTTTTTAACCAAGATTTATATTAATAAATTAAAGATTAAAATTTATAAAAAACTATTTGCTCATATTTAAAATCTTATTGGACGTTATTAATCGGCATAAAATTTAGCATAAAACCTTCCCTCGATCTCTAATAATGAATTTGAAATACCCTGTATGAGTGAGTGTACGTGAAATCAAAAACTTATATGTAACTTTATATTATTTTATTCGAAAGTGCTCATGTTTGTAAAATAAAAATCTACGTTAACTTCCTAACCTAACCTATTATTTTAATGCGTCTTCATGTACATATTTATAAGGTGACCAACTTTTTCACAATGAAAAGGACACATACAAATTGAAGAAAAAAATCTCGGAAATAAAAGAAACATTTTATTCAGTGCTACAATGATACACTGTAATATGATAAATGTGCATAATAAAGACATTTGTAAACATGTAAACATGCTTACATACCTAATGATTATTATTTAAATGAGTACTTTTCCACTGAATGAATATTTCGAGGGAGTACAGAATTAACAAAAGGACTGTCCTCCCTGAAAGAGGACGGTTGGTCACCTTAATATTTAAGACGGATGATTTAGTAAAAAGCACTTAAATATTCTAGGCATGTTGAATATTTTTCTCTGGAGGGCCCCTCCAGAGAAAGCAAACTTTCCAAGTGGACGTTCTGTTCTTCAGTTAAATTAAAATTTATATCATCGTTTCTGTTAACGTCCAATTGCAACGCTGTAGTGTTCATACCGTACTGAAGATCTAAAGTTACTTGCATCCTTTCTATTATATTAGCAGGGGGGTTTAAAAGTTCTGTTATAGCTGTGCGATTGGAGTTAATTTGCCCTAACAAACCATTAATCCATAGCTGCAAGGGTGTTTTTTGATGTTCGGTGCGAATCTTGTGATGATTCCAAGCATTCACAAATAATTTTAATGCTTGGTTAATATCTGCAAGATACACTTTATGCAATATAAAACGATGCAGTGTATTATTTGGATCCAACAAATGCATTTCTTCTAGGATATAAAATTCATCGTAGAATCCTTTGACCACATTCTCAAAAACATCCAACCAAAGTCTCTCAACTCTCTGATTATGAACTGATCTCCCACAAATATGACTACCACGACTCAATCTTCGAATAGAGTTCATAAATACGGCAACAAAAATATTCTCATAACCGTGGTCCGATCGAACTCTTGCGGGTAAGCCATACTTTTGGACTGCAGGTACAAAAAGATTTATCACAGTGTCGGCTGTTATCGATGTTGCACAGGATAAGTACATAACAACCCTTGAATACCCGTCTATGCACCCATGCGTTACGAAACCCCATCTAAAATAAACAGTACATCGATAAGAAAAACTAAAACAATATGTGTAAGTCTGATTCTCAACCATAATGGAGATTATTAGGCCTAAAGTTTTATTTCACATTAATCTTGTTATTGAACGATTTAAAAGTGAAAAACTGCACAAAATGTATAACAACAACATCTAACAAATAACACTGAGGTAAAGAATTTTATCGATAATACCACATGATGTGTGTTGAGATGGTCAGAATTTCAAAATAAGAATATACTCCTACATATTTCTACACACCTAGATAGTTTCATATGAGCATCGATGTGCCAGAGAGAATTAGGACTTGGAACTTTATAAACTCGTCTTTTAATGGTTTTGGACCATCTGGCAGCTGTTCCAATGGGATCGATTTGGGCCAGAGTGTTTCGAATTCGACATCTTGTGACACATATACCAGCAGCAAGGAGATGTCCGTGCATTATCTAAATATATTAATATAAATAAAAATTAGAGCATTCTTAATTTGTTCAATATTATTAACACTGTTCCGCTATTAGGAAACCGTTGATGTAATTCCTCAACTTTTGTTTTCAGTTTTTCATCGCTGATTGTTGTGTAACGTTGTCCAAACCAAATATTTTCTTTTCTACATCGTCTGTAAATTGTACTGCGGCTACATTGAAATAAGTCGGCAATTTCTGGTACAGTTTGACCTAGAGATAAGCCCAGCTGAAGCTGGTCTCTAGTAATTACTACTGTTGGTCGACCTCTTGAATTTCCTTGAAAAGGATTACATTTTGTAACACATTTACATTTTATTTAGCAATATTTACTCACCTGAATTTACCCTTTCGGGACTAAATGAATCTGAATTGCTCACATAATTTCCTGATGTTGTGCAGATACTAATTAATTCTTCAATGCAGCGTTTTATCACTTCGAATTTTTCTTGGCTTAAACGTGACCTGATCCTTGACAAATTTATTTGCGATTCATTTAACAAACGTATGCTTTCTTCGCTACTACTGCCTTGCAAAAGCGAGCGTTCAACTACTAACAAATTATGCTTGATTCTATTTTTAACTCTGCGCAGATTATTATTTGAAGGCATAGCGATTGTAAATTAACGAAGCTGACATAAGTTTTTTTCCATGTACACTTTTGAATTGCCTCGTGTAATCTATCAGTCAAGTGGAAGCTCACAGATTATGCTCCATTCTGTTTTTAACTTTGCTAATCTTGTTTTACCAAGCAATACCTGATCGTTAACGAGACGGTATGGTATATGCGGCAAACTTAAAGGACCGAGTCTCAAATTGGCGTGTTGGTAGAGCTAATGTACTCGAATGTTTCTGGGTAAAATATGGCAGGATACAATGGGCAATACCAATAACAGTAACGTACGGAATTCTGTCACATAACATATTCTTTAGATACACTCCAATTGATGTCTCTTTATAGTGTTAGGAGTCCAGCTAATGCAGAAAAATGTGATTAAAAGCGATACTGATACATAAACATAACCCATAAATATAACCGTAATGTCAACCAACCTAATCTCAAAATTATTTCAAATTAATATACAAAAACCAACTATGTACCGACGTATATAAAAAAAAAGAAAATTTACCATTGGGGGGCATTACGGAAGTATATTACATTGTATACATACTTACAAAATCATACGAATTCACTGAAAAATAACCTATCGCACTGACAGATCCTACTAAATATGACAGTCATCACAGAACATGCGCTTTAACAATCAGTTACGAACCGAACTACCGTACTGTTGTGAACCGCTGGAAAGGCGTTTGATTGGTTTAGCGAGTCTACAAAATTTAATTTTCTTGCAGTGAAGTACATTTTAGAAAATTTAAAATCTACAAGCGTTGCGCGCCGGATTGTCAACTTGTTTAAAACTGCTTTCTTGCATTGGTAAAGAAGCAGTTTTGTTTTTTAAAATTATAAGGCAAGTTTACATTTCTAAAAATTAAATTTCTACTCCATGCCACGAACGCCGTTCCTTTCAATATCAAAAATAAAATTATTACAAAAAAAACAGCTTTAAAAACTTAAAAAGTTGTAATTTTACGAGGCGCGCCGCGCCGTTAAGCCATCTAGAATTTAAATTTAGTGTTTGTCAAAATTATCGAAGTATAAAATTTAAATTCTAGAAATGTAAAGTGAAGTTCAATTTTAGTTTTTTAAATTAAGCATTAAAGAAACGTTTGGCTTGCCAAGTTAGTCGCTTTCAGAGTGTCAAAAGTCAGTATGTCATACGATTCCGTTCTAGATTTTTCAGTTCCCAAATTTCAATTTGCCCCGTTTAAAATGACATCTTAACTATTTATCGATTAAAGACATGGATGGCTTTCCATACAGATGCATTGCGAAAAAAAAGGAGTAGCAGTCAGACTTATTTCTGATGACACAAAAAAAAAACTTGACTTTTGAGTTTTATCCGAACCAGGACTACAAGTCTTCCTTGCGTCCGTCGCGAGGAGCTGGACTTGTTTTCCTACACATACTAATTTTACTTGTCATTTTCTTGAGGATTTTTCCCGGCGTTTTACGCTGGGAGCTGAAGCCCAAGAAATTTCATTGACGCTGGTCTTCTTGGCGAGTAATCGCTGAGAGCTGGACTGTGCGTTCTTTTGTTTATCAGAATTTTCGGTACTAGTTCTTCCCGGCGCATCTCTCGCTGGGAGCTGAACATTTCACGAATCAAAATTATTGACTGTACTTGAACGATATTATTGTTAATGCCATTACACTCCGTTCAATAACAATAACAATCCAACTGACGACTGTACTTAGATGATATGAATTTTAACCAGCAACGGAGCATTTACACTCCGTAAAATCAGAACAATAAAACCAACTATCGAGGTGTTAGAGATATGAGAAGGCTTGCAAATAATTGCAGTAAATAAACGATTTATACAAAAAAAAAACTTTATTTTTGATACGATCAAAACGAAAAAAAACAAAAAAAAACAGTAAGAGTGAAAGCACACCCGCAATGGATTCGGCGATATTGCCAAATAGCAAACCACCGAACCCAGGGGGGTAATGTAACAACCCGCCTGAGATCAATTATTTTATGTTACTTCAATGTTATTTCATTTACTTTTAAATGAATAATATTGCAACAAATGCTGATGCATCAGTTGCTAAAACACGTAACACTTCAAATGGGCCAAGTTATGAGAATTTCAACTTTAGTAAAAACACATCAACGTTAAAATATTACGGTCATAACTTGGGTTCTACAACGCCAGCATTTGGGTTTCGCCAATCAACAAACGATTGGTTGATGAATTTTTACATCATAAGTAGAACAAACTACTCGCACAAATATGTGTTTATAGGAAAGAATGACAAAGATGCAACTACAATAAAAAAGGGACAGCAACAGGGAACCTAAAACCTTGAGCCAGTCGCACTGATAGTTAAGATCCAACCCCCGAGAAATGTACAGCCAGTCGAAAAATAAAGGAGTTTGTTGTTAAAATTGTTGTGTTTTATTTGTTCTTACTGTGTACTAATTAATTGCTCTAGACCTGTGTACTACGTAAAACAATGTTTGAGGGTCCAACCTCGTTACAAAGACGATCACGAGCCAAAGTTATCAACAATAAATATAGGAGTAATAAGTAGAAGTACTCTTCCACAACAGTGCGGCCTATGTACAGTACGGTCCGTCACAATATACAGGGTGTCCCAGCCAAGACGAATTATTCGATACCTCTGTTATTAGTGATAATATTAAAAAAAGTTAAATATAAAAGTTGTTTGTTATCATTTACTACATAACCTAAAATTATTTTCAACTGTACACAGTGTTTTGTTTTTGCGCTCTGATACTAAACTTTGTTTTTTTACATGGAACACCCTGTATATTTTGCAATTTTTGGATGTAAAATTAAATTCTCTTTTAAAAATATTATAGGTTGTTTATGTCTAAAATGAACCGTTTTTGAGTTATTAACGTTTTTTTGAAAATTTTGACAGATGCAGACTTTTATAAAAATATTTATATTCATTAACATAAGAACACCAGAGCAATTTACTCTGGTAATTTATTAGACAATAGTGTCGTAGTGATTGTTAACTATGCAACGGGTCCACCTTTCAGTACTTACCCTACCAGTTTTACTTTATTCCCGCAAATCCTTAATGGACGATGGGTTCACCACCGGGATGCGCTATGTGCGGTGGGTAAGCTTAATCTCAGGGCGTGGAAGTTTTTCTTACTCCCACCCACACACATACTCTTTGCGGCAGTAACGCTGGCGCAGAAATTTTACAAAAGTAATATTTAAACAATGAATTTTATTTCATCAAAATAAACAAACAGCCTAAACTTTAAGAAACTCAATTAGAATGAAAATGTTTCTAATTCTTATTTAACATTATTTCCAATACCATATTTATAGAAAAAATAGAACAGAGTTTATACAGTATAGAAACAATCATATACCCTAAATATAATGAAACGCTAAGTAACAATAATGTAAATTTAGCAATTAACTGAAAATTACATTCTTTAGAGCAAGTACAGAAACAATCATGTCCCTTAAATATAATGAAACGCTAAGTAACAATAATGTAAATTCAGCAATTAACTGAAGGGTACATTCTTTAGAGCAAGTACTGAAACAATCATGTACCCTAAGTATAATGAAACGCTAAGTAACAATAATGTAAATTTAGCAATTAACTGAAGATTACATTCTTTAGAGCAAGTCCAAAAACAATCAAGTACCTTAAATATAATCTCTAACCTCAGTTTAATCGTTAGTGCGTATAGCAGTTGTGCTGCCGGCGGATAGATGGCGTTGCTGATGGTAGGTTTGGGTATACGCTACGTTTGCGTCCGTGACTGTCGTTGCAAACCCAACACCATGCGACCATGCCTCAACCACGTAGGATTGCTTATTCGTCCTTTGGGTATTTTCGCTGGTCTGTACTCACTGTCGCACTACCAATTTGCACCCCACACCTTCCAAGACGCTTTGCTCGGTGATCTGCGTATTATGTACGTTGCACTTTTGTACCGCAACTGAGCGCTTATCATACACCACCTCAAGTTCAGTTATTGCCTACTTCACTAGGAACTCTTCTAAATACTCAATAGAACTATCAAACATACATATAAATAAATAGCTATTGGGGCACTTCTCCTTACATTTGGGAGCAACAAAAAATGATCGCCCAAAATCTCACAAGCACCGCAAGCCGCCAGCCATCGACCAGACCACTCAACGCCTGTCTAGCAACCACAATGGCTGCCTTCTAATTTCTGCTACTGCGCCACTGCCAACCTTTCACATTACCAACAACTAAAAATTACCCCAGATAGCGCACCCTGGCGGCCACTCGGTAACAAAACTAAAACTTAAAAGAATACAAATAGTCACTTCAAAATGCACCCATTACAACTATTATAAATACATTTTTAAAATAATATACAGGGCGTTCGTTATACTCGGTCCATTTCAATAAACTTTAAACGCATGTAAGTCATTTTTTTTAAATGGAACACCCTATATATTTTTAAATTTTCTCGTAGAAAATTTAATTATCTTTCAAAGTTTTTAAGCATGTTTTATGTCTAAATATAATATTTTTGAAGTTATTTCGTTTCTTATGATATAATGCGAGTATTTTACCTAAAATATCGGTATTAGCCTTTGAAAATTCAAAACAATTTGTATGAACTGTCAACCAAAACAGTTAATCGGCAAAATTTCCACTATTATGCCACCAAAAATCCGTATTTTTTAAGAACTGTAGATACACAGCATAAATGGCAGCAAATAACACCAGAATGCTGTGTATCTACAGTTCTTAAAAGATATAGATTTTTAGTGGCATAATAGTGGAAATTATGCCGATTAACTGTTCTGGTTGACAGTTCAAACAAATTGTTTTGAATTTTCAAAGGCTAATACCGATATTTTAGGTAAAATACTCTCAAAAAATCATAAGAAACGAAAAAACTTCAAAAGTATTATATTTAGACATAAAACATGCTTAACAACTTTGAAAGATAATTAAATTTTCTACAAGAAAATGTAAAAATATATAGGGTGTTCAATTTTAAAAAAATGACTTACATGCATTTAAAGTTTAGTGAAATGGACCGAGTATAACGAACGCCCTGTATATTATTTTAAAAATGTAACTAGTCAACAATCACTACGACACTATTGTCTAATAAATTACCAGAGTAAATTGCTCTGGTGTTCTTATGTTAATAAATATAAATATTTTTATAAAGGTCTGCATCTGTCAAAATTTTCAAAAAAACGTTAATAACTCAAAAATGGTTCATTTTAGACATAAACAACCTATACTATTTTTAAAAGAGAATTTAATTTTACATCCAAAAATTGCAAAATATACAGGGTGTTCCATATAAAAAAACAATGTTTAGTATCAGAGCGCAAAAACAAAACACTGTGTATAGTTAAAAATAATTTTAGGTAATGTTGTAAATGATAACAAACAACTTTTATATTTAACTTTTTTTAATATTATCACTAATAACAGAGGTATCGAATAATTCGTCTTGGCTGGGACACCCTGTATAGCTCAAATTTTAATGTAAAACAAATTATTCTTCTAGTGAGAGCATTGCGTAGTCGATTCGTTTCCAATCTTGCTTCCCGTTGCTCGTCTATTTCAGATGAACGGGCTTGAGCATTGCGTAATCGATTCGTTTCCAATCTTGCTTCCCGTTGCTCGTCTATTTCAGATGAACGGGCTTGAGCATTGCGTAATCGATTCGTTTCCAATCTTGCTTTCCGTTGCTCGTCTATTTCAGATGAACGGGCTTGAGCATTGCGTAATCGATTCGTTTCCAATCTTGCTTTCCGTTGCTCGTCTATTTCAGATGAACGGGCTTGAGCATTGCGTAATCGATTCGTTTCCAATCTTGCTTCCCGTTGCTCGTCAATTTCAGATGAACGGGCTTGAGCATTGCGTAATCGATTCGTTTCCAATCTTGCTTCCCGTTGCTCGTCCGTTTCAGATGAACGGGCTTGAGCATTGCGTAATCGATTCGTTTCCAATCTTGCTTCCCGTTGCTCATCTGTTTCTGAAGCTTGTAGTGCTTTTTTTTCTTTGCTTGAGGTGTAGATTGACCAATCCCTTATCGTTTGGGAGGCATAATTAAATAGAAAATGCGTTGACTTTTTATATATAAATAGACGAACTGTCAAATAACAGTTGTAACGTGCAAAAATTTCCGTTACTATTTAAAAGTTCCGCCCGTTAAGACGGCGTTAATTTTGTTGATACTGGTAACGTGGGTGACGAGGGGAGAGAATTGTGAGGGCATTAAGGTGCCACGTGCTGGCTCTAGTTTGGTGCCACCAGCCTCGATTTAGTATGAAGTATGATGAAAAGAAATATCTTTACTTAAGATTTGGGTTCTTTCATTAATGACCAAAGTTATATCCATGGTGTTTGCACTCTTATGGGCAGCTTCGAATACTTGTTTCATTAAAAATAGTTAAACCCCAGGCCGTGTAGGTAGCGTGTATGTTGCGTTCATGGCTAACTTTATTCATATTTCAACCAGACATATACGCCACCTACACGGCTTGGGGTTCAATCATAATAAGCTGCGCTGCTATGCATGGGATTATGAATGAAGGTGTCATGGTCTTATCTATGGTTACCCTAATTTGACTTAAAAAATTATATTTGATTTTTTTGAAAAAAGTCAAATTAAAAATATAATTAATTTAAATCAATTTAAACATTTTGAAGTATTGATATATTTAAGAAAATATTTCATAATTTTGAAAAAACTGTTAATTTTTATAAAGTTGTGTTTGTTTGTGTGTTAAAATAATAAGCAGGGTAGTCGAGAGACGTCGCCGTGCCTCCTGAGCAGCAAAAAGTTTTACGCGGGCTCCAAAAAATTAATTATTTATTAAAACTGCTTTTGGGAATTTTACCCCATTGCGCACTTCCTTTCTCGTCAGCACTGATAAGTGTTTGTTGGTGTATCAATTAATCTGTTTAAAAATAGGTAAGTTTTTGAATAATATTGTTAAGGTTGTATTTATTATATCAGCATTAAAAAATTATTTTAAAAAAATTATTTTATTGAATATATTATAATAAATAATTTTTACAGAAATATGCCTTTGAATTGTGCGGTGGTAGATTGCATGCCTAATTTTTTAAGCAAACATCGATTTCCCAATCCCATGGTATATCCTGAATTATTCCAAGAATGGTTGAGAATTTGTGTAATAAAAGAATGCAACAGTAGAGATCCAATAAAAATTTATAATAACTGTCGCATATGTAAATTGCATTTTACAGAGGACTGCTTTGGGAGAAATAATAATTTACTTAAAGATTTGTTAAATTTGTTGTTTGGTATGCAATCAAAATCTGATGTAGAAACAGTGAAAGAAGTTACTTCCAGTATGGATAGGGTACGAGCTAGATTTTTCCAAAATCAGATGGAAAACTTAAATAAACCACCTGAAGGTTTTTGTTACAAATTGGACGATAAAATATTAGGTTTGGTTCTTCAAAAACATTGTGGTGGGAGTGGATATAAATTTTTACGAAATATTTTTAATTTGCCATCTTCAACTACAATTACCAGGATGATGGACAAAGTTTCTATAAAGCCAGGACTAAATCAATCTTGTTTTAACTTATTCAACAAAATTAAATTTAAAATCGAATTGGACAAATATTGCCTTCTAATGTTTGATGAGATGAGCATTTTACCTCATCTTCAATATATACAAAAAGAGGATGTTGTAGAAGGGTTCGAAAATTATGGATTCCGGACAACGACGAAAATTGGCAACCACGTACAAGTAAAAACCTTAACTTTCTTTTTCTGTTTTTTTTTAAATAATTATTTTCTTCAGGTTTTTATGCTACGTGGAATAAAAAACAAGTGGAAACAACCTGTGTACTACAACTGTGTTAATGGAGCTACAAAATCGACAGATATAGTTCATATCATCAAAAAAGTCGTTGCGGCAGCAAAAGATTCGGGCTTAATTACAATAGCGACAGTTTAGTGATCAGGGAACAAATAATGTGTCTGCCATAAAGACCTTGATTGCTGACACACGGGCGCAGAAACTAAAATCTGGTTTTGAGCACTTGGATTCTACTTTTATTTTAAACGGTCAAACTATAATTCCCCTATTTGATGTGCCTCACTTGATGAAGGGCATCAGAAATAACTTCATTTCCAAAAATATACATTTTACAATTAATATTGAAAAGAAGGTAAATAGATTATTTTATATAAGTTAATACACTAAATTTAAATTTTATTTAAAGGTTGCCAAATGGGATCATATATATGTGGGATATAAAATGGATCAACATATTGGTAGTGTCAGGTGTATGCCGAAACTTACCGATGGGCATGTAAATCCATCTTTTATAAGAAAGATGAAAGTTTCGTGTTGTACACAGGTTTTTAGCAATACCGTTGGCAAAACAATAAATTTAATGGCATATTCAGGTAATTTTCTTTTTGTAATTAATAAAAGAAATTGAAGGGATTACACAAATTGAAGAAATGTTTATTAAGTATACTCTACACATATTAAATTAATTATATTTCAAAAACACGGACATTTATAGCATCAGTATGTTAAATGAAAAGTAAATTAATATGCGTCTCCCAATGCTTTCCAACA
Organism: Elmis aenea; assembly: GCA_947652605.1. Lineage (NCBI taxonomy): Eukaryota > Metazoa > Arthropoda > Insecta > Coleoptera > Elmidae > Elmis > Elmis aenea. The sequence goes on along the minus strand of OX393579.1, from coordinate 31,217,529 downwards.
GTTTGGTATGAAATTTCCATCTTGTACTATATTACAGGCACTACTGTGATAACAGACTCCAAAGTCCTTAAAATGCCCAAGGAAGCTATGGATACTGCGGAGCTGTGTGTATTTTTTGACAATCTTTTTGATTCCCTAAACTCCAGCACTATTAACTCCACTAAGATGTGGAAGAAAGCAGCAACGCAAAGAAGTGGCCATGTAAAATTTTGGAATGATTCACTTAAAATTTTGGAGTCGTTGAGTTTCGTACAGCCATCTGGTGAAATCACGAAAAATATTCCAAGCATTAGTAATTTTATTAGAACGTTAAAGAATTTTAAATTGTTATTCAACACTATGATGAACTTGGGATTTAAGCAAATGTTTACCAGAACATTTAATCAGGATGCCATTGAAATTTTTTTTGGAAAACTGAGACAACGCTCATACAGATATACAAATCCATCGTTTTCGTCATTCAAAATTTTATATAAAAGTTTGTTGGTTACTAATTTGACATCAAAACAATCAATCGGGGCAAATTGTGAAGATGATAAATGTAATACATATTTATCTTTAAAAGAATTGATGAAAGAGGTATGTAATTTTATACGAGTATAATTTATGAAGTTCTTTCATTGCTTTTTTTTTTTAGTCTTCAGTTGCCATTGAAGTTCAGAATTCAAGTGTGTTTCCTGTAGGCACAGGAAATTTAACTTTTCAAAGCCCAATGGCCAGATCAATTATGACATACATTTGTGGCTTCATAATTAAAAAAGTTAAAACTCACAAAACATGTGATTCCTGCCGAAATAATCTATTATCTGCAGACGTGAGTCATCCAGACTTTGCTTTTACAAAATTAAAAGAGTATGACCAATGCCAACGATTGTCCTATGTTAAATTTGAAATAAGGCAATATTTGATCAAGACGATAAATGTGGTTTTAATTATCTTAAAATCTAATCTTCACGAAAAAGATTTAAAGTTTCGAATTTTTAAGACCATAGAAGATGTGCTTAAATGGCCTGAAATTTGTGTTGAACATGAAAGTTATGTTAAAATTATAGTTAAAAAAACATTATTTAATATATTAGTTCATAATTATACCAAACAACTTAATAGAATTATGTCAGGTAAAGATTTGCGCCCTATACAAAAACACCATCCTGACATTTTAAAAAATGCCAAACATATTTATAATTCAAGAATTTAAAAAAAATAATTCGTAAAAGTTACCAAGTAAATTATAGTACCTATCACAATTTCCAAGAATTAATTGATTTTTAAAGACATAAATGAAAATATTGGAGTAACCAAGTTTATCGAAACACCGATATTACAAACAAGTAAAGTATTTTCATTTAAACCAGTGATGCTAAATGATATAAGTAAATTATTGCAAAATTTAAATATCGGAGGTGGTACGAACAATGTATCTATACAGGTTATTCAAGTAGCACTACCTCTAATTAAAAACACAATGACAGAAATAATTAAAGGAATCACTACTGACCTATTTTTTTCCCCGAAAGTTTGAAAACAGCGTTAGTTGTGCCCATACTAAAAGCGAGACGAACCAAACAATGCGAAGAATTTATACCAATAAACATACTACCTATATATGAACAAATTTTGGAGTCAGTTGTCAAATGACAAATATTACAGTTTATAGAAGACAACAAAATACTATCAAACATTCATGTAAAACATCATTAAATCTTGTGCTAGTAGATCGGAAACAGCAAATTGAAAACAACAAATACATTTTGGGGGTATTTTTAGACTTTAAAAGAACTTTTGAAACCATAGATAGAAATAGGCTGATTAAAAAACTGGAGCAATATGGCATACGAGGAATTGAAAACAGGTGGTTCGAAAGTTATCTAAAAACGATCAAAAAACTAAATTTAACAATATAGAATCAGAAAAAATTGTCAGCACACTAGGTGTACCACAAGGTTCAGTTTTGGGTCCTTTATGTACTTTTTGTGCTGTACTTAAATGATTTGGAACACAATATAAAAAACTGTAGTGTATATCTCTTTGCAGATGACACTTTAATCACAGCTTGTGATAGCAACCTAGAGTTAATAAGATATTTGAAAATCTAAAATTAGCAAAATATTATACTTTATAAAGGGAGCAAAATTTGATAAAAGTAACGGGACAGCAGGTATGGAAGAATTTCCAGATCAAAATTTGGGACTCAAAGTAGATATCAAACAGATGTATGAGGTGGGTCAAAAATATGGAAAAAGTATGACAATAGCAACCATAAGTAAATGGGAGGACAAAATAAAGATAATGCAGAATACGAGCAGATTAAAGGGTAAAAACGTTTACATAGACAATGACCTAACAGTAAAAGAAAGAGAAATACAAAGAAAAATCAGAGAAGAGACATAAAAAGAAAGAAAAACAGGCAAAAAAGTCAGAGTAGCTTACCAAAAACTAATAGTAAATGATAACATTTGGCTATGGAATAAAGAGAAAGAGGAGCTAGAGCAAAAAACAGACCCAAAAAACCAGAGGTTTGGAGCAGTCCAATTTTTTAGTTGCTCCGCTCCGGCATCAAGATGCCTGCTCCAGCTCCGCTCCCGCTCCGCTCCGCGCTCCAAATATTAATATTATAAGTTTTTTATTTAAAAATTTGTTTTTAAAAACAAAGCTAAAATTTTATGAGACATGTGGAAATGGACCAAAAATTACATTATTTGACCCTAAGAAACAAGTGAAGTTAAATAAATGAACAAATTATTGATCATCAAAAGTTAAAAAAAGTTCTTTAAGATTTTTCAAAATAAACTTTATTTTATATAATTGTACACGATCAATCATCACCATTTATTCTGTAAAACAAAATTGCGGAAACACAAACAGACCGTAGCGTCACCCAGCGTCAAATACAAAATAATGAAAATTAATATTCAGAAAAGTTACATTATAATAATTTTACTTCAAAAAAATCAAATTTAGTTTATTTATAATTTTATTAAATACTATACCCATAAGAATAATTCATTAAACATTTTTTTTTTTTGTAGTTTATAATAGTAAAGTGGAGCAGTGGAGCAATCAAAATTCTTTGCTCCGGGCTCCGCTCCCGCTCCGGGCAAAAACCCATTGCTCCACTGCTCCGCGCTCCAGCTCCGCGCTCCGCTCCAAACCCCTGCAAAAAACTAAGGACAGAAAACAAGTTACGGAACAAATGGCACGAACCCAACACGAAAACGGACATGAATAAGGAAAAACAGATAGCAATCAAAGCACGAGATATTAACAAGGAACAAAAAGAAGAAAAATAACTGGAAGATCAATGGAAAAACTTCAAAGAAACACTGTTACAGGCTGCAATAGAGAGCTGCGGAAAATCAAAAATAGCGAACACAAACACAAAAAGAACAGAATGGTGGACTAAAGAACTACAAAACATCATCAAGGAAAAAAAAAGAAAAATGGAAAATTTATCTTAATACAACGAAATCAGAAGATTACAATAAATACAAAGAAAAAAGAAAAGAAGTCAAGCTTGCAGTAAGGGAAGCAAAGGAAAAATCATGGATAACGTTTGGGCCTATAGATTGTCTGTGCCAAATTTGGTCAGGATCGGATGAATGGTATAGGAATGCATAAAGGACATACAAACATACATACATACATACATACATACATTTTTATATACAGGGTGATTTATTAGTGCGTCGGGCTTTCATAGCGTCCCGCCCGTAGGAGATAGAAAAAAAACTTAAATACATAAAGTTATTGGTTTGAAAAGATCTACGTCGTAAAATTATTTTCATCTATACAGGGTGACCCATTTTTGCGCTATAAAAAAAACAAAGATTTTTTAAATGGAACACCCTGTATATTTTTAGGTCATCGGATGTCATTTTTTAACCTCTACATGAATGTCTGTTTGTTTTTTGATTTAGTGCCAGTGTTGCCAACTTATTAATTTTTTTCCGAAAAATCTTACACAAGCAGGCTTAACTTTAAAAAATCGTAGCCACCTCGTTTTTTAAAGTTAAGAAATAAGTTTTAGCAATAATGTTAGTCCAGTTGGGAGCAACATTTTAAAAATAAAAAAATTAAATTTATTGACACAGGGTGTTCACAAAAAAATGCCAAACTTACCAAATTTCAAAGTGACATAACTCATTTTTTCCAAATGTAAAGACCCTTATTTTATTTTACTATTCGATAGCTTTTTTTCTCCCCTTCAATTTTTATGAGGGGTGTGCTATGTCTAAACCCCATAGTTGTTGAGATATTCAATACTTTTCAAAAAAGTAGCCATTTAATTAAATTTTTATGCACCAAAGCTGATGCAAAACAAGTGCCAAAATGTAAGCAAGTGTCAGCTTGACATTTGAATAAATTTAAAATTTAAGCGGTTATTAACTATGTAATAAAATTAATTGTTTTTATTCAAAAACTATGAAAATCAACAAATTGAAAATACATAAAAGATAAACGACTACAATAAATGTTCAAAATGTCTTCCATTAAATAAATAAATGGCAGCAAATAACACCAGAATGCTGTGTATCTACAGTTCTTAAAAAATATAGATTTTTAGTGGCATAATAGTGGAAATTATGCCGATTAACTGTTCTGTTTGACAGTTCAAACAAATTGTTTTGAATTTTCAAAGGCTAATACCGATATTTTAGGTAAAATACTCTCAAAAAATCATAAGAAACGAAAAAACTTCAAAAGTATTATATTTAGACATAAAACATGCTCAACAACTTTGAAAGATAATTAAATTTTCTACAAGAAAATGTAAAAATATATAGGATGTTCCATTTAAAAAAAATTACTTACATGCGTTTAAAGTTTAGTGAAATGGACCGAGTATAACGAATATATTATTTTAAAAATGTAACTAGTCAACAATCACTACGACACTATTGTCTAATAAATTACCAGAGTAAATTGCTCTGGTGTTGTTATGTTAATAAATATAAATATTTTTATAAAGGTCTGCATCTGTCAACATTTTCAAAAAAACGTTAATAACTCAAAAACGGTTTATTTTAGACATAAACAACCTATAATATTTTTAAAAGAGAATTTAATTTTACATCCAAAAATTGCAAAATATACAGGGTGTTCTATATAAAAAAACAATGTTTAGTATCAAGAGCGCGAAAACAAAACACTGTGTATAGTTAAAAATAATTTTAGGTTATGTAGTAAATGATAACAAACAACTTTTATATTTAACTTTTTTTAATATTATCACTAATAACAGAGCTATCGAATAATTCGTCTTGGCTGGGACACCCTGTATAAACATTTTAATGATATACTTCAAAATTTAAATGAGATACGTTTAAAATTTTAAGCCTTTCTTTAATACAAATTTTAAATTTTAAATGAATTTCTACTCTGGCGTTCCAAGTGGTTCAGCTTCTTAGAACATTCTCGCTTTGAGTAAGTATAAACTATAATAGAAACACTTTGTTTTAATTCATGTTTGTGATACAAACAAATTGTCTTGTCCTGAGGAAGGATAAAAATAAATCCGAAATATTGGTGATCAACAAAGAGTTTTCTTTATGCCCCACTGAAGTCTTCAGTTAAGACCACAAAACTCATTAAATCTATTTACCTTACAACTTATGGTCGACATCTTTTCAATTAATCTTCAAGTATGGGATTTTATACAAGAATATCGTCAGAATACAGCAATGACATCTGCAAGAATCTAAAAAATTGGACCCGTCTAAACACCAAGCTGGCTAAATGGATCAACAGAAGAAATTTCTTATTGCAATGTAGAAGAAACAAGGTCATTCCGAATCATATAAGTCATTCTCTGAAAAGTGTCTACAACCTAATAGAAGATCAGAAGACAGAAAAGTTCATCATCAACTTCCAATACAGGTTTAGAATTAAAATACTCAATATCGAAATCAAATTAACTTGTAAACAAATTAAATCAATCAAACATAATTTAGAAGTCATGAAAAATAATGCTTTAAATGAATTACCTAAATATATAGTAGATGAATTTGAACATAGACAGTTGATCAATTTTAATAAGCTTTTTCATTCCATAAAAAAATCCAATTTAAGTAAATTTAATAAACTTGTAACTAATAGCCACATTAACACTAAGGAAACTTGGTTAAAAAATTTAAGTAACACAGATATTCCTAAAGATATAGAAAACTTGTTGGCATTAGGGCCAAAATTCAGTATCCCTTGTAACGTGAAACAATTATCCATTCCTCATTTATTAGCCGATATAAAAGATATTTTAAGTAAAGTAGATTATGATAGCAAAAATAATTTAAGAGCCAGACTTACTAACATTATTACCAATTATACTAATGATCAAAAAAATAGTTTTTCCTCAATTAACCAGTTGTTTTACAAGTGCAAACAATTTTTAAAGTCAAATAACAATTTAATAGTTTTGAAACCAGATAAAGGTAATGTAACGGTTGCTATGAACAAAGACGATTACCACCAAAAAGTTATGAACATTTTGACTGATACTACTTCCTATAAAGTTACTTACGAAAGATCCCACGTTTGGAATCCAAAGAAAACAAAACAGTATTATAAACCAATTAACCCTTTCGCGGACACGTCGGCATAGGCCGACACTACGAATTGCTTAAAGTGGGACACGTCGGCATATGCCGGCACATAAAAAGTGTCGTAGATAAACACGTCGGACATAGCCGACGGCTGTTGTATTGGTTTTATATGTGGCAACATATTTTGTGCCCCTACAGAAGCAATCAGATTTAAGTTAGTGACCCATTTAGAATTTTTTTTGGACTCTTATGTTTAGCCATAACCTCAATTTGCGAGAGTGGTACAAAAACATTACGTCGGCTATAGCCGACCGGGTTACATGCGATTTTACATAGTTCTAAAAAAAAGTGTCGTTGCGCGAGGACGCAAACATTTTAGTAAGTTTTATTTTTCTATTTTGTTCGTTTTGTTTTGATTTTTAACTTTTAGACACTGAAATAAATTGATTTATAGAAATGGATTATAATAAGGAACAAGAACGTCTAAGAAAATTGTTTGATGAGTGCGATTCTGACGATTCGTCAGAAGAGGATCCATATCAAACTGACGGCGATGATGATCCAGATTACATCAGTGAAAATTTATCATCAAGTGAAGACGATATGGATAGTGACAAAGACAGTGTTTGCGTTGAGAGCGATGGACAAATGAATGACGACATTGACTTCGAAACGGACGATGTGGAAGCGGATGAAACTGGGCATGTAACAGACGAATTGATTGACCAGGTTTGGCATGAAACGCTTAGAGAGATACCACATTTTAATTTTGATTCCAATTCCTCTGGTATTCAAATCGAAATAAGCGATACAGCGTCTCCGATTGACGTCTTCAATCAACTTTTTAATGAAAATATTATGGAATTACTTATCCGCTGTACGAATGAATACGGACTTCAATTGTGTAACCAACAGAGAGGCAGCAGATTTAAACGGATGATAAAATTTCCACCTGTTCATCGTCCTGAAATGTTAAAATTTTTGGGTTTGTGTCTACTTCAAGGGCAAGTCAGAGTTCCAAAGATTCGTCTGCTGTTTTCAAAATCGGCTCTATACTATCACCCGGCATTTTCTGCGACTATGTCAGGCAGAAGATTTGAACAAATCTTAAGATGTATTACTGCCAACCATGTGCGAGGTGAGTCACATATGGCAAAAATATCAAATTTCATAAAACTGGTAAATCAAAGCTTTCAAACTGCTTTGAAACCTTCTGAGCAAATAGTGTTAGATGAATCGTTGTTGCTCCATAAAGGCAGACTTGTTTTTCGTCAGTATATAAAATCGAAAAGAGCCCGATTCGGAATAAAGTTCTTTGAACTCTGCGATTCTAAATATTAAAGTTTATAAAGGTAAGCAACCCGATCCATCAAAAGGTTCAAAAATTGATGCAATCGTTAATCGGCTTGTTACTCCATACCTTGGAAAAGGGCACCACCTATTTTTGGACAATTACTATAATAGTATTAATTTGTCTAATGATTTATTGCTGCTCAAAACACACACCACTGGAACGTTAAAGACGTAACCGGACAGGTAATCCGCTTGAAGTAACAAAAACGAAATTAAAAATGGGTCAGCATATCTGGAAAAGACAAGGAAATGTGTAAGTCACATAATACTAAGTCCCATCATATTTACATATTAGATATTAGATATATTCAAATAACTTAGGTAAGGAAGTAAGCTGTCAGACGCCCAATAAAGTAACCATTTTTATTACAACCGATCTAAACATTGGAAATAGATCCCACATTGAGTATTCATGCATATTTAACTTTTAACCCTCAGAATGCAGAAGTGTGATTGGCTGTATTTTTGTAAACTGTTGACTAGAAGGGTAGATTAAGTAAATATTAAGTTAGTTCTATCTTGTAACTCACGCTATTAAGGCGTTTATTCTTAATAAAGCTTTTTAAAAACGTAAAGTTCGTTTTCACGAATTTAACTTGTACGTATCGAAATGGCACGACAAAAGAGATGTCCTATGCATTACCACCGGATACAATCCACAGATGGTTACAACAAAAAACCGATTTGGCGTAGAGAAATCAAAACCACTTGAAATTGTCAGATATAACGAATTTATGGGTGGCGTAGATCGCGCTGATCAAATGACTTCGTATTATTCAAGTCCTCGGAAGACGATTCGGTGGTATAAAAAAGTAATTTTCCACATGCTAGATTTGGCAGTTTACAACTCATTCTTGTTATACAAAAAAAGATTTCCAGAAAAATCGAAAATGGAATTTTTAACTTTTCGAGAAGAATTGATATATACGATGATAGATTTGCCGAAATCAAAATTCCACCCAGAAAAACCTAATCGCAAACGTAAATCGACAGTTCCAATAGTTCCAATACATATTGCTCATTCTTTGGAGAACATCCCCCGTAAGGGTGCAAAAAAACAATATATTCGGTGTCGTCAATGCTCCAAGAATGGCGTTCGTAAGGAAACCAGTGTTCGATGTTCTGGCTGTGAAGATAAACCTGGACTATGTGTTGGCAATTGTTTTACTAATTGGCACGAACAACAACAATCAATCCTAGAATAAGTATTTGAAAGTTCCTTTTTTCTATTCTTATATATATTATGTATTATTATTTAGATTATAGGTTTATTTTTGAAGATACAAATAAATATTTGTCCCTGAAACTGAATACTCTTACATATGTTTTATTGTATTTTAGCATTTACAGATACCTAATTCATAAAAAATGTCATTTGTCGGATAATGACGACATGTCCCATGGTATTGTCATATTGCATGAAATAGGACATGTCGGCAATGTCAGACGTCGAGCATATCCGACGTGTCCCTATAACAAAACAAAATCCCTAAATAGGATACGTCGGTGTATGTCGACATATATATATTTTTTTGTTTTCAGCAAAAATGGAATATTTAATAAACCACAAACCCAAAACTGATATCCGAATTTAATTATCTCTATTAAAACCCAAATAATTACATATGTCAATTTGCGAACATTTTCTAAATTTCATGTATCCGCGAAAGGGTTAAAGTTAGATTATCACATTGATGACACTACAGCAAAAACACTAAAAAGTTACAATTTTATTTCACCTAAGCTGTATGCCCTACCTAAAATACACAAAGAAAACTGTCCTCCGAGACCAATTATTTCTTCAATATCGTCTCCTACTTCTAACTTATCAAAATTCATAGCTGATATTTTAAAAAGATTTTGTAATAGTAAAACCAATACATATAATGTTAAAGATAGTTTTGAATTTGTAGACTGCATAAATAATACAAGTATTCCAGAAGGTTTTGAACTTATTAGCTTAGATGTGGTGTCTCTGTTCAGCAACATTTCTCAGAGTTTAGTCCTTAACATAATCACGAACGAATGGAATGATCTAGAACCATTTAGTCCGATGCCTTTAGATGATTTTCTTGCTATTGTATCGTTTATCTTTGAATCTACTTATTTTTTTTACAGTAATCAATTTTATTGTCAAATTTTAGGCTGCCCCATGGGGTCTAACTTAAGTCCAATAATTGCCACTCTGGTTATGGACTGTCTATTAGATGAATGTGTTCCAAAACTTGATTTACGATTACCCTTTTTGTTTAAATTTGTTGATGATTTGGTAACGGCTGTCCCTCATAACAAAATGGATTATGTTCTAAACATTTTTAATAATTACAACAAACATATTCAAATTACAATAATTGAAAATGAAACCAAAAGAAGTGTACCATTCTTAGATACAAAACTCATTCGTACTGTTAATAATGAAATTATACTTGATTGGTATCAGAAACCTACAAGTTCTGGTAGGTACATACATTTTTTATCCTCTCACCCTTTACAGATAAAATTAAACTTCATTAAAAGTATGAAAAATAGAGTCAGTAAGATTTCTCATCATTCACTTTTAAATAATAATTTGGTTCGCTTAACACGAGTTCTAATGGACAATTCATATCCTAAGGCTTTACTTAATAAATTAATTTATCATACACCCAGTCGTATTGCGACTAACCAAAACGTATCTGTTGTACGGGTTGCCGAACGTAATAACACAAGTGGTGTTGATGATGATCCACCGAATATCAAAATTGGCACTTTGCCCTTCATTGAAGGTTTGACACCCCGACTTATCAACATTTTACACAAGGAAAACTTGTTAATTGCTAGGAAAACTGTTATCAGTGTTGGAAACTTATTTTCCAGACTAAAAGATGAGATCCCCAAATTATTAAATTCAAATGTAGTTTACAGCATACCGTGCAATAATTGTGAAAAAATGTATATTGGGCAGACGGGTCAGTTATTAAAATCAAGATTAACTCAACATAAAAGTGATAGTAAGGCTTGTGCCTTAGCAGCTCATTTAAACAATAATAAACATACAATTGATGACAACAACATAGTCATCCTAAATAAAGTAAATAACCTCAATAAAAGACTTTTTCTTGAAATGTACCAAATTAGTAAAGCACCTAATGCTATAAACAATAAAACTGATATGTCAGTTAAGTTTAATTTATTCTTATTTACTTGGTTCAAATAACTGACTTCTTAAGTTCTAATGATCAATTTGTTCTGTTCATTATCAATATTTGCTGTCAATGTTTTTCCCCCTTTTTACATTGTATTTATAGTGTTCAAAATGTTTTCTGATAAATTTTAAATGTTAACGTTTAGGATAAGTCTTGTTATTTAAATTAATTCTAAGGATTTTTTGTATTAAATCAGGTTTATATTTATAAATACCTATTTCATGTATTATATTCACGACTAACGTACACTTAGACACTACTAGTAGTTTCTGGATCATATGTTCATAATTCACATCCACGTTGTATTATTTTTTAGTTTCCGCATTGACTGTCTAACTTTTATAAGTGCAATGTCGTGTGACATCACTTAATTTATTTTCATAATTTACGTAATATCAATGTAATCTTCAACTACTATTTATATATTTTAAAAACCTGTAAAAGGGCATGTCGTTTACATAACGTTATTTTTATATTTTACTATAATAGTTAGTTAGTCAAATTTTAACATGTGAAATTGTGTTTTTTTTTTTAAATTGTGATTTACTGTGACACTGAATTTTCGACGATTGAGTTGTGTTAAGCAACTTTTAAATTTAAACCAATTTTAATAATATATTGTTGCAACTTCCGTAAACAATGAAACCATTGTTTAAACAGTATTCATTCACTCTAATAACCTTCATTTATTATTGAAACTTTTCCATTCAAACAATAATTCACAACATTGTGCAATGTTGAGTAATTACTTCTTAAAATTGCCAATTTAACGTTTCTTAATTTAAATCAGCTTCAATTATCCCTTTGTTAAAACAATATCATTACTGTTCTTGAAAGCCCCTATTATTTACAGCAAAATATCGTTACACAATATTTCACAATCAACACCTGGGACTTTGCATCATTTCCCAGCATCCCCTTTATCTAAAATTATAAATAGAAGTTGCCACGCTTTTATCTTTAGTTCTACAGTTCTACAGTACTTAGTCACCTTAACTGTTTTTACGGTTATTATATTATTGCTTAATTATTAATGTAACTAATGCATTGAATCTATTCGATATTTTAATGTTTACTAGTCTAGTTCCGGAATGGTTATAACCTAGTCATTTTTATACATGGAACAATTAACGCTTAATAAAACTAATCCTTTTAAATAATTGTTTAATTGACTTAAACGTTAAATATTTGTTCGTGAACCTAAAAACATTGTGAACTCCCAGTTACGGAGCAACTGGTTACTAAAGCTGCCCTGGTGTCAGAAAACAATTCAATCTTGAAGTTGGCCAATCCCGTAGTTTGACAAAATAGCTTTCGTTATAACAAACTACGAATTGGGAATCCAACATATTGGTGTCAGAATCGGGATAGTGATAAGATAAGACAAAAAATATCTCTGGATATTGTCTTAGCACAAAAAATATCTCTGGATATTGTGTTATCGTCGGGTGCAGAAAAGCAGCAAAACGTCTGACCGATCTCACCGTTAGTTTCAACTGTTAACGACACGAACTACCACACCGCCTGTAAACTAGGGTACCTTAATAAACAGGGTATGGACAGCCGAGAACAAGTTTCTATTGGCTGAGGTGTATATACGGTTGAGTTTCGCTTGCCGCTAGGCTGAGACCTCCAGATTTTAAATAATTAGTATGGAGCGCATAGGGAAATATTCATATTTTATTTTTTTCTTGCGTGTTCAGAGTGTTTAAGTGTGTTCCAAGACTTTAAAAGACATTAGTGATAGTTGTGTAAGTTATTACCATACGTAAATTTCATAAGTTAAGTTAAATACAATTATTTTTTTAATTTTTAAAAAATGTGCGATGTATTATTGGTCTACATCGAACTTAATAGCAATGATTGGGATTAATAATGTAATTATATGATAAAAAATGAAATTAAATTGATGAATCTATACTTTTCAGTTGCTCATTGGACATAAAAAAATACGTTTATTATAAAGTCTTGTGTTTTATTCCTTACATGCCTACACCCCATGATACACGGCGTGTGTCATGGGTTGCATGCCTACCATGAAAATACGCGCTCCGTAAATGTTTTTTAAACATTAATAGCTGATAACAATTGTTAATCCTTCTTTTACTCATTTTTTAATTGCTATACTTATTATTGCATCTATTTCTGCACGCCAATTGAGTTTTTACCTACAAATTTCGTTTAAAAATTGAGTTATTAAAAGAAATCCTATATAATCCCATAGCGGCTATTAGAAATTTGGAGGGTTTGTGAAGCGTGGCCATACCCTGTTATATAGAGGTACCCTACTATAAACCACCGTCAAAAATCCTTGTAACTCAACGACGCAGATCAACACAGAATCACATAAACCGCAACAACCAAGGTGAGCCACAATAGAGCCACAACAATCAAAACGGGCCAAAAAGGAAGACAACGATCTTCAGGAGCCACTACAAAAATCAAGGACCACAAGAAGACAACGATCTTCAGGATCCACAAGTCCACAACGAGCAACACGAGCCACAAGGAGACAACAATCTTCAGAGTCGCAACAATTGACGTGAGTTACAAGGAGACAAGGATCTTCAGAGCCACGCAGAATAAAATAAAAATTAAGGTAAGCGTAGTAAATTCTTGATCTGTATCTCAACTAATCAGATTTAATAGTTGCTCGAAATCAAAAATCATATATCATAAAAGTTATAAAACTAAAATATTAAAAACAGGAATAAATTTTTACGAACATAAATTTTCCAAATAATAACGTAATAATAACGTAATAATAACGTAATAATAACATATCAAATTTGAAATAAATGGAACATATTAATAGCACAATGAATGATAACGATAACGAATCAGTTATGACTGAAGACCCTGAAATGCTTCCGTTGACAATCTTATTTAAGTTCATTAGACCCTTTAATGGCGATAGACTAGAATTAAATACTTTCATTCAAAACGTAAATTCAGCCTTCAGCCTAGCACAACCGAATCAACAACCTTCTTTATTTTTATACGTAGTCAATCAGCTGTCTACGAGTGTAGTAAACGAAATAGAACTTGATAACTTATATTGATGGACAGAACTTAAGCAAAAATTAAAACAGTATTATTCGCATACTAAACATCTAGCTCAAACTCACGAAGAACTTGAAACTATAAAACAGTTTCCTAATGAAACGATAACAGATTGCTTTAAACGTGTAGAGAAAATTAAAAACGAGTGCATTCAAGCCGAAATAAATAATTCAACCCCGGTAGAATGGACGAAATACACGGAATCAAACGCGCTATAATAAATACCGCATTAAGACGCTTCATAATTCATTTAAAACCCGAAATATCACAAATGCTACGAGCAAGAGATATAAATTCATTAAACGACGCGTTTAGTTTAGCGTTGCAAGAGGAAAAAACCCTCAATTATACGACTAAAAAGTCAGTACAAACCTTTTGCACAATTTGCAAAAAGAACAATCATTCTACTCAAAACTGCAGATATAAAAATGTACAAAAATATAAGAAACCTCCATTCAATACAAATACCTTTAATCCAATCCAAAATCAAATTAGAAATTTTTCTAATCAACCAAATACTTCTAATTCGTATAACCAAAAGTTCTGCAACTTTTGTAAATTCAAAGGTCACACTTATGCAGAATGTAGAAAACGGCAAAATAATACTCAAAATCGTGTAAATCATTTAAACTACGAAGATCCTCCTACGGTGAATGTCACGCAGCAGGAAAACGAAATTTTAGAGACATTCAACAACATAACCTTTCAATAACAAGTTTCGATACTCAAAAATCAAAACTAAAATTTTTATGCTTTAAAGTTCCAAATTCCCCTAATAAATCAATAAAATTTCTAATCGATACTGGTGCTAGTGTTTCTTTAGTTAAACACACAGCTCTAATTCCTGGTGACACTTTTTTAAATAAAAGCGATGTAGTTCACATTAATGGAATTAATCCAGATAATCAAAATACTTTAAATACTTTAGGATCAACCAAATTAAAACTTTTACTGAACGAATTTGAATCAGATCACCCTGTACATGTCATAAATGCAAACAAAATTTCTACACAATACGATGGTATACTCGGAGATGATTTCTTTTGTAATAACAATGCAGTCATTGATTATAAAAATAATAAAGTGATATTAAATAACTTTACGATAAACTTTAATAATGACGTAGATATAACTACGCACGAATCAAATCAAATAAAAAATGATAAAATAGAATTTAATGATTTTATGAATAAAATAAAAACCAATACTCTTAATTACGGAGTAACAAAAGAAATAAACGCTGATTTATTTTCTTTAAACTTAAACTTTTCTTTAGCACACTGCGTATCTAAAGATTTAAGTATGAGTGCTGGAATCGCAGCACAATTTAAACAAAAATTTAACGAAGTACCAAAACTTCAAAGTCAAAGCCCAAAAATAGGCGATATAGTGTTCTTAAAAAATGAAAAGCGCTACATTTATTATTTAATAACAAAACATTTATATTACCATAAACCTACTTACTTTACATTATGGTCAGCATTAAAGAAATTAAAAATGCACATGTTAAAACATTATGTTTTTGATTTAGCAATACCAAAAATTGCATCAGGTCTTGATAATCTAGATTGGACAATCGTAAAACAAATGTTAGAATTTATTTTTAAAAATACTCAAATAAAAATACTATCTCTAGGCGACGTTTCTGCCCATCGTCCAGATCATCCTGCGAGTGAATAATTTTCAAGGTATCGATACGCGTCGGCACTACAAAAGAATTTCTACCAAAGTTAGCCTTCAACCCAAACAAGTATCAACAGTCTGCACCTAACGTAAGACCAGTAGATATGGAATCTGACACTAAAAGGGAAATTTCCTTGACCTGTCCATCCACGCACAAAGGAACTACTACCTGTCCTAGCACAGACTGATTAGCACCATCGGCCGTTTGTAACAACGGTACCCTTACCATCCGAGGCAGCTTAAGTCCTAACTTCTTAATCAAAAATAAACCATGCTTTCCCAATACAGATTGGTTAGCACCTGAATCTAACAGAGCAAGAATTTGTTCACCTAAACTGGATACATATAAAAAAGGTCGGTTATCCTGTTGACGATGACAAAACACAGCGTCCGTGCGAGCGGACACTTTACAAAACTGACCTACAGTCGTCAACCAGGACTTCCATTGTTCACGTTCCAACTCTAATTCTGGGGAGGAGGGTCCTGTACGCGTGAAGGACAGGCCCTCGCCTGTACATTTTTTGAACCACTACACCTGGGACACGAAGGAGAAACCACGTCCGGCGTGCCGCAATTATAGCAAAACGTCCTATTCGCCGAACAATTCCGGAAGCTGTGACCTGACGTACGGCAATTCCAGCACATCACTCTGGACTCCGTCCGAAAACCACGTTGAGGTTCTCGTGAACTCTGCCGTGCAACTTCCCGACTATCTGGCTGATCACCAGTCGAGGAATCACGACGCGAAATGGAATGTACATTCCTCTTTTGTGGCGTGTTAGGTTGTCTATACGCTAGATCTGGCTCTAGAGGCGGACTATCAGCGTTACTACCGCTCCTATATTTAGAATTTTGAACCTTAGTCTCTTCAAGACGTCGACAGTATGTAATTAATTCGTCAATAGAAGTGATGGGGACTAACGATAAGTGGCTAGCATAATACGGATGCAAATTTTGTAAAATATACTTCAGTCGGTCCTGGTCGGCAACAGAACCTGTCAGTCGATTGAACATATTGATCATTACGGCTATGTATAAGTTTGGCTTTTCATCGGAGCCCTGCTTGCGAGCGCGAATTTCCGACCACAATTCTTCATCATAATCTAGCGGTAAAAAGTTTAAACGTAACTGTGTTACCAGCTCTGGCCAACCATGGACACGATTTCTTATAGATCTAAACCAGATTAAGGCCTGACTTTCGAATAAATCAACTGCGCTACTGAACAATTGACAATCTGACACATTTCGAGCAATTTGCAGCTCTTCAACTCGTTCTAGAAAACAATTAAGCCCCATACGAGTGGCATCTCCGCAAAACTTAAGATTCCATTTAACCACCGGAACCGAAGGGACAGACGTAACCGACATAACTGGCTGGTTATACGCTAACATAAACGATGGCCTAGAATTAAAATTTAAGTTCCGTCCACGATTACCAAAAGCCGGCTCTTGTACGTTACTAGGCGAAGGTGGAGTTAGTGCTTGAGCACCCATGTCTTTACTATCGACCGGTGTCGACACCGGAGGCTCACCATTATTTTGAACATTTACTTCATCACCATTTCTCGGTGGCCTACTGGTGACCTCCCTGACAGACAGATTTGATTGTTCCATCACAACCTCTAAGTCATTCACACGTATTTCAGGGTTCTCGTATCCCAACGATAAACTATCTAATAAATTTAGACAAGAATTTCCGATTTTGGAAATATTTTCTTTTACATCTTTTGTAACTGGGACGTACTTAACCCGATTAATAACGTGCATCACGCGAGTATATAACTTATTATATTCGCTCGTTAATGGCCTTTGACTAAATTCGTCTATCAGCGGCACTAAAGTTTCTACTTTGCGTTGACAAAGGTCCAATTCGCTTCGCGTATCTAATTCTACGCGAGCATAACCCGCAAGCAATGAAGGATCACATCCTTCCAAATTTAATTGTCGGCGCAAACGCTTACGTTTGTCGTCCACCTTTAGTCCGGTGGAATCGAAACCGCGAATAGAGAGTTCAAAGGACAACTCGTCCTTGAGTAAGTAATTAACAATAACCGTCTTCGACATTGGCTGCACCATTTCAACCAAGATAACCCGAAAGACAAAAAAATGTATCAACCTTTTATCTCACGCCAGGTATTGGACCTAGATAAAACTATTGAAATCGAGAAACACAACCCTTAACGGCCACGATCCCCCAAAAGTCGAAAAAAACCTAAATGAAAAATGACAACCCACCAGCTGTTGTAACCTTTCATCCAAAAAAATACTAAACTTTGGCCCCACGTTGGGCGCCACGTGTAACTTTCTCAGCCTTGCCCTTTGCCCTATGTCGGAGGCAAGGCCGTGGGTCTTAAAAATATTAGCTTCCAAAAAAATAAAGATAAAATAATAAATAAAAAAATATAGGGCGCCAAGTTATTTGATTATCTAACGAATAACTAAACAAAAATCACTAAACATTGAAATGTATTACACACCAAATAAATCTAGTACAATTACAATACCAAACCAAAATCTGAACATTGCAATGTCTTACACACTACCAGATTTAGTTCAATTTCAATAACAAAACAACATGAACGTTAAATATTCGTTCGTGAACCTAAAAACATTGTGAACTCCCAGTTACGGAGCAACTGGTTACTAAAGCTGCCCTGGTGTCAGAAAACAATTCAATCTTGAAGTTGGCCAATCCCGTAGTTTGACAAAATAGCTTTCGTTATTACAAACTACGAATTGGGAATCCAACAATATATAAACATTTTAATGATATACTTCAAAATTTAAATGAGATACGTTCAAAATTTTAAGCCTTTCTTTAGTACAAATTTTAAATTTTAAATGAATTTTTACTCTGGCGATCCAAGTGGTTCAGCTTCTTAATACATTCTCGCTTTGAGTAAGTATAAACTATAATACAAACACTTTGTTTTTGTTCATGTTTGTGTTACAAACAAATCGTCGTGGAAACCGCAATATGTCGTATGTCAAAAAAAGTCATTTTTTTTTTATTTTATCACTGTGGCCAACTTGTTGAGCGGCACAACATGCAATAGGTCTTATGTCCATAGACCAATCAGAAGTTGAGTATCCCCCCTCTTGCAATAAGTTGAACTGATAACAACTTGTTATTTGGTCACTACAAATAGTCGTATGTCATAGGATTGATACTTTTAATAAGTTTTTGTTATATTTTTACAGTTGTTCTTCAATAAAAACATAAAAAGTAAGTTATTTTATTCTCACTAATATAATTTTACTTTGTTAATTAATTATTTTCTCGTCGAATGTTTACTTTTTGTGGTGAAATTGCATGTTCATTTTATTTAGGGCCACATGACTTAACCTCACTAATAAAAATTCTTCAAAATTATTGTTTTATCAAATGAGTTAGTGGCAATTATAATAAAATTTCATAATGTTAAGGGTTTTCGCTAGTAATATGCTGACATACAACGTTTTGCATCTATAATTTTGGACACAAATTTGACATACGACATATTTCTATATTTTGCAGAATAGTTGAAAAGTGACAATAAAATTATTATACAAGATGTTTGGAACTCTAGTCGTGGTAAATACTTGATGAATCTTGCAATACAAAAAAAAAGAACACAGATAATTTGGGTAAGTACAATAGTTTTGTTTTAATAATGTCATCAGAAGTCAATAAAGTAGAACTGACTGCTCCCATCGAGGGGTGCCCCCCCCACAGAAAAAACAAGGTTAATTGATGATAATGGATGATGTTTGTGGGCACCCCTGCCGTAAGATTCAATAAGTATTAATAATTTTCCGAATTATTTATTTTTAGAAAACCGTGAAGCTACTGTTGCCTCAGGGAAGACTGATGCTCAGGATGTACCAGCTGAAGTTGTGAATACAGTTCAGGCTACACAAGTGTTATTGGAAAATTTGGATCAAATAGACTCTTGGTTTTGATGAGAATAATATTTTGCTCAAAGAAGTTTTTGAACAGGAACCTGGATTGTTTGTGCGGCAACCTAGGGAAATAATAATAACAGGAGATCAACCTCCAACAAATGAGAATGTTGAAGAATTGGAGTACCAAGAAATGGAATCAGCAAATCATGAAATGTCTTCAGCAGAGACCAACGACTCTGATTTCAGCAACGATTCTGATGATCTGTACCAACCATCTAGTCCAAGTTCAAATGCTTCGGATGATTCAATAGAAGTGGCCAGACAACCTGCTACTAAAGGAACGGTAAAAAAAAGGAAACGTAGGGGACAGAGGAATGATAACGAGTATAAAAGACAAAAGAACGCGAAAATGCGCTTACTCGGGAAGTCCTATATTGGTTTCGAAAAGGCCGCATCTGGCAAATATAAGCAAAACAAAGAAAAGGGTGAAAAGAAAATTGGTTCTTGTTGTAGAGGACACACTCGCTTACAAAAAGGGGGTCCAAGACAAAGTTTTTTTTGTGACGAAATCAACAATGAAAAACGCAGTCTGCTTTTCTCAGAATTCTGGGCTTTACCCAATTGGGACTCTAAAAAAACTTATATAAAACAAAACGTTTTAATTTCTGAGCCAAAATACAAAAAAAATAACACTAATGATATCTCGAGAAAAAAAGCGACCTTCCGTTTTTATCCGTCAGTGAGTGATGGGAATAATGGCAAAGTTAAGAAGCAGGTTTGCAAACAAATGTTTATGGGCACAATAAGCATTGGGGAAAGACCATTACGTGATTGGGTGAAACCTCCCGAAACGTCTACCTCTCAGGCGAGCACTTCTGCAGAAAATGGATCTGACTCAAACAACGCAATAATAGAGTTACAGCAGTGGCTGAACTCCCTGGAAAAACTTGAATCTCATTACTGCCGCGCCTTTCTGATAAACTATACCTAGAGCCAGTCTGGGGTAGCTTGAGAGACTTTTATCGAAAATATGTCGCAATATTTGAGTCTTTAGAAAAAACTAAAGTATCGAGGACAACTTTGAAAAAAGTGATGGACAAAATGAATTTGGCTCTCTACACGCCCAAAAAAGATCAATGTAACGAATGTACTATGCATACAAATGGAACCCTTAATGACGAGTAATACGCAAAGCATATTAAAAAAAAAAGAAGAGTCATTTGCCGAAAAAGAGGCTGACAAAAGCAGAGCTATAGAAAAGAATGACGAAATCAAATCATATACTGTTGACCTACAAGCTGTCCTTCCGGCACATCGGTTGAATGCTGCAGCAAATTATTATAAAACCAAATTAAAAGTTCATAATCAGGTCTATTATAATCTCGCTTCAAAAGATGTTTCATGCTACATTTGGCATGAAGGAAATGGTGGATTAGAAAGCGATGTCTTTTCTACTATAGCTTCTAACTATATCTCAAATGAATTAGCCCAGGACCAGCCGATTCCAAAAAAAATAATTATATGGAGTGATGGGGTGTGGTTATCAAAATAGAAATGCTAAATTGTCAAATGCCCTACTAGACGAGCATGAAATACTCTATCATAATAGAACAGAAGTATCTCGAGGTTGGCCACACTCATATGGAGGTAGATGGATGCCATTCAGCAATTGAAACCAAGCTTAAGCATCGAAAGCAAGTGTTTCTTCCGGCAGAGTACATTCCTATTATTCAGTCCGCTCGGCCTGACAAGCCGTTCAATACTTATTACCTGAACTACAACGATTTTTACAAATTCAATAGTGATTACTATACCAGCATTCGGCCATGGTATAAAACAGGAGATCCCTGTGAAAATTCCCTTCACCTGTCAAATTTGCGTTTTCAACCAATCACTAATCTTAAATATTTTAGAGACTACCAATAGGAGCAATATTACACGGTAATAATTTTACATTCCTCTGCCAGGAGTTGATCCTCCAGTCAAATTTGCGATTTCGACCAATAACAAACTCAGATTTCCTTTAAACGGCCAATAAACATAATCATACACTAAAAATTCCCTTCACCTGTCAAATTTGCGTTTTCAACCAATCACTAATCTTAAATCTTTTAGAGACTACCAATAGGAGCAATATTACACGGTAATAATTTTACATTCCTCTGCCAAGAGTTGATCCTCCTGTCAAATTTGCGTTTTCGACCAATAACAAACTCAGATTTCCTTTAAACGGCCAATAAACATAATCATACACTGATAATTTACTTTTCGCAATTAACAGATTTTCATGCGTTTATTGGTAGTTTCCTAGAAATCTGAGTTTTTGATTGGTGGAAAATATAAATTTGGAGAGGGAATAAGGTATTTTGGTATTGATAATTTTTTGACAGATGTCGGCGACCAATAACGTTACTTTAATATAGATTAAACCACACCCCTGACACACCACTCTGACAATACTTGTAAAATTTGACATAACAGATTATGTATGTACCTAAATACTATTTGGTTCATTAATTTTTATTAAAATATAATTTTTGAATTAAAAATTAGTTATAAATGATCTATTAATAATAACAATCGCAGTAAGTAGTAGGTATACTTTAATTTATCTAAATTAAACAACATTTTAATTTGACAGATAGGTTAGGTGAAGGAAATTTTCTGACAAAATATAACTCGTGCATTGCAAATAATCTATAATTTTTGACAAATCTTCACTCATGCAAGTTAAAGTAGAAAAAATCACGAGTGCACTTGTGATTTTTTCAGCTCAACTTGTATTCGGGCATATTTACCAAAAGTTATCGATAATTTTCAATGCACTTGTTATATTACTACTGATAATTTACTTTTCGCAATTAACAGATTTTCATGCGTTTATTGGTCGTTTCTAAGAAATCTGAGTTTTTGATTGATGGAAAATATAAATTTGGAGAGGGAATAAGGTATTTTGGTCTTGATAATTTTTTGACAGATGTCCGCGACCAATAACGTTACTTTAATATAGATTAAACCACACCCCTGACACACCACTCTGACAGTACTTGTAAAATTTGACATAACAGATTATGTATGTACCTAAATACTATTTGGTTCATTAATTTTGTTGAACATTTAGGGGACTCACGGGAGGAAGCGATCAACAGATTTTTCGCACTCGAGAACAGGTTAAGTAAAAACGAGCAGCTAAGACGCGAGTACGTAGATTTCATGAAGATTTATGAAAGTTCACGTCACATGATCAAAATTGCAGATACTGATGTAAATGTCGAAAGTGTATGCTACTATTTACCACACCACGCGGTAATAAAACCTGAGAGCACTACCACAAAGGTACGCGTTGTGTTCGATGCGTCAATGAAAACCACCAGCGGTTTGTCACTTAATGACGTACTAAAGGTTGACCCTACTATTCAGTGACTTATTTTCAATAATTATTAGGTTCAGGCAATATAATTATGTTCTAACCGGTGACATTTGCAAGATGTATAGGCAAGTGTTGGTAGATAAAGGTGATCGCGACTTACAACGCATAGTATGGCGCAACGACAATAGCGAGGAATTGGTACACTTTCAATTAGCGACCGTTACATACGGGACCGCGAGCGCATCATTTTTGGCAACGCGTTGTCTGAAGCAACTAGCTTTAGAACATCAGGACAAACACCCGATAGAATGCGCAAAGGTAATAAACAGTTTTTATATGGATGATTTCATAGGCGGTGATAATGACGTTGAAGGCCTAATACGGATTCGAGACAATTTAATCAAAATTTTAAGACACGGCTGTTTCGAACTTAAAAATTCTCGTCGAATAATCCTATGATTTTGGAAAATATTGACACGGACGGATCCACGGATACGAAGCATTTAATAAATGAGGGTAAACAGAAAACTCTGGGATTGTTATGGGATTCCGAAACTGATCAACTTACTTATAAAATAACGGCATGTCAAGCGGAAAAACGCGAAGTTTTAACAAAGAGGTATTTACTGTCTAAAATTGCACAAATCTTCGACCCCTTAGGCCGGTCTTGGTACGCATGAAGTTAATAATCCAAGAATTATGGCGTTTTCAAATCGTGTGGGATACTCAAGTTCCCAACTCAACGATTGGCGTCAATTAGCAGACGAGTTACATTTATTAAATGCAATACATATTCCTCGGCATTGTCAAATTTCAAACGCGATAAATATTCAGTTACATTGTTTTTGCGATGCCAGCCAACGGGCTTATGGGGCGTGTTGCTTTATTAGGTCCGAAGATGAAAGCGGAAACGTCGTTGTTTCACTGTTAAGCGCCAAATCAAAGGTGGCTCCGCTTAAAACCATAACATTACCACGACTCGAGTTGTGTGGAGCAGTACTGATGGCCCAGCTGGCGGATAAATTAATAAGATCAATTGAATTTAAGTTCCACCAAATTTACTTTTGGACGGACTCGACCATTGTTTTGTCATGGCTGTCGATAGAGCCTCGACAACTAAAGATTTTTGTTGGAAACTGTGTGTCACAAATACAGCAACTTTGTGATTTAAGCAATTGGTATCATGTAAGAACACATGATAATCCCGCGGATGTTTTGTCTCGGGGTATGAACCCCCGCGAATTACTTGATTCAAAATTTTGGTTCAACGGTCCGGAATTTTTGAGTAAAGGTTATGACCAATGGCCGAAGTTAGCGCACATATCGCGATACTCTTCGAAAAATGTTGACATTTCCGATATAAATACCAGATCATTGATAACAGCGACAAGCCAAACTGCTAATTTCGATATATTTTCAAGGTTCTCGAGTTACACGAAACTGCTTCGTGTATTTGCTTATTGTGTAAGGTTCATTAGTAATTCTCGTAAAGATTGTCGAAATAAAATCAAAGGGCAGTTGACGGTCGACGAAATCGACAAGGCCCAACTTAAGCTATTACGCCTAGCACAAAAACAGGCTTTTGACCAAGAATTACGCAGTTTCGCAAAGGACGGGATTGTACCACGAACTAGTAAAATCGCGAATCTAGATCCATTTTTGGGAAATGACGGTTTGATAAGGGTTGGCGGTAGGTTAAAGAGAGCTCAGTTATGCTTCTCTCAAAGACATCCAATTCTCCTGCCAAAATCTCACGCCTTGACTAAGCTAATTGTTTTACACGAGCATGTTAAACATTTTCATGCCGGAAATAGCTCAACTTTAAATCAGATACGGCAAACCTTTTGGCCAGTCAACGGACCATCAGTGTGATAAGGAGGTGTATAGTTTGTTTTAAGGTCGCCTACTAAGTGTTTCGATAAAATGGGCGATTTGCCTCAGGTGAGAGTTACGCCATCTCGTACTTTTTCTTCAGTTGGTTTAGACTATTGTGGTCCATTTATGATCAAAGAGAAAAAATTTAGAAAAAAGACTTTCTTAAAGTCCTACATTTGTGTATTTGTATGCATGGCCAGTAAGGCGGTTCACTTGGAACCGACTACAGAACTAAGTACCGAGTCTTTTCTCGGCGCACTTGCTAGATTTGTCTCTCGAAGAGGCATGGTTAGTAATATTTACTCGGACAACAGCACTAATTTCATCGGTGCCGCTGCACAATTTGAAAAAATTTATGATGATCAAAGGTTTAAAAATTATGTTACCGATAACAAGCTCAAATGGCATTTCATTCCTCCGAAAGCCCCGCATTTCGGCGGAATTTGGAAAGCGGCAGTCAATTCTATTAAGTTTCATTTATTAAGGGGAACAAAGGGATTAACTTTTACTTATGAGTTCAATACTCTGATTATTCAAATTGAGGGCATAATAAATTCGCGTCCATACCCCTCTCTCTTGCGACCCCAACGATTTCCAAGTCCTCACTCCTGGTCACTTTCTAATCGGTGACACTCTTACATCATTGCAACGACACCAAAGTGAAGATGAAGCCATTACGTTAAAATCAAGGTACCAACATGTTCAAATGCTGGCGAGGCATTTTTGGGCTCGGTGGAGCCATGAGTACCTACATCAGTTGTAGCAGCGCTCCAAGTGGCTATTGGAAAGAAACCCTGGAAAACTGGTGGGTGCACTAGTGCTGCTCAAAGAGGACAATATACCTCCACATCTCGGAAAGGTAGGGAGGATCCAGCAGTTGCACCGTGGGACCGACGGCGTCGCACGTGTGGCCACCGTAAAGACCCCGCAGGGCGTGTTCAAACGGGCAATGGTTAAGCTGAGCATTTTGCCTCTGGAAGGCGATAGCACCAGCGATACAGACTAAGTTCAACGTGTGCGAATAGAGACCCCCTGATAAAATGTGTAGTGTGAAGACTGAACTTATACCAAAGGTGTTTTATTTAGTTTACGTTCAGCGGGGGCGGCATGTTTGCGGTTTAATTTGTGTAATTTGTGACATTGACTGTACCACGAAGTGGAAGGGTAGTTTTTTTGACTAGGCTAGCGGCTAGCAGTAGAATCAGTGTACCTCGAGCGCAAGTAGAGTACGAGTGTCTGAAACGCTAGCAAGGTGTTTACAAGCGCTAGTAATGTAACATCGAATGTATAACGAATGTACAGCAGCAAATAAAGTTATTATTTATACAGTCCACTATTATTATGAATACGTAAATCAACGAACCAGTGCAACCCAAAACAGTCTTTTTTTTAAATTTTTAGTGAATTAAAGTTGTGCTTTGTTTGAGTTTTTAACAGTTTCAGCAAATGTATGTTTATGTAATTATGTATTCTAATGTATAATAAGTTTCCTCAAATATATTTCATTCATTCAAATGTTGTCTAATAATTAGGTAGGTATACAATAAATACAATAAATGTTGGAATTGTTGACCGTTACTTTGTTATGAACAAGCCTTAAGTCAAGCATGACATTAGCCAACTAAGTTTAGCAAAAAAAAAAAATTAAGGGGTGTATAATCAGAGTTTGTCGATGCAGCTTTAGCGCTAATTTTCTCGAAAACGGCTACGTTTACAGCAAAAAACAAAGAGGGACGATTTTTTTCCTCTTAAGTCGTATTTTCTTATGGCCGAAAGACATTTTAAATTTTATTCCCGAGAAAAAAATTCTGAAGATGGTAAGCGGATGACCTGACTATAAATCATATTTCCAATTACGTGTTTTCTTTCTAATTATCCCACAAAGTCAATGGGAAACACCTACACATTTCGGCCAAGTTTGATAGCTCTAGCTTAAACGGCTAGGACGTATTCGATGTTTAGATAATTTTTTTTTGCAACTGGAGGTCTCTAACTTTGAAAGGAAGCATTTTCGGATAACAAAATATTTGACAAATGGTCATCATTTTCACTCAGGAATATGCACCTACTTTTTGGCGGTGTATAATTGGGACACCCTGTATATTCAATTATTATTAACATCTTTAGACCTATGATATAATTAAAACAAATTAACAGAAATTATAGAGGAAACAAATTAAATATAAAGTTAATAAAAATAAATGGTAATTATTAAATTATTCAATAATTATGTAAATCATTTGTAATTCTAAAAAAATATATATACACTGCATTAGCTTCTGTTTTTACGCAAGTACTTCACATTATATTATAACCCCGGGATCTCGGAATTAAAACATCTTCTATCCCGAAATCCCGGGATCGTGAAATTTGATCGGGATTGTAACCCGTATATACCATACATATACATAGTATTACTATCTTTGCTATAAAGACAGGGGCCATTTACAAAATTTTGCTTCTATAGCTTAGATACACGGTTTTGGACGGGCTTTCCCTACAGATACAAAATCAACGGTCTGTAATTTTAATGTTAAGTAAAACAAAAACAACTGCAACAATATACGATAGCAGTGACGTAGACAAGAGGGAAATCCGGACCCCTCCCAAAACTGATCGACATTCAAAATTATTATAACTTATTTATTCACGATAGGTACATTTAAATAGAACATTTTGATTATCCATTCAACTTTGTAATTCTAATTTTTCGAGCAAGGTAATTTTAAGAAAAAAATTAGACAATTTCCTTGCAAGCATTTAGATTACTACATTTGTGAAATACTTATAGGTACCTAGGTATCTGAAGTTTTTTCAATTATTTTATTTATACAGGGTGATTGATTGAGACCGGGCATTAAAAATATATGAAGATGAAAAAGGGTATGGATCTGAAATTTTGGTTATGACCATAATGGCATCTGATCTGTTTAATGAAAATATTTTCAATATGGCGACACTTCCGGAAATACCGGAACTTGACGTCTACTTTCTTATTTCAAATACAATGGTCTATTTTTTATTGCGTATTTGGATTCAAAACGTTATTTTAGAGGGACTTTTATTAGCATTCCCTATACCTAAGTGCAGCCGTTTTTGAGATTTTTGGACTTTTTTGAAAATTTTTCGATTTTCATCGTGATGCTTAATATTATCTACCACCGCCATTTTTGAAGAAAAAACGCTTAAATTTAGACCATGCCTAGAAGAAACCTTGGACTACATCCTGGATATTTTGCAATCGATGCATTACTTACAGGGTGTCCAAAATTTAATTTTCTTTTATTACAACTTCAGACCACCAAAACTCGTTTTTTTCAAATACAATGCCCAAACTTTTTTTTCATTTTCTAATGCAAAATTATATTCTGCATCAATCTGTATTAGCGTTTCCTATACCTATCTGCAACAATTTTCGAGTTATTAAGAATTTTTGATAAAGTTAAGAGAAATTGCAACATTTTTAAATAGTAGGCCTTGGAAATGACAACAAATGCCAATACTTAATAACCGTCAACCACTTTTATCGCGTTTGTCTGAAGTATCCATGAAAATGGATTATCAAGAGTATTCAAACACGGATATTTTGAATTTATTTTACATTCTTGGACAAATTCAGAAGACTATTGAAAGTGTGAACGAATAGTTGTGTATTTTTAAAGTAGCTAGTACAGCATAGTATGTTAAACCCGAGTCTTGCGCTACCAATCGAATTGATCGCTGAGGATGGTCATTAAAATATCTCAGGATGTTAACTTTGTTAGTTTCATCATTTGTCACACGCTTAGGTCGAATACAAGCAGATTTCACTCTTCTAAATTGAAAAAAAATTGATTCTATTCATTAAAATTTCTGTCTGGTCATTACAGTCAAATAAGGATAACTCTCACTGAACATCGGCAAGTTCTTTCAATAATCTTATTACATTCTTCATGAATATAAAATAACTTCAAAATATTCGTGTTTGAATACTCTTGATTATACATTTTCATGGATGCTTCAGACAAACGCAATAAAAGTAGTTTACAGTTATTAATATTGGCATTTGCTGTCATTTCCAAGGCTTACTATTTAAAAATGTTGCAATTTCTCTTAACTTTATCAAAAATTCTTAATAACTCGAAAACTGTTGCAGATAGGTACAGGAAACGCTAATACAGGTTGATGCAGAATGTAATTTTGCATTAGAAAATGAAAAAAAAGTTTGGGCATTGTATTTGAAAAAAACGAGTTTTAGTGGTCTGAAGTTGTATTAAAAGAAAATTAAATTTTGGACACCCTGTAAGTAATTCATTGATTGCAAAAATTCCAGGATGTAGTCCAAGGTTTCTTCTAGGCATGGTCTAAATTTAAGCGTTTTTTCTTTAAAATTGGCCATGTTAGATAATATTAAGCATCACGGTGAAAATCAAAAAATTTTCAAAAAAGTCCAAAAATCTAAAAAATGACTGCACTTAGGTATAGGGAATGCTAATAAAAGTCCCTCTAAAATATCGTTTTGAATCCAAAAATGCACTAAAAAATAGACCATTGTATTGAAAATAAAAAAGTAGACGCCAACTTCCGGTATTTGCGGAAGTGTCGCCATCTTGAAAATATTTTCAATAAACAGATCAGATGCCATTATGGTCATAACCAAAATTTCAGATCCATACCCTTTTTCATTCTTCATATATTTTTAATGCCCGGTCTCAATCAATCACCCTGTATACAGTATAAACTCAATAGTGTGAGCATTCGAATATATGAACCTCTCAGTCTTGTGAACACGACATTTTTATCCATAATTACTCGCTAACGTGAACAGCGATACACTCGGTAACATGAACTGCAAAACTGCAAGTCTGAACGAGTCTAGACTTGGTAGTTGCTCTATATTTCTAACTTGCTTTAGTTAGGACTGGAGTTCAGTTGAATGTGTACAGGTTCTTTGTGAGTGTATTAATTATGATAAAATATTATTTAATATGGCAAAAATTAAAACTACCACCAATAAATGCCTTTCCCTATATCAAAAGGCGAAAATTCTTGAAGAATATAAAAAGAGCATAACAGTAACTGCTCTCTCCCAGAAATATGGAGTAGCCAAATCAACAATTTGCGCAATTAAAAAGAAGAGTGATAAAATTCTTAGTGCAGTTAGTAATACCTTAAAACCAAATAATAAGTGTAGGTACATTGAAAACCTCTGTGTTCCCGAATATGGAAAAGAAATTGTATGAATGGTTTCTTATACAACGCGAGACATTTACCAGTTACTGGCGAAATTATAAAGCAGAAAGCACTAATTATGTTTTCAAATTTATATCCAAATACAAACATAAAATTTGTTGCGGTTGATGACAACGGTTTAAATGTTGTTACGGTCAATTTTTGATTTTAAGGAATGGTTAGAGCCTGTTAGGTGGACTTTCCATATTGCACGTTGATTCGCGTGTTTTCGGAGACGGCCGTTCTTCTATGCGCCGTTCAGTAGATTTTTGGGAATTTTGGGTCACTTTCAACTGGGTGTGGAATTTGGAAAGTCAAGTTTCAACCTTTTAGTTTTCCTTTTGGAAAAGGTTCCCGGATTAAGGGATTTTCTTGACAATAGTTCTGTATAAATTTAAGGTGTTTTTGGGAAAAAAAAACAAGGATATCAAAACAACTAACGGAGTTATTTCCGGATCTGGTAGTCCGTTACGCCCAAGGCCATATCCTATATTCGAGGCCACGTGTTTTCGATATTACCCGATCTTTATATCGGTGAGTTTTGATTGTAACCCTTTTGACCTCGCAAATGTAAATAGTAAGTGGGAATTTTATTAAATAGGGTGTATGTTGTTGCATCCACGACAGACAATGACTTCTTTATCATAATTTCAATGCTAAGATCAGCACATTATAAACCCTATATATAGAGATGCAGGATCCATCCTAAATCAGTCAATAATTCTCGGTGTTAGACTGCACGCTACCGCGACAGTCTATAATTTCCGTTACTATATTTGCACGCTGCCGTTGACAGTTAATTATTCATATTACTTGAAACCGTGTGCCGTAGTTAAGTGTTATTGATTCCGCTATTTTGTGTAAACCCATCGTATATGACTAGTGGTAATAAATTAATTCAACCGTTTATTTGCCCTTTTCTTTATGAGTGTTTGAGTGTGTGCGCAAATAGTGTCAACCCTACAGTTCGGACTTACTATAAAGTGCCCTGGTGTCAGAACGACAATTAACATCACTGGGTATCTTCGAGTACATGATCCACCCTGTATAGTGGCCCATAACTCCAGGGATACAACAGCGATTGAATTGGTGTCAGAATCGGGATTCGTCAACACATCTCTGCAAAAGGTTTGGAGCTTCCAACAAACCAACAGCAAAATCTTGTGGTGTACAGTACTTCGTGCGAAATCGTCCCCAAAGCTGCCCAAAGGTATCCGCATCCGCATCCGCATCCATCGACAACCCAACTTCGAAATCAACAAAATCAACAAAATCAGTGAGATAAATAAATCGGTAGTGAACGTGCTCCGATAAAATCAGTGGTAACGCATAACGGATTACGAGAAGAAACCAAGAGGATAAAGGTCTGTAAAAAAATATTCCATAATCTTTTCTCGCTTAATCCTCACCCTGAAGTCTTAAGCTACAGCTTACCCCATATCACCACACTTCATATAAATCAAACTCAATCTAATTCCAATTCCGCAAACGATCAATCTAACTAAATCAAACTCAAATCAATCATAAATCTCACTAAAACAAAATCAATCTAACTCAAATCAATCCCGCAAAGGATCAATCTAATTCAAAATCAATTCAAACTTAAATCGATTCAAACTTAAATCAATCACAAATCAATCTCAAATCTTATTCTAAATCTAATTAAAGTTTAACAATGACAAATTCGAATACCGAATTACCCGGTACTAGCAGTCAAATTCTTGACAACGACGACGACGAATCAATTCCTGGAGAGGAATTACCTCTCACAGTGTTATTTAAATTCATTAAGCCATTTAACGGAGAACGCCATGAGTTGGATGTTTTCCTCAGAAACGTAAACTCAGCTTATCAATTGGCTTCCATAAGCCAACAAAACAGTCTATTTCTTTTCGCAGTATCACAGTTAGGTACTAAAGTAGCTAACGAGGTGGATCTTGATAACTTGTCCAGTTGGACGGAGTTAAAAGCCAAATTAAAATTCCATTATTCCTTCACGAAACACCCCATTCAAGTTCACGAAGAACTCGAAACAATTAAACAAAATTTTAACGAATCGATAACTGAATTTTTTAGGCGTATTGATAAAATAAAAAATGAGTGCATCCTTATAGAACAAAAAACCTGTAGACCAAACGAGATCGCAGGAATCAAAACTTCAATTAATAACACAGCCCTTAGACGGTTCATAATTCACTGTAAGCCAGAAATATCCCAGATGATTAGAGCTCGGGATATTACAAGTTTAAATGAAGCTTATTCCCTAGCTTTGCAGGAAGAAAAACTTCTTTCTTATAAATATAATTCTCAAAAATCATTTAATAAAAATCCTAAATCAAATTACTGTAAAATTTGCAGAAACAATACTCAGAATACAAATAATTGTAGAAGGAAAAATTTCAATCAAAATCAAAGTACTTTTAATAGTAATAATTATAAACCAAACTTCCCAAATCAATATCAACCATCAAATAATTCAACTTACAACAAATTTTGTAATTATTGCAAACGAAATGGTCATGTAATAAACGAGTGTAGAAAAAGAGCTTTCGTAAATAATTCAAATAATAATTTCCAAAATCACAAAGTAAATACAATGCAATCAAACTCAAAAAACTCAACAAATTCTGCTGTGAAAAATGCCCCACAGTCGGAAAAAACTCTTCAAGCGGCATTCAAAAACAATTGCAGTTCCCCATCTAACGATGTGGAATCGTAATCGATAATAATAAAAATTTGCAAACCATTTCCTTTCAAATTCCAAATAGCAATAAAAATCTTTTAACATTTCTCGTAGACACAGGAGCAACCGTGTCAATAATCAAACATAATGGGTGATATGAATAAAAATGAGTTCATACTTTATTCTCAAAAAATTGGAGTAAATGCTCCAAGTCGTAATAATAAAAATTAGAAGCAGATGCCCCGGTTGAGCACATACTTTTATATACAATTTTTCTTGAGTATGTTCTCGCAATTCGTATGAATAAAATAAGTTTATGCTTCCTGAAGGCGAGTTTCTTCTCGATATATTTGGAGTCTGGTTCTTAGCAGACTCAGTCGTATCTTGTAAAGATAGTTTTGGCTGAATTTATTTTAATTTGCGTTTTAAAAAATATTACAAACCAAGAAAGAGTACATGCAATCTTGGCTTTGAAGCCATATATAGATTTTCTGAAGAGAATGTGCAATGGATAGCAAAACATTTTTTAAATTTAGAATCAGGAGAAAGCAGAGGTGGTGCGATATCCAAGATGGATAAAATAAAAATATTTTTAAAATATGTGGAAGATCCTGGATTTCAAGCAGGAGTAGGAAAAGATGTTGGTGTGCATCAAATTTCAGTATCAAAAGTTGTACAAGAAGTAGGGGATAAGATAATTGAAAAAAGTGGCCAATGGATAAAATTTCCCCAGAACGTTGCAGATATAATGCAAGCCAAGCATAATTGGCAATCACGTTATAATTTTCCATGCGTCGTCGGTTACATTGATTGCACACACGTAAGAACAAAAAAAAAACATCGATACACGGAGATGAATACATTAATCGAAAAGGATATCCTAGCATTAAGGTGCAAGCGACGTGTAACGGAGATGAGTGGTTTAAAAGTGTAGACACCTCATGGCCAGATTCTGTCCACTACTCAAGGATTTGGAGCACTTCGGAATTTTATAATATTGCAAAAAATACTTTTGAAAATAGCCAAGCATTACATTTAGGAGATGAGGAATATGCTATCCCGCCATGGCTGATGGTTCCTTTTAGAAACCCGAATACACCTCAAAAACGCGCCTATAACAACCTGTTTACAAAAGAACGGGTAATAATTGAAAGATGTTTTTGCGAGTTATATAATAACAACGATTTCCGATTCTACAATATAAAGTCCCAGTTTCCACTGAAAAAGTCCCAAAACTTATTGCGAGCTGTTTCGTTCTGCATAATATAGCAAAATATTTAAACGATGAACTAGACTTAACAGAGCTTTAACTAGTCGATATTCCAGTTCAGCATATGGCAGAGGACGAGGACGAAAATACCAAAAACTGGCCTCCCATTGTTTTTAATGATATCAATAGCTTGAGATTTTGATTACCTTGCAGCAGGTATTTGTGACATCGAAACCACAATTGGAAAATCACGCAAACTCTTGACGAATGCCATTCAAGAAACATTGTTTTTATTATTTTCTTCTTCACTATCCCTCATGATGATTTATTGATTGACACTAGTAATACGTGTAAGCAAAACTGAGGACCATTTGCTAGTCAAAATGTGTGTAGAGTTAGTTCATCATAACAAACGTGTGTTTGTATATAAGAGTATATACTCAAATTAACAGGAGCATTTACATCTCGAAGTTAGCTCGTTTTTATTCTTACGAAACTGAGTATAAACTCTCACTTTATGCTCATGCTCAGAGTACATACTTAGAGTATAAACTCTTGTTTTATTCATACCACCCAATGTACTTATACCTGATCAAACATACCTCCAGAAGGATCAATCGATAAACGTAAATGGTATCAATCCTAATCAGTCTATTCCTACTCTAGGTTGGACTATTTTAAAATTAAATCATAACAATCACGTATTCAATCACAAAACTCACGTAGTAAATGCTTCACGAATATCGATCGATCACGACGGAATTTTAGGTATAGATTTCTTAGAAAAATTCAACGCAATCATCGATCTTCATACAAAATCAATACAATTAAACAAAATCAATATTCCATTCCAATTCCAAGATGAAACAAACTCAAATGATAAAACTCTAAATCATATTCAAATAAAATCCTTGGATCAACCCAATAAACTGTTGTCAAATACCAACAAATCAATTCCAATCCATAAATCAAATGCATTTTCTGATTATCAGAAATCAATCGAACAAAATATCGCTATAAACTATGACATTCTCGAAATCAATCAGAACCTATTCTCGCTATACGATAAATATTCATTGGCACACTGCGTGTCATCAGATTTTCAAATGAATAAAGGTATCGCCAAAATATTCAAAGAAAAATTCGGAAACATTCAACATTTAAAAGAACAAAATGATAAAAGTCCTGAATTATCTATTTTAAAATTAAATCAAAAATATATTTATTATTTAGTAACCAAACAAAACTTTTACGACAAACCAACATTAAAAAATCTTTTTAAATCACTTTTGAAAATGAAAACTCATATGTTATCAAATAACGTGTCACACTTAGGTATTCCTAAACTAGGTTGTGGACTTGATAAATTAAATTGGTGTAAACAAGTTAAACCAATGCTAAAATTCATTTTCCAAAATACCAATATCAAAATCGTAGTATGCGATAACAATACAAATTCATCTACTAATTCAAAGGAACTTAAATCAAATCCCTTATATTCAAATCCTGTTATTAACACAATTAAATCAATTACCAATTATTTAAGACTTGATCATCTAGATTCAAATGAAAAATTTCTAGTATGCAAACTCTGTTCAGAATACAATGATATTTTCTATTATGACAAAATGTCATTAACTTTTACAAACGAAATCCAACATGACATTCTATTAAACGACGATACTCCGATATTTACAAAATCCTATAGTGGTCAATGTAATTAACGAGTGTCTTGAAAAAAGAAGTACTGTTCCGCAGCGTTTTTGGATATTACGCAAGCTTTCGATAAAATATGTCATGACGGCATACTATACAAAATCAAACATATGTTACCGAGCAATCACTACCAAATTATAAAATCCTTTCTCACCAAACGCTATTTTTATGTAAAAGTAAATAATGAACAAACCTCCCTATTTGACATAAAAGCAGGAGTGCCTCAAGGAAGTGTTTTAGGTCCAGTGCTATATTTATTGTACACGGCCGACTTACTACTAACACAGTAGTTGCCACATTTGCCGATGATACTGCTATATTGGCAAGCCATTGTGACCCTGTTACAGCCACACATCGTCTGCAAGAAAGTATTAACCACATCCAAGACTGGCTAAAAAAATGGCGCATAAAAGTAAATGAAACAAAATCGGTACATGTAAGTAACGTTTACGATGAAAAGAGACAGTTGTCCACCAATAACGTTAAATAACCAAACGCTTCCGCAAGAAACCAGCGCAAAGTATCTTGGTATACATCTAGATCGACGACTAACATGGAAGCCCCACATCGTTGCCAAACGCAAACAACTTAATTTAAAGTTCAAACAGCTCTACTGGCTCCTTGGTCAAAATTCGCAACTGACCACAGAAAACAAGCTTCTGGTGTATAAAACTATACTCAAGCCCATCTGGACGTATGGAATTCAGCTTTGGGGATCAACAAGTTCATCAAATATTAAAATACTGCAAAGGTTCCAGTCAAAAACGCTACGCACTATAGCCAAAGCTCCGTGGTATGTATCGAACAAACTCATTCATAGTGACTTTAACATAAGTACAGTGCGCGAAGAAATTACAAACTATAGTAAAAAGTACCAACACCGTTTGGAAGTGCATCCTAATTTAAGTGCTTTAAATCTGCTAGACAATGGTAGTGAAGTGCGTCGGTTAAAACGTTTTAAACCACTGGATTTAAGTTTTAGATTTACCTAATTTCAGTAATTTAAGTGACTTTTAACTAGTAACTAGCTCTAAACTATTAGGCCGAGTTTACATTGGTATAGTAAATAGGTTAGTTACTAGTACCAGTAACTAGCAAGACAGTTACTAATCCAATGTAAACCGAATGGGCGATTTACTGGTACTAATACTAGTAGCTAGTTGAGAACAGGCTAGTAAATAGCTACCAGAGCTATTTACTAGCCTACTAGCCTTCCCCCACTTTGCATATTTTTATCATTACTAACCTAAAAACTTTGACAGACAGTAAATTGTCAGAGACACCGGTTACAAGCGTTTTCTGAAGTGATAAAATCACGCACATTTTTTGCTTTAAAGTGATTTTGGTATTAAAATGAAGTGGAACGAAAGTGAAACAGTGAAATTTGTGGAGTTGTATGGGGAGCATGAGTGTCTATGGGATATAACGCAAATAACTTATAGGAACAATGCAATGCGAAAGGGAGCGCTAGAAAAAATTGTTGAAGAAATGGGAATCGAGGGTTTTACTATCGCTGACGCTAGGCAGAAAATAAAAAATTTAAGAAATCCCAAGAAATTCAAAAAGTTGAAAAATCAACAAAATCTGGAATGGGCAGTGCGAATGTCTACAGCCCGACGTTGAAGTGGTTTAAAATCATGGATTCGTTTATACGACCAACAAAAGAGAAAAGATCAACACAAAGTAATTTGGTAAGCCGTTTGATTTTTTAATTAACAAATTTTTTCTTTTAAGTAAACAACAGTAAAACAATATCAGTTTATTTCAATATTTACATTTTTTAATGCAAAAAAATAGAAAAAAATATATGTATTTATTATTTAATTTATTTTATCATAAAAACTTTCGAAAAATTAATAGATCATCATTTCCTGCCATGACACTGCACCTTCATTGTTGACGTATCTTTTGATGTAGTCCCTATACTCTCTTGCAAGTCTAGAGCTTTTGTAGCCAGAGACAGGTTTTGAAATTTTTCTCATTTCTTTTACTTCAGACCTCCATTTTCCAGGAATAATCTCACCTGTATCTAAGTTTTCTTCATCAACACAACCGGCTGGGAAATAGGTTTTTGCTGAAGTTTTACGTAACCAGTTATGGAGTGCACAGCAAGCCTTCACAATTGTTTCAACTGTTGATAGTTTACAAGCTATTTTCTTCTCAAATATTCTAAACCTGCTTACCAAAATACCAAATGCATTTTCAACAATACGTCTTGCTCGACTTAAACGATAATTGAAAATTTTTTCTTCTTTTGGCAAAGGCACAGTATTATATGGTTTGGTTAAGTATGTTTTAAGAGGGAATGCATCATCGGCAACTATACAGTGCCCCTCTGGAAGCAAACCATTTTCTAATTTTGGGTGCAAGGAACAGTTTTGAAAAACTCCACCATCTGACACTATCCCGTTTCAACCAACGTCAATATAGGTAAAGCAGTAGTTGTGGTCTGCAAGTGCCATAAGAACAATGCTATTACAGTCTTTATAGTTGAAATACTCTGTTCCACAGTTTGGAGGAGCTTGAATCAAAATGTGCTTTCCATCAATGGCTCCACAGCAGGAAAGTTCCATCTTTCTAAAAAACCTCTAGCAATTTCTTTCCATTCTTCAGTAGTGGCTGGAACCTGAAATTCAATAAATGTTTATGTTAATTTTTAATCCGAAGTAACCAGATAAAAGTTTACACATTCAAATATTGATATAAACAGTGCGAAAAATATAAATAAACTAATAATTTGTTTCTAATTTTTCTTTCAGGAATTCGAATCTCCTCAAGAGGACATCACGGAGGATATACTCGATGAAGATCATGGTACCAAGGAAACTGCACCTCGGGTTGCTCCAGTTCAAACAGCAACACAGCAAAAAAAATGTGCTCCACCATCTACTCCACATAATTCATCGTCGGCAAAGAAACGGCGTGCAGATATATTAACCGCTGTCTCTGAGCTTCGCCAGGTGAACCAAAGTCTTCAAGAAACTTCCGCTGAAGAGGACGAATTTTAAGCTTTCGGAAGATACATTGGTCTTGCATTAAAGAAATTACCCATAAAACTGGGAATTGAATGTCAAAATGATTTGCAGTCGGTGCTTGGTCGTTATAGATTATTGGCTGTTACTCAACAATCTGCCACCTGTCAAAGTGCCGATTTTATAAGCACATCATCTTCATCAACAGGCGATTATATTCTGCACATTCCGGAATGTTCGTCTCCAGTAATTCCCGATCAACATCAACCTGCTAACTTCGAAAATGTTAGTGTATTTTCTACACTCGTTGCGCAGGCAATTTCAGAAACTTAACATCATATATGTAGAATAAGCTTCACAATTATAATTAGTACTTAGGTAGCATATTTCAAAAGTAAATTTAAATAAAATATAAAAAATATCAATATATTTACTGTGTTTACTTACCTTCATAAATTCCTTTAGCACTTCAAAGATTGCATCGCAAACTTCCGGTACAAATTTTGAAATTGTTGATTTCGGGACACGAAATAGGTGTTGGAGAGTCCTATAGCTGTTTCCTGTTGCTAGAAAGTTCAGCGTGACTTGAAGTTTTATAGGAGCTGGTAATGCATCTCTTAAATTGGTGTCAGACCGTTGGATTGTAGGTGTGATCAATTTAAGCAAACTTTCAAATTTTTCAGGTGACAAACGAAGTAGTAATCTATATTCCTCGGGATCCTCCGTACACAGTTCCTTCAAAAGTTGTGCCGATGCTCCTCTTGTGTTTCTTCTAGCAATCCACTTCCTAACCCACAATCTTCTAACAGGAAATTGTTCCCACTCAATGACATCATTGATTTCTTCAATTAAAAATCCCGAAAGACGAATCATGTTTTTTAGCCGTTTTTTAATCAATGATTTTTTAGTAGCACGGATAGCGCGACTACGAAAAGGCATCATGGTGGACAGAACTGGTACTGGTATATGCATTTTTATATTTTTATATGTAAACACTTACTAACCCAGCGTGTGAAAAAGTTTACTAGCCTGGCAAGAACTGGTACCATTAACTAGTACTAGAAACTATTGAGATGATCGCATATAGATTAATAATTAATAAATTTGATTCACTTTTTCGTTTATTCATCTGAAATACTAAAGCTAGTTATTTTCTGGAAAGTGACTTTTAAGGGTAAGGCCCGGCCATCTGGGTACCGTCAGGCACCATAAATAACGAATTAGGTGTTGTAAAAACGCTTTACATTGTCCACTAACAGCCCAAGTGTGATATATTTCCCATAGAAATGTTTTAGTTCTCAGTGTAAAAGTAAGAAACTGATCCATTTAAATGAATTATTATGGACAGACTAGCGCCACCCAAACTAGTATCTCAAGTAATATTATATTTCGCAATTGTTAAATTTTTATAAACACAAGAATGTACAAGCTAAGTGTGGTGACCGTACACATCTGGCAGCACTAAAGCCAGGCCAAGAATTCTTGTCCTTTGTTCGTGGTTTAGGGTCATAATGTTATGATTATGCAATTTTATGAGATTTGTAAACTTATTATTTATGACAATTAACGTAGAACTAATACCTCAAGGGGATGTTACAATGAATTAAAGGCTTATGAGTAATTAATTTTAGAAAGTAAGG
This sequence comes from Elmis aenea, assembly GCA_947652605.1. Lineage (NCBI taxonomy): Eukaryota > Metazoa > Arthropoda > Insecta > Coleoptera > Elmidae > Elmis > Elmis aenea. Next base: position 31,177,144 of record OX393579.1, on the reverse strand, counting down.
AATGATTGATATTAGGGAAATAATGTATTAGAATTTTTACTGTGTAAATGTTTGTTTTGCAGTTTTTCTGGTGGGGAGAATCCCATGCAAATTCATTTTAAACTGTGAAGTTGGAGGGGTTTTAAATAAGCGAATGAGCAGCAAACTAACTTCTTAAGATAACACCCTACCGAGTATGCAAATGTTATTAACCAATTAACAAACGGATATTTTGTGATTGCCACCACCATTAGCACCTATCCGTTACACGATTTGTCCATCCCGAAAAATAGGTGGATTTATCCTCCAGGTATCCAGAAAAACGTATAAATGGCGTGGCTCGATACAAGTCGGGGTTCACTTTTGGCGAACCAATCTCGCGTATCTCAAAATTCTCTACGTGAGCTCCTTAGTGGTTTTCACTGCTTAACACTAGAAGCGCGGGCGTTCCAAATTTGACCCATTTCGATGTTCTTCCTGCTCTAGTTAATATTTTATTATGCGTATAATCGTAACTTTTTATGACTTTTCATGAAATATGATGATTATTATTTATACGAGACCTCAACCACTTAAATGCAATATACATATTTTTTTTTTCAAATTTACCTCTAAACGCGGTTGGGTCAATTTTGACCCAGTTATGGATGTCAGAGTTTAACTTTATCTTTCTTCTAATAGCGTTTTTGATTGGTAAACCCAGTGCTCAAAATGTCGTTGAGTGGTCAAAGTAGGTACTAAAGCGCCTTTTTAGGCGGTGTGTCATTAGAATCGCTGCATTAGTAAGCGGGCGGCAGTGGCGTGAGCGTAACGTGTGTTTTGTTTTTGTCACATCGCACTTACATAACTAGTATTTTTGCTCACTATGGCTAAACGTGGTCTAAGTACTGAGGAAATCTTGCAATTACTTGAAGATATCGACGAAGACAACTCGGAAGGCGAGCCGTTGCATTCATCCGATGAAGAGTGGCAACAATTACCCAAAAATAGCGACTTATCGTCATCCGATGATGAAAATTCTATAAATCAAGTTCAAGATCGGCCAGGTAAAATGTTCTTATTCACAATAATAAACATATATATTGGGTTTGTTCCAACACAGCCACGAACCAGTTATGAACTAGTCCCAAACTATGAGCAACCAATGAAGTGAGACACAAGCGTCACTTCAATGGTTGCAGATAGTTCAGGACTAGTTCGGAACTGGTTCGTGCTCGTGTTGGAATAAACCCATTATATTTGTGTCGTATTTTTACTATTGATTTTCGTAATTGCTATTTTGTCTAATTAGTGTTGATTAATTATTTTTAGGTGAAGAAATAACGATCGCAACTTCTGACGATGAGAATGCGGCTAGACAATGCAGAGGGCGTGGAAGAACCAGAAATCGTGGTGGATTACGCAGTCGAGGACGAGGCCGAGGCCGAAGTCAGCCGTTACTTCGTTTACATGATACATACAATACTCTGAAAGAAATTCCCTTGGGAACAGAAATTATTGCACCTGATGGAACGAATTGGAAAGTTGAAACAACGAACTGTGCACAGCCAGGTAGGCGAGGTCAACAAAATCTGTTCAAAGATCATGCTGGACCTACTCCATATGCAAAACGTAATGTGGATGAGACCTGCGGTAGTGCTTGGCGACTTATGATTGACGGAAAAATTTTGAAACATGTTTTATCTTGCACCATAGCAGAAGCCCGACGTACTCACTCTCCTGACTGGGTCATAACAATCGAAGAGCTCGAAGCTTTTCTGGCTATTATTTATGTGCGTGGGGCAATAGGCGCAAAATGTTTAGATCTAGATGCACTGTGGTCAGTCAAATGGGGCAACGATTTTGTAAAAGCCACCATGTCTCGGGATAGATTTCGGGAGATTATGAAGTTTTTGAGATTCGACGTGAGATCTACAAGAACACAAAGACTGACAACTGACAAGTTTGGATTGATTTCTGAAGTGTGGTACAATTTTATTTCCAATGCTCAAAGTTGTTATACGCCAGGACCCTACATAACAATTGATGAACAACTTTTTCCTTCCAAATGTCGATGCAGGTTTACTCAGTTTATGGGTTCCAAACCTGACAAATACGGACAAAAGTTCTGGTTGGCTGTAGATAAGGACTCTAAATATATAGTAAACGCATTTCCGTACCTAGGCAAGGACGATGTCAGGTCAAATGACGAACGTCTTGGGGATTATGTAGTAAAAAAATTGATGCAGCCATACCTAAAGAAAGGAAGAAATGTCACTTGTGATAACTTTTTCACGTCTCTATCCCTTGCTGAAACTCTAAAATCAAACGGAACAAGTATTGTTGGTACAATAAATAAAGCTCGTCGGGAAATACCTGCTTGCGTCAAACAGGCAAAAGAAGAGTTGTACAGTACAGTGGTACTGAAAAAAGACGATATCACTTTGACAGTATATCAAGGAAAGCACAAAAAAAATGTTCTTCTCCTTAGCACTATGCACACAGATATTCAAATAGAAACTGGTACAAAAAAGAAACCGGATGTAGTATCATTTTACAATAGTTCAAAGTATGGGGTAGATGTTGTAGATCAAATGGGTCGCAAATACTCTGTGAAAGCCCCATCTAGGCGTTGGCCAGTTCACACTTTTTATAATTTGCTAGACTTAGCAGCACTAAATTCTTGGATATTGTATCGTGACCTAAATGGGAAAAAAATCAGCAGAAGGGAGTTTATCTTACAGTTAGGAGAAGAACTAGCTGAGCCATATGCAAATAGCAGGAAAACGTCTAATACTCGTATCAATATACCAAACGAAATACCTGAACGTCAAGACAAACGTACTCGTTGTCAGGTAAAGTCTTCTTGTGCCGGTAACAAATCTTGTGTGAAATGCCAAGCTTGTAAAAAAACGGTTTGCAAGAAGTGCACATCGAAAGAGTTTTCCATTTGCTCATTATGCGATTCCGATTAGTAATAATTGCACTGCCATTTTTATAATTTTATTTTATTTTAACTTTAATCATTTGTGATTGTGATTTCTATTGTAAGCCAAAGTACACCAAAAATATGTGTAATATGTAATAAAAACATTCTATCATAATTACAAGTTTCATTTGTATACATAACTTTACATTACTGTAGCAAAAATAAAATGGCCAAAATTGGACCAACCGCGCTTCTAGGGGTGTCAGGATGTTCCGCGCTTCTAGTGTTAAAGGGGAATCCGTATTAGCCCTCCGCCACCGTTGTTGACGTCCTCGCCACGATCTCTGATCGTCTCGGCAGGGGACTCCTCCAGTGGACTTCTAAATTGCGAACACCTTGATTTACGTGAGCTCCTTAGCGGTTTTTACTGCTTCAAGGGGAATCCGTCCGCGACTTTGGTCGGAGTCTTCGTCACGAGTTTCGGCTCGACGGCAGGGGACCCACGGAGTCGCGGTGCTTTTGATTTTATTTCTAAATTTTATCACATAATTCGCGCTATTTTGGTGTCCCACGAAACGTCCACCGATCGCCATCGCCACCGCATACGACAAGAATCATACTACGATACATTTATCTACCTATTTTCCTTTTATCAACTGTTAACCACCCAGCATTTAAAGCCACGTACCTTTCCATTACAAAGCTACCTATTAATCCCCCGTCAAACAACGTACCATTAAATTACTTATTTTCTATCCTAAAATCAGTCGCTGTTTCGTAAATCATATCCCATATACAACTCGATTCTGACGACCATTGATCACAAATTACTATCCGTAATTCCTTAAAATAACTCCTTAAAATAATTCCTTAAAATAATTCCTTGTAATAATTCCTTAAATCGAGTCCTTAGAAAATATCAAACCCTTCACCGTAAAACACCTTGCATAACAATTCATTATTCCACAATCAAATTCCTAAGGATTGATTATTCCAAATTTGCACTGCTGTCCATCGCTCAACAACGAACCTCTCTGTACATCACACCTTGGTGCCAATTAATGATCTTCGATTTTAAAGGTCTTAAATAAACTTACCAAAACCATTTTCTCGTTTTATTTACTGTCTAATAAACCGATAGCTCTCTAAATACCGAAGTTACACCGAACACACGTAGCATTGTCCTTCGCTAAAACGACGAGCACGAGCCATACCATCCTTGGAAGCCACAAGATCTCCAGTAACCAGTACCGTATTCAACAAAATTCGAAAGTAAAATAAATAATAATCATAATACACAGATACTCTTTGTAACCGACCCAGCGCGGTACGTCACACTATACCAATGTAAACTTGGCTTTAAGGTAGTAATAAGTTAGTTAAGTAAAATATATTAGGTTGCTGTCACTGGACAGTAAATCTTCTCATGTCTATATTGTCAACAAATTTGCCTATTGCTTCATGGTAAGCAGATTGCAAATATAACTTAGGAAGTTAAAAAAAAAAAAAAATACTTTTGTTTGGTGTTTTCGGCAGCTCTGATTCCAACCGCGCGCAAATCGTAGTTTCTTGCAATGTTATTGCACCAACCTATAATTTTTCTGTTGGTGTGTGAGAAGATATTTAGCATAATACTTCCTCTTTCACAGTACCTTCAATCTCCGCAGGATGACTTGTCATCCTTTATGCCTATACGCATAGTCGAATCTCGAACTTGTTCTTGAGACATTATCGAAAGAGTCGATCTCAAGTATTTACGAATGCTCTGCGACGGTTGAATGCCATAAACAAAACTTCGGAAATTTTCGGCGAAGATCGTGAATATCACAAAAATCTAGAAACTTTTTACATTGATACTTTGTCAGCATTGAATGTCATCATATTCATACCGTCATTCGCGTTTGATATTTATTGTATAGTGTAGTGTTTTTAAAGTGCCTCGTGAAGCTGTGGTGACTACAATAATACCTTGCACGAATAGAAAATGTAAGATATAGAGTAGTTAAGTTTAGTTAGTTGGTACGACGGATATTTTGACACAAATGTGTTGTGACTTAAATACATTAATACATTAATACATTAAATACAATAAATACATTTTTGATATTAATAAGTGTTTTTTATTAATCACAATTTATGTAGAACACAAAAATAATAAATGGTGTCAGGTTTGGCAGGTGTTATTGACAATTTATTCACTATTGGCAATTTGAAGCATTGTGCAATAATGGAGTCATTATTTAGGTTACCGGAACCGTGTTGGGCAATTACGCTACAAGTAAATTGGAAAAAGTTTAAACAAAAGTTTTAAATTTTTATTGATGCTACTGGCGTAACAGATGAAAAAAAGAAAGTGGCCATGTTCCTAAATGCTATTGGTGATGATGGACTGGAATTACACAACACGTTGACATTCAGTACTACGGCTGATAAGGTAAAGTTGGATGAAATTATAAAGAAATTTGATGGTTGTTGCAATTTGAAGAAAAACGTGGTATTTGAAAGATTTCTGTTCAATAACATACTGCATAAAGAGGGACAGAACTTTGATAACTTCTTAACTGAATTAAAGACAGCAATTAAAACATGGTAAATATGCAGATGGTGATGAAATAGTGCGCGACAGAGTAGCACTAGGGATTATGAACAAAAAGCTACAGGAAAGGTTATTGAGGGAACCAACATTGACTAACCTCTTCAGGGATACTGGCACATATGTGTACGTTTAGTTTTTTTATAAGACAGCCATGGTAAAAAAAAATTAATGAAAATTACTACAAGTAGGTCGTCACTACGATATTCGCTAACAAAACAAAATGAAATACGAACAAACAAACATGAAATGTCATATTGCTGTCACAATAATTAGTGTGGAGCTAAAATTTGTTAAACGTCTTTCTGTACTAATAAATTTATTTTATTATCAACCAAAGATTTCTACAATTTCAGTTTTAAAAAATTGAAAGGTATGTAAAATATATTTAATAACAATAACCATGTAAATTTTAGAGATTATTGACAATATTAATGCTCATTGCCAAGCGATTAGTAAACGTACACATCTGTGTACGCTTATCAATTCTGGTAGTAAATTATCTCTAAATCTCTCATATTCTTGTGTACTACATATTAATTATCTTCTGTATTGTATGTGCAACTAGTATTTAAAAAAAAATCAGGTTATGGATACAAAGCGTATTTTTGTTTAATTAGGCTTGCAGACTCCAACGATTATTTTAACAATCATCGTTTGCGGGTTGGGAACCCCATCCTCTTTGACCTTTGAACCATTTTATCGTGGTCTTTTTTAAAAGTCACTTAAAAAGATCATGATAAGATGATTATAACGTCAAAGACGACGCGATTGTCAACCCGAAAAGAAAATTGTTACATGTAGAACGTCCCCGAAAGCTTGAAGAATAAAACCAACGATAAACAACCCAAAGCTAATTACTACAAACAGTAGAATCTAAATTTATACTCCTATTATTATTTATTGTAGTTTCTTAAAACCGTAGTAGTACATCATCAAGTGTCATATTTTTTAACTGTCAATAACTACGTCGTCCAATAAAATTGCTTTGAAGAGAGAGTATTTATATTTATATTTTTGTATATTATCATTCTCACACGAAATTGAAGGATTCGCAATACAAGAGATAATATATATGTTTATGCTCGTACTTTGTTTGAAGAGATTGTGGCATATATATTTATTACTTTTTCCATTTTATGCACTCAGATAATAAAGACAAGAAGAGCTTACTTAAAAACTATGCCAATCCTGGCAGAACGAAAATATAATCAACGTTTGGATATAGACTCGGACACAGAAGTTGAAGAAGACCCGATGGAATATATTTCAGAAAAAAACATACTTGAAAATGAATGTTCTGATCCCGACTCTGACGACAGCATTCGGTATCGTGGTCGTCGTCGTCGAAAGCTGGAAATTAGTCCTGAAAGTGATTCTAGCGACGAAGAAAGTTACTTACAAACTGCAGGACAAACAGGTCAACGTTCTGCAACTTGGTTTGTTGATAGGGATAATAAATTAGCTGGAAACATACCATCATTTACAGCTTCTCATGAAATAAAAATTACTGGTGAAACTCCATATTCTTATTTTATACAACTTTTTACGAATACCATTTTTGACCATATAGTCACGGAAACTATTCGCTATGCAATAGATTTAGGAAAAGATTCATTCTGTACAACCGTTGCCGAAATAAAACAATTCTGTGGTATAAATATTATAATGACTTATATGAAGTATCCTAATTATAGATTATACTGGTCTTCTGATCCCTTTCTACGACTGGGAATTATTGCCGACACTATGTCTCTAAAGCGATTTGAGGAAATAAAGAGATATTTGCACTATAAAATTAATTATGATTTACCAAGCGGATGCAATGATATACAGGGTGTGTAAAAATTGGCGGAAGGGCTACACGGAGCGATGTTCTTCGTAAAATTCTAAGTCGAAAATCTTAATACGAAAATGTTGTACCATGCTTCCTATGGCCTCAGGAACCATTTAAAGAAAAAAAATTGGCAACATTGCATACATTCATTTGCGTTTGGACATTTTTTTATCAGCAATTTTTACTTAGGTATTTACATTTTTTGTTCGAACTGAAAGCCTTCAGTTCGTAAACATAGCTGCAAACTTTTGGGTATCGTAAAACACAAACAAGAAATAATTACGAGAAAAACAGAGATGACAGCTAAGGACAATGTTGCCATATGTATTACTGTCATTAAAATCAGTGAGTTACATATTTTCAACACCAATTTTTGAAAGGAAGAACACAATATCTAGGAAAAAATACTATTCGAAATCTATTTTTATTCCAAATTGCAGCTTTTTCATTTGCAAGTATTAAATAATAACGCCTATTAAAAGACTAAATGTCAAAGCTTTGAGGACCTCTTGCAGACACAGCAAGCGTGGTACAACATTTTCGTATTAAGATTTTCGACTTGGAATTTTACGAAGAACATCGCCCCGTGTAGCCCTTCCGCCAATTTTTACACACCCTGTATATAGAAAAAAGCATCCACTGTTAAACATGCTTTCAGAAACTTTTGCGAATGTTTCGACGCTAACAGAGTTTCAGGCCATTGATGAAATGATCATACCGTTTAAAGGTAGACATAGAGGCAAGCAATATCTCAAGTCAAAACCCAAGAAGTGGGGCTTCAAGGTTTGGGTAAGAGCATCCCAAGATGGATACGTTTCGAAATTTGAAATGTATCAAAAATCAGAAAATGTTAGTAAAGAATTTAGCGCGATTGGGGATACCGTTTTGCGACTTAGCGAAGGTTTAGAGAACCAAAATCATAAATTATTTTTAGACAATTTGTTTACGTCAATACCTATAATAAAACATTTACTAACGAAAAAAATATTTTTTGTTGGAACGATAAGGCGATATAGGATAAGTGACGTGTCAGAAAAACTCGTTGATGGTAAGACTTTGGCGAAGCGTGGTCGAGGTTCCATATCTGCCTCAACATCATTTGACAACATAACAGTTCTAAGATGGCATGATAATAACATCGTTCATATGATTTCTTCATATGCAGGAGTAGAGCCGCAAGATAATATACAAAGATGGGATCGTAAAAACAAAAAATATATTTCAGTAACAAGACCCTTCGCTGTAAATCAGTACAACCAGTTTATGGGGGGGAGTAGATTTATCAGATCGAATGATAGCACATTATCCTCATGCTTTCAAAAACAAAAAATTTTACCACAGAATCGCTTATCATTTTTTGAACATAGCTATTGTTAACTCATGGATTATTTTCAATCACGGCAAAAACTCCAAAATAAGTCTTTTAGAATTTAAAGCGTCATTGGCTACTACTATGATCCAAATGTTTGCACTCACCAGAAAACGAGGCAGAGCAAATTCAAATTCTAGAGCAGCACCTAAAAAACTAAAAAGTTGGACTAAAGCTATTCCCGAGATCAGATTGGATTCTACAGGACATTATCCTAAAAAAATGACCCTAAAAAATCCTCCACGATGTCACGATAAAAACTGCAAAAGACGAATACTTTATGTATGTGAGAAATGCAATGAACCAGTGTGTCCAGAATGCATGCAGTAATTTCATTCATAACGTGCACCTTAGCGCCCAATGGCCACATATGTGTACATTATTTTTCCTAGAGAGTTCGCTTGTTTTTTTTAATTTTTTGTTTTGTTTCATTGTTATGAGTATAATTTCAATAAAAATAACGTTTTTAAAAATTAATCGTTTTTTTTGCGGCTTTTATAAATTCGTCCCTGAAGAGGTTAAAAAAGGCTGTTGATGCGTGCAGGGCCAATGAACAGAGCAAAACACAATTGAAAGTGTTGCAAGCAGAAAGCAGTGTGAATGCAGTTAAAGTGTGTAAGGGTAAGAAACCAGAAAAACAGCAAGAATTGATAAATTGTTCTTATTGTGGTCGCCAACATGCATATGGCAAATGTCCAGCATATGAACAAAGATACAACATTTGTAAAAAGAAACATCATTTTGCAAGAATGTGTAGGAAGAACAGTGACAGAACTAGAAAGAAAAAAGTAATAAAGAGAAGAAGTCGCATGAAGTTAAAGTAGATGTAGAGAATAGTGAAAGTGAAGATGAGTTTTTTTTGTAAATTGCATAAAGAGAATTGGATCTTTAGACACACATAGTGCAAGTGTTACCTGATTAATTTTTGAAGAAATTTGGAATGAATATTAAGCTAGTGTAAAGTAATTTAACACTGGTCGCATATGGAGATGAAAACTTTAAAATAAAACCTATTGGAACAGCGACGTTAACGTGTACACAAAATAACTGTGTCTATTCAGTAAATTTTGCAATTGTAAAGGGATATATGCTAATTCCTTTTCTAGGATTTGATGCTTGCATTGATTTAATGTTAATAGCGAGAATTGATAGCTTAAATGTTAAATTTGAAAATATTAATTATGTGATTAATGGCAAATAAGGAGACTGTTTTCGATGGTCTAGGTAAATTCCCTACCGAATATACAATTACATTACGGAAAGATGCTGTGCCCACGATACAGCATATTAATAAAGTGCCTTTCAAGCTAAAGATCATATTGAAAATTAAATTAGATGACATGGAAGCAGAAGGAATTATATAAAAAGTTGATAAGTCAACACAGTGCTCTAATTCCTTAGTAATCGTAGAAAAAAAGAATGGAGATCTACGCTTATGCTTAAGTCCAAAAAAATTGAACAATTCCATTCAACGCGAACATTATTTAATTCCATCAATCGATAATACAGTGTGTCCAAAAAGTAACGTGACGGATCAATATCTCGTCTCGTGACAACTTTACAAAAAAAAGTTTTATACAAAAGTTGTTTGTGGTAATTTACTACATAACCTTAAATTATTTTCAACTATACACAGTGTTTTGTTTTTGCGCACCGATACGTCACTATGTTTTTTTAAATGGAACGCCCAGTATATTTTATGATTTTTAGATGTAAAACTGAATTCTCTTTCAAAAACATATAGGTTTTATGTATTGAAAATCAGTCGTTTTCGAGTTATTTAAGTTTTTATGAAAATTTTGACAGAAACAGGAGTCTAAAAAAATAATGATATTTCACAACTTGGCTATGTCAGAACAAATTCCTTTGAAACTTTGTTCGACAATAGTGTCATAGTGATTGCTGACTAGTTACAATTTTAAAATAATACAGGGTGTTTTTTATGCTGGGTTCAATTGGGTAAACTTCAAACACGGTTAAATCAATTATTTTAAATTGAACGCCCTATATATTTTTACATATTATTATCCAAAATTTAATTATCTTTAAATTCGGATAGGGTTTCCATTTAAAAAAATGCAAGTTTGTAATTTATCTAAGAATTGAAATAATATTGAAACAAATGAATGTTTTCATTTTATAGTGCGTAAAAAAATCTACAACTTTTCTCCCAAAAATATTTTTGTACCATCGAGTATAACCGAGTTATTAACGATTTAAAAAAAAATGCCTATTTTGATTTTTGTTGATTATTTAGCGTGCCATGGAAATTTTTAAAAACATTAAAGCATCAATGAATAGGTCTCCGAAAATGGAACAATTTGTCCAATTTAAACTTCTTTGTAGCTCTTACCGTTTACGAGATCCCAATAAAAGGCCCTTTTATATGGACCACCCGGTATGTGGGAAGTTTGAAATTAAGAAGTTTTAAAAAGAATATCTTCCAAGTGACGACCGTTGATGTCGATGTAGTGATTTAACCGATTTCTGAAGTTTCGGTCAACTCTCTCTAGCATAGCAACTGGTATGCGGGCTATCTCGTCACGAATATTGTTCTTTAAGGCTTCCAGGGTTGTGGGACGGTTGTTGTAAACAATAGATTTGAGGTAGCCCCACAGGAAATAATAGCAGGGGACTAAATCTAGCGAGCGTGCCGGCCACGCAATGTCACCTCTCATGGAAATCAGCCGTCGGGGAGTTTGCCTCAAAACACCCATTAAAATTCGCGATGTGTGAGCCGTGGCCCCATCCTGCTGAAACCATACTTCGCCCACATCCATATTTTCAAGAGCTGAACGATCTGACAAACGAAAGGCAGCTGCATGTTTGCGGGCGGAGCACCTAGGAAGGAGATCGAAAAATTGACTCTCGAACTGCCTCGATGTTTAGGGGTGTTCTTGCTCCTGATCTGCTGGACACACTTCCAGTGTCAACGAAATGCACGCTGCACCGCGACAATCGAATGGCCTCATGAAAAGTAACCTTCGACGACAAACGCGCGCTGCTCTCTTGAACAAAGCATTTTAAGACTGAGGGGGGTTGACGCACAAATTTTCCCAATACCGCTCTTCGAGACCATCCCCGCCGCTCCACTACCTCGCCTCGCTTCAATACGCCCCATTGAAAAAAGATAGTTTCTCTGCCGCACCTTGTAGTTAGATTGCATAGTATAGCCATTAGCTGATTGGTTGGAAATATGGTTTTTGTAACTACAGTAAAGATTGATTTTGTTGTTGTTGAAAATTGGATGACACCACTGGTTGGCAGTTTGCAAGTGCATAGTTTATAAAACGGCTGCTGGAACTGCTAGTCGTAGTAGTTTTATTGTTAAACTTGCCTATTTGATTAAAATTTTTGAAAAAATTAGCGTTTGTATAAATCAATGCAAGGACCACAATGCATTCACTCAAACAAATAAAAAGTGAAAGCTAACATTAAAAAATTGGAGCTATGCAAATCAAATTTACGAAAAATAAGTTCGACATGTTCCACTTTTAAATATCTGCGCCAGAGTTAATATTGAAGCAAACTAAAATCTATTTACTGAACAGTTGAATAGTTTGCTTATGAACTTTTCACATTATTTCGAAGATCTTGATTATGCAAAGTTCACAAGAATACAGGATCCATTTGTCGATGAACGAAATGATGAATTTGAATTGACTAGTGAAAAGGAAAAATTGATAAAATTATCATGCGATACTTCATTGAAACAAAAATTTCAGAGTAAAGCTCTAGTTCAATTTTGGTTGAATCTAAGTAAAGAATATAATACATTGTCGAGCAAAGCAATGCAAATACTGCTGCTATTCGTAACATCATATTTATGCGAAACGGAGTTTTCTGCATTAGATGCAATGAAATCCATATATCGAGCCCGTTTATTATTAGAAAAACAGCTACTTACGAGTAGCACTCTCCTCAATTTGATAAACTTTGTTCTAAAAAACAAGCACAACCATGGCATTAAAAACAAATTAATTTAAATATGAATATACAGGGTCCTGCATTAGTGCGTCGGGCTTTCATAGCGCCCCGCCCGTAGGGGATAGAAAAAAAACTTAAATACAAAAAGTTATTGGTTTCAAAAGATCTACGTCTTAAAATTATTTTCAGCTATACAGGGTGTCCCATTTTCGTGCCATAACAAAAACAAAGATTTTTTAAATGGAACACCCTGTATATTTTTAGGTCTTCGGATGTCATTTTTTAACCTCTACATGAATGTCTTTTCATTTTTTGATTTTGTGTCAGGGTTGCCAACTTATTAATTTTTTTCCGAAAAATCTGACATTAGCAGGCCCAACTTTAAAAAATCGTAGCGACCTCGTTTCTTGAAGTTAAGAAATAAGTTTTATCAATAATGTTAGTTCGGTTAGGGAGCAACATTTTAAAAATTAAAAATTAAAATTTATTGATACAGGGTGTTCACAAAAAAATGCCAAACTTTCCAAACTTCAAAGTGACATAACTTATTTTTTTCAAATGTAAACACCCTTGTTTTCTTATGCTATTCGATAGCATTTTTTTTCCCCTTCAATTTTTATGGGGGGTGTCCTATGTCTAAACCCCGTAGTTGTTGAGATATTCAATACTTTTAAAAAAAGTAGCCATTTAATTGCATTTTTATGCACCGAAGTAGGCCGCGCTTATGCAAAACAAGTGCCAAAATGTAAGCAAGTGTCAACTTAGCATTTGAATAAGTTTAGAATTTAAGCGGATATTAATTACGTAATAAAATTAATCGTTTTTATTCAAAAACTATGGAAAGTAACAAATTGAAAATAGGTAGGTACATAAAAGAGAAACGACTACAATAAATGTTCGAAATGTCTTCCATTTTCATCCAGGCACAAATCTATTTTCTGCTGAAAAGATCTTTGCACTCTTCTTAAAATTTCAGGTGAAATACTTGTAAAAACGTCAACAATTCGTTGTTGCATATTTATTGCTGTTGTCGGTGGTTCGTTATACACAATGCCTTTCACGTATCCCCACAAAAAAAAGTCAAGTTTAGTCAAATCCGGTGATCTGGCGGGCCACCTGGTGGGTCCACTTCTACCAATCCACTGGTTGGGAAAAATGCCATCAAGATATGCCCTAACGTCTCGCGAAAAATGTGCAGGCGCCCCGTCCTGTTGGAACCACATCCTGTTTTTTATATACTGAGGTACATGATCTAATAACCTGGGTAATACATGTTGCAAAAAATATAAATACATGGGCCCATTAAGATGACCATCAAAAAAATGCGGACCTACCACATTATCTCCAACAATTCCTCCCCAAACATTCAAAGACCAGCGATGCTGTTGATCAATTTGTCGCATAACATGAGGATTTTCGGTTGAATAATAATGAAAATTATGCCTATTTACAGATTCGTTCTTATGAAATGTCGCCTCATCTGAGAACAAAACATACTGGAAAAATGTAGGATCCTCCTGTATTTTCAGTCTTGCCCACGCACAAAATTCGGAACGTGATTGAAAATCAGCATTGCTTAGTTCTTAATGCAACTGAATATGGTAGGCATGTAAACGATTTTTCTTCAGCACGCGTTGTACTGATCTCTCGGTTATGCCGGTTGCTTCACCGATGTCTTTTTGGCTCATATGGGGATGTTCAGTTACTGTTAATAGAACTGAAAATTGTTGGGGGATAAAAGCGAATGCCGTAATTACAGAGATATTTCCCTTCTAAATGTGCGTATAAAGTAATGACAACGTACATAAAAAATAAATTGGTAGAGGAGCCGGAAAACGAAATAGGAGAATACCAATGCTCATAATTCACAAAATCCAAAACCGATTACTCAACCAAATCTTCTATATACAGGGCTCTCGTTTTTCGAGGGCCACTATGGGGATCTCGTAAACGGTAAGAGTTACGACTTCGGTTAAATTGGAGCAAAGTTGTATATTCAGGTGCTTAATAATTTGATGCAAACATAACTTATCTAGCTCTTTTAGTTTTTGATATACCGGGTGTAAATGAAGTGTGGTACACCCCCTTTTTTTTCTTTAGTTTTGATTTTAAATAAATGAAATTTTAGACATATGATATGTGCAAAAAACCGGGCTTTTTGAGCCCTCGCACACATTTGTTTCACTTCCGGTTTCGCCGGAAATGACCCCAATTTTGTTATTTTAAATGGAACACCCTGTATATTTTTATATTTTTGGAAAGAGGAAGTGATTTTTGATACAAATGCACTATTTTCGTTAATTTTTATAACCTCAAAATTTTTTTAAAAAAAAATTTAGTTTTTTATTAAGAGTGCACGCACAAATTGATTTTGATTATGTCAACAATTGTCCAAAAAACGTTTTTGTAAATTTTAAACGATATTTAGGTTACTTTAATCGGCTTTGAAGGTTGCGGAATCGGTTTTTTGACAAAAAGTCATTTTTTTTTAAATGGAACCATGCTGGTACTAGCGGTTATTTAAATCAAGCATCTTCTAACGAATCTATCGGTACCAACAACTTGTATTTTTATTAAGAATCTACTTCAAATTATTGTGAAAATTTATTTAGAGATCCTGTTAATCGCAGTACACTGTGCATAACTAAAACAAAACAAATGATCGTTGTTTTATGTTTAACTACTATAGTCATTTAATTAAAAAGTCTAAAAATACAAGTTAATGGTATTAATGGATTCGTTAAAAGATGCTCCTGTCATAAGTTAGGCTACACAATATACATCTAACATACATGTACGAGAATGTGACGTATCAAATACGCATAAAATGTACAATATACAAATGTTGAATGTACCAAATAAATACGAAGTCTAGTGTGTATCTGAGTTTACCTCTTCCACCCTACAACAGCTGGCGACGAGGATTAAGGAAAGATTACTAAGATATTGGTAGATACACCCTACATACTACATAATAACCCTAAATACATTACATAACCTACAATACTTCACCATGCCAAACGAAAACTTGGCCCAAGTACAGGTACCACCAAATTTTATTGAATTTTTTGAGGGCAAATGCAAATGGGTGCAAAGACTGGAAGGTGCGTTTACAATATTCAATATCGCTGGCGACAGAAAGAAAAGTTACCTGTTACATTTCGTGGGAGCAGAAACTTACGACCTGCTGTGCGATCTACTGTCGCCCCAAAAGCCAGAAACTAAATCTTATCAAGAATTAATTACGGTACTTGAAAATCATTTCGACCCAAAACCTCTTGAAATTGCGGAATATTACAAGTTCCATCATAGAGGTCAAACTGAAGGCGAAAGCGTGAGGGACTACGTGACGGTGCTCAGAAAAATGGCAGCTACATGCAATTTCGGGGCGTTCCTGACAACAGCCTTAAGAAACCAACTCACGTGTGGAATCCGAAACCCAAAAATTCGTGACCGATTGCTAGAAACCAAAAACCTTACTTTGGAAAGAGCCATCGAGATCGCCCAAGGTATGGAGTCATCCCAGCAGGATTCCAGAGAGTTAACGGACAAGGCCGTTAACGCAGTAACACCCAGTAGAAGACCAAGTAAAGCGTACAACAAAGGTAATTTTTGCAATTCTGGTAGAACCAGCAAAATTACAAATAACGATGTCAATAAAATTACATGTTTTCGTTGTGGGGGTCCACATAAGGCTAATAAGTGTACACACTTTAAAAGTGTCTGCCAGTATTGCAAAAAAGTAGGGCATTTGTGAAAAAAGTATGTTTCAAAGCACGTAGATTAAATGAAATTAATACAATAAATAATGAAAGTAATACTGTTTACGTAAATACAATTGTAGACAGTAAGGATGCAGAAAAAATGTTAGTCAAAATTAGAATAAACAATGAATTTGTTAAAATGGAATTTGATAGCGGCTCAGCAGTTTCAATAATAAGTGATGTAGAATTTTTTAGTAAGTTTAAAAATGTATTATTAAAACCAACAGTAGTTAGGTTAAGTACTTATTCTAATGATTTACTGAATGTGTTAGGTGTGGCTGAAGTGACCATTACATTAGGTCAGGTTGCACAAAAGGCACTTTTATATGTAGTTAAAGGTGATAAGACTGCTCTAATGGGTCGTGACTGGATTAAAAAATTTAAATGGGAAAATTTTACAAATCTGTTTCAAAATGAGAATAAGGAAGTCCATATGACTGATAGCTTACCTAATTTAAAAAAATTGCTAGAAAAATATAAATGCCTGTTCGATGGGAAATTAGGTGAAATTAAAGGGGAGGAGGTTACATTACACGTCAAACCTGACTCCAAACCGATATTTTTTCGAGCTCGGGTTGTTCCTTTCGCTATTAAAGAGAGAGTAGAACAAGAATTACATAAGCTAGAGGAGCAAGGCGTGTTAATTAAAGTTGACTATAGTGAATATGCCACTCCTATTGTTCCGGTTGTAAAAGCTAATGGCACCATTAGAATTTGTGGGGACTTCAAAATCACAATAAACCCCCAGTTAGTAGTAGACGAGCACCCATTACCCACTACAGAGGAACTTTTTGCGGGGCTCGCAGGGGGTGAAAAATTCTCAAAAATCGACTTAAAAAATGCATCTACAATGGAAGGTAAGAGAAGAAGACCAGAAGTACTTAACATTAAGTACTCATAAGGGGCTGTATAGGAGTACAAGGTTAATGTATGGATTAAATTGTGCACCAGCCAAATGGCAAAGAAAAATTGAAAACATATTAAAAGAGATACCTGGGGTTGCGGTATTCATTGATGATGTTAGAGTTACGGGGGCCAATGATAAAATACATTTAGAACGGTTAGAATTTTTTTCTAAATTATCAGAATACGGATTGAAAATTAACCTTAACAAATCAGAATTTCTTAAAGAGAAAATTGAGTATTGCGGGTACATACTAGATAAAGATGGTATTCATAAATGTAAAGCAAAAGTTGATGCCGTATTACAGGCATTGCGTCCCACAAATATTACAGAATTACAATCTTTGTTAGGATTAATAAATTATTATGGGAGATTTTTCAGAAATCTAAGTGAAATCTTAGAACCATTACATACATTGCTAAGAAAAGATACAAAATGGCAATGGACGAAGAAGTGTGAAAAAGCATTGTTAAAAATAAAACAAGACATGCAGGCAGATGATTTTTTAGTACATTACTCGACAGATCTACCTGTTGTTTTGGCTACAGACGCCTCTCCTACAGGGGTTGGAGCGGTGTTATCCCACATTATGCCTGATGGTACTGAACGACCTGTTCACTTTACGTCACAAACATTGTCCACGACGCAACGTAAGTGGGCTCAAATAGATAAGGAAGCTTATGCAATTGTTTTTGGCGTTAAACGTTTTCATCAGTATCTATATGGCAGAAAATTTGTGCTGTATACTGACCACAAACCATTGGTACAAATATTTGCCCCGAATAAGGAATTACCACACATGTGTGCCAGTCGTATGCAACACTACGCAATTTTTTTGCAGGGATTTCATTATGAAATTAAATACAAAACCTCAGCTGAGAATGCTAATGCAGATGTATTTTCAAGGTTGCCAGTACACGAAAAAGAAGTCGATTTTGAAGAATCGGACTCGTTTGAAATACATCAAATACAAACTATGCCAGTGACAGTAAAAGAGATAGCACTTGCTACTTCAAATGACGAACAGTTGCAGGTCTTATGTAAAGGCTTAACGAATGGAACTGTAGTGTCACATGCAGACAGATTTGGCATAGACCAAATAGAATTTTCGATGCAGAGTGGTTGTATTATGCGAGGTTTTCGCGTAGTAATTCCAGGAAAGCTACGAAAAACTATCTTACAAGACTTACATTTAGTTCATTTTGGTGTCAGTAGAATGACATCCTTAGCACGCAGCTTTTGTTGGTGGCCAGGGATGGACATGGACATCAAAAACATGACAAAAAATTGCAGCGCTTGTGGAGAGAGGAGAAATGATCCCCCAAAGGCTGTAAAACACCATTGGGAGAACCCGTCAGCACCATTCGAACGAATACATATAGATTTTGCAGGACCACTTTTGGGAGTTTACCTTTTTATTGTGGTTGATGCATACTCGAATTGGCCTGAGGTTCACCTAATGAAGCGAATCAATACTCATAATACAATTGAGTGCTTACAGAAAATTTTTGCTACTTATGGATTACCGAAGGTATTGTGCAGTGACAATGGTGTCCAATTTGTTAATCCACAATTCAATATTTTCCTAAAATCAAATGGAATTATACATAAAAGAACGGCTCCGTATCATCCAGCTACGAACGGGCAAGCTGAAAGGTATGTCCAGACCTTTAAGGACAAACTAAAGAGACTGAAAACTAACTCAGGAAATTTACAATCGGCATTGTCCGAAATACTAACTCAATATAGAATTACACCCCATACTCATTCAAATGTAGCACCATCGGATTTAATTTTTAAGTTTAAAATCAGGTCAAGATTCAGTTTAATGCTCCCTGAACCAGGCGAAAATAAGGTACCGATCAAAGCTAAAACAATAAGAAAATTTCTGGTTGGAGAAAAAGTTGCTGCGAGAAATTATATGGGTTTACCGAAATGGAAATTTGGAAGAATATCCAATATACTGGGAACTTTACACTATGAAGTTTCGTTAGACGATGGAAGGAAGTGGAGAAGGCACATAGACCAAATACTAGGAATTGGAAATAATGTTAGGGAACAGGTTGAATTCAGTGCGTCATTCGACCCAGAGGAGCAGTTAAAACAAAGTGAAAAGCCAATTATTGTTGATCAATGTGTAAATGAAAGGAAAAGTATGGTTGATAATAAGAATTTGCTCGATAACGATACAGTCTCCACGGATTTGCGAATAGAATCACCTAAGTTACGTAGAAGTTCTAGAGTTCGTAAACCTGTGGAAAGACTTATGCTCAAAATGTAAATAAATGTATTTAAAAATAGTCATAGGTAACAAGCTAGAATATATTTCATAAGTTACATTTAGAATTTGTTTGATTACTTATGTTTAATATGTTAGAATGTATGGGATAATTCAAATTTCTCATGGTATGTAATTTATTTAATAATTCTGTGATTTCTCATGGTATGTAATTTATTTTTAATTCAAATTTACAAAAAAGGGAGAATTGTCATAAGTTAGGCTACACAATATACATCTAACATACATGTACGAGAATGTGACGTATCAAATACGCATAAAATGTGCAATATACAAATGTTGAATGTACCAAATAAATACGAAGTCTAGTGTGTATCTGAGTTTACCTCTTCCACCCTACAACAGCTCCATTTAAATAACTGCTAGTACCAGCATGGTTCCATTTAAAAAAATTGACTTTTTGTCAAAAAACCGATTCCGCAACCTTCAAAGCCGATTAAAGTAACCTAAATGTCATTTAAAATTTACAAAAACGTTTTTTATACAATTGTTGACATAATAAAAATCAATTTGTGCAGGTCACGGCACCCTTAACAAAAAACTAAATTTTGTTTAAAAATTTTTTTGGGGTTATAAAAATTAACCAAAATAGTGCATTTGTATCCAAAATCACTTCCTCTTTCCAAAAATGTAAAAATATACAGGGTGTTCCATTTAAAATAACAAAGTTGGGGTCATTTCCGGCGAAACCGGAAGTGAAACAAATGTGTGCAACGGCTCAAAAAGCTCGGTTTTTTGCACATATCATATGTCTAAATTTTCATTTATCTAAAATCAAAACTAAAGAAAAAAAAGGGGGTGTACCACACTTCATTTACACCCGGTATAGGGAAAAAAGTAAAAAAGTGGACTTGTTTTTTGCTCGTAACTTTCACCTGAAATATTAAGAAGAGTGCAAAGATCTTTTCAGCAGAGGATAGATCTGTGCCTGGATGAAAATGGAAGACATTTTGAACATTTTTGTAGTCGTTTATCTTTTATGTATTTTCAATTTGTTACTTTTCATGGTTTTTGAATAAAAACAATTAATTTTATTACGTAATTAATATCCGCTTAAATTCTAAACTTATTCAAATGTTAAGTTGACACTTGCTTACATTTTGGCACTTGTTTTGCATAAGCTCGGCCTACTTCGGTGCATAAAAATGCAATTAAATGGCTACTTTTTTGAAAAGTATTGAATATCTCAACAACTACGGGGTTTAGACATAGGACACCCTATATAAAAATTGAAGGGGAGAAAAAATGCTATCGAATAACATAATAAAACATGGGTGTTTACATTTGAAAAAAATGAGTTATGTCACTTTGAAGTTTGGCATTTTTTTGTGAACACCCTGTATCAATAAGTTTAAATTTTTTATTTTTAAAATGTTGCTTATGTCAGATATTTCGGAAAAAAAATTAATAAGTTGGTAACACTGTCACAAAATCAAAAAATGAAAAGACATTCATGTAGAGGTTAAAAAATGACATTCGAAGGCCTAAAAATATACAGGGTGTTCCATTTAAAAAAATCTTTGTTTTTGCTATAGCGCGAAAATGGAACACCCTGTATAGTTGAAAATAATTTAAGGTCATGTAGTAAATTACCACAAACAACTTTTATTCGAAACTTTTTTATGTAAAGTTGCCACAAGACGAGTTATTGATCCGTTACGATACTTTTTGGACACACTGTATAAATAATACTAAAAAAACCTCTTTTGTACAGTTCTAATATTTTATTCATTGAAGCAGATGAGTTTGATAAAAGGCAATTATTTTTATTAGATATCCCAAGATTTTATAAAAAGCAATCTAATAACTCTAATTTGTCACTTGCATGAAACTAGAAGCAAAACCAATTTAACCCTTAATTAATCGCGCTGGTGTATTTTGTACACCAGCGCCAAATTTCTTGCCTTCATCAAACGTACGATTTTTTTGGTGGCACCAGACCCCCACCTAATCTATGTCTAACATATCCGGAATGTAATGGATCAGTCATACGCCAAACGCCCGACTGACCTGTGCGTTTTTACATAAATTTTAATGCGTTGTCACGTTGGTGCCTAGAATACAGCGCGCGGGAAATTTTGTAAATGATGCAAGTATTCAATCTTTTATACAAAAACGTTTGTTTTATTGTGTGATGGTGTTGTTATGTATGGGTATTTTTGACATCCGCAAGTGTGTTCTCGCTTCTAGTTACGCTAAATATATTTTTGTGCGATCGTACTAGAAACAGCTGTTTGACGGACGCGTTAGCAACCATTAAGTACTGCATTACCGGCCCTATCTTTAGCAACGGCCGTAAAAGTTACTTTTCAGGCCTTTACCCCTAGCAACGGCCGAACAAGTAACTTTTACGGCCGTTGCTAAGGAGAGGGCCGGTAATGCACTACATACGCCGTCATCTGTCAGTGACAGAATGTCACGTAGTTTCTAACCTATAATTTTGAAAATTACTAAAAATTTAAATTGTTTTTAATTCGATCGCACAAAAAATGTAATATGCACCTCGTCCAAAACGTACTTTTTCGGCCTTGCCTGTTTGCTGGCCTCGACACTTTTTGGCCTTGATACATAAATAACTATTTTATTTATTTATTTTATTTTTATGATTTTAGGTCTTATATTCCCATAAAAAATCCCCAATGCCTAACGGAGGAGGAAATGAGGGCCTTCTTGGAGGCTGGAAGTTCAGATGAGGAAATTCTAGGCGATGAGGAAGATGACTGTATATAAAACTAAATATTAAACATATTATTAATGGTCTCAAATGATGCGTAATAATTTTATCTTTCTATTGTTACCATTAATTTTAATATAAATTCAATTGGGGAGCAGGAATCCGAAAAAAAGTTAAAACCAATGTTAATTCCCTATGTTCACGGCTGGTGGTTAACACCCGGTATAATTATCGATAAAGACCTTAATTAAATTTTTATTTGTTTTTAATTTAACCAATTTTTCGAAGTCGATCGCGCATAAATAAGAAAAATTAATGTCGATCATACCAGTATTAAGTTTGCCCACTCCTGAGTTAGACAGACAATGACTCGCAGACGATTCGACGAAATGCGAAAATTTTTGCATTTTAACGACAACTCAAGAGCGATTGCAAAAGATGCTCCTGGCTACGATAAACTCTATAAACTGCGACCAGTGGTGACCCATTTCAATAAACGCTTTGGTTCTGTTATTCCCATGCTTCAACGTCTTTGTGTCGACGAACAGATTTGCGCTACGAAAATGGGAGGTAATCCAACCCGTCAGTACATGCCAAAAAAGCCACACAAATGGGGAACCAAAATATTCGCATTTTGCGATTCTACTGGTTTCTCGTATTCCTTTGAAATTTATGCTAGCGCTGGCGATAACGTGATTCTGGAAAAAGCACCGGATCTTGGAGCTGCGTCGAATGTCGTACGTTTGTCGAGAAAAATTTTAGACAACGTAAACCATATTGTTTACTTTGACAATTTTTTTACATCGTTGGGTTTGCTGACGTATTTGAGAAGTCGTGGCATTTATAGTTTGGGAACAGTGCGTGCAAATCGTTTGCCGAACATCAAACTGTCGAACGACGCAGAGCTGACCAACGCTGAACGAGGGTATTCGGAGGAGTATGTTGCTACAGTATACGGAATCAACATTAGCAGTATTTTGTGGAAAGACACCAAAACCGTTCGTTTACTATCGACCTATGTTGGCGTCAAACCATTTCAGTCTCGAAATATTGACCAGCAGCCTCAGAAAGTCCTGCGATGGGATCAACGACAGAAGCTACACAAAGAAGTCAACTGCCCTTTTATAATAAAAGAATACAACCGACACATGGGAGATGCTGATAACATTGATGGACTTGTAGGTCGCTACCGCATTCATATGAAGACAAGAAAAAGGACAAACCGTATTTTTTTTTCATTTGTTGGATGTAGCAATGGTAAACGCGTACATTTTATATCACCGCTTACAAAGAGAACGCACTCCTTTACCAATTTTTCGCACGGCAGTGGCCGAAGCACTGTGTGTGGTTGGTACGGCTCAAAAGAAACGGTCAGTGGGTAGACATCAATAACACCTAAACAACCGAAACCCAAAAAGACCACATTCCAACAGATGACGTGCGATACGGTAATGTAGGCCATCGGTATGCTTTTCACGACCGGTTTGGCAAAAAGACATGCAAATTTCCGGGATGCAAATCAGAAACTCAAGCTTATTGCACAAAGTGTAATTTGAATCTTTGCAATTCCACCTCAAAAACATGCTTTTTGCGGTTCCATCAACGCTGATAATATACAGGGTGTCCCAGCCAAGACGAATTATTCGATAGCTCTGTTATTAGTAATATTTAAAAAAATTCAATATAAAAGTTTGTAATCCTTTAGTACATAACCTAAAACTATTTTTAACTATACACAGTATTTTGTTTTTGCGCACTGATACCAAACATTGTTTTTTTATATGGAACACTGTATATTTTGTAATTTTTGGATGTAAAATTAAAATCTCTTTCAAAAATATTATAGGTTGTTTATGTCTAAAATTAACCGTTTTTGAGTTAACGTTTTTTTGAAAATTTTGACAGATGTAGACCTTTATAAAAATATTTATATATACAGGGTGTCCCAGATTACATTTCCAGCATGGGAATCTCGCTTATCATAAGAGATACAGGTTTGTTTAAATTAGATGAATTATCCCTTAGTATGAGAGGAGCCACAATCAATTTTTAAAAGTGCAAAATTCCTCGTGCTTCAGATGTTATAGCAAAAAATATGAAAATGTCGAATTTCTTTTTTCTCTCATAACTTTTTTGTCTTAATCGTTAGAACAATTTTATTTGTACTTTCTAAAGGTACTTTTTAATGGAGAATGTAACTGTCATTTCAGATTTTTTTACTTGCTATATCTTTTTTTATAAATAAGTCACAAAATGAAGAAAAATCGTATTTTATCCATCACTTATCAAGCTATCTATGAAAATAAAAACAAAAAACAACTAATTAAATGTCAAATGACAGTTAGTATTTGTCAGCGGTATCATTTATTAAAATTTCATATTAATGTTGGGTAATTCGTTAGTCTTTGCAGTAATTGTTATAATGATGGCTACATTTAAAAATAGCGATTAATTTGACATGTTGAGATGCTACATTCTTTACCATAAAAACTGTGTAGAAGCTGAGCGAATATACTTAGAGCTATATCCCGAGAAAAGGCCACGAAGGGTGCGTAATTACAGCAATTTGGAAATAGATTTAAAAGAATGTGGTTTTTTCGAGAAACCAACCAAAAATCCAAAACAAATCAATAATTAATTAGAATTATCTATCTTACACAGTTTCTATTGTAAAGAATGTAGCATTATAACATTTAAAATTTTTAATTAGTTGTAAATGTACCCATAATTATATGATAACAAACTTGATACAAAGACTATCGAAATACACAACAATACTATAAAACTCTAATAAATAATACAGCACAAAGAGTAACTATCATTTGACAATGAATTAGTTGTTTTTTGTTTTTATTTTCATAGATAGCTTGATAAGTGATGGGTAAAATAAGAGTTTTCTTCATTTTGTGACTTATTTATAAAAATAGATATAGTAAGTAAGATCTCATTTAAAAGAGAAAAAAACAACACATTTAACTATTCCATAGCCAACTTCGCGGCCCATAAGAAAAAATTAAATTAGGGGTAATATCTCAAAAATGGTAGGTACTAAAAAAAATCCAAAATAACAGTTACATTCTCCATTAAAAAGTACCTCAAGAAAGTACAAATAAAATTGTTCTAATGATTAACACAAAAAAGTTATGAGAGAAAAAAGAAATTCGACATTTTCATATTTTTTGCTATAACATCTGAAGCACAAGGAATTTTGTACTTTTAAAAATTGATTGTGGCTCCTCTCATACCAAGGAATAATTAATCTAATTTAAGCAAACCTGTATCTCTTATAATAAGCGAGATCCCCATGCTGGAAATGTAATCTGGCACACCCTGTATATATATACAGGGTTCTCGTTTTTCGCGGGCCACTATGGGGATCTCGTAAACGGTAAGAGTTAAGACTTCGGTTAAATTGGGGCAAAGTTGTATATACAGGTGCTTAATAATTTGATGCAAACAGAACTTATCTAGCTCTTTTAGTTTTTGAGATATAGGAAAAAAAGTAAAATAGTGGATTTTTGTTTTTTGCCCGTAACTTTTTCATTTGATGTCAAATTTCATTTTTGTGAAAACATTTTCATGGTAACTTTTAGCAAGGAATCAAATTCCCCAATTATATTTTCCGTGCGACGTTTCGTTTTTTTTTTAACCATCATCAGGTCAATTTTTTCTTATGGATCTGATTTTAACGCCAATTTGTAGAGCATTTTATTCTGAATTCGACAATGTATAACAGTTGGCACTTTTTTGAAACAATTGTTGTTAAAAATGGCAAAAACAAATATTTTATCTAAAACAAATCCTAATCGGCATGGAAAATAATTGTCTTTGTCCCTTTTTCCTTGGAAGCAGGTGAGTAAACCGTATGAAATTACTATTAAAGGGATTTAATTAAAAAAATCGGTATTAATAAATATGTTAGGAATGCATTAACATTGTTCACTTATTAGCAAATATTTTTAGAATATTTTTTTCGGTTAAGTAATAAAGGTCTCTAAAATGTGTATTTAAAAAAAGGCATAACTTGTTCTTTTTCTTACAAATAATTGTATGCCAAGTAAGGATTAAATACACATTTGAGAGAAACTTATAAATTAACCAAAGAAAATAATCTAAAAATATTTGCTAAGTGAACAATGTCAATGCATTCCTAACATTTATTATTATCTATTTTTTAATTAAATCCCTTTAATAGTAGTTTCATGCGGTTTACGTACGTGCTTCCAGGAAAAAAGGGACAAAGACAATTATTTACAATGCCGATTAGGATTTGTTTTAAATGAAATATTTGTTTTTGCCATTTTTAACAACAATTGTTTCAAAAATGTGCCAATTGTTCTACATTGTCGAATTCAGAATAAAATGCTCTACAAATTGGCGTTAAAATCAGATATAGCATACATAAGAAAAAATTGACCTGATGATGGTTGTAAAAAAACGAAACGTCGCACGGAAAATATAATTGGGGATTCTGATTCCTTGCAAAACGTGACCATGAAAAAGTTTTAACAGAAAAAAAATTCGACATCAAATGAAAAAGTTACGGGCAAAAAACAAAAACACTTTTTTACTTTTTTCCCTATATCTCAAAAACTAAAAGAGCTAGATAAGTTCTGTTTGTTTCAAATTATTAAGCACCTGAATATACAACTTTGCCCCAATTTAACCGAAGTCGTAACTCTTACCGTTTACGAGATCCCCATAGTGGCCCTCGAAAAACGAGAACCCTGTATATGTTTTTATATCAAGTGGAGATCCGAATAAATTTAGGGTAACCCGAGATCCACCATAGCAGAAAGACATTGTTAAGTATATTTTTCACAAACAGTTAGCTAATACTCTTTTTAATCCGTAACCCATCAGAGGGGAAACAATTTCGCAATTTGAATTTTCCGTGATAAGATTTGAATAAAACGAGATCCGTATTAAAAAACCTACAAGGCGAGATCTGAAAATGTATATGCTGATATACAGGGTGTCCCAGCCAAGACGAATTATTCGATAGCTCTGTTATTAGTGATAATATTAAAAAAAGTTAAATATAAAAGTTGTTTGTAATCATTTACTACATAACCTAAAATTATTTTCAACTACCTATACACAGTGTTTTGTTTTTGCGCTCTGATACCAAACATCGTTTTTTTTTATATGGAACACCCTGTATATTTTGTAATTTTTGGATGTGAAATTAAATTCTCTTTCAAAAATATTATAGGTTATGTCTAAAATGAATAGTTTTTGAGTTATTAACGTTTTTTTGAAAATTTTGACAGATGCAGACCTTTATAAAAATATTTATATTTATTAACATAACAACACCAGAGCAATTTACTCTCGTAATTTATTAGACAATAGTGTCATAGTAATTGTTGACTAGTTACATTTTTAATATAATATACAGGGTGTTCGTTTTACTTGGTACATTTCGCTAAACTTTAAACGAATGTAAGTCATTTTTTTTTTAATGGAACACCCTATATATTTTTACATTTTCTTGTAGAAAATTTAATTAATAATTTTAGGTTATGTAGTAAATGATTACAAACAACTTTTATATTTAACTTTTTTTAATATTATCACTAATAACAGAGCTATCGAATAATTCGTCTTGGCTGGGACACCCTGTATATAGCAGAAAATGAGATCCTGCAATGTTGTCATACCTCTCGGATGAAAAGACAATGCGCACAAAATCTATGCCGCACGGGTTTTAGCAGCCGTTCAAATATTTCCGTAGTTTCAGTGTTTTTCTACGGTTTTAATAACTAAGTGCGGTGCGACAAGTGTCTATGCTTTGTATAAATTATAGAAGATGTAAGTTAATTTTGCTTTTAGAGAAACCTCTACAACATAAGAGGAAGGTAAGTTAGAATGACTTTAAACAGCATTAAACTTTATTTTAAATAAAACACCCTGCATAATATAAAATTTTTATATGGGCATGGTATTTAATTTACTTCAAATTTCTATAACATACAGGCACAGGGTGTACCATTAGTGCGTGTTTATTTGATGTATGCTTAATTATTAATTTTGTGAAAAAACTATGTAGGTATGTATACCGGGTGTCCCAGCGACCGAGTCCATTTTATCCCTTGATATTCGTTTTAGAAAAAAAAATTCTTATACGTTTTTTTTGTGACTTACTGAATAACCTAACAATATTTTCAATTATACAGGATGTTCCATAAGGTTTGGCCAAATTCAGCTTTAAACATTAATATCTCGTGTTCTTAAATCGAATACCCTATATATTATTTTATATTTCGATTTAAATAAAATTTAGTAAATTATGCGTAATTTTTATTGTTATATTGATATTTGCTAGATTAATACGAAAAATAACATGTCCAAAAGATTGAAAATGGCTAGTACCTATAGCTAATCGTCACGCGTTAGTGCAAAAACAAAGAAACGAAATATCTGATCGCCTACTTGATTTGCTGCCATATGAGTACAAAAACCACGACGGTTGAAGAGAGAGAACAATTTTTTAAAAATTTAAATCAGTTGAGTATGATATCTTAATTAAAATTTGAATAAAGAGAGTACGATTAGGTAACAGATAGTTTCTGAACCAGAATGTCAAAACTAATAGATGAATAGTGGCACTAGCAATCAAACCTATTTTTTATTTTTAACGTGCAAAAATTGTGATAGTACTCAAAATTATTGAACAATGAGCTACTAGTTTTATTAACTTCTGATAACAAATTTTTAAAATCATATTTGCAAAGTTTTGCTTAAATTCTCCATTGCTAGCTTCTCATTTTCAACAGTAGCCTGCATAATATGGAATTTTTACATGGGGTATTTAGTTTACTTTCAAATTTCTATAACATACAGGGTGCACCATTAGTGCGTGTTTATTTGAAGTATGCTTAATTATTAATTTTGTAAAAAAAAAACTATGTAGTTATATGTATACCGGGTGTTCCAGCGACCGAGTACATTTTCTTAGAAAAGTTTTTTGTGACTTCCTGAATAATCTAAAAATATTTTCCATTATACAGAATGTTTCTTATACTCTGGGCAGAACTTAACTTATTTTTTTTAAATAAAACTGCCTGTACAGGGTGGACCAAATTCGAATGTTTTACGGGGTATTTCGGTTACCGTAATAGATAGCGAAAATCTGATTTGGGGTCTCTTGGGCTATTTTTTTGAGAAAATAACGCCTATGCAATCAGATTTTTTCTATCGCATTCCATTTTGGCACTACAGACAAAAATTGAAATTTCATCATTTTTGAAAATTTGTTATAACTTCTTTATTTATTAAATTAGAACAAAATGTTATAGAGATTTTTTATACAGATTTGTATGCTTAATTTAAAAACAAAAGTAATTTTTTCATAGCTACCTTGACTTTCGAGATATGGAGCAAAAAATAACCAAGATATGGCCAATTTTGTAAAAATTCGATCATCAAAGGAAGCAAAAAAATTTTTAATACGGAATGATTACCCCGTAAACAATATAAAAAAATAAAAAATTTAATGTTACAATGAAATCCAAGTACAATATCAATAACTGTTTTCAAACTCACGAAAAAGTCGATAAAGCAGTGTTCATTTTGTGTTTTTTAGTGAATTGTGTTTATTCGAGGTAAGTTAACGCATAATTATTCTATTATGCTAGCTCTACACTATCGTCCGAGCCGCTCGGACGAGCCGAGCCACTCGGCGAGTGGTGCCTAGACGAGTACTAGAATACCTCTTCCATACTCTCGCTGGCACTCGCCGAGTGGCTCTTTAAATATTTAAAAAGGCACTCGCCGAGTGGCTCTTTAAATATTTAAAAACTCTCCCAAGATGGATCGAGTCAAAGTTGCTACTGCTATTTCGTTATGTGCCGTGAGCTACTATAGTAGTACGATAGTGCATTAAAAAATAACCATACATAGGAAAACCTTTGAGAAAAATAAGTTTAGAAGTTGTTTATTTTTAACAAAATTGTTGTATTTGACTAAACAAAACACGATCGCTGTAGTAATTGACATTGTACGTATAACTTGTCACCATAATAATGATTTTTCGTCGAAAATTAATAAAACATAGTTAAAAATTGTCAATTACTACAGCGATTGTGTTTTGTTTAGTTAAATACAATTTTATAAAATATAATAAACAAGATGGTTTACCCGGCGTTGCACGGGCGATTACAATTTTAATTACTGTTTTAACTTGAATAAGCCCAATAATTCCAAATCATACACAAATGACATACTCTGATCAATCATCTTTTCATTTTCTTATAATTCCTTAAAAAATAACTATTTATTGCTTAAAAATTGAATAATAACTCAAATTTATTTTCTTTCGTCTTGTTTTAATTAAAAATGTACTAATAAAAAAAATATTTCATGTACATTTATTACTAATTGTATACAAAACAATCTTTACTTGTGAAATACACCGCGCCGTATCGTGTTATGACCAGGTATTTGCCAACGTAAGATCGAATCCCGTCCAAGTAATTTTTTTTTTTTTAAATTGGTAATATGTGCTTGTACTTAAAGTTTGGCGTTAGATCTGCAAGGTCCTAAAAAGTAACTGTGCAAAATTTGGTCCCGATCGGTCAACGGACCTAGGATTCTATAGCGAACAAACAAACAAACAAACAAATAAACAAGCTCTTTTATATATATAGATAAAGATAACTTTAAAACTTATTTTTCTCAAAAAGTTTCCTGTGTTTGCTTATTTTTTTAATGTACCATTGAATTCAGAATTTAATTCTGTATCAGAGTCAATAAAAAAAAGTATACCATGATTTGTCAAACAAAAAAAAAGGCAATCGCCAGTCTGACATATTTCGTGGTAGAAAAAACATATGTACGTCATTTGGTAAAAAACTTTCCACGATTTACAAAAATATAAGGTTTATAGGGTTTCCTCTTAAATTAACAAAGTTATAGGGGTACGACAGTCAAACTGACTTACCCTGTACACTAAACTCAATTTGTAATTCAAGATTTTTTTAAATCAACAATATACCTAATAATAAAATAAAGGTTTACAGAAAAATAGACAGTTAATTTGATAAAACATTTGATATTTTGCATTGCAATTTTGATTGAATGTTTTTATATTTATATTTTTATTGGAAAAACATAAAGTAGTGAGTGAGAGTGTGGATGGGTCACTCGCACTCGCCATTCGCCTCCTTCGACTCGCCACCAAATACCGACTCGGAACGGAGCGCCGGCGACCGCACCCACCACACTCTCGCGCTCGGACAGACTTGCGTTCACTCGGCGAGAGTGTAGAGCTAGCATTAGATGATATTTGCATGTATAGCAGCTCGTAGTTGTAGTGCGTGCTATTTTATTTTTTCCTCTTACGGTACTTATTTTTTTTTAAATATAATAGTTGTGAAAGGCACTTATTTTATAAAGCTATTTTTTTAAATTTTTATATACCTTAATATCATGTAATCAACTTAATCATTATTCTTATTCGATAAAATATAGTAAATTAGTTCGTTAAGTCAATATACAAATAATACTTTTACGTTAGAATATTTTACATTTTTAACCCTTAATTACTCGCGCTGGTGTATTTTGTACACCAGCGCCAAATTTCTTGCCTCCATCAAACGTACGATTTTTTTGGTGGCACCAGACCCCCACCTAACCTATGTCTAACATATCCGGAATGTAATGGATCAGTCATAAGCCAAAATGCCCGACTGACCTTTGCGTTTTTACATAAATTTTAATGCGTTGTCCCGTTGGTGCCTAGAATACACCGCGCGGGAAATTTTGTAAATTATGTAAATATTCAATCTTTTATACAAAAACGTTTGTTTTATTGTGTGATGGTGTTATGTATGGGTATTTTTGCCATCCGCAAGTGTGTTCTCGCTTCTAGTTACGCTAAATATATTTTTTTTATTTGTTTATTATTTTTTTTTCAATTTTTATCATTTTACGTCTTATATTCCCATAAAAATTCCCAATGCCTAACGGAGGAGGAAATAAGGGCCTTCTTGGAGGCTGGAAGTTCAGATGAGGAAATTCTAGGTTCTAGGCGATAAGGAAGATGACCTTGAACAGGGAGTAATTACTCAAAGTGACCATGACAGTACGTCAGAACTGGAAGGCAGTGACCGTGAAAATGAGATTTCTAGTGAGAGTGATGGGGATGATAGTGCTGATGTAGAGTTTTTCTTTGGAAAAAAATAGAGCCATCAAATCAGAAGAAGACTAGAGGGCTTTTAAAATTAGTTTTGTTTTTCGTTAACTGTTTTTTTTTGTTCGTTGATATTATATATATATATATATATATATCACAATAATTTGAAATTTTTGAAGTAGATTTTTAATAAAAATACAAGTTATTGGTATCCATGGATTCGTTAGAAGATAATCCATTTAAATAACCGCTAGTACCAGCATGGTTCTATTTAAAAAAATTGACTTTTTGTCAAAAAACCGATTCCTCAACCTTCAAAGCCGATTAAAGTAACCTAAATGTCATTTAAAATTTACAAAAACGTTTTTTGGACAATTGTTGACATAATAAAAATCAATTTATGCAGGTCACGGCACCCTTAATAAAAAACTAAATTTTGTTTTAAAAAAATTTTGAGGTTATAAAAATTAACGAAAATAGTGCAGTTGTATCAAAAATCACTTCTTCTTTCCAAAAATGTAAAAATATACAGGGTGTTCCATTTAAAATAACAAAGTTAGGGTCATTTCCGGCGAAACCGGAAGTGAAACAAATGTGTGCAACGGCTCAAAAAGCTCGGTTTTTTGCGTATATCATATGTCTAAAATTTCATTTATTTAAAATCAAAACTAAAGAAAAAAAAGGGGGTGTACCATGAACGTGGGACACCCGGTATGTGTTGATGTGTTTTGGATTGCAATCATTTGGTAATGTACTAATCACGCAGTTAATTTTCTGTTAGCTGGACGGTTGTCCAGGTTGTTGAGCTGGACTAGATCCAGGTTGTTGGGCTGGACTCGATCCAGGTTGTTGAGCTGGACTAGATCCAGGTTGTTGAGCTGGACTCGATCCAGGGGTTGGGCTGGACTAGATCCAGGGTGTATGTTGATACAGTGCTAATTTATATAATGCGTGGGACGCCATGCTTTTGCCTTTCAGCTTTGCGTGCGAGTAAGACCATGCTTGGCTTTATTGGAGATATGTGTGTTCATGTATAATATGGTGATGGGCTTATATTAACCCTGGCAATCCAGCATCAAACGCGGGGGTGGGTCCCCCCGGTGAGTGGATAATTGTTACTAATAATTATTAAATGTTATCAGTGGCACAAGCTTCTTTGTTTTATGTACGCTGCATACACCTTTGCACCAATCGCTTGGCTTCAGACGCTGCCTGCCTCTCGAGTACCCCTGTGCTTATAGTATTGGGTTACGTTGCCCTAATAAATAACACTAAACTTGTAAGTAAAACTATGCGACGATGTAAATAAAAAAAGCAAGTCAATACCAAACTTATTATTTCAAAAAGGCATCCTAACAGTTGATAATTTGATTTTTTAGATCCTATCGTAAATTCCATGACTTGGTATTTAAAACTATATGAAGTAATGTAATCTTTGTTCTTTATAAATTGCCCCCCTTTCTTCTTTATTTATTTTCCATTTCCATTGTATATTCGGGCTAATATAAGATATGACCTCAATAAACATGATTTATTAAATAGACAGTTTCAGCTGAATAATATGTGATTGTGATTAGCTTATTAATCAAAATATCTCGAAACGCTTACAGCATGTTAAATATTAAATGCGTAAAAGTTATTTATTGGTCCTCGGCATAACCAGTGGCGTAGCTAAAAAAGTCAAAAATGTGTAGGCAAGCGACAAAATTTTAAGTTTCCTGTTTTTCTTTCAATTGTTTTAAATTACCGCTGTCTACATTCATAGCCTACTTGAAAATATTACTTTGCCTTAATAATTAACAATAACATCGCGATATATCGGAAAATATCAATTTTAGGTGAAAAACAGCCTTAATGTTTTCGAAAGACAATTAAATTTTCTATAAGACGATGTAAAAAATATAGGGTGTTGTATTAAAAAAAATCAGTTATCGGTGCTTAAAGTTTCACAAGTTCGATCAAGTGTATAAAAACACTGTATAATATTTTAAAAATGTAGCTAGTGCAAAGTGTTGAATAATCTATTGTCAATCTTATCTTCAAGCGAATTTCTTTAAACTTCTCAATGTTTTTAGATGTTGAAAGTTTTTGAAAGTACTCTAATTTCCTGAAAATGCAATTTTCACGAAAACGGTTGACTTTAGACCCATATAACCTTTTACATTTAAAACAGGTGGCGACGCGACAACCGTGTACACGGCTCCGTCACATCGTGTTAGTTAAAGGAAGAAAATCAGCTGAAATAATAAAAAAGAAATAATAACAATTTAGAGAATCGAAGCTAAGCTATTAATACATTTAAAAATAGTTGTGAAAGTTGAAGTGATTTTTAAGTTAATAAAAGGAAGACATATTTAAACATCATTAATAAAAACTTAAAATATTACGTGTGGGAAACGTAGGTAATTGACCCACGGCTATAATCTAGTGCAGCGCGTCAACTATAAACGAGTGCAGTTACTATAAGTGAACGATCTAATAGTGTGTGATAAATGGACAAATTATTTGACAGCAACACTGCACATTTTTAACAATCAAGAGAGAACAGAAATAAAACCGGACAGTAATATGGAGGAGGTAAAAGCTATGTTGGAGAGCATTAGGAATGTGATTTCTGCCCAGTGCTCTGAATGTCAACGTGAAGAAATTCAAGCAAGCGCGGGTAAACGGCGGGAGTAACTATGACTCTCTTTCTAAGTGCAAAATTAAAACTTATAAACTTTCACAAGTGTTAAAACTGTGAACAATTTCGATTTAATTTGTCCGCAGCGGCAATAGAAGAGGCAACGAACTTCACTCTACCGCGGCAATAGAAGCAGCAACAGAAACGGCAACAAACATACTCTGTTGCCAAATTTATTTCCATCTTCGTTGCAACAGAAACGGCAACAAACATTCTATGTTGCCAAATTTATTTCCATCTTCGTTGCAACAGAAACGGCAACAAACATTCTCCGTTGCCAAATCCATTACTACTATATTAAGAGAGCCACGTAGCCATAGAGAATCGTAAGAGATCAGCTAGCATATTTATTCTATTCGCTAGAACCAAAAACAAGTCGAGGTAATGGAACCCGAACATAAAGGACCACCGAAAATCTCGGATGAGCCCCTCGACTCCGACGATAACCAAGCAACCGGGAATAAACACTCGTGTGAATGTGGAGGACTTTATAACTCCCTAGCAAGATTAAATCAACATAGGGCGAGGTACTGTAAGGGGCCAACGAACATAGACGACAACGCATGCCCTCATTGTCCGAGAGTAGTCAACTCTCATGCGGGCATGAAACAACACATGAGAAAAGGACACCCCATCGAGTACCAAGATGAACTCACGCAGGAAACTCAAGGAGCTAGAGAACAATGGTCGGCTTACGAATTAAGGCAGATGGCCAAAGAAGAGGCCTGTTACGAAGGCAGCACTATCATCAAACATCTCATATACGTGTTCAATAGAACCAAGTACCAGATTGCTTATGAAAGAAAAAAGCCTTCGTACAAAACTCTGCTAAGGCAAACAAGAAACGCACTAGCGGAGGAACACGAAGCACAACAACTTTTAAAACTCGCCGAAAGTACCCCCCTCCCAATTACACCTACCTATACTCCTGCACCTTTAAGCTTCACCTCCTTAACTGAGGAACCCCAGACAGTGCCCCCCCCCCGAGCATTCCGAAATCAGTACCTCCATACACGAAAAGGACAATTCATACGTCACAAGAGGCCGGGCCCTCGGGCTTACATAACAGGAAAAACATTCAAATTGAGACCGACCCAGATGACTCCGATGACTCCTCGGAAGTGAACATATTACATCACATAGACTCCAACACAACGATAACTCTTGATAACAACGGACCTATAAAAAGTCCAGTCGAAGAACCTACCACTATTGAAGAAGACGTAATAAGCAAACATCTACTGGACATGGCTAACGCATCTCCCCCCGATTGGCATGAAGAAATAAACATCATACACGGCGCAATCGCTCCCAATACCAACGATAAGCAAAATCTGGTCGACAGGTGGGTGGAGCTCACTTTCGCTGAGGTTCCGAAACAAAAGCAAAGAGGACCAAGAAGGAGGAAAATAAAGCACTATGGATCAACAATGAGCGGTCGTGGGGCCAAAGTGGCCCGATATAAAAAGGTCCAGGACCTCTATATGAAGCGGCGGTCAGCACTTGCCAACATGGTGCTTGAAGGCAAATTAGACCAAAACGACGAAGAGAATATTCCAACGGTAGTTGAAACCGAAAAATA
Organism: Elmis aenea; assembly: GCA_947652605.1. Classification (NCBI taxonomy): domain Eukaryota; kingdom Metazoa; phylum Arthropoda; class Insecta; order Coleoptera; family Elmidae; genus Elmis; species Elmis aenea. The sequence goes on along the minus strand of OX393579.1, from coordinate 31,140,487 downwards.
CTTCCGGGCCATTTTCTCGTCCTCTCCAACGGATACTCCTTCCGAAACCTTCATCCCCAAAGAGGCCAATGAGATCTACTTAGCCATAACTCACGAAGAAGTTACCCATACTTTAGACAAAATGAAGCCCTCGGCTCCTGGGCCGGACCAGATGACCCTCCAAACCATTAGGGCTGCAGACCCCCAACGACTGGCAATACTATTTAATATCATATTACTAACCGGCATAACACCGACGCCATGGAAGGCCTCCAGAACAATTTTAATACCCAAAGAAGGGAACCCCCAAGACCTAGCCAACTGGAGGCCAATAACAGTCAGCGCAATGGGACTAAGAGCCCTCCACCGCCTTTTCGCCAAGAGAATTGAAGCCGCAACAATAAGAAGCCACCATCAGAGAGGCTTCACCAACACGGACGGCACTATGGCCAACGTGATGGTGTTGGATCATTACATCCGGACGAAAACGGCAGCGGGAAGGCCCTACAACGTTGCGTCACTTGATGTACAGAAAGCCTTCGATACAGTGTCGCATAACGCAGTAACCAGGGCTATGGAAAGGCTGGGCATTAACCCCAAGATAATAAAATACGTCAGAAACAACTTGAATACGTCCACAACAAAAGTACAAGTAGGCCCAAACCACACTACTGACATCCACATTAAACGCGGTGTCAAACAAGGGGACCCACTGAGTCCCCTGTTATTTAACATGGTGCTTGATGAACTTCTAGAAAAACTCAATGATGGTATACGAGGTGGTGAGGTAGTGGAAGGGGAAATGTGTGCCGCAATGGCATTTGCCGACGATTTAGTTCTACTCGAAGATAGCCCCCGAAATCTTCATCTTACACTCAACCAACTCGACAATTTCTTTAAGGAACGAGGCATGTCACTCAATCTTAGAAAATCCAACGTCTTATCGGCCAAAACTGTCCCGTCTAAAAAGAAAGTGACTATCATATCTCAACCATCCTTCTCAGTAGACGGAAAATTCTTACAACAAATTTCCGCAACAAACTGCTTTAAATACTTAGGGCATCACTTCGGCCCCGGGGGAGTTATTAAACCCAACTTTTCACAACTTCCTAAATGGCTGAAAAATCTTAGTGCTGCCCCCCTCAAACCGCACCAAAAATTCGAAATGCTGAAAACGTACTTAATCCCAAGGACGTATTATGCGTTACAAAACAGCAAAATTTCATCTTAAATTCTATCAGGAGCCGACAAACTCATCAAAACGTTCACTAAAAAGACATTACACCTCCATTTACACACCGCGGATGCCCACCTATACGCCTCCCCCAAGGACGGAGGCCTTGGATTAACGAACCTCAGTGGAGCCATCCCCGTCACCTTCCTAAATCGACTAAACACTCTTATCGCAGAAGGGGATAGAACCGTCCAGCGGGTTCTCGGCTCTCAAGAAGCGCTACACTTGATAGCCAAACTACATCGTCTGTCGAAAGGGCAAACCCCTAGTGCCCTCTGGAAGACACGGCTAGTAAACACCTTTACTGGCAAGGGGCTTCAACAATGCTCCGAAGACGCTGTCAGCAACAGTTGGCTGAGAAAGCCGCCCTTGAGTTGGTCGGGAAGGGACCATGTCAGGGCGTATCACCTAAGAACGGCCAACCTCCCAACAATGGGCATCCCGTCAAACCCAGTCGAAAGAAGACAATGCCGAGGAGGATGCGGCAAAGTCGAGACCATCTGTCACGTGCTCCAGAATTGTCATGTGACGCACTGGCAAAGAATCGCAAGGCACAACCAAGTTGTGCAAAAACTAAGTGCCCATACAAAAACCAAATGGATGACAGAGACAGGACCACACGTAAGACATCAGAACGGCCGGTTATTCAAACCCGATCTGGCCATCCACACCTCTGATTCAGAAATCTCAATTGTGGACGTCCAAATTAGTTGGGAGGGCGACACCACCTTGGCTGCCGCCTGGGTAAACAAGAAATTGGTTTATGACCACGAAGAATTTAGAGAGGCCGCTAACCGTAAGTGGCCCAACAAGACCATAAGAGTGTCCCCCCTCATCATAGGGGCCCGGGGAATCTGGCCCAGGGCCAACCTGATCACCGAGACGTCCTTAGGCATTACCAACAGCCTAAAGGAATCAATGGTACTGGGCGTCGTAAAATACGGATCATCACTCCACACGGCGTTTATGAAGGCGGTTTGGTCCCGCCGTTGAAAACATCGCCGCCTCCGGCCGAGACTTCTTTCCTTTGGCCTTCGACCACCGAGGGCTCTTTAGCTTAGTTCTTCAAAGTGGTTTTAAAATGTGTGATTCGTCCGGGTGTGCTTAATAATATTGTGTGTGTAATTTTAATCATCATCTAAATTATACATCATTTTCGTCCTATAGTGGCATTTTACACCACTGAATGTTTCATGTGCTGTGATTTGCCCGCGTGTTTTTAAACAAATCAATGCCTGTATGTATATTATACTATGTGTGTTTCTAAAAAGCCTGTAATTTGTAGTTTACACCAATTTTTAATCTGTTTTTTATAACTTTGACCGTATCTTGATTACCATGTACCGTACCTTAAGTACTTTTTAACTCCAGACTCGCCATCTTACCTATGCACTATTCGCATCAATATCATAGGTGTAAGTTTCTAGTATTAAGAGAGTCTAATTTATAACATGTACAAACGCGGCGTTAATCACCCAACAATAAAGAAATAATATCACGATTCTGGGTGGTACGGCCGCTTCAAGGGTAGGTCTTTTTTATTATGAATGTCTACTTTACTATTCTATTGTATAAATTTTATCTATAAACGTGCCGTTAATCACCCGATAATAAAGATTTTTTTTCGATTCCGGGTGATACGGCCGTTTCATCTAACTTAATCATGGCCTAGCCATCATAGATGTATAACCGATAGCTTGTAAACTAAGACGCCTTAAAAACGTCTAAATGTATATTCAGAGATAAATATATTATACTAGCCAAATGCCTCGTCATCTAATTAGTGACGCGCATGAATGGATTAACGAGATTCCCACTGTCCCTACCCACTATCTAGCGAAACCACTGCCAAGGGAACGGGCTTGGAAAAATTAGCGGGGAAAGAAGACCCTGTTGAGCTTGACTCTAGTCTGGCAATGAACAAATAAGGAAACTTACTGAAAAAATGATGGAGAGAGAAGAAAAAGGGGAAGAGGAAAAACAGGGCATGCAAAAGATAATTAAAAGATTAGAATACAGACTGCAAGCACAAAAAAAAGAAAGGAAAAGAAACAACATAGTACTCAAAGGTATAAACATACAGCAAGAAAAACTTGAAGAAGGAGTGCAAGAATTCATTTGGATGGAGATTGGAGCAAAAGTTGACGTGGCAGAATCGTATAAGGTGGGAAAAAAGCCGGGGCAACGAGTCATAATAGCTAGACTGAATAACGGCAGGCAAAAGTTAGAGGTAATGAAAAACAAAAGCAAAATGAAAGGGAGGAAAATGTACATGACCAACTACATACATGGGATGGAGTGGAACAGAAATTGGCAAGAAAGAAGGGAAAACAAACACTCAGATTCAAAAAACTAACAAGCAAGTTTAAAGATGGAATTCCCACTTGAGTACCCCAAACGGAAACATTGGGAATATAAATGACAATGAGCAACGGAAATGGACAGTAAATATAGAAACATGGAATACAAGAAGCATACAAGGTAAAGAAGTAGAATTAGTAGAGGAATTCGACTATAGAAAATTAGTAATATTAAGATTAATGAAAACGAAGAAAAAAAGGGAAGGAATAGTAAAGCTCGACAAAGGGCATATATTAATAAAATAGGATAGAAAATGCAGATAGAGAGAAAAAGAAATAGAGGAAGACCAAGAATAAAATGGGAAAAAGAAGTGAGGCAGAGACTAGAAGAAAAAGGAGTCAGCTGGAGAGATGTGCCACAATTAGCTAACGATAGGCAGGAGTGGAGGAACATAACACAGAAATAGAAAAGCATACCTCGACACCGAAAGGTACAAGAGGAACCGATTAAGAAGAAGAAGAAGACATTTTTTAAAGTAAATTTAAAGAGGAATCCAAAAATTTACAGGGTGTTCCATAAGAAAAAGTATAACTTTGATATGGCACTCTTTTTTGGAGCACTCTGTATGTTTGAAAATACTCCGTGGCGTCCGTCGTGACTCACCCTTTATAGCTACGCCACTGAGCATAACCTGCGATCTATAAACACCTTACGTCGTGGCCCAAATAATAAGTTATTGCTGTACGAGTTATATTTCTCCATAGCACACAGGGTGCCTACAACTGCCCCTTGTCCGTCAACATCTGGAATGTGACTTCGGAACATACTTTGGAACATCATAAATTGCGTTTAACTTATGGACAATAAATTGCACTAAAGTACTAGCTAATGTTCTGGACACCACATGTTTTAGGTTTAGGGTAGCTATATGTAATTTTTAGAAATTAAGTTAACACATTTCGTGCGGGAAGCGTATTAATACCCGTTCAAGCGACCGGCGGTCTACGGCGGGAAGCGTATTAATACCTTTTATGCAGAATTTTTATAAACTGCAGGAATTGTACTAAAAACATATTAATGCGTTTGCCGTTATACTGGTAACTGTTACAGTCGCACCTACCTTTCATATAGAGTAGGAAAAAACCATCTGTAACCTTTTTGACTTTGGTTTATAAAGTTTTTCTTACTGTTTAGTAATATAATGTATTTGTGTAATTATGACAACTGCTTATTTATTAAATACATATGGTTTATGTATTATGGTTAATGATTTAAAATGAAAAACTGTTAAAAAACATTAACTGTAGTATTTTTTAATTAACTACAATATTAAATAAGAAATTCAATAATTTTATAGTCAGCTACGGTTGACATTAATAAAAACACAAAGAGGATAATTTAAATGCGCTATATACGAGGTCTATTCACAAAACAACCGAACTGTTTGTAGATACATTTATTTTATAGTATTTACAACTTATTGGTCTTTATCTCTTTCAAAGTAGCCCCCTTCTCTATAAATGCCCTTATTCCAGCGGTTTTTTCACTTTGTTATATAGTCCTGGAATGTTTCTTTGGTTATCGCCTTCTATTTCCGTGCCGAATTCTCTTTAATATCGTCAATAGTGTCAAAACGACGTCCTTTAAGCACCAATTTTAATTTGGGGAATAAAATACGTCACACAGGGCCAGGTCAGGTGAGTAGGGAGGCTGGGAGAGGACAGTCATTTGATTTTTTGAACAAAACTCGCAAATTCTCAAGGCTGAGTGGGCAGGCGCGTTGTCGTGGTGGTGTCACAAAGGGGAAAAGGCGAATGGCGGAGGTGACGGGTGGCACAGTGGAGGCGCCGGGTCGGGGAAAGTCCCTTGGTGAACAACATTTGTGGATGGTAGCGATGATGGATGATGATGAATGACGTTGTGTAGTTCGAACTGTGGTTATGAGACTGCGCATTACGATATTGCGTACTCCTCCGTAATGCGAACCTCGTAGACTTTCTTACTCACAGTCAGTAAATAAATGAAATAACTTATTCAAGAGTTCGAGATAGCCTGTCTTCTAGCCGTAACGTTTTGTCGCGCCACAACGCTGGTCTCTTCTTGCGAATTTTTTCTTACAACATTTTCAACACCCCTTCGGTTGATTGTTTGCCATTGGGGCAAAAATTCAAAATGCACAACGCCATCAAAATCGATCATTAATTTTCTGAGTGTTAGTGTCATCAGTTGACGTCGAAGGCCTTTCTGGTCGAGGATCGTCTTGAACTGACTTACGACCACTTTTGAATCGTGTAAACTATTCATAGTTTTTAAGTGGCACAATTTGTTTCGAGAAGGAATAAAGCTTGTTGAAGACGTCGTTCAACGAGCGAAACTGAAGACAATGTGGTAAAAGTGAAAACTCTTTTGGACTCTGATCGCCGATCGAGTGTTCGGATGATTGCTGAAGACGTCAACGTACCGAAAAGTGTTGTGCATCGAATTGTAACTGAAAATTTGGCAATGAGGAAAGTGTGTGCAATGTTGGTGCCGAGGGTTTTGACGGACGATCAAAAAGCAAACCGAGTGACGATTTGTCAAGAACTTCTCGATCGTGTGCGTGATGAACCAGATTTCTTAGACAATGTTGTCACTGGCGACGAACCGTGGGTGATCGACTACGACTCGGACACAAAGCGCCAAAGCTCAGAATGGGACACCAGCGCCTCGCCTCGCCCCACAAAAGCTCGCATGAGCAAGTCAAAGATGTAATCCATGTTGATTATATTTTTTGACTCGGGGGATTCGCAGGCAGTTTGTGCAAGCTGGACAGACCGTGAAATTGATTTTCTACGTGGGAGTCCTTGAGCGACTGAGAAAACGAATCGTCCGCATTCGCCCAGCCATTGCCAATTCCTGGAAGCTTCACCACGGCAATGCGCCGAGCCACATCGCGCTCGTCGTGGAAGAGTACCTAGCTCAACAAAACATGGTAACGCTGCCCCAGCCAGCCTAGATGTCGCTCTCCCAGACTTCTTCCTCTTTCCCCACTTCAAGTCGGTGCTGAAAGGACATCGTTACGGCACGGTCCAGGCAGTATAAGAGGCCGTGCGAAGGAACTGAACAGCACTCCAGTCGCCGCATTCCAGAAGGCCTACCAAGAGTGGCAGAACCGTTGGAGGCGGTGTGTTGATGCACAAGGGTGCTACTTTGAAGAATATTAAGTCGTTGTACGAATATTGGAAATACATTTTTTGTTATCGAATTAGTCCGGCTACTTTTGGGACAAACCCTGTATTATGTATGTGTTCCTTCACCTATATGAAAAGTATCAGTGAAAATTTTAACTCCTATTAAAAATAATTTCGTGGGGGGTAGGGGACGATCTGATTAAAAAATAGAAATAAGAAAAAGTTCTGCCGTAAAACTGTAATTTTGGATGATGGTAAAGTACTCTACATTATCTAACTTTGAATTAAAACACGTTTGAACATCTGAAATTTAAAAAAATCGCCTGCGGCGCATTTTACCTCTTCTCCACTTTTTTTTGTGTCGATCTTCGCTGGCTTTGAAAAAAATAAACACTTGGCAACCTCTGTTTAGAGGAGCGGCAAATTCAGGGACCGCCCCGAACGGCACGAATTGTAGCTACGCCACTGCGGGCCACGTACGACCAACGAACTGTCAGGGGCATGCGTAGTATCGATAAAGCGGACAATTATAGTCTCTCATGGCACAATATATCAATACTACGGATGCTCCTGACTGTTCGATGGATCGTACATGGCCCTGCTGGAACAGACCTTTATATCTTCTACAGTCGACATTGTAGTACGGAACAGGCTTTCCAAATATAATGAAAAACATGTATTAGTTACAAAAATTTAAATCAAAAAAATCCCCACCTAATTTTTTTGGCCCGCTGTACCTGCCAGTTACTTTTGCGCGCTACCCGCACAAAATGTGTTAAGTTGTATTCAGAATCTCATACCGAGCAGTTCAGCTCCTGACTGTAAACAAAGCAAATAAATAGTTTTAATAGCGACTTTGACTTTATTCATTAATAAATTAAGTTAGCAAACATAACTGGCGCAGTCGGTAGGATAACCGAAATTATTGTGTATCGCACATCGTAATTTTCGTTTTACGATTAATCGGTTATTCGAACAATTAGTGAAAAATTGCGGAGGTGTACGAAACAGAGTGGCTCTTTGAAAATCAAGACACCCAGTTTATCGCAAACCTGCAGAAGACTCCATCCGACAACAATTCACGAGAAACGGAACAAAATTGTCCATTTCTGCAAGGAGAAATTAATTGGAGAAGACAGAAATCGCTGATCCATTCGTTAATCCTTATAGTGGTTTAGAAAATCGTTCAAAGTCACAATCACATTAATGTAAGTATAATTCAATGTCATATGATTTTGAAAACTTACTTGAAAATTTAAGTTTACTGTCTTCAACTGACTCAGGTGAAGAAGATTCGATTACAACTGAAAGGCTCATATTTTTGTCTAAGGTATTTTACCTTTATTTTCTGTTTATGATATTCGATAAACTAAAATAAATTAGTTATTGAATTTAAGATGCTAATAATTACGTTCATTATACACTGAAGCATATGTTACATTTAAACAAAGATAGTATGTTGCGTTTTAGTTCTTGGTTTCGTTGGAGGCAGGTAAAGTGACCCAAAACTGTTTATATTATGTATCGGCCAGACGCAACCCCTTGCGGGGTGCACTTGTGATATACAGTTCACTTTCGACAGTCTTTAGTATAACTTGTTAGAATTGTACATGTTATACGTATGTGATGCTGTGAGGTTATAAGATAAAGGGTTGGCTAGCCATTGTGTAGTGCATGTAGTATGCGATTGTATTAGATGGCCTTTAGTAAAGTACTACCGCAGTTATTGGGGATTATTATGTTATTGTGTTATTTGTGTACTGGATTGCAATCATTTGGTAATGTACTAATCATGCTATTAATTTCTCTTCATTTCTCCATACAGAGTGCTAGGGGGATAGTGGGCCCATGCTGAGTGCGGGTCCACCCCCTGGTGGGTAGTTGCAAGCCACTGTCTATACGTTGAGGAGCGTATAGTACAGTATTATTATCCTCATCCAAAGAGAGTACATATTCATAGAGATTAGCTTCTTACCGTTAGATTTTGCCGCTCGGATTATTTAAGGCATCTAATACATAAGATACTACACCTTGGGATTTGTTGTTTTCTTTATCACCGCTCTGTCATGGACAGAGAAAAGAAGGGCACTGCGCCGCCCCCCAGCGACCGCACCCCCACCAAGTACAACTTACGAGGCAAAATGGCTCCACCGGAGGCCTCAAAAGTTGTAGCAAAGGGCAAGACCACCCCAAAAGCGGTGGACGCCTGCCCTATCCAGGAAGGGGCTTTAGGGCTCCCCTTTCCTATTCCCTCGACTTCAGGATCGGTCCTAGTACCTGAAGTTGCCCTACCCGGGGACCTGCCACATGTGCCAGCCCTGGAAACGCCTGCTAAAGCACAGGCCAAAAAAGCCAGTGATTTTTTCCAATCAATGCTGGCTCAAGGACTACAAGAGCCAGCTGGATTCAGAACCAGCTATCATATCAAAGGGTCCCGAAAATCCTCCCACACAAGAACCTAACAACAGCACAACTGACCCACAACCCCAGGAAATGGTGGCAGTAGGTGCCAACACTAACCAAGGGGCACCAACTATGACAGTAGAGAATATTGAAAGGGATGTGATCACACCAAATACACCACTCCCTGGAGCATTGCAAGAAGATGACCAGGTGCCTATTACGCCTGTGAATGTCGATAACTTTCCGCCTGAGAAGATCACCTCCTGCACCACAACCAGCGGGGGGAAGACTAGCCAGGTGCGTAGGCTACACAAGATAGGGGACAGAAGTGTCCATGGATCAAACGTAGCAGAGCACCTCTTACACAGTCAGCCAGCGCTACCACATACCGAGGCCAATTACATACGTGTGATGTGGAGCAAACTGAGAGACGCAAATGAACAATTTGAATTTGCAGAAGACTCCTCGAGGTTAACATCAGTTATAAATGCGTCCGCACCAGGTGGAGGGTTGGAACTTGGAGTTCAGGTGAATGCAAGGGTCTTAAGATATGCACCCGGACCTGTAGCTGCTGCCAACCGTAGAACTATGAGTGTCAACTGGGTGGAAGGGTTTGTCCACAGCCCCTTGCCACTAAGTGAGATCATGAAGTTTTACGTCGGTGGCACTATCAGTGAAAGGGCGGTAACAAGTGCCATAGTCCCAAAACTACAGCCAGCAAACCATAACACAGTCAGGAACTTATCCAACTACCTGATTGAATCAGTCAACTCTGTTAACAACTATGGCATGTATGCTAAGTTGTTATGGTTCGCCTTTGTTCGCGATTTATACACCCTTGCTGGTGTTGACCCCATAGCAGTCCCCTTTGAAGGGGTGAATCCAGTGGCATTCGTCAATTTAGATGATGCCAATTTGGATTACAACACCATAGTTGCGCCCATCCTTCGGGGGGACGTAATTATGGTCGACAGGGCTGACTTTGACCTGAACGACATAATGGCTATACAATACCTGGCACGAGGTGGATTCAGGTATGATAGTGATGATGGTGCACTGGCACCTCATGCTACCTACGTCAATTGGCCAACCATCAACGTGACCATCCTAAACCATGGTGCTGGCGGAGCAGCACCTCAAGCAGCTGATCTATCAGCCGAAGCACTATTGGCTTTCGCAATAAAACTTGCGCAACAACGAAACGAAATGCGTTTTCTTGTAGAGGGCCTATACTGGGTGATGGATCACGCGGGGATCCGATACTGCCAAGCAAACCAACAACCGGTTGCCCAATTTATTCTACCAGACTTCAGGGCTATAGATGTAGGCATACCAAGACCTCAGGACTACAATGTGCTCTTGAGGCTCGCCGGCGTGCGCCCTCCCTCCGGTGTGGAGGATGGAGCAGAGATAAATCTATTTTCTACAGTCAGGAACGCTGACCGAGTACGCCTCATCACTCTTTACACGGCATCATATAGTGTATTTGCTACGACAGTTCTGCACTCTCTTCAAGTGGCGGGCAACCGATTGAGGGAGTGGTATACAGGCGTCCAATTACCTCCATCATCTGTTCAAATGATGAACAGTTTGAATAACATCACTGCCCCCGTGCCCCAAGGAGCTGAATCACCGTTCTTCAACATGGTAAAGGATTGTTTTCCTAAGTTCTTAGGGGTGGATGTGTCTCGACACACCAATAGGGGCAGTCTTTGGTTAGGAAATTACGGATCCCGAGCCAACATAGTTGCGGCTTATGTGGATGTACCTGGCGTCACGACCCCACGACTATTCAACCCTTTGGCTATAGATAACTATTTGAATACTAGGCCACGAGAGTGGGGGATAGTTGGACCAAGACCCAAGGTCGACTTATCCAAAGAGATTGTGCTCCAGACAAATATGGAAATGCGCGGTTGGCGAGCTCTACGAGGAACTGACCAGTACCAGAAATCTGTTACTGGGTCTATACCCTATGCATATGTTGAATATGGGGCATTCGCTGCTAACGCGATAACACAATATCTACGGCCTCAAGCACAACTATTATCAGTGCAGAGGGCATACTTCGCTCCCGGCGGAGTGGGTGAGTTCGCCCCCCCAGTACCGTACATTGGGGGTGAATATAACGAACTACTACATAGCTTCATACCATGTACCATAATGACTTGGGATGCACAGACGAACGAGGTGCTTGCCCTCAGTATAGTTGGGGCTGCAGTAGAATTCACCGACCTCATTGCCTTACAAAATTTACAGGGGCAGGAACTGCAGAACGTAGGACTTGCCCTTATGTCATCTAATGAGGTGGGTGGAGCATATGCTCTCCCACCTATCTTCCAGCTCCCGAACATATTCGGCGCTGCTCCTGCAGGGGCAGTTGCCGCTGACATACAACCTGTTGTTCCGGGAAACGACTGAGCCACGATACTACAGCCTTAGCCCAGGCCCGTATCGTGGTGCACTCAAGAGGGGCAGCATCTCAAATTTTACATGCTCTGCCAATACCCAACATCCACCATCCTGCAGTCACGCATGCCACTAGAGTAATCCCACTGTTTATAAACAATCACTTGGCTATGACCAATACTAACTGGTCAAACCGCCACCGCAATCTGGTTATCAACGTGTCCATATACGAGGATGTAGTTAAATTAGATTCTGGAAATATAATAACGGGTAGCCAAGAAATCACATCACACATAAATAGTGAGGACATAGCCATTATCCAATCAATATGGGGGGCACTTAACCAGCTATCCCAGTTGAGATGGATTTGCAAAGAAGGACCAACAGACTTCTTAAGGAATATTTTCACCGAATATGTAGTGGGTGAGAGTTTCCATGGCCGCCAGGAGTTGTTGGGTCACTTTCAAAATACTGTCGTCCATGGATCGGTGGATTGGGTACGAAATAAGACCAATTGGTCAATTGATGAAGACATCTCTCCCTTGAATGGGTTCGCCACTATAGTAAGTGCCATTCTACAACTATACACTGTGCACAATTCTAAGGAATCATCCACCATAGTGCAAGAAATCCTCAACTCCCCAAACGGTGATATGAAATTGGAATAAATAGCATTCCTCCTCGCATCCTTGGCTACGAAGGCTCACATAAAGAAAGATGCTAAGGAAAGAGATTGTGATGAGGTGTCCGATTATGAGGGGAAGACAAAAAATGGTCACATCATAAAGTATATGTTGGGACCTCACACTGTACTGAAGGCCGTAGCTGAAAATCTAATAAAAAATCTCAGGTCTTCTGGATGGTCTGCACCCTGGCCATGTCCCAGACACGGTTGGACATTAGGCTCTAGCCTACCCCGCTTTGTCTACTCTTGGGCTGACTCAAAGAGATTGGATGTCTTAACTCAATTTGAAGACCGATTCGTCGACGCGGGCAGTTGTCAGGTGGGCTTATCAAGCTACAAGAGACCTGAGTGGGATAAATTAATAAAGTCCCCCAGCGTATGCGTTTTTGAGAAAACGCAGCGTAGGCTCGCCTTACCCACAAAAAACCAGCCACATCGCGGTCAAAGTGAAGGCCAACGCGACTAGAGCACAATTGAAAGTAATGAACCAGCTCTTCCCCTACACAAGCGTCACTGATAAAAATCATATGACCATCCATTTAGCAGATTTAGTGTATGGGATCATAAACCACAACAACCTAGCACATAGTGTTACATTGGGTAAGGTAAGCGGTCATTGCAGGGAAATCATCGTCCCCAACAAGTCAGGGCGAGTTAATAGGTTGAATAAGATCCTAACATCCATCCCAATAGGCACCAATAATATTTTAGCCATGCACTGCCTCATCACGGCATATGGGACGGGGTTTAGCTACCATGCCCAACAGGCTTTCCTAGAAGTGCCCACATTACTGGGGACTAGCCACGAAGTGCTTCAGAGACTTAAATCACTAAGTTGCCTTGCTCGACGGGGGCAATCCGATGTCTACGGTAACCCATGTGCAGATGATGCTATATCATTTCTAGCATACGCAGAGCTGGCATTTGGGCGCAGTGGCAATCTGACTGACTGGCAAGAAGAATATAATAACAGGTGTTTGGCAACTGTTCACATCCAAGCCCCATCTAAGTTGAAAATCAATAATGAGCACGGAAATGCCCAATGGCTGGATGATGAATGCATACTAGACCCAAAGGTGCGTACCGAGTCTGAAGAATTTTACCAGACACTAAGAGATAAAATCAAAGTCATATGCGCCCCACTCGTGACTAAGAGAAATGAGATATTGGATGATTTCTTGAGAAGAAGAGCTGAATGGATGGCAAGCGGCAGTAGCGGAGGAGGCAGCATGAGTCTGGGTGATATACCATCATACGTCAAAAGGCAGGAGGCTAGAGGGCTGGGTAAGCCCACTCAGAAGGTCAAGATAGCTAAGAGAGCTTGGGCTGAGCATGTCACCCGATCTGAGCTATTAAGTGCTTTCAAGAACACACCCCCTCAAGAGATAGCCCAAGCCAGCGAGAAATTTGAAAACGGCAAAAGCCGGGCCATATATGGGGTTGAGCCATTGCATTACATAATCAACACATATGCCACTAAAGGATTTGAGGAAAAACTGCACTTAATACCAGGCCTAGAAAAGGGAGTTACTGGGCTAAGACTATCCCAATTAGAGCACCATAGGGCCCTAATAACTCAAGACCCAAAGCAACACTGCACCATGTTAGATTATGCGGATTTCAACAGACACCACACCCCAAGAGCCCAAGCCATAATATTTGAAGAATTGGCTAAACTGGGATATGAAAATGGGGCCTGTGTTGACTGGCAGCGAGCCAACACATGGGTGGCTAAAGCTAAGTACCATATGAAGGTTAAAATGCCTGGGAAACCAGGCCAGACGCAACCCCTTGCGGGGTGCACTTGTGATATACAGTTCACTTTCGACAGTCTTTAGTATAACTTGTTAGAATTGTACATGTTATACGTATGTGATGCTGTGAGGTTATAAGATAAAGGGTTGGCTAGCCATTGTGTAGTGCATGTAGTATGCGATTGTATTAGATGGCCTTTAGTAAAGTACTACCGCAGTTATTGGGGATTATTATGTTATTGTGTTATTTGTGTACTGGATTGCAATCATTTGGTAATGTACTAATCATGCTATTAATTTCTCTTCATTTCTCCATACAGAGTGCTAGGGGGATAGTGGGCCCATGCTGAGTGCGGGTCCACCCCCTGGCCGTAGGTGCCCCTGTGGGGGGTACACCTGGGTGATGAGGCGCAGTAAGCGTAGGAATCCGGCCGTACACCGGAGTGTCCACCCAGGTGCCATCAAAGAATGCCAACGGTACCCAACGTGACCAGAGAGCCTGTTAGCTGGACAGTTGTCCAGGTTGTTGAGCTGGACTGTTGTCCAGGGGTTGAGCTGGATTAGATCCAGAGTGTATGTTAATGCACGTGCTAATTCGTTACGTGGGATGCCATGCTTTTGCCTTTCAGCTTGGTACGCGAGCGAGACCACCTTGTTGATTTATGCTTGGCTTTAGTGGAGATTTATGTGTGTTACTATAATATGGTGATGGGCTTATATTAACACTGGCAATCCAGCATCACACGCAGGGGTGGGTTCACCCTGGTGAGTAGATAATTGTTACTAACTATTAAATTGTTATCAGTGGCACAAGCTTCTTTGTTTTATGTACGCTGCATACACCTTTGCACCAATCGCTTGGCTTCAGCCTCTGCCTGCCTCGGGAACCCATGTGTTTATAATAAATAACACTAAACTTGTAAGTAAAATAATGCGAACCATGTAAACTAAAGTAGTTAACGCCCCGGTTATCAATTATTCAAAAAGGCATCCTAACACAACTTCACAAATTAATAATTACACCAATTTAGAAAATCATTTAACGAATCAAATTATGGCACAGTTTAAGCCAGAATATTTAAATTGCATTCCACAATTTGATGGAAATCCCAATGAATTAAATAGATTTTTAAGTATCTGTGAAAGCATCAATAATGCTTTTTATGACGTTGCAGACCCTAATTCATTTCACAACGTCTATTTATTAAACTCATTCATAGGCAAATTAACAGGCAATGCAAAAGTAATAGTTAATATACAGAACGTTATAACATGGTCACAATTAAAAGATACTTTGCATAGAAATTTTGCTGATCAACGGGACGAAACTTGTCTAAATAGAGATTTAGTTTTGTTACGTCAATTTTCCAATGAAAAACCCCAGCAGTTCTTCGATCGTTGCTTACATATCTTAAATTTACTTTGTTCATATGTAGACATACATGAAGATAATGATGCTTCTAAAAATTTAAAAAGAGATCTTTACAATAAATCAACGTTAAAAACATTTTTATCAGGTTTAAAAGAACCATTAGGCACAACAATCCGTTGTATGCGTCCCACGGACTTAAATCAAGCTTTACAATTCATAATTCAAGAAGAAAATATTCATTATTATCAGAATTTTACAAATAAGACCAATCTCAAACAAATTCCCGTTCACTTTAAACCAATACGACAGTGACAAGATCCAGTAAACAATTTTAAATTTGATCTGACATTTAATGCCCAAACGCACAATAACCATTTTCGTGCGCAAAACAATTTCCCATCTCAACCGATCCAAATACAATATAGGACAAACAACCCACCTCAAAGATTCTTTAGAAACTCCGAAGTATTCAAACAAAATTTTAACGTTTTTAAACCAAATCAGAATCAAAATTTTCCAAAACCTACTCCGATGAGTACGTCAACTAGACAAACTTTCAATAATCCATGGCAAAGACCACAAACTCAATACAAACCCCAATAAAGAAACTTTATTTCGGAAGAACTTTTTAACGTCGAAACAGACGAAATAGACGAAACAATTACACAAAACGAATGCAATGTTCAACAATCATCAACGTACCCAAACGCTAGTGATAATGAAAAATATGACTATGACGTAAATTTTCAGGTGGTTACACCTATAAACAACCAAACGTAAACCCCGAAATCATTTCATTCAATAACTCAAACTCTAGCGAATTACCGTATATTGTGTTTCCAGAGCATAACCTTAAAATTTTAATAGATACTGGTTCTACGAAGTCATTTATAGATCCAGATATTGCTTATAAATTATATCCAAATTATATTCAACATGATCCATTTATAGTATCCACTGTATTTCAAAAATCTGCTCAAAAATATAGTGCTGATATACCTATTTCTAAAATATTTAAATTACCTCAACAAAACAAGTTAAAATTCTTTTTATTTAAATTTCATAACATATTTCATGGCCTTATTGGATTAGATAACCTTAAGTTACTTCAAGCAAATTTAGATTTCAATAAAGGACTCTAATGCCCGGTTTCTCCGACACATCTCAAGATCGAACTTGTATAAGACCGCCTTATATTTAAGATCGTCTCAAGATGACAATGCGTTGCACAGAAAACATATTCCGGAATCTGTTAGACATCTCAGCTAAGTTAGAACTCGGTTTGGCAACGTTGCAAGAAGTCGGCACATTATAACGGCAGATTTGAATGGCAAATTTTCATTGGCCATTCCCATCATAGCTGTTAAAACGGCTCCCTGTGACATCCTGTTGTTGCTATCAGCTGATAGTCGCACATAAAGTTACAGTTCGGTGTTTATTATTTTATTTTGTGTTGAAATGGCGGACAAAAAAAGAATAAATTATACCATGGAGTAAAAACAATTATTAATTAGCTTGGTGGAAGAAAATAAGTGTGTTTTAGAGAACAAATCTACCAATGCTGTTCAGGGCCCGATCTAGCTTTTCCGCCGCTCTGGGCAAATATTATTTTTGCCGCCCTTTATATTTAATGATATATAATACTTATACATAAAATACATTTTCAAATATAATTTTTTGCAGTGAGTGTAATTTTTGGGGGTATTTGTTGAATGACTAGTCTTTTGTTTTATAAAAAAAAGTTAATTCATAAGAAAACAGTAACATAACAAAATGAAATATATAAGTAGGAAGTACGTACATATATCTTTTTTCTCAAAAAAAAACAACACAATTTTTAATTTTAAAAAAACGTAAACACCAAATATTTTACTGCTTTCGGAGGAACTATTTTGCGAGGAAAATTTAAATTATTATATGCAACAACAAATTAAGGCGTTCTTTGCATAAACAACACTTGTAAATTTTTTTTCAAATCTGGGAACTCACTTTCAATGGATAATTGGCGCTATATCCGACATCCCTTATGCAAAATAATTCCGTAATAACCCCAGTAACTCATAATATAAGCGCGGAAACTAATGATCTTCCTTCTTTCTACAAACAAAGCAAATACAAGATAATTTTACGTTAGGTACTCCAGCTCAAGTTCTAGTAAACAGCGACTCAAGATGTGAGCTCAGCTCAAATCGAATATGTTCTTAAAATTGCTTGGTGCAACACTTTATAACGTTAAGGCGAACTTAAGATTCAGCTAGATCTTCAGATGTGTCGGAGAAACCGGGCATTAATAACTCCTCAAACTCAAATAAAATTACAATACTTAACTTCAAATACCATAAATTTTCATACAGATAACGTATATTATTTTGGAAACAAATAAATTACTCTAATTTATTTGTCTACTCGTATAACACCAAAAAGCTCTCAGACATCTAATATACGCAACTGTTTATCAGTATGAGAGTATGGCCTATGAACTATCTCATGCATGCTTAATATTGTTAAATCTATATACACCCCAAAACCATGAGCGAGGGCAGTATTAAGAACCAATGTTATAAAAGGTCCGATAACTAAAAAAAAGAAAGCGTAACAGTAACAGATTCCAGAGAGAATCATTCATTCTAAGCTCTTGCTTCCCTCAAGTTCCGATTATTACAAATTCAATTAGATATTAAAGTTATGTTATAAATATATATATATGTGTGTTTTAAATAAATAAAGTTATAAAAAGTTAAGTGCGAGTTATTTCGAAAGCCAGTTCCATTACAAAAAATTGGTGTCAGAAGAGCGGATTTCTTTACTTGTAAAAATTTCTGAAGAAAGGCCGAAGACTTCTCCGAGAAGTAGCAACCTTAACTTCTTCAAAATATCAAGGAAGGAACCTTTTGGAACCAAACTTTCAACTCCACGCGACAACGAGGACCTCCACCACATCAACCCCTTAGGACGACAACATCTTCTACGAACATCGCACAACCACGTCTCCATGAATTTCGTCATCGTTATAATTTGGTGAGTGTCTATTCTATTTTTTGTCTGCAAAAACTTTTTTACTTTATTAACGATCATCATTCCTTTATGCCAACCACTAAATCCTTATATCCTAATCTGAACGAGGTAGAATAAATAACAAATCCTAAAATGGCTACACACAAAACCTCTGTAGAATTCGCTTCAGGTTTGCTGTGTAAATTCGACGGATCAAAATCAAAATTATTCGAATTCATTGACAATTGTGATCAAGCCTACGAAATAGTCAAAGATGAGTTTAAACCAATGCTATTCGCTGTTATTAAAACTAAATTAACCGATAATGCTAGGGCTATTGTGAGAAATAGAAATTTCCTTGATTGGAGTTCACTAAAAAATCATTTGGTAGATACGTACACAGAAAAACGTACACGCGGTCAGTGGCAATTAGAACTGTGTTCATGCCGACAAAATTTCGGCGAATCCGTTTTATCACTCTCAAATAAAGTAGAAAATTGCTATATCAAATTACTAAGTACCTTAGACGAAACACTTGACAGTGACAAACGCGAGATATACTCTTCCATGTTCAAAGAACAAGCTCTAAACGTTTTTATAGCTGGACTAAACAAAGACTTGAGTTTGATTACAAAATCGCAAAAACCCAACAGCCTCGAAATGGCAATTTCTCTAGCCATGCAAGAGGAGCAAGAACAAAAATCAAAATCAGAAATTTCAAAATTCCAAAATTTAAATATTAATAATTCTAAGCCAAAGAGTCACACCTCCCCTTACGATCAAAGAAAGCCAAATCACTTTTACTACACAAATCCTACACCTTTTACCGCGCAAACTACGCGAAACGGTGCCAATGCCTATAGTAACTTTAAAAACAATGTACGACATGTAGATACGGAGCAACCAAAAACATGTACTTATTGTAAAAAATTAGGTCACACATTAGATAATTGTAGACAGAACGAATTTTGCAACTACTGCAAAAAGCCTGGTCACGAAATTCGTGATTGTAGAAAACTAAAATTTAATAATACACGTAGAGAACTGTACGAATCAATTAAATTTCGTCCGACAGGTATTAGATATAATGATTTCGTTAGAAACCCCAACTCTTTAAACTCCAAGGCTCCGTCACAAAAGGCCAATGTGCAACGGGTAGCCGATTTCATTCAGGCCACATATCAATAATTAACAGTGAAACATGTTTTGTAGAACTTTTTACTCCTAATTTAAATAAAATCAAATCAAAATTTCTCTTGGATACCGGCGCAAACATTTCTTTAATTAAATTATGTAGCTTCCACTCTAATTCGATTATTTACGACGACAAGATCGTCACCCTTAGAGGTATAGACAATGTCAAAAATCATAAATCAACCATTTGTTATACACATATTGAGTTTAACATAGAAAACATACATCTTGAACACGAGTTCCATGCTGTTACGAACGATTTTGCTATTCCATTCGACGGGCTCATAGGCAACGATTTCTTAAGGCGGTACAAATGTAATATAGATTACAAATATAATGAATTATCAATTAACGGGCGTAAGGTAAAAATAAATTTTATTAAAGAAAACAATCATCTACCACTGTCAGACACTATTCTAAATCGTTCTAAAGAACAACAAACCTACGCATCCTTAACAAATTCTAATTCTCGCATTGATATAAATGCAAATTCTTACTCTAAATCGCGCATCGATCAAAATGGTATTCCTAAATATACCAATTCTAATTCTCGCATTGATATAAATGCAAATTCTTACTCTAAATCGCGCATGAATCAAAATTGTATTCCTAAATATACCAATTCTAATTCTCGCATTGATATAAATGCAAATTCTTACTCTAAATCGCGCATTAATCAAAATTGTATTCCTAAATATACCAATTCTAATTCTCGCATTAATGAAAATGCAAATTCTTACTCTAAATCGCGCATTAATCAAAATGGTATTCCTAAATATACCAATTCTAATTCTCGCATTAATGAAAATGCAAATTCTTACTCTAAATCGCGCATTGATCAAAACGGTATTCCTACATATACCAATTCTAATTCTCGCATTAATGAAAATGCAAATTCTTATTCTAAACCGCGCATTTATCAAAATAATTCTTATTATGCTTCCAATTCGGAACCACAATTATCAAATTCTATAAATCTTAAAGAAGATTGCAACAATAAGCAAAAGCCAAGCATAAGTAGTTACCCAATTTTTATTAATCCTCGTTGCGAATCTGTCTTACAAATCAAGGTATTAAATCCCGAAATTAAAGTAGGTATTGTACCAAATCAAAAAATTCTAGACGATGTTTATTTGTGTTCTAGTATAGTTCAAGTTAATAGCGATAATACAGCTATAACTTTAATTATGAATATATCAGAAAAAACTATTAAAATTGACAAAATCGAAATTAATCTAGATCCTCTCCCAGAACCACATTGTTCTATATATTACGCAAATTCTAAAAATATAGGTCAACATACAAATAACACTAATTCTAAAAGATTAAACGAAATCATAAATTTACTTAGAATGTCTCATTTACATGAGGAAGAAAAAACTTCCCTTGTTAACATATGTTTAGAGTTTAACGACATATTTTATCTCGAAGGCGATGACCTATCTTACACAGATTCGGTAATGCACACTATTCCAACATCTTCAGAGACTCCCATAAACGTAAAAACTTATAGATATCCGGAAGTACATAAAGCTGAAGTAGAAAAACAAATAGGTAAAATGTTAGATCAGAAAATAATTGAACCTTCAAATTCCCCTTGGAACGCACCCGTTTGGGTAGTACCTAAAAAGGTAGACGCTTCACGTGAACAAAAGTGGCGATTATTAGTAATCGATTATAGACGATTAAATAATATAACAATAGGCGATTCTTATCCTTTACCTAATATCACGGAAATTCTAGATCAACTAGGACATTCTAAATACTTTACAATCTTAGATTTAGCCTCAGGTTTTCATCAAATTAAAATGAATCCTTCAGATGCTGACAAGACGGCTTTCTCAGTTCCTTCCGGTCACTTCCGATTTAACCGGATGCCATTTGGTTTACGGAACAGTCCCAGTTCCTTTCAAAGACTCATGAACACCGTTTTGGCAGGTATTCAAAATTACAGGTGTTTCGTATACCTTGACGACATCGTCATACACGCCGATAGTCTTGAAAATCATAATAAACGACTCCGGGAAGTCTTTCAAAGATTATCCAATTATAAATTAAAATATTCAACCCGATAAATGTGAATTCTTACGCCACGAAGTTATGTATTTAGGACATTTAATTACCAGTCAAGGAGTTAAACCTGATCCTAACAAAATTGAAGCTGTAGTTAATTTTCCTGTGCCCAAGACACAAAAAGACATAAAGTCATTTTTAGGTCTTGCTGGATATTATAGGCGATTTATAAACGATTTTAGCAAAATTTCACAATCTTTAACTGCATTATTAAAGAAAAATGTCGATTTTAATTGGACTAGTTTGCAACAAAATTCATTCGAACAATTAAAATTAGCTCTTACGTCGAGTCCTATATTACAATTCCCAGATTTTTCTCAACCATTTATCGTCACCACAGATGCAAGTGGTTTTGAAATCGGGTCTGTATTATCACAAGGCAAACCACCAAACGATCTACCAATCGCTTATGCAAGTCGAACTCTAAATAAAGCTGAATCTCATTATTCGACTACAGAACGCGAACTTTTATCAATTGTTTGGAGCATTAAACATTTTAGGCCTTATTTATACGGAAAAAAATTTACTATAGTCACAGATCATCGACCGCTGACATGGCTCTTTAACGTAAAAGACCCAGGTTCGAGATTGGTCAGATGGCGACTGCTTTTAGAGGAATATGATTACGATATCTTATATAAACCGGGAAAAATTAATAACAATGCAGATGCTCTAAGTCGTACTCAAAGTAATCAACAACAAGAAGTACCAATACTTCAAAATTCTATTAAACTAATATCTAAAATCGAAAACGATACTTATAAACAATTCTTAAAGAAATTTAGTACAACCCTAATTACCAATCAAAATTTAGAAGAAGTAAATGAAAAGCTAGATTTAATAAGTAATGTTGCTATTCCTATATCAGCTGACTTAAATTTAACTGAAGAATTTCAAATACAACTCAATGAGAAACTCGACATTAAAAATACTTTAAAACCTTTACAACCAAAATTGTATGATTTAATCAATATTGCGAACGGTGAAAAATTTACATACTACTTAGTTACCAAATCAAATTTTTGGGAAAAAACCGAATACAAAACTGTATTCAATATGTTGTTTAAGCTGAAACAACAGCTTATACAAAATAATCAATTAGAAATTAAAATTCCCAAATTAGGAACGAGTTACGATCGATTAAGTTGGAATAAAATTAGATCGATGATTAGGTTTATTTTTAGAAACACTAATATAAAAATTAAAATTTGTCATAATACAATTAAAGAACCAAGTGAAGATGAAATACCTCTTATACTTGAAGAATTTCACTCGTCCATCTTCCGGACACTCAGGCTTTCATCGCACATACACTAGAATCAAACGAAATTTTAATTGGCTAAATATAAAAAAGGACATTAAAACCTTTATAAAAAATTGCGAATCATGCCAAAAAAATAAAACGATGCGTAAACGAAATATTAAACCAATGGAAATCACAACTACTTCGGAAAAACCTTTTGAAAAAATATTTCTTGATATTGTTGGACCTTTACCACTTTCAGAAAACGGTAATAGATTCGTTCTTACCTTACAAGACGATTTAACCAAATACTCTCAAGCATATCCAATTCAGAATCATGAATCAATGACAATTGCTAAAACATTTGTTCAAAATTTCATTTGCAAATTTGGAATCCCAAATTCAGTTGTTACCGATCAAGGTACAGACTTTAATTCTAAATTAATCAAAGACGTTTCAAAACTTTTCAGAATTAAACATATTAATTGCACAACATATCACCCACAGAGCAACGGCGCTCTAGAAAGAAGTCATTCTACCCTTAAAGATTATCTAAAGCATTATCTTAACGACACTCAAACCGACTGGGACAATTGGATTGATTTCGCTGTTCTCTTACAATACTACTGTACATACATCAACAAAATATACCCCTTGCGAATTAATATTTGGTTACGAACCTGCGATCCCATCAAGTCTAACTAAAAACCCAGAATTTAAATACACCTATGATAATTACTTAAGACGAATTAAAATTAAAATTTCAAAAGTCTCACGCCTTAGCTAAACAAAATCTCATAAAAAGCAAAGAAATAAACAAATTTTACTATGACAAGAAATCTAATGTTACAAAATTTGAAATAGGCGATTTTGTTTCTTTGACTAACGAAATTAATAAACCGGGGACCTCAAAGAAATTATCTCCAAATTATTCTGGACCTTATGAAATTGTTGAAATTAATTCCCCCATAAATTGCACCATTTTATGGAAAAATAAACGACTCCTTGTTCACATGAACCGTCTAAGGAAATCATTTGTTACAGCTTAGTGACAGCATGTCATGGGCACTATGTTTAAAACAATTTTTGGCACGTTAGATACTAATGACGCCGAATATTATAATAACGCGATAAACGCCGTACAAGATAACGAAAAAAACGCTTTAAATTTACTTAAATCTCAAACTCAAGTCATTAAACGACTATTACAAATTTTAATAATACGATTACGAACTTAGATAATAACATCGAAATATTTAATAAACATTTATTCCTTTTAAAAAATATGACCTCAGATCTTTATAACAATTACAACAGAATCAAAAGCAGACAATACATGGACGAACAACTAACATTACTAACTCTGGTGACAAGTGAATTAAATAACGAATATTCGACGATAATAGACGCAATACTCTTTTCAAAAACTAACGCACTACATCCTTCAATAATAACACCCGAACAGTACATTACTGAGTTACAAAAAACCTTAAATAAATTGCCTGCGTCAACTAAATACGCTACTGAAGTAGAAATTGCAAACGCACCAGAATTACTTTCGTTAATATCTTTAAAAACGTACTATCTCGATCACAAAATCATATTTATTATTTCTAATCCTTTAGTATCTCAAACTAACTATATTCTTTATCAACCTATACCATTACCTATAAATTCGAAAAACGAAGACTTCGTCTTTATCTTGCCTTCCACGACCTATATCGGCATTTCTCAAAACAAATTGCATTATTGCTCAATGAAAGACTTAACAACATGCAAAAAATTAAACAATCAAATTCTCATTTGTGAACTCACAAGTCCTACATATTCGGTTCACAGTAAACCTATATGCGAAACAGAGTTACTGTTTCTAAAACCGCAAATTCCAAAATTATGCGACGCTAGACTAACAACAGCAAAAACTGAAATCTGGCATAAACTTTATAATAAAAATAATTGGTTATTCGTAACACCTCAAGAAATTGATATCACGTTAAATTGTAAAAATGAACTTCCAGTAGATTTGCGAATCAAACACACCGGTATGATATACATAGCCGAAACTTGCAAAGTTTTTACTCCTTCTACTATCCTCACGGCGCCTCGTTCTTATCAAAGCAACTTCCAAACTATCCTACCTAGTCTTAGCATTCTTGATGATGATTGTTGCAGTAGAGTAAAAAACAGCGATTCAGACGAAATTAAAATAGATTTCTTACCACTACATGCTACAACGTTAGATAAGGACAGCTTAAACGTTGCTAGCCATAAACTCGATCAAATAAATCGATTAGTGGACGAACTTAACAAACCAAAATTAATTGACAAACTTGTGCATACTAACACATTTTGGTATCTAATTCTGTTCACAATAAAGTGTATACTCATATATGTCATATATAAAATAACAAAGTTTATCCTAAATAAGTATAACATAAAGTGCAACAAAAGCAATAAAGACTGTTGTAATCAATTGACCAACACCTTGACATTAAATTTGTGCAACAAACAACGAAAAGTGTCAATCACAGTCGACGAAGAAGACTACGAAATGCCAGAAATATCAACACGAAACTCTGCCAGGCGTAGCGGCAGAATCGCACAGCTTAAATCTTAAACTGCATATTATCATGTTCTATATTATATACATATTATGCCTTTTATTATAATAACATATCTATTATTATACAGGGTGATTGATTGAGACCGGGCATTAAAAATATATGAAGAATGAAAAAGGGTATGGATCTGAAATTTTGGTTATGACCATAATGGCATCTGATCTGTTTATTGAAAATATTTTCAAGATGGCGACACTTCCGCAAATACCGGAAGTTGGCGTCTACTTTTTTATTTTCAATACAATGGTCTATTTTTTAGTGCATTTTTGGATTCAAAACGTTATTTTAGAGGGACTTTTATTAGCATTCCCTATACCTAAGTGCAATCATTTTTTAGATTTTTGGACTTTTTTGAAAATTTTTTGATTTTCACCGTGATGCTTAATATTATCTAACATGGCCATTTTTAAAGAAAAAACGCTTAAATTTAGACCATGTCTAGAAGAAACCTTGGACTACATCCTGGAATTTTTGCAATCGATGAATTACTTACAGGGTGTCCAAAATTTAATTTTCTTTTAATACAACTTCAGACCACTAAAACTCGTTTTTTTCAAATACAATGCCCAAACTTTTTTTTCATTTTCTAATGCAAAATTACATTCTGCATCAACCTGTATTAGCGTTTCCTATACCTATCTGCAACAGTTTTCGAGTTATTAAGAATTTTTGATAAAGTTAAGAGAAATTGCAACATTTTTTTATAGTAAGCCTTGGAAATGACAGCAAATGCCAATATTAATAACTGTAAACCCCTTTTATTGCGTTTGTCTGAAGCATCCATGAAAATGTATAATCAAGAGTATTCAAACACGAATATTTTGAACTTATTTTATATTCATGAAGAATGTAACAAGATTATTGAAAGAACTTGCCGCGTGTTCAGTGAGAGTTATCCTTATTTGACTGTAATGACCAGACAGAAATTTTAATGAATAGAATCAATTTTTTTTCAATTTAGAAGAGTGAAATCTGCTTGTATTCGACCTAAGCGTGTGACAAATGGTGAAACTAACAAAGTTAACATCCTGAGATATTTTAATGACCATCCTCAGCGATCAATTCGATTGGTAGCGCAAGACTCGGGTTTAACATACTATGCTGTACAAGCTACATTAAAAATACACAACTATTCGTTCACACTTTCAATAATCTTGAATTTGTTCAAGAATGTAAAATAAATTCAAAATATCCGTGTTTGAATACTCTTGATAATCCATTTTCATGGATACTTCAGACAAACGCGATAAAAGAGGTTGACGGTTATTAAGTATTGGCATTTGTTGTCATTTCCAAGGCCTACTATTTAAAAATGTTGCAATTTCTCTTAACTTTATCAAAAATTCTTAATAACTCGAAAACTGTTGCAGATAGGTATAGGAAACGCTAATACAGGTTGATGCAGAATGTAATTTTGCATTAGAAAATGAAAAAAAAGTTTGGGCATTGTATTTGAAAAAAACGAGTTTTGGTGGTCTGAAGTTGTATTAAAAGAAAATTAAATTTTGGACACCCTGTAAGTAATGCATCGATTGCAAAATATCCAGGATGTAGTCCAAGGTTTCTTCTAGGCATAGTCTAAATTTAAGCGTTTTTTCTTCAAAAATGGCGGTGGTAGATATTATTAAGCATCACGATGAAAATCTAAAAATTTTCAAAAAAGTCCAAAAATCTCAAAAATGGCTGCACTTAGGTATAGGGAATGCTAATAAAAGTCCCTCTAAAATAACGTTTTGAATCCAAATACGCAATAAAAAATAGACCATTGTATTTGAAATAAGAAAGTAGACGTCAACTTCCGGTATTTCCGGAAGTGTCGCCATATTGAAAATATTTTCATTAAACAGATCAGATGCCATTATGGTCATAACCAAAATTTCAGATCCATACCCTTTTTCATTCTTCATATATTTTTAATGCCCGGTCTCAATCAATCACCCTGTATATGTACCTTTGTGTGCAAATGTATATACATATTATGTAAACTTCTTTTCTTTATAATAACAATTTATATTTTGCTATACTAACACTTTATGTTACTCCCATTATTTTATTGTGTATTTTATACTATTGTATTTTTTAAGGTACCTATATCAACAAAATTTTATAAATCACTCCTAACAGCAGGACCTGACAACAACAAAAAATTATTTTCTTTGCAGATTAAATTTTTTATTATAAGGAGGGAGGTGTAATGTACGGTACTGTATTTTACCCTTGTGATAATCACGTTCGACTCCTTATCTAAATAGGCATACGATACTTATAAATTTAAACCAAAACCTTTTCAAAACAAATAAAATATCCTATTTTATTTGTTTGTTATTAACTTCAAATACCATAAATTTTCATACAGATAACGTATATTATTTTGGAAACAAATAAATTACTCTAATTTATTTGTCTACTCGTATAACACCAAAAAGCTCTCAGACATCTAATATACGCTAACTGTTTATCAGTATGAGAGTATGGCCCATGAACTATCTCATGCATGCTTAATATTGTTAAATCCATATACACCCCAAAACCATGAGCGAGGGGAGTATTAAGAACCAATGTTATAAAAGGTCCGATAACTAAAAAACAGAAAGCGTAACAGTAACAGATTCCAGAGAGAATCATTCATTCTAAGCTCTTGCTTCCCTCAAGTTCAGATTATTACAAATTCAATTAGATATTAAAGTTATGTTATAAATATATATATGTGTGTTTTAAATAAATAAAGTTATAAAAAGTTAAGTGCGAGTTATTTCGAAAGCCAGTTCCATTACACTTCTAATCACCCTCAATCAAATAGTCCTGTTGAAAGATTGCATTCAACTTTAATTGAACATATGCGATTATTAAATACACAAGGTTTTAAAGAAACAACTACAAAATCAAAAATGACTTATGCTGTATTAGCATACAATCATTCGATTCATTCGGTAACTAAATTTAAACCAATAGACATAATTAATGGACACATTAATACCGAAAACCCTTTCAATATAGAAATCAACAAAATTTTAATTAACAACTATATTAATGATCACAAGGAAAAACTTAAATTAATGTATTCAAAAATAAATCAAGATCTTATACAAAATAAAGAAAAAGTTATCACAAAATTAAATGAAAAACGAGATGATCCAAAATTATTTGAGACTGAAAATAAAAGGTTCACGAAAAATTATAAGCGGCAAAAGAACGCAAATAAATTCAATAAACCCACCACCATAACAAGCGTAAACGAAATTTTAAAAACTGTTGCAACAACAGACCAAAATAAAACACATATGGATAATTTAAAACGACCGCTAAAAGCAACTTATAAGTTTAATAACTAAATATTCTCTTCTATTTCCTAATATCTATTTAATCAAGACTACTATTAATAAAACCAATTCATAAAAAATTTAAAAACTGTGGAATGTTACCTGCTAAATTATTATTAGTTTTATTAAATTACCTACTTATGATTTTAGATTTACTTATTTCAATTACTACATTAAATTTACTTATTATATAAAAATTAAAATTATTATTATTTACTTATTATTATTATTATAATTAATTATGGTATATTATGCATCCCTATATTTTTAATTATTACCGTTTAGTTTATTTTCCATATCTTCTACCCAGAGTCAATTTAAGCCAGCAATAATAAATAATAAATACTTATTTAAAAGCGAATTATACTTTACATTAATGTAATTTAAAGTGATGCTTGTACAAATTATAAACAACCAACGACCAGCACATCAATTGAAATCAAGCCGAATCGGATCAAGAAGAAACAATCAGTAGCCTGTTTCATAAAACTTGCAGTTTTTACTATATTTATTAACTGTAGTAGCAACAAATCGCTACTACAGTAAATAATCACGTTTCATAAATAAATTTCTACTGTAGTACTTTAGGGAGTAGCTTTTACTGCAGTAATCATAATTTAACCTAAAAATTGAGACGGCGCGGCAAAATATTGAAAAATGAAAAATATTAAGCAAGTAAATTTCCTTAACCCCTTGACATACAATGACGTCTACGATACGTCATTTGTTTATTGTGCCAAAACAAACTTTGACGTTTCCCAAACGTCAAAAACTTCGCACATTCTGAAGCAAGTTTGAAAACAATGTGTGAGTCAATGATTGTTAATAAATGTAATATATAAACGTTATTTATTCTGAGAAAGTTGTTATAAGTTTTAAATTTGTGTAATTGTTTTTGGAAAACTGTTATTGTCCTGTAGTATGGCTGTAAATATTTATAGTTTTTCATCCGAAAGTGATGATGAAAGAGACGACGCGTATTTGAGCGAAAACAGTGAGACAAGTGTCACCAGACAAAATATTCATGTAATTGATTATTCAAGTGATACCAGTGATAAAAGTGAGACTAGTTTGATTCTACGAAATGTACGTAAACCTGCAAGACCTATATCTTATAGCAGTGATGATTCTAGTTCTTCAGAGGAATGGAACTGGCAAGAAGTAGAAAATGTTCCAACTATAAAACCATTTACTGCATTTCCCGGCATCAACACGATTGTTTTACGAAGATTGGCTGCAAATCCATCACCTTTATCTGTTTTGAAACAAATTCTTTGTGATGATTTCTTTGAAATGGTAGTCAAAGAAACTAACAGGTATGCAACTCAAGTAATAAACGGAAACAATACAAAAAAGAATGAAGAATGGTTTGAAGTAACAAGTGATGAATTGCAAGCTTACTTTGCATTATGTGTAATTATATCTCAAATAAAAAAATCCAATATTGATATGTACTGGTCCAAGAGAGCTATACTCCAGACGCCAATTTTTTCGAAAACTATGCCACGCAAGCGTTTTTTGGCCATATCTCATTTCCTTCATTTTGTTGATAATGAAACCATGAATAAAGAAGATAAATTACGTAAAGTTCGAAGTGTAGTAGACTATTTGAATGATAAATTTCAACGACTATATACGCTAGATAAAAATGTAGTCATTGATGAATCCCTAATGAAATTCAAAGGTCGACTAAATTATGTACAATTTATTGCTAGCAAACGAGCACGGTTTGGAATAAAATTTTATAAGCTTTGTGAATCTGCATCGGGATATTGTTCGCAATTCAAAATTTATATAGGACAAGATAAGATTCCAGGTAATAATACACCAGCATCACAAAATGTCGTCATTGAGTTGGCAAAATTAATTTTAGAAAAAGGATATACTCTATTCTTAGACAATTGGTATTCGTCACCAGAATTATTTGATTATTTGAAAAAAAATGATAAAATGTTGTTGGCACGGTTAGAAAAAATCGCAAGAATATGCCTAAGAAACTGTCATCATATAAAATGAAAAAAGGAGAAGTTAAAACTTTATCTTGTAGAGGTATTTTATCTTTACGCTGGCATGATAAAAAGGATATATATTTGATTAGTACAAAACATAGAAATGCGGAAATGATAAATACTGGAAAAATAAGAAGAATGAAGTATGGTGGCGAAGAAAACGTTATAAAACCCAGATGTGTACTTGAGTACAATTGTGGAATGGGCGGAGTTGATAAACAAGATCAACTTCTTGCTTGTTTTCCAATTATGCGAAAATGCTTAAAAGGATACAAGCAAATATTTTTTTATTTGATGGATATGGCTGTTTTTTTTGCATTTGTTTTGTATTCTAAATCACCTAATACACCAAAACAAAAAATAGTAAATTTTCGTTTGGATATTGCAGAAGATATGTTGTCAAATCTATCTCTACCTAACTATCGTACACGAGGACGTCCTTCTCAAAATGACTGCCCAATTCGATTACAGGGAAAAACTTGGGCACATTTTCCTGAACATATACCACCTACTGACAACAAACAACATCCAGCAAAGAGGTGTCATGTGTGTTTCAAGCATGGTATAAGAAGTGAAACAACTTGGCAATGTAAGCAATGTCTAATACCTTTACATTTGCCCGGTTGCTTTGAAAGGTACCATTCACTGAAGGATTATTAAAATTGTTTATTCGGTTTATTACTCGTATGTAAAATTTAATTTTTATAAGGATTTGTAATTTTAATAAGTTAAATAAAGACAAATTAAAACAACTTGTCATCTTATCTCCTTGCTGACCTTCTATTTGCATTAAAATAATGTTTATAAGCAATTCCATTAAAAAAAAATTTGTATGTCAAGAGGTTAATAAGATTTTGCAAAATAAATAAGTTCTGGTGATTTTTATATTTTAAAACTACAGGTTATAAGAATATTAATTTATATTTTGTGTTATAATAAGAATTCCTTCTATTTTATTTTTTACCTACATATCTTTAATTAAACCTAGTATAAAACTTTTGTAGTTTTTAATTGACTTTGTGGTCTACGTTTTGATTAATATTATTTTCATTATTCCCATGTATTTCCTCATCAATATTTTCATCTTTATTAACATAATCTACGAAGTTTCTTACTTCTTTGGTTGCATTGCATAATGTTACACAATACTGTACAATGTGTGGAGCAAAAACTGGATCTACCCGCAGGTAATTCAAGCACGGAAATTTTTCTTTGAGAATGCCGATAGCATTTTCAATAATTCGCCTTGTTTTTTTTATGGGCGCGAGCAAACCGCATTTGCGATGGTATTTCTGGATTCTGAACTATTGGAGGAATAAGCCACGTCTTCAGTGGATATATGAAATCTCCTAATAAAACTCCATCAGCATATGGTCTCCAGCCTTGTTCCATTCTGTTATACAAACTACTAGCGATTCCGTAGCCCCTTCGGGGCTACTTTACCGCTAGATCCCGCCTTGCGCGTAGAATTCTCTTTGCGCGTAAAATTCTTTTTGCGCAAAAAATTACCTTTCGTTTGGTGCACGTTCAGTGGCTATGTTCCCGAGATATATTGATCATAACTAAGCAGGTCGATGATCAATCGATCAATTCAACTTAAATTTTTATTTACAATACTCGTAATTGCTTTTCAAAATTGAAAAAATCGACAGTCATACTACTCGCGCTGAGCCAGGCGGGTCAATTTTTTTGCAGGCTATTAATCGATCGGTTCAAGTTTTAGTTACAACACTCGTTATTGCTTTTTAAAATAGAATAAATCCATATTCGTAATACTCGCGCTCCGCGCTCGCTCCAAATGCTTCTCAAATTATATTAAATTGTTAATCAAACTACTCGCGCTTCGCGCTCGCACTTAATAGATCCGAGTATAATTCACTTTGCGCACAAAATTACCTTTCGTTTGGTGCACGTTCCGTGTCTCTATGTTTCCAAGATATATTGATTATAACTAAGCGGGTCGATGAACAATCGATTGGCTCAAATTTTTATTTACAATACTCGTAATTTCTTTTCAAAATCGACAGTCATACTACTCGCGCTGAGCCAGGCGCATCACTTTTTTTGGAGGCGATTAATCGATCGGTACAAAATTTTATCAATTTTCGACAACTGCCGCTAAAGTGAAGTAGTTCCAATTTTATTTACAACACTCGTTATTGCTTTTTAAATTAGAATAAATCCATATTCGTAATACTCGCGCTTCGCGCTCGCTCCAAATGCTTCTCAAATTCTATTAAACTGGTAATCAAACTACTCGCGCTTCGCGCTCGCACCCAATAGATCCGCGTATAATTCTCTTTGCGCAAAAAATTACCTTTCGTTTGGTGCACGTTCCGTGTCTCTATGTTCCCGGGGCTACTTCACCGCTAGATCCCGCCTTGCGCGTAGAATTCTCTGTGCAAAAAATTATCTTTCGTTTGGTGGAAGTCCCATGTCCCTAATTGGCCCCGTTCCCGAGATATATCGATTATAACTATGCCGGATATGATCAATCGATTGGCTTAAATTTTTATTTACAATACTCGTCAATGCTTTTCAGAATTGAGAAATTCGACAGTCATACTACTCGCGCTGAGCCAGGTGGGTCACTTTTTTTGGAGGCGATTAATTGACCGGTTCAAATTTTATTTACCACAATCGCTGTTGCTTTTTAAATTAGAATAAATAAATATTCGTACTCTCGCGCTCCGCGCTCGCACCTAATGCTTTTCGAATTCTATTAAATCGGTAATCAAACACCTCGCGCTTCACGCTCGCACCCAATGGATCCGGGTAGAAATCTTTTTTCTCAAAAATTACCTTTCGTTTGGTGCATGTTCCGTTTCTCTATTTTCCCGAGATATATTGATTATAACTAATAGGGTTGATGAACAATCGATTGGCTGAAATTTTTATTTACAACACTCTTCATTGCTCTTTAAAACCGAATAAATGAATATTCATAGTGTCATCGTATTTTCATATTCTAAACTTAAGTCTTAATTCAACTCAAAACTGGGATTGCTTCGCATATATATTTAGGGCAGAGCGTGGCCATTCCGAATTGGTATGATAGATGTACAAAAAGCTAGAGTGGAAAAGTTCTGAGCGTTTCTATTATTTTTTCAAAGTTGGAGAAAGCGTGCGGGTGACGACGTTTTCATCATGTAAGTACGAAACTTTTTGCACGTTTTACTTAATAACTTTTCCCAAGGTCCGGAGCGAGCACATATTAAAATTCGATCCTTAATACAACAAAAGAAATCGCGATTTTCGGACGCTCTGAGTATTTTTCGTCGCTTTTTGAAAAAAGGCTTTCGACGTTCGTTAGTGCGACGTAAAAATTAAAACTTTTGCACGTTTTAGTTAATAACGTTTGAAAATTATTTTTTCTGTGGCCCAGAGCGTGCACATATTAAAATTTAATCTTTTATACGACCCGTCAAAGAAAATTCGCAATTTTTATACGCTTATGGGTAGATTTAAGGAGATTTAACTATCGGCCTGAACTTTTATTCACAACACTCGTTATTGCTTTTGAAGTTAGAATAAATCTATATTCCTACTACTCGCGCTCCGCGCTCCACATGATGCTTTTCAAACTGTAATAAATGGGCCACCAAACTACTCGCCCCATTGGGTGTTCGCGTGGAGTTCTCTTTGTGCAAAGAATTGCTTTTTTTTGTGCAAGTCCCTTGTTTCGAAGTGGTACCGTTTCAACGTATACAAATAATTTTATTATGGTTTAACTTTATTTATGCTTTAGTCCGCGTTCACAATGAACGTAGTAGATAACAGATAGTAGATAGTGGTTAGTGCGTAATACGTAAAAAGTCCGTAACGAAATGTTTACTTGGATACGGGTAACAGCCGACTTGTTTGTAGCATAGCACATAACCTCAATTTAAACGCGGAAGGTTGTTTATCAAATTGACACCTTGTATTGTACGTATTTATTTCTACATGATGATTTGTGGAGGATTATAACGGTAATAAGTTGTATTAAACATCGTTCAACATTGTAATTTTAATTAATTTTAAACATAGATAGTTAGTTCACTTTAGTTACCATATAGTGACTACGTAAATCTTACGTCCATTGTGAACACTTGCATTTGATTCTATGCATTTCAACTTTAGCTACTAACCCACTATCTACTATCTGTTATCTACTACGTTCATTGTGAACGCGCCACTGTTTAGTTACTTATTTAGCTGCTGTGGGGGCCTCTCTCTAATTCAGTAACTATTGTAGTGTCTCCACAGTTTCAAACATTTAAATTACCTTTCGCATTTGATGCAAGCCCCATATGTCTCTTGTGGCTCCCCCGTTCCAGAAGGTAGTATAGTTTAGTAGTATATAATAATACATCGATCACAGTTCGTGTACCTTAATATGTTTTCCAAATCATTGATGCCTCTTTTTTCAACTTTGTATTAATTAAAATTCGTATTAAACTACCTTTCGTTTGCTGCAAAGCTCCCACACCACCATGTCTGGGTGGCTCCGTTCCAGAGATACATCGTTCACAGCTTGTACCTAATATTTTCCAAATTCAATTATACTGAAGATGCTTTTTAATTTCGATTAATCTTAATCAACTACGCAATGCGCACCCGGACCCTGTTTCAAATCCTATATAATCACTACCCGAACAACTCGTGTCGCACGCACGTATCGTCGGACAGAAAATTTCGCGGAAAATTCTCTTTTTGCCCGCACCCGGATTCGAACCGCAGACGCTGCGTTGTGAACGCGTATCGGACCCACCCGGCTATCACGGTCCGTTGCATGGAGTTTGAAATTACATATATAATAATAGAATGTTGTCAAAGTTTGACAGTGATACTTCAATTTCTAGGTTATGGTGTCAGCTTGACAGTATTGACATAATTCAATTTCTAAGTTATACTGTCAGTTTGACAGTATTGACATACTTCAATTTCTAGGTTATGCTGTCAGTTTGACAGTACTGTCTTTTGACATACTTCAATTTCTAGGTTACATATGAAATTTTTTGACAGTATCATCGTATTTTCATATTCTGAATTCAACATGAAACTGGGATTGTTTCGTATGTATGTTTAGTGGAGAGCGAGGCGATACCGATTTGGTATGATACATGAACATAAAGCTACAGTGGAGAAGGTCTGAGCGTTTACATTAT
The DNA here is from genome assembly GCA_947652605.1 of Elmis aenea. NCBI lineage: Eukaryota > Metazoa > Arthropoda > Insecta > Coleoptera > Elmidae > Elmis > Elmis aenea. The sequence continues at coordinate 31,104,576 of OX393579.1, read as the reverse complement.
TCTGTCAAAGTTTGACAGTGCGTGCGCGCGACGACGCTTTCATCATGTATGTACGAACATTTTGGCACGTTTTACTTAATAACGTTTGCAAACGATTTTATTTAAGGTCCGGAGCGTGCACATATTAAAATTCGATCCTCTATACCCTATACGACTTGACAAAAAAAACGCGCCTCTGTGCATTTTTAATCGCTTTTTGAAAAAAGGCTTTCGACGTTCGTTAGTGTATAGTGCGGGCGCGCGCGACGTAAATACGAAAAATTTTGCACGTTTTAGTTAATTACGTTTGCAAACGATTTTTTCCGAGGTCCGGAGCGTGCACATATTAAAAGTCGATCCTTTATACGACCCGTCAAAGAAATTCGACGTTCGTTAGTATATAGTGCGTGCGCGCGCCTGCGCTTTTTCGTTCGCGGTCTGAATTTTACTTCCGGACGACCTCTCCCGGACTCGGGAGCGGCCGCAATCAAAAGACCGGCCCCGGATACGTCCGCACGCCAAAAATCGCGAATCATCGCCGTCCGCGCGTATTTTAAATCGTAGTTTTAAACTCGATTCCTTATTTCGTTAGTATGTAGCGCGTGCGCGCGCCTGCGCTTTTTCTCGTTCGTGGTCCGAATTCGACTCGAAAATGGAATTGTTTGGTACGTACTTGTCGGGGAGGGCGAGACGAATCCGAATCGGTACGACAAATGTGCGAAAAGATCGAATCGGAGAAAGTTCGAGCGTTCAAAGGTCACGTCGAATTGTCAAATTGTCAAATTTTGACGAAATTACCGCTCCCGACGACCCGATTTAAATGTTGCGTGTAAGAATTTCGCACGTTTTCCTCGATGGCTTCTCCGGAAGACCATTGCCAGACTCGGGAGCTGGCACAATCGAAAGACCGGCCCCGGATACGTCCGCACGCCAAAAATCGCGAATCATCGCCGTCCGCGCGTATTTTAAATCGTAGTTTTAAACTCGATTCCTTATTTCGTTAGTATGTAGCGCGTGCGCGCGCCTGCGCTTTTTCTCGTTCGCGGTCCGAATTCGACTCGAAAATGGAATTGTTTGGTACGTACTTGTCGGGGAGAGCGAGACGAATCCGAATCGGTACGACACATGCGCGAAAATGTCGAATCGGAGAAGGTTCGAGCGTTCAAAGTTCACGACAACATGTCAAATTGTCAATGTTTGACGAAATTCTCGCTCCCGACGACCCGATTTAAATGTTGCGTGTAAAATTTTCGCACGTTTTCCTCGATGGCTTCTCCGGAAGACCATTGCCGACGTCGGAGGCGCGCGCGATCGAAAGAGCGGCCCCGGATACGCGCGCGCGCCAAAAATCGCGAAATATCGTCGTCGGCGCGTATTTTTAATGGTCGTCTGAAACTCTATTCCTTGTTTCGTTAGTATATATTTGTATTAAACATCGTTCAACATTGTAATTTTAATTAATTTTAAACATAGATAGTTCACTTTAGTTACCATATAGTGACTACGTAAATCTTACGTCCATTGTGAACACTTGCATTTGATTCTATGCATTTCAACTTTAGCTACTAACCCACTATCTACTATCTGTTATCTACTACGTTCATTGTGAACGCGCCACTGTTTAGTTACTTATTTAGCTGCTGTGGGGGCCTCTCTCTAATTCAGTAACTATTGTAGTGTCTCCACAGTTTCAAACATTTAAATTACCTTTCGCATTTGATGCAAGCCCCATATGTCTCTTGTGGCTCCCCCGTTCCAGAAGGTAGTATAGTTAGTAGTATATAATAATACATCGATCACAGTTCGTGTACCTTAATGTTTTCCAAATCATTGATGCCTCTTTTTTCAACTTTGTATTAATTAAAATTCGTATTAAACTACCTTTCGTTTGCTGCAAAGCCCCCACACCACCATGTTTGGGTGGCTCCGTTCCAGAGATACATCGTTCACAGCTTGTACCTAATGTTTTCCAAATTCAATTATACTGAAGATGCTTTTTAATTTCGATTAATCTTAATCAACTACGCAATGCGCACCCGGACCCTGTTTCAAATCCTATATAATCGCTACCCGAACAACTCGTGTCGCACGCACGTACCGTCGGACAGAAAATTTCGCAGAAAATTCTCTTTTTGCCCGCACCCGGATTCGAACCGCAGACGCTGCGTTGTGAACGCGTATCGGACCCACCCGGCTATCACGGTCCGTTGCATGGAGTTTGAAATTACATATATAATAATAGAATGTTGTCAAAGTTTGACAGTGATACTTCAATTTCTAGGTTATGGTGTCAGTTTGACAGTATTGACATCATTCAATTTCTAAGTTAGGCTGTCAGTTTGACAGTATTGACATACTTCAATTTCTAGGTTATGCTGTCAGTTTGACAGTACTGTCGTTTGACATACTTCAATTTCTAGGTTACATATGAAATTTTTTGACAGTATCATCGTATTTTCATATTCTGAATTCAACATGAAACTGGGATTGTTTCGTATGTATGTTTAGTGGAGAGCGAGGCGATACCGATTTGGTATGATACATGAACATAAAGCTACAGTGGAGAAGGTCTGAGCGTTTACATTATTCTGTCAAAGTTTGACAGTGCGTGCGCGCGACGACGCTTTCATCATGTATGTACGAACATTTTGGCACGTTTTACTTAATAACGTTTGTAAACGATTATATTTAAGGTCCGGAGCGTGCACATATTTAAATTCGATCCTCTATACTCTATACGACTTGACAAAAAAAACGCGCCTCTGTGCATTTTTAATCGCTTTTTGAAAAAAGGCTTTCGACGTTCGTTAGTGTATAGTGCGGGCGCGCGCGACGTAAATACGAAAAATTTTGCACGTTTTAGTTAATTACGTTTGCAAACGATTTTTTCCGAGGTCCGGAGCGTGCACATATTAAAAGTCGATCCTTTATACGACCCGTCAAAGAAATTCGACGTTCGTTAGTATATAGGGCGTGCGCGCGCCTGCGCATTTTCTCGTTTGCGGTCTGAATTTTACTTCCGGACGACCTCTCCCGGACTCAGGAGCGGCCGCAATCAAAAGACCGGCCCCGGATACGTCCGCACGCCAAAAATCGCCAATTATCGCCGTCCGCGCGTATTTTAAATCGTAGTTTTAAACTCGATTCCTTATTTCGTTAGTATGTAGCGCGTGCGCGCGCCTGCACTTTTTCTCGTTCGTGGTCCGAATTCGACTCGAAAGTGGGATTGTTTGGTACGTACTTGTCGGGGAGGGCGAGACGAATCCGAATCGGTACGAGAAATGTGCGAAAAGATCGAATCGGAGAAAGTTCGAGCGTTCAAAGGTCACGTCGAATTGTCAAATTGTCAAATTTTGACGAAATTCTCGCTCCCGACGACCCGATTTAAATGTTGCGTGTAAGAATTTCGCACGTTTTCCTCGATAGCTTCTCCGGAAGACCATTGCCGGACTCGGGAGCTGGCACAATCGAAAGACCGGCCCCGGATACGTCCGCACGCCAAAAATCGCGAATCATCGCCGTCCGCGCGTATTTTAAATCGTAGTTTTAAACTCGATTCCTTATTTCGTTAGTATGTAGCGCGTGCGCGCGCCTGCGCTTTTTCTCGTTCGCGGTCCGAATTCGACTCGAAAATGGAATTGTTTGGTACGTACTTGTCGGGGAGAGCGAGACGAATCCGAATCGGTACGACACATGCGCGAAAATGTCGAATCGGAGAAGGTTCGAGCGTTCAAAGTTCACGACAACATGTCAAATTGTCAATGTTTGACGAAATTCTCGCTCCCGACGACCCGATTTAAATGTTGCGTGTAAAATTTTCGCACGTTTTCCTCGATGGCTTCTCCGGAAGACCATTGCCGACGTCGGAGGCGCGCGCGATCGAAAGAGCGGCCCCGGATACGCGCGCGCGCCAAAAATCGCGAAATATCGTCGTCGGCGCGTATTTTTAATGGTCGTCTGAAACTCTATTCCTTGTTTCGTTAGTATATATGTACTAGTTCTCAGTACCTTAGCGTCATTGGCACTGCCTGGCCAATTAGCACAACAAAAATAAAAATAATAATCAGGCCCACACCCTAACATTACATTAATCGAATGATTTCCATGCCGATCAACAAATGCTGCTTCATGATTGCTAGGTGCATCAATTTTAATCAAAGTACAATCTAATGCTCCACAGACCAAAGGCATTCCTGCCATTTTATAAAATGTATTTACTACCTCATCAACACTTTATGGCCATTTAACAAACCGACGAAGCAAAATCCGATTTACAGCATAAACAACATTTTTCACCAAACAACAACAGAAGCTTTTGATACCCCATGCATGCATGTCTCCAATAGCGTGGTACTGACAAGGGAAGGTCACGATACGTTGTCGCTAGAATTTGATTCCGGCTGTGTTTATTACATTAAGGGCATCAAAACTAAAACATAGGGAAAACCGTTTTTACAAAGGCCTCGTTTTTGCGTTTTTGTTCGGAACCGTTTAAGATTTTTTCAAAAACTTTGCACCATTTTACTTGGAAAGGATGCGCGCATTGGTAAATAAAAGAATTTCGATTTTGTCTTTGACGGTTTCATGGCCAACGCGATCGCAAATATTATTTTTATTAATCAGCTGTTCAGTTTTTCCCCTATTTTTCCGAAGGTAATGGCCAGTGGCACGTATAACTTTGCAGAACATTTAGTTTTGATGCCCTTGATGTAATAAACACAGCCGGAATCAAATTCTAGCGACAACGTATCGTGACCTTCCCTTGTGAGCACCAGTGCCTAACCAATGCAAAGCTATTTGCAATTATTGTTTTGGAGATAGTGCTTTATTACGTTCACTCGTTCACGAAATATTCTGTCTTCTGTATACAATCACTTCATCATCTGATTCACTAGACCAGTGGTTCTTAATCTTTCATTAGTCGCGGCCCCCCCAATATCCTAAAATATTTTCGCAGCCCCCTAGTTTGGAGTAACAAAAATATTACGCTTTATTTAAGAAGATATCTCTCCGATGGATCGATTAAAATAAGGAGAAAAAAATATTTTTTCAAGATTTCAATAGTTTAAAAAGTAAAAGCGTTTTATAAAACTTTTCGCGCCCCCTCAGGGGGCCGCGGTTCCCCGGTTAAGAATCGCTGCACTAGACAACATTTTTTTTTACCTTATGTAGAAATTACGATCCTCTACACCTTAGTAAAATAATCGTCGATTATACCGTAGTAATTTTGTTTGTATACTTTTTATGAAATGCTTTATTAGTTACCTTAGTAAAAATTTACAGTAAAATAACGTTTACTGTAGTAGTTCATTATTTACAATGGTAGGTTTATGAAACAAACAATAGTAATTACTACAAAATTTTACTATTAGTTCTGCAGTAACTACTACAGTATTTTTTTACGAAACAGGCTACAGATGTCACTTTAATTTAAATAATTGTACTAATGTTTTATTTCTGTTCCATAAAATTGTCGATAAAATGGTGCAATAGGATGAAGAAAACCAACCAGAGGAGATCAAACTTCCAAACGTTCAACTTCCTCGTTGTTGAATCTTCGAGGGGAGGAGTTATATTTCTCCATACCACACAGGGTGCCTACAACTGCCCCTTGTCCGTCAACATCTGGAATGTGACTTCGAAACATACTTTGGAACATCATAAATTGCGTTTAACTTATGGACAATAAATTGCACTAAAGTACTAGCTAATGTTCTGGACTCCACATGTTTTAGGTTTAGGGTAGCTATATGTAATTTTAGAAATTAAGTTAAATTGTATTCAGAATCTCATACCGAGCAGTTCAGCTCTTGACTGTAAACAAAGCAAATAAATAGTTTTAATAGCGACTTTGACTTTATTCATTAATAAATTAAGTTAGCAAACATAACTCACGTGGTTACAATGAATGGACTATTCATTGTACATAATTCCAATATTGGTGACTGTTTTTTAAGTTAGTTAGAATAAAGATCTCAATACTGTCTGATGTTATTTTAAGTTAATAAAAGTTGAAGTGTTCACTTTGAAACATCTTTTGCTTGGTGTTATAGGTAATAAATGATTTTTTAAACTTTAATTTAAACAATAAGGTGCCTTTTTTATGTTGGTTGAAAAGTTTAACATTCGACGTTACGTTGATGTGTCCCATGTCAATCGACACCTGTAAGAGGGACCTAGGGTGTCTGTTCAAAAGTTGGTTTATAAATGTTCCTATTTTATTATTCTTATAAACCAAATTTTGTACAGATTATTCGTGGTTTCTTTTACGGACTTTGATGGACAAGGGACACAGCAGCGTTGGATCAAATGTTGGACCTTCCCGCAAAAATAACATGTGGTCATCCAACTGTTTCTAATTTCTGTTTAAAAATTCATTTATTAGATATCAGCATTCTGCATCAATTACTCAAAAATGAAAAGTATCATTCAACGATCGAGTCGAGTTGCTACCAGCGATCAGCGATCAACATCATCGCGTGGGATAACTTAAATTAACTGTAAGTGTTAAAGTGTTTGCTACGTTTTAGCCTTTTATAATGACATTTTTGTTGTGATATTTTTGCCGACACAAATTATAATTACCACTTCCAATAATATTGTTATTACTGTTATTTGCATTGTCTGTTTAGAGATCGATATCCGCTGCCTCAAAGGTGCAACCAAACCAACCACCCATCTACCCACCCACTTGGATTGAACAGCAACATTAACCAATTGGCTTTTTTTTTTTAAATGTTCAACAATATTAATATATTAGATAATGAATTACATGTTAATTAAATTAATTAAAATATGTGACAAAGCACCTTATTAAATTATTTTCTATATTATTTTACGGTTAGGTTCGTTGGTATCAAGATCCTTAAAGAACCAGTCGCAGGATTTTTATGAATTCGAATTTGTTGGAACAGTTAAGGAAAATAGATAACGTGCGCCCGAATATCATGCAGGATTCAAACATAGTGCAGTGCATATCTGAAAGTGACAGACTTTGAACTTAGACAGCAAGTACCAGGTCAATGGTCGGACTTGTTTCCACCGGTGGCGTAGACGTCTGCAATAGTACAACTGAAAACCCCCGCAAACGAAAAATCAAAAAATTTCACTGAAGTTGTACAGAACAACAGAGAGATAAAACAAAATTGTAGCAACTAAACTCATTTAATGAATTTACGGAAATCTCAAGTTACCTTGACATTTTCGGAAATTCATTAAATGAGCTTTGTTGCTACAATTGTATCTTACCTCTCTGTTATTGTGTACAACTTCAGAAAAATTTTTTGATCTTAGTTTGCGGAGGTTTTCAGTTGTACCATTGCAAATATCTGCGCCGCAGTGCAAACACGACCGACCATTGGCCTGGTGCTTGCTGTCGTAAGTTCAAAGTTTGTGTCACTTTCAGAAATGCACTATATTAATATTTGACTCTTGCATGATTTTCGGGCGCACGTTATTTATTTTCCTTAGCCGTTCCAACCAGTTCGAAGCCATAAGAATCTCGCGACTGCGTCTTCAAGGATCTCGATACCAACGAAGCTAACCGAAAAATAAATTTAACATGTAATTAATGATTTAATATTTACCTTAATATTATTAAACATTTCAAGAAACTATAAAGCCAATTGCAAAAATGTTAAATGTTCAACAAACAAAAATGTTAGGGTCTCTTCTTACATTTTTTCGAAAATGTTTCCAATAATTTTTAAATGGTCAACGAACAAAAATTATAATCTTAGGGTAATACATACAATATGAACTTTTTTGGTGCTTTCTGTCGTAAGTTCAAAGTCTGTTCCACTTTCAGACATGCATTTTGCCAAAAATTTTGGTAATCTTTAACTAGCGATGTGTTTTGATTTCAATATTTATATTCAATAAATTTTTTGATAATGTACTTTGTATTGAGTTAGTAGGTATTTTATATGATGTGTATTATTAATTTGTAAATAAATTGTTACTTTAAACTTTTTATTGTTTATTATTTGCATGCACAATATTATTTAATTTACTATCAAACAACAAAGAAAGTTTAATTTTAAAAAACACAATTTGACTTTTTTTTGCCAAAATACTTTTTGTTTATTTCCAAGGGTATCTTGATTTAAAAAAAAACAGTTTTTCATAAACGATGTGGGTGCGGCAACCATTCAAAAATACAAAATTAGTCTATGGAGGTAGACAGGGAATAATTTTGACAATTGAAAGAAAAAACAAGAACAATAATAATAGTTCTAGATATTTGTCTACTTTTGCGCTGCACTGATCATTTTTAGGTAAACATGCAATATTTAATATAAGACATTGAAAACGTTTTGTATAAATTCAAGAGAACCTAATACGTTCAATTTTTTACTTTTTCGTTGTACATTTTTATTTTTTAATAATTTTTTTAAAAAACAATATTATAACAAGATTGTTTACTCCAAATAAAACGATAGAAATTATGGACTGTTTTTTTTTTTTAATAAAAGCTGTAAAATAGTAATAAATTGTTAGAGTTATACTTAGTCATTTTAAAATTTCAGATGGTGTGTGATTTCTCATATGTATTTTAACAGTAAATGCGTGGTTTACTAATTCTTTATTACAATGTTTATTTTTGAAGTAAGTTAAACATTCTCAAAAGGTCTCCTACAAGGAAAAGTTTTTTATTATCGATTTTCGTAAAATTTTATTTTTGATAAAAGCTTTTACATGGCTTAAAACTAATTTAAACCCTTAAATGCTTAAATGCAATATTATTTTATTATGTAAAAATATAAAAAATATTTTGGCACAATTTTACTTGCTGTTGTTGATTCACAACATTTTTTCTAATGCATATGTTAAGAAACCATTTCATAAAGCGCGGTATTTTGGGCACAAATGTTGCTGTTCGGAAATTTTTTTAGTTATTGTTTTGCACAATGTTGCTCTCGGCAACAATTTTTGTTATTCGATAAAAAAAGGTAAAAAAATTGTGAATGATTTTTTAACTATTTTTCCACATTCCCTGCAATAAAATAATATACCTAAAATTTTATTTAAATCTATTTTTTTTTTAATTCATGCATTTGAGGGTTAAGATGAAAAAGGTTTTGATAAAAGTTCATTTGACAGCGATTTAAGAAATAATCTAATGAGTTAACTGCTCTTATTTTAAGAGTTTCAGAAGAATTTTAAAAGAAAAAGTTGTTTGATATTCAAATATAGTACTTAATATAAAATATCGTTTCTTGTGAACGTTTTATGTAACTCTTAAAATAAGGGCACTTTACTTTTTTATCGAAGTTTTTTTTAACTTTAAGTTAGTTTAAACCATGCACCAACTTTTCTACGGAATAAAATTTTTCAAAAAATCGATAATAAAAACTTTACCATTTGTTGCAGATTTTTTTAATGTCAAAACTACTACACCCTTGAAAATTGGTCGGTTTCGCTAACAAAATTAAATAGCAAGGGTAGTCAACTTCAAAGTATCCAAACATATAAATATTTACAAATCTTAATTATGTTTTCTAGGACTAATACATAACTTGGACCTCCCTGTATGTAGGATTCTAAATTTTGTTCTTAAACAAAAGTATAAAATATGTGAAATGCCCCAAACTAACCACTAAAAGTGTAACTTTCGTTTTTGTGAAAATACGGTACAATTAAGAATTTAAAAAATAAATTGATCATTTAAAAAAAAATTAAGAAAAAAATTGTCGACTAGTTATTACTATTTTAGGGTAATTTGCACATTAGTAATGCTTGGGCGTATGTTCTAGATGAATACAAGAAGTTCAAGAATTGTAGAGATGGCACAAAAAATGAACAAAAAAGATTCTGAAACATATAGACGTTTAAATTTGCCATATTATGAAACAACGAAAGGTGCAACAGATGAAGAGAAAACTATGGCACTTAATGGTACTTATATGTATCTACTATTTAATATATTTGCAAAGTTTTGCTTAAACTCTCCATTTCTAGCTTCGCATTTTCATCATTAACCTGCATAATATGGAATTTTTACATGGGGTATTTGATTGACTTTCAAATTTCTATAACATACAGCACCATTAGTGCGTGTTTATTTGTATGCTTAATTATTAATTTTGTAAAAAAAAACATATGTAGGTATGTATACCGGGTGTTCCAGCGACCGAGTCCATTTTCTTAGAAAAGATTTTAGTGACTTACTGAATAACCTTAAAATATTTTCCTATTTTAAATTTAGTGTTACCATAAACAAAAGTGATATCTGGCGACTTCTAAACAACTGAAGAAAAAAATTTTGGGATTAGTATCGGTAAATCATGGGGTACAGCATAGGTACAATGACTTGTGTAGTTATTAAAACAATTATACAGGGTGTTCAATTTTTTGAGTATATTTATAACTTTAAACTGCAAAAACCTATTTTTTTAAATGGGACATCCAGTATATTATTACATATTTGAATTCCAAATCCCTCGATATATTCTACTGATGAAAATATTGTCTATTCCAAACGTCAAAATTTGTTGAACTTGTAATTTTTATATCAAATATTATTTGTTTAATAGAGAAAATAGACTTATATGATAATTTAGAAGAACTAAATAATGGAGAAGTAGACCCTTGGGTACAATTTAATAAATGGCGAGAAGATCAACGGCAAATGGCCAGACGTTTAATCCAAACGGATCCATTACTTACGTCAGACAGTAATCTACCGGTATGTTGCAAAATTATTATTTTTATAATTTGCAGTAATACAAATGTTTTAGCAAAATGTTGAAACAACAAATGAGAAAATTATAAGCGAAATATCGAACTGTATTCAAAATATTAAAAAACCGTTGCTTCTTGAATTAGCACCACTTCAAACGAGTCCAAAACTGTTATTAGACTTTAATCTATTGGTATGTTGTAAAATTATTATTTTTATAATGACCAGCAATATAAACACGTAGGTATGAAAATTCATATTTTTTAGGAAAATATCGAAACAGGAAGTGTTGTGAGAAATTCGGAGGATTCGGAGAATTCCCATTTTACAGATTCATCAGTAATTACTAAACAATATTTTTTGTTTAGTAATTTTATTCATTTCATTTTCCTTACGTAAAAATAATCATAAACTTCCCATTAATAAGAACGGTATTAAAAGTTTTGAATTTTGAAATTGAAAACCATCATAATTATGATTTTTTTAGACTTTTGGAAACCAAATGGACATGATGAAAGCAGCTCAAATGATAGCCATTCGGAGACCAGTGAAATTGTTTAAAGAATCTCCCCTACATGTTTAAAGGTCCGTTTGCAATAACAATGTAGTATTTTATATAAAAAATTCATATCTGAAACAAAGTATACTTAATTACTTACTAATATTTTCAGAAAAAAAATCTCACTACAAATATCGACGCATTGTCATTACGCATATTTCAACATTGTCATTACATTATCACACATTAACCCATTAACGCCCACCGTATGACGTATCATACGTATGACAGGTACGTCTTTGAGGTTAGGTATATTCCAGACAAATTAGTTCAGGTGCTAGCTACCTTTTGTAATCCGTTCCTAAAAGTGTAATATAACAGAATTTAGTTAATGCAACGAATATTATCGCGCAACAAACAATCTATCTTAATTTTGAACAGTAAGTGTTAATGTGAAGTGTGAAAATGGCGTCGAGGTAAGTTTATGGGAATATAATTTATTCAAATTACATTGTAAAACTGTTCTGATTGAGAATATGTTATGATAAATAGTGTTTTTATAAATATGCTATGGCGTTTGCTTACTCTTGGATATTTAAATTAGGATTTTTTTACTAATTATGTAAAGTATGATATATCATACGTTGGGCGTTTGTGAGTATTTTTGATTCTGTTATAGAAATAAATTGTACAACCCAATGGATTCTCGAGATGCTGAAGAGCTACTTAATTTTTTGGAAGAAATGAGCTATGAGGACGAGAATTATTCTCAAGTGATCGACAGTAATAAATTGGAACTTGTATTTTGACGTTTAGTTGTTTAATAATTGCAAACATCACTTGTTTACGAAATCATGGCAAACTTTGATGATCGAATTTTTACAAAATTGGCCATATCTCGGCTATTTTTTGCAACAAATATATAAAACTACATATTTTTGAAAAGCTAAAAGAATACTCTTTCACATAAAGTCATGGCCAACTAGGGTTTCCATTTAAAAAAATGCAAGTTTGTAATTTATCTAAGAATTGAAACAATATTAAAACAAATGAATGTTTTTATTTTATAGTGCGTAAAAAAATCTACAACTTTTCCCCCAAAACTATTTTTGTACCATCAAGTATAACCGAGTTATTAACAATTTAAAAAAAATGCCTATTTTGATTTTTGTTAATTATCTAGCGTGTCATGGAAATTTTTAAAAACATTAAAGCATTAATGAATAGGTCTCCGAAAATGGAACAATTTGTCTAATTTAAACTTCTTTGTAGCTCTTACCGTTTACGAGATCCCAATAGTGGCCCTTCTATGTGGACCACCCTGTATATAGACAATTATTTCAATTCCTTGATATTGCTTCAAACACTTAAATCCTACAATATAAACTGCATTGGAACAATAAGATCGGATAGGGTGGAAAAAGCTCCACTAAAAGATTTGAAAAAAGATATTCGAGGATCAATACACGGTTTGACTGATAGCGCCAATGGAATATCGTTAGTCCGTTGGCATGATAATAATCAAGTCACCATTGCAACTAATGTTCGTGATGCCAATGTGTGTTTTTCGAAAGGTCTTTGTAGTCGTTGGTCTATAGGATTATAGGATTAGAATAAGATCTAAAAAATGGTACTGGCCTTATATTCGATTTTGTCTAAATGGATCAATTGTCAACATGTGGATTCTATCCAGATTTGTGCATCCCAAAATTGGATTATTAGATTTTATAAGGCGAACAGTGCTAGCTATTATAACTGCATCAGATTATTTGGGGGGTCCAAGGCCCAAATCCTCTAAATGTGTCTTGAATGAAGTGCGATATGACAGTACTAACCACATAGTGGATAAAATCGCCACACAGCGCCGATGTGGGCATTGTGGAAAATGTGCAAAAGTTTATTTGCATCAAGTGCAAGATTGCTTTACACCCTGATACGTGCTTCAGACTTTATCATACTAAATAGTTTTATAGTGTTTAAAATTTTTTCTTATTATATTATAGTGATAATTTACTTTAGAAATTAAAATTTTAAGTTCATTTTAAACAGTCGTTATATTTTATTTTAACAATTCCCTCATATACAGACAACGAAATTTGTTTTGTACCTACCCTTTACTGCCCATCGTATGATATACAGGGTGAGGCATCACTTATGACGCCCCCACTTATTTTGTTATGAGAAAGAATTATCAAAAAAAGTTTCAAATAAAAGTTGTTTGATACAGTATTTCCCAAATATTGTCATGTCAAATTTCGTTTTTCTTTTGTTTTTTTAGGAGTTACGGCGCCATATTTGTTTTTTTTAAATGGTACCATACACATTTTTTTATACGGTTAGAAAGACATTTTCTTTCTCTTTTCAACGCACTAAAACTTTTATACCCTTACATAACAAAATTTTTAAGAAAATCGCAAGCAAAAGAATTTCTACAATAGTGGTTTTTGTTAAACATTGATCATAAATTAATTAGTAGGCTTTGCAAAAAAAAATAAAACAAATGTATGTAATGTCACAATTTGATCATAGTTGGACAGTTTTGTGTTTAATACTTTTTTAAAATGCCTTTTTCGTTTTCTCGTGCAGAACAAATAGAAATGTTATTGATATTTGGTGAATGCCACAGAAATGCAACGGAAGCGGTTCAGTGTTATGCAAGAAGATATCCGGAAAAGCGGCATCCTACAAAGAAGATATTCAAAAGATTACTGAAATCGTTACAGGATACTGGAAGTCTGGATATTAAGGATAAAAAGGTTGTACATGGTAATGTAGTCAATGAAAATAATGAAATTGCGATATTGGCAGCCATTGAAAATAATCCCCATATTAGCAGTAGAGACATATCTCGAGAAAGTGGTATTAGTCAACGTAGTGTCCTAAGAATGTTACATAAACATAAACTTCATCTGTACCACATCTCGTTACATCAAGAAATTTATGGACAAGATTTTGAAAACAGGATGATGTTCTGTAGATGGGCTGAACAACGAACTGCAGAAGATAATTTTTTTTTTAAATTCGTCCTTTTTACTGACGAATGTACTTTTAAGAATTCAGGACATGTAAATAAACACAATTTACATTATTGGTCACCAGTGAATCCACATTGGATGCGTGAAAATGCAACACAGCGTCGTTGGTCAGTAAATGTATGGGGTGGTTTTATCGGCAATTTGTTGATTGGACCGCATTTCTTCGACACTAACTTGACCGGAGTAGTTTATTCGGAATTTCTAGAATACGAATTACCGGGCCTATTAGAAAATGTTCCATTAAACGTACGGGCCAACATGGGTTTCAACACGATGGGGCATCGCCCCATAACAGTCAAATTGCAAGAAACGTGTTGAATAACCAATTTGAGAATCGTTGGATTGGACGCAATGGACCAGTTAGCTGGCCGCCACGTAGCCCCGATTTAACAATTATGGACTTTTTTGTTTGGGGTACAGTGCAACAAATTGTTTATCAAACGCCACCTACCACTGTTGAAGATATGAAAAATAGAATACGCGAAGAATTTCAAACAATTAATAATGAAAACAAGGGCTCTAGGCAGTAAATTCGTTTGAAAAACGCGTACAAAAATGTTTTCAGCAGGAAGGACACCATTTTGAACATTTATTATAGTAGTTAAATGTTTACCGTTGTACCCTAATTAACTTTATTTTTTAATTCATTACCGTTTTGTATTGTGGGCGTCTATTTACTATAAAATACATAAGATGTACAAAAATACTTTACTAAATACGTTAAACGACATTTACAGTCAACGGACAACAACACGCTTCATGTATGACTAAATAATAGCCTCGACCCAATGTCACCTTTGTCTAATAATAGTCTCGAACCCACCGGTACGCTGTCAGTATCATTTTCAAAGCCTACTAATGTAAATTAATTAATAGAGTACGCTTTTAAAACAAGTTTCATAAAAAATTGTTCTTTTGCGATTTTCTTAAAAATTTTGTTATGTAAGGGTATAAAAGTTTTAGTGCGTTGAAAAGAGAAAGAAAATGTCTTTCTAACCGTATAAAAAAATGTGTATGGTGCCATTAAAAAAAAACAAATATGGCGCCGTAACTCCTAAAAAAACAAAAGAAAAACGAAATTTGACATGACAATATTTTGGGAAATACTACATCAAACAACTTTTATTTGAAACTTTTTTTGATAATTCTTTCCAATAACAAAATAAGTGGGGGTGTCATAAGTGATGCCTCACCCTGTATCATACATTAATTAAATCATACTGTCATACTAAATTCATAATTATTATTGACAATTATGTATCTCACCTCAAAACACGTGGTTATATGCAAAAAAATCAGATTTTTCAAAATAAAAATTATCTCGGCGTTAATGGGTTAAGAAAATAATATATTAAGTTTTTTTTTCAGGATTGTACAAAAAAAATCTAAATCAGTCAGTGAAAGATTGTACTCGAACAACAATAACTCAAAAACAGCCAGTGGAACGCAGTCGTCGGAAAGGGAGGGTGTGGGACAAAAAAGATCGTTGCGCTTATTGTGACAAAGATGTCACAAAGTTTTTAAGGCATCTGTTCAGAAAACATTCAAATGAAAATAGTGTACAGAAAATTCTTGAACAGCATAATTTCTGGTTACGATGAAGCAACGCTATCTTTTCGAGCACCCTCTCTGGCACTTCATATGAAAACAATATTATTGGCTGTATGTTCGGCAGCTAAAACGCTAAAAAAAAATCCTGTTTTGGCTGTCACTGTTTATGTAACGGCACTCAAAAATATTAAGGGATTTCGCGAGTTAGTTGACGCTAACTGGAAGTTTGAAATGGGCAGTATAGCACTAAAGGACCTAAATGAGAAGCAATCCGCAAATCCACAGAAATTACCAGTAACCCAAGACATAATTTTATTCAGAGAATATACCCATAAAGTTGCAGAAACATGTAATAAGAATTTAAAAGAGAATCCTGATGATATACAGTCCTTTAAAAAACTTACGGAAGCGGCTATGGCTCTTACAATAATTATCTTAAATACACAATACACAAAATTGGAATACTATAATCGAAATTCAACGACTAGCGGTCAAGAAGAGTGCCTTAGTGCCTTAACAGAATCCGAGAAGGAATTATCAAGACATTTTAAGCGAATTATAACAGTGGGAAAAGGAAGCAAATCAGTTCCTAAACTTTTTTCAAAACAGGTACAAGAATACATAACATTGCTGTCGGTTAGAAGAGTAACTAAATTCGTCCCGCAAGAGAACCAGTTTTTATTCGCGTTAACAGGGAGTTCATGTATATGGGTGGATGGGTCAGCTGTATTAAGAAAATATGCAGTAAAATAAGGAGCCAAGAATCCTGGCACTTTAACCTCTTCTCGTCTTAGAAAACAAATAGCTACTGTTTTGCAAATTTTAAATCTTAACGATGCTGAAATGGAGCAGGTGGCTACTTTTATGGGCCATTCAAAGAAAACGCATGAACAATTTTATAGGTAAGATACATATTTAGCATTTAATCTACTTGTGATGATTTCGGTAAGATAATAAATCTATAAAAATTGTGAGAACAAAATTTTTATTTCACTATATTCACAATATTACTTATCTTGGTTCTTACTTGTTCCTTTGTTTCTCCAAATTATTCAAAAAATAATCTTTATTTTAAGATTACCGCAGGAAGTATACCAGACAGCAAAAATAGCAAAACTTCTTTTAATGATGGAAAGGGGAGTTGGCAGCGAAAACCAGGGTAAAACCCTGGATGAAATCGACTTGGAACTGAAATCATGGAATAGAGAAATTGGAAACGGTAACTATTATCACCACTATTTTTCTGATTTTTTTTTCTCATTTTTCAATGATCATTAATAGAATCTGAAGTAGATGAGTCAGATGGACCAAATGACCCAGATGAACCGGATGAACCAAATGAACCAGTTAAACTAGGTCTACCAGATACCCCAAATGAACCAGATGATCCAAATACTTTTGCCCCTGTTAGTAATATTACAACCCAAGTTTTTGAGTACGAAGATCAGAACTTAAATAATTCCGAATCAGATGAAGGTAAAAAAATCATTATTTTGACGTGTGCTTGGATCTTTAAAATTGCCTGAAAAATTAATGTTGAAATTCTTGTAAAATAATTATTATAGGTATGATCTTCATGTATAATTATTTGACGCAATTTCGAAATTATTTTTTGTGCTTATTTAATACAGAACCACCACGCAAAAAAAAAGAAGAATGAAAGAAAGAAGAATAGCAGTCAAAAAGGGAATTGCCGTGGATCGTGGAACGAACGCCAGAAGTCCATAATGTTAAAGTTTTTAAAAACTCATATTAGAAACAAAATTTCTCCTAAAAAAGCGGAATGCTTGAGGTTGCGAGAAGAGCATTTAAATTTATTTAAAGAAAAGAACTGGGTACAAATTAAAGTATTCGTGTATAACACTTATAAAAACAAATAGTTCTTGTACATTAATCAGAGAATAATATTTAGAACATTAGAGCTCATTTTAAAAATTAAACTACAAAAAACACCAAAATATCTGTATGAAAATGTAAAAATAGTCCATGAGATCCACAATTATAAAACTAGAAATAGGCTTGATTTCGTTATAGAGAAATGTGCTAAAAGGCAAACTGCTCGTTCGTTATTTTATCAAGGTTTTAAAATATTTAATAATATACCGCATCAAGTCAAAATATGTAATAATTATAAGAAGGGTATTAAATTAATTAAGGAGTACGTATTAGAACACTATTAAACTATTACTTATTTTAGATATTTAGAATTTAGAAGTTTTTTAGATATTTATTTTATTTCATTATATTTTTATTTTTATTATATTTACTATTACTATTAATTATGTTACAATGTAATAGCAATTGCGAAATAAAGCTAACTTACTTGCTTGCTTGCTTGCCTGCCTGCCTGCCTGCCTGCCTGCCTGCCTGCCTGCCTGCCTGCCTGCCTGCCTGCCTGCCTGCCTGCCTGCCTGCCTGCCTGCCTGCCTGCCTGCCTGCCTGCCTGCCTGCCTGCCTGCCTGCCTGCCTCCCTACTTACTTACTTACTTACTTACTTACTTACTTACTTACTTACTTACTTACTTACTTACTTACTTACTTACTTACTTACACTATGCAATAAAGGGATAATGTTACTACTTATTTTAATATGTAGATTATTTTTAGTTTCATTTCAATAAAAACATTTTAAATTTATTATTTTTTATTGTTTACTTTATCAAAATGGAAATACCCACTGTTAAAACATTGAAAAATATTTAATTATTTTGAAACAATAGGGGTATTCACAATGTCGACTTTACCATGGTAAGTCGAGTTATCCTGTTATTTGTTAAGTCTGTGTTAAAGTGGTACGTTGAAAAAAAAATAACAGACGAGTTAGCAAATAACGCAAGTTTGGATGCGTTAAGTCCAGTTAACTAGTGGTAAGTCAGCCATCTTGTATTATCTGTCAAACGTGCAAGAAGCTCACAATGGTGAATGTTTTCAGTTTTAATGTTTATTTTGGTTTTATATAATTATACGATTATTTATTTTTTATTTTTTCAAATAAAATAAGAAGTAATGGAAAATACTACGAAACAACAAAGGAGAACAAGATCAAAACCCACAAAAAGGTGGAGCTGTGAACATACTGACTTGATGTTAGAATATGTACTTTCGCATGGGAAGGATAATTTTGAGGTTTGTAAACAAAATTAATTATTTATGAAATTAATACAACTGATCGGTTTATACCCCTTAAATTTTAGTATGAAAATAAATATAGTAAATTATCAACAGAACAGTCTAGTTATCTAGTAGGTACTTACCTACCTTACATAGGTATTACCAAGTACCTATGTAGGTGTATGTAGGTACGTACGATAACTACAACTTTTTACCTAATTTATTTCTTTTTTTTTAGAAACCAAATCAACGCATATATTATGAAAAACTGATTGACATACATACTGAATTTGAACAATACACATGGGAAGGGGCTAGAGATCGCATGAAAAATTTGAAAACCAATTATAGAGATGCCATCAAATGGAGAGAATACAGGCGCAGGACTGCTAGAAAGTAATGAGGAGAAAAGTGTAGCAGAATACCTTTTAAAAAATTTTTTCCATAAAATGGATGAGATTTTTGGCCATCGGGTGAATATCAATGTGCCATACACACTTGATTCCCAGGAATCTACGACCCAAATATTTACTAAACAGATATTGAACAATGTTGATTCTCAGGATTCTACGACCCACATATTGACCCAAGATATGTTAAACGATGTAGAGTTTTATGAGGTTGAGAACAATCAAACAGTAGAAATTTCTTCATCAACAATTACCCAACAATCTGGAACAAGCCAATTGCCTCTGACAAATCCAGAGACCCCAGAACAACAGGAAACTGACACTACACCAACCAGTTCTTACAAATCACGGTTAAGTAAAAAACCTAAAAGGACAAATATTGATTCACCGTTAAACTATTTGAGTGTAATGCAGGAATCCAATGCCAAGTTCATGGCAGAAAAATTAAAAATTGAGGAACGAAATTGTGCAAGAGATTTTGAGTTAAAGCAATTGACTTTAGAACTAAAACAACAACAACTTAAGTTAAAACAGCAACGAATGCAAAAAGAAATGAATTTAAAAAAATTAGAAATTGAAAAACGCGTTGATATCGAAATTGAGAAGCAAAAAATGAAGCTTGAAATGGAAAAAGAAATCCAGTTAGAAAAAATTAAAATGGAGTTGGATTTGAAAAAATTAGAGATGGAAATAAAACAAAGAACAAACAACTCAAATTAATAACATTTAATACGGTTTAAAATATATTACTTTTGTACATTTTTTTCATATAAAAAGGTGCATTTATATTACTTAGGTAAGAGTACAAATTATTTTTCTAGTAGCAATTCTAATAAAGCTTTTCTTTTAATAATTGCTTCTATGTTTTCTTCTTCCTGAAAAATGTCATCATCATTCATGTCATCATTATCTTCCTCAATTTCAGGCAGTTCTTGGATTTCTTCTGTAGGTAAGATTATGTTATGTAGAATACAGCACGCAGTAATCCACACACAAGCGGTTTTTATGCTGTCTTT
The DNA here is from genome assembly GCA_947652605.1 of Elmis aenea. NCBI lineage: Eukaryota > Metazoa > Arthropoda > Insecta > Coleoptera > Elmidae > Elmis > Elmis aenea. The sequence continues at coordinate 31,084,294 of OX393579.1, read as the reverse complement.
ATCAAGTATCCTAAGTTTTAATTGCTTCAAGCTATTGAATCGTTCTTTTAATATAGCAAATGTGTGCTCTACCCTTACACGGTATTTACTAAAATGGGTATTGAACTTTTTCTCAACAGTATTCAACTGTCTTCCACTGTTTTTTTTTTAATGGTGTTTAACACATATGTTTTTAGTGTATAAGCAGTATCTCCTGCAATCCACTCTACTCCTTTAAAAAAATTAGTGACATTTTTACTCACAGCGCTGTAAGAAAACATTCTCTGATCATGAACGCTACCAGGAAAACCTGAGATAACATGCCTGATCTTCATTTCAAAATCACAGACTACTTGTACTTTAATAGAAAATTGCTGTTTCCTGGAGTAGTACGCATCTGGGTCCCAAGTTGGTTTTTCTGCCAATGGGATTTCGGACCCATCTACATACCCTATACAATGGGGAAGTTCATCAAAAGTCTTGGATATAATGTGTTTTCGTTCAGTTTCACTTGGCCAGAAAAGAAACTTATCTTTTTTGTTTAAAATTGCCATTAATACACGTTTGGTTATAATATTTATGGTGCCACCATCACCACATCCGAAAAGATTAGCCATTTTTCGAAGTGTAGCACCTTCACCTGAACTTCCTAGTCTGTATAATACTATAGCAAGTTGCATTTCGACAGGCATTTGTTTGGAAGCATGGTTTGAATTAAAAACAGGATCATCAATTATTTCAGCTAGTATAGTATCAAACTGTAAAAAATTCACTCTTAACATACTTTTGAAGCGATCTTCATCCAAGGTAGGCAATACTCTGGTGTACCAATCTTTAGATTTTTCCACAGAACCTAACTGAAAGGGCACTGAATACCTGAACGATAAAACGACCAAAATATTTTCCATACAATTTTCGATTATTTTATTCTGTTCTTCCATCTCTTCACAAACAGTAAGTTTAAAGTAACATTCATTTAAGATACTTTCACATAATTTCTGTTTTCCACTCACTTTAGGCATGATTGAAAATACAAATCATCAAATTTAATTGAACTTTAAAAAAAATATTTTTATAAGTAATAGCAGGTAGTAATTATTTATTTCAATTATTCTTTTTTGTTTAAAAATACACGAAAAAACGTACAAAATGAAAGGTTGCAAATATCAGGTTATGTTAGTGAAGTGACATATAAAGTTACAGAAATCTACCGCTTGGGGCGCCACCAGAGATAACTTGATAACTTGGTTTGAATTTGCGGAGCGCTCATAAATACTCATTTACCAAATACCAGTTTAACTTGCTAAAGGAACATTGTGAATACCCCTAATACACTTGAAAACTACGAATGTGTAAAAGTATTAATTTGTTAAATTATTTTTTGCTGACAATAATTAACAAACGATGTTTTGTTATTATTGGTAAATTTGCTTATTGTAGTTTGTAGTCTAACTCTTAATAATCCTTCACGATTTATTGTATTAATATTCTGTATACTAACTTTCAAATACACGACGGCGACGTTGCCGAATTTACAGGATCTCAGGTTGTCCATAAAATGTTAAATACAATACAAGCACTGGAGCGCCCTCTGCAGTGCCTTTCCTGTAACTACTGGTGTATAATATTTGATAAAAATGGTCAAAACGAGATCCGGGATAAAATTGAGGTACACCCTACCCCCACCTAGATTAATTGAAATAAAATGATATACACATAGAAACAAGTCGAGATCCGAATTGGATCTCGGCTTGTTAAAATGGATCTCCACTTGTATAGCAAATATCATCAAAAGATCTCGACTTGTATACAAAATATATCTATACAGGGTGATTGATTGAGACCAGGCATTAAAAATATATGAAGAATGAAAAAGGGTATGGATCTGAAATTTTGGTTATGACCATAATGGCATCTGATCTGTTTAATGAAAATATTTTCAATATGGCGACACTTCCGGAAATACCGGAAGTTGACGTCTACTTTCTTATTTCAAATACAATGGTCTATTTTTTATTGCGCATTTGGATTCAAAACGTTATTTTAGAGGGACTTTTATTAGCATTCCCTATACCTAAGTGCAGCCATTTTTAAGATTTTTGGACTTTTTTGAAAATTTTTCGATTTTCATCGTGATGCTTAATATTATCTACCACCGCCATTTTTGAAGAAAAAACGCTTAAATTTAGACCATGCCTAGAAGAAACCTTGGACTACATCCTGGATATTTTGCAATCGATGCATTACTTACAGGGTGTCCAAAATTTAATTTTCTTTTAATACAACTTCAGACCACCAAAACTCGTTTTTTTCAAATACAATGCCCAAACTTTTTTTTCATTTTCTAATGCAAAATTACATTCTGCATCAATCTGTATTAGCGTTTCCTATACCTATCTGCAACAATTTTCGATTTATTAAGAATTTTTGATAAAGTTAAGAGTAATTGCAACATTTTTAAATAGTAGGCCTTGGAAATGTATATTGTGACACCCCGCTTGTGATCTATTATTTTATTTTATTTCAATGTTATTTCATTTACTTTTAAATGAATAACATTGCAACAAATGCTGATGCATCAGTTACTAAAACACGTAACACTTCAAAAGGGCCAAGTTATGAGGATTTCTACTTTAGTAAAAACACATTAACGTTAAAATATTACGGCCATAACTTGGGTCCTAAAACGCCAGCATTTGGATTTCGTCAATCAACAACATTGGTTGATGAATTTTACATCATAAGTAGAACAAACTACTCGCACAAATATGTGTTTATAGGAAAGAATGACAAAGATGCAACTACAATAAAAATGGGACAGCAACAGGGAACCTAAAACCTTGCGACGTACTTTTAGTTAAGATCCAACCCCCGAGAAATGTACAGCCAGTCGAAAAATAAAGGAGTTTGTTGTTAAAATTGTTGTTTTATTTGTTTCTTACTGTGTACTAATTGCTCTAGACCTGTCTACTACGTAAAACAACATTTGAGGGTCCAACCACATTACAAAGACGATCACGAGCCATAATTAACAACAATAAATATAAGAGTAATAAGTAGGGGAGAGCGGGGTAATGACGCTCAGTGGGTAATTGCGCTCACAGCCATTTCGCGCCAGTTTTCGAATATTTAAAAGTGAAACTTAGCAGCCACCTAGCTCTCGTTCTACTAAACACAATGCCGTAAGTAAACGAACGTATTTCACCACATAACCTAAGTTATGTGAAAGTGCGCAATTTTCAACTTTTTCGTATAATAAATCGCCGACAAAAAAAAACGGTAAGTAGTCCAATTAGTCTAATTTGAGTTTGTGCTTTGGTCTCCTATGAAATTTGTGTCATTTTTAGCAGGGGTGACCAAGGGCGCCGCCAGAATAGGTGGCAGGGGGGTGCATATGCGAGCGAAGCGAGCCATGTTATCCGCCGAAGTGGCCGATTCCCTCGTTTATGAACCATAGGTTAGTTAGTGAGTGTGCGGAGTGGGAGTGTGTTCTGTTTGCTTCTGCTCTGCAATAATCTCCAGTTCTCAATGTTCTCATTAGGTGCTTTCCATTTGACATAAAGAACAGCTCAGAGTTACTCCAAACAGTTCTGATGTGTTCCATTTGGCACAAGTGAAACGCACGGAACCGTATCCGAGTAACCTTCCCCTGCCCCCTACTGCACCTACCTTTTAGACGGAGCAAGTTGCACTAATCACGTTTTGAGGTTATGTTGGTTTGCTCACGTTTGTCAAATTAATAAGTCTACCATGTCCACGTTCAAAACATTGACTCTTTTAGATGAAGGTAATGATATTTATCAATTAAAAGTAAGTGAAGAAGATTTTAGTAGGGCCCAAAACGGTATGGACTAATAAAAAAGTTATTTTTAAGCAGTGCTACTATAGCCGCTGATTTAATTTTTAGATATGCAGTTTGCACACTCTTTATTGCAACATGCGAAAGCGTCGTCCAATGTAGAAGAAATTGCTACTGACGCACAACTTGAAGAAGCAAAACAAGACACTGAAGGTAATGAAAGTATTAATAAAGGCACTTGGTCATACGATGAAACCTTATCATTGATAAATTCAATGGAAACACATATGGAAGAGCTTAACCATCCTAAGAAAAAAAAACGTACCTTCGAAAATGTTGCCAACGATCTGATAAGTAATGGTTATAAAATATCGGCAAACCAATGTAACATGAAGTGGAAGAGCTTGGTTCGAAGTTATAAAATTTGTAAGGACAATAAGAACAAAAGTGGAAGAGCACCGCCGAGATTTCATTTTTTTGATCAATTGGACTTACTATTGGGTGATAAACCAAGTAATAAATGTCTGCATTCTTTAGAATCTAGTCAGTCAATCGATGGAGATTCTGATAACACGCAGCCAGGTAAGTGTAATATTAATTTTTTATATTTTGTTAAGTAATGAAAATTGTATAAAATTCAGAATCAAATGTAGACGATCCCCTTGAAATACCATGTAAGACAAACAAGCGTAAGCGGAAAAACGAGTCACAAAATGTAAGTGAACTCCTACAGTTAAAAAAAGAAGAGTATAGAAAAAGAGATGAAAGACATAAAGAAAAGCAATAGAAGAAAGAAAAATATCTTTATTAGAGAAAATTTTAGAAAAAAATAACACCATGGTTTTGTGAAACACTACTTTTGTTAAGTTGTTATAAAAATTTATACAGGGTCCTGCATTAGTGCGTCGGGCTTTCATAGCGCCCCGCCCGTAGGAGATAGAAAAACAACTTAAATACAAAAAGTTATTGGTTTCAAAAGATCTACGTCTTAAAATTATTTTCAGCTATACAGGGTGTCCCATTTTCGTGCCATAACAAAAACAAAGATTTTTTTAAATGGAACACCCTGTATATTTTTAGGTCTTCGGATGTCATTTTTTAACCTCTACATGAATGTCTTTTCGTTTTTTGATTTTGTGTCAGGGTTGCCAACTTATTAATTTTTTTCCGAAAAATCTGACATTAGCAGGCCCAACTTTAAAAAATCGTAGCGACCTCGTTTCTTGAAGTTAAGAAATAAGTTTTATCAATAATGTTAGTTCGGTTAGGGAGCAACATTTTAAAAATTAAAAATTAAAATTTATTGATACAGGGTGTTCACAAAAAAATGCCAAACTTTCCAAACTTCAAAGTGACATAACTTATTTTTTTCAAATGTAAACACCCTTGTTTTATTATGCTATTCGATAGCATTTTTTTTCCCCTTCAATTTTTGTGGGGGGTGTCCTATGTCTAAACCCCGTAGTTGTTGAGATATTCAATACTTTTCAAAAAAGTAGCCATTTAATTGCATTTTTATGCACCGAAGTAGGCCGCGCTTATGCAAAACAAGTGCCAAAATGTAAGCAAGTTAGTGTCAACTTAGCATTTGAATAAGTTTAGAATTTAAGCGGATATTAATTACGTAATAAAATTAATCGTTTTTATTCAAAAACTATGGAAAGTAACAAATTGAAAATAGGTAGGTACATAAAAGAGAAACGACTACAATAAATGTTCGAAATGTCTTCCATTTTCATCCAGGCACAAATCTATTCTCTGCTGAAAAGATCTTTGCACTCTTCTTAAAATTTCAGGTGAAATACTTGTAAAAACGTCAACAATTCGTTGTTGCATATTTATTGCTGTTGTCGGTGGTTCGTTATACACAATGCCTTTCACGTATCCCCACAAAAAAAAGTCAAGTTTAGTCAAATCCGGTGATCTGGCGGGCCACCTGGTGGGTCCACTTCTACCAATCCACTGGTTGGGAAAAATGCCATCAAGATATGCCCTAACGTCTCGCGAAAAATGTGCAGGCGCCCCGTCCTGTTGGAACCACATCCTGTTTTTTGTATACTGAGGTACATGATCTAATAACCTGGGTAATACATGTTGCAAAAAATGTAAATACATGGGCCCATTAAGATGACCATCAAAAAAATGCGGACCTACCACATTATCTCCAACAATTCCTCCCCAAACATTCAAAGACCAGCGATGCTGTTGATCAATTTGTCGCATAACATGAGAATTTTCGGTTGAATAATAATGAAAATTATGCCTATTTAGAGATTCGTTCTTATGAAATGTCGCCTCATCTGAGAACAAAACATACTGGAAAAATGTAGGATCCTCCTGTATTTTCAGTCTTGCCCACGCACAAAATTCGGAACGTGATTGAAAATCAGCATTGCTTAGTTCTTGATGCAACTGAATATGGTACGCATGTAAACGATTTTTCTTCAGCACGCGTTGTACTGATCTCTCGGTTATGCCAGTTGCTTCACCGATGTCTTTTTGGCTCATATGGGGATGTTCAGTTACTGTTAATAGAACTGAAAATTCGTTTTCCTCGGTAATTATAGGTTTGTTTCTTTCTTGTTTTTTGTACATCACACTTCCCGTTTCAATAAATCGATTCAGTAAGTTTCTAAAACTTTTTTCTTCCGCATGTCTTCTTTCTGGATAACGTGTCGCATAAATTCTACTCGCCAATAAACAATTTCTATTAGTCTCCCCTAGTACAAAAATCATTTCGACTAGTTCGTCCTTTTCGAAATTCATTTCGATAATTTCCGTCTTCTTTTACAACGAAATAGAGACTCTTACAGCAAGTATCAATTTGGAAGACTTTTAGACCTATCGTAAAATATCACTGATAACAGCAGAAAAACACAAATCACTTTCGAAGCCTTTCAGACTTTTTGGGCGTACGACGTCAGTTTTTTAACGTTTTATAATTCTGAATAAAAACCGTTTTAACTTTCGTCATAAGAAAATGCATTCAAATGTCAAGTTGACAAATGTCAAGTTGACAAATGTCAAGTTGCTTACATTTTGGCACTTGTTTTGCATAAGCGCGGCCTACTTCGGTGCATAAAAATGCAATTAAATGGCTACTTTTTTGAAAAGTATTGAATATCTCAACAACTACGGGGTTTAGACATAGGACACCCCCCATAAAAATTGAAGGGAAAAAAAAATGCTATCGAATAGCATAATAAAACAAGGGTGTTTACATTTGAAAAAAATAAGTTATGTCACTTTGAAGTTTGGAAAGTTTGGCATTTTTTTGTGAACACCCTGTATCAATAAATTTTTATTTTTTATTTTTAAAATGTTGCTCCCTAACCGAACTAACATTATTGATAAAACTTATTTCTTAACTTCAAGAAACGAGGTCGCTACGATTTTTTAAAGTTGGGCCTGCTAATGTCAGATTTTTCGGAAAAAAATTAATAAGTTGGCAACCCTGACACAAAATCAAAAAATGAAAAGACATTCATGTAGAGGTTAAAAAATGACATCCGAAGACCTAAAAATATACAGGGTGTTCCATTTAAAAAAATCTTTGTTTTTGTTATGGCACGAAAATGGGACACCCTGTATAGCTGAAAATAATTTTAAGACGTAGATCTTTTGAAACCAATAACTTTTTGTATTTAAGTTTTTTTTCTATCCCCTACGGGCGGGGCGCTATGAAAGCCCGACGCACTAATGCAGGACCCTGTATAATTGCAATTAACACTAAAGTACGGTTTGTCTTTCAGAGGAGAAATGCCGCAAACGATGGAAAAGTCTGAGGACAAGATATTTTACTGAAAAAAAAAAAATGGAAAGTCCGTCTGGATCGGCTAGTTAAAAAAAAAAAGAAATAGCAACATTTAGATACCATGTCATTCTTGCGCGACAACAAAGATCATGATGTTACGATCGGTAACCTTTTAGAAGAAGTAGCCCCGGCGTCACAGAGTATATTATCACCTTCTACTTCATCGTTTTACAATGAGGACCAGACACTTCGACTGGACGTCTACCACGGGGTTCATCTCCCACACTTGTTCAACCAGTTTTAAACCGATCAACCCACTTGTAAACATTCGCACGGTTCATACAATTTTTCCCGTATTGTATCAACATTCTAGAAAATATTTCACTCGGTTTTACCCCTTCCGCAACTAAAAATCTAATGACAGAGCGCTGCTCTTCTAAGGTGCAATCTTCTAGTGGACTTGCCATGGCGAACTGACGATTTTGAGGTTATGTTGACATAAAATAATCGAACAGCTCATCCCAAGGTTGCCAACACCCCTGAAAAGATGGTACAGATTCATTGAATAGTTTTAAAATGAGAGCATTTGTCTCTTTAATTATTGAATGACCCACGTATTTAGTTTTTGTAACAAAAACTAAACTGGTAAAAAATTACGCATATGATGCGTGCAAATATTTCTAGCACTATTTATGAAATTAGATGACAATCGAGCGTTATGTAAATGCACGAGTTATGTTACTAACTAAAAGCTGGGTTACACGGTGCCAGTAACTTGAATAAGTTACTAAAATCCAGTACTGGATTTTAGTACTTGCTTAGTGTAAACAGATAATTTAGTTCATACTAAAGGCTCGTTCACACTAGGCTAGTAATTTAGTCGAGTAGCGAGTAATTTAGTAACTAAACGTGTCTGAACACCAAAAATTTAGTCGAGTAGATTAGTAAGTAATTTAGTCGAGTCGATCCATTTTATTCTATTTTTATCGGGCGAGTAGCGCCCCCCACCACTTCTTAAGAACAAGTGGTAACAAGTCCGAACCTTTCGTTTTAGTCGAGTTCATTAGTAATCATTAGTTCCCTCAAAAATGTCGTTCCGCTGGAGTGAAGAAACAACTTTTAAATTTGTTTCAAACAGTGGCGTGCAGTCCATGAATGCGTTGGATGCGGCGCATCCCTTAAAATTTTGAAATATTTTATACATTAATTTAATATATAATTTGTTTTTCTAAAATTAATTTGTAGAGAGTATTTATTGAACTATTATGTCCATTAAAAGTTACATTTTAAAGTTAAGGGGAAAAAGATCTTATAATATATCGCATTTGTCTGACTGCCTCATTTAAGGCCGTGAATGCGGTGTAGCGCTCAGCATCTAGGGCTGGACTCGTAGCATAGAGATATAGAAGTTAACGCATGCGTATTAAGTATCAGTTGATGGAGCTATATACTAGCTGTAGATGCTGGTTTAAAAACAGCATCTACACTGTAGATTCTACAGCTAAAAACGCATTCACCGATCACCGGTAATGCGGTAGTATTGTGTTCGCGCTTAGCGTTTATTGTTGGATACGATTTCATTAAACATGAATGCAATATGCAACTGCATAGTGGAGAGTTTGTTAAAACCGTCATAGCTCTAAAAATTTTTAGTCAGTCTGTAAAATAAAAGTTTTTTTATGTTAATAAGTTGCAGAGCTCGAATATCTTAATTTAATTTTTTTATTTCTCAAATTATCAGTTACAATTTTCTTTAGCTTCGTTAAAAATACGAGAGTTTCTCTCGCAGGTATGTACATCACGAATTATAACAGACAAGTAAGAATTTGAATTTTTTTTTTAAATTAAAACTTTTTTGGATTATTACAAGTTATTAGTAGTGCTAGTTAATAATAATACGTTGTCATGCTATTTTACGGGATTTAAGCATGTATATATATATATATGTGGGTGATGAAGATTTAAATAGATTTTTAAGGATTTTTTAAAAAATATATATTCGACAGCATCCCTTACATTAAAACCCACCGCACGCCACTGGTTTCAAAATATGTAGAACATGAGTGCTTGTGGAATATTAAGTCTTCGGATTATAAAAACAAACAAATGAAGCAATCTGCATACTCGGATTTGGAAAATGGGATGAATATACTTGGATTTGGTGAAAAGGAAATTAAACTGAAAATTAAAAACATCAGGTTAGTGCATACTTTTATTCTTTAATTGCTCCTATTGTACAACAATAAGCTCTTATTTATTATTATTACTATTGTTATTTGAAGTAGTACAACCTAACGTGATCAAAATCTTTTTAGATCGACCTACTCGCAGGAGTTAAAAAAAATAAAGGAATCCAAAAATTCTGGCGCAGGGACTGACACAGTTTATATTCCTTCAGTAAAATGGTTCAATTTATTGGATGTATCCCTACGCAACTTAACCTCAATACTGACACAAAGTGAAAGCAATTTGGTAAGTTAATGTATCATTCTTGTCTGCCAAGGGACAGATCCGCGTCCGACAAAATAATTTGCATATCTCTCCCGAACATCTGTAGACCTTTGGGATGAACGGTTACTTAAAGAAATTGGCAGCGGTTGCAGTGCAAGAGACTCTGGCTCGTCCCTCCAATTACCAGGAATGATATTTGCTCCTGCTTCATAATTTTCTTTGTCTACTGTGTATTCATACTGTTTGTTCTGTAATTTTGTTTGTCGGAGCCAATTGTGTAAAGCGCAAGACGCTTTTACTATCTTAACAACTTTCTCAGGCCTATAGGACATCGGTTTCTCAAACACTCTGAATCTGGCAGCTAATATACCGAAAGCGTTTTCGACTATTCTTCGAGCCCGGGATAAACGATAATTAAAATTTTTTTGCATTAACGTTAATCGATTTCCTGGAAAAGGTTTTAATAAGTACTCTTTCAAGGGAAATGCATTGTCGCCAACTAGGAGATGACCCTCTGGTAGAACACCGTTTTCTAATGCTTGGTACAAAGTACAGTTACGAAATACGCCTCCATCAGAAACCCTTCCATTACACCCTACGTCTATATAACTGAAGCAATATTTATGATCTACAACAGCCATTAAGACAATGCTATTTGTATCTTTGTAATTATAGTATAAACTTCCTGAATCAGGAGGTGCTTTGATGATGACATGTTTGCCGTCGATTGCTCCACAGCATCCAGGAAAGTTCCACTCTGTTCGAAAACCATACTCAATTGTTTTCCAGTCCGTAGTGGCAGGAGCCTGAAAAAATATTTATTTATTTATTTATTTATTTACAAAGGACAGAACAAAACAGGCCAAGCCCAAATTATGTTCTCGTTGATAGTAGAATACATCGGTTGTAAAGTGTGATTAAATTAAAATAAGATTACTTTAGAGTAATGTTTAAATGAATGAAATGATAGACTGAATATATCATTCTTTATGAATGTTTGGTTATATGAGTAAAGAATTCTGTTGATTGGCGAGTTAAAAAAGGCATTTGTGCTACAAGGTGTTATATAAAAGAGAGAATGGTGTCGTATGCCTAATCTCGGTACGTTAAAATTTATTAATGATAAAATATTAGGACAATCTATTTTGTAGTTAATAATTTTGTAAAGAAATATTATATCACTAAGTGTTCTACGAGATTTTAAGGAGAGCATGTTTAGGTCTTTACAATGTTGTTCATATGATTTCTCTGGAAGTTTGTATTTTTTTTGTTCATGAACTATGTTGATACTAATAAAATTGTGTTTGCTTTCAGGCTTCCAATAGTTCACACACTGATGATACAGATACCGAGCATTATACACATACAGAGGAAGATAGTACTGCAGTGGATACTTTTCGAGAACCTAAATCTACACATCCAACAAAAAAGAAGAAAATTTCCCAGCTATCGAGCATGGTTAGCCAATTAAAAGAGATAACTGAGGCTACTACAGCCGAAGAAAATGAGTTTGAGGTGTTTGGCAAACACGTTGGTCTCCAACTGAAATCTTTGCCCTTAATGTTGGCATTAGAAGCAGAAGAACACATTCAACTTTACTTAAATAACATTCAACGACAGCACCTTCGAAAAGCATCTGAACAAAACAGAATCCCCAGGACGCCACAGTCGGCAAATGCGTCAGAGTCGCCGTGTACTACAGATTCGACATATAGCAATGATTCAATATATTATAATGACGCCAGTAACAATTATTTCGAAGAGCATTCCCCGCAAGCAACTGAATCCTTGCACATTTTACCTACGCAACATTATGTTACGGATTACCAGCTTTCCTCGAATATGTTACCATCTGGCAATATAGTTAATATTGAAACAGATAGAAATTCTACAAATGACGTAATTTTAACAGCAATGCAAAATGCTATTGTTGATAATGAACAGTGATCGGATCAGACACGACACTTATAATTAAAATTATACCCAACAATGTTTAAAAATATGTTTGTTTAAAGAATGTTTAAAAATATTTTTGTTTAAAAAAATGTTTAAAATATGTTAAAAAAAAGATTCTATTAATAAATAAATATTTCTTAATATCTGGTATATTTAAACTTACCTCGATGAATTCCTTTAATGATTCATAGATTGCTTCACAAACTTCTGGGATGAATTCGGAAATAGTGGATTTTCCTAGTCTAAATAATTATATGTGTGAGTGTCCTTAAACTACATCCAGTAGCAAGAAAGTAGAGAACTGCTTGTAATTTTGTAATTGCCGGAATCGCACTTCTTAAAGGGGTATCTTTACGCTGAACCTGAGACTGTAATTTCATTAACAGAAAATTTACACAACTTTCGGACATTCTCAAACTATCGAAGTATTCTTTGGGATCTTCTAATGCTAATTCCTTCAGAAGACAATTCGTAGCTCCTAGTTCATCTCTTCTATTGATCCATTTTCGTACCCATAACTTCTTTTTACTTATCACACAAATTTCCTCTTCCACCTCTTCTAAAATAGCCATTACGATAAGCTTAATCAGCTTATTTACTTTATTGCGTTGCAGGCTGTTCATCTTGCAAAACACCACTCACTTGTGAACTGTACTGGAAGCAAAATGCGAACGATTTTTGGGCAGTAGCGAGTATTTTAGTTACTAAATTACTCGCTACTCGACTAAATTACTAGCCTAGTGTGAACGAGCCTTAAGTTCCAGCACTGGTTTTAGTAATGATTCAGAAAGCGTTTTAGTCCAGTAAATAGAAAGCGTTTCTATTTACTGGAGCAAGTGACTAATTCGACTCCCCACTATCCTGTTGCCAAATCTATGTAGACACGCTTTTTAGCAGCGATTCCAGCGTTTGGTATTATTAAATATTACAAGTAGATTGTTTTTAAAGTTTGATCAAGTGTAGTTAGTGAATAAAAATGTGTTCAAAATGGACGGAGGACACCACAGTGAAATTTGTAGAATTAGGGACGAGGAACGCCTATAGAATTCGAATCTTGTAATTTATAGAAATAAACAAGCACGTGAGGCGGCAATTAGAAGGATTGTGGAGAGGATATTGGTTCAGCAGATGTAATAAAGAAAATAAAAAACTTGAGACGACGTATGTACAGGGTGGGCAAATTTCGATGTTTTAATAGGGAATCTCGGTAACTATAAGAGGTATCGAAAAACGGACCGCGCATCCTCGATCTCTTTTTTCGAGAAAAGGTTAATGGTGAAAACTAAAATTGGTTATCGTCTTTTGTTTTCGAGTTATGGCCGATAACTCGATATTTCGACTTTTCGTTTTATGACTATATCTCGCTTGGTTATGAAAATAAACAAAAATAATTTTGACGTTCTACAGGCACTTTTTTGATAAGAATGCAGTGGCGTAGACAATTTTTCAAAAGAAAAATTCGAAATTCGAGTTTTGACATAAAGTTGTATTTTTTTAAATGGAACCCATAGTTGGCTATGACTTATTTAAATTCCTATTTTTTTTGTCATTCCAAATATATAAGGGTTGATGTATTTATTTTCAATAATACGCAAGTTACGGAGGTTTTTTTTTTTTTAAACAAAATTATAGTAGGCTGTGAAAACAAAAACAAAACAAGGTGTAAAACATTAAAAAACTAATTTGGTACATGTTACAAAGGTTTTGTAATTTGTTGTTGCGATAAACATTATAAATATATAACAATAAGGAAACAACGATAAAGTCGGAATCTGCAGTAATGTATTTTAGTGTAGTTTATCTTATGTTCAAATATTTGCTGGTACCATGTAAATACAAGTAACTTCCAAAACACTTACTTTTAGTACTGGATTTTAGTGACATACAAGTCTTACTGCCACCATGTAACCCAGCCTTAATTTATTAATTTAAAAAAGTCAAAATCACTTGTTACTATACTATTTATTTACTAGGTTTACAATGTTCAGAGCTGAACTGCTCGGTGAGAGATTTCGAATATAACTTAACTTCTAAAAATTACATTTACCCTAAACCTAAAACATGGATTCCCGAACATTAGCTGCTTTAAAACTAGAGTGCAAATTATGGTCCATAACTTAAAATACAATTAGTCAATTCGAAAGTCACTTTGCAGATGTTGATGCGCAAGGGGCAGTTGTGAGCACCCTGTGTGGTATGGATAAATATATCAACTGCTGCCTATTGACAGTAGCTTGTAAAAAGTGTTAAAACTAATTTAGTATTAAAAAATGGGCAGAGAAAAAGTTATTGATGAAAAAATGCGATTAATCATTATTAACTTATTATAAACCAGAAAATCAAATTCCTAAATCGGAAAATTTTTGTTTATCCAGATATAGTGTTAGAAATATTGTGCAGTTACATAAAACAAGTGGTTCAATTGCCTCAAAGCCCCGGCGCGTGAAAGAAACTAAAATAACAGACATTGACAAACGCGCATTGAAAAGAATAATTAGAGAAAACGGACGTGCTAACGATGGTCAATTGAGTATATTGTGGAGTGATGCTGTGGGAAGACGTGTTTCGAGATCTACGTGTCATGGAGAAGCTCTAAAATTAGGATTTGGATCATATAAGGAATATTTTTGAACCGCAGTGTAAATATAGGTTTAAAAAAAAAGACAACATTTGTTTAGATTAGACTAAGGAAAAGCCATTGTTGACGCTGAAGCAACAAAAGGAAAAGAGATTGAAATGAGCAAAAGAACATATGAATTGGAATTCTGAAAAGTGGAACAGCATACATTGGAGCGAAGAGTCTCGATTTGAAGTTTGTGTAAGGGCAGCCGGAGCAAAGTTATTCGTCAAAAATGAAGCATCCGATCCAGTTTGCTAAAAAAGGAAAGTAAAATTTGTATCATCTGTCATGGTGTGGGGCTTAATGTCAGCAAGATGTGTTGGAAAATTACACTTTATTGATGGCATTGTTAACACAACAAAATATTTAAACATCTTAGGAGAGTCTCTGCTGCCAAGAATGGAAGAAACTTTGGTCTCTGGAGAGGAGTTTATTTTCAACAAGACGGAGCTTCCTGCCATACGTCAAAAAAAAGCTTTAAAATGGTTCTGATAATACTATTCCACTCTTAGAGTGGGTTTCGAGCAGCCCCAATTTGTCCCCCATAGAGACACTTTAGCACAAAATTAAAATAAGGTTACGTGTAACTTCCGTTAGATCAGTCCCAGAACTAAGACAAAAACTTCAGGAAATATGGGATAAATTTACTACAGAAGACTGCCAGAAGTTAATAAATACCATGTCTAAAAGAATTATGGCCGTAATTAAAAATAAAGGTGATGTTACCCAATGGTAAACCTATTATAATCCAAGTTTCTCTAACTGCTTATTTTTCGATTTTTTGTTTAATTTATTATCTTAGTAGGAAATAATGATCTTAGTAGGTCTTAGGTTGTGTAAAATATCTTTAAAATGTTTGATCAAAAATAAAAAATACTTATATTAAACTATTGTTTAGATTTCACTTGATTTAACGCCAGTAATTGAGAATTTTGTAAGAGGGCCAACTGAAGAGGGATAGAGCTCGTAGTATGACTTGGACGTATCGAGTAAATATTAATGAAATTTAAGGGGCAAATTAAATCAACGGTGAATTTTTTTGTTTATAATCAGTTCGAGTGAACAGACGACGGCTTGGCGCGCTCTACGTTGTCAGGTGCATCTCCTGAAATCTTAAATATGTGTTAAATAAGCAAAAAAGCAAGTGTTTTTTTTTGGGTGGAACATGGAATATTTCAAATAGCAGGTCGTAAGCATTTATGAGTCATGGGTACGTCGAAACTGTAAACCATCTGGACCGCGAGTTTGCCGTTCATTTTATAACTTAAAATATTTATTTAATGGAACGTGATAAATTGGATAATAAAGCTTATTAAAATTAAGATAATTTCAATGAATGATGATTTAACCCTTTCGGTTCTGATGAGACGTATGTGTCCCACACTTGGATAGTGCACCAAGAACTACAGCATAAGAAAATGCCATTTATAGATTTCTTGGTGATGCTAGCAGAACAACTTATAGGGCACGGAAAAGAAAAAGCGATAAAAGCAATGTTTAATATTGGTGACCATTTACCAACAGAAGGAAATTCCCGTCGCAGATGTTGCTACTGCGCAAAAAAGAAAATTGAGAAGACGACCAAAACTATTTGTGTGGCGTGCAATGTTGCTCTTTGCAAGACTTGTTTTATTAGTTACCACAAATAAAATGTAAATAATGTTGTATTCAATAAACGTTTTTATTTTTATTATTACTATTGGGATATGTGTCCCACGAAAAAAACTATTGCGGCATATACGTCCTGGGCATTTTTTTGAAAAATGGGTGGAGCGAAAAATTCAAAAATGAAATAAAGCATATTTATGCAATATATATTGCAAAATTGACACTAACGTTTTTACTTTTGCCATACGTAGTATGAAGAAAGTATTGTTTAATTTAAAAAATAAAATCCGTACCGAAAGGGTTAAACTATTGAATATACTCCTAGGCGTGAAAAATAGATTGCCTGTCATTGTCTTAAAGTGGGGATAAAGAGGGTTACTAATATTCTAACTAAATTTAAGTAGAGGGAATGTAAATAACGAATCACGAACAAGTAAATCTACTAACCTGCATACGCAGCGTTGCCATATGGCAAGATTTATCTTTTTCGACAAGATTTTTCATCGTCAAAAAAGAATGAAAGATTTCATGTGTTTTGGAAAGATTTTCTTACTTTGGAAAGATTTTCTACAAAAATCTTGTATCGGGTGGCCAAATAAGAACGATACAACTTTAAATTTAAGTTATATTTATACCAAATGAAAAATACCAGATATTCTTTCGTAAATACTTTATTTAGGCTTGGCAATTATGTATGGAATATAACATCTGTCAAATTGTTACCGGTGGTGTCATTGTGCGTTGGATAGGCTCAGCCCCTGGCGGAACCTAGCCAACCACAACATAGCCACTCATCCCGATGCCTATAAAAAGGAACGATCTGAAGCACAAGTAACAGTCCAGTCGAATCCAGCTTTCGACGCATCCAGTCGCTCTGCAACGGTTCGTCTAACAGGTCTTCGACTAACGAGTTTCGCTCGCAGCGTTCCAGTCCCACGTCAGTCGAGTCCAGTCGCTTCACGGCGTTGGTTCGACTAGCGAGGTCTAGTTCACTCGAGCTCCGCTCGCATAAGTTCGCTTCACGAACACGCGCACGACTACCACGTCGTGTTTCGTTTTAGTGCATCGAAATAAAGCGTAAAGTATTAAAAAACCAAAATCTACAACAAGGAGTAGGCAGATTGAGGCCTTGTTGTAGTACCCCGTCCTGGTAAAGAGAAGTTGTAGAGGCTTTACCAGGCCATAAAAATCATGAACAACGTGACGACGAGAGCCTCGGCTCTCGCGGCATCGAAGGAGCCTTCAGCTCAAAAAGCCAAAACCCCGAACCTCCAACCCACTAAACCTAACACTAACACCAAACCGAAAACTTTTCACACTTCGCAACAACCATCCACCTCTAAACACAGAAACACCGCCAATTCTAACCAGCCAGCTATTTCTCCAATACGCACCCCCGAACATCAAAACACCCCTTCACCTACCTTCTCAGCTTTGACCGACGAGGACTTCATCCCAGTCGGCAACAGACGTCGCTCGACGTCCTCCGTTTCTTCTTCTTCTATTGCCGCGTCTAACAAGACGCAATCCCCTACCTCCACCCGCACTTACGCTGCCGTTGTGCAAAAAATTCCAGAACAGTTCGCCAGTCAAAAGGCTTTTTACAACGCCCTCAAGGCAGCCGCCCCCGGCCTCCAACCTACCTCCGTAGTCGTATACAGAAATGGTACGGCTATGGTCAAAGCATCTCATCCTAAACTTCAGGAACAACTTAAGGCGCTTACCTACCAGATAGGAGCTCCCCTTATCATCACCGACCCCAAACAAAAAGCTGCCTCTCACCAACCCCCCACCCGCACCCAAGCAAGCTTCTCTTGCGTCATCCGAGGAGTAGACCTCGACATCTCTCTTGAAGAGATCAAAGAGCAGCTTAATCTGAGCCACTTGGACCACAGGTCCCTGTGGCGCATCAGGTCAAGGGCAACCGGACAAGAGACTCCTCTTATCCGAGTTGTTACGACCAACTCCCACACCCTTGACCACCTCCTAAACCACGGCCTACCGATGTACGGGCGAATATATCGGTGCGAGCCGTCCCATCCAACACAGCCCCAGCACCTTCAGTGCACCGTGCCATGCTTTTGGCCATTCAGCTCCCTCCTGCCAGCAGCAAGTGGTCTGCACCAGATGTGGCAACCCCGGACATTCTCTCCGGAACTGCCCGGCTCTGGAACAACCACCCACCTGTTCAAACTGCAAGGGGCCTCACCCCGCATACACTTTCAAGTGTCCTGCTCGCCCGCAGGAACCCCCCACAGAGGTTAAAGCCACAGCCCCTCTCATCTGCGTTGACGAACCCGTCATCCAGACCCCCGACCACATCGAACCACCTTGCCTCATCGCAGACATGGTTAGGTTCACCACCACCGCCCTTCTTAACCTCTTTCCCACGGATAGAGTACGGATTCAGGAAACTGTATCCCGTCTGTCCACCCAATTCTTTAGACAATCCGTACATGTTTCGTACACAGGAAACAAGATCCACATTGGCCTTCGCCCAATCCGACAGACGCTTGTCTGAACCCTCACCCCTCCCCCCCCACCCTAGACCATGAGTCTCGTCGTTGGTACAGTCAACCTTAACGGTTACGCCAGGAGGCGCGCCCTCATTGAGAACCTTCTCAAAACAGACAAAGTCCACGTGCTTTCCCTTACGGAAACGCACCTTTCCCCCAGACATACATTTCGACTCCTGAACTAAAAAACTTACAGACACGACCACCACAATCCCCCCGACAGACTCTCCGGAGGCAGCGCGCTAGCGTTCCACCCTAGCCTTGCCTCCACCGACTTCAACCTCCCCAGACGCTTCCGCAACCTCGAATGCTCGGCGGCAGTCCTTCAGACTCCGCAGGGACCCGTCCACTTCTTCTCGCTTTACAATCGACCCCAAAACACACTCTCAGACGACTTCTTACAGTATCTATCAACCTTTCCCAAAGCCGTCCTAATGGGCGATCTTAACGCACGCCATACCACCTTCGGCGATCACGCCACCAACAGGAACGGACGTGTCCTAGTCAACAGTCTCACTACACTCAACCTATACCGCATTCCGAACACAAACCTAACACTCATCAACCAACACGGTTCGTCTATAGTCGACCACATTATTGTAACAGACTCCATAGCCCACCGATTTCCTGATCCCGCCTTCATAGGCACCACAGTAACAAGCGACCACTTGCCGCTTCTCGCAAAATCCAACCTTATGCCACCACCTCCTGCACCTCTGGAAACGCGAACATACCGCGACTGGAATCGTGCTAACTGGGACGCATTCCGGGAGCATATGTCACGCAACACCCCAGAACACCCACACCTTAACACGACTGTTGACATAGATACGTCCATCTCCTCTCTGACAAACATCATCAAAGACGCCATAGGACTCTCAGTACCTAACAGAACCATACACACAAACAGACCTGCCTTACCCCCACACGTAATCCAACTCATCAAAGACAAACGCAGACTATACAGACTGTACAGTGTGGTCTATTTTCGATGCCCATACAGGGTATCTCGGTTATTATCAGAGATAGAAAAAAAGTAAATACATAAACTCGATTTATTTTTTCGAGAGAAATTTATTGCCGTAAACAGATTTTTAATATCTTTTTTAATTTTCGAAATATAGCCAAAAACCGATTTTTGGCACTTTTCAAAAATGTTAAATATCTCGTTTAAACGAGAAGATAGAAAAAAACTTTAAAGACATTTTTCGCATGATTTTTTGTGCTTAATAAGATAGCGATGTTCAATTGTTTTTTACTCATATTAATGCCGATATATTACACCTAACTTTCTTATTTTAAATGGCAACCATAGGCAAATTATATATTTTTGAAAACCGCAAAAAATAAGCTTTCGATTCATGTCAAAGCCAACTATGGTTGTAATTTAAAATAAGAAAGTTAGGTGTAATATATCAATATTTGTATGAGTGAAAAAAAATTGAACATCGCCATCTTATTAAGGACAAAAAACCATGCAAAAAATGTCTTTAAAGTTTTTTTCTATCTTCTCGTTTAAACGAGATATTTAACATTTTTGAAAAGAGCCAAAAATGGTGTTGGCTTAATTTCGAGTATCAAAAAAGACATCAAAAATGTTAAATATCTCGCTTAAACGAAAAGATAAAGAAAAACTTTGAAGACATTTTTCGCATGATTTTTTGTGCTTAATAAGATGGCGATGTTCAATTTTTTTTTACTCATACAAATATTGATATATTACACCTAACTTTCTTATTTTAAATGACAACCATAGTTGGCTTTGACATGAATCGAAAGCTTATTTTTTGCGTTTTTCAAAAATATATAATTTCCCTATGGTTGCCATTTAAAATAAGAAAGTTAGGTGCAATATATCGGCATTGATATAAGTAAAAAACAATTGAACATCGCTATCTTATTAAGCACAAAAAATCATACGAAAAATGTCTTTAAAGTTTTTTTCTATCTTCTCGTTTAAACGAGATATTTAACATATTTGAAAAGTGCCAAAAATCGGTTTTTGGCTATATTTCGAAAATTAAAAAAGATATCAAAAATCTGTTTACGGCAATAAATTTCTTTCGAAAAAATAAATCGAGTTTATGTATTTAGTTTTTTTCTATCTCTGATAATAACCGAGATACCCTGTATGGGCATCGAAAATAGACCACCCTGTACACTCGAACACACGACGCCACTGTCAAAACACAATGGAACCGACTAAACGCACTAGTCAGACTCCGCACATCACAATACAGACAACAAAAATGGAATGACACACTTACCAAACTCGATTACCGTAACGGTTCGAAATTCTGGAACAAGTTCAAAGTCATTACCGGACAAAAAACTCACACACACTTACACCTTCTTCACAATGACAAATACATTACTGATCCTCTCGACAAAGCGAACCTATTCGCATCCACACTCGAACAAATCCACCAAACACCCCAGGGACACCCGTTCGATCCCGACCACATAAGCCAAATAGAAAACTCCATACGGCACAACCCACTCTTCCTCGCACACTTTCTCGTACCCCCCGTCAACCCTCACCCCCATGAAATCCTAGCTGACATCAGCACCGACGAGACTCTGGCCGCTATTTACCGTGGCAAAAACACTTCCCCGGGTGGAGACACCATCACCAGACGAGTCCTCCGTGAAATCCCCGACGACACAGTCACGTTTCTCACCCACATTCTCAATGCCTGTCTTCGCTCAGGCTACTTTCCCAGCGCCTGGAAAGATGCCACCACCATCATGATCCCCAAGCCTGGCAAAAACCTCTCAGACCCCAAAAACTATCGCCCCATTTCACTTCTCAGCGTGCTTGGTAAGACCTTCGAGCGCATCCTAACCGATCGCTTGTCGCTCTTCACCACAGAACACGACACCATTCCGCCCTCCCAATACGGCTTCCGCCCCCTAAGATCAACATTCGATCCCATTTTTCAACTTACAACGGACGCTTCTACCGCACTTAACTCCCGAAAATGCACACTCGCTGAATTTTTAGATATCGAAAGAGCCTTGACGCCGTTTGGCATTGTGGCTTAATTCACAAACTCAGAGAACATGGGATCCCGTTGCCCTTTTGCCGCATCATCACAATAGCTACCTCTCAAACCGTACCCACAAAGTCCGCTTCTACAATCAAACTTCCGACCCCTTCACACCTAGAGCAGGCGTCCCCCAAGGCTCCATCCTGGCCCCCATACTTTTCAACCTTTACACTTGCGACATCCCGCAACCCATCGACCCTAGAGCACGACTCGTACAGTACGCTGACGACACAGCAGCCTGGTGCACTTCAACCACCTCAGCAGCAGCCTCTCGGGCTTTGCAGTCCTATCTCGATTCCATGCAAAGCTGGATGAGAGAGTGGCTGATAAAGCCCAATCCGGCAAAAACAGGCAATTCTATTCAGACACCCCTACCACAACAAAATCAGCGTCTCACATACCCTCGTCAGACTTCATCTGTGGGGCTCCCCCCTCACACTCCTAAAACACATCACATACCTAGGCATCATCTTCGCCTTCTCCCTCTCCTGGGAAAAGGAGATATCCAAAACCCTCACAAACGTCAGAAACCGATCTCGACTTCTCTCCCACATCCGAGGCAGACTCACAGGCTGCGACCGCCGAACACTTCTCCACACCTATCAGACGTTTGTCCGCCCCGTAATCGAATACCGCTGTCTCCCCCTTTCCGTCACCACCGACCGACACCTGCACAGGCTTACCACCTTCGAAAGAGCCACCCTTCGCAAACTCATCCGCCTAGACCGTTTCCATCCCTCTAACGAGGTACACCACCTGGCTGGGGTCACCCCTATCGTCGAAAGACTAAAAGCCCTTCAAGGCAAGTACGCCACCAGAATCATTAACTCCAACCTTCCCAACATGACACTCTACCTGAGAACCCCAGCACCCCCCCTGTACAGGAGACCCGCACGAAAACTTCGCCACCCCCCGGCCCGCATTCTGGCCCAAACCCCAAACCTTCCCCAACAATACCGCGACGTTCTCGCAAACACCCCCCAAATATACCTAGACTAACACCTACCTAACCTCCGAAACCAATACAACCGATACTACCAAACAACTAATACCAACAATATCTGTTTTCTGTTACAGGAAGCGCAAAGCTTTGCGGCCTTCCCGCCCTGCCGCGACCGTTCTGTCTTGCAAAATCACAATCAGCTATCATATTCAAACAACCATAGCCGAAGAGGGATTTCATAAATCCCTATAACGGCAGAACTGAGCCTTCGGCTCAGTTCATTTTTCGTGATATCAGTCATCAGCACAAGTAACGCAGTCCTGCTTAGGCAGTCCTGTTACAATCGATTCTTACGCAGACCTTCGGCCTGTGTAGTCAGCCAACAACCAGTCTTAAACTACTGTGTATCATTGTGTCTTTAAACCCCAACCATCTTCAACCTTCAACGCACCGCCGTTCGAAACTAACCGACGACTTCGTCGTCCAACATCAAGCTTCAACGCAACTGCCGTTCGAAACTAACCTCAACGCACCGCCACTCGAAACTAACCGACGACCGTCGTCCAACATCAAGCTTCAACGCAACTGCCGTTCGAAACTAACCTCAACGCACCGCCGTTCGAAACTAACCAACAGGGTTGTTCTTGTCCGTAGAAATGTACTGAATTCAGTACATTGAATACCTGCTTAATACGTCAGTACTACAATTTAAAATTTGTCTAAATTCAGTACATTTTCATGAAGTAAATCAAAGTATTAAATGTAATGCATGTTGTCATAAAAATGTTCTTGTATTAATTTACATGAAAATTAATATTTTAAATATCCCGCACTTTTGTGTAGTATACTTTTCATTTACACTAATACTTATCTGTGTATACCACATTGGTACAGCGAAGTACAAGTTACACGGCTCAAATTTCGCAAAGTCCATCGCCGCGATGCATGACTTAACATAAGAAATTGTTTGTCTAATGTGAGTCTTTCTTTACCTGCGGAAACATCATGGACAAGTAAGTTAATACCTTAATTATTTATGACTCTATCTGCGGCTACATTTACCTTAATAGGTATAATTATTTATTTTATAAATTTAGGTTTCTACACAAAAAACGAACGGAGCCGATAAATGAAAATTTAGAGGAATCCGATACTGATGGCTATAATACAGAAGAAGATGCAAAGGAAACAAAAAAACGTAAAAAGTACTCTACAAAAATTAATGAAGCTTGGAAAGATGAGTACAAATGGTTACGAATTGAAAATAATGTGTGCTATTGTAAATTTTGCAATTCAAAAATAACTGGTGGAGTATCACATCTAAAACGACACGAAAATAATAATAGCCATATTAAGAAAGCTAAAGCAGGTATGACAACGCCTTCAGTATCTAATATTTTGAGATTACAATCTAATAAGGAAACCACATTATATAAAACAAAAGAAGCAGAACTTAAAATGTGTGCATATATTTGTGATAAGAACTTACCCTTTTTGTTAATGGATTCCTTTCCCAATTTTCTTAAAAACACATTTCCCGATTCAGAATTAATAAAATGCATGAATATAAAAAGAAAAAAAGCAACCCAATTAATTGTTGGTGTCATTGCTCCAAAAGCACAGAGAGAAATTATTAATGATTTAAAAGAAATTAAATTTTCTATAATCCTGGATGAAACAACGGATATTAGTACTAAAAAGAGTTTAGTGTTAATAGTACGTTATTGGAAACATGGGAAAGTGCTAGACAGATTTTTGGAATTAATTGAAGTTGAATCTGCTACAGCTGACTCACTTTTTATAAGTGTTAGAGATTTTATCAAAAAACATAACATTCCTTTTGAAAATGTAGTGGGTTTTGGTGCAGATAACGCCAATGTTATGATGGGAGATATAAATGGATTAAAATCCAAATTTAAATCATTAGTTCCAGATATATTTGTACAAGGTTGTACATGTCATTCATTGCATATTTGTGCATCTCGAGCTGCAACAAAATTACCTAGTAATGTGGGTTTCTCTTAAAATTTACTTTAAAAAATTTAAAAGGTTATATGGGCCTAAATTCAACCGTTTTCGTAAAATTTACATTTTTATGAAATTTTTGAGCAATACAGCGCTTTCATTTTTTTTCAACATTTAAGTTTTTTAAAAAGGCAGTAAAATATCGTTTGAAAATTAGATTGACAATAGATTAATTAACACTTTGCGCTAGTTACATTTTATAAATATTATACAGGGTGTTTTTTACGCTTGGTCAAACTTGTGAAACTTTAAACATCGATAAGTCATTTTTTTTAAATACAACACCCTGTATATTTTTACATTTTCTTGTAGAGAATTTAATTGTCTTTCGAAATTATTAAGCATGTCCTATACCTAAAGTTGATATTTTTCGAGCTATCTCGATTTTTATTAGTATTACTAAGGCAATTGAAATATTTTAAAGTCGGTCATGGAGGTAAGACGTAATTTTTCACAGAATTTTTAAACAAAAGAACAAAAAGAGCTACAACTTTAATTTTAGTCTAAAAATGTACCCCCTTTTCCCGAAATTTATCGTATAAATTGTTCAAAATTATGTCCTTCTTGTTCTACGCATAGTTGTAGACGTTGTCTGAAAGACTCTAGCACCCTTGATAACATTGCGGGGGTTATACCATTAAAAGCAACACGAATCCTGTTCTGCATATCTTCAGCAGTTGTTGGGGGGTCTTGATACACCTGCTGTTATGTGTCCCCACAAAAAAAAATCTATTGGGGTAAGATCAGGTGACCTAGGTGGCCAAGAGATTGGTCCACCTCGCCCTATCCATCTATTAGGATATTCAGTGTTCAGCAACTGCATTACTTGATGGGTATAATGTGGCGGAGCTCCATCGTGCTGAATCCACATATTACGTATTGTTTCTAGCGGTACATTTTCTAACAAAGCTGGAGCTCCAACTTTAATTTTAGTCCAATACCCCTTTTCCCCTAAATTTATCGTATAAATTGTTTAAAATTATATCCTTGTTCATGTTCTACGCACAGCCGTAGATGTTGTCTCAAAGACTCTAGCACTCTTGAGAACATTTCGGGGGTTATACCATTAAAAGCAACACAGCAAGTAATGCAGTTGCCGAACACAGAATATCCTAATAGATGGATAGGGCGAGGTAGACCAATCTCCTGGCCACCTAGGTCACCTGATCTTACCCCAATAGATTTATTTTTGTGGGGACCCATAAAAGAGGTGTATCAAGACCCCCCAACAACTGCTGAAGATGTGCAGAACAGGATTCGTGTTGCTTTTGATGGTATAACCCCCGAAATGTTATAAAGGGAGCTAGAGTCTTTCAGACAAGGTCTACGGCTGTGCGTAGAACAAGGACATAATCTTGAACAATTTATACGATAAATTTCGGTAAAATGGGGTACATTTTTAGCCTAAAATTAAAGTTGCAGCTCTTTTTATTCTTTTGTTTAAAAATTCTTTGAAAAATTACGACTTACGTCCATGGCCCACTTTAAAATATTTTAATTGCCTTAGTAATACTAATAAAAATCGAGATAGCTCGAAAAATATCAACTTTAGGTATAGGACATGCTTAATAATTTCGAAAGACAATTAAATTCTCTACAAGAAAATGTAAAAATATACAGGGTGTTGTATTTAAAAAAAATGACTTATCGATGTTTAAAGTTTCACAAGTTTGACCCAACGTAAAAAACACCCTGTATAATATTTATAAAATGTAACTAGCGCAAAGTGTTAATTAATCTATTGTCAATCTAATTTTCAAACGATATTTTACTGCCTTTTTAAATAACTTAAATGTTGAAAAAAAATGAAAGCGCTGTATTGCTCAAAAATTTCATAAAAATGTAAATTTTACGAAAACGGTTGAATTTAGGCCCATATAACCTTTTAAATTTTTTAAAGTAAATTTAAGAGAAACCCAAAAATGTAAAAATATACAGGGTGTTCCATTAAAAAAAAATACATTTTTATATGTGCCGCTCAAACAAAACACCCTGTATATTTGAAAATAATTTTAGGTTATGTAGAAAATAGGTTCGCACAATATTTGTATTAAATATTTTTTGATATTTTCATTAATGAAGGAGCTATCGAAAAATCTCAGGGTCGTGGTGCACCCTGTATAAAGACATTGATTCAGTGTATTTTGGTGCAAAAGTTGAAATGGAAATATTATCAAATAAAAATTTAGATCCAGCAGATTTAAAAAATTTTAAAGTTAGAGCCCTAGATTATTTGATTGAGTTATGTAAGCAAATTAAATCAAGATTTAATTTTAATGATGAACATTTTAAATTTGCAGCAAATTTTACCCCAGAATCTGTTTTATCTGGAGCTGTTCCTTCTTTGACATTTTTTTAAAAATTATTTCCAAGTGTTAATATTGAAGCAGTAAATTATGAATGGAAGTTACTGTATAACTCAACAATGTTTGATAAAAATATTAATCATGATTTAATTGAATTTTGGGCTAAGGTAGATAATACTAAAAACTCTGAGGGTGATTATTTATTTTCGAACTTGATGCAAATTGTAAAAATTATTTTGTCACTACCACATTCTTCTGCTGCTGCCGAGAGAGCATTTTCTATTTTAACATTGATTAAAACAAAATTGAGAAATAAGCTATTGATTAAAACTTGTTCTGCAATTATATGCATAAAAGAAATGTTGCGAACTTACACTGATGGAGCAATTTCATGGAAACCATCAAGATCTATGATGAATTTTAATAAAAATATAGAAAATATAGAAGTTTTTTCCATGTAATTTATGTGATAAAGTAATAAAATACAAGTATTACCTTATATCTATTTGTTAAAAATCAAGTAAAATTCTGCTTGATTCTTGATTGTTGGAATGACTATTTTTTGTTAATTCTTTTTAGAATGAAGGTTAATACATAAGTAAAGAGTTCCTATTTTTTGTAAGTACTGATTAGAATATTTGTTATTTTGTGTTTTTCTTATTTTTTGACATTTATAAAAAAATATTTTTAAAAACTTGTTAATACTGCTTAGAATTTATAAGTTAGTCCATAAGTAAAGAGTTCCTATTTTTTATTAATACCGATAAGAATATTTGTTATTTTATATTTTTATGTATATTTTTTAATGAAACGATTTTATTTAAATCCTTTAATTTTATCCATATTAATGCTTTGTTTATTAAATACTAGTAACCAGATTCGTTGAAGCATTTTACTCCAAAATTGGAATAAACTTGTATTCAAATATATTATTTATCTGGCAACATTACATTTGCTTAGTTTTATCAATGTAGCCAACTTAATATTTTTATTTTTTTAAATGTAGTATTTAAAGCAATTTTAATTTATTTTTAGTATCTACTTATCAAATAATTAAGTCGTTCGAAAATGTACTTTTTAATACAATTGAAAAACATTTTCAATACAATTCAGTACATTTTAACCTAAATTTTAGTACAAAAAAAAATGTCCCTGGAACAACACTGCTAACCAACGACTTAGTCGTTCAACATAAACCGTCGACGTCTTCGCCGTCCGAAGCCACTAACGACAACTCCCCCTTGTACCGTCGCTCTCAACCCGAGCCCGACCCGGTGACAATTTGGCGAGCCCAAACGTGGGGCCTGTTCCAACCTGAAGGCTGGAAGATCCACTCCCACCTACGATGTTCACCCGGAGTCACATACTCGCCGACCTAGCCGCCGGCAACCCATCTGTAGGCACGTCGCCATGCAGAGCTCTTCTGGAGGAGAGTGATCACCTCCAGTGGCGCCCATTTGTACAGGCTATGAGGGATGCACTCCAACCCAACGCGGAGGTCCCTCATTCCCCGGAACCATTCCGTGGGACCATCATGGAAGACCCCAATGTCTTTCTAAAACACCTTGAGACATACTTCGTCCAAGGTCACGTCAACCCCGACGAGCAATGTCGTGTTGCATCTCGTTTTTTGGAGGACAGCGCCAGGAAGTGGTGGATGTCCTTCAGCGGATGTGGGTTCCACTATGATGACTTCAGGAAAATGCTGCTCGACCAGTTCGACACGCCCAAGGTCAGACAACAGCTGTTATCAGAACCACTTTAAGGAGCAGTCCGTCCACCAGGCCGTGGCGTCCTTCATCGCGGACAAGACCCGCATTGCCAAGCGAGTCATGGGCGACCTACCCGCCAGCCAGCTGGTGGAAACCATCATCGGCCTCGTCCGACCCGCCTACCGCCCACTGCTCGAACGTGACAGCATCTTTGACATTCTGACGCTCATCTGAGACGCCACTCGACTCGAATCCCAACTGAAGGAGCCCACAGCCCGTAAACAGCCAGACAGCATCGACACCACCAGCCGATCACGGGTGGATCATCCACCGCCCCTACGGCAGTGCCGCATCTGTCCAGGCAAACACTGGCACGTAGACTGTCGTTCCAGGCAGTCGGGAAACGGGCCCGTCCAACCGGTCCTAAATCACATTCACCTGGGACAACTTCCGAAGATTGACATCAATCTTCGAGGCCACAAGCTCCAAGCCTTGATCGACACCGCAGCGAGCCACAGCTTCGTGCGTGCCGAGCACGCCACCCATGTCATCCACACCACTGGACTGACAGCACTGCTGGGCGGCAACAACGCTGCCATGTCGCTGTCCGGACGGACAACGGTCGCCTTCTCCGTGGGTCAGCACGACTACACCACCCAGTGCCTAGTCGCTCCCACCCTGAGGGAATCCATCATACTTGGACACGACTGGCCCAGCACCCACCAGGTCCAGCTGGACTTCGTTCGCCGCACCTGCTATCTTGCCGCCACCAGGCAATTCATCGACTGGATAGCCGATGAAAACCACGCCGTCCCCACTGGCTGCACGGACGTAGCACCGCCGACGAGGTCCGAGCCGACACCCGCCAGTCCTGCCCTACCACTCGAGGAGGACGCCCTGTCTCCACAGCTCCACGTCCTTGACGGCCCCGCCGGAGCCGACCACCAAACACCACCATATTAATTTTAGGTGAAAAACAGCCTTCATGTTTTCGAAAGAGAATTAAATTTTCTATAAGACGGTGTAAAAAAATATAGGGTGTTGTATTTAAAAAAAATGAGTTATCGATGTTTAAAGTTTCACAAGTTTGACCAAGCGTAAAAAACGCCCTGTATAATTATTTTAAAAATGTAGGTGGTGCAAAGTGTTACATAATCTATTGTCAATCTTATCTCTAAGCGAATTTCATCGGACTTCTCAAAGTTTTCAAATGTTGAAAATTTTTGAAAATACTGTATTTTCATGAAAATGCAATTCACGAGAACGGTTACTGTTTTATTAGCAGCGTCTGCTACGGGGGAAAAAGTGCCGCCGCTCATAATTTTTAAAGGAAAGAATATTTGGGACCAATGGTATGCACCAGAGAATACTGGTTTTCCTAACACTACCTATGCCGCAACACAAAACGGATGGATGGAAACAATCGTCTTTGAAAATTATTTTACAGAGTTTTTTTCCGTCAATTGGTCCAGATCGACCTGTTTTACTGATATATGATGGTCACTCAACACATGAGCATCAGATTAATAGAGCAAGCAATGCAATCGCAAGTTACCATTCTAAAATTACCTCCGCATACAACTCACATCTTACAACCACTAGATGTCAGCGTTTTTAATCTTTAAAATCGACCTGGGACCAGAGGCTGGTGTCCTGGCAACGAAAGCATATAGGGGAGAGATTGGCCAAAAATTCCTTCGCACAAATGATTGGTGAAATTTGGTCGGATTTGAACAATGATATTATTGTCAATGGTTTGGAAAAGCTGGAATTCACCCATTTTCCATGGAGGTGGTGCCCGATTCAGTTTTTGATGTTGCTTCTCTAAAACAGTGGCAAGAAGCAAAACAAACCAAGGCGAATCAAATGCATGAACAAATGATTGAAGAAGCTGCTTCGCAGCCCCCTATAATCATTGAGTTATCTCCTGTTGAAGACCAGTTTATAATTGCCGAAATAATACCATTATATTGCCAGGAACATCTGCTGATATACAACCAGCACCACAATTTTCAACAAGCTCTGCCCAGTTAGGAGATAATTTCAATGTAAGTTTTGAAAATCTCCTGCTTGAAACTAGTTTCGGGGACAAGTCCGCCCTAGCAGCACTGTTTTTAATTTATTAAGAAAATCATAAGTTTCAGAAGATATTTTTAATCCAAATTAATGCAACTTAAAGAATAAACCACGCGCTAAATAAAAACACTAAGATTATTAGGATTTAATGGAATAGATAGAACATACATGAGTTTAAAGTAAACTTTGCAATTTCTGAGTCGGTTTTACCCCACTCCACCTTAAATCAAACTTATTACTTTTAGTTGCTTTACATTTATCTACAAATTCTGCTCTTTTGGACACACAAATAAATTTAACTCATGAAAATATTTGGACAACAACTTATAATTCTATGGGGATGGGGACACACACTTTTGGCTCTCCACGACAATTAGGCGAACAAAATTTTAGTAACAATAATGATTGTTCAACGCTATTTTTCTGCGAGACAACATTTAATGAAGGCAAAAGAAAATGTACAAGTAAGATTTTTTTAATATTCTTGATAGGAAATTAATAATATTATTTTTTAGGACCAATCCTGGGTGCTATAAGGCTCGATGAACACGTACATTTTTCTGCCGTCCGGACCCCGGACGGGCGAAAAACGTACGTGTGCATAGAGCCTAAATGTTGACAGAACACGGGACCTGTCGCCCAAGGCCAAAATGTTATACCGGCAAACGCTATCGATTCGGAAAAAAACTCAAATTTAAAGTAAAAAAAATCATTTATTTAAAACAAGGCTACAAGCAGCTACAAAATTTTCAGTGAAAACGTCCTTTATTAAACTAACGGAGAAACTTGCTCCAACAGTTGGATTTTATTTTAAAACCAAATTAATAATGCAGTCAGGAAGAAAAGAGGTAGGAGATATACTACTGAAAATAAAATATTAGCTCTCGCGCTATTTAAAAATTCTCCTAAAGGATACCGGCTTTTGTCAAAAAATTTTTGTTTACCATCACCTCGAACTTTAAGAAAATTATTACAAAATATCCCAATCTCTCCCGGCATACTTAAATCAGTTTTCCAGAACTTGATGTTGCAAGTACCAAAAATGAAACAAAAAGACCGTCTCTGTGTTTTACTATTTGATGAGATGTCTCTTTTGCCGCATTTAGATTACAATCAGCATCAAGATTTGGTGGAAGGGTTTGAGGATGCTGGTGTTTTAAGAACACAAAAGATGGCTGACCATGTCATGGTGTATATGTTAACAGGGATTTTCAAAAAGTGGAAACAACCAGTGGCATACACTTTTTGCAAATCCACATGTGCACCAGACATAGTTAGATTTTATAAATGTATTTTAAAAGAATGTGACGCGGTGGGCCTTCAAGTAGTTGCTTCTGTATGATCAAGGAGCTACTAATGTGCGAGCCATCAAAATGTTACTGGAAGATAGTAAAAGGTATGCTATGCGAAAAGGTGAGTTGTATCAAGGAGTTATTTTTTATGAGGGAATACATGTTATACCAATTTTTGATCCTCCTCATTTTCTCAAATGCATGCGCAATAACCTCGTTACAAAAAATCTTCACTTTCATCTTGATGGAGCAAAATAAAAGTAGCTAAATGATTACATATAGAAGACGCTTATTATATAGACACTAGTTTCGGTAAGCTTAGAATAATGCCAAAATTAAACAAGTTTCATGTTTTTCCCCCCAAAATTAAAAAAATGAAGGTATCAGCGTGTGCACAGGTCTTTAGTACAAGTGTTGGTGCCGCTTTAAATGTGATGAGCCGAGGTAAATTGAAAAGCCTCGATGGGATAAAGCAGATGGAGTCTGAAGGATTACATACTTCAGACCTTTGTGTTTTTTTAGATGAACTTTTTGACAGTGTTAAAGGAAGTATGTGTTCTTTGCAGCCAAGTAAGGATTTAAGAATGGCCGTTACATTAACGTCTCGACACGCAGAAGTTTGGTGTAAGGCCATACAAGTTTTTAACACTATCCTGTTTAAGCCTCGAATATCGACCGAAAAAGCAAAACCACCGGTCTTAGAAAACTGGATTTTTCCGTTGCATGGTTTTCAATTGATAAAGGATAAACTTTTTGGTCTTGGTCATACAGCGTTTTCTGCTAGGGCTTTTAACCAAGACCCATTAGAGAACTTTTTTGGACAGCTTAGACAGCACGGTGTTAGAAATATAAATCCTACTTGTTCTGCCTTTGGACCGTATTTTAAAACGTTGTTAATTAACAACTTCGTGTCAGTTCATTTAACAACATACAACTGTGAGGATGATAAGTCAGAAAATCTCCTAGAAACTCTCACAGAGTTCATCCAAGAAAACACAAATGTAATTTCTGCTCACCCGTGTAACTTTTGGACTCCACCTACTTTACCCCAATCATTCAATTTTTTACGCCCATTAGAAACTATAGCAGTCAATTATGTTAGTGGATATGTTGCTAAACAAATTTTACCTTTTTTCAAAGATTGTAAAATATGTTCACAAAATATTTTACATTCTGGTGGCGATTCCGATATACATCGGTTCATCAAACTTAAAGAGCACGATAAATCTAAAAAGAGATTGGCATATTGCAACGCGAATTTCGTAAAATTATTAGTAGAAATTTACAACATATCATATTTTATTTTTCCATACGTTATTAATCTTTTCGATTGTGTTGCAAAAATTAATAATTTCATTTTCTTTAGTTCCTTGCCACCATACTCCTGCCTTGAAAAAAGCTATGGTTGACTCTTTTGTCAAACTGTTAATGTATCATTACCTTATTGCCTTATTTAGATGGCAGTCTAATACGGTTTCGTTTTGTAACTAGGAGATTTCAATTCTGCTTGTGTATGTTCTGTGCGGTCCACCTCTGAACGGCAAACCTCCCCACTATAGGTAAACCATGGAATCCAGTGGAGAGGTGGTGCCGTGGAGGTTGCAGAAATGTTGGGACCATCGCACATATCCTGCAGAAATGTCATGTAATGCAATGGCAGCGGATCGCTCGCCATGACAACGTAGTCCGCCAACTGTACACCCACACGTAAAAGACCCTCCTAACCGAATGGGAACCACACATGTGCGAAATCAGAATGGAAGGCTCTAAAAGCCGGATTTAGCCATCCACCTACCAAACAATGGCATCATAATAGTAGATGTACAAATCTCATGGGAATCCAACATTACACTGGCTGAATCCTGGGCAACAAAGAAAACCGTCTACAATAACCGCGATTTCTTAGAGGCCGCTACAAGAAAATGGCCGGGGAAAGACAATAATTTCCCCACTAATCGTTGGGGCCAGAGGGATCTGGCCCAAAGCTAACCTAGCAACGGAACAAATACTTAAAATCGATAAAAAAAAAAAAAAAAAACTGGAAGAGCGCATCGTAAACGGGACGTTACCATACGGATCGACAATACACGCCGCTTTCAGCAAGGCAGTATAGGCCAGGCATTAACCAGAATGTTATACTATACCTAGCTTTTACTATACAATACTACCTTATAGATGTTCTGTAACTAACTTCTAATTGATTTTACATCTTTATACAGGGTTATAACTTTAACTGGAATAAATTCTGTAACTTGGGAATACAGTATATCGGCAAAACCTGCGAAAACACGTCGATTTTAGTTTTTCGCCGGATACATTTCAGCAGTATTGCTTTTGGGATATCTTCATCCAGAGGGGTGCAACAACCCGTAATATTTTTTTTTTAAATGTAAGGATATGTCAAGTGGCAGGCATATCGTTGGAAAGCTCATTTAGAGAGGAATACAATGCATGTTTTATTTTCGAAAAATTCCAAGAGTGTTAACGGACGTAGATGAATTGATTTAACGGTAACTAAAGACTGCAAAGTTTTTGATTGGATGGTGCAAAGCAATGAACAGAACCTGAGTGACCATTTTTACCTTCGATATTCAACCACCACTAGTGAGGGACACCCCGAAATCGCGACTGCCATAAGTGGATATAAGATTAACCCTTCAACGGCTAGTGTTACCGCATGGTAACGCTTGCAATCGCTGTGTTAAAGGGCGCCACCTACTATATTTTACAACAGTTTATTATTTAGGTTATGTTAACTAGAAGCCAAAACCGTGTTTTACTAATAGTTGCCACAAGTTAGATAGTTAAGTGATAATAAGATACTTTTTACCTACCCCCCAAAACGGACAGCATTTTGTGATCAAAAATGATGGATTTCCGTCTAGAGTAAGTACTTTTTTAAAATGTTGTTTAGCGTTTTTTTAAATTTTATGTTCACTTTGGGCATCTTAAAGGACAGTTAAATAATTGTGTGCATGACCTTTTGTCAAAAAATAATTTTTTGAGCGTTACTAGATGCTTTACCATATGCGTTACCATATGGTAAAGCTAGCAATTTTTATGACACAAAATTGCAAAAATAAGGGTTTTTATATCAATAATTTGTAAAATTTTTTAGACGAGGTTTCACCTTACAAGAGGCTTTAGAAATTGCATACAATGATGAAATTGACTTAGAACAAATTTTTATTGAGCCACCAGAGTCAAATATTTTGACGGATGAGGACTCTGGTGATGAGTATGGCCCCGGTTTGCTAGATAATCTCAGCGGACCACAACTTCTGGCGGGTGCTGAAATAAGAACAGCTAATATGCACGATGTGGATGATGATCCTCAACAGGACAGCAAAAAAGAAGAAGCTAGCAATCTTCCAAACTTTGATTTTTCTAGACCCGGAAATGACGGAACAACGTGGATAAACGGAGATTTAATTCCATCTTCAAAAATTTTTCCAAATTTTGATTATTCAAAATATAAAAACTTGACCAGCTTAGAGATATTTGAAAAATTTGTAGATAACGACATCATTTTATTTTTGGTAGAGGAAACTACAAAATATGCTTTGTTCATAAACGAAGCGAATCCAAAAATTTCTGTTGACGAAATGAAATGTGCTATTGCAATCCTCATTCTCTCTGGATATAACGAGCTACCTGGAAAAGATTTTTATTGGGATAGTGAAGTTGATATTGTGACACCCCGCCTGTGATCAATTATTTTATTTTATTTCAATGTTATTTCATTTACTTTTAAATGAATAACATTGCAACAAATGCTGATGCATCAGTTACTAAAACACGTAACACTTCAAAAGGGCCAAGTTATGAGGATTTCTACTTTAGTAAAAACACATTAACGTTAAAATATTGCGGTCATAACTTGGGTCCTACACGCCAGCATTTGGGTTTCGTCAGTCAACAAACGATTGGTTGATGAATTTTTACATTATAAGTAGAACAAACTACTCGCACAAATATGTGTTTATAGGAAAGAATGACAAAGATGCAACGACAGTAAAAAAGGGACAGCAACAGGGAACCAAAAACCTTCAGGCGGTCGCACCGATAGTTAAGTTCCAACCCCCGAGAAATGTACAGCCAGTCGAACAATAAAGGAGTTTGTTGTTAAAATTGTTGTGTTTTATTTGTTCTTACTGTGTACTAATTGCTCTAGACCTGTGTACTACGTAAAACAACGTTTGAGGGTCCAACCACATTACAAAGACGATCACGAGCCATAATTAACAACAATAAATATAAGAGTAATCACTACTCTTCCAAAAAAGTGCGGCCTATGTACAGTACGGTCCGTCACAGTTGGTACCGCGAGACCAGGATGGAGTTTTAAAATTTACACGCAGTAAGAAAATTTAAATACTTGTGAGTGAAAATGTAGTCCGAAAAACCGATTATGGGGGGGAAGAACAAAAAAAAATGAATGAATTCCGAAGAATGGTACCTGTTGAAAAAGTTAACCGTTGAAGGTTTTGTAATCGTGCTAAAGTTAACAAACCAATATAAGTGCAAAATATGGAAATGGATGAGAGATAACAACTTTCGTTGTTTTCGCCGAGGGAAGTAAAATGTTATCGATGTTCAGCAATCGAGGGCCAATTTTGGACAGCAGCACCTGGTCAGCTCCAGGTGAGCACCAGGTCAGTAACAGGCCAGCAGACAACACTAACCGGTAACGCCGCTAATTGAAAAAGGTAGGTCAGTGCGGTGTTTTGTGCGAAAAGAAAATAATAATTGTGCAGTGCAGAATCTAAAAAGAAGTGAGTGATGTGCAAGGTTTATTTTAAAACTCCTATTGAAAACTATTGTTAGTTTACTTGTTTTATAAACCTGATGATTTTATTTACACCCGCTAAATAACCGTAACAAAAGAAATGCTTATTGTAAATACGAATTCCTATACATCTATGTAATTGGAATCCGTACGCTATCTTTTATAGCCCAAAATGCTAAACCTGTGTGATTTTGTTTATTTGTAAATAATTTAAAGGTATATTAATGTTGAGGTGATCTACAACGAAAAATGATGTGTGGCGCGTGTGTTGAAGGGTAGGGAGTGCGACGGTGAACACCAGAAAATTGGCAGTCGATGACTGATGTGCGAAGGGCGAGTATCGACGTATAGATCTTTAAGTTTATGTACAACATTTAATAAATTAGTTACTGCAATTTAAAGTTTATTATTTAAATCTACGTTGGTGGGAGAGGAGACGTAGCATTTTGGCGCCCAACTAGAGGCAAAGAACAACAAATAGAAGAAAAAACAATATAATAAAAAGTGAATATTGTGCAACGGAACTTACAAATTCACATACGACAGCGAGCAGCTTCACCGGCTTGCGGCTCCGTATCAAGAGAAGTACGTCATCACTAGCGTTAGCTAGATTATTGTTTGGCGACGTCGAGCTATTGTTTTGACTGGCAGGCGCGGCATCAAAGGCGGCATCTTCGTTCAACAAGTTTGAAAAATACAAACTAAACAACGAAAGGTATTTATAGAATACTAGTGATTGTTGCGAATAAAATAACTGCGTAAAGTTTTTAAAGTATTTAGTATAAGTATAAGTAGTACTTATATTATAATATTAGTTAGTACACTTAGCATTGCATTTGATATTGTTGTATTGTTGTGTATTAAAAATGCCTCGTAAATCAAAAGACAATAAGGTGGAAGCAGAAGTTGATTTAAAAGAGGTAATTTCGGCACTAGCTAGTAATATGATCGCAATGCAATCTAGTGTTAAAGAGCTAGTTTCAGCCGTAAATGAAAATCAACAATCAGTTATGGAAGTTAGGGGAAATCAAGGCAATACCCCGGTAGCAAGAAGCGATAATAAACAATACATTTCATTATGGAAAGATGTAGGTGGAAATAGTTTGAGTTTTTATCCTGGAGGCCAGGTGCATCCAGCGTTATTTTTAAAAAAAACTAGAGCGTGCTTTTGAAGATGCTGGAGTACCAGATTGCGCAAGGGTTCATTTAGCGATAAATTGTTTAAAAGGGTCGGCTGCTGATTGGGCGCTGATAAAAGAGGATACTTTTGTAAATTTTCGTGTATTTGAAGAGAGCTTTCGTGATAGGTACTGGGGGGTTGAAAATGAGCGGGAGCTATTTTACGAACTAAAATATGGAGAGTATAAAAATGGTAGTCGGGCTGATTACCTATTAAAAATGGTAGGTAAGGCGTCGTATTTATCGGAACCAGTGGCGGGGGAAGTCCTGGTTAATTGGGTGAGTAAGCATTTCCCTAGGGATATACAACGAGGTATTTGGACTTCGGGCATAAAAACAACTGATGACCTCGAAATGTATCTGAGAAATATTGATGAAACGTACAAAGGCAGTGGCGGCGTTGCTAATAATAATAGCTGGCGGAATACCGAGGTTAGGAGTACAGAAAGAACGATTAATAAACCAGTACTTAGACGTGAAAGTAACGCGGTTACTGCGCAGGAGTCCAATCAAGAGATTCGTTTTATTCGGAAAGTTGGAGTTGATTCAGATGATCTCTTGAGCGACGACGAAAAAGGGGGCGAAGTTAAGGAAAAACTTTTCACGCCTGTATTACACGCAAAAATATATGGGGAAAATATTAATGTATTAATTGATTCCGGAAGTCAAGTTTCGGCCGTGTCCGAAGAATTTATGCAAAATATTCAGTCAAGAGTAGGCGAGATTTTGATGTTACCGGTCAGTAATACAACCTTGTCGGTGGCGGTAGGATGCACTAAGCAAAAAATTAGGGAACAGGTGTTATTACCCTTAGAGGTACAAGCAGAAAAATTTGATGTTGTTTGTGTGGTTGTATCAAAATTGAATAGAGACCTTATATTAGGTTGCGATTTTCTTGCCGAGAATAAAATCGTGATGGATTTCAATCGGTTATTTATGCGTTTGCCTAATCAGAAATTGATTAAAATAGACATGAGTAACGGCGATAATGACAAGAACGTTTCTGTCAATTTGATAAATGAAAAAAGAGAAAACATTAAACGACATAAATATTCTGAAGTAGAGTTTAAAGAAGCGGTAAGTAATGCGCAGACATTAGACGAGATAAACAAAAAGGAGCTCTTCGATTTACTAGTAGAATACGATGATGTATTTTCGGAAACTCCGGGCCGGACGAACCATTATGAACACCAGATCATAATGAAGGATAAAACACCATTTTTTAAACGTAATTACCCAATACCGTACGCGTATCGCGAGGTAGTGCGGAAGCAAGTAGACGAAATGATAAATTTGGGAATAATTCGGCCATGCCAAACTGAATATGTATCGCCACTGGTGACTGTAAAAAAAAAGGATAGTTCAGTTCGTATTTGTTTAGATGCGCGATTTCTAAATTACATTTGGGAAAAAGGCAAAGAAAATCAATTAAGTAAGGCCGAAAAGAGAAAGTTGAAACATGCACAGGCTAATAAATGTGTAAAATTTAACGTTGGGGACGCAGTTTTGGTAAAACAGCATCCAAAGTCGTCAGCAGTAGATTCAGAAATCAAGAAACTATTCTTATTGTACCAGGGACCGTATTACGTTTCGCAAATAGTCGGTCCAAATTCATATGTGTTGGTAGACTCCGAGGGTATTGTCCTTGAAATACAGAATGTGGTTAACATGAAACCGTATGTTTCTTTGTAAGATTATTTTACTTTATATTTTTATATTATATTGTATTGTTTGTTTGAAAAAAAAAATGTATTAGGAAATAAGTCCATTTATTAGGTAGTTGAATGACATTTTCGATATGTGTTGTGTTAATAACAAATCCTAATTTTGTGAAAGTGAATTTGTTAGGGGGGTGATGAGGTGATCTACAACGAAAAATGATGTGTGGCGCGTGTGTTGAAGGGTAGGGAGTGCGACGGTGAACACCAGAAAATTGGCAGTCGATGACTGATGTGCGAAGGGCGAGTATCGACGTATAGATCTTTAAGTTTATGTACAACATTTAATAAATTAGTTACTGCAATTTAAAGTTTATTATTTAAATCTACGTTGGTGGGAGAGGAGACGTAGCAATGTGCCTTATTGAAAATGAATTGTTTGAAGCAGATCGAGGGTGTTTCGAAATTTTGTGCATAACTGTAATAACAGCCATGTGGGTACAGTCATATTTCTTGTCAGTTCACTGTAGGGATTGCATTACCGGTAACACCGTTACCGGTAATGCCGGTAACGGTGCAAATATCGATTTACGGTATTACCGGTAATAAGAGGATAAATTACCGGTAATTCCGAAATACTATTTTTAATTTAAAAAACAAAAAACAAAGGCACAGGATTCGCAAACTTAAAACTAGTTTGATAATATTGATACTGCGTCTCTTTCTGCCATCTGCAGCGGACTGCAAGCGTCGCGTGTCGCGTCGATCTTATGGATTATGTCAGTTCAGTACGTCAGTAGGCTCGTCGAAACTTACACGTGTAACCTAACAAATTTAAATACCGAACGTTTTGTTGTGCCTAACCTAAAATTGTGAAAGGTAAGAATTTCAAATTTGGTAAATTACCTAAATGATAAATTAATATTTTACTTAGGGCTTCTTAAATGGAAAATACGAATAAAAAGAAAGTGTCTCCTTGGAGATATTTTGAACAAAATAAGGATTTTGGAATATGTCAAATCCAAGAGTGTAGGAAACGGATCAAATCAGTTGGAGGAAGTACAAGTGGCCTACATTCTCACTTAAAAAGCATTCACAAAATAAACTTGTTAAAAAAAGACAGCGATAATTGTGAAACAGCAAGTTTAGTTAACAAATCAGATACTGCTGTGTGTGGAAAAATAACGACATACTTTAAAAAAACAGTAGATGAATCTTTGCCAGCTGTTATTTCCCGCATGATAGCTAGGGATGGTCTACCATTTGTAAAAATTTGTACATCCTACGATATTCGAAGTCTCCTAAAATCTAAAGGCTATATAAATATCCCAAAGTCTCCAAATACAGTTCGAAATATAGTGCTCGATTTTGCAAAAACAATTCGCAAACAAGTTACAGAAGAAATGTTGACTTTAAAACGCAATGCATCCAGATTTAGTATTACTTTGGACGAGTGGACGTCAACTAGAAATCGTCGATACGTTAATATTAACGTACATGGAAATAATCAGTTTTGGAATCTTGGTCTTGCCAGAGCTCATGGAACAATGACAGCAGAAGATTGCCGGGACATTCTTGAATCTAAATTGGCAAAATTCGGCCTCGAGTATGAAGACTTGGTTGGTGCCACAACAGATGGAGCAAGCGTAATGAAAAAATTTGGTAATCTTTTACATATCATTCATCAGCTGTGCTTTGCCCACGGAATTCAATTGGCGGTTATAAAAGTTCTATATAGAAAAGCTGAATCACCACCAGCAGCAATTATGGAAGAAGAAGAGGATTATGATATTACCACAGACTTCATCGGTGAGGATGAGGACGATGATGATTATGAGGATGAGGAAACTGGTGGAATACAAGTAATAAATAACGAATCCTGTGTCAATAATTTAATGCCTCCCAATCTAAGTACATTAATTAGCAAGATTCGAAAAGTCGTCAAAATGTTTAGAAAATCTCCTACAAAAAATGATGCAGTACTACAAAAACATGTTACTGAAAAATTTGGTAAATGTAAATCGTTGATTCTTGACTCAAAAACAAGGTGGAACAGTTTGCTTGATATGTTCGAGCGGTTTTACGAACTTCGAGACTGTATCAGAAAGAGTCTTATTGATTTAAAAGTTGATTTTAACTTCACACTGAACGAATTAGATTTATTGTATAATTTGATATCTGCTCTTCAACCAGTAAAAATTGCAGTAGAGACACTTTGTTGTGAGGATGCAAATCTATTTAGTGCAGATGTTACATTAAAGTTTATGTTAGATGAAATATCAAAACAAGATAGCTCGCTATGCACATTGTGTAGTGAACTTAAGGACGAACTAATTATGCGTATAAGAGAAAGAAGGACTAATTATTCTGACGTACTCCAATTCCTTCATAATCCCGATGATACCCAAAACGAAGATGAATACAATATATTTAATACAACATCTAAAACAGCCATTACAAAATTAATTATTGAAATAGCAGAACGCTTGAACATAAATGAAACAAATACAAATTTTAGAGACAAAAATTCTGATGAAGAAACTGCGGAAGCTGATGTAATACATGAGCCAGAAGTGCCGTCGAGATTGCCAACAATGAAGGAAAGACTTCACCTAATGATACTGGAAAAATCTGATGCCAAAATAGAGACCAGAATAAGAAACGATGAAAAAGACGTAGGAAAAATTGTGCGCAAACAAATGAAAACATTTGCTGACGAAAAAGTTCGAGGAAAATATTTAAATTTGGTATACAAGTATTTGATGACAATACGTCCAACTAGCGTCGCATCAGAACGAGCATTTTCATCCGCAGGACTAATCTGCACAAAAATTAGATCCAGATTAAGCGACGAAAGTCTGAACGAATTGTGTTTTTTGCGAGCCTATTTTAATACACAAAATGAACTATTAAAGTGTTATTAAGCTATGTTATATTTATTTGTCTTATTGAAAATGTTTTATTTTTTAAGGAAATTTATATTTAGTAATGTAACTGTAAACCTATATTATGTTTTGTTTGAGAATATATTTGTTTACTTTTTTAAGAAATTTACTTTATGTTTTATATAATAATTATTATTTATGTTTGTTATTTAAATAAAAATTTAATTTTGATGGTCTTTTTTTCTTTCCGAAAATAAATGTAATTAATAATGTAATAAT
The DNA here is from genome assembly GCA_947652605.1 of Elmis aenea. Classification (NCBI taxonomy): domain Eukaryota; kingdom Metazoa; phylum Arthropoda; class Insecta; order Coleoptera; family Elmidae; genus Elmis; species Elmis aenea. The sequence goes on along the minus strand of OX393579.1, from coordinate 31,041,417 downwards.
TGAAATTTTAGTCATGAAATTTTCGAATTTACTAGAAAAGCATTTTTTTTTGTATTCCCGGTAATTACCGGTAAAACCGGTAATAGGACTTTTTTTTTCGGTATTACCGGTAATGAGAAAATCCGGTAAATTGCAATCACTAGTTCACTGTTGTTTATTGCTTTAGGGTACAAGAATTGGAGTTGTAAAAAAATATACTATTTCAGAAACATTATCGGTCTGTGTTCCAGGTCAGGTACTAAGTTTTAAAGCATTTTGTGTAGTAAAACATCTGTTTTCTTTAAGTAGGACACAAATTAATGTAAACATTACCGAAAACTAGGAATTTTAACTGATTGAAAATAATTAAGTTAAGAGAATATTTATTGCAATAATTTGTAAACATTGTAATTTTACTTTAATGGCTACAATGGTTTTATTATGAATATTTTAACACATTACAGAACCATGTAGGTATTTTAAGGTACGGGGTTCCCAACAATACTTGGTAAAATTTTTGCGACAACTGCGTGCTTGGCGTTTATTGTTCGACGTACAACAAGGTGAGTTTATAAAATGATTTTGTGTAAATGTGTGAGCGAACGATTTTCTAATCCCATTTCATTTAATGTTATTTTGATTGCAACACGATTGTATCAGATCTGAAGCTATCGGACAAACTTGCAACAATGACTTACTACCAACGGCTACTGCCACCATCAGAGTTACTTCTGAATTGCAAAAAAAAATATATCGTGTGCATTCTGTACACAACGAGGGATAATCCAGTGTGAATACCCACTGTGATAACTTAAAAAAAAAAAAACAGATGCATAACGAAAAAAAAAATATAGCAGTCAGATGTACTCCTGATGCGACTTTTAACCACCAACAAATATCAGATTTATTTCAGATATGCTACAAAAAAAAAAATCGGATGCATTCTGATATGTTAAAAAAAAAAAACACACAGCGAGGGATACAGTGTGAATACCTACTGATACATATAACTTAAAATAAAAAACAGTCAGATGCATTGCGAAAAAAAAAGGGAGTAGCAGTCAGACTTATTTCTGATGACAAAAAAAAAAAAAAAAAAAAACTTAATTTTTGATACGATCAAAACAAAGAAAAAAAAACAGTAAGAGTGAAAGCACACCCGCAATGGATTCGGCGGTATTGCTAAATAGCAAACCACCGAACCCAGGGGGGAATGTGACACCCCGCCTGTGATCAATTATTTTATTTTATTTCAATGTTATTTCATTTACTTTTAAATGAATAACATTGCAACAAATGCTGATGCATCAGTTACTAAAACACGTAACACTTCAAAAGGGCCAAGTTATGAGGATTTCTACTTTAGTAAAAACACATTAACGTTAAAATATTGCGGTCATAACTTGGGTCCTACACGCCAGCATTTGGGTTTCGTCAGTCAACAAACGATTGGTTGATGAATTTTTACATTATAAGTAGAACAAACTACTCGCACAAATATGTGTTTATAGGAAAGAATGACAAAGATGCAACGACAGTAAAAAAGGGACAGCAACAGGAAACCAAAAACCTTCAGGCGGTCGCACCGATAGTTAAGTTCCAACCCCCGAGAAATGTACAGCCAGTCGAACAATAAAGGAGTTTGTTGTTAAAATTGTTGTGTTTTATTTGTTCTTACTGTGTACTAATTGCTCTAGACCTGTGTACTACGTAAAACAACGTTTGAGGGTCCAACCACATTACAAAGACGATCTCGAGCCATAATTAACAACAATAAATATAAGAGTAATCACTACTCTTCCACAAAAGTGCGGCCTATGTACAGTACGGTCCGTCACAATATGAAGAACACAATGGTTAGTGAAGCAATGAGACGAGACAGGTTCAGACAAATTTTAAAATATTTACATTGTGCTGACAATACGAAGCCAAATAGAAACGACAAAGTTTGGAAATTGCGACCTTTGATGAACAAATTTAAGAATAAGTTTTTGGAAAATTGGATACCTGAAGAATGCATGGACTTTGATAAATCCATGGTGAAATATTTTGGAAAACATTCATGTAAACAATTCATTCGCGGTAAACCAATTAGGTTTGGATACAAGATGTGGTGTCTAAATATGCCTTCTGGATATCTTATTAATTTTGATATGTACCAAGGAAAAATCCATCCGCAAATTCTGATTACGAGCGAGAGTTTGGAAAATGTGCCACGCCTTTGATCAATATGATCGACGAGTTTTCTAATTATCATAAAAAACTTCCATTTCAATTTTATTTCGACAATTTGTTTACGGGATTCAATATCCTGTTTTATCTCAAACAACGGGGATATGATGCTACCGGTACTAGTTATAAAGGAGAATCGAATTCCTAATAAGTGTCCATTACATCAAGAAATGTATGAAACGCAAAACTAGAGGGGAATTCGATTCGCGTATAAGCAGAGGATGGCATTATTATAATTAAATGGATGGATAACAACATCGTCAGTGCAGCATCAACATGCCACGGAATCGCACCTGTTGGAAACGTTCAGCGTTATTCCCAGACGGAGAAAAAAATTGTTCAAGTCCAAAGACCCTCAATAATTTCTGAGTACAACCGCTACATGGGAGGCACAGATCTGCTTGATGAAAACGTTTCTAGGTACCGAATCAGCATTAGACGGAAGAAATTGTGGTGGCCGATATTTACGTGGCTGTTAGATGTTGCTATAGTAAACGCGTGGCTTGTTGCTCGTAAAGTGCAACCTAAACTTAGTCAGCTGGAGTTTAGACGAGAAATTGTGCGATCGTATCTTACTAGATATAAAACAATGCCAAAATCTGCAGGACGACCGTCAACGTCCACATCAAGTCGCACACCCAGTTCAATACCGCCGTAACTGCAAAAATCTTTGTCTTCGAAATATGGTGGTATTGCATTGCTAAACATGTTAACTATGGAGTGATATAAAGCCACATGTAGTAAAAATATAAAAAATAGAAGGTTAACGTTGTATGGCTTTATAGTATAACTCTATAGTTAAAATGTTTAGCAGTGCAATGCCGCTGTATCTCGAAGACGAAGACTTTTGCAGTTACGGCGGTATTGAATTGGGTGTGCGAAGTGTCACTCTAAACAGAGTATCTGACAACATACGGTATGATGGACGAGACCATCTTCTTATACCAACCCAAGACAAAAAAAGAAAACGTTGTGCTGGGGGAAGGATGCATATCCAGTATCCGCACAATGTGCAATAAATGCAACGTCGGGTTATGTTTAGAGTGCAATTATATATTTCACAACAAATAAAACACATTTTTGTATACCGTTAGCGGCTAGTGTTACCATATGGTAACGGTTGTTTTTTGTGTAATTAAGAATATTTTTTTAAAATATTTTATGTGTTTTTACTTTAGTAATACAAACATTAACCATATATTAACTTTTTTTTAATTTTCCTAATAAAATTTTATTCCGCCGTTGAAGGGTTAATAAAGCCAACTGGAATACATTTAATAAATTTGTCAAAACTAAATGGGAACTTGTAGACCCCTCAAATGATCCAAACAATTGGGCGGAAAATTTAAAAAACCATTATAATTGCTGCATGTCTTAAAGCCATCCCACTAAAAAAGGGAAATAAACCAAATCTCCTTAAATGGTGGACTAGAGAGCTTCAACTAGAGAAAACCAAACTCAGAAAAGCTAGAAAAGCTTTCCAACAAGAAAGAGATGTTCTGATAAGACATCAACTGAATTTACGTTTTAAAAAAATGAGACAGATATACAGAAATCTTATTGTAGATACCAAAGTTGTCATTTAGAGAATACTGTACAAACCATGTTGAGCAGACGTCCTGGGGCTTACCATATAAAATTATCAAAGACAAAAAACAAGCGCAGCTGGAAAACTATCAAAAAAGACGACAGGAGTTTTACAAACAACATGGATAAGACCATTTCGTATTTGCTGGACTCATATTTCCCCGAGAATCGGATTTGGAGAAAGGAATAGTCCATCTATATGTTAGAACTATGGCAGAGAAAGATTGGATAGCAGGAGATGAAGTTAAGTTCCAAAGACCCGAAATCGTAAATGCCATCAAATCAATGGGTAATAATAAAACAACCGGTAACGATAATGTGCCTTCAGCCATTGTCCATAACTTGAAACCATCACACAATTACAATCCTAGAAAACCTCTTCAATGAATGTCTGATATACGGGGTGTTCCCCAAACGCTGGAAAGTCGCCAATATTGTATGGGTTCCTAAGGCTGGAGGTGGTGCCAGACCTATTTGTTTACTACCTATGCTGGGAAGAATACTTGATAGACAATGCTCGGCAAGACTTACACATCATTTAGGAAGTGGAGGATTTATAAACGATAAGCAATTTGGGTTTCGTAAGGGAAGAAGCACTATACAAGCAATAACCAATGTAATTAAACATGTAAAGAATGCCCGTAAAAACAAAATGCATACGCTCCTTATTACACTTGATATCAAAAACGCATTTGGCTCTGCGTGGCACCCCAAAATTTAAACTGTACTAAGAAATCTAAGGGTCGCTAGAAATTTAGGAAACCTTATTACTGACTTTCTAAAAGATAGAACAGAGCAATTCCAAAAATGTCGAAAAGCCATGGAAGTAGTATGTCCGTAAGGATCTAGTCTCGGACACATACTTTGGACCGTTTTGATGGAAGATTGGTTCCACAACATAGAAAATCTGATGGACGCTCAAGCCCAAATAGTAGCCCAAGCCTTCGCCGATGACCAACTTATTTTGATCACCGTCTCATCAATCAAAAAGATAGAAACAGCCTGGATTAAAGTTTGGAAAGCCTCTTCCAGCTGAGCCAGACAAAACAAACTAACATACAACCTCAGCAAGACCACAGGGATGTTTTTCAACTGCTCAAAAGCGACCAGGTTACCGATTATTAAGACAGACACAAAAATTATTCAATTAAAATCAAATATTACTTACCTAGGAGTCGTGATCGACTCAGGACTACTCTGGATAGACCACATAAAGAGAATGAGAGCAAAAACCACGAACATTGGTATCAGAATGGCATGGATTGCTGGAAAGACCTGGGGTTCCGCACCCGAAATAATAACGATCATCTATTCAATGGCAATCAAACTTATGTTAATGTACGCAGCTGAGATCTGGGGAGATCGTTGCCACGACTCCAGAATCATTAAACACTCAAGTGCAGCACAAAGGCCTTTTCTTTTGAGTGTATGCACAGCCTACCACACCACCCCTACCAATGCTCTTCAAGTGCTAGCAGGAGTCTCCTGTCAACATTACCGCAGCAGCAACCTACCATAAATATTTAAGCCTAAGGGCAGGTAGGTCAGTATGAAGGCAAACAAGCTGAAGCCGAAAGACTTCCTCCTCCTAATACTGGTAAAATAAAATACAGTCAGAATATTACAGAAAATCCAAATTTTTACAGATGGATCCAAATTAGATAACAAGGTGGGATTGGCGGTAGTAAGAGTAGATCGAGATGGGTTTAGTACTATTATGCAAGCCAGACTGCCGGACAGATGTTCCGTATTTCAAGCCGAAATGAAGGCTATCGATGTTGCCGTTGAATGGGCTCTTCCAATAGTAGCCAATGGAAATTCCGTCACCATTCACAGTGACTCAATGTCGTCCCTAGATGCCATAACTAAATGGGAAATAGAAAATAAAATAGCACAAAAGATCTATAATAATATCACTATGTCTAATCGAATTAATCTAAACTGGACCAAAGCCCACAAAGGAATTCCGGGCAACGAAGAGACCGACCTACGTGCCAAAGAGGCCACTAAGAAAAACACAATACCGGTATTAGACCATCTAATGAGACGGTATTTCGGTATTGTAAAATGGCACGGTATACCGGTATTCGGTATACCGGTATTGCAATCACTAGTACCTACAGGACTGGGGATCCTAGAGGTCTAAATGTGGCATATAAAAATTCTTAATTTTTTGGACTCAAACAAGTCTATAACGCTACTACGTAGCATTTTATTACCGCAATAAGCCTTCAACCTACAGATGTGGTGCTCCTGAACATGGCGTATGGCATTTGCCCCCTTATGGGCTAATAATCTTTATCTTTTTCTAAAAACTTGGCACATGGCAGTAACCATAATCTCTATGTTATCCTAATTTCAAACATTAAACTAAATACTTTGCAGACAGTATTATATCTCCATAACGTTGTATCTGCAGGAATGTGGAACCTGCAGGACTGCGGCTTGACTCACGATTCTGCCCCCTCTGGGCTGTAACTTTTCCAGATTCAATATATTCAATATATTCAAACGAAAGATAATTTTTTGCGCTAAAAGAATTTTACGCGCAAGCCGGGATCTAGCGGTGAAGGAGCCCCGAGGGGGCTCCGGAATCGCTAGTAAGTTATAATATAAGATTATATAAAGTGAATTGTTTCCCAAATTGAATTTAAGTTATAAAATATGGATTATCTTCTTGTAAAGTTTGTGAATTTAACAAAATTTAAGTATTAGGATAAGTTTATAAAAATATTTTTTTTCTAGAATTAAATTTAACTTAAATAAAATGAAATATAGAATTATATTTAATTTAAGTTATAGGATACGTTTATAAAATGAATTATATTCCAAAATACATAAAACTTTATACTTTTGTACATTTTGTTTGAATTTTACAAATTTTTTGTTTATCATGAAACAATGTTCATAAAATCTATACCTTCCTATACCTTTATCAATTTGCGCAAACCACGTATTCGCAACCCTTTGTAAGGCTCCCAGCATTCAAACTCACAAACGATTTGTATGTAACAGATATCACATATTTGATAGCCATGGCTTACCGTGAGCAAATACAATGGCTATCATATTTGATAGCCATGGCCCCCAGGAAAACATCACTGGCTATCAGAAATGATAGCCATGGCAGTCAATGGGTTAATGATATCCGTTATGTTAATATGAATAAATTTATTTTACTAGGTACTCTATTTCTTTAAAAAAAAGTCCTTTAACTGTTCTAGTTAACATGCAAAATTAGGTAAAATTCACTCTCAGATGCAAAACGCAGTAAATGTATTTTTTAATTGTAATTTTTGTAACTATTGCGCCATCTTTAGGTTAAATATAATACTGAATTGTTGTCTAGTGCTAAGTTTTGCTAGTTCAATAGCATTACAAAAAATATGTGGCTTTAATAATACAGAAAACTGTTTTTTGCGGTCATCTTAAGTGTCTTTTAAAGAGTTTTGCATTTAGGAGGCTCATATCACCTAAAATTATTTTCAAATATACAAGGTGTTTTGTTTGAGCGGCATATATGAAAATGTGATTTTTTTTAAAGGAACACCTTGATATTTTTACTTTCGCCATACGTAGTATGAAGAAAGTATTGTGATCGCGAAAATTTTCGAATTCCAGATTTCGACGGATATACACGTTTTGAGGTCCCCTGAATCCGTTTTGACTATTTTCGCGATGACGTCCGTGTGCGAGTGTGTGTGTGTGTGTGTGTGTGCGTGCGTGCGTGCGTGCGTGCGTGCGTGCGTGTGTGTAGGGGCCAAACATTAAAAATGTAAGTTTTTAATAGTGGTTATCGATAGTCTTTAAAAATATTGTACAAAGTGCGTGCAAATATTTAATTTATCAAATAATAATTTATATACAGGGTGTTTAAGTTGAAACGACAATCCAAAATTAAATGAAAACGGTAAAAGATTAAAAAATTTGGTTAATGTAGAATTGTAGTCTATGTTGGGGTCTATAAAAAACCTTTATAAACGCTCGAACCTTCTCCAATTCTACCTTTTAGCACACGTGTCGTACCGATTCGGAATCGTCTCGCTCTCCCCGACAAGTACGTACCAAACAATCACACTTTCGAGTTAAATTCGGACCACGAACAAGAAAAAGCGCAGGCGCGCGCACTCACGGTACACTAACGAAATAAGGAATCGAGTTTCAAACGACGATTTAAAATACGCGCCGACGGCGATAATTCGCGATTTTTGGCGTAAGGACGTATCCGGGGCCGGTCTTTCGATTCCGCGCGCTCCCGAGTCCGTAAAAAAACGTTTGCAAACGTTATTAATTAAAACGTGCAAAAATGTTCGTACCTACTTGCTTCGCGCGCGCACCCACTGTACACTAATGAACGTCGAAAGTTTTTTTACAAAAAGCAATTAAAAATACCCAGGGGCATCTAAAAATCGCGAATCTTTTTGGAAATTATTATAGAGGATCGAATTTTAATATTGGCACGCCAAGAAAATAGAGAAGAAGCGTTGGCAAAAATGTTCGTACTTACATGATGAAAACGTTTTCGTGCTCAAAAATAGCAACACCGACAAATTGTTTTTAAGTTCAATATTAAATGCCTAGCTACCGCTTTGACAAATATGTTATTTATTTTTATAGAAATAAAATGGAGGTGAGTAAAAACATTTTCCTTTTCATCAATAGTATTATTTTTCGTATTAAATTAATAATTTATGCATAAAAATTTTTATTTAAAAATTCAATAATAATTGAGTTATCAAATAACAATTTGTAAATAGACTATTAATTATGATTAACATTGCACAAATAATATTTGATGTCAATAACATTTGTCAAAATTTCTTTATAATTTCATAAAAACGAATGTGATTCATAACGGGCGTAATATCTATGCAATAATATTAATTATCAACATTTTTATTACAATGTAATTAATTATTCGTAGCTTTTTAACCCGGCGTGAGTGAGGTCGGGTATATCATACCCGACAGTTTACAAAACACACGGTATTTGTTGACTGCGTGATTTCTGGAAGGTGATGTGCCAAGTAGCTGGAGGGTAAGGTGCGGGGAGAGGTTTTAAGCGTTGGAAACATTACTTTGCCGACGCCGGTGGATGATACACGTGCGCAAACATATAGTGGGTATGTTATACCCGACCTCACAGTCGGTGTACATATTTTGTGTTGTAACTTTGTTTTGATTTAATGCTTACAATAGGTGTATTTTCGTATTTTTAGGGTTGTAAACGCCAAAAATGTCTTACGAAGAAACTCAAAAACGGTTAACTGCCCTTTTGGAAGAATGTTCCAGTGACGATAATGGTGAATCAGGAAGTGATGAGGAAATAGATCACTGCTCTCAAGACGTAATTTTTGATGAGGAGGATACCGATGAGGATAACGATGCACGTGGGTCCTTTTTTATTTCCAAGGATGGGACAAAGTGGAATAAAGACTGTTCCCGGCCAAACATCCGTACGAGAGCTGAAAATATCATCACAAATCCTGCAGGCGTAAAAGGTGCTGCTAAAAATGTTCAAACAGAATACGAATGTTGGAACCTCTTCATCACAGACACCATGCTCAATGATATACTTATGTATACAAATAATCAGATAAATACTAAACGAATATCTTGTCGCGTTGGAAAAGAACAATATCACATGAAGGATGTATCTATGGAAGAGTTGAAATCGTTTTTGGGACTTCTGTATATAGCAGGGCTTAATCGACAGATGGTACTGGCATAGACACTTTTAGATCTACAATGTCACTACAACGTTTCTATTTTCTGCAAAATTGCGTTAGATTTGATGATAAAAACACCCGAGAAGAGAGAAAAAAGGTTGATAATTTGGCGGCTATAAGAAATTTATTTGATGGATTTGTTGACAACTGTTCGATGCACTATGTACCTTCCGAATATTTGACGATTGATGAAATTGTTCGATGCACTATGTACCTTCCGAATATTTGACGATTGATGAAATGCTCCTATCGTTTCGAGGTCGTTGTGCCTTCCGAGTGTATAATCCTAATAAGCCAGCAAAATACGGCATAAAAATATATGCAATTGTTGATGCTAAGACGTTTTATATCATCAAATTGGAAGTATATGCTGGAAAACAACCTACCGGACCATTCCAACTCAGTAACAAAGCATTTGACGTCGTAGACCGTTTAGTGCAACCCGTGACAAAGACATGCCGAAACCTTACTTTTGATAACTGGTTTACTGGCTATCCGCTTATGATACATTTGCTCAAGGAACACAAATTGACCTCAGTAGGTACAGTCCGCAAAAATAAAACACAAGTACCGGAAGCTTTCAAAAAAGGCGGACAAGTAAATAGTTCACAATTTGGATTCCAAAGTAATATAACACTGGTCTCACATGTGCCCAAAAAAAATAAAGTAGTGTTGCTCATGTCAACTCTACATCATGATAAAACAATCGACATCAGTACAGGTGAAAAACAAAAGCCCGAAATTAACACATTTTACAATAAAACAAAAGCTGGCGTTGACGTTGCTGATGAATTGAGTGCTACGTATAACGTTTCACGCAATAGCAAACGTTGGCCTATGACAATTTTCTATGTTCTGCTCAATATGGCAGCTATAAATGCTGTTATAATATATCGTGAGAATCATAAAACACAAACCTCTCGACGTAATTTCATTCGTAAACTAGGCTTATCTTTGATTACTGATAATCTTCGACACAGGCAGAGCAACGATCGTATTCCTAGGGAAACGCGAAAAAGGATAACTCAGCATTTAGGAGAATCCTCGTCAACGTGCCCTCCCAAAAAAAGGCAGAAGTATGTAAGATGTGGAGACTGTCCGTCAGCCAAAGATCGAAAGACGAAGTATTGTTGTACTACATGTGAAAAACCAATATGCATGGAGCATGCTATTTTCAAATGCAAAGATTGCTTAATAAAAAATTAGCAGTTTTTAGGGTAGTTTTCTATTGAATTACTTTTATTTTTATATTTAAAGTATGAAGAGAGGTTTATCATTTGTGTTTATGTACCTACGCTGTTGATCTCAGTATTCGTAATTATTAGATATTAAGTCAAATTTCCTAATGAATGTTAATTTATTAAGAAAAATATATAATTTTAAATTTGGTAAAAAAATAAATATTTTAAACATTAAAATCAGTTATTTCATTATGTCAATTCATTATCCACAATGTAACAAATACATAACAAAAATGAATAATATTATAAAGTTACCTCGGTTGACAAAAGCTGTAATTTAATATATGGGTATGTCACACCCACCTCATAGCTGGTGTAATTATTTTTCACCTCGTTCACGCCGGGTTAAATTTGTACTAGATACACATGAGGCAACCACCCCGCCGAGACCTCCTGCGAGGCTTCCCGAGGAGCCTCCTGCGCCAAACCCAACCCCAACCCAAACTTCAACCCTAACCCCAAGCACAACCCCAAACCCAACCACAACCCCTACCCAGGGTAGTCTGGAAAGGACACGTAAGTGACATTTACCTTAACTTTTTTCAACAAAATTTTTTTTACAGCAAGAAATTACAATAACCAAAATAGTAAAATTTCTTATGAGTAATAATATAATTTGATAATTATTTTTTTTAAGACTTGAGAAGGCACCGGCGCAGGGGCCCGGGACGAGCCACCAGAAACTTAATGTGGGAAAGTATAGCAACAATTTCAAGGGCTATACTTATTGTAAGTTTTCATAAAAATGTAATTAACTATTAATAATTTTATTATTTTAAGAACGTAATTGAAACGGCCCGGGAGCGGAGTGGTTATTCGCGAGGTGGCAGGGGTCGGCGAACTCCTCGCCAACATCGATAATTTTTTTTGTTTTGTTTTTAATTAATTAATTTATATTGTTACAAATTGTATAGTATTTGATTTTATTTAAGATTAAAATGCTATTTTATGTTTGATATTTTATTTCAATTGTAAAACCTTCAAATTTGACATAATTCACATTAGGTTAACTTCGGTATTTATCGTGTCAGTTTAACACGTAATTCTACGCGCAAGCCGAGATCTAGCGGTGGAGCCCCGAAGGGGCTTCGGAATCGCTAGTTTCTAAATAATTTTGGGTCTATTCTGCACGCACCATTATAAATATTTTTATCTAAATGAGGTTAGGTAGAGCGCCTGGAGCGGCATTTTATAATTGTATACCAACTAATACACAAATACGCATACGGACATAAATACAATATATATGGCGAAAGTGATTTGGTGGCCACACCAGTTTATTAGTTTTGGATTCCCCTTTGGGTGTATTTTAAAAAATGTTATCCATTATATGGGCCAAAAGCTAACCGTTTTTGTGTTATTTATATTTTTATAACATATATAATGACGTCGATTTTGGATATCGCTCTTGGTACACACGTGCAGCTAAAAAGCAATTCCGCTGACATTCACCTATGCAAAAATCACATCGACCATTTCTTTTGTGGAGAAATTCATCTTACTCGTACAAATTGTATGATTAAAATGTTTTAATGAATACTTTAAACTACAAAACCGCCAAACTACACGATCTGAATTAACAAATAAACGGTTTTCAGATTGAAAAAAGCAATTTTTGTCACAAATTTCATAGTTTAATCGACGTCATCCACGCGGATTGACATTTTAAAAATTAAAAACGAGATTTGTAAACACCGGCAATGTAAAGTGTAAAGCGCCTGCACGACAAAACAAAAACAGTGGTTAATGAAGAAAATGAAGTAATGGTTGTGGCTTCTGTTGTGGAAAACCCCCATTTGAATACCCGAAAAATTAGCAGCGAGTTAAATATCAGGTTGGTAAGTTTCCACGTTTTTTATTATATTGTGTATGACGCTAATTTGTTTTCTAGTTGTCAAGGTGTTATGTATCAATTTCACAGCTGTCATTTTGTTATTCAAGTTTGTTAGTGTCATCTTTGTGATAATTTAGGTTTTGTCTCATTATTACGTGTAGAAATGGATATTCCAGGTGGCAAAAAACAATATTTTCGACACTTGCTTTATTTCGCCTATCGACAAGGTCAAAAAGCTACCGTCGCAGCTCACGATATTTGCGCCGTGTATGGAGAAGATGCTATATCTGTCAGGACCGCCCAAGATTGGTATAAAAAGTTCAAAAATGGCCAGTTCGACCTGGACGACGCGACCCGCTCTGGTCGACCTTCTGAGTTCAATGAAGACAGTCTTAAGACACTTTTGAAGGAAGACGGCCATCAAACGTCAAGAGAATTGGCCGAAAAGATGGACTGCACTCATCCGACGATCTTTAGCCACCTTCATTCGATGGGCTTTGATCAAAAACTTGGAGCTTGGGTGCCTCACAAACTTACAGAACAACAAAAAGAAACTTGCCTTCAAATTGCTGCTTAACATCTCGCCCGCCATCGGTCGACACGCGGCCACAAGCAACGTTTCTTGTACAGAAGAATCGTCACGGGAGATGAGAAATGGTGTCACTATGCCATGCCAACGTAAAACAAAGGAAACAGTGGGTGTCCTCAGAAGACACGCCAAAGCCAAGAATAAAGTGACCTCCATCCCAAAAAGACCATGATCTGTGTCTGGTGGGATTGTGATGGTCTGGTGCATTGGGAAAGGCTTGAGAAGAACAAGACAGTCGATAAAAACCTGTATTTAGCCCAGGGCTCGAAACCGAAAAAATTTTTGGTTAACGGTTAACCGAAATCGAGAACTTTATTTTTATAACGGTTTTTGTTGAAAAACCGGTTTTATTCGTAAAAAACCGGTTTAGAAAAAACGGGTTAAATTAACCGGTTTTTAAAATTATTTTGATCAGGAATGCAAAGTATGAAATGATATTATTTATTTATAATTTTATAATAAATGTACAATCAAGAGTTCAGTAATGACTTTTGGTAAACTAATCGCATTTACTACAGATTTTGAATTTTTCATCGTAATTTTTATTAAAAAAAAGACGTTAAAAAAACCGGTTTTTTATTATTTTGGTTAAAGGTTACCGTTTTTTTTGCCTTTAAAAATAACGGTTTCGGTTTCGGTTAAAAATCACTTTTTCTGACAAAAAATAACGGTTAACCGGTTTTTTAAACCGGTTTAAAAAACCGGTTTCATGCCCTGATTTAGCCCAACTGCATCGAGTTAACGAGGCTATTCAGCAGAAAAGACCCAATCGCCAAAACCAAGTGATCCTGCTGCATGACAATGCGAGACCATGCACGGCGCAAATCGTCAAAGCGCGCTCCAGTTTAGATGGGAGATTCTTCAGCATCCGCCATACTCTCCAGAACTCGCGCCAACAGATTATCATCTTTTTCGCTATTCCACATGAAATGCAACATCTGAAAGAATATTTAGTCTAATGACGAGTGCTTGGCGTAAAAAAAAAGAAATAGGTTGATTCCAAAAAATTTGGAGGCCGTTATAAGTATAAAAAGATGTATAAAACTTTGGCAGCGATGCGATTCAAGAACTGGTTATACGTTTACGACTTCAATATTTATTCAGGCAAAAGATTTTGATGCTGTAGATGGTACACTGGGGGAAAACGTGGTTGTAAAATTTGACAAAAACTATTAAATCACCTGACGTCTGCATTTGTTTTGATCGGTTTTTCACTAGTGTGAATTTGATGGAAAATTTATATTTTGCCTGCGTGGGTACGTATGTAAAAAATCGTAAGAATACCCCTACTTTAGGTAATAATAAAATGACTCGGGGATACGCAATATTTTTGGTGAACGACAAAGGTGTCATTGCTACTAAATGGAGAGATACAAGAGATATATTTGTTGTCTAATTGCCACCTAGATCAAATAGAGACTGTAAAAAGAACTTTAAAAGATGGCCAAAAGAAAGAGTTAACATGTCCCACTTCTATTGCCTTTTACAACATCTTTATGGGCGGTGTCAATTTGGCAAATCAAAAGATCTGCACATATGACCTTGATCGCAAGTCGACTAAATGGTGGCGAAAGGTGTTTTACAAGCTGTTGATGACAACAGTAGTAAACTCATGGACAGTTTTCCAACAAATCCGTCACAAGCAACTACCGCTACTTTCATTCCTTGTTTAACTGGCAGAACAAATGATAGAGAATAGGAGAAAAAAGCAACCATAAAACGACGTCTTAGCGGTAGATATGGACCAAGACCCAGACGCCAAAAGAAAATGATGAATGTGAGCGAACATTTACAAAAAAAAAAAAAAAAGCGTTTTAAGACGAAGGTGCCACCGCTGCAGCCAAAATAAGACAGAAACGCGGACAAAAACTGTTTGTGATGCCTGTAATCTACCAATATACAAAAATTATTTCTTAATTTTTCATTCGTAGATTTTTTATTAACTTGAATAAATAATTTTTCTGAAAAACGTTTGGTTTCCTCTCCTTACTATTGGGATATACAGAATAATTGAAATTCGAGTTTAAGCATGGGGATCTCGCTTATTATAATAGCTAGAATATAGGTTTAAATTTGGCAAAGTTGCTAAATTTGGTGCTCATTAATAATCCAAAGAGAAATTTGATTATCTCAAACGGCATCCGAGAAATTTAGGAAAAACCGGAAAATACGATTTTTGAAAATAGCCTATAACTTCTTTGGAGTATAAAATGTTTTAAATGTGTAAAAACATTGCACTGCCCAACGATAGTCAAAGGTTTTACGAACCACGTTGTTTGAAAATTTGAATGACATTCTCCTTGACCGAGATATGTGGTGGCAACAAGATGGCACGCCAGCGCACAATGCACACGTTGTACGACAACTGGATCAACTGTTTCCTGAGCGCCAAATAGGACTCATGGACCTGTGCCCTGGCCCGCCTGGTCTCCCGACCAGAATCCTTTAGATACCTTCTTGTGGGGACATGTTAAGAACAAGGCCAGTAATCACAATTATGACAACCTAGATGACTTAAGAAATTCAGTTTGCCGACTCATTCGGGAACAATAGCGCGGGTTTGGACAGCAACATTAAGAAACGTTTGCGGTTATGTATTGCAAACGAGGAAATTTATTTGAACATCTCTAATTTGTTTTTGTTTTTATGTTTTATTGTTACTGTTAAATTTATTTAGTATACCGTTCTTTTAAGTATTTACATTTTTCAAATTCTTTGTAAGTATTTACCCAAATTTCTGTACAACGTACAAAAATATGTGTGCGATGGTTGTCTTCTTTCTGGATATGTTTCTTCATATCGTTGCCTTGACACCGTAGAATTCCTATTCAATGAATAAAAAATTCACAGCATATCGCGTTTTTCTTCGTTATTGAAATTCAGTTATACGAACTCATTACGATAAGTAGAGATTTAAAATTTTTAAATATGTTGATTGATTGCAGGGGCGGACAGGCCCGCCGGGCAAATGCCCGGTGGGCCGCTGGGTTCAAGGGCCGATGCCGGTGGCGTCAACACCAAATCATTTCCAAATCTAAATGAATTTTTTTTACTCCTATATAACCAGCTTTATTATTACCAACTTAAAAAAATCCCGGTGTTAGTGTTATTTTTATTGACTGTTTTACATCAGCGCAAAAGTAAAAAACCCCAAGGTGTACGGTCGACGCCTGGTGAGACTGTTGGCAGCATTTGAGGAGGCTACAGGCTACCAATAGTACAAATATTAGTTTTTCTATTTTTTGTTCAGAGTGAAAATTGAAGACAGATTAACCAAGTAAGTTTCGTTGTTAAATTATACCGGGTGACAATAAAAAACTGACAACCAAATTGTTTTTGGTCTTATCACGAATGTTTTTGTAGTTTGAAGTTTTTATCGTTTTTATTCGATTCTCCGTTAAAAGTACTACATGTATGTTCTGTTTCTATTTTTTTTTACACATTTCAGCTGTTTTTGTTAAATGTCAAACCAAAGAGAAAAAATTTTGACGTTACATGAGCTGAGAAAGCGTCCGATCGACATTGCGCGAATGCTCGGTATCGACAAATCCAATGTCCGGCGAACCATCAAGCGGTTTGAAGAGCTCGGCCATACTGGTCGCCGTCCAGGAAGCGGCAGAAAGCGCACTGTCAGAACCGTCGAGAACCGGGAGCGCGTTCGAGAGCGTGTCAGGCGAAATCCGAGGGTCTCCATGAGAAAAATCGCTCGTGAGACTGGTATCAATCGCGAATCAATCCGCCAAATAGCCAAAGAGAATCTCCATCTCAAGCCCTACAAGCTCCAAAAAGTTCAGCTGCTCACCGGCGACAACAAACGCGTACGACTTGAGAAATGCAAACAACTTCTTCGTCGCCACGCTCCTTTTCAGTGGGACAAAATTCTCTTCACGGATGAGAAGTTGTTCACCGTCGAACAAGCCCACAATCACCAGAACGACAGGACCTGGTCCGCGGAGGCCCCCGGCACGTCGGCCATCGTCGAACACCGCCAAAATCCTGCGGCCGTGATGGTTTGGGCCGGAATTTGCGCCAGCGGCAAGACCCCCCTCGTTTTTGTGGAAGAGGGGGTCAAAATCAACCAAGAAGTGTATCGCCGCAACATTCTCGAGGCTGCCGTACTCCCGTGGACTCAACAGCACTTCGGCAATGCGTATTGGACTTTTCAACAGGACTCAGCGCCGGCTCACAGGGCGAAAATGACTCAGGACTGGTGCAAAGCTCATTTTCCGGACTTCATCGCGTCTTCGGAATGGCCGCCCTACTCGCCGGATCTCAATCCGATGGACTACAGCATCTGGTCCATTTTGGAGGCCAGGGCCTGCGCGAAGCCCCACAAAAGTTTGGAGGCGCTGAAGCGTTCCTTGCGCCGGGAATGGGACCGATTGTCACCGGAAGAGGTGTGTGGCGCGGCAGAAAATTTTCGGAAGCGTTTGGTGCTCTGCCGAGACGCGCAAGGAGGCCACTTCGAAACCGGTTGAGTATGTTATAGTCAAAATTGTTGTTTTTGTTTTTTGTTGATAAAATTTTGTTTTGTTGAAGAATAAAAATTTTATGAAGTTTTTGCTAGAGGTCATTTTTTTATTGTAAGCGCTAAAGTTATACTGGACACATATCACTAAACTTTTTAAAGATTATTGTATTAAATGAATTTTAACCACATTTACATTTTTAGTTACTGTAATAAGTAGGGCTAGGGTGTGCTGGAGTAATGGTTTCACCTTTACACTCTTTTATTTTTATATGCATTAAGGTGGTGTATTTCACTTTATATACAGGGTGTAGCTGTAGACTCGGATCACGCAACATAGATATTTCAATGGTAAAATTTTAAGTTTTCTGTAGAGAAAAAAATTCTGTATCCATAAATGTAATGAATATTACTTTTTCGTTTTCCAATAACTAAAAATTAAGCAATTACAGAACGCGTTTTCACAAAAATCTGTAGTGCCTTGGACTTATGCTATGACAACTGCCCAGCCTAATTTATTTACCGATTATTAAATCTTTATAGATGGAAAAAAACGTAAAGGTGGAGCAGAGAAAGTACGTGATAAGAAGAAAACAAAGTTAGCTTTAGAAGCAAACAAATGTTTAAAGCTAACAGACATATTTAAAAGTAAAACTGATGTTGAACCTTCAGCGGAACATTGTTCAACGATAGTTTCGGAAAGTTCTGAAGTGAAAGACGATTCTGTACTGCAGGAGTCTAAAGATAAAGAGACCAAAAATCAGTACGACAAGGCAAAAAATACTAAACTTGAGGTTTCGGTTTCACCGATAGAAATTGATGTAATCATTGAAAATGATGCTAACCTATTTGTTAGGCCGGGAGTACATGAAAGGGCTTTTTTTTTTTCAATCCCATCCAAGACAGCCAAAAGATATTTCTCTACCGTTTTTACCAAACGCTGTATTTAGAAGAAAAAATGGTTCTTGTCGTCATTGGTTGACGTATAGTACATCTAACAATGCACTTTATTGTACGGTATGCCTTGCATACAGTAAAGAAGATGAAAATAATTCGTTTACGGATGGTATGACAAATTGGAGGCATGTGCATCAAAGCATAAGTGAGCACGAAAATAGCAAGCACCATAATTGTTGTGCAGAATCCCACATTCTTAGTATTAACAATAAGAACGTTGAAAACCTAATTTCAACAAATCTTAATATTATTAAAAAGGAAGAAATCAAGCATAACAGACAGGTGATGGAGAGAGTAGTTGAAGTTGTTAAATTGATCGGTCAACGTGGATTAAGTTACAGGGGAAGTGGTGCGACAGAAGCTGCCTACAACCTTGATAATTCTTTGTTAGATCATGGGAACTTTTTAGAACTGCTTATTTTAATAAGTAAATATGATGCTTTATTAAGGAGACATTTAGACAAAGTCATAAAAATAAGTCAGGTAGTACACAAATCTGGAAATAAAGGTCGCGGTAATTGTTTAACTTTAATATCGAAAACTAAGGTTAATAAAGTTATAATCAGTATTTCCTCACTAATAAAGAAGTTTATAGTAGATGAGGTAAAAAGAGCTGGTATATTTTCAGTGCAGCTAGACACAACTCAAGACATTTCAGTAAAAGATCAATGTTCGGTGGTAATTCGGTATGTAAGTAATAAAGGCATCCAGGAAAGACTCTTAGCACTTGTGAATACTGTTGATTGTACAGGCAAAGGCTTATTTGAACTGTTTAAAAAGGTACTGAACGACAATGGACTAAATATAAATAAATGTGTTGCCAATGCGACAGATGGTATGCAAGGTATTTTACAAAGGTTTTGCAACCTATTTGAGCAGTGAATCGCCAGAACAAATTCATGTTTGGTGTTATAGCCACATATTAAATCTTGTAATTAGTGATGCCACAAAGTCGCCCATTACGGCCACTTTACTTTTCTCTTTGCTTAATGGAGTTGCAATATTTTTCCGGGAGTCTTATAAAAGAATGAATGTGTGGGATCAGACTAACGAGCAAAATTGTCTACGCCGCTTACAAACTATATGTGAAACACGTTGGTGGGCAAAAGATGTCGCACTAACTAAAATATTTGGTTCATGGGAAAATCCTCAAAATTCCCTTTATATTAATGTAATTATTTCTCTCAATACTATCGCAGAAACAGAAAGTTTTTCTTCGGAAATCAGATCAAAAGCTACCTCCTACAAGGAACTTCTGTTAAAGTATGAAACGATTATAACAGCATTTATTTATCTTAAAATTTTTTCTCTAACAACTCCTTTATCAAAATATCTACAAACTGTTGGTATAGATATCCTAACAGCGCATAGGTTGGTAATGGGCACTTTAGATCAATTAGTAAAAATTCAGCGGAGTTGCAATGAAATAAAAATATGCGTAAATAAATTCATTGATTGGGCAACTGATGAACTAGAAAAGCAAAATTCGCCAACAAATATCATCATTCAAGAAGACTTTCCAGAGAAAAGACAAAGGAAGAGATATAAACTACCAGGAGAAGGCACAGGTGAGGAAACGACTTTTACTGCTTATAGAGAATTTGAGTGTTGCGTGTATAATCGAATATTGGATACAACAATTGAAAGTATAAAATCAAGATTTGCTCAAAATGGAGCTTTATATAGGGACCTGTCTTTTTTGTCACCTACTCAGTTCATCGAAATAAAGACTCTGTTGCCTCAAGGTGCAATGCAAAAGCTAAGCGAAGTTCTTTCAAAATTCGATGAAGAATTAACTTTTGAGAAATTGAAAAATGAACTCATAAGTTTGGCAAAAAACTGGGAAAGACTTAAACATACAGTAAGCGAGGAATACGCACAGCATATAATTTGTGAAAATTCTAGTAGTGAGGCAGATGTTACAATAATAAATGAAAACGATGAGTTAAGATTAAAATATAATGATCAGAATCACATGTGTAAAAGTTGCCGCAACTGTGCAGTTTGTGTTTATTTCACATTGGACAAATACAACTTATTCAGCGAGGCCTATAAAAATATAGGGTTAGCTTATAAATATTTATTAACACTCTCTACTACCCAAGTAGCCTGTGAAAGAAGTTTTTCACATTTAAAATTTATTAAAAATAGGCTAAGAAGTTCTTTAAATTCGAACCACTTAGAAGCATTTATGCTGATGTCAGTAGAAAAAGATATTTTAACTGATATAGATCACGACTCCATCATCGATGTCGTTTCAACAAGTTTATTACTGCGAAAAAATTTGTATTATTAATATGTACTTAATTATGTGAATATACATATATTTACTTCGCTATTTTTAATTTTCAACTTATTTATAATTAATTATTAAATACATTTGTTTGGATACAAATTTCAATACGTACAGTCTACAGTCTACAGGTAATAACACCACTAAAAGTTACACTATGGGTGGTTCCGACACGATTATTGTAAGTTGAAAAGCGTAAACCAGGGTACATTTTTGTGCTTTTCTTATGATGCGAATCTAATAACTCACTGCCAACCTTTACGTAAATTAAATTTCGACAACGCGGGGAGGGGCAAAAACAATCGATGGCGTAAAAACGAAATCGCGTAAGTTTATTTTTATCGTACCTATGTGGGCCGATTTTGGAAAAATTGCCCGGTCAGTTTTATGCACCCAGTCCGCCCCTGATTGGTTGTCATGGTAATAACATTGTGACACTGCCATTCACATATTATTTGGGTATGCTGCGTATACCTCAAAGAATAACACAAAGTGAGCAATGATAAATCAAAGTGAGCAATGATAATGACAGGTCTTTGCGACGTAGCTTTTTATAAAGATAACACTGTTTTCATGTAGGATTCATTGAATCTGCATCTGTTCCATGGACTTCATGATGGAAGTGCCATGAAATATTCCTCAATGCGAACAATTTTAGACAAGATATTTCCCAATGCTCAAATCATTTACAAATAAAGTCACAAACAAGAGGAAGGCATAATGTGTGGCTGCTTCACAATCGCTAACTGCATAGAGTTAGTATTAGGAAGTGATACATCAGTTTGCCGTCACGACGGAAGTAAAATGAAATCTCATGCACAATAATAATATTTAGTACAAGAGAGATACAACCATTTCCGAAATGTACAAGTAGTAGCGATAAACACGATAACTTAACAGTTTCTATAAACGATCGACAAATAACGACCGTTGTTTCTAAAACCGATTACGTAAAGATGTTACAAAAAAAAAAAAAAAAACTAAACAGCTGCCCAAGTGACAAACAATATAACAGAAAATAATTATATCGATAGTGATTTTATCGTGAATGAAATTGAGAAAAGCTACATATTATCACTCCAGAGAGAGGTCGATCAAAAAAAGACTCCACTTCCGCAGCATCCGCAATATATGCTACCAATGTTCAACAAGTAATCGTCGATAAGCAATAACATGTACTATTAACAGTCGACCTTAATGCAAGTGGAAACACCTTAAATTCCACGCAAAAGGGGCAGGCCCTCAAAAGCTAAAATTCCAATTCCAGTAGCACCATCCACAATTAATACTGCAAGTTGTAGCAATAGACACGATAATCAAACAATTTTTATAAACGATCAACAATCAACTGTTGTTGTTTCCGAGCCCAATAATTTACCAATACCAAAAAAAAAGAGGCCGACCACGTAAAGTTGTTACAAAACAACTCGAAACAGCTGTTCAAGTTACAAACAACGTAACTGAAAATAATAATGTCGATAGTGAAGTACTTCTAACCGATTCCATTGCGAACAAAATAAAGAGAAAGTTACACATTACCACACTAAAAAGAGGTCGACCAAAAAAAGTCTCAACTGCGGCAGCATCCACAATAACTGATATCAATTTACAGTCGATCGAAATGCAAGTGGAAACACCTCAAATTCCACGCAGAAGAGGCAGGCCCTCAAAAGCCAAAATTTGAATTCCAGTAGTATCACCCACAATCAATACCGTTAACGTCAGACAATTACGTAACAGAGCTATAAGCACTGATCAGCAGTTGATGTAAACTCTTTACAATCGGTCGAAATGCAAGTAGAAACACCTCAACTTCCACTTCGCAAAAGGGGAAGACCAAAAAAAGTTGTGCAAACTAATAAAATAACTGATGTAGAAAACGAAATATCTGAAACCTCACCCAAAAATATTACCTCCAAAAAGAAATCGTCCCGACTCCAAGGCAACAGTAACCGAAGTTACTAACGAAACAGTTGTCGAAAATGAAATTGATGTCGAACATAATGTCCCTTGGGCTTGGCGTGCTATAAACGAAGCCACTTTTAAAGCACACGATTGCGGTAACATGATTCACATCTGTGTACACTGCAACGCGCAATATTGGGATAACGAATTAAATTCCAAAGGTGAATTCGCAAAGTGTTGTTTGAAAGGCATAGTTATCATGGATCCCTATAAACCCATGCCAGACCTATTTGCGGCATTGTTTTATGGAATGCATCCAAAAAGTGGAGAATTCAAAAGAAAGGAGTTATAATTCATCGTTAGCTTTTGCATCAATGGGAACGACTAAAGTCATTAATATACCAGCAATAAGAGGTATCTAGACGATGAAAACTCAAGGAACGTTTGTCGATGCCTTCTGTAGTGAAATATTTCCAAATGAAAATGTTCAACCGAGATATGCACAATTATATGTTCTCGATGGCAAAGTTGCTTCTGAATTACGAACGAATCAATTTCCCAATTTGGACGAGAGACTTCTTCAAACTTTAGATGATTGTTTGAGACATTGGGTACGTTCAGCTGGTGTCAACAGTTGAGTTGCTAACTTAGCGGTCGCGGCAGAACTGTACGCT
The DNA here is from genome assembly GCA_947652605.1 of Elmis aenea. NCBI lineage: Eukaryota > Metazoa > Arthropoda > Insecta > Coleoptera > Elmidae > Elmis > Elmis aenea. The sequence continues at coordinate 31,017,930 of OX393579.1, read as the reverse complement.
GACTAGACGTTGTTACACAACAGTTGACTAAGCGGCTCAGCGCAAATAATCTACGCTTTGTTTGTCAGCGGTTACGAAATTTTAGGTTAGAATTACATGTTATTAAGATATCAGGATATTTGGTGGTTAATCGATTCGGCCGTAATGGAAGATAACCATGTTTTGTTGCAGTCCAAACAAGGTAAGTACTCAAATTAAATTCAGTAGAGGAATAAACCATATGATAACTGCAAATAATGAAGGTTTGTTAAAGTTGTAATATACATATATTAAAAAATGTTTAACGACCTCTAATTGTAATAAATTGTTTTTCGGGTATAAGGTCAATAAAAATGAAACTATAGCCGAAAAACATTTTGTTGTAATATATATTTATGGTATACAGTTTATTTGTAATTTTTAGATGAAAAATTTGCATGGCAGCATAAGAGCACCTCATTGTTGCTGGACGAATACAAAAAACGAATTGGGAAATTTAGAAACCCAAAAATTTAAAAAAAAACAATTTGGGAAGAAATTGCAGGTATAATGAAATGCAATGGCTATGCCGTCGATGGAGATGCATTAGATAGAAAAATAAGAAACATGAAAAATACCTACAGAACCATTTTGGACAACAACAATAAGAAAAAAACAACAGGTAGAGGAAGAATACAGTGGGAGTATTTTAGCATTTTAGAAGATATTTTGCAAGACGACAAAACCGTCAATTCTACACCAGTCATGTCATCTCTACACCAGTCATGTCATCCCTACAACAAAATACCACTGCAGACGAGGCTGCTGGTTCTTCTGGATCAAATGGGATTTTGATTTCTTGAAGATGTGATTGAATCAGAGTTACATAATCTTTCCTCAGGTTCCAATACTTCAGATTCTGGAACACCTACAACTTCAAAAAGAGCAGCAAATGGAACACCTACAACTTCAAAAAGAGCAAGTGAACTGCCAACAACTTCAAAAACAGCAAAGGCTAAACAGCTAGATATATTTAGGAAGCGTCAACTTGACATTGAACAGGAGAAACTAGAGGAATTACAAAAACTGCGCAAATGTGTAGAAGAAAGTAATAAAATCCAACAGGAAAAACTAGATTTACTGAGAGACATTCTTAATCAACAGAAAAATTTAATGTATATATTTTTATTATACATATATAATCTGGATTTTATGTAATTTGGTAGCACAATGTATCTTATTTATCTCAGTAAGATTTAACAATAAACAAATAAAAGAAAGATATTCTATATCTATACTAATGCAGAAGAGTAGCAATGTAATCCCTTTTTCTTTCGGCAGTGTTATTTTGTTGTCTGTCTAAAGGTATATCTTCATTTTGTCCCTGGTCTTCTATATCTTGGTCTGCATCTTGTATATCTAAGCCATCATTTGTAATTACCATATTGTGAAGAACACAGGCAGCTGTGATAACACTTGGAATCATATGTATCCTAGCCATATCTAAGTATTTTAGCCTGCGAAATTTGCTTTTTAACAAACCAAAAGCTTGTTCTATGAGAGATCTAACAGAACTCATTCTCGTGTTAAATCTTACTTGAACATTTGTTAAATGTCCATTGTCTCTGTATGGTTTTAACAAAAACGGAAGTAATGGGTAAGCGGCATCTCCTAGAAGATGTTCATTTTGATTTAATGATCGTGCATCAGTTGTTAGCATATTATATAAGGGACTTGTTCTAAACACGCGACCGTCGTGGACCCTACCAGGTGTGCCAACAAAAATATCTGTAAACTGCCGCTTATCATTACATACAGCTTGCAAGATCGTTGAACGGTAGTTATTCCTATTATAATAATCTACGGCGTTATGAGGTGGTGCTTTTATGGCAATGTGACAACCATCAATCGCACCTACGATTCCTGGAATACCTAAAAACTTACTTTAGAGGCTTATAACTTATTAATTTGTTTTTAACTTACCAGACTTATTCTCTAAAGTTCTGCTAATCCGTTCTCGTTCGTTTAAATTTGGCCAAGAAATATTTTGTCGTAAATTCGTTATTAGGGTAATTATTTCAAAAAAAATATTATGAGATGTACTTTTGGCCATATCAAATCTGTCTCCTGCAGCAATAAAACTTTCTGGTTTTGATAAAGTCCAAATTGTAAACAAAAGTTTCTTTTCGAACGGAATAATCTCTTGAACATTTTCAAACCTTATCTGATGTAGTTGATTTTGAAGTATCTTTAAATATCAAGAAAGATATAAACATATTTAACAATGTAATAATAACTTCATTCGTACCTGAAACGTTTTTCGGGACATTCTGAAATGGGCCTTAAAATCATCCAAATTGTAATTTGGAATTACAGTTTCGTAATAATCCTCATTTCTCAAAGGTACAACCCTTCGAGGAGCAATAACAGCAAGCGGCTGAACTAACTGTTGAATCTCCTCAAATATAATATTGCAATTAAGATCGTCATCCATTATTAATTCTTGTACAACCATGATATTTTCAAAAATATTGTTTCTCATGTTTATAGGTTATGTATAACTGATAATGCTCATCGTCTTGTACAGCCGAATTCTTTACGCTGTAGCAAAGCTTGCACAACTAGTTGACTGATGTAACTCAACTGTTGACACCAGCTGAACGTACCCATTGCAATAGATTCGTCAATGACATTTTAATGGTCAGAGATGTCTATAACGAACAGACCGCAGAAGCAACGGAAGCGGGTATCAGAAATAGAGAAGTCTCAATAAAAATGATCCAAAATTCTACGGATGACCCACGTAGATACAATTTGCCTGAACACTCCGAAATAGGGATTGCCTTTGAGAGTGCAGACGGTTCTGCTCCCCTAGAAAGATATGTAATATTTTACCCAAAGACGGGCGGTTTCAGACATATCAATATAATTGCCAAAAATATCGACGCCTTACTGTATCCCATTCTGTTCGCGTGCGGCGATCCTGGCTGGCACATAAATATGAAAAGAGGGGACGAAAAGCGATTGACGATACATAACTACTATGCTTATCGTATGTACCAACGAATAGAAAATGCAAATAATTCGACACAAATCAATCGATTTTAAATGTCGGTCAATTGACGCAGCAATTTATAATTGATGCCGCATTAAAAGTCGAAGCCAATAATTTAGAATGGATCAAACACAATCAAAATCGGTTGCGTGCTGAAAAATACAGAGAACGGCATGACTATGTACACAAAACAGCAGACAGATTGGATGTTCCCGTTGGTAAAATAACAATATTACCTTCGACACATCGTTGCAGCCCTCGAAATTATTCAGAACAATATTACGATGCAATGTCCATGGTGTCAAAATATGGCAAACCAGACTTCTTTATAACGTTTACGTGTGATCCACATTGGGCCGAAATAAAACAAGTTCTAAAAAAGGATAAACTTGCATATCGACCGGACATAGTAATCAGAGTTTTTAAAATGAAATTGGACAGTTTTTTTAATGATATAACTTCCAAAAATTCTTTTGGCAAATCGAGAGCCTGGATTGGTGTGATAGAATTTCAAAAGCGTGGCTTGCCGCATGCTCACATATTATTGATACTGGACAAGGAATATAAGATCAACAATACCGATCAAATCGATAAGATTGTTAGGGAATTCCTGCCAGACATTGAAACGGAATCAAAACAATACGAATTAGTAACCAATTCTCAAAAAAAAAGATTTGGCATGTCGCAAAAAAGATCCGAAACGTTGTGCCAAAAACTTTCCTAAACAATTTGAACAACGCACATACATTGACAATAGAGGTTATATTATTTATCGTCGAACCGACGACGGCCGAGTCTACTTGAACCCCAAAACGAAAGCGGTAATAAACAGATTTGTCGTTCCTTATAACCCGACAATGCTGATGAAATATAAGAAATAAATATTGAGATATGCAGCAGCGCAAAAGCTGTAAAATACCTTTACAAATTTGTTTATAAAGAACACGATCGAGCGAGATTATCGATTGTCGACAAAGTGGATTTGAACGAAGTGCAATACTACAAAGATTGTCGATATATGACGGCCAATAAAGCAGTTGGGCCATGTTGGATTTTAAAATGTTTTATCGATCTCATGTCGTGTACAAATTACCAGTTCACTTACCCAACGAACAGATGGTGTACTACGAAGAAGGTCACGAACATGACGCTCTTTTGGCAGCCCAATTAAAAGAGTCGATGTTAAGTGCTTGGTTCCAATTAAATAAAACGGACCCCTTAGCACGACATTTAAAATATATCGAAGTTCCAGAATTTCACAGCTGGAAAGCTAAGGAACACGAGTGGGCTAAAAGACAAAGAACATATAGTGTTGTTGTCAGATTATATACGGTATCGCCCAAAGAATTGGAACGTTATTACTTAAGAATGGTACTACTACATGTACAAGGTTCGCAAAGTTTCACAGACGTGAGAACTGTCGATGGTAAAATCAGTCCCTCATTTAGAGAGGCTGCAATCGAAATGTGTCTACTAACTGACGATGAGCTCTGGCGTAAAACTTTAACGGAAGCCGTCGAAATAGCTATGCCTTTAGAAATTCGACAATTATTTGTGACGATATCTGTATTTTGTCAACCGTCAGATCCATTAACGTTATAGAATCGATTTAAAGTTCATATGTTTGAAGACTTTACTAGACGGGGAATACACGAACAAATCGCAGAGGAGTTAGCATTGGCTCACATAGAAAAAATGCTGCGATGTCACGGCTATACAAATGAAGCCCTCGGATTGCCTACCGTTAGTCAACAGGCCCTCCTAAATATCGATATCGTTTTACATGAGAACGATGTCAGTCCATCGGAAGCATCTGCCATTGTCGAGGAACGACTAAGACAGGCAAATGCAGAACAAAGATACGTCTTTGAACAAATAGTCGATGCCATCAATAAAAATGACACGAGGCATCTATTTATGCTGCAGGGGGCTGGAGGCTGTGGCAAAACGTTTCTTTTCGAAAAAATCATTAAGTATGTCGAAAGCGTCGATAAAAACGTTATTTCTGTCCCTTCGACAGGGATCGCAGCAAGTATGTACAAGAATGGCAGAACCGTACACTCGCTATTCAGAATACCATTCAATCTTAATAATGAATCAGTTTCATGGCTCAATAATCAAACTCACATAGTGAGCGAAATTAAAAACGCCCATCGTTTTGTTTGGGATGAGGTATCAATGCGTTCGAAACATGTTCTAAAGGTTGTCCACGATAAACTTGCCGACCTTATGCAAAACGAATTGCCCTTTGGTGGAAAGCTAATTGTTTTCGGTGGCGATTTCCAACAATGTTTACCAGTGGTAAAACGAGGAAACGCAGTCGACATGATCGAAGTATTCGCCAAACGTTCTCCCTTATGGAGAACGGTGCATACATTTCATTTAACAATTAATATGCGTGTTTCAGACGAAGAAAGCTCATTCAAAGAATGGCTTTTGGCTATAGGAAACGGCACTTTGCGAGCGTCTGATCCAAACATATCATCCGATTATATCGAAGTTCCAAAAGATATTCTGTGCGATGATATTGTCACGGCAATATTCGGTGAGAAACAGTTGTCCCCAATCGAATTGAAACGTTTCGGTTCTATTGCAATTATAACACCGAGAAACGATTCCATTGACAGGCTCAATGACCAAATACTTAAGGATGTCTTGCTAGGGGAGAGAAATCGTACCTCAGTGCAGACTCCATTGCTTGCCAAGATGGTGAGGAAGAAAGCGTCTACACAGACGAATTCATTAACAATCAGACTCCTGCGGGATTTCCACCGCACAAATTAACTCTAAAACTAGGAGCGATTGTTATGCTACTTAGAAATATAAATCCTCGTAATGGCCTATCCAACGGTTCCCGACTTAAAATTGTGGAACTTGAGGAAAACATAATAATATGTGATATAATTAATGTCCCTTTCATAGGTAAGCGTATTTTTGTTACAAATATTAAAATGACGACCGAAGAGCTACCCTTCGAACCGACGAGGGTACAATTTCCTATATAATTAGCTTTTGCCATGACCGTACACAAAGTGCAGGGACAGACCTTGGACAGTAAGTGTGTACCTCCCGTGTCACATGTTCAGCCACGGTCAATTATACCTAGTCCTGCCATAAATACTGTTACATAAATTCGGTGAACTATAAAGTCAAAACAAGTGGGGGAAATGTCATGAAAATTTATATGGGTAATCCCCACTCCTATATGGTGTTGCTATAATCAATTAGTCACCGAACGTTGATCAGTTAACATGGAGTGGGGTGATAAAGAAAATCGGATCGCTGTAATGGCATTACATAAAGTTGGGAAGACGCCGGGCGATATTTTTAATATTTTAAAATCTTTGGGTATCAGTGGCCAGTTTGTGTATCGCACTATTTATCGGTTTAAGGATACTCAGGATATTAAAGATCGGCAAAGAAGTGGTCGCCCGCGAACTGTACGAACTCCAGCATTGATCAAAGCCGTGAGTAGCAGAATTCGGAGAAATCCTCACTGTAAACAAAAAATCATGTCCAGAGAGATGGGTATTTCGACAAGGAGTATGTCCAGCGTTATCAAATCGGACCTTAAGATGGGGGCTTACCGAAGAAGCACTGGGCATTTGCTTACTCCATCTCCAAGAGACATCAGGAAGACCAGAGCTAAACAACTGATTCACCGGTACGCAAACATGCATCGCAAAATTCTTTATTCCGATGAAAAAAATTTCAACATTAAAGAAAATTTTAATAAACAAAATGATCGGGTGTATGCACATAGCTCTCGAGAGGCGGCTCAAGTCACTCACAAAGTTCAAAGAGGTCATCATCCAGCATCAGTGATGGTTTGGTGGGATGTCTCGTATGAAGGGGTTACAGAGTTGCATTTTTGTGCTCAGGGTGTGACGACAAGTGCGATATCATACCAAAATGACATTTTGGACAAGGTCGTCAAGCCTCTTAATGAGACCATGTTTAATTCTGGTCATTGGATCTTCCAGCAAGATTCTGCTCCTGCTCATAAGGCAAAGTCCACACAGCAATGGCTGGAAGCACACACACCGGAGTTCATTAGAGCTGAATATTGGCCCTCTGGAAGCCCAGATTTAAATCCGCTGGACTTCAAATTGTGGTCAGTGTTGTAGAACATGGCCTGTAGCAGACGACATCCAAATTTGGAGAGTTTAAAGCAATCGTTAAAGAAAGCAGTAGCCAATTTTCCGATGGATGTCGTGCGTGCTGCCATTGATGATTGGCCGTCACGCTTAAAGGCCTGTGTGAAGGCGAAGGGAGGCCATTTTAAATAAGACATTTATTTTCATTTATTATGACATACAGTGTGTTCAAAAAGTAACGTAACGGATCAATATCTCGTCTTGTAACAATTTCACAAAAAAAAGTTTCATACAAAAGTTGTTTGTGGTAATTTACTACATGACCTTAAATTATTTTCAACTATACAGGGTGCTATATAGAAACCAAAGATTTTTTTAAATGGATTACCCTGTATATTTTTAGGTCTTCGAATGTCATTTTTTAACCTCTACATGAGTGTCTTTTCATTTTTTGATTTCGTGACAGTGTTGCCAACTTATTAATTTTTTTTTCAGAAAAATCTGACATAAATAAGCAGGCTTAACTTTAAAAAATCGTAGCGACCTCGTTTTTTGTGGTTAAGAAATAAGTTTTAGCAATAATGTTAGTCCGGTTAGGGAGCAACATTTTAATAATAAAAAATTTAAATTTATTGATAAAGGGTGTTCACAAAAAAATGCCAAACTTTCCAAACTTCAAAGTGACATAACTCATTTTTTTCAAATGTAAACATCGTTGTTTTATTATGTTATTCGATAGATTTTTTTCCCTTTTTATGAAGGGTGTCCTATGTCTAAACCCGTAGTTCTCGAGATAATTAATACTTTTCAAAAAAGTTGCCATTTGATTGCATTTTTATGCACCTAAGTAGGACGCGCTTATGCAAAACAAGTGCCAAAATGTAAGCAAAAGTCAACTTAACATTTGAATAAGTTTAGAAATTAAGCGGATATTAATTACGTAATAAAATTAATTGTTTTTATTCAAAAACCATGAAAAGAAACAAATTGAAGATACATAAAAGATAAACGACTAAAATAAATGTTCATAAAAATGGAAGGGAAGAAAAAATTTTATCGAATAACATAATAAAACAACGATGTTTACATTTGAAAAAAATGAGTTATGTCACTTTGAAGTTTGGAAAGTTTGGCATTTTTTTGTGAACACCCTGTATCAATAAATTTAAATTTTTTATTATTAAAATGTTGCTCCCTAACCGGACTAACATTATTGCTAAAACTTATTTCTTAACTTCAAAAAACGAGGTCGCTACGATTTTTTAAAGTTAAGCCTGCTTATTTATGTCAGATTTTTCTGAAAAAAAATTAATAAGTTGGCAACACTGTCACGAAATCAAAAAATGAAAAGACACTCATGTAGAGGTTAAAAAATGACATTCGAAGACCTAAAAATATACAGGGTAATCCATTTAAAAAAATCTTTGTTTTCGATATAGCGCGAAAATGGAACACCCTGTATAGTTGAAAATAATTTAAGTTCATGTAGTATAAATTACCACAAACAACTTTTGTATGAAACTTTTTTTTGTGAAATTGTTACAAGACGAGATATTGATCGGTTACGTTACTTTTTGGACACACTGTATATGTAAGTGTAACAATATAAAACATCGTTTGTAACATGCAGTTTTTTAAAATTATAATCCAAAAACTTTGTAACAGTATTTATGGCAGAACTAGGTATGTAGCTCTAGTTATGTAAACTGAGTAACCATTATATTGTGTTATCTCTTGTATGTGCTATCTTTCTAGGAATACTATCTCCTAAAAGCTTACACAGCTTATTTCAGCTATTGTAGTTAATTAAATTATAAGTCAGTTCATATTTGTATTTTGCTCATATAACTCCGTCGAATAAAAGTTGTTAAAAAGATTTGCCTTTTTAAAAAACCTCTTCGACGTTAAATAACCAAAACTCTCTTTCTCGAGTCAGATCGAGGAAAAATTTAAAGATCTGTATACTGCCCTCAGTAGCAAAAACGCAAAAGCAAAAGTGAAAAATTTAGAAACTTGGAGTTATATACATCAATGGATTCGTCTCAATGAGATCTATTTAGTTTGTTTAGCAGAAACGCAGTAAAAATTTTCTAAATACGATTTATTCATAAATAAAATGCAGTATCTACACTTCTAATATGTGAGAATCTTAGGGAAAACGCAGTCTCAGTCGCTAAGCAGAAATGCAGTAACTACTTGTAGTTACTGCGCTTCTCTTAAGTTAGTGTCAGATACTGCATTTCAATTAAGCATTACAATAAGTCAGCTGTTTTTCTCTGTAGTATCTGCATTAACATTTTCAGCTGACGGCGTTTTGGGTTAAGTTTTTGTTGGGCTAGTGAAAGTGAAAGTGAAACATGTATAAAAGAAGAACTTATGATATAATGAATAAGATCAAAGAAAATGAAGAAGAACAGCGAAGACTTAAAACAGAAAAGTGCAAAACTACTTGTAATACCGGCAATGACAGTGTAGTGATTGATAGGTCTAGCACTTCCACAGCAACAAGTGCCTTTTTAGAAATGGAAGTAACTTCAAATGAAAATTTCAACATAGAAACAGTACCGATTTGGACAGAAGATGAAAATGTTATAATTGAAAATTTGACAGGAGACCCTGATGTAGGCCTAGGCTTAGACCTGGAACAACTCAATAACATAACTTTTGAGCCACATCATGATGAGACAGACCTTATTACAGACTTAAACCTGGGCCTAAATGATGAGTCTAATGTTTTTGTAAATATTGTTAATAATACTAGTGATCAAGGCCCAGACCTAAGCGTCAATGATGGATCTAACTTGGAAAATTCCATGACCGATAATAGTGATATAGTCCTTGCTAACACCGATAATAGTGATATAGTACCTGCTAACAATCACGACAGCAACCAAACTTGTGACAGGACTGCTTCAACAACTGATCTAACTAAGAAAGGTACAGTTAGAAAGAGAAAATTATGTGTCGAAAGCAAAGTAGCAAGAGACACGAAGAAAAAGAAATCTTTAAAGGAAAAGCATAATGTTCTTCCCCCATGTGAAAATACATGTATTTTTCAGTGCACCCAAAATTTCTCTGAAGAACAAAGGTGTAATTTAAACCAACAGTTTTGGGAAAAATCTTGGATAGATAGAAAGGCGTATATTTTGACAACTTGCGAGCGTCTTGATACTAAAAGAAAGACAACAGGATCTGAACTGGTTAGTAAGAGAAATAAAACTTTCCAGTATTTTCTTTTGGGTGAAGAAGGGAAAAAAATTCGTGTATGTAAAACTTATCTTTTGACCACACTTGGTTACAACCGAAAGAATGAACGCTTCATTTTTGAAGCACTGTCGAAGACTCCAAAAAATCAAATATCGCCTGTCCCTGATAAAAGAGGTAAAAAAAAAACAGCAAACTGTATTCCCAAAGACGAGGTTATAACCACATATTATCATTTCAGCCTTAAGTTGCTCACTATAGGCGGGAACATGCCCCTAAAACACTTTATCTCCCAAGTGACATAAGCATTACTCTGATGCACAAAGATTTTCTGAAAAAACATTCACATTTAAAATGTTCTTATGATGTGTACAGATGCCAAGTTAAAAAAATGAAAATTTCATTTGCGAAACTTGGCAACGAAGAGTGTGAAACTTGTGAACAATTCAAACTACATGGCCACAAACAAAATAACTTAATTCCTGATTGCCGAGAGTGCCAAAACTGGACAAAGCACATCAATGCTAAGGAATCTAGGGACCTGTACAGAGAGCAAAAAAAAAATGCAGACCCATCCACATTAGTAGTTTCTGCAGATTTGCAAAAAATCATTATGTTACCTAGGGTAGAAACTTTTAAAAAAGTTTTATTTACTAAGAGGCTTGTAGCCTACCATGAAAGTTTTGTACCCACAGGAGACAACCCTTCTGCTAAACCATTTGCAGTCGTATGGCACGAGGCCATTGCTGGCCGCAACAAGGAGGACTTGATAAGTACATTTTATGCCTTTTTAAAACACAATAGAGACCGTAAACATATCATAATTTGGCTAGACAATTGCTCCAGCCAAAACAAGAATTGGTGTTTTTACACTTTTTTGGTTCAAGTAATCAATTCAAATGAAATTTCCTGCGAATCAATTGAAGTAAACTATTTTGAGGCAGGACATACGTTCATGAGTGCCGACAGCTTTCACCATAATGTAGAGCAGTCACTGAAAAAGGAAGGGAAAGTGTACGACTTTCAAGATTTTGTCTTGGCAGTGAAGAATGCGAGGGCAAACGTTGATGTAAAGGAAATGACAGTTTCAGACTTTTATTTGTGGATACATTTAACATCGCAACACAAACTCAAAAATGACCCAAACCGCACATATATGTGTGACATTGTACAGGTAATTTTTATATCAATAACTAACATAGAATTTTAGGTTTTTTAGGCAGTTGCAAAAAAAATTGGTTATATTTTTTAATCCACTCAAAACCTCGCTAATTAAAGCATTCAGTTCCTTTTTCAAATAAATTTAGAAGTTTATTTCAAATCAATTACAACCAAGCCTTAAGTGTTTCAAAAATCTATGTAGTTTTAAAGTGCTTTTATTTGTTGATATTCGATCATAAAAATGTATATTCTACCTCCAAAATTTAAATTTCAGGTAAAAGCAAAACGTGAAAAACTTACCTTGGAATTTAAGACATCTTTCGCTACAGATCAAAACCCAAAAAAACTTGACTTTCTGATGAATAAAGTTTTGAAGAAAGTTGTGAAATATTTTGTGATTCCAGAAGCAATGAGTGAACCGCAAGGGTTTCCTAAAGACAAAAGAGACAATATTCTAAAAGAGTTGGGAGGTGTTTTACCAGAAAACCGTAAACCGTTTTGGTTAAACTTACCTTGTGTGTAGTTAAGGTAATGACTGTAATTTTGCTGAGGCTAATGTAATGACAATAAATTTCTTAATTTTGAACTATATATTTTTGAGTTTTATTCAGCATACATTTAGTAAATGTAGTTTATAAGAAACATGAATACTTAGCCAAAGTGCAGTATAAGCACATGCTGCGTTCTTCATAAGCAAAGTCAATTTGCAGGATTCAAGACTACTGAGGCAAAATGCAGTAACTGATTTTTTTTATAGAAAAACAATATAAAATAATTAAAATTGTAGCTATAAATATAAGTAAAAAATAGCTTTGTTAAAAAAAAGTTAATAAAGCACCATTGAAAAGTTTGTATTAAAAGTAATACCTTTTAACTTTAGAGCACTTTTTCTCAGTTAAGGGTTTGATGTAGATACTGCGTGTCTGCTACTGAGGGCAGTATAACACCCCGTCAGTGGATTTAGTCAATAAAGACACTGATCCGATATATACCAAAAATATCGTGATACGAGAGTGCTTAAAGTAACCAAAATAACTGTTTAAATACTTTAAATATAATCTTCAATATTAAGATCACAAGTCCGCGTTGACAGCAGGATTACAAGTGACATTCTACTGGGTGAGGCTAAAGTAATCACCCTATCGGAAGTTGCTGTCAAATCTTTGTTTGACAGGCATTGTCAGTTCTGCTTTGACATTTGTGAAGTAAACACATGTAAAATTTTGAACGACAAACTATGGAACGCTATACTCCTCACGAACGCGGATTATTGGTGACTATGTTTTTGACGAATAATCGTTCACCGATTCTGACGCAACGAGAATTTCGGCGCCAATTTCCTGGCCGTCCAACACCCACTGCTCAAACTCTGCGGCGTTTAGCCAGTCGCCTTGAAGAGAGTGGTGGCACAAGAGACTTAGGTAGACGTGGCAGACCCAGAAGCAGCCGTTCTGCTGAGAATATCGCCGCAGTTGCCGCCGATGTCGTAGAGTCGCCTGAAACGTCAACCAGGCGTCGTGCCACTCAATTCGGCATGAGCCAACGTTCCATACGGCGAATTCTGGTACACGATTTGAAGATGTTCCCGTACAAAGTGCAATCAGTCCATCAGTTGTTGCCTACCGACCGTAATTCGCGTTTAACATACGCTCAAACCATCATTAATCTTAACGACGAAGAGGACAATTTTTCGGATAAATTAATCATGAGCGATGAGGCTCACTTTCATCTGAGCGGTTACGTAAATAAGCAAAATTATCGCTTCTGGGGGACTGAAAATCCTCAGGTAACCCATGAAGAGCCATTACATCCGCTCAAAGTCACTGTATGGTGTGGTGTTTACGCTGGAGGCGTCATTGGCCTTTATTTTTTTGAGGACGATGTAGGCCAAACACTGACAGTGAATGGTGAGCGCTACAGAGTCATGATAACCGAGTTTATGCTGCCTCGATTGCATGAGTTGGAACTGAAGGACATGTGGTTCCAACAGGACGGAGCAACGGCGCACACCGCACGAGCCACAATCGACATGTTGGAGGAAGCATTCCCGGGTCGCCTCATCTCCCGTTTTGGCAATTTGCACTGGCCAGCAAGATCGCCCGATTTAACGGTTCCGGACTTCTTTTTGTGGGATTTTCTAAAGTCACGGGTCTATGCCAATAAGCCCCAGACTCTTGCGGCTCTACAGGACAACATCCGAGACGAATGCGCGAACTTATCGCCGGATGTTTTAGCACAAGTGATGAAAAATGCCATAAAACGCGCCCGTCTGGCTATCGGCTGTGGCGGCGGCCATTTAACAGATATGATCTTCTCGAATTGATGTAACAAAATGTAAAGGTCCAAATAAACTAAATCCACAAGCAAAACCAAAACTTTTCATTCATACAAAATTTTACAGCCAAACATTGGATGATTACTTTTGCCTCACCTTGTATAATCGTCAATAATAAGATTACGTCTGCGTTTTCATGTACGATTCATTGAATCTGCATCTGTCCCATTGCTTCACGATGGAAGTGCTATGAAAATTCCACAATGCGAACAATTTTAGACAAGATATTTCCCAATGCTCAAATCATTTACAAATAAAGTCACAAACAAAAGGAAGGCATAGTGTGTGGCTGCTTCACAATCGCTAACTGCATAGAGTTAGTATTAGGAAGTGATACATCAGTTTGCCGTCACGACGGAAGTAAAATGAAATCTCATGCACAATAATAATATTTAGTACAAGAGAGATACAACCCTTTCCGAAATGTACAAGTAGTAGCGATAAACACGATAACTTAACAGTTTCTATAAACGATCAACAAATAACAACCGTTGTTTCTGAAACCGACCACGTAAAGATAATACAAAAAAAAAAAAAACTAAACAGCTGCCCAAGTGACAAACAATATAACAGAAAATAATTATATCGATAGTGATTTTATCGTGAATGAAATTGAGAAAAGCTACATATTATCAATCCAGAGAGAGGTCGACCAAAAAAAGTCTCCACTTCCGCAGCATCCACAATAAATGCTACCAACGTTCAATAAAGGTAAGCGCGCATTTATACGCATCGGACGCACGCATCGGATGGACGAATCGAACGCAATTGATTATTTGCATTATATTAAACAGGACAAAGCATTTGGATTCGCATCGGACACGCGGAATTCCGTTTAGGATTCTTTGAAGAGAATCAAATCCGTCTATACGATGCTTGCTGATGACGTCATTCGGAAATCGGCACAAGTGTGCGACCTGTTACAACAGGAATCGGTTCGGAATTTAGCACAAACTACAGACACTATATTATTCTTCACTTCAAAAACTAAGTCGCTACTACGTGCATATAGCAGACAATGGATGACGGGTTTTTGATAGCGTTGGTACAGAAGTACGAAGAAATTTATAATTAAAAAAATAAACATTATAGCAACCAACAGAGACGACAGAATGTTTGGGAAGAAATTGGCGGAAAAATGAAACAATCAGGTGGGTGCAAAGTTTATTATATTTTAAACACCAACCCTATATATATATTAGTGTATAATTATAATCAACTATATTAAGTTGTTTTTTTTTTCCTTCTCGAACTTTTCTAATTTGCCACTCTACGGAACTCTAAACAACAACATGCAGAAACAACAATTTTTAAATGTTCGGGGACATAAATAATTTTCTTTCGAAAATTCTAAATTTTCGTACTAAAATTCCATAACTATTTTCTGAAACATTACGTGCTCGGCTAAGTCTATAATTAAATATACTTTTTTTGTTTCATCGTTTTTAATTTGATCTGCAGAATACGGTCTCATGAAATTTGTGCTCAGCGGAAACGCTTCGTCGCCAATCATAACATAAGGTAATATCTCTTGGCTCCCTGGTAGCTTATTGTCAGGGGGGAAATGTAATTCTTTTTTTTTCATAGCCTTTCCTAATGCAGAAGAGGCGAATATTCCACCGTCTGAATTTTTTCCGTATGCTCCTACATCAACCGAAATAAATCTATAGTTGGCATCTAATAAAGCTAATAATACGATGCTGAATGCTTTTTTATAACATAAATTATTAGAGCCACTGTTAAGAGGAGCTTGTATGATAACTTGCTTGCCATCCATTGCCCCTACTAAATTCGGAAAATTCCATTTATTATAAAAGTTTTTCGCTGTTTCTTTCCACATATTTTCATCTGGGGTTGAGACATAACTATTGGTTGTAGGGTTTCCCAAATTGCTTCACAAGTTGAGTAAACTATTTCACGAACTGTTGTATCGCCAAACGGTAACTGAAATGTAGAGATTTAAAGGAGTTTCCAGTAGCAAGAAATCTGAAAATAAAATTGTATTTCAGCTAACGCGTGTAGAGAACGATGGGTGAGACTACGTGATAAACATCGGAAGGCTCTTAGACTACGTTAAACGAGAAGCGGGCAAGAAGCAACCAATATAAAGCCCCGAAAATTTCAAAAGGAGCTGACATTTTTAATCCCATATTTATTTGCAGATGAAGACCGTATTACAAATATTCCAATATTAGAAAATACTCCTATACGGAAGAAGTAACTGAAGACAATTCTGCAGTTCAGTCTCAAAGTTTTAATAATGATGACTCTGAATTAAGTAATACAACGTCAACATCTATTTCAATCCAAAAGTTTAAAAAACGCGCTCCAGTTAAAGAGTCTGCTTCAAATCCTTCTGTTGCTTCAGTATTTCAAGAGTATTTAAACAAAAAACAAAAAACTAATCCGACCCCAGAAGATCCACTTGTAAGCTTTTTCATAACAATGGCACACACAAACTGTTAAGAGCTTTCCATTAGCAGATCAAATAGAAATAAAGCGAAAATTATTTGAAAATGTAACTAATATTGAAATGAGAATCGCAACAGCATCTAGTTCATGTGAATTGTATCAAAATGTTGCCTCTACAGTATTGCCTTCACCAGAAGATTACACTCAGTATAGTGGAGACTCCTCACAATCTCCATACTACAATTTGTAATGCCAAATGAAAATTATTTCTAAAGTTGGAAATATTTTAAGTTTATTTTTTGACGTTGTTTAGTTTTATACGATTTTTTTATGTACATATGTACCTAACAATTAACGGATTTTTTCTTACCTTAAACAAAGTGCTAGGCTTTCTGTCGGTTCAATCGATTCCCGAACAGTAGAGTTTTGTTTCTGTATTGCTGCACGTAACATATCCAAAAGAACACAAAATTTTTTGATGTCATCCGGAAGTACTGAAAAAATTTTGCATCATCCTCTACCAAATCGGCAAATAAGGTGTGAAATTCTCCGAACAATTTTCTCTTCATATTTATGTTATGAACCCAAAACCTCGGTTTTTTCTTTTCTTCGTCCTTTTTTCGTCGTCTTCTAACGCGCATGCAATTGCGAATTCTTCTTCTGTACTGCTCATGTCGCCCAAAACAACAAAACTGAGCGTGCTTTGACTTTAAGCCGTAAATACGTAACGCAAATCCGAACTAATGTGCGATGTGAGCAAAAATAATACGATGCGTCCGATACGTAAAAATGCGCGCTTACCTCAAGTAAGCGTGGATAAGCAATAACATGTAAACTCTTTACAGTCGACCTTAATGCAAGTGGAAACACCTTAAATTCCACGCAAAAGGGGCAGGCCCTCAAAAGCTATAATTCCAATTCCAGTAGCACCATCCACAATAAATACTGCAAGTAGTAGCAATAGACACGATAATCAAACAATTTTTATAAACGATCAACAATCAACTGTTGTTGTTTCCGAGCCCAATAATTCACCGAAAAAAAAGAGGCCGACCACGTAAAGTTGTTACAAAACAACTCGAAACAGCTGTCCAAGTTACAAACAACGTAACTGAAAATAATAATGTCGATAGTGAAGTACCTCTAACTGATTCCATTGCAAACGAAATAGAGAGAAAGCTACATATTACCACAGCAAAGAGAGGTGGACCAAAAAAAGTCTCAACTGCGGCAGCATCCACAATAAATGATATCAAAGTGCAGTCGATCGAAATGCAAATGGAAACATCTCAAATTCCACGCAAAAGAGGCAGGCCCTCAAAAGCTAAAATTCCAATTCTAATTCCAGTAATTCCAGTAGCACCATCCACAATAGATACTGCTAACGTCAGACAATTACGTAACAGAGCTATAAGCACTGAGCAGCAGTTAGATGTAAACTCTTTACAATCGGTCGAAATGCAAGTGGAAACACCTCAAATTCCACGCAAAAGAGGCAGGCCCTCAAAAGCTAAAATTCCAATTTCAGTAGCACCATCCACAATAGATACTGCTAACGTCAGACAATTACGTAACAGAGCTATAAGCACTGATCAGCAGTTGGATGCTCAACACCTCAAATTCCACTTCGCAAGAGAGGAAGACAAAAAAAAAGTTGTGCAAACTAATAAAATAACTGATGTAGAAAACGAAATATTTGAAACCTCACGTAACATAAGGGGGACGACCCAAAAATATATTACCACCAAAAAGAAATCGTCCCAACTCCACGGCAACAGTAACTGTAGTTGCTAATGAAACAGTTGTTGAAAACGAAATTAATGACGAACGAAATCTCCCTTGGGCTTGGTGTGCAATAAACGAAGCCACTTTTAAAGCACGCGATTGCGGCAACATGAGTTACATTTGTGTACACTGCAATGCCAACCAAGCATTGGAGTAAAGAATTAATTGCGAAAGTGAATTTACAAAGTGTTGCTTAAAAGGCAAAGTTGCTGTTGATGCCTACAAACATTGGCCAGACCTTTTTGCGGCATTGTTTTCTGGAATGCATCCAAAAAGTGAAGAATTCGAAAGGCCCATAAGAAGTTATAATTCATCGTTACAGCTTTTGCATCAATGGGAACGACAAAAATTATTAATATACCAGCGACGAAAGGTGTCTAGACGATGAAAACTCAAAGAACGTTTGTCCATGCCTTCTGTAGTGGAATATAGAAAAATGAAAATAGTCAACCGAGATATGCACAGTTATTTGTTTTCGATGGCAAGGTACCTTCCGAATTACAGACAAATCAATTTCCCAATTGGGACGATAGGCTTCTTCAAAGTTTAGATAATTGTTTGAAACAATGCAATCGATTCGTCCACGACGTTATAATGGTCAGATGTTTATATGATGTTTGGTAGGCTCCGCCCCCGACGTAGATCTACTAATCAGAAAATAGCGGTATCCCTAAAAATCGTATATAAGGGATCTAAACTGCAGCATTTAGTCAGTCTAGCTGATACACTATAATAAATGTCATGTTTTTTGCTACAAAATTAAGTTCTACCAAGAATATAATATTCTTTGTCCTAAGCCGGTGACAATATTAGTATACTTGATAAAAAATATTGATGCCTTGATGTATCCTATTATATTCCCATGTAGCGATTTAAGTTGGAATGTAAATATGAAACTACAAGATGGAAAGCAACTAACAATACACAAATACTCGTACTATGCCTATCATATGTACCAATGCATAGAAAGTGTAGATAACTTGATGCAATTAAATCACATTTTAACCTTGCGTTACCATATGATACAGATAATATAACATAAAATATAATGGTAACAGATAATATAGTAAGTTTAAAATCGATGTGTAAGTATAATTCTGTATTTTCAAACTAGTTTTTTTTTTACCCTTTTCTTTCATACAATCTATCCCCTTAAGGACAATAAGTACTTAATGTGTCGACAAGAACACGGAGGGAAAAATTCCAATGAATAATTCCCTATGTATACTAACTTTCGTTACTTATTGACAAAATTTACTAATCACTTAATTTCTATCTATCAACACTATTTGAACCTGTCCCGCAAGTCCGCTGGTCTGAACCGCTTCAAACGTCTTTCTTCTGAATTGCCTTCCATTAGCCGGTTTGCAAGCACATTAGGAAGCACTTTAATTCACAATACTTTTCACAAAATTTTTTGATCACTTGCTTGATAGTTGGTATTTTTAGATCGCGCTGGATCACGGCGTTTGGGACGTACCAGGGCGCACCCACAATAAGTCGAAAAACCTTATTTTGGAATCTTTGTAATATTTCTATATTAGAATTGCTTGACGTGTCCCAGAGCTGTATTCCATATGTCCATATGGGTTTCATTATTACATTGTACAATAGCACTTTGTTTTCCATTGAGAGTTTGGATCTGTTGCCTATCATCCAATACATCTTTAAAAGTTGGAGTCCTCGTTGTTTTTTTTTTGCAAAGATGTGTTTTTGCCAATTTAATTTCCGGGCAAGGTGCATACCAAGATATTTTACGGATTCTACGTGATTCAGTTGTTGACCATTGAATGTCACAGCAGGACAGCTTTCTCTTCTGTTGGTAAAAGTTATGTGGTAGGATTTTTTGTCGTTTACTCTCATCCTCCATATTTTTAACCAGTTTTGTATGTTATTCAGTGCAGTCTGTAGATGTTCAGAAGCTCTTGTAGGATCAGTATATGACGAGAGCACAGCAGTGTCATCGGCATATGTTGCTATTATACTTAATCGCGTAATAGGCATGTCAGCTGTATAAAGAGGGTATAGTGTAGGGCCTAACACACTTCCCTATGGGACTCCAGCCAATATAAAATACAACTCGGAGCATTCATCCTGGTATTCCACTAGAAAATGTCTATTTTGTATATAAGATTTCAGGACTTCGTACATCTGATATAATGGTAACAGATAATATAGTAAGTTTGAAATAGATGTGTAAGTATAATTCTGTATTTTCAATTTAGATGGTGGCGATTCTATAGCCTAAAATATGTATAAAATGGACGGGTAATCATCTTTTCTTGAATTCTTCATTGTACGTAAATTATAGTGCAATAAAGTCGGCGTTTTTTTTTAATACCGGGTGTAAATGAAGTGTGCTACACTCGCTCTTTGTTCTTTAGTTTTGATTTTAGATAAATGAAAATTTAGACATATGATATGTGCAAAAAACGGGCTTTTTGAGCCGTTGCACACATTTGTTTCACTTCCGGTTTCGCCGGAAATGACCTCAACTTTATTATTTTAAATGGAACACCCTGTATATTTTTACATTTTTCGAAAGAGGAAGTGATTTTGGATACAAATGCACTATTTTGGTTAATTTTTATAACCTCAAAATTTTTTTTAAACAAAATTTAATTTTGGGTTAAAAGTGCAGTGACCTGCACAAATTGATTTTTATTATGTCAACAATTGTCCAAAAAACGTTTTTGTAAATTTTAAATGACATTAAGGTTACTTTAAATCGGCTTTGAAGGTTGCGGAATCGGTTTTTTGACAAAAAGTCAATTTTTTTTAATGGAACCATGCTGGTACTAGCAGTTATTTAAATGGAGCATCTTCTAACGAATCCATCGATACCAATAACTTATATTTTTATTAAGAACCTACTTCAAAAATTTCAAATTATTGTGAAAATTTATTAAGAGATCCTGTTAATCGCAGTACACTGTGCATAACTAAAACAAAACAAATTATCGTTATTTTATGTTTAACTACTATAGTCATTTATTTAAAGTCTAAAAATTTTGGTAATCATTTTTATTATCATTATCATTATATCATTAGATTACTGCGATAAAGAGGATCTATTAATAAATTTTCACAATAATTTGAAATTTTTTGAAGTAGATTCTTAATAAAAATACAAGTTATTGGTGCCGATAGATTCGTTAGAAGATGCTTGATTTAAATAACCGCTAGTACCAGCATGGTTCCATTTAAAAAAATTGACTTTTTGTCAAAAAACCGATTCCGCAACCTTCAAAGCCGATTAAAGTAACCTAAATATCGTTTAAAATTTACGAAAACGTTTTTTGGACAATTGCTGACATAATAAAAATCAATTTGTGCAGGTCACGGCACTCTTAATAAAAAACTAAATTTTGATTTAAAAAAATTTTGAGGTTATAAAAATAAACGAAAATAGTGCAGTTGTATCAAAAATCACTTCCTCTTTCCAAAAATATAAAAATATACAGGGTGTTCCATTATAATAACTAAGTTGGGGTCATTTCCGGCGAAACCGGAAGTGAAACAAATGTGTGCAAGGACTCAAAAAGCCCGGTTTTTTGCACATATCATATGTCTAAAATTTTATTTATTTAAAATCAAAACTAAAGAAAAAAAGGGGGTGTACCACACTTCATTTACACCCGGTATATAAGAAAATACAATAGACAGTAAACTATAGTAACTACAACTTTTTTTATTCTTTGTGTATGGCAACTAATTTTTGCGTAATTTACTTATAAAATATGTACCTTTTAGTTGTTTATTAATAGAAATTTTCAAATGAACAAATTTTAAGTGTAAACGTGTTTACCTGTGCGTTAACATGGCGTTAACAATGGCAACGCTGGGATTTAACAACCATAAATATTTATTTTTATCAGGACTCTAATTTTTGTATTCAGACGTGGTTTTGCCTTAGAAGAGGCGCTGAAAATGGCTTACAGCGATGATGTTAAAGCATATTATATTGAACTACCAGAATCAAAAATATTCTGACCGATGAAGATACTGGTGGTGTTTACTTGACAACCTATCTGAGGCACAGCTACGTGCTCCTAATAATAGAATTGGTAAACCCACAAGCACAACATCGTATAATAGCAAGGAAATGGCCAAAAGGACTTTTGGTGACCTACAGTCGCAGACAAGAGAATTTGCAGAGCCCGATTATTTCCGATATAAAGATCCTTCTCCATTACAACTTTTTGACGATGATATCGTGTCTTTTTTAATTGAAGCACCATCGCGTTATGTACTTTTTTAAAATTTACCCGATCCTAAAGTATCAACACATGAAATGATGTGCTTCATAGCAATATTAATAGTGAGCAGATACGTAATATAGCCAGGTAAACGATATTGGGAATCTCAAGGTGTCACGAGAAACAACTTGATCGGTGATACTATGAGGCGCGACAGATTTTTTTAAATTATGAGGTTTATCTATTGTGCGGATAAAACAAAGCCAAATAAAAATGACAAATTGTGGAAACTCGGACCTTTTATGAATAAAGCCAAGTCAAAATGTTAACAGTACTATCAACAAGAAAAACACATGAACTATGACGAAAGTATGATCAAATATTACGGACGACATTCCTGTAAGCAGTTTATCCGAGGAAAAGCAATTAGATTTGGTTACAAAAAGTGGCGCTTGAATACTAAATCCGGTTACCTACATTGTTTTGTTACTTGCAAACTATATCAGAGCTAAAGTTCTCGCCGTTCAGAAATGTATGAGCAAGAATTTGGGAAAGCGGCTGCACCATTTGTGTGTTAGACGAATTGGAAGTTTTAAAAGGACATAAACATGATCTGTACTTTGATCATTTATTTACTGGCATACATCTCTTAGAATAATATAATTTAAGAAGAAATTAGTTCGACATTTTGTTGGAGAAATAATGCAAGTACATCCCGATAATAATGTAAGTAAAGTTTTCGAAGAAAAACTACGATACCTATAATTTGGTTTATGATAAAGATGATGTAGCCGACATCGACAAACACGATATTGTAAGAAAACTACCTCCACCAGTTAGGAATAGTGGAACTGAAAAAGCTCAAGCATTTTTACCATTTGAAGTGGATTTATCTGACTTATTTTAAAAATATTGCATATGTCCCTTTCAATCCTGTTTCTGTTCCTTTTAACCATCTTGTATTGGCTTGAAAGAGTCATTAACGTACATTTAAGTTTTTTTCTGTATTTACTAGGTAATCTAATAATCTTGATTTTTCCATTAATTAGTAGAATTTATGGACACCCTTTATACAAGAGAATTATGTTTATTTTAATACTGAAATATTTATCTACCCGTTAATATAAACTCTTAACGTAAAATTGTCCCTTTCATGCCACCTCTCCCCCCGACTAGTAGTAAACTTTTAAGTGCTAATAGCAAAATTACGAAAAGAAAGTGTTCTTTTATCGAAAGAGATATTTCCGTAGTAGTGTTGGTGATGATAGAGTTTAACGTTAGCCATGGCAGAAAGGCAGATATAACAGATCATGTAAGTTCTAAAAAACATAAGACTGCTGTGTCTTCAGAAAGTTCGTCAATCAAAACATTTTTTTCAAATACAAAATTGTGCAACTTATGGGTCGATTCTGTGTAATATCGTAGCGATCGTAAAATCGTAACCTTGATTATTTACGATATCTGCTATTCCGTGCGCTTCTACGACATCGTAAGTATTTGCGATATCGGAAATAATTGAAAATATTTTACGAGTGCCCTCGACGTTATCGAACATAACCTCGCAAGACGATTTTAAGCGGTTTTAAGTGATAATATGGAGCTGAATTTAATAATTGGACTATTAGTTATTAGAGGAAGATTAATTCATGTTTTTCTGGTTGACATTTCCTAGAACTAGTTACTGGTGACACACATAACAGACCGCCTATAGTCATACATTTGAAAAACCTCTTCGGCAAACCCCCACCCTTCAAAGTCTCGGACATTTCAAAGACTTCTCACCCCTACGACACCGAAAGGGGGTGGTTGCCGAAGGAGTCTTTGAAATGTTTGCTGGGGGTGGGGTAGTTTTTCAACAGAGGGGTTGCCGAAGAAGTCGGTGGTCGTAGTGGTTGCTGAAGAAGTCTTTGAAATGTCCACCACCCCCGGACGACTTCTTCGGCAACCCCAAACACCACACTCTCAAACATTTCAAAGACTCCTTCAGCAACCACCCTCTGGTCATTGTCGACGACCTTGAAAGACTTCTTCGGCAACACCTAAAACCACACCCTCAAACATTTCAAAGACTCCTTCAGCAACCACCCTCTGGTCATTGTCGACGACCTTGAAAGACTTCTTCGGCAACACCCTCCGGTCATTGTCGACGACCTTGAAAGACTTCTTCGTTACCTTCAAACATCGATCATAGTAAGCTCCGGATGGACATGCCATCGAACTGTCGCATCAACTTTTGTGACCCACTAAAAGCTTTATATGGCAACCACTCACACATACTTAAAAAAACCAAAAAATATTCTTTTGAAAATTAATAATCACAAAAATTAACCCCTTGACTGGTCTATACGAACTGAGTTCGGGCGTTCTTTTCGCGCTAATACCGAGGCTCTACGATTTAAGTTTGGGAATTTTTACCGCTTTTGCACTGTTGTCAAATGGTATATTACAATATGTGTGAAGTTGCATCATAGTTGCTTATCGTAACCATATTTTCCTACGATCAAGGTTATAGAGGTTTGCTTAGAATTGACATTATCGTAAATCTATCTCCACAATTAACGATTCACTCGTATCTTAAAATTTTACGATTTTACGATTTTACGACAGCGACACAGAATCGACCCATTAGAGTTGGAGTTGGGTGTACAAGAAGCTACATTTGTTTTCCATAACATTAAACACAATCTCAGTTTCAAATCAATGAATTGCACATCTTCTATAATGAAACAATTCTGAGACAAAAAAGTTTACTTGTGCGCCAACCGTGCAAGGCTATTATTGTAAAAAAAAAAACATTCCACAAATAAATACCAAGATTCTCCACTAGTGACAAAACATCTGACAACATAAACTTAGGGCAAGCGCAAGCATCAACCAGCACCAGCAGGCAAATACAAAAGGAAGAGGATGTGTAGATAAAAAGTAGTGTACTACGTATACAAGTATGTACAGGGTGAGCCAGAAGGCCGAGTAGGATTTGACATGCAAATAACTCTTTTGCTGATGGTTCAATTTCTTTTGTCATAGTAGCTGATTCTTTGGAGATAGTGCATGATGAATTACACCAAGGAAGAACGACTAAAAATAGTGGAATTTTATTTTCAAAATAACAGGTCTATTATTTTGACACAAAGAGCTTATCGCAATTATTTCCAAGTCAGACAAGGACCATCAGCGACGATGATTCGGGAACTTATGACACGCTTAGAGGAGAAGGGTTCTGTGATTAACCTTCCACCTACTGGCAGACCACGTTCGGCTCGCAATGTAGAAAATATTGAACGAGTTAGACCCAACATCGAGGAAGAACCAGAAACATCAACGAGGAGACGTTCTAGGGAATTAGGAATGTCCCGAACATCCTTAAGGAGAATTTTAAGAAAATATTTAATGATGTTCCCATACAAAATACAGTTAGTGCAGGAAGTGAAACCCGTGGACCACCAACAGAGCCGAAATTATGCTATTCGCATCCAAGAATTAACCAGAGAAAACAATGAATTTATTCATCAACCTAAACCTGACGAAGCTCATTTTCAGTTGAATGGCTTCGTCAATAAACAGAACTCTCGGTTCTGGGGTACACAAAATCCGAGGATAATTCATCAGCGCCAACTGCACCCTATAAAATGCACGGTTTGGTGTGGGGTGACATCGCAGGAAGTTATCGGGCCTTACCTTCTTCGAAACTCAAGACGGTGGCAGTTTGACAATTACAGCGGTATGCACAGTCGATCGCCGGAGGAGTCTCCGGCGGTGCGCAGACAGTTTTCGTTGCACAGTCGTTCGCCGGCGGCTCCTCCAGCGCACCGCCGGTGGTTCCGGCGCACCGCCGGCAGCTCCTCCGGCGAAGCGCCGAGCGTTGCACAGTCGTTCTCCGGCGAGTCTACCTAAGGGTACGTGCACAACGGAGCTGTGATACTAGATGATAGCAGAGATGATAGCTTTGTTTTAGCAGCGCTTATAGAAATATTACACAGTTTTAATAGGCAGTGTGCACAACGAAGCTTTGAGTAGATCGAGTATGTAGCTGCCATTCTCGCTTATAATCACTTATAATTTAATATAATAGAACTGACAATTCTTCTGCGAGCAGAAATAAAAACATCATCTCAAATATGAACGTTGAAAATGTGATCACTGGATTTTTTAAACGAGAATGCTTATGGAATCAAGCTCATCCTGATCATCATAATAGGTTTGTGCTTGATAAGCAATGGGAAGAGTTGTCTTCAAGTTTAAATAGTACAAGTAGGTTTTTAAACTTTAATAATAATTTAATAGGAGTAGTATTTAAATGTCTTTATTTAAATATGTACAGTATAAGCTCAATAGTGTGAACATTCGAATATATGAACCTCTCAGTCTTGTGAACACCACATTTTTATCCATATATAAACTCGGTAACATGAACTGCAAAACTACAAGTCTGAACGAGTCTAGACTTGGTAGTTGCTGTATATTTCTAAGGGTGCGTCCAGACGTATGTAATATGTAATGTAATGTAACGTGTAATGTAAGGCAAATTCGTCGTTTTATGTCACTGCGAGCGTTACATGTAATACAAAAACCACAGGATTCGTATCGTGCTCCTGTACCGTCCAAACAATTCGCATTACATTACACGTTAAATTACATTACATATTACATACGTCTGGACGAGGCATAACTTGCTTTAGTTAGGACTGGAGTTCAGTTGAATGTGTACAGGTTCTTTGTGAGTGTATTAATTGCGATAAAATATTATTTAATATGGCAAAAATTAAAACTACCACTAATAAATGCCTTTCCCTATATGAAAAGGCGAAAATTCTTGAAGAATATAAAAAGGGCATAACAGTAACTTCTCTCTCCCAGAAATATGGAGTAGCCAAATCAACAATTTGCGCAATGAAACAGAAGAGTGATAAAATTCTTAGTGCAGTTAGTAATACGTTAAAACCAAATAAAAAGTGTACATTGAAAACCTCTGTGTTACCGAATATGGAAAAGAAATTGTATGAATGGTTTCTTGTACAACGCGAGAGACATTTACCAGTTACTGGCGAAATGCAATGGGCAGAGCAAAATGACGTGGATATATCGGATATTTAAAGTACTAAAAGGATTTATGAAAAAGCTGTTATTTCATGTTCGATACAAAAGCAGAAACTGACTAAAATTACTTCATTCTTTTCATAAGTTTTTGTTAATAAAATAAACATTTTTGCATTTAAAATCATTTTTTTTACACCCCCTATAGACTGAACAATTGCGGTAATTTGAAAATGCTTGGAATTTTTGTGTTCATATTATCGAGCTTGTACTGTATTTTGAATTATACAAACTGAATTCGATTTCTACAGACATATGATTTAATCGTATCTCGAATAAATTTTGAGGAATCTGCTGGTCGTCCAGTTGGACGATGTTGAAAATTAGCTACTTGAGGAATTTCTTCAATTTCTTGTAAATGCCGTTCAAATCCTTCCATGTCAATTATAGTGTTATGCAAAATACAAATAGCTTTAATAATTTTATCCGCAGTTTCTTCTGTTGTTTCAATAGCTTTTGATAATAAGCGCCATTTCGAGTAAATTATTCCAAATGCACATTCCACTGTTTTTCTAGCTCGAGATAGTCGTTTATTAAAGTATTCAGTTTCCAAATTTAGTTGTGTTACACCATAGGGTTTCATTAAATGATCTAATAAAGGGAATGCTTCGTCTGCAATAAAAACGTACGGCATTTTTACTTCGGTATTTGGGAGGTAATTATCAGCTGGAATATTTAGTTGGTTTGTTTCCATTAAACCAAATAGACTTGAAGATCGAAACGTACCTCCGTCACTTTGTTTTCCATATCCTCCCACATCAATAACGGAAAACTTATAATCGGCATCAACCACACCAAGTAACACAATTGAAAAAAAAATGTTTGTAATTGTAGTACATAGTTCCTGTGTGAGTAGGGCAATTTATGCGAACGTGCTTTCCGTCGATAGCCCCGATACAATTTGGAAAGTTCCACGTTTTATAAAAATTATTAGCTATTTCAGCAAATTGTTGTTCTGTTGGTATCGGCATATGTATAGGTTGTAGTTCAGTCCACAGTACATGTACGGTACTCTTTACTATTGAAGCGACAGTAGAAAATCCCATTCTAAGTGAAAAAGCTAAACTTCTAAAAGATGTTCCAGTTGCTAAATATCTAAAAAAAAAAATTTTTTTTAGAGGATGCGATAAAAGGCAAGTGGAAGTATCTCAGAGACACATTCAGAAGAGAACTTTCAAAATATATTCGTACAAAGCCAAAATCTGGAGATGCCGGAGGAATTTACATGGAGTCAAAATGGCCTTATTTTAAAAGTCTATTATTTTTAAAGGATCAATTTACTCCAAGAATGTCTTCATCTAACTTATCAGAAACATCATCTTGTGCGAATCAGACGCAGTTAGAAGCACGTCAACATGAGAACGATGAAAACTTTATAACCATGAACAGAGAACACAATGAAGAATCTGCTGAAAATGATGTTAACAGCTACGACTCACTTGTAGATAGTGATTGTCCTGCTATATCTACCAATGAACCAAGAGTTGCACTACCAAATAGAAAAAGAAAATCGCCAACGGATTTAATAGGACAAGCTTTATTAAACGTAGAAAAGAAAAAATTAAAACTTCTAGAAAATAAAACGAATCAATCTACTGAAATTAAACCATTGGATGAAGACAGATGTTTTTTTGAAAGCATTGTGCCCCACGTTCAAAAAATGGATCCCCTTAAAAAATTGCTATTTAGAAATAAAGTTCAGGAACTAGTGATGTTATATGCTTATGACCATAACTCACAACCACAACCATCTAGTGTTACGCTACCAGCTTCAATAGCATCAGAAGCTTTAAATTATCAATGGCTAAATTAAATTAATTTAAGTTATCCTGTTAGGTTTTTTGCTGGTAATAAACAGGTTTTTATTGATTCGATTTACACTATTATTCCGACGTGTTTCGTCGAGTTCGTTTTTCTCAACGTCGTCAGGGCTACAAATTATTGTTTTACAATTAATTACAATGACCATACTTATAATTATTAATATTGAAATACGTATATCAGTGATGCCTCCAAAACGTAAGCACACTACTTTAAGTATCCATGACAAGGCAAAAATTATTGATGAATTAAATCGCGGCATTTCTGGCAAGATTTTGGCGCAAAGGTATGGAGTTGGTACTTCGACTATATCTGAGATTAAAAAAAATGCAGATAGAATCAAAAGGTTAGTATTTTTATTGTACATACGTAGAAAGAATAATTTAACTGATAACTTTCAGTTTTGTTGGTAAGTGCTTGACTGGCCCTGGAAAAAGGAAAACCCTTCGAAAAGCAGAATATCCTGAGATGGAATCTGAGTTATATTCTTGGTTCATTACACAAAGGAACCGGCACGTGCCGGTTTCATCAGAATTGTTGGCAACAAAAGCTAGACAGCTGTATGAAAAACATTACGATGGCGGCAGTTTTAATGCAAGCAGAGGATGGATTACAAATTTTAAAAAGCGGCATGGCGTCAGGAACCTTAAAGTATGTGGAGAAAAATTATCCAATAATCCGGATGCGGTACAGCCATTTTTAAACGTCCTGCATGATAAAATCAATGAGCTGAATTTGTCGCCATCTCAAATATATAATGCAGATGAGTCTGCTCTTTTTTGGAAAATGCTACCTGAAAGAACTCTTGTCCATTCTAAAGAGAAAACTGCTCCCGGAAGAAAAACAAATAAGGAACGCATTACTTTTCTTGTGTGTACAAACACCGACGGCTCTCACAAATTAAATCTTCTTGTCAGAGGGAAGTCTAAAAATCCTAGGGCATTCAAGAACAAAGTGTTGCCAGTTGAATACAAGAGCACAGCAAAGGCCTGGATGACGTCTGCACTTTTCAAGGAATGGTTCCTTAATTCATTTGTAAGGCAAGTTAAATCATTTCTGCGAAACAAAAATCTACCAGAGACAGCGTTGCTTTTAGTAGATAACGCATCTAGCCATGCATCTAGCGAAGAACTGATCAGTGAAGATAAAAAAAATTTGTCATGTTTCTTCCTCCGAATTGTACAGCACTGATTCAACCTATGGATCAGAATGCCATACGGTTAACAAAACTGTTTTATCGAAAGAGCCTGTTGGTAAAACTTTTAACTGAGGAGAATGACGACCTTACGTATCGTTTAAAAAAAATCAACTTAAAAGATGCCGTGTGCCTTTTACATAATGCTTGGCAACAACTGTCTTCTGAGACAGTACGAAAATGTTGGAAACAGATTTTGCCTCAAAAACCCACAGAGGATTCTGAATCAGAGTACGAAGAGGAAGATTTAGTACCACTAAGCGTGGTCAAGGAAAGGATGAACGATGAAATACAGGTGATAAGCGTCATGTTAGAAAATACTGGAAATGTACCCATAACTAACACTGAAGTTAATGAATGGATTCATGGCGATGGAAATCTTTTATCGGGTGAAAATGAAGAGGATGATGAAAATTGCGACGAAGATGAAGTGGAAATTAATGTGCCGAAAATTAAACATCAAGAAGCTATTAGGTGTTTGGCTACAACTATACAATGGGCAGAGGAGAACGACATAGAGCTATCAAATGTCATTATGTTGAATAATTTAAAGGAACGTGCCTTTGAAAAATGCCAGCATGCAGTTAAACAGACACGCATTACAAGTTTTTTTAGTCCTTAATATGTTTTTCTCTTATATTTTAATTTCTGTTTACGTTTTCATAAAGAGCTTAAGTTTTGTTTATAATTTTTTTAATAAATTCCCATCCTCAGTAATCCGGATTTTTTGATAATCCGAATTGGCCCGGTTTTAATTGATCCGGATTATCAAGACACTACTGTATAGGTACTTGTTCTTATAATTGTTTTTTTTAATAAAATACGTTATAATTGACTTACCTAATTATTATCACTAATTTTTCTTCTGCACTTATGGGATTTTTATGACAATTTTTCCAACGTTTATCAAGTTTATCTTTTATTTTTTTAAATATACAGGGTGTCCCAGATTACATTTCCAGCATGGGGATCTCGCTTATTATAAGAGATACAGGTTTGTTTAAATAAGATGAATTATTCCTTGGTATGAGAGGAGCAACAATCAATTTTTAAAAGTACAAAATTCGTCGTGCTTCAGATGTTATAGCAAAAAGTATGAAAATGTCGAATTTCTTTTTTCTCTCATAACTTTTTTGTCTTAATCATGAAAACAATTTTATTTGTACTTTCTCAAGGCTTTTTTTAATGAAGAATGTAACTGTTATTTTGGATTATTTTTAACACGTACCATTTCCGAGATATTACCCCTAATTTCATTTTTTATAATGGGCCGCGAAGTTGGCTATGGAATAGTTGAATGTGCTTTTTATTCCTCTTTAAAATGAGATATTACTTGCTACATTTATTTTTATAAATGTCACAAAATCAAGAAGAATCATATTTTACCCAAGACTTATTAAGTTATCTATGAAAATAAAAACAAAAAACAACTAATTAAATGTCAAATGACAGTTACCGTTTGTCTGCGCTATCATTTATTAGAATTTCACATTATTGTTGTGTAATTCGATCGTCTTTGTAGTAATTGTTATAATGATGGCAACATTTAAAAATAGCGATTAATTTGACTTGTTGAGATGCTACATTCTTTGCCATAAAAACTGTGTGGAAGCTGAGCGAATATAATTAGAGCTATATCCCGAGAAAAGGCAACGAAAGATGCGTAATTACAAAAATTTGGAAATAAATTTAAAAGTACATGTTTTTTTCGTTAAACCAACGAAAAATCTAAAACAAATCAATAAATAATTAGAATTATTTATTTTACACAGTTTCTATTGTAAATAATGTGGCATTTCAACATATACAATTTTTAATTAGTTGTAAATGTGCCCATAATTATATGATAACAAATTTGCTACAAAGACTATCGAATTACTCAACAATACTATAAAATTCTAATAAATGATACCGCAGACAAATGGTAACTGTCATTTGACACTTAATTAGTTGTTTTTGTTTTTATTATTATAGATAACTTGATAAGTGATAGATAAAATACGATTTTTCTTGATTTTGTGACTTATTTATAAAAATAAATGTAGCAAGCAATATCTCATTTTAAAGAGGAATAAAAAGCACATTCAACTATTCCATAGCCAACTTCGCGGCCCATAAGAAAAAATGAAATTAGGGGTGATATCTCGAAAATGGTAGGTGTTAAAAATAATCTAAAATAACAGTCAAATTCTCCATTAAAAAGTGCCCCAAGAAAGTACAAATAAAATTGTTTTAATGATTAAGACAAAAAAGTTATGAGAGAAAAAAGAAATTCGACATTTTCATATTTTTTGCTATAACATCTGAAGCACGAGGAATTTTGTACTTTTAAAAATTGATTGTGGCTCCTCTCATACTAGGGAATAATTCATTTAATTTAAACAAACCAGTATCTCTTATAATAAGCGAGATCCCCATGCTGGAAATGTAATCTGGGACACCCTGTATAGTCAAAGGTAGCACGGTCCATTCTCAAATACTCAAAAAAGCGTCGAGGAAAATTTCGCAATTCTTTATATAGATGGAAAAATGCACCAAATCTTATTCATTTTTTATTTATGGGATGCACATGATATTCTGTTTTTTTATTTTTTTTTGTTCAAAATTCACCATTTTGTGGCTGCTGAACACAAAAAATCATCATTTGACATTTTAAAAGTGAATGCGCTACTATACCAGCAATTATGTTCAGCTTCACTGTGCACACCCATCAGCGCTTATATTCTCTGCTATATTCTATCATCTAGTATCACAGCTCCGTTGTGCACGTACCCTAAGTGGCACATGCGCAATACTTTAAAACTCGGCGCTTCGCCGGCGCGAGTATCTAGCATCTCCAGGGTACTAAATATTGTTGCAAAATGCAAATTTATATTTATTTTTGACATCAGTTTTTATCCTCGATGATGGAATAGTTTTGTATCATATGATTATAATTTTTTTTCCTCGGCACTGCACGATTTATTCGATATAATATATTATTTAAGTGTTACAAAGTCGACTAAACTTCAATTGTACTGTACATGAAGTATTCACCTTAATTGTTTGTGCATGTGTTTCTCTGTGCTCATGTTTGATAAATATACATATTACATATCTTATGATCTTATGTTCTTATTTTTCTCCTGGGTTTATAGCAAGTGTACAAAATACTGTGTAAAATTATTGATGTCTATTTTTTTTTAACAAATATTACTTTAATTGCGATCATATTGTATCGAAAGTCAGTGAATTATAGAATTACGAGGAAATACATATCGGTGCGTTAATGTATTCAAATATTATAAAATCTCAATTATTTCTTACGTTATTTTCTTTAATAATAATAAGAAACATTTAAATGAATTATAAAACAATTAAATTTAATATTTATTTTGGTTTTAAGGTATTTTTTATAATTAGCTATTATTATGCACATCATTGTATGTACACAACGGTAATAAACTACAATTGACAAAGAACTTGCTATGAATGTTTTACTGGAAATTATAAGGACATCTAAACAACTCTTATTAATAAAGAAAATTAAGATTTTGGGTATTGACACATTTCTAGGGACCAACAAAGATCTTACCCCTTTGTTAGGTAGTTAGAGAGGTAATTAATATGGGAAACCTTATAACTTACTATTTCCTTTAACAGCGCTGTTATCAAATATTGCGTTTGAAATGAATTTTGCTTTAAAGTTATAAAAACTGCGGTCATTTACCGCATGCTAGATACTGAAGCAAGGTTGAATCACGTTATCAAATTTGCTAATTGCTATTCTGGGCATGCTAGAGTGATATGTTTTCATGTACGCTAGTCCAACGCTTCGCCAGCGAATTCTCCAGCTGGCGGTTAACGAAGCGCTCGCTGAAGAGTTCTTCGGCGAGCGACTGTGCATACGGCTGTTAATGGTGAGAGATATCGGGATACGATTGATAATTTTTTACGTCCTGCAGTGGAAAATCATCCGGAAATGTGGTTTCAGCAGGATATGGCAACCGCCCATACAGCCAGGGTTACAATGAATCTCCTGAGGCAACTGTTCGGTGAGCGGATAATTTCAAGAAATTCCCATATGAATTGGCCTGCACGTTCCCCCGACCTTACAGTCCCCGATTACTTCCTATAGGGATATCTAAAGAAACGTGTGTACGTCAACCACGTACACTTCAGCAGATTAAGGAGAATATCCGTGTTGAAATTCGAGCCTTAACTCCACAGACATTAACCAATGTTATGAAAATGCAATCGAAAGAGCACGACTTTAAGAGGTCGCAAATGGAGCTCGTTTAAAGGATGTTATCTTCCATACATAATCTCCATATGTAAAACTTTCACTGTATGAAATATCAATAAAATTGGTTTATAAATAAGAAAGTTATTTAAATGTTAAATCCTACTCTGCCTTCTGGCCCACCCAGTATATGCAGTGCAAGGCTTTTTCAGTCGGTTTTTGTTTGTATTCATCTCGAAATATTGAGTGTCCCGGTTTTATGTTAAAAAAAAATGAGAGCCCTACCTACTACAGGCACATGTATAATTTTGTTTACTTTTATGCTATTGTAATAAATATTATAGTTTTGTTTAAATCTTTTCACTACTTTCATTCGTTGTCTTCCACCTTTAAATTTCCCATAAGTCACAAGCACAAACCAATTTACGTACAATTTCTCTGTTGATGATGATGAAGCAGAAGGCTCTAGAGATGGCTGGTTTATTCGACTTAAAATCACAACCGCCAAATAGTCCAGATTTTAATGTGTTGAATCTTGAATTTTTCAATTCTATACAATCCTTACAACATACAGCTTCACCGAATACAATCGACGAATTGATTAAATGCGTAAAAATGCATTTATTGCATTAAACCTTCAAACCCTTGATAATGTTTTTCTAACAATGCAAACTTGTCTAGAAGCAACCATGTTAGCAAAAGGAGGGAATTCCTATAACGGACAGATGAAATCTCGGCACAAATCCCCAAATAGCGGGGTGTAATTAAACCATTATCGTTAATCCCTACAGTAAACTGGGCACAAGTGATAGGGTAGAATGTTATTCTACCCGTTTTCAGATTTTTAGTTATCTTAAGAAAACCCCTCCAAAAATTGGCTTTACAAATAATTTATTTCAATCCACTAGTCTTACTTAGTTTTCATAATTCGGGAATCTTAGACCTATTTGTGATTAACCATGTATCCCATAAGTGAAACAGCCAACGAGGTAAAGTTCAGATAGTCTGCGAAAATTGCAAGTTTAGTTTCCATCGTGTGTTGACGTCTGGTGAAACTCAATGAAGGTGTACTACGAAAACTTGTAAAGCTTTTCTACTGCTTGGAGAGGAAAGTGAAAAAATGCTGTCTTCAGGAAATTTTTGTCATGATCATGACAAAATCAGCGATCGTGTACTTCAATGGCAGCATGTTTCTTCAGGTGCTAAACGCAAGACTGTAAACGCACCCTGCGATCGACCAGCGAAAATTTTGTGTACTGTTTTACCCAACGAACATCTGGAGATCAATGATTTGAAATATGTTAAAACGAAATATGTATAATGCAAGAAGAAAATTAATGCCAACATTACCCAAGAATATAAAAGAGCTTTAGGAACGCTGCAATCTAAAACCAACAGAAAAGAAAACTTTTTGTTGGAAAATAATTCGAACATCGGAATTTTTACGACCAAAACTAACCTACAGTGTTTACGTAAAGCTGAAGTGTTGTACGTAGATGGAAAATTTAATTATTCTACCAAACATTTTACACAACTTTTTATTATCCACGGTTTTTTCAACGGACATTACATTGTTTATTAAAAGATTAAACAGAGCTTACCTACAAACCGTGCTTCGAACGTCTTATACGTCACATCATAATGCATAGCTTGCAATTAAAACCAATGAGTGTAGTTAAAGATTTTGAGAAAGCTATACATAATGCAGTGAGATATGTAGGGCCTGAAACAAGAACTATAGGATGCAGATTTCATTTAACTCAAGCTTGGTGGCGGAAAATTCAGAAGCTAGGACTAACGACAGAATATAAGAACAAAACCTCCGAAATTGGACAATGGTTGGGTTATTGTTTTGGACTCTTGTTTCTAAAACCAGAAAAAGTGAGTGATGTGTCTGTTTTTGAGCTGTGTACATTTTAGCCAGAAAATGCAAAAGTGCAAAGGTTTGCAGAATATTTAATTGATATACAGGGTGTCCCAGCCAAGACGAATTATTCGATAGCTCTGTTATTAGTGATAATATTAAAAAAAGTTAAATATAAAAGTTGTTTATAATCATTTACTACATAACCTAAAATTATTTTCAACTATACACAGTGTTTTGTTTTTGCGCTCTGATACCACACATTGTTTTTTTTATATGGAACACCCTGTATATTTTGCAATTTTTGGATGTAAAATTAAATTCTCTTTAAAAAATATTATAGGTTGTTTATGTCTAAAATGAACCGTTTTTGAGTTATTAACGTTTTTTTGAAAATTTTGACAGATGCAGACCTTTATAAAAATATTTATATTTATTAACATAACAACACCAGAGCAATTTACTCTGGTAATTTATTAGACAATAGTGTCATAGTGATTGTTGACTAGTTACATTTTTAAAATAATATACAGGGTGTTCGTTATACTCGGTCCATTTCGCTAAACTTTAAACTCATGTAAGTCATTTTTTTTTAATGGAACACCCTATATATTTTTAAATTTTCTTGTAGAAAATTTAATTATCTTTCAAAGTTGTTAAGCATGTTTTATGTCTAAATATAATATTTTTGAAGTTATTTCGTTTCTTATGATTTTTTGCGAGTATTTTACCTAAAATATCGGTAGTAGCCTTTGAAAATTCAAAACAATTTGTATGAACTGTCAACCAGAACAGTTAATCGGCACAATTTCCACTATTATGCCACTAAAAATCCGTATTTTTTAAGAACTGTAGATACACAGCCTGCACATAATGCGAATATTGTTACAGACTTTTTAAATAATGAATACCATGATAACTGGATAGGAAACCGGGGGCCAACAAGGTGGCTTGCTAGATCGCCGGACCTCACCCCCCTTGATTTTTTTGTTTGGGGTTACTTAAAAGATCAGGAGATCGATTTTTCACTTCATTCGTTACATATCGCAGGAGTTAGTTAACGAACGCTGCAATAGCGAAGGGTTGCATATTTTGGAATTCTCGACAAGCCTTCGTTACGATATTTACACCATTCGCAAGCAAGCGACAATCACATTTGGCAACGTCTTAATGTCAACTCACACAGGCACGATCGCGGTTGCCCTAACGTACTCTAGTGGCGTACTTATGAACTAACTTAAAAAATAGGGTAAGTCCCTACTGTGGTAACTCGGTTACGGTCGCAATCGCATCGGTGAGTTAATCCTTAAAACGTAAACTTTAAATCAAACGTCAATTATATATTATACACATGCCGAATATGTCAGCGAAGAAGACAACGCGAGGCGCACAAACGACAGAGAAACAAAAACAAATGTTAATAGAGTTTATTAAAAAAAATTTGCAATTAATTAGCGGTAAATTCAGCAATGACTTTACTCAAAAAGATGCTGAGAAAGATTGGACCAGCATAACTAATATTTTAAACAGCATGCCGGGGGCCACAAAAAACTGGCAAGGATGGAGAAAGGTACTTTTTCAACATAATTCATTTTATTTTAATTAGGTGGATAAAGATATTTTTTTTCAGACATGGCAAGACTTTCGTTCCAGGACGAAAAATAAATTGGGCAATAATAGAAAACAACACCACAAAACAGGGGGTGGACCCTTTACAGAGAATGCTAT
This sequence comes from Elmis aenea, assembly GCA_947652605.1. Lineage (NCBI taxonomy): Eukaryota > Metazoa > Arthropoda > Insecta > Coleoptera > Elmidae > Elmis > Elmis aenea. The sequence goes on along the minus strand of OX393579.1, from coordinate 30,979,800 downwards.
AACAAGTTTTGAAGAACAAGTTGTAGATCTAATAAAACCCGTGTCCGTGGATGGCCATGAAGTAGAAGAATCTACAGTACAATTCCACTTTGATGATGGCGAATTTATTAATTTAGGTGATGCAGAAGTTCTTAAAGATAATACAGAAGTTGTTATTGATGTTGCAGAAGTTGCTAGTGATGTTGCAGAAGTTGTGAGTGATGTTGTTACAGATGATGATAATATTATTTTACTCAATGTAGAACCTGTAAATAAAATTGAATCATCTAAAAAAAAATGCCAAAAAAAGGTCAAAACTTATTACATTCAGCAACGGCAGCAATTTCATTGCAAGAGAGTATGGAAAAAAAAATTAAAATCAAAGAAATTTATTATACAAAAAAACTTGCAATAATGAACAGTATGCTCGAAATAAAAAAAGAAAAAGTAAACATTTTAAGAAACATTAGTGCAAAACTCGATGTACTTATAAATAAATAAACAACAATGCAAATAAGTGTTTTTAAATATTTTTGTACAATGTATTAGAGATTAGTGTGTTTATTTTCGTTATTGTAATAAATATTTAGTTTTGTGTAAATCTTTTAATTATTTTCATTCTTTGTCTTCTGCCTTCTGCTAACTCCGGATTTACTCTAATAAGCACAATGTTTTCTTCATCATGTCCATCATCTTCAAATATGCCAAGGTCTACATTGATGTCTTCTTGGTGATCTGGTTCTGCAATATTATATGTAATGCACATGTTGTGCAGAACGACACAAGCATTTATTATTTGACAGGCAACTGTTGGGCCGTAATGTAACACTCTATGCTTTAGCAAACATCTAAATCTGCTCTTTAATAGCCCATTACAGCATTCAATTTTAACTCTAGTGCTTTTGTGAGCAATATTGTAGGAATATTCTGGAGTATTAGGCAAAGAAACAACTTCCAGTGGTGTCAACAGCCATGATCGGAGTGGGTAGCCAGAATCTCCTAATAAATAGTAATCTGTGTGACCTCTTTCATGCAAATTTCTCATGAGCGTTTGTACATTAGAACGATTCCATATATAGGCATCATTAGTGCTTCCAGGGTATTTTGCATTTACATTCAAAATTTTTAAATTGGTGTCACATATTAATTGAACGTTTATTGAATGATAATTTTTTCTATTTACATACAGATGTTCGGGGTGATTGGGATCATCTTTATTTGGAGGATAGATTGCCACATGGGTGCAATCGATACACCCAATTACTCCAGGAAAGTTGTGCTGTTCATAAAAATTTAATCTAATTCGATTAAGATCCTCAAGGCTGCTGGGAAATTTTACCCACTCTTTAAAAATATTGGGTTGATTAAGGGCCTCGGTAACTTCTTTAAGGCATCTGCTTACATACAGTTGACTGACATACATCAATGTATTTGTTACTACCTACATCCGATTGATAGCTGCCACTAGTAAAGAATTTTAGCGCCACTAAAACCTACAAAATAGAATAATGTCAAGATAAAGTTAATATACTTAATATAACTTACTAACCTTTGTTTCAATATCTAAATCAGATTTTCTGATTTTTTGCTTTATATATGGCTGCAAACAACCTATTAGGTATTTACATAAATCTTTTGACAACCGAAACATTTTTATAAACTGCCTTTCATTTAAGGCAAGAAACGGATCATGTGGATTTCGTATATTTTTGACTGGTCGTACCTGCTCAGCCATTTCTAAGTTTTCAAGAACAAATAGATTTATAATATCATCCATTTTCGGCTAATATTTTTGCAATCAAGTAGTACACAATACAAATACAAAATGCTCTGAGACGCACAGAATGCGCTCGCTGTTGAACGTGTAATTTATAGCGACTGCGATAATTTGCGAAGGTTCAAAATTTCGGTGCGATTAGTTTTCGCAAATATAAGCACGATCTTATGTTAGCGAAGGTTCAAAAATTGACCCCCAGGTGTACTCAAAATCCTACGAAACTGTAGAAGAACTACGTCAGGCAGTTGAAGAAGCGGTAAATGGAATGACACCGAACTGTTCGGTCCGAACATGATAAGACAATCCTGTGAGGCAGTTCTAAAACGATGTACAATGTGCCTACAAGAGAACGGTGGCATCTTTGAACACATGCTTCGTTAATAATACTTAAGCACCTAACTTTTTTCGCTGTTCTTGTATTTAATTTAATAAATGTGTCATACCACTCCTTCGTTTATTTTGGTGTTAACAAGTAAAATTTAAATTAATTTTCAAAGAGATACCAAGGCCTACTGTGGTAAAACGTAAAAGCGTAAAACCTTAATTTTGCAAATTTTCGTATTTTCCCTAGGTTAAACATACCGATGTCTTACATGGTTGAAAATCATTTTTTATGGAGATTTCATATCATTTCTCCTACAGAGAATAAAGCACTCCAACATTTCATATTTACCTATGCTTATTTGAAAAACGATCCATTGAATACTCGGAAATCACCTATTTGTTAGCACTACAGAAAAATATGTATTATTTGACAGTTGTTAGAAATAGTCGTTGCAATTGTTTAATGACGACCCAAGGCCTACTGTGGTAAAACCTTAATTTTGCAAATTTTCATATTTTCCCTAGGTTAAACATACCGATGTCTTACATGGTTGAAAAGCTTTTTTTATGGAGATTTCAAAAATGCAAAAATCCAATATGGCGTCCATAAGAAAAACAAAAGTTGGCTATGGCCGCGCGAAACATAGTAGGCCTAGAATATTTTTAATGTCATTTTTGAAATCCTCATTGGTTACTTCCCCGATCCTGAAAATTTGGCGCAAAAATCTTTTCAAACAAAGGTAATATGGAGGTTTTAAGAAAATGCACATTTTTCGTTTTCATGGTGGTACTACGTTAAAGTATGAATTATTGAAAATGTAAAAGTGGATTATTGTAACGCATGTAATTGCGCAACTTTTTCCTCATTTAACCGATTTTGTATTTCTAACGGTTTCCGAGATCCTTATGTACTTCATTTTAAACTGGACACCCTGTATACCAATTTGTTATGGTTACATATAAAAAATAATAACAACCATGTTTTGATATTGTCAATAAAAAATCACATCTTTTTACCAGTACAATTATACAGTCCACTCTATCAAATCAATTAACATTTTTCCCGCCGAAATGTCAGTAACAGTGGTTTAACTGCGGTGTGAGTTCGCACGCTTTGGTGCCAAATTTTAAGAAAGTCATAAAACGTGGTAAGTGGATATTTTTTCTGGCTATCCTCTTATTTAAGAATTGCGTTTCATGTTGCAATAAGGGAATACATTTTTTGTTTTATATTTAAGGAATTACGACATAGTTCACACTTACCTCTTTAAAATTGTGTTTCGAGGTTAGTGTGACCATTTTTACGGGGCAAATATGAACCTGTTGCAAAATGGTAAGAAATTATAAGAGAAAAAGCGACAGAGCAACCAAATATACCCAAGCCCAGTTAACAGATGCAGTAGCAGAGATTAAAAGAGGAGTCTTAACAATATACAGGACACATAGAATGTACAAAATCCCTTAAAACTACGTTGTTTTATCATGTTACTGGTGCCCGCGGCGAGAAAAGCACTTCACAAGGCAGACCAACAGTCATTCCTTTAGCAGATGAGAAGATTAGCTACAGGGCTGAAGACCATGGAACAGTGGGGATTTGGTTTGTCTCGGACAGAAGTATTAAATTGTAGCCGAGTTTGTTACTAGCAATAAAATAAAGACACCATTTAAAAATAACGTCCCCGGAGACGATTGGTTTGCTGCCTTCAAGAAACGACAAAGTCTGAGCGTAAAAAAACCACAAGCTGTAGAATATTCGAGAAAAAAAAAAGACCGATGCATTTGTTATCAATGAATATTTTAATATTCTTGAAAAAACATTAGCTGAATTGATGGTAGACGATAAGCGAGAGCAGTTGTGGAATCTGGATGAGACATCTCTTTCTCATGATCCGAAAAAAACCAAAGTCGGTGGGGTTCGTGGCAAGCCGAGTTCCAGAACTACTTCCGGGCCAGTAAGAGAAATTACAACAGTTCTGTCGGCTGTTTCTGCATCAGGTAAAAAAGCTCCACCTCTCATCGTATTCAAGGGGAAAAATGTTTGGGATTCAGGAATCCCAAACATTTTCATCTGCTAACCAGGGTTAGCAGATGAAAAAGATAATGAGAACTACTCCTTCCCAGGTACTGTCTATGCAGCTAGTCAAAATGGTTGGATGGAAAGTGAGATATTTCTCAATTATTTTAAAAAAACATGCATTCCTGCACTTGGACCTATGAGACCAGTCCTTTTAGTTTACGATGGACACAGTACACATAAATATTGAACTTATTGAACTGGCACGTAAAAATGTGATCACCATACTTAAACTTCCTCCTCATACCAGCCATATTTTGCAACCGCTCGATTTATCTGCATTCAAGTATTTAAAAGATAAATGGGACAAGAAACTTATAACCTGGCAGAGACACAACGTTGGAACAAAAGTTCCAAAAAAACAGTTTTCTGAACTAGTCGGTTGCACATGGAAATTCTGAAATAATTGAAAATGGTTTCAGAAAGGCAGGTATATATCCTTTTAATCGTAATGTTATTCCTGAGGACAAATACCATCCTGAGAGCATGAAATTATGGAAAACGTATCAACAAGCTTCAATTACTCAAGCACCAGATTTAACAGAAAAAGAAGAAATCCCTGGTCCTTCGACAAACAGAGATAGTTCTTTAGCAAACAGTTTTGAAGATTTATTATTAAATACTGTGAAACAGACCAACAAGGATACTCCTTTAGTTAAAAAGAGGAAGAGGGTAGCTGCGGGTGCTGAAGTGATAACAGCAAACGAAGTATTAAATAGACTTGCCGTAGAAAAAAAAAAGAAAAAAGTAAAAAAAAACAAGAAAGACAATGGAAAAAACGAAGAGAACTAAAAGGACAAGTAAATTACCACAGAAATATTTTAGTAGCTCAAGCCCAAAAGAAGAAGAAATATTAGAACCAGTATTCATAGATAAGACGACGATTTGGACCCTGTAATATAAGAAACAAACCAACGATATAATCCATTGTCACACTTACCCCTAACTCATGGGGAAGTGTGACCCATGGACATTAAAACAAACAGAAAATTGAAACTTTTTTCTTATAAGTAGCAGAATTACGAAAAATTTTCAATTTAAAGTGGGAACATTGAGAGGTACCTAAAAAAAAATTTGCAGGTTGTAGCAATCGTCCCAAACTTGTTAAACGCTTTTTGAAAATCAACTAATGACAAACTAGGTCGCACTTCCCCTGGTTTACCTTAGTGCAAATAAATATGTTAAAAAAAATAGACTTAGGGCGGTTATTATAAACGACGAATAAGTAATTTACTCATGGAATAAAATTTACTTCCCGAATAAATAGGTATTTTGAGTATTATAAACGTCAAATAAATTTACTTGTCAAATAAATCCCCGAAGTTAACTAACCTCTAATAACCCATGGGATAAATTTTAACTGTCGAATAAACATAACTACTTTTTCATGTCAACTGTTAAGTAAATGCGACAATAATAATTATAAAAGGTAAGTAATAAATAATTATAAGAATATCGCATATACCTACACACGATTTATGAATTTATGAGGTTGTGTTTGTTTATTTACCACTTTAATAAGTTATTTCACGGTTAACTATTTATTCGGCAATTTTCGTTTATAATAGTGGGAATAAATTTACTCGCCAAGTAAATTTACTTGAAGGATAGCTATTCGACTATTTAACTGACGTTTATAACAACGGCCCTTAAGGTATAAGTAAACAAGAAGTATTAATTTGTGTATATAATTTAAAAGGCGAGGCGTTTAAATCTGGCTAATAAATTTTCCAAAAGTGAGTTTTAATTTTTAATCTTTGACTAAAAATTTAACACAAACTGTAACTCGATTTGTTTAGTCCCAAATGAAAAGTAGAAGCTTTACCTGAGACAAGATTTTGACTTTGACGTTATAAAGGCATTCTCAAAGTGTACAGATTATTATTAATAATATTTGCATTGCACTCACCAGATCTTCGAAAAATATTATCTGGTATTCGTGTTTATTCTGGAATCTGTGAGCTGGTATTTAGAAACCTTAAATTGCAAGTAGGTAAAATACGACAGAGATAAACTTTGTGACATGTTTGATGAAATGGCAATAGAGCCTCATTTTTATTATTTCAAACATCAAGATTTTGTAGAAGGGCTTGTGGATGATGGTTGTCGCCGGACTTTAGACATAGTTGACCACGTTTAAGTTTTCACGTTGCGTGGCTTTTTAAGAGATAGAAGCAACCTGTTGCCTAAGGCCCTCCGCACACGGGTCGACTGATTTGTGACTCTAATTGCAAACTGGTTTGCAACTAGTCACACAACACAACTAGTTTGCAACCAAAACGGAAACCTACCCACACACGAGCGTGTTGAGCGTCTGAAACCAGTCACGTCGGATCCACCAAGATAGGTACTTTGCATTGGAACATATAGTTTGTATCAACTATGATGTCAAGTAGTAGTTCAGATGAAGAAGGGGTGCGCCATCTGTTGCGATAGCATTTGAAACTTGAATAGTTCCGCCATTTTTTGACGTATTGACATCTACAGTGCCTTGTTCGACGCGTCATTTCTGTCTATTTTGTGCCATGAATCATCTAACACCGATACAACAAGCAGAAATCGTCAAATTGCATTTTGAAAATGGGTCCTCCATTGTCAAAACGCAACGTGCCTACAAACGTTTACATCCGCGTGAAACACGGCTTTCACACACCACAATTCGCAATTTGGTGCAAAAATTTATGGCCACCGGCAGTTGTGCGACCAAGTGGCAACCCAGAAGACCGAGACCAAGGCGCTCAAACGAAAATATCGCTGCCGTAGAAGCCGATGTTCGTGAAAACCCAAACACATCGCATCGACGCCGTGCATTGCAGTTGGGCTTGTCTGCAACGACATTGCGGCGCATTTTGAAGGGCGACTTGCATCTTTTCCCTTACAAAGTGCAAATTACACAACGTTTGTTGCCGCAAGACAAGCCGCGACGTGCTGCGTACGCTCATTTCGTCGAAAACATGCTCCATGGTGATGGTGACTTTTGGTTCAAAATCATCATGAGCGATGAAGCTCATTTCACATTGAATGGCGCGGTTAATAAGCAAAACTGCCGCTTTTGGGCCGACGAAAATCCTTGTGAGATATTCGAGGAGCCTCTCCATGATCAAAAAGTGACCGTTTGGTGCGGCGTATCGGCCAAAAAGATCATCGGTCCGTATTTTTTCGAGAACGAGGCTGGCAACGCCGTTACGATCAATGGCGCGCGCTACAAAGCGATGCTGCGTGACTTTGTGTTTCCGGAAATGACTGGAAATGACATGGCCCACTTCTGGTTCCAACAGGACGGGGCCACAGCACACACTAGCCGCGATTCAATGACGCTACTCCGCACGATGTTCGACCGAAGAATCATATCGAAAAACGGCGATTTCGACTGGCCGCCGCGCTCACCCGATTTGACGCCGCCGGACTTCTTTTTGTGGGGGTATTTGAAGAGCAAAGTTTACATCGACAAGCCGCAGACCATAGCTCAGCTCAAAGCCAATATTCGCCTGGAAATATCGCTTATTACCACCGAGACGCTGGAAAATGTGATGCAAAATGCACGAAAAAGGGCATCTTTTTGCATCAAAAATGATGGTGGTCATTTGTTGGACATTACATTCAAAACATGATGTAAATAAAATAAAAAGGAACAAATAAAGTTTGTGTAAAAAAAATAATAAAAAAAGTTGTCCACATCAAAAGTTATTCAAGTTTCAAATGCTATCGCAACAAATGGTGCACCCTTTATATAGAAATGCTCATTTCAGGCTGTTTGTAGCAGCACGACAACTAAACAAAACAGATAGCAAGTTTATAGCATTCTATAGAATGTCCAAAGATTGTTATATGGAATTGTTGAGATTGGTTACCGCTTATATCATGAAGATGGACACAAACATGAGGGAATGTGTGGGTGCAGATGAAAGACTATTAATAACTTTGAGGTAAGATTTTTTTATTGTTGGTCAAATGAAATAGAAAGTAAAAAAAAATACAAAATTAGTTATATAACAAATAAATTTAATAGTTACATAAATTGTTGAGATGAGAGAATTCGCGATAAAATTCATTTGCACTGACGACTTTGCTAGGGTTTGTTTCATTTGTTTGTACTGATGATTGTGGTGGAGGCAATGATACTTGTGTCGATAGAGAATTTGCAGAGAAATTTGAATAATGAGCTGAGTGTGGTGAAGGTAATGAGGATTGATATTCAGGTGGTGTTGGATTTGCTATTTCATCAATAACAGTGAAAACTTGACGTTTGAATGTTTTGATTTGAGAATCACTGAATTCTTGTATTCAGGCATCAAGCTGAGCAGGAACATTTTTAGAGCCTCTTGTTTATCAGTCGTGTCACTTGCGGACTTATGAGTTTCCATTTTTGTTTTTTTTGCTTTAAAATATGCAGCCACACATTGATCTGCATCCGCTGCAGCTTTGTTCCTCTTCACAATCTTTTTCGCTGGAGCAGCCGAGGACTGAATCGGTCCTGTGTTTATTCGCGGTATAGGTGTTTCACGTTGTGACGATAGTGGTGGTGATGATTCTTGTGTGGATTGTAAGACATCTGTTGTATCTCTCGAATTCTCCGGAAATACGGACACATTATCATCATCTATTGTTTCATTTTCTGCATTTTCTTCTTGTGGTACCGTGGGCAAATTTCCACCTGAGGGAGGACCCACCGTTTTTATGAATGGTAAACAAAACTGCATGGCTTCTGTCAAATAGTATGGCTTTTTATTTGCCCCTGATCCGCTTGATGGAGGTTTCATTTTACGCATAAATACTGTACGAAGATTACGCCACTTCTCTCTGCATTCTGCAACTGAAATAAAAAAAAAAATATTTATTATTATTAATTACTATTTACTCCCTCTGTCCCATAATAATAGTAGCAAGTGAATATTTAAACGGGAATTATTGGCGAATGCAGCTGTAAGTTATGTTGTAGCGCAAAATTGCGAAGCCTTCAATCTAAATCAATGTTTCATGACATTTGTCATTTGTTTTGACACATCTGTCAATGTTTAGGTTAACCTAATTATTACAAATTATAACTATTTTTTCTAAAAAAATCCGCTGATCGAAATCAATTGTTTTATTTCCGTTGAATATCAACCCATTGTAAAAGTAAGATGAAAAAAAGAGAGTTTTCAAGCAAAGATCGCGTTGCGATTGCCCAGTTCTTGATGCTTAAAAAGAAAAACGAAAAGTTGCAGAAAGGTGCAATTATGTTAGCTGCAAAACAATTTAAGTGCAACAGAATGACCATATCAAGAATTTGGAAACGTGCTTCCGAAAATAATTGTCAAGGTAAATCTTATGCTAATGTTGATTCTTTGAAAAAACAAAACTGTGGACGTAAATGCAAAGATTATGGAGAAAAACTTGAAAAACTGAGACATTCCTCTTAGCAGAAGAGGCACCATAAGATCAGCAGCTCGCACCATAAGATCAGCAGCTTACGCCATTGCAGTTCCCAAATCTACATTATTCCGAATTTTGAAAAAAGGAAAACCCATAAAACGAGTTTCAAGCACCATCAAACCATTTCTTACAGAAAAGAATAAGAAAGATCGCGTAGAATTTTGTCTGTCAAAAGTACTTCCTGACGGAAAGTTTATGGATTTTAAGGATTATATTCACATTGATGAAAAGTGGTTCTACTTGACAAAATGCAAGCGATCTTATTATGTGCTTTTAGACGAAGAAACTCCACATAGAACGTGCAAAAGTAAGAGATTTATATCAAAGGTTATGTTTATGGCAGCAGTAGCTCGCCCCAGATGGGATCCACACCAAAAATGCCTTTTTGATGGAAAAATTGGCATATGGCCATTCGTTATGCAAACGCCAGCCCAACGAAACAGTAGGAACCGAACAAAAGGAACTCTTATAACAAAGCCCATAGTATCTGTTAATAGTACAGAGATAAGGAAAATGATTTTTGAAAACATACTGCCAACAATTCGCAAAAAATGGCCAAGAGGATCAAGACATTGCCCCATATTTATTCAACAGGATAACGCAAAACTACATCTAAAAGATGATGATCCATTACTATTAGAGGGATTTCGTGATGGATGGAAAATACAAATGAAATCCCAGCCACCCAATAGTCCAGACTTTAATGTGTTAGACTTGGTTTTTTTTAACTCAGTCCAGTCACTACAACATCAAGCCTCGCCCAATAATATTAATGAATTGATAGAAGCAGTAAACATAGCCTTTGATAATATTTCTCCCGAAATACTGGATAATACATTTCTGTCACTTCAACAAGTTATGCTGGAAGCAATGAAGAACAATGGCTCCAATAATTTTAAGCTCACGCATATAGGGAAAGCAAAGCTTCGCAGCCAAGGAATCCTACCTACAAGTTTAAAATGCAGTAACGAAATTATAGGAAAATCCAGAAACTATCTCAACATTCAAAATAAAAATTAGGAGTAATATTTTTAATTTATAGTTTAATTTAATCTAGTTTTTTGATAATAAATGTTGCGTTCTATATTTATTTTCGTTTGCTACTATTATTATGGAACAAATTAAATTCATCAACTGCTACTATTATTATGGGACAGAGGGAGTATTACATTTAAAGGATTTATTAAATTATTATTTCAACATTTTATTTATATATTTTTTAGCTTCATTCTTTTCTTTTTTACAGGTACTTGGCAACAGGAGATACATTTGTGTCACTTGCTTTATACTTTGAAAGAGGAGAGACTACGGTTGGAGAAATTGTTAAAAACACTACTAAAGCTATTTGGGATGTATTGAATGAAATTTATATGCCTGTACCTACTGAAGGTCAATGGAAAAGTATTGCTGATCGATTTGAAACGTTATGGAACCTACCAAATTGTATTGGAGCGGTGGACGGAAAACATATCCGAATAGAAAAGTTTCCAAATACTGGTTCTGAAAACTTCAACTATAAGCACTTCCATTCAACTGTCTTACTGGGTTGCTGCGATGCTGATGGTTGTTTCACCATCGTTGAACCAGGTTATGCTGGGCAAACCGCTGATGCAGGTATTTTCTCGGCCAGTGCAATGAAATACTGGATGAATAATAATGCTTTAAAAATTCCTTCGCCTTTCCCATTGCGTTACGATGAACATAAACGTCCATTTCCTTATTACTTTGTGGGAGATGAAGCGTTCCCCCAAATGAAAAATTTAATGGTACCCTACAGAAAAGCAACCCTCAACGATGTGAAGCGTATATACAATTACAGGCAGAGCCGTGGAAGGAAAACTATTGAATGTGTGTTTGGAATGGCTGCAGAAAAGTTTGCGGTGTTGAATGGACCCTTACGATGTCGAAGTAAAGAAACAGTGAATGACATTGTAGAAGCTGCATGTGTGCTGCACAACTATGTACGTAAAAATGAGGGAATAGAGTACACACCCAAACAATTAGGGGGGATTACTGATATGGAAGGAACACCAACCATCATGCCAAAGCAACCTGTAATACGTGTAAGTTCATCGGCGGATACTTTGAGGAGTTATTTGGCAAACTACTTTCTTTATCCTCGCGCATCTTTACCTTGGCAGTGGAATTACGCACAACGTACTAATTATGATTCGGATTAGTACTACATCATTATAATATGTTTTACTATTTTATAATATTTTATAATTTTGCATGTATTTTTATGAAATATATAAATATATTCAATAAATAAATTCAAAACTATTACATACCTGACATCTTCATTTTGTGTGCAACCTCCTGCCAGGCTTTTTCAGTTAAATCTTTCCTTGAATACTCAGGAAGTTTATAATTATACAGACATTCATGTTTTTCCACTTCTCCAACAAAAATTATATTAAATTTCTGGTCACCCATTTTGACGTTCACGATAAAACAATGCAACGCAACTGTTCTGCGACCGAGAAAAAGCAGTCGCTCACAACCAGTTGCAGACTGGTTTAGTTTCAGTCGAGCCGTGTGTGGTCTCCCATTCCTAAACACATTCAAGGTCGCAAGACAGTTGCATGCACAACCGGTTTGAGACTCGCGTTGCAAATCAGTCGACCCGTGTGCGGACGGCCTAACAGTTTTGCAAATCCACCGCTTCAGCAGCTGACGTGCGTTTCTATAAGGGCATCTCGAGCTGCTGGTCTCAATATTATAGCTTCAGTGTGCGACCAAGGTGTAACAAATGTCAAAGGTATAAAAACTGTGCGGAATGCTATAATTAACAATGTAGTTGGGCACAGTGATATAATTCGCATCAATGGAGATGTGATTATACCATTATTTAATCCACTCCATCTTTTAAAATGCTTGTGCAACAACCTTATAACGAAAAACTCATGTTATCCAATTGATGGAAAGGCAAAATAGTCCCATATTGAAAAACCTTGCCATATAGATTCCCAAGAAAATCAGAAAAATGAAAGTTTCAATGAGCTCTCATATATTTAGTAGATCTGTTCAGCTGCCATGACCTTGATGAGCCGCAGTGCGTCTCAAAGCGTAAACAGCTTGCGGAAGATGGTATCTGAAGCTCAGGATACTGCTGATTTGTGTTTATTTCTCGATTAACTGTTTGAATGGAGAAATTGGTTATCGTGCTAGGGAAGCGATTGCAATTGCCTATTTCAAGGAAATCAGAACACGTGATATTTTGATACAGTGAGTGCAGTCAAGGTTTTAAAAACGTTAAATTTTATTCCACGAAAACCATCTGATCGCCGCAAACCCCCTGTAATATATAATTGGGTAACTACTGTAAAAGACTTTCAGTTAATCAAACCCTAAAAAATCTTGGGCATGAAACTTTTGCCGAGAGGATGTGTGACCAAGATTTACTGTTTTTTTTTTGCCAAGTGCGTCAGCATGATGTTAGGAATACAAATCCAACATGCTCAGAATTTGGATCATTTTTTAAAACTTTAATGTTTAACAACTTTGCCACGGTCCATTCTCCTGGATCAAATTGCGAAAATTACGATTGTCAATCACTTCTGGTTCCACTTCAAATATTCATTACACAGCGTATCGCACAATCTCCAGAACCTGAGATTGGATCCCACCAACTGTTTCTGGAAACTTTTAAGCCAACAAAATCTTTAGAATTGTTTGCAATAGGATAGGGCAGAGATGGCGAACCTATGGCATGCGTGCCACCGGTGGCATGCGTGCCACCGGTGGCACGCGAGATGATTTTGCATGACACGCAAAACAATCTAAGTAATACAGTAACAAACTGTTTCATTGGCACCCATAAAAATGGCTGTACCATATAAGAATAAGAAACAAAAACTTGGTGAAGCCAGCAGTAAAAATTCTGGCAGACAGTTTCAAAATTGGTGGACTGAAATGTACGGTGTAATTGAAAAAAGTGACAAAGCTATATGTGTGATATGTTCTGTGTCAGTGGTATCTAGAACGTCATCTGTAAAAGACACTATGAAACAAATCATAAGGAGCTTCTTGGCAAAAGCAAAGGTAAGAGCAATGAAAAACAAAAATCTACAATCAAGTGCTTTAAATAAGTTTATTAATAGTAATTCCAATTCTGTTGCTGCTAGCTTTGAAATAGCCAAAAATGGAAAACCATTCAGCGATGGAGACTACATCAAGAATGCATTTTTAGAATGTGCACCATTTCTTTTTGAGGATTTTAAAAATAAAGAAAAAATAGTCGAACGAATAAAAGAATTGCCTATCGCTCGAAATACAATAAAAGAATCCTGAAGATGGGTAAAAATGTAACATATCAACAAAAAACATATACAATTATGTGATTGGATTTCTATTTGTCTTGATGAAAGCACTGACGTCACTCTATCGGCTCGATTAGCTATTTTTGTTCGATATTTTGTTGGCAATAAAATAATGGAAGAATTAATAAGTTTGGTATCTTTACCAGAAACTACTAAAGGCACAGATATTTGCAAAGCAGTTGTAGAAGCTGTTTCTAGAGCAGAAATAAATTTGTCGAAAATCGTTTCAGTAAGTACAGATGCACCCAGTATGATTGGCCAAACAGCAGGATTCGTCAATTTATTTACAAAGTTTGTTGGTCATCCACTGTTAGCATTTCATTGTATAATACACCAAGAGGCGCTGTGTGCAAAGGACGGTCTTAAATCTTTTGAAGATGTGATGAAACTTGTGACTAAGATAGTTAATTATATTGCTGCGCATCCTTTAAGCAAAAGAAAATTTGAATGATTATTAAATGAGCGGATTTGTTGGAAAAAATGTATTACCCAAGTTTTTGTGCTGTACCGTTTGTTTACACAATATTTTAGGTGAACTTTCTATTGCAAATGTATTCATTTCTTAAAAGAATTGGATGAAAATATTTGACTTAAATATTGTTCGATTAATTTAATCAACGTTTTACATAGTATGTACAACTACGCAATTTTTTTGCTTTCAATTTTAAATAAAAAACGAACTTCAGTTCTACTATATTTCTTCATTATAAAACATACATTTTCCTTTTGAACAGTGTAGTCACACTCATAATTTCATTGATACTTTAGTATCTAGTTTTTGTAATTTTTTAATACCAGGTGTAACAGAAATCAGGATCACCCCCTTTTTTCTTTTTAGTTTTGAATTTAGACAAATGAAATTTTAGACATGTAATATGTGCAAAAAAACTGGATTAATTTAACAAAGGTACACAGATGTCCGTTCGTCCATCTTTAATTTTTTTGCATCAAACGCAGACTTTTTCGGCTTAAGACCTTCGGGCCATAAACGCCCTCTAATCTGCGATGAATTTCGCTCTGGTTAACTCATTCGGCCTGCAAAAATCGGATAACCGCACGCACTTCACACTTGGAATACTCTGCGATTACACACGCCATGTTTGTTAGCTTCCCATAAGCTACTAAATTGAGTCTTACACACAACAACGCTCCAGACTCTACTACTAGGGATTGTAAATTTACCGACTTTTTGAATTACCGGTAATTCGGTAAAACTGTCAATCAAAACCGGTTTACCGGTAAATCATATTATTATACAGGGTGATTGATTGAGACCGGGCATTAAAAATATATGAAGAATGAAAAAGGGTATGGATCTGAAATTGTGGGTATGACCATAATGGCATCTGATCTGTTTAATGAAAATATTTTCAAGATGGCGACACTTCCGTAAATACCGGAAGTTGACGTCTACTTTCTTATTTCAAATACAATGGTCTATTTTTTATTGCGTATTTGGATTCAAAACGTTATTTTAGAGGGACTTTTATTAGCATTCCCTATACCTAAGTGCAGTCATTTTTTAGATTTTTGGAATTTTTTGAAATTTTTTGATTTTCAACGTGATGCTTAATATTATCTAACATGACCATTTTTAAAGAAAAAATGCTTAAATTTAGACCATGCCTAGAAGAAACCTTGGAGTACATTCTGGAATTTTTGCAATCGATGCATTACTTACAGGGTGTCCAAAATTTAATTTTCTTTTAATACAACTTCTGACCACTAAAACTCGTTTTTTTCAAATACAATGCCCAAACTTTTTTTTCATTTTCAAATGCAAAATTACATTCTGCATCAACCTGTATTAGCGTTTCCTATACCTATCTGCAACAGTTTTCGAGTTATTAAGAATTTTTGATAAAGTTAAGAGAAATTGCAACATTTTTACATAGTAAGCCTTGGAAATGACAACAAATGCCAATATTAATAACTGTAAACCACTTTTATTGCGTTTGTCTGAAGCATCCATGAAAATGTATAATCAAGAGTATTCAAACATGAGTATTTTGAACTTATTTTATATTCATGAAGAATGTTACAAGATTATTGAAAGAACTTGGCGCATGTTCAGTGGGAGTTATCCTTATTTGACTGTAATGACCAGACAGAAATTTTAATGAATAGAATCAATTTTTTTTTAATTTAGAAGAGTGAAATCTGCTTGTATTCGACCTAAGCGTGTGACAAATGATGAAACTGACAAAGTTAACATCCTGAGATATTTTAATGACCATCCTCAGCGGGTTTAACATACTATGCTGTACAAGCCACATTAAAAATACACAACTATTCGTTCGCACTTTCAATAATCTTCTGAATTTGTCCAAGAATGTAAAATAAATTCAAAATATCCGTGTTTGAATACTCTTGATAGTCCATTTTCATGGATACTTCAGACAAACGCGATAAAAGTGGTTGACGGTTATTAAGTATTGGCATTTGTTGTAATTTCCAAGGCCTACTATTTAAAAATGTTGCAATTTCTCTTAACTTTATCAAAAATTCTTAATAACTCGAAAATTGTTGCAGATAGGTATAGAAAACGTCAATACAGATTGATACAGAATGTAATTTTGCATTTGAAAATGAATAAAAAGTTTGGGCATTGTATTTGAAAAAAACGAGTTTTAGTGGTCTGAAGTTGTATTAAAAGAAAATTAAATTTTGGACACCCTGTAAGTAATGTATCGATTGCAAAATATCCAGGATGTAGTCCAAGGTTTCTTCTAGGCATAGTCTAAATTTAAGCGTTTTTTCTTTAAAAATGGCGGCGGTAGATAATATTTAGCATCACGATGAAAATCGAAAAATTTTCAAAAAAGTCCAAAAATCTAAAAAATGACTGCACTCAGGTATAGGGAATGCTAATAAAAGTCCCTCTAAAATAACGTTTTGAATCCAAATACGCAATAAAAAATAGACCATTGTATTTGAAATAAGAAAGTAGACGTCAACTTCCGGTATTTCCGGAAGTGTCGCCATCTTGAAAATATTTTCATTAAACAGTTCAGATGCCATTATGGTCATAACCAAAATTTCAGATCCAAACCCTTTTTCATTCTTCGTATATTTTTAATGCCCGGTCTCAATCAATCACCCTGTATATATTTATATTATATTGTTTCTTTTTAGATTTTTTGCGGTTACTTACATTTTTAATGTAGTGTTCGCAGTTTATCCGCGTCTCCCCTATAGTGAGAGCTTGCCGAAACGTCGAGCCAATTTAAATATTACCCGGATAAACTCCGAAAACCATATTAAAAATAAATATATTTATATACATTTATTTATTATGGAACTGATTGAGATAGTTGAAGCCTAAACTATCCCAATTAGTTTCATGCAATATATTAGTTAACAGCCATTAACGTATCTAATATATTTTTATGTAATATTAATATAACACAATATAAAATGACAATATATAATAGGGTAAGGTGTCCTAAGAGTGCGCATTTCCTAAGAGTGCGCAGTATGAAATTAGTTACGAAATACTCAATTTCCGCCTATTTCGACCTCTTTTGTAGACATATTTAAACTTTACTTGTATAAAATAATTAGTTGGCAATACAAATTTCTGTGCTTAATGTCATTCCTGTCAGTTTTCCCGTCAGTTTTAAATTGCTGCAGATCAACCTGTCACAACTATAACATTGACGTGCTTGTCAATAAGCTTTAATTTAGTTTGTTTATGTCTTAATCTGTTTCCAAAATAGTAGAGGTAAGCATTATAGTATCATTTAACTATTTTATAATTTATTTGCTATAATTTCAATAAGTTGCAGTTAAAGTAATGTAAAACAAGCACACATGTAGATGCGTCTTAAGAGTGCGCGCTAAAATTTTCTCAAGAGTGCGCGCGTACTCTTAGGAATAATTATGATTCGTTCTGTAAATAATTTTTTTAATTAATTGTTAGGCTTAAAATGGGTGATTATGTCAGAAAATCACATCGACAATTACGTTTTAACGAGACACTGATGCAGCAGATTGAAAAAGACATTGGCAGCAGGTAAATCAAAAAGACAAATTGCCAAAGATCTGAATTTACCAGAATCAACTTTAAGAAAGCGAATTAAGGCTGGTACAATTCCAAAATCACTGGGGAGGTATGAATGTGTATTTACAAACGAATTAGAAGCTGAACTGGCTGAATATGTACGAGAAATGGACAACAGATTCTATGGAGTTACAAAAAAAGATTTAAAATTATTTGTATTTGAATTTGCTCAAGCAAATGATATAGAACATCGATTCAATGACAATAAAAAAATTGCTGGAGACAAATGGGTTCGAAATTTTTGTAAAAGGCAAAACATGACACTTCGTCAACCAGAAAAATGTTCAATGGGAAGGGTAATGGGTTTTAATCGACCCCAAATTCAACGGTTTTTTAAAAATTTACAAAATCTGTATGAAAAATATAGTTTTTCATCCAATAGAATATTTAACATGGATGAGACAGCAGGTTTAAGTACCGTTCCTAATAAAGTGCCCAAAGTAATAACGATAAAGGGAAAAAGATTGGTTGGAAAAGTAGCCAGTGCTGAAAGGGGCCAGTTAGTTACTGCAGTTGTTGTTATAGTGCTAGCGGAACATATATACCACCAGCTCTTATATTTCCCCGAAAACGATTTAGAGAAGATCTGTATAATGGAGCGCCTTTGAATACCCTCAAGCTTATATCTGATTCCGGATTCATCAATGCTGACCTGTTTTTGGACTGGATAAAACATTTTAAGGAAAACGTTCAACCAACTGCTGAAAATCCAGTCTTATTAATTTTTGATAATCATGTATCTCATAGAACTCTGAAAGTTATCCAGTATTGCAGAAAATATTTTATACACCTTTTATCCATATCTCCACATTCCAGCCATAAGCTGCAACCTTTAGATTAGACAAAGGTTTTTTTGGACCACTTAAAAGTACATACAGTCAGTTTTGCGACAGTTGGTTAGTGAGTAATCCTGGACGTGTTATCACACAAACACAAGTATCGGAATTATTTAAGAGAGCCTATTATAAAGTAGCAAATATTGATAAGGCCACAAAATCATTTTCTTCTACGGGCATACATCCTTTTAATCCGGAAGTATTTGGAGAAAAAGATTTTGCTCCTAGTCTTGTTAGCGATAGAGCTGAAACGGAAAGTCAGTCTAAAGAAAATATAGACACAGAGTATGAGGCTAAAGAAAATATAGAACACAATATAGAAAAGACTCCGACAAATGAAAGGATTAAAAATTTAGAAAACGTGAGCATTCAAGACAATGTTATTTTCGAAATTTATGATGAAGCGACCGGTATCTTGGAAGTGTTGGATCCACCAATTATGGAACAAATTGGGGAGATACGTGTTTTAGAAACTGGAGATGTTCAAAGAACTCCTGACCTGATTCGGTTATAAAAATGCAGAAAACTGAAGAGAAGCATGTTAGTCCTACAGAACTTCGACCACTGCCTACAATGAGCACTACACAAATTCGACGAAAAAACAACCAACAATCTGAAATCCTCACCAGCAGTCCTTTTAAAAACCAGCTTGTAGAAACTGAACGATTAAAGAAATATGTACCAGGAAAAATTGTTGTCAAGAGAAAAATTAATAATGAAGATTTAAATAAAAGTAAACTTTCTACTGTGCAAAAGTCGAAAAACGATAATAAAAAGCAAAAAACTTGTGCTGTAAAAAATGTTCCTGGAAAAAAACAGGAAGAATGCTTTTTTTTCTGTCCTGGATGCAACGAAAAATACAATGACCCTCCCAGTGAAGATTGGATACAATGCGAAAAGTGTCAGATGTGGTGGCACGAAAGTTGCACTTACTATTCTGGTGGAGAGTATGTTTGTGATTTATGTTGATATTTAAGTTTTTTCTACAGTTTATTGTGTTTTGAGTTCCTGTTATATTATAGGAGTAGGTATTAGCCTATGTTTCAAGTTTTTGTTACAAAAAATGGTTTTAAGTTTCTATTATAATGTATTATGTCATGTTTTTGTATCGACTATTATTCTGTTTCTGTTACGTGCGCACTTTTTTCTGTTGTAATGTATTGTGTTTTAAGCTTCAGTTATAATATTCTATTTCTTTTACGTGCGCACTCTTAGGTTTTAAAATGCGCACTCTTAGGACGATCCATTCGAGTGCGCAAATGCATTTTTTTGTAAAACGTGTTATATACTCAAAATTTCTCTAGTTTTTAATTGAATTATTTAATAAAGTCATTGAACAAATATGACTTTTAATTTTTAAATTGATTAGAGTAAACAAATCTGATTACATTTTGTATAGGAGGTAAAATTGTTTTACGTGCGCACTCTTAGGGCAACTTCCCCCTACATAAAATAAAAAAATTACAAAAAATATAATCCAGCATTACAAAAAACACATGAAAATAAAACTATTCTGAACATAAAATGATTTAACATAATATACCTATGTTGTCAAACTATTAATATTAACAATATTTTTTATTTTAAACTTTTCTTAAAAAATAACCACGTAGAAAATATAATTTATCTTAACTATCGTCTCCTAATTGCGACCTAATTTTTGTACAAAATAATCCAGCCGCGGAAAAAGCTTTTTCGGATTCTACTACACTTGTTGGTCGAGTAGTGAGTAAACAATCAAACAATCATATACCATTTGTATGCTTTCCCCTTATTTTTCTCTTTGAAAATACGTAATTTTTTTTCGATTATTTGATTTAGATTTTTATCATGATTAGAAAGATATTGTAAAATTACCGGAAATACCGGTTAAATTTGAAGAGCATTTTTCGCGATTTATTACAATCCTTAGTCGTGCAGTGAGTAAACAATCATATGTGAAAAATCACCTCTATACAGGGTGTTGCGATATTCGACCGACAACGGTCTACAGCTGAGAGCTCTCGTGAATTGATAAAGTTTGATATAGGAACATGAACCCTTTAAGGGCTTACTTTCCGAAATACAGGGTGTTGCAATTTTTAAAACGAAAACAAAAATCTGCCGTAACGCAAAAACGGCTTTAAATATTTTTTTCAAATTTGGTGCACGATCATTTTACTAAAAAAGTAACTTTTACCCAATAATTAAATTTTGGAAAATTTATCCAGTGGCGCGCTAGCAGGGGTAGTGGCAACTTTTACCCCCCTATTTTTTATGCCATTAGAGAAAAAAAAAATTTAATTTTATTGAAATCCCTGATTATTTGTAGTAAAAAAATTAATAAGATTTGATAGAGCTAAAATGAACGGTTTTGTAGATATTTGCCTTTAAACAAAAGTCTGCACTTCTGAAATTTCTATAAACGAAAACAAAAATCTGCCATGACGCAAAAATGGATCTAAATAATTTATTCAAAAAGTAACATTTAAAAAGTGTTAATAACCAAAAAGGTTAAAGCACCGAAATTTTATTAAAAAAAAAAAGTAACATTTAACCAAAAATTACATTTTAAAAAAATTACTCCATATTCTAATTTAACACAGTCAGAAATTTCATTATAACACTAACAAAACTAAATTCATCAAACAACAAATTCATCATACTATGATAATAATTAACAAAATTAACGAAATTACAACAAATAATCAAAATTTTGGCCGTTGACTTCCATACACATTCTACAAGGTTTTCTCATTGCAAAGCGCGTTTTTGAGAATAACTCGTGATTTGATTGCATGTGTACTGCTGCAGCTTGAATTCTCGCTATTAAATCTTCCTCAGTTTCCACGATGGTCTCGTACACTAAGGATTTCATATACCCCCAGACGAAAAAGTCGATAGGGTTTAGGTCGGGTGATCTTGGAGGCCAAATTTGAGGTCCACCTCGACCAATCCATTTTTCCCCAAAACGTCTGTTTAGAACATTTCTAGCTCCTCCATCAAAATGAGCAGGGGCACCATCGTGTTGAAACCACATGTGCCTTCTAATATTTAGGGGTACATTTTCTAATAGTTCATCCAAAAGATCTTCCAGGAAGCGTGTATAAATAGCTCCATTTAATTTATTTGGGAGAAGATAAGGCCCAATTAAACAGTCTCCAACCATACCCACCCAGACATTCAATGAAAATTTTGTTTGAAATCCCCTTTGACAAAAAGGGTGTGGATTTTCTTTATCCCAAACGTGACTATTTCTGGAATTAAAAATTCCTTCTCTGGTGAATTTAGCTTCGTCGGTGTTCAAAACATACTTCGAGAAATTACGATTTTGGCGACACTTGTGAATATACCAGTTTAAAAAATCCGTTCTTACTGGATAATCTCTGGGTTCTAATGCTTGAACTCTGGTGAATTTATAGGGTTGCAACATTTTTTCTTTTAAAACTTTCCACACAATAGGATTGTCTACTCTCAGTGCCCGGTCCAGAGTTCGAGTGCTTAAAGATGGCTTTTCAAAAATGTTATTTAATATTGCCTCCTCCAAGCGCACAGTTCTTGTTGTTCGTTGCCTTCCTGCATTGTTTCTTTTAATTAATAAGCTTCCAGTTTCTCTCAGCCTTCTTTCGATACTGGCAAACGTTGAATGATGTGGAATTTGGCGATTAGGGAATCTTTGCTGGTACAAACGACCTGCCTTTCTACCATTTTTTTTAGCTTCTCCGTATGTTATTAACATATCGGTCATTTCTTCGAATGAAAAATTCATTTTGTTGATAAAATTAAAGGAAAAAACGTATTTAAAAGTTAAACTACAGATATCGTTAACTACACGAATTCTTAAAAATTTGACATGACATGTCATGGTAGCTATGTTCTGTGATGTCATGTCATCTCATAACATGACAACTATGGTGTGACGACTAAACTGTCGTTGAACAGATTTCTCCGCTGCTCGGAGTGTTGCGTTATTGTTCTTAACCTAACAGCATTGTGTGTCACGTGCATCTCGTTGTAAGGACCACGTCATTTTATTAAGATTTAAAGGACTAGCCAGATGAGGTATGATGTATATAATAATGTCATTAAGGTATATATGATTGTAAATTCATTCAATAAATAGATTGCACTTGGCCAAGTTGTTTTGTTCCGTTACAACTTTTGGCGCCCAACACGTGCTCGCATACCATGCCATTACAGAGATCCCCCTATCAGCTACGGGGACGAACAATTGATACTATGACTAACGGTACCCCAGCTAATCAGCAACTGGACAGTAGCTCGAGTCACCCACGAGGCCCTATACCACTGGCGAAGAACCACTCCGTACCACTAGCGAACAGCTCGATGGGTCCATTTGTACCAAGCAACGACCACCAAGAATTGCGGAATAGGCTAAGTAGTAGTTTAAGGCGTGATGGGTTTAACCCTAACAATATTAGGAATAACATTGGCTTTATAAACAATTGTTGCCCTCCCTACATAGGTAATCCTTTCCCATCTGCTCCAATAATTAATCAGCCAATAATAACGGAGATAAGAGATCAGTTAAGGACAGTCCCTCCGTTCGGGGATGGAGACTCCATTCACCCCGTAGACTTTTTGAAAATCTTAGAACTAGTTATCAGGCAAATTAACCAGCCCTTCCAGAACATATCTATATGGCTAAGGCCACTCTTTATTGGATCAGCTGAGGTGTGGGCCAGAGCGCTATTAGGCACGTTTCCGACTTTCGAGCATTTTAAAGGAGCTTTTTTAAATAACTTTTGGGACTTCACGTCCCAAATTAAATGTAAATTGGAGATAGAGTCTGGACGGTATCATCCGTCCCAGGGAACGTACGTGAATTATTTTTTAAAATTCGTCGCCAAGGCTTCGTACCTTAATCCACCACTACCGGAGGATTACCTAGTTATTAGTATAGGTCGACATTTCCCAGCGTCTGTTTCCACGTGCTTAATAGGCGCTACTACTATAATGCAAGCTATGGAAAGGCTTAAACTTGCGGACTATTACTACCAACGGGCAAATACAGATAGCCGTGTAAACCTTAGGACAACTCACTACAGCGCTCCGGGGGTACCTAAAGTAACACTTATAGACGTTAACCAAACCGTCGAGGAAACGGAAAACTAAATTGTACCTCATATTTTAGTCGTGTAGGAGGTACATGCAAAAACGAAACGACTAAAACTAATAACATCTGTAAATATTACGAAGAATTAGTAGACGACACCTGCGATTTTAACCATTCCACCTATTTGAAAAAAACGGTGCCTGTTGTCACTATTACTATTGGTCATTTCCAATTTCCTGCCTTGTTAGACACAGGAAGTGACATTTGCTGTTTTTCGCAGGAAGTATGGCACCAGCTAATCGATTCAAGGCTAGATATCCCGATTTTTCCCACCACAGCGATGAGGGTGTCCGGTGCTTTTAAACAAAAACACCGTAAAGTTACACATCAGGCTTTAATACATTTTCAATTAGAAAAACAAGCCTTTACTTTTGAATTTTTCTTCATTCCGGATCTTGTCTACCCCATCATCTTGGGAATAGATTGGCTTCAGTCAGTTGAATCAAATATAGACCTTAAAAATGAATGTATATTTATTAAGAATAATTCTAATTTTGCAAAAATTTCCTTCATAAAGGCCGAGCATGAAAGCGTGGCATTGCAATCATTAAATTTAAAATTATTGCACAATCAAAAGGAAGTATTATTGCAGCGGGGGCAGAATACCAACAACGTAAATAACGTGTTTGATACTTCAAACCTAGATGCAGACCTGTCGCATTTTTTCCCTTCTCAGAAAAATGATTTTTTGAGAGTTTTAAAGAAATATGAAAGTATTTTCTCCGAAAAACCTGGTCTCACCAAGGAGTATGAACATGAAATTATTCTCTTGGACCAAAAACCTTTTTTTGTAAAACCGTACCCGATCCCGGTAGCTCACAGAACGGCAGTACAATCCGAGATCGATAAACTAGTAGACTGGGGGATTATAGAACGTTCAACCAGCCCCTATTGTTCACCTATAGTTCCTGTTATTAAAAAGGACGGTACTGTGCGAGTAGTACTCGACGCTAGGAGGCTTAATACCGTTCTGCAGCGGCAGTCGGAACAAGTACGCCCTATGGATGATATCCTTCGTACAATTAAGAATTTTAAGTACGTGTCTTCAGTGGATTTAACGCAAAGTTACTTCCAAATCCCCGTGAAGCCCCAAGATAGGAAATACTTGGCGTTTCTTTTTAACAATACTTCATATCAGTTCACGAGGTTACCTTTCGGTTTAAAAACTGCGGTCAGTAGCTTTACTCAGGCAATGAGATTAATTTTAGGTCCAGCCTTTCGATCTTTTACCACTACCTACGTCGATGATTTACTTATAACTTCAGAAACATTCGATGATCATTTAAAACACATTGAAATGGTACTACAAAGGCTGCAGGAAGCCGGACTCACTTTAAAATTTAAAAAATGTAGTTTTTTCAAAAAAGAAATACAATTTTTGGGTTACTTGCTTACTCCTGAAGGGATAAAGCCGGATCCGGCTCGCATACAGGCTATTTGTGATTTTCCCCGGCCGAGGAATGTCAAACAGCTACAAGCGTTCTTGGGACTGTGCAATTTTGATCGTGAATTTTGTTATGGATTTTCCCAAGTTGCCGAACCGTTGTTCAAGCTATTGCGGAAGAAAAACAAATGGGTCTGGTCGGATGAAAACGAAAAGGCGTTTGATGCCCTACGGATAAAATTACAGCAGGAAGTTATGCTGTATCATCCAAATTACGATTTGGAATTTTTTGTTCAAACCGATGCATCAGATGTTGGTATTGCGGCGGAATTATATCAGGTCGTCGATGATAAGAAACGAATTGTAGCAACTACCAGCAGAATCCTACTCGATAGAGAAAAACTGTACAATTCCACCGAAAAGGAAGCACTTGCTATCGTTCACTCGTTGCTAAAATGGCGGGTATATTTACTCGGAAGACGATTTACGATCTTCACTGATAGCAAGGCACTTACGTACCTAGCTACCTGCCGGTTAATTACCCCCAGAATCAGCAGATGGTGTCTGGCCCTCCAAGAATACGACTACACTATTAAATATGTACCTGGGAAGGACAATTTTGTTCCTGATGTCCTTTCAAGAAATCCTTCACAACGGCTGCCCGTTCCCTCCGATCGATGTTTTCGAATTTGTTCTAATCAAGTAAAGTTAGAGGACACCTTCCTACAAAGTTTAAGCAACTTATCGGAGCAACAAAGGTTGGATAATACATTGAATTTGTTGATTGAAGAAGTTGCCAAGAGCCCTGGTTCACATCCTAGGTTCCTTTATCACAATAACTTGCTTTATGTAAGAAGGGGCGACCATGAATCATGTCTGTTATGTATTCCAGAATCTCGTATTAGCGATGTCATAATGGCTTTTCACGCTGCCGTGGGTCATTTTGGCTTATTTAAAACATGGAGCGCCATTAAAAACGAAGTGTGGTTCAAAAACATGCACCGTCGTATTAAGATGGTGCTCAAAACGTGTCACATTTGCCAAATGGCAAAAAGTACGATAATGCCTAAACCGGCCTTACAGAGCATTATACCAGAAGGTCCTAACGACCTAGTGGCCTTAGATTTATACGGCCCCCTTCCGACCTCCAGGGGTGGGGTTAATTATCTCTGTGTGATATTAGATGTTTTTACAAAGTATATCACACTCTACCCTCTGAAAAAGGCCACCACCTCCTCAATATTAAACCGACTAGAACTAGAGTTTTTTCCGAAGTTTGGGTTTCCCCATCGAATCCTTACTGACCACGGAACTCAATTCACCTCAGAGGTATGGAGAACCACCCTGACGCTGAAGGGCATAAAAGTTCTACATTGTTCGGTAAGGCATCCTGAAGCTAACCCTTCCGAAAGGGTGATGCGTGAATTAGGTCGGCTATTCAGGACTTATTGTCACGATCGACATACCCGCTGGGCAGTGGAAGTACCCAGACTAGCACAGTTTCTAAACTGTACCGTACATCAATCAACTGGTTTCACCCCTTACCAGTTACATTATGGCCAACCGCCTCCAAAATTATTAAATATGTTCTCTCTGCCAGGGACAAATCCTTCGGCAGATAGCAATGTCAACCTTTACCTTGCTAAGGAGACCCTCTCCTGTAAGGCAGCAAGACGCCACGCGCGTTTCGCGTCGAGGCCTCTACCACCGTTAGAGCTAAACCAATTAGTGCTTTTGAAGTCCAACCCAGTGTCTTCGGTGCTGGATAAGAAGACCAAGAAATTTTTATTATTATTTGAAGGCCCCTACGAAATTTGTAAAAAGTTGGGGGACTGTACCTACATTTTGCGTTATCCTCACTCTGGTTTAGAAAGAGGTCAATTTCACGTAACACATTTGAAACCTTACCACGAAACCTAGTTGTCCTACTTATATCGTATTAATCTGTAAAATTAATTAAATTACGATTAATTTAAGTTATTTAGCGGGGGGTTATGGTGTGACGACTAAACTGTCGTTGAACAGATTTCTCCGCTGCTCGGAGTGTTGCGTTATTGTTCTTAACCTAACAGCATTGTGTGTCACGTGCATCTCGTTGTAAGGACCACGTCATTTTATTAAGATTTAAAGGACTAGCCAGATGAGGTATGATGTATATAATAATGTCATTAAGGTATATATGATTGTAAATTCATTCAATAAATAGATTGCACTTGGCCAAGTTGTTTTGTTCCGTTACACAACTAGATAGGATTTAGAAATTATTAACTGCAAATAAAATTTGCAGACTTTTGTTTAAAGGCAAATATCTACAAAACCGTTCATTTTAGCTCTATCAAATCTTATTCATTTTTTTACTACAAATAATCAGGGATTTCAATAAAATTAAAATTATTTTTTTTTCGTCTAATGGCATAAAAAATAGGGGGGTAAAAGTTGCCACTACCCCTGCTAGCGCGCCACTGGATAAATTTTCCAAAATTTAATTATTGGGTAAAAGTTACTTTTTTAGTAAAATGATCGTGCACCAAATTTGAAAAAAATATTTAAAGCCGTTTTTGCATTACGGCAGATTTTTGTTTTCGTTTTAAAAATTGCAACACCCTGTATCTCGGAAAGTAAGCCCTTAAAGGGTTCATGTTCCTATATCAAACTTTATCAATTCACGAGAGCTCTCAGTTGTAGACCGTTGTCGGTCGAATATCGCACACCCTGTATACTGCAATAAAATTGTATAACCATTTACCTCCTACATATAAAGGTGCAATCAGGAAAAAGGGATTTGCTAAATTAGTGAAAGGGTTTTTGGTTGAAAACGCTTTCTACTCACTAGATGAATATCTCGATCGTGATGTATGATTTTCATTGAATTTTGGGATGTGGTTTTGTCCCTATATTTTATTTTATCTGTAATCTTGTTATAAATAATTTGTTTTTTTTTGTGTTGATGTTTTGTTAACGGCTTGTTTTGTTATTTGTTCTTTTTTTGTTGTCTATAATGTATTATTCAATGTTCTGCTGCTTTGATCAGCAGCTTTTTGTCTCATGGCATTTTTTGTTTGTGGACAATAAAGATTTTTATTATTATTATATATGCCATTTGTATGATTTCCCCTTTTTTTTTTCTCTTTGAAAATACGTTAATTTTTTTTCGATTATTTGATTTAGATTTTTATTATGATTAGAAAGATATTGTAAAATTACCGGAATTACCGGTAAAAAACTGACAAATTACCGGTAATATTTGAAGAGTATTTTTTGCGATTTACCGGTAAACCGGTTTACCGGTATTACAATCCCTATCTACTACCACGCTTCTACCTGTCTAGACATGCATATGACGGCAGTATTTCGCTTGCGGTGTTTGTTTCTCAGCCACCTGTACCTTTAATATCGGACTTCCCTCGTACAATTTAATCCAACGGCTTCAACAAGAGAATTTGGGTTTAATTATGGCGTGTCATCAATCTGTGCAATTAAAAAAAAAAAAAAAACAAGTTTAGATATTACAAGTATGCTTTGAATCAACATCTTTACGAAACTGATGATAATCGTCGACTTCAATACTGCAATTGGCTACTTGGTAATATCGAACAAAATCCGCAGTTCCATTGTAATATAATATTTTCTGATGAGAGCAGATTCACTAATAATGGAATGTTTAATAGAAACAATACTATACTAGGTATTGGTCTGCAAAAAATCCTAGAGCGGTTAAGACGCAACTTTCAAGAACGGTTTGAGTTTAATGTTTGGATAGGCATGTTGGAAACACAATATTACGACCTATTATTTTCGATGGTATACTAACGGGTGAGCGTTATTTGGCTTTCTTGCAGAATGAAGTGCAGAAAATGTTAGATGAACTACCGTTAGCTCGCATTCAACGATTGTTTTTTCAACAAGATGGAGCTCCTGCCCATAACTATAGAAATGTACCGGGATTTTCTGATAAGAGGCCCACCCAAATACAGGTCCAGCTTGGCCTATATTCGGGTTTTTGTTTCCAAATAGAACCCCATGGGCCTCTTTATTTGGGGACAAATAATAACGCGCCCTCTCGTAACGTGGTACCTAGGTATATCGGCGTTCTGTACACGAAGCCAACAGATATTGTCGGCCCGAGATGTCATTGCAATAGATGTGAACTGCGTATGCGCGTTAAATTACTGATATAAATAATTCTCGTCTTGTAATTATTACTTGTCTTATATTGTGGTATTTATATTTTTTAAGATAATAAGAATAATTTTTAATTTCGTATTGTTCTATTGTTGCAATATTTAAAATAAAAATCATTAATCAAATAAATATTATTTCAAAATAAACCTGTTTCCATTAAGAAGCCCATGGGCTTCTATTTAGGGGCAACACGAGAACCTTAAAAATGCAAAAACCAAATACAAGCCCATGGGCTTCGTATCAGAAAATCCCGGTAGTAGAACACCTTAATAATCAATTTGCGGAAAAATAAATAGGAACCAATGGACCCATCAAGTGGCCTCCAAGGTCACCTGATTTAACACCGTTATATTTTTTCTTGGGGCCATATTAAAAATCAAGTTTACAACACAGTGCCTACTACCTTAGAAGATTTAAAAAAAATAGGGTTATCAATGCCGTTAACCACGTAACTCAAGAACAACTTGATCGTGTGTTAAGCTTAGTACACACCAGGCAACAAAACTGTTGGCAACATGTTGACAGCGATGTTGCTCTCATGTATCCCGTCAACAAGCAACAAGTTACTGAATACTCGTCAACATTGGGCGGCAAACATCAAAGAAATTTGTTGGTTGTTGCTTGTATCCGTGTTTCCCATTTCATGCGGGAAACATCGCTGAGTGTGGACGGTATTGCCAACATATTGCGTGAATGTTAAGTGGTTGAGGTTAGGTTACTGTAGGTTTCCTTGCTTCACGTGTGTTCTTTTAGTAAGTTTTATTTAGTTTATTTACTTTTTTCAAAAAAGTGATGACGAAATGAAATGTTCCTAGACCTAAAAAAAAGGTTCAAGAACTGATTGAAATGTTGCAAGGTTTTAAAAATTCTCTTTGCCACCATCTTCTTTTTCGTTTTTTTGTAACTTTCAGCTATTACAACGAAAGCAGCACAAACACCAGCAGTAGCAGCCATGTCCACGTTCATTTCTCAAAATTTAGGACTGATAAAAATGGTGTGGAAGCACAAAATTACTGACAACATGTATCCAGATACAGTTTCTTGTATCTCAACAAATTGTTGGCAACATGCTAAAAAATGTTGTCAACACTTTGTTGCCTGGTGTGGACTAGGCTTTAGAGACAACACAAGCTAGGGTCTTATCATGTATAAAACAACACGGGGAACACTTTGAACATTTACTTTAATATTGTGATTAATGGGTATAACAAAAGATTTTGCTAACAAGCAGTTAATTTTTGTTGTAAATTTGTGAATAAATTTATTTTTGTTGTTCTTAAAAGTTTCTATAAATTTTGAGTTGTTAGTAGTGATCGTCGTGAAAAGAATCAAGACACAAAAAGCATTTGTTTTGTTGCCATTACAAAAATCTTACAATAATTTGAAATTTTAATGCCTGCTCCTAACAAAAATACCAAGTTATTGGTATTGTTGAATTCGCCAGAAAATAATCTAAATAACCGCATGCGTCACTATCGCTCCATTTAAAAAAATTTACTTTTTTTCAAAAAAAAAAAAACCATTTCGCAACCTTTAAGGTCTCTCTAAAATAACGTTTTGAATCCAAATACGCAATAAAAAATAGACCATTGTATTTGAAATAAGAAAGTAGACGTCAACTTCCGGTATTTACGGAAGTGTCGCCATCTTGAAAATATTTTCATTAA
This sequence comes from Elmis aenea, assembly GCA_947652605.1. Classification (NCBI taxonomy): domain Eukaryota; kingdom Metazoa; phylum Arthropoda; class Insecta; order Coleoptera; family Elmidae; genus Elmis; species Elmis aenea. Next base: position 30,948,661 of record OX393579.1, on the reverse strand, counting down.
ACAGATCAGATGCCATTATGGTCATACCCACAATTTCAGATCCATACCCTTTTTCATTCTTCATATATTTTTAATGCCCGGTCTCAATCAATCACCCTTTATATTATATTTTGACTGGTATGTGAACTGCAAGTGCGTATAATTAGTAGAACTGTTGTAAAGTACTACTATTTTTCATTTAATTATTAAAATACAATTTTTCAAATATTTAAAATGGTACATTGTCTCAAGATAGTCAGGTTACTATCTACCATTTATATCACTAGCATCAAATTGTGCTTATTATAGCTTCGTTCCCAGGTTGCTTGTGGGAAAACTTAATGTCGCCTGAAAATTCTGCAGAGATTTACACTTTTCGTTTAGCGTCTCACGGTAGAATTTACCCTTAAATTTCATTGGTTCATTTCTTTGCATAAATTTCATTGGTTCAAAAATAGCATGATATTTCACGTGACATGGGGTTACATATAGGTATTTTTTTGCATATTGTAGATCAGTTGCAGTTAGTTGTAGTACTTTTTTTTTATTAAGGTTTTAGATGGATAAGATAGGGAAACGAATTAAGGAAAAACATAAACAACTGAACACGGCAATTGGGTACAGAAACCTAGAAATAATTACATTAAATAGCCTACTATACGCAGACGACATAGTGCTTATAGCAAATACCAGAAACAAAATGCAAAAACTAGTGAATGCATGGACCGAGAAAATAGAGAACATGGGAATGGAAGTGAATATAAATAAAACAAAAACAATGATCATAAACAAAAAACAAAAAGACCCTCAAAACATCAACAAAATTAAATGTAAAAACAATGATCTAGAAAGAGTTACAACATATGAATACTTAGGAAGTATAATAACAGAGGACGGGAGAATAGACGCCGAACTAACAAACAGGGCAAACAAATCAACAAAACTCTATTATTCACTAAACAAATCAATATTAGGACACAAAGAGATAGACAAAAAAGTGAAAATGAAAATACACAATATGATAACAATACCGATAATAACATATGCAGCGGAAAACTGGACAATAAAGAAAAAAGATGAAAATAAAATAAACGCCATGGAAATGAAACACCTCCGGAAAATAGCTGGGAAAACAAAATGGGATAGGATAAGAAACGAAAACATTAGAGAAATGACAGAACAAGAACCAATAATAGATAAAATAAAAAAGAAACAACTTAACTGGTATGGTCATGTCATGAGAATGAATCCAGACAGACTTACAAGAAAAATAATAGAAATAGGAAAACCAGCCAAAAAACAAAGAGGGAGACCAAGAAGAAAATGGATGGATCAAATAAGGGATTGGGGAGCAGAAAGAGGAAAAACACCAGAAGAAATGAAAAATCTTGCAAAAGACAGAATGGCATGGCGAAAATGGACTCGGGATACGAGACTAACCTCCGACGCCTGAAAAGGCAGAAGGAGACGAGAAGAAGAAGAAGATGGTTGTAGATATTGTAGTTTGTAGTTGGATTTCGTTTAATATTATAGAATACAAAAGTAAATAGTCTGGTTAAGTATTATTTCTCGAAAACCCTTCGAACTACCAACAGAACGTAAGATGTTTGCGGTTTGTGTACAGTGTACACATAACCGTCGTCATAGCTCTTTGAAAATTGTGTACGCAATCGCCACCAGTAGGTTTATTCGCAAAATTCGATGAAAAAAATATTTTTATATAGATGATGGCATACCCCCAATGAAGTTTTATGACAATTTAAAGACAGTGGCACAAAAAGTAACATTAAAAGATGCAAAGGCTGCAATATCTGCACTACCTGATTCAGACGTAGAAGATGAAACAGAAATTGTTCGAAAACATTCTCAAAGTGACGAAGACGACACTGAAAAAAGATGATTGACAAGATAAAGATAATATTCCGTTGGCGCAATTGTTGCCCCGAAAATCAAAAACGAAAACAAAAAGTCACTGAAGAAAAATCTGTTTTTACCACCAAACATTGTTTTCACTCTATCTGAGAATAACGATAAAAATACTCACGAGTGTCAGACTCCGATGATGTATTTTGCGAAATATTTTCCAAATGAAATATTTATTGAACTGGCAGAGAAAACTAACATGTATTCAATTAATAAAACTGGAAAAAATATCAATACAAATGTGGAAGAAATTAGAAAACTTGTAGCCCTTATGGGTATAATTCGCTTTCCCATATTCAGAATGTACTGGAAACCTGCCACAAGAACATAATTTATAGATGATATTTGATTATCACGCAATAGATTTGAATCCCTCAGAAATAATATGGATATTGTTGATGTAAATGAGAAACGAAACGATAACGATAAACTCTGGAAAGTACGTCCAATTATCAATTCTTTCGAAGAGCGGTGTGAAGAGTTGGTAATTGAAGAAAATGTATGCATTGATGAATCAATCATTCCATTCAAGGGACAAGTTATAGTAAAGCAGTACATAAAAGGAAAGCCAAACCCGTGGGGAGTTAAAGTGTTCGTGTTTTATGGTGCTTCTGGTATCGTATACCGTTCCATTGTGTACCAAGGCTCTACCACTTTCCCTGTCCACTTACAAGAAAAATATTCAGCTATCAATGGACTGGTAATACATTTAGCAAGTAGAATTTGAGAGCATAAAGTACATAAACTATTTTGTGATTATTATTTTACGTCAGTTACTATTGCAAGAGCTGTTAGGATAAGGTGTTTTCGTAGCAGGAACCATTCGAGCCAATAGACTTGAAAAACCGCCTTAGCAGGATAGGAAGCTAAGTCGTGACAACACCGCCTTAGGGCACGTATATAGTGAGGCCGCGCTTCTCGCTGCGCTACGCGCTGCGCTTCTCGCCGCGCTACTCGCCGCGCTTCTCGCCAGGATGCTAGCCGCGATGCTGGCTGGGATGTTCGCACCTCGCTATTCGTATCTGGCCAAGCAAATATTCAAACAAATCACGGTTTATGTCAGTTTGCGTTTTCAAGTTCATATTTTATTTAAATGTTTACTACGAGTTCTGATAGTGATAGTGAATTATTGACAAGTAATGCCGTCAAGTGGTGGTTACTTTCCAATAGAAAAGTTAGAGAAAGCAGTGTGCATCCTATAAATAAAAAACGCACCAAACTTGGTGAATTTTATCATTTGTATGAAGAACTAAAACATTATTCGGATAGATTTTATGAATACCTAAGGATGTCTCAAGCAACATTCAATTATATTTTAGAGTTAATAGAACCCAAAATTCAGAAGGTGTACACCAACTTGCACACACAACCAATTAGTGTTGAAGAAAGGCTGGTAGTAACAATCAAGTAAGAATTAATATTAAATGTATAGTCAACTTGGGCATATCAAATATGAACTTTTAACTGCTGCCTTAACATTTTCCATGTCTTTTTAGCTTGTTCGACTAAAACAAAAAGCCTATGGCAATTATTCTAATTATTAGAGTAATATTCAAAGGCTTATTGTCTAATATAATGTAATCATTAAAATGCAGCATAAAAAGATTTAAAACGGATGCATATTACTAGAAATTAACTTAAGTTTCCTTGACAGGTTTCTAGCAACAGTAAACTCGTTTAGAAATCTTGCGTTTTCATTTAGAATGGGGACTAGTACTGTTGCTAGCATAATTGCAGAGATGACCCAATTATTGTGGGAAATTTTACAACCACTGCATATGAAACCACCGACTCAAGATACATTTAAAAACATTGCAAACACTTTCTTTCAAAAATGGGGGTTTCCTAACTGTCTTGGTGCAATCGATGGGAAGCATGTGCGAGTGAAATGTCCAGTTCAAACAGGATCTATGTTTTATAATTACAAACAATACTTTTCAATTGTTTTACAAGCAGTTAGCGACGCCAATTGTAAATTTATTTTCGTTGAAGTGGGAGCATATGGTAAACAGAGTGACGGAGGGACTTTTCGGAGCTCTGTGTTGTACAAAGGGTTAGAACCATTTAAAAGAATATGTAAAAATAAATATAAGCATTATCATATTAATGTAAAATTATCTAAAATATAAATAAAAATTTATTATTATTACCTATTATTATTATTATTAGTATTATTAAACAGATTTCAACATTATTCGTTTACATTGATCATTAACAAATTGTGAAGAACATCTACAACCAACCCCAAAAAAAAAACGCTCGACAGATCGTCACAACATGACGGCATTACTGATCAATAATTCACTATCACTATCAGAACTCGTAGTAAACATTTTAATAAAATATGAACTTGAAAACGCAAACTGACATAAACCGTGATTTGTTTGAATATTTGCTTGGCCAGATACGAATAGCGAGGTGCGAACATCCCAGCCAGCATCGCGGCTAGCATCCTGGCGAGAAGCGCGGCGAGTAGCGCGGCGAGAAGCGCGGCCTCACTATGTACATGCCCTTAGCCAGTTAGCTAAGTCGTGACAACACCGCCTTAGCAGGATAGGAAGCTAAGTCGTGACAACACCGCCATAGCAAGTTAGGAAGCTAAGTCGTGACACCGCTTTAGCAAGACAGGAAGCTAAGTCGTGACAACACCGCCTTAGCAGGATAGAAAGTAAAGTCGTGAACATCGCTTTAACAAGACAGGAAGCTAAGTCGTGACAACACCGCCTTAGCAGGATAGGAAGCTAAGTCGTGACAACACCGCCTTAGCAGGATAGGAAGCTGTCGTGACAACACCGCCTTAGCAAGAGGAAGCTAAGTCGTGACAACACCTCCTTAGCAGGATAGGAAGCTAAGGGTAAGTGCACTACGGAGCTGTGATACTAGGGCATAGCATCGAGTATAGAGAAAAGCATAGCGCTCGTTGATGAATGTGCACAGTCAAGCAGGTACAAGGCAGTGTTCCGCGACCGTGGCCCTCCTACTACGTCCACCGCCCACGCCATTCCGTTGCGAGAAAATCGGCCGTTCCGACTGACAAACCATCGCCACCCCTGAGAAGAAGCTCATTATCGCCGCCCAGGTCGAGGAGATGCTTAATGAGGGAGTCATCGAACCAAGTACGTCGGATTACAACTCGCCAATCGTACTCGTAAGGAAGAAGTATGGGAAGTACCGGTTTTGCGTGGACTACCGACGGCTGAACCAGCAAACAGTGGACGAACACGCTCCGCTGCCACCCATCACGGACACGCTACACGATCTCGGCCAGGCCAAGATTTTTACAACGCTCGATCTCCGAGCGGACTACTGGCAGATCCCGATAGACCCCGCCTTAACCCTTATGTGACTGGGAAAAAATTCACCTTCTAATGACGGAGTAGATACCCGGGTACCTACAACACTTTTTCATTGATGTTAATGATTACTAACAGAAGTATATTTATTTTTATTTTCTTGTAAGTACACATTATTCTACATTACTATGTTTAAAATGAGTATATTATAAAATACATATAATTATATTGTCACGGCGGTACTTTTCCTTTTTATTTTTAAAACGTGTCGACAAGCGCTTGTCGGAACGGACGTATTGGAGCTCCGAATTGGACCCACCGTAAACCCCCTAGAGCACCAAGAGCTCAGGATGTACTTGTCATTGTGTGCGGAGTGCCAGATGACTTTATTAGTGAAGATTGGACTTTCCAGCGACTGTGTTGGACTATTAGTTAAGAACTTTTATTGCGCCTAAACTATTAGTAAGAACATTTATTGCGTCGAAGCCGTTAAAACTAATTTCTTGGAACTAGGAAGTTCAACGGTTTTTCCATTTCAAAGAAGCCGACCACCCCAGCCAAGAAATGGACGCGCGGGGGAAAACCACCCTTCTGCTGCCCCCGGGGGCTCTCCTGTTTTCTTGGATGAAGAACTGGGACTTGGAGGACATTCGTGGCGCGGGTCTCGAGACTTACCGTCGAGCTTCTAGCGGTTTTCCGGTTGCGAAGTAAGTTCTCTAGTTGCGTTCGGTTTAACTATTTAGAGTTGCGCCCCGCGTTGGATTTAATTATCTACATTAGTTGTATCAGTTTTTGTAGTTAAGTGTTTAAAGTGTTTGTTTTATATAATAAATATATTTTCTGCCAAGCGAGTGTCTCATTTCATTGAGCGAGTGAGTGTGTTAGAGCTTAGCCCCCATAATTCAGCGCCGCCCCTGGGCTTTTTGGCCCGATTTCAATAAGAGCCGCGACAATATTATTATTATATACCTATATATAATAATTATATTGCGCTATGTGAAATAAGGTAAAATATTTAACAGTAATGCATTTTTTAAACCAAACGCACATTTTTAGTCTTTAAAATATCCAGTCTTGACTAGCTTTCATGTATTACTTTGTTTTGTTTTGCTGTGATTCGTTAGCGACATGTTTAGACAAGACTTGATTTTGATTGCTTCGTGTTAGCGTTTGTTCTATTTCTCGCATCATTTGTCCAAGTAAAGAAGTATCAGTGCTCTTTATGTTATATTTCTTATCGCTATTATTATAACAAAGTTTTGTGTGAATGTTATCATTATGGTTGATGAGGCAGGTCACAGTCAACCTTCTACTCGAACACCGCCGCGGTTGAGGTAAGCTAATAACATTATATACATAATGTATAATCAAAGTAAATAAATAATAATTTGCGTAAACAAATGCATCAAAAATAATAATTTTTTGAATATACAGGGTCTGTCTCAAAAGTATCGAGAAAAAAATTCCTGACTCCGCTAGAAGGGGTAGCGGGATGCGCCGAGTGGTGAGGATGGTAGGGGGGAGTCGAAGCTACCAAATTCGCCGCTGCTGATTCCTCTCCTAGTAACGGTAGAGCTAGCACAGTGATCCGCGCAAAGTGTGTTTTGTTGTCGCGTCGGAAATCAAGATGCAATGTTTGCTGGAGCAGCGGGCAGCCATCAAATTCTGCATTCGACTGAAAAAAAAACGGTATCGAGACCCTGGCCATGATTCGGGAAGCCTTCGGAGATGAAGCCATGTCACAGGCAAGAGTTTACGAGTGGCACAAACAATTCCGAAACGGCCGGGAATCAATTGAAGACGATGTGCGCGTTGGACGACCGTCAACTTCCAAAACTGATGACAACGTCACGAAAGTGAGGGAAGCGTTACAGTCTGATCGTCGTCTCAGTGTCCGCTTAATAGCGGACAAGTGCAACATGACAAAAGACACAATTCACCGCATTGTGACGGGCGATTGCAAATGCGGAAGATTTGTGCCAAAATGGGGAACAAGTTTACTTTAACGGACTTATTACGGCAATATTAACTACCACTACCAAATTAAAAGTTAATGGAAAAAAATTATGGTCGCTTAAAATTGAAATATTAGTTCCTACTGAAACTAACCTAATCCTTATAGATCTTATTATTCCATCGGCATTCTGTTTACTTTCGTCAGAGGTCAGAGGGTGAGCTTAGAGGTTGGTTAGAGTTTGTTTTTAACGCAGATTAATGGGGAATGCTACAATAAAACAAATTTGGAATAAGATGATGTGCAGCTGTACACTATTTAATTTTTAAACTAATGTGGCCACCAAATTTCGTTCGCCATAAATATATTGTGATTATCTTCGTAATGTTCTAATTAACCTCATTTTATTAAATGACGTCTGTGAAAATGACGTTTCATGAGTGTTTTTTCAAAGAAATTCAAGAGAGTCGAATAAAGTTAATCAACCAGCATTGTTAACTACCACTCTCAAATTACAAGTTATTTGTTAAAAAAATAAATTTACGGTCGCTTAAAATTAAAATTTTAGTTCCAACTGAAACTGATCTGATCCTTATAGATCTAAATGAGTCCACCTTACGACTCAGAAAGGTCAAGAAAGGTGAAAATAGTAGTTCAAGACGGTAAAAAGTGACAGTTGTGAGTTTGGGTATGTTATAAGATTTACGTTATTTTTAGCTTATTTTAACACAAAATTAATACAAATATAGTTTCATGTATGCCTTATAATCATATTTGTACACTTTACACAGACAATTTAGCCATCCTAACATGAGAAAATTCGAATTAAAAAACTAACTGTCAAACGGAACTTTTATAATGAATTTTTACGCTAAGTAATTGAGAGCGCCAAATAATTTTAACAGATTTGAGCTCAGGACTTCCAGTTTTATTAGTCCACTTAATTTTATCAATTTCTGACAAAGTCCGTTAAAGTAAACTTAAGCCCCAAAATGGTACCAAAAGTGTTAACAGATGAACAAAGGGAAACTCGGGTTCGGATTTCTCAGGACGTCCTGGAACGCAGTGAAAGTGAACCTCGTTTTTTTGAGAGTAGTGACGGGCGACGAAACGTGGATCTTCGAGTACGATCCCGAATCGAAGAGACAAAGCTCGGAATGGCACACAAAGAACTCACCGCGGCCGAAAAAAGCTCGAATGAGCAGGTCGAAAATCAAGGCAATGCTAATCGTTTTTTTCGATTGGAAAGGTGTTGTCCATAGTGAATTCGTTCCTGAAGGACACACTGTCAACAAAGAATTTTACGTGTCCGTCCTTAAACGGTTGCGCGAAAGGATTCGCCGCGTTCGAAAGGAGATCGCCAACACCTGGATTTTGCATCACGACAATGCCCCCTCACACTCGGCTGTCGTCGTCCAGGAGTTCCTCGCTAAGCAATGCGTGGCGACACTGCCGCAACCGTCGTACAGTCCCGACTTAGCACCACCGGACTTCTTTTTGTTCCCCCGCATCAAGCGAAGCCTAAAGGAACGCCATTTGAGTAGAGTCAGGTTGAGAATTTTGGGATTTTTGATTCCCCCCACCCTAAAAAATACTTTCACTACGCTTTCACCACCAGGTGCATCTGCGTTTGACACAGTAACCTACATTTGGTGCATGAAACGGTACTTGTATTTATAAGTACAAATAAATTACTACATTTTTTCACCGACTGGTGCATGATGTATTTAAGTACAAATAAATTATAATTATCAGACGGCTGTCTGCTACAGACGTATTACACATCCGCGAAAGATTTTTGATTCGCTCACACCAATCAGGTGTCTACGCCAACCAGACCTACACACCTAACCCGTTTTCCTGATTCGTTCATGCGGCATTAAAATTACCATACCCAACCATATGTTTAGGTCAACCCGTTTTTACCATTCTTGTTCCACCAATCAGACCAGATAGTAGCTGTTTTACCAATCAGACCAGATAGTAGCTGTTTTACCAATCAGACCTGATTAAGCTGTTTTCGCCATCCATTAAAATTCTATACGTCTTAAAACCAATGCACTTTTGACCCACATACATGTGTCTGCTTCACAAAACGGTACTTGTCCGAGTGAGCTAAATTCAAGTGAAAGTGTGAGCCCCAATTTTAATTCCGGTTTAATACAGTCTTTTTCAGTATTAAATAATCGAAGAATTTAATTACTGATCAAAAGTACTTGTGATAATTTTTTTATATTATCCAATACTGTTTTGAAGGGTGATCAAACTACCACCATGGTGGGGTATTGCGTATAAATAAAAGAATATTTTTAGCGAAGTTTAGTACGATCATGAACACTGAAGTTTTATTGTTAGCTGTAACTGATTTATATAAAGTGCTTAGAAACCGCGAAAATAGTTTGTATGAGGAAGTGTTCTGCTATCAAACTGCTAATAGAAAATTGTACGAAAAAGAAATATCTTGTTGCCAAATCGCGAAACATCTTTGCAGACAGTTTGTCCATGGTTTAATTTCTTTGGAGTGTTTTATATATTCATTTCTAGAAAATAGAATTGAATATTTTCTCGACTCGATTAAACCATTGCTAACTGAAAGCTTTATAAATATATTAGACATTTTAGAAACTTCTTCTGAAGACAGGGAGGTTTAAAAAAATGTGGATGCTGTATAGTGCTGAAAATTGGCCCACAGCGCATGATTTAAGATCAGCTATTAATCGGTTGTTGTGTGAACTAGGGGATTTGGAATTCGACGCGGAGCATCAAAAAGTGTATGGATTTTGGAAATACGAGGCGGATTATTTAAATAAATTATCAGAAAAATACAGCCGAGGCATCGAATATTGCGAGCAATTTCTAGAAGGCCGAATTAGCGTTGGAGATTTGGTGCATAAATTTATCGATACCGAAATGAAATATTTTATGAGGGACATTAAACATTTTTTACCAGAGAGTTAAAACATTTGTTCGCGGAAGAAAGTTCTGAAGAAAATTCGGAAGAAAAATCCGAAGCAGACAATTCTGAAGAAGAAAATAAACACTAAGATGGTGGAAGAAACAGATTTTGGCAACTATATACAAAACATATTGGCAGAATATGATCACAAGTTATTACGGGAATATCGGCTTATAAATGAAATTGTTTACACCTTAAACAAAACGTGTACAGCCTCGGTTGGGTTAAGCCCCGTTCGAGGATTTGCACCGGTTATAAAAATTGTCAATACTATGCGAAAAACATGTTTGACGTTTGTGTACAGTGATTGGAATTTTTTTGTGGAACAAAGACATCAAATAAGTGAACATTTTTGTACAAAACAAATATGTTGTTTCAAGTGTAAGGAAAAAATTAAATCTTCCATATCTATCGGACAAAATTGTGTATTAAATTATATGTGCATAAAGGATCGTAAATTCATAAAATTAAATAATTCTAGTGTTGATATTGACTTGGATAAAAAAAGTTACAATAAGTTAATGGATACTCTATCTACTATAGAGTTGAGATATAAACGATTAATTAAACAAGATTTTGTAACGTATTATAATCAACTGTTATCATTAATAGTGCAAAATAATTTAAGTGGTGATGTGGATCAAATTAAGAATATAATACTGACGGGTGAACCGTGAGTGTCAGAAAATGTAGACTGTATGTTGGAAATTTTATTATTTGAATCGCAAAAGTTAAAAGAAGATGTAGGTTCTTTAAAAATTTATGATGAACTTCAGAAAAATGTTAAAATGTAACAACAATTGTAAAAAATATATAATAAAATTACTTATATTGATAAGCATGTTTTTTTATTAAAAAAATATTATTTATACAATATCAGACGTTTTAATCCAACTGTTGTGTGCATTATTTAACCCCAACCATTTCACAAACACGTTTTTACCCTTCCGCCTTAAGATTTTTTCTACCAGGTATACATCACTGTGTTTAGCTTTTTGCAGTTCTTCAGTATAAAAAGATCCAAGAATCAGTTGTTTATTCATATCTTCAAGTAAATATGTTGTGGGGTCTGTGATATTAACTTTGGAAATGGTAAATAATTCAGTAGACCAATTAGGTGTATAACTTTTTTCAAATATCGTTTTAAATTTGGAAATCCTAACGGTATCGCCAATTTTAAAGTTTTGCTTATTTACCGTTTTAATTTGATTGTACACCGTGTGTAAGAGGGACTTTTCATTTTTACGCGTCACATTAATTGGCTTCATCTTAATTTTTCTGTGTATTGAATTATTATAACCATTAGTAATTTCTTGAAGTCGATCGACCCATTTAAATTTCCCCAATAAACTAAAATGTCTGTACAATTTATCTTTTAAAGTCCTTATAACACGTTCGGCCATGGCGGCTTTAATTGTGGAAAATGTTGAATAATGATTTATGTCGTATTCATCCATCAAAGCATGAAATTTTGAGTTGTAAAACTCACTTCCGTTGTCGGTTTGTAAATTTTTCGGATGGCGTTTTGAAGTCTTGAGAATTTTTTGCATGGTATTTTTAATTTCAATTGATGATTTATTTTTAACCGCAACAGTCCACAGGTATTTAGAAAAGCAGTCTATGACTACTAAAATATATTTATGTCCGTTGTTTAGTCGTCCATAATGCTGTAAGTCCGCCAAGTCGACTTGCCGTAAGTCATCAATCCCTTTAAGAATCACTCTTCTCCTCTTAAATTTTTTTCTTGCGGGTTTGTGGAGTTCGTTGACTAAGTCAGCTTTAATTTTACTCATTGGGTACTATTTTAATGGCGTCGTTATAAAGTTTAGTGAGTGTTTCTGCGGGCACCAACTTCACAATATCCACATACAATTTTTGAGCACTATCCACTAAATATGTCAGCCCTTTTATTTTTTCTTCAAGGTCTTCGATAAATTTAAGACGATCTTTGTGCGCCTTGGTTTCATAATCCTTCACCACAGTTAAAAAATTAATAGTAAATTCATTATTTACTGTTTAAATGGTTAAAAAAACTCAATGTTGTTTAAATCACGTTTTTTAAACTGAATGTGTGGTTTATGTGATCGTCTACCAAATTTATCAATACTAAACATTTTTTTTTACTCTATTAAATTGGCCTCACGTAGCTCTTCAACTATAGCTATAATTTCGTTGTTATGTGAGGTATTACCAGCCTTTTTGGATGCATACAACAGCCTCAGACGACTAACTAGTTCATTTACGTCATCCCAATAAATAAATTGGTAGGGTTTATTTTCTAAAAACAGCTGGCCTCCACCGTAATCCCCCCACGTATGAATTCGTCGGCGGGCGGGCGTATTAAATAGCGGCTTTATTATATGCACGTACTTAAATAATTTTGTACCCCTGATTTGATTGTTGGGATCATTTCCACGTTTATGAGCACTCGTGCGCTGTAATATTTCTCTGTAATTGTGTTCATCCTTTTTGGTATATCCTACTGGGCGTTTTTTAAATAACAGTTCATAAAGACCGGGTGTGCCGTCATATTTTACATTTTTTATTAAAAGATCTTTTCCTAAAATTTGAACAGGACTATCCCCAATAATCCATTTACCTGATTCGGTGTAATGAACCCCATACATCGTGTCAAAGCTGTCGCTTGTATCACTCAGTAAACCCTCCAGGTAACTTCTGGGCAATATATCATATTGATCAAGAAAATCTCTTACGACTTCAGGATTTTCGCTAGCTATAGACTGAAACTGTTGTCTTATATCGTCAAGGGTTGTGTCTGCAGGTTCCTCATCTTGGAAGGGGTCGTATTCCATCATAGATTCGTCTTGCAAAACACGAGGAGTTGGTCTTTTTAGGGGCGTTTTAGTAAAAGTAGACTCGGGCATGACATCCTGTTTTGTTTTAATTGGAGATAAATATTCGGATTTAATATTTTTTTCTTGCTTGGCAGTTTTAACTAGTTCTTCTAAAGGTTTAATTATAGGTTCATAGGTTTTCTGAAGATCGTCTGATTTCTCCGTTCGTGATCGTTTTAAAGCCAAATATTTTTTTCGTATAGCTTGACCAGTTTTAGAAATTTGAGTTTTCAATTTTTCATCCATGATTTAAAAATTCACAAGCATATGTACTGATCGAAATATTTTCTGTAGCGCCCCAAATTTAAATCGCTTTCTTTGTCTATTGTCAAAAATCCATACTTATCTTTTCAACACAAAGCACACATTAACTTAAACTGATCAAATGGCATATCAGCCCCAACATGTTCTTCATATATATGTCTCAAATTCAAGTCATCCTGTTTGAATATAATTAGGAAATTCGCGTTGTCCCTGATAAGATAAGAAATTATCACAAGTACTTTTGATCAGTAATTAAATTCTTCGATTATTTAATACTGAAAAAGACTGTATTAAACCGGAATTAAAATTGGGGCTCACACTTTCACTTGAATTTAGCTCACTCGGACAAGTACCGTTTTGTGAAGCAGACACATGTATGTGGGTCAAAAGTGCATTGGTTTTAAGACGTATAGAATTTTAATGGATGGCGAAAACAGCTTAATCAGGTCTGATTGGTAAAACAGCTACTATCTGGTCTGATTGGTAAAACAGCTACTATCTGGTCTGATTGGTGGAACAAGAATTTTAATGGTAAAAACAGCTTGGGTTGACCTAAACATATGGTTGGGTATGGTAATTTTAATGTCGCATACGAATCAGGATTGTAGAAAATATCGGGCAGGTGTGTAGGTCTGGCGTAGACACCTGATTGGTGTGAGCGAATCAACGAATCAAAAATCTTTCGCGGATGTGTAATACGTCTGTAGCAGACAGCCGTCTGATAATTATAATTTATTTGTACTTAAATACAACATGCATCAGTCGGTGAAAAAATGTAGTAATTTATTTGTACTTAAATACAAGTACCGTTTCATGCACCTTTCGGTAAAAATGTAGGTTACTGTGTCAAACGCAGATGCACCTGGTGGTGAAAGCGTAGTGAAAGTATTTTTTAGGGTGGGGGGAATCAAAAATCCCAAAATTCTCAACCTGACTCTACTCATTTGGAGACGTTGGATGGGGTGAAAACCGCTTCGACGCAGTGCCTTAAGGGGGTTCCGTCTTCTGCCTTCCAAGAGTGGAAGAAACGCTACCAAAAGTGTATTGACGCCCAAGGGGCGTATTTTGAAAAATATTAAGTGTTTGTACGTTTATTGGCAATAAATTGTCTGAAAAAAAAAATTCTCGATACTTTTGCGACAGACCCTGTATAAACATAAATAGAAGTATTGCGCTTGTTTTAGATTGACATCTACCGAAATACGTAGATTGTTAGAAGAATCGGAGTCTGAAGAAGAGCCATATCTCGCCTCTGACGAAGACGAATATATTCCAGATGCAGATATCGAATCTGAACAATATGATGCAGAAAAAGAGCATATATTAGAACAAGAAGAAGAATACGATTCAGACGAGACAATGAAGAGGAGCAAGTACATTCGGATGCCGAAGATTTGATTGCTAAAGATGGTACTCGTTGGTACAATGCTTCTCTTCCACAAACTCAAACACTAACTCGAAATATCCTACGTCAAAGAAGAGGAGTACCAAGTCACAGTAATTTATTTACATCAAAAAAAAAAAACAAATCGGTTATACTTCTGTCACCAATGCATACAACAGCCGCAGCGGCGAAACCAGAAATAATAAAATACTACAATAAAACAAAAGGAGGCGTCGACACTTTGGACCAAATGTTAGCTGCGTATACAGTCAAGCGTAGAACTAATCGTTGGCCATTAGCGTTATTTTACAATATGGTAGATGTTGCGGCTTTGGCTGCATATACAGTGTGTACAAAAAGTAACGTAACGGATCAATATCTCGTCTCGTAACAATTTCACAAAAAAAAGTTTCATACAAAAGTTGTTTGCGGTAATTTACTACACGACCTTAAATTATTTTCAACTATACAGGGTGTTCCATTTTCGCGCTATAGCAAAAACAAAGATTTTTTTAACCCTTTATGTGTTGGTGGTCCTTGAAAGAACCACCACCAATATGGTTCAAAACTGGTAACTGCGTTCGCGATTATAGGCCTAGTTGTCATTTAATACCTTCGCTAATGCTTGGTGGTAGCATATCCAGACCACTTATTGCAAGTTAGTCATGCAGCGCGCGTAAAACTTAAAAGTGATCCTTTATGGAACCACCAATGCCGTCAAGACTAGTGTTTTCTAAAGTAGTGAGGTGTTTGTTATAAAATAGTTATTTTTGTGAATTTCTGTTGAAAGTTGAGCCAGAAAATTTCCGATTTTGGGAAGATTATATCATAATAGCCTTTGTTAAAATTACAATAGTTTTAGTTGTATTTTTATAAAATTTTGGATAATACATTTTATTAATGAACATAACCTGAAAATAGGACAAAGTTTGTACAATATTATTTATATATTGCATTCACTGTAATTAGTAATTTTTGTGTAAAATTGATAAGTAGTATGGTCACAATAGTTTATGCACTTTGCATTTGGGAATATTTATTGCCGCTTAGATGTTATAGCTCTTTTTTTTTTAAATTGCAGTGGGTATACGTACCTAACACTTAAAATATAAGCATATTTATAATTTCATCACAATATGAACAAAAATAAATGGTCATTCAATGACCTGGAAAACATGTCAAACGAACAATTTGATAATTTATTTGACTGCAATGGAATATCGGACGAACAAGTTTTTGATTCCGATATTGGAGGAGATAGTGATGCTGAGTATGTATTACCCGTTCCTACAAAAACACTTGTACATGCAGAACCGGGAGGCAGTGGTACTTCTGGATCTTCAATAACTACAAGAATATCTTCAATATCATTCTCCCGCACGGAATATCAAGAGGACTCTGATGATTGCATTTGCGATCCAGATTATCAACCTGAATCTGGATGCGGCACATCGGATGACGACCATCAAAATAATATCTCACACATAATTTCAGATGAACAAAATTTTGAACCCTTGTGTGACCAAAATGAGACAAACATATTCAACGAAAACCAAGACAATGAAATGAATGAAGATACTGAAAATGAAACCTACGTGTGGAATAAACGCGCGTCCGAACCACAAAAATTTCAAACTTTTTCATTTTCACAAGCTACCGGTCAAGTAAACATTAATATGGAATATTTAGATTCACCTTTACTATACTTTTGTAATTTTTTTACTGAAAATGTGTTTAATGTGATTATACGCGAATCTAACAAGTATTCCCAACAAAAAGGAATGAATTTAAACTTAACATTAGACGAAACCAAAGCGTTTTTAGGCATTTCAATAATTATGGGCTTTCATGTCTTACCTAGTTTGAAATTGTATTGGTCCACTGATGAAAATTTTCACGTTAATCGAATAAGCCAAATAATGACGCAAAAAAGGTTTTTACAAATACTTCGGTATCTACATTTAAATGGTAACGAAAGTATGCCTTCAAGAGGCAGCGCCGAATTCGACAAACTATATAAAGTACGTCCACTTGTAAACATTCTAAACGAAAGATTTCTAAATTCATTTACTCCGTTTAAAAACCTATCAATTGACGAAAGTATGGTGGGTTTCAAAGGTCGTTCATCCCTAAAACAGTACATGCCGGCGAAACCCATCAAAAGAGGATTTAAAATTTGGGTTATTGCTTGTTCCAAAACTGGATACAATTTAGGTTTCAAAATTTACGAAGGTAAGGAAATAAACTCTCCAAACAATTGTTTGAGTCTAGGCGAAAGAACAGTATTATTAATGTCTGAACCTTTTCACAACAAAGTATACTGCTTATATTTTGACAACTTTTTTACCAGTTTTCCCCTGCTTCGAGAGTTACTTCATAAAGATACATTTGCTTGTGGAACACTACGACAAAATAGAAAGTATTACCCCAAAGACAAACTGTCATCTGATAGGTTTTTACATCGAGGTGAATACGATTTCTGTATGTGTGATGATATATCTATTTGTAAATGGAAAGATCGGGGAACAAAGTGCGTTCTTTTGGCTAGTAATTTTCACAACCCTTCCATCAAAACTACCGTCCTTCGAACAAATTCAACAGGGGATCGCGAACAAATAAATTGCCCACAAGTAGTTAGTGATTACAATATAAATATGGGAGGGGTTGATAAGTTTGACCAATATATGTCAGCATACAATGTATCTTGGAAGAGTAGGCGTTGGTGGATGAAACTGCTATATTTTTTCATTGATGCATCAATTGTCAACAGTTACTTATTATATAAATACAATATTTTACAAATTAACAACAAAACTAAACCCATGACGCATTTAACTTACCGTAGTATTTTAGCTAATCAGTTAATAGGTTCCCATGTAAGTAGAAAATCTAAAGGGCCTATCCCTATGATAAATAAAAATAAAATCAATAAAATTAACGGTCGAAAAGTTACTGTTGAAAGTACAATACGCAAAGCTAATGTAGGCCTACATATGCCAGTCAGGGGCACAAAACGGCGTTGTGCATATTGTAGCACCAAAAAGAATGTGAAACGTACAAAACTTGCATGTACCGAATGTCATGTGGGGTTATGTGTGCAATGCTTTGAGCCTTTCCATGTAAAATAATGAATAAATAATATAAATATAAAATGTGGTCCTTATTGAAGCCACCAAACAGGTTTGTTTAATTTACGTATCAAATGCTTGGTGGTCCCCATTAAGACCGCCGGCCACCGCCTTACTGGCAAAAAAAATATTTAAAAAAAGTCATTTTAAAACAATCATGTGAACCCTAATGTTATGAAGGTCCAAAAAAAAATTGAAAACAATCATAAAAAAGTAGTGCGCCTTAAAGGGTTAAATGGAACACCCTGTATATGTTTAGGTCTTCGAATGTCATTTTTTAACCTCTACATGAATGTCTTTTCATTTTTTGATTTTGACAGTGTTGCCAACTTATTAATTTTTTCCCGAAAAATCTGACATAAGCAGGCTTAACTTTAAAAAATCGTAGCGACCTCGTTTCTTGAAGTTAAGAAATAAGTTTTAACAATAATTTTAGCCCGGTTAGGAAGCAACATAATAATAATAAAAAAATTAAATTTATTGATACAGGGTGTTCACAAAAAAATGACAAACATTCCAAACTTCAAAGTGACATAACCCATTTTTTTCAAATGTAAACAGCCTTGTTTTATTATGCTATTCGATAGCATTTTTTCTCCCCTTTAATTTTTATGAAGGGTGTCCTGTGTCTAAACCCCGTAGTTGTTGAGATATCCAATACTTTTTAAAAAAGTAGCCATTTAATTGCATTTTTATGCACCGACGCTTCAAAATGTCTTCCATTTTTAGTAGAAGTGGACCCACCTCCCACCAGGTGGCCTGCCAGATCACCTGATTTGACTAAACTTAACTTTTTTTTTGTGGGGATACATGAAAGGAATTATTGTGTATAACGAACCACCGACAACAGCAATAAATATGCAACAACGAATTGTTGAAGTTTTTACAAGTATTTGACCTGAAATATTAAGAAGAGTGTAAAGATCTTTTCAGCAGAGAATAGATTTGTGCCTGGATGAAAATGGAAGACATTTTGAACATTTATTGTAGTCGTTTATCTTTTATGTATTTTCAATTTGTTACTTTTCATAGTTTTTGAATAAAAACAATTAATTTTATTACGTAATAATTATAATCCGCTTAAATTCTAAACTTATTCAAATGTTAAGTTGACACTTGCTTACATTTTGGCACTTGTTTTGCATCAGCGCGGTCTACTTCGGTGCATACAAATGTAATTAAATGGCAACTTTTTTGAAAAGTATTGAATATCTCAACAACTACGGGGTTTAGACATAGGACACCCTTCATAAAAATTAAAGGGGAGAAAAAATGCTATCGAATAGCATAATAAAACAAGGGTGTTTACATTTGAAAAAAATGAGTTATGTCACTTTGAAGTTTGGAATGTTTGACATTTTTTTGTGAACACCCTGTATCAATAAATTTAATTTTTTTATTATTAATATGTTGCTCCCTAACCGGACTAACATTATTGTTAAACTTATTTCTTAACTTCAAGAAACGAGGTCGCTACGATTTTTTAAAGTTAAGCCTGCTTATGTCAGTTTTTCGGAAAAATATTTATAAGTTGGCAACACTGTCACAAAATCAAAAAATGAAAAGACATTCATGTAGAGGTTAAAAAATGACATTCGAAGACCTAAAAATATACAGGGTGTTTCATTTTAAAAAATCTTTGTTTTTGCTATAGCGCGAAAATGGAACACCCTGTATAGTTGAAAATAATTTAAGATCGTAGGAAATTACCACAAACAACTTTTGTATGAAACTTTTTTTTTTGTGAAATTGTTACAGGACGAGATATTTATCCGTTACGTTACTTTTTGTACACACTGTATAAGTTATATGGAGCACAATTCACGTCTTAAGTCAACGGATAAACGACGAACATTTTTGAAACATCTTGCCAATGAGTTGTGCATGTCATCTGTCGAATTTCGTGCCACAATTCCAAAAGTAATAGGAAATTATTTAACTCGAAACTTACACGTAAATTGGAGTTAGTAACAGTTGCATCAAGTAGAGAACAACCACGTCGTAATAATTCAGGACGTACGCCTGTAGTAGGAAGCTGCTATATTTGCCGCCAACTAAACCACAAACAACGAAAGAGTCGAAAAGCTTGTTCTAATTGTTCAAAGCCAATTTGCAATGAACATTCTAGGAGCGACCCAATATGTGATACTTGCCACCAACAAGCGGAGTAATTATTTTTAATTCGTTTTATATTATTTTAGTTTTTTGAATTTTTTTTTATGCCTTTAGGTACTCTTATTTTCAATTTCCGTAAATACATTACTTTTATGCGTTTTATATTATTTTTATTTTTCGAAAATAAAAACAATTCCGTTTTATTGCTTTTTTTATTACAAATTCCTAACAGAGGATCGTAAGAGGTACCCGGGTACCTTTACCGTCACTAGTGGGTGTAAAATCTTTGTGTCATATTTTCACATAGAAAAAAGTGCAAAGACGAACAAAAAAATATAGTAAAATACTCTTCATAAAATGTTTAGAGATGTCACGAAACCACCTGCCGCTGAGACTTTTGAAACAGTTCGAAAAACTAATTTAAAAACGCAAAAGGTACCCAGGTACCTTGAAGCACCTAACCGCCTTCTCAACACCCGACGAATCAACGTTCCAGTTTGCCGTTATGCCTTTCGGCCTGAAAAATGCCCCGGCCCGGTTTCAGAAGCTAATGGCCCAACATGTACGTCGTACTAGCGTCTGGCGGTACACAATTGAGCTAACCCCACGTAGGTATTTGTCATACTATAGTATTTGTCATACTATGCTAGCGCCATCTACAAGCGTCTGGCCGTACACAATTGAGCAAACCCCACGTAAATACTTGCCGCGTTATTTATATAACCGCTGTATTGTCAGTTTTTTTGCATCCGTGCTGTGCAACAAACTTACAAATATAGGAGTATTAAATTATTATTGTTGATAAGTGCTATATGTATTGTTTTAAAATGTTTTCTGGAGGTATGTATTATAGGGTAGTAATTTAAATGACAAACATATGTAAATTTATCATTTTAGAAAAATTTGAGAGCTCTGTACCTATCAAGAAAATTGCAGAGACTTCCATCAGTAACCAACATTGTTTGGATCAAGTAAAATGTGAACAATGTGGAAAAACTTTTCAAAATGTAGCTGCTTTACTATCACATAAGAAATGGAAACATGAAAATCCTGTCAGTTCAAAATATGTCTGTAGTGTGTGTCAAAAAACATTTGGTAAAAATTATAATTTGGAGAGACATAAAAAAAATACTCACAATAAGCCTCAGGACTTGACAACAAATAAAACTTATTGTTATTTTTGTGACTTTAATGCTGTAAGTTAGACATTACGAAGTGAGCCACGAAGTAAATATTACCAACAAAACGGTATTCTTCAATACCCTTGAAGAGTTTAAAATTTGGAAAAAAACTTTTGAAAAAGATACCAAATCTCATTTTATAAAAAGAAGTGGATATAGAAGTAAATCTAAAAGACCGTGCAAAAATGGTGTGGAAAATATAAAATATATTTGTCATCGTGATGGTACTTTTCGTTCGCCACATTAAACTGGTTGGATCCAATAAGATTAATGCCCACTGTCCAGCAAACATTACTGCCTATATAAAAGATCAGGGTGTAAAAGTAGTTTATATGGATAGTCACGTAGGACATGAATTATGTGTAGGTAATTTAAATTTAAGTAAATCGGAGAAGGCCGAAATTGCACAAAAACTTGCTATGAAAATTCCATTTGAAATAATTTTAGATGGTATTCGTGACTCAATTTTAGACAATAATCTAGATCGTATTCATTTAGTTACTAGAAAGGATCTGTGGAATATTGCTGATGCCTATAATTTAAATCATGAAGCGATTTTAAATAAAAACGATTATTTAAGTGTAGAAGCGTGGGTATTGCACATGCAGAAATCCTCCAATTTGGTTCGTTTTTACAAAGCACAAGGGATTCTACTGGAAAATTTCCCTATGCTTAAAAAAGAAGATTTTTTTAAAATTATCATGAACGAAGCTCAAAAGGAGATACTGCAAAAATTTGGCAACGACTACATAAGTATTGATGGAACACATGGTCTCAATGCCTATGACTTTCAGCTGTACACCATAATGGTATTGGATGATGTAAGACAAGGTTTTCCGTGTAGCTTCCTGCTTTCAAATAGAGGAGACACTGTGGCAATGGAATTTTTTTTCGAAACAATAAAAAACTGTTTACATGAAATGCCAATTAATCCCAAAACTTTCATGTCTGATATGGATAATAAATTCTACAATGCATGGGTTTCTGTAATGGGTCCAGTTGAAAATCAGTTATTTTGCAGTTGGCATGTGGACAGGGCATGGCGAAAAAACTTGAATAAATTAAAAAATATGGAGAAACAAGCTATAAAAAATTAAAAATAATTATGTATGAATTGGACTTAGATGCATTTTGTGTGATGATTAATAATCTATTAGAAGAGTTGCGTTCAGATATAGAATGTATCGAGTTCTATGAATATTTTAAGACATATGCAAAAAAATGTTCAACTTGGGCATATTGTTATCGTAGACATTGTGGAATAAACACAAACATGAATTTATAAAATATGCATAGAATTTTGAAGCATATTTATTTTGGAGGAAAAAAAGTAAAACGACTTGACAAAGCAATAACGATCTTAATGAAGTTCATAAGAGATAAATTATATGATAGACTAGTAGTACTAAATAAAGGAAAAATTTCAACAAAGTTAGCCACAATCCGAAAAATTCATAAAAAATCAGTTGGACTCAACAATACAGTAATCGAGATGGGTGATTCTTGGAATGTATGTGCCAGTAATTGTGATGATATTTATACAGTGGAAGTAGCCAAGACCACTTGCAATAATTGTAATTTACGTTGCCATGATTGTGAAGCTTGCATCCATGAATATATGTGCAGCTGTATTGATTTTACTTCAGTCACTAAAACACGCTTTAACAAGTGAGGTAAAGCTTATGATGATAAAGTCACTAATCTACCCACACATTGATTATTGCTGCTTTGTGTATTTTAATTTTTTGAGTCAACTGAACAAACAAAAACTACAACGAGTGCAAAATGCATGTTTAAGATTTGCTTGCTGTATTCCGTATAGAGGTCATATTACTCCATTTAGACTTAGCCTCAACGAATTAAATGTAAAGGAGCGCATACGCTATCTAAATACTGTCTTTTTATATAGAATCTTAAAATCTCACAATCCACCATATCTTTTTAATCTTATAACACGTAGAAATGATGTTCACGATGTCAACATTAGATTTAATTCATTTTGTATTCCAAGACACTCTTCACTTAAATTTAGAGGAAGCTTTTCTTATCTAGCACCGTTGTACTTGAATACTGTTATGCATCAATTGCATTTATCTGCTTTTCAATTTAAACGTATGTTAAAAAGTTTGACCACGGGTTCTGTGACAAACGCCATAAGAACGGGACGACCGCGTTCTGCTCGGACCGAAGAAAACATCGCTGTCGTGCGTGACAGCGTGACCGTAAGCCCCGAAAAATCAGTTCGCCGACGAGCTCAACAGTTGAATTTGTCATCTTCACTGCATAAAATCCTCTCGAAAGATCTGAAAATGCATGCCTACAAGATTCAACTAACACAAGAGTTGAAGCCTGCTGATCATGGTAAGAGACATCGATTTGCTCAATGGGTCTTTGCTCGACAAGCGGAAAACGAGAACTTCACAAAAAAAATTGTTTTTTCGGATGAGGCGCACTTCCACCTCAGTGGATACGTTAATAAACAGAACTGCAGAATTTGGGGTAACGAGAATCCGCGAGTGAGTACGGAACATCAAATGCATCCACTACGCGCGACTGTGTGGTGTGGGTTCTGGGCAGGAGGGGTGATCGGGCCGTTCTTCTTTGAAGATGACGAGGGAATTGCTGTCACTGTGAACGGCGATCGTTACAGAAACATGCTTTCTGACTGGTTTTATCCAACTTTGGAAGGTATGGGAAATATTGATCTTTGGTTTCAGCAAGATGGTGCTACCTGTCACACATCCCGCGAAACGATCGCTCTCCTGGGTGAAAAATGTCCTCAAAAAGCCATCTCTTTGCGTGGTAACCAAGAATGGCCTGCCAGATCATGCGACCTTACACCATGTGATTTCTTTTTGTGGGGATTTATTAAATCAAAAGTCTATGTTAACAAACCACAAACAATACCCCAATTGAAGGCCGAGATTGAAAGAGTTATTAACGGCATATCGCCAGATGTTTGTGAACGCGTCATCGCGAACTTCAATGAACGCATTACTCAATGCTGCGACTCTTTGGGTGGTCATATGGCGGATATAATGTTTCATACTTAAATTCAATTCCCATTAAAACCTATGTTTTATTGCATCTTACAATTCGTCCCCATTTTCCGAACACCCTTTATAAACATTTTTTCTTATTTTTTCACGTAGAATTAGCACTAGAATTTTTGGACAACCTTTTAGAAACACCCTGTATATACAGGGTGGTCCACATAGAAGGGCCACTATTGGGATCTCGTAAACGGTAAGAGCTACAAAGAAGTTTAAATAAGATAAATTGTTCCATTTTCGGAGACCTATTCATAGATGCTTTAATGTTTTTAAAAATTTCCATGGCACGCTAGATAATCAAAAAAAATCAAAATAGGATTTTTTTTTTAATCGTTAATAACTCGGTGATACTTGATGGTACAAAAATAGTTTTGGGGAAAAAGTTTTCAACTTTAAAGCAAATCCCTGTACCATTTTGTATTTTATAACTGTTTATTGTGGTATTGTGAACATGGCTAAATTTGAACTCTTTGAAAAGTTTAATATGTAAGAATATTACTTTACCGTACTAACATGACCTTGAATGTATTTACTTGATTATTAAAAATTAAAACTAAAGTAAAATGTACTCTTTTACTCTTCAAGAGTACCTAATAGCCTTTAATTTTTTTACTCGAAAACCGTTCGTCGGACAAAAAAAAGTCAAGAGGCCATTTTTACTAAGAGATAAAGCCAAATTATAAAAATAACATTTATTTTGAAAAAAACAGTGGCACATCATTTTTTTCAATAAAAATATTCAAGGACGTTAGTACGGACGCCATTGGTAGAAATAGAACAATTTTTTTTTTCTGAAAAAAATGTGTTTTTATGCCTAGTTAGTACCTACAAAAATTCAAAAAATATCAAAAAAGTATCAAAGATATTACGAAAAAACCGATATTTTTTTCAACTTTTAGCACTCTGTATCTCAAAAATACGGCGGTTGCGAACCAACATTGATATGAACTTTTTTTCTTAAAATCATCGAAGGAATAATACCCTTAAGGATCAGCATTCAATTATGAAACACCCTATATACAGGGTGCTTAAAAATGGCGGATCAAGCCATACTACACTATCCAGTAGCACCTTCTGAGTATTAGAAAAATGTTAAAAAAATTCTACCTTCATTAAATCTTGGAGATATGAAGGTCTGAAGATTGAAATTTAACATTTTTATTATTAGCCATATTTGACGATTTCTACAACTTTCTGAAAGCAACGGGTTTTAAATCATGCCCAATAATAATTTGCATGTAAAGTAGAGAAAAAATCCGTTTATGAAGAAATTTTATTTTTCATGTTTTGCAAAAAAAAATTATAATAATGATTTGGCAACCAAGCGATTATTTTGATAAGTTAGGTATTACATTTTAAGCTACCTATGAAATTTGATTGAATAAGTCACTTGACATAAAAAATTCCGACCTGTCATTCTTAACGTCATTATCCTCGTTGTACTTTAATCAACAAACGAAAATGTATTCAGCCCGAGAATACAGAGATATGTATTTGGCATTTGGCAGATGTAACGTAAACGCACATGCTGCTGCCAGGCTCTACGCTAAGAGATTCCCACAAAGAATACACCCATACCCCAATGTTTTTGCAAGACTGGACCAACGAGTACTGGAAACTGGAAACTTAGTTCATACCGAACATGTCGATCGTGGACGTCCAAGATCTGTGCGAACTATTGGAATGGAAAATGCTGTTCTTGCAAGAATTGATGAAGCGCCTGGAAGAAGTACCAGAGGAATCGCATAAGAGCTTGGTGTCAATCGCCGACTTGTTTGGGATGTTATTCATGACGAGAAACTTCACTCATACCATTAAGGCTCCACCAGACAGACGCGATATGCCGCTCGGTACGATTCGGTACGATATCTAATAACATTGCGGTATATGGAAGCGCCCACACCAAGCTCGGTATACCGATGAGCGCGATATATCGCACTCGGTATATCGCTTTGGTATTTCGGGATACAATACTGTCAACTGTCAAAGTAAAAATGTTCTGTTTAAAAATAATTTAGGACTATTTTTATATTGTTTACATGTAGATAATATAATTAATTATACCTTTTTTTAACATAGAATAGTCGTGTGTAAGAATATTTTTATTTATGTTTGATTGTTAGGTTAGAATACATGAAATACTGTGTCGCACTAGTGTGGGCACTCATTGCGGTAAGCAGCGATAATCATACCGAGTCATGTACCGACTGCATCGTACCGAGCAGCATATCGCGTCTGTCTGGTGGAGCCTTTACACTAAAGTGCAATCTCTGCAGCACTGCAGCCACAAGACCTCGGCGCAAGATTAAATTATTGCAACTGGTTAATTGAAAGAGTCGAAGAAGATCGAACTTTTCATGTCACGTGGACTTTAGCCGAGATGGTGTGTTTAATCAGCATAAATGAGCATGTCTACGGCATTGAAAATCCTCACGTGACATACCGGAGAAACGATCAACGCCGCTTTAGTGTAAATGTATGAGCTGCAATTTTGGGTACTAACTTGTTTGGTCCAGTCTTTCTTCCGGAGAGGTTAAATGGGGAATCTTTTTTAAACTTTTTGGAAGAAACATATGGATCTTATTAGCGATATTCCATTGGCTGCAAGACATGATTTTTGGTTTCAGCTTCTCATAATGCGGCCATAGTGATAAATTGACTAAATACCAATTACCTCAACAGGTGGATTGGTAGAAGTGGTACTGTTTTATGGCCAGCGAGAAGTCCCGACTTGACTCCTTTGGACTTCTTTTAATGGTGTTTTGTAAAGAACCACGTCTACCAAACACCTGTTAACAACAGGGAAGAGCTTGTGCAGCGTATTCAAGAGGCCTTTCAGCTGATAACCAGGGATATGCTGGAGCGAATTCCCCAGAATATTGTCAAAAGAGCTAGAGCTTGTATAGCTGCAGGTGGCAATAATTTCGAACATCTGCTTTAATGCCAAATACAAATCGGCTTTGTATACAAATCGATTAAAATTTTGTACCGAAAATTATTATACAAAAAATGTTAATTTCTTGTAACATCGTTTATGTATTGTAGCAATTATTTATTTTTTCCTTTAAATCTGACACACTAGGTATATCATGACATCAGTAAAGTGTCTTGTTAACTTGGACGCCTACTAGGTATAATAACACAATTTCAACATCCTATAATTCGAGTGCTCGTCAGCAGCATCAGCACATAGTTGCCACACCTAGCGTAAATTAAAACCTCTATATTTTCTGGAATTCATCAGGTAGAATTTTTTAACATTTTCCTAATACACAGAGGGTGCTACTGGATAGTGTAGTATGGCGTTGATCCGCCATTTTTTAAGCACCCTGTATATATTATATAATCTTGTTGAATTGAATAAAATAATGTGTATTCCTTTTTTTGCTCATTCTCCAGCCGAGTACTTGTCAAATGTTGGTAACCCTAACACCATGAGACACCGCAGTCGTATGTTACTGAAGATGAATACCATAATATTTTGAGAAGATATCGTTGTGATATAAGAAAATCGTTTAATACTCCTGTGCATAAAACCATGCCAGATAACTTGTGTTGGTAGGGTTGTTAATATGCCTACCAAATTTAAGGAGTTTCTGTTTTAAGAGGAGAGATGTAGATAGATATTGTTAACACATTGAGTGCCAAATGTAAAAAAAAATTACACCAGGGGCCAAGAAGTGTTCTCCCGTAATTCACTTAATGCAAACATATTAATATGTTTGTGGTTTATGTTTTTGTATACTTTTTTAATTTTGAGACTTTTTGGCAATTTTTTGGTGTCATACATTTATGAATGACGTGGCCTGTCAAGAAAGTTTTCTGTTGACAACCATGTCATTCAAATAAGTATGACATATTTTACACTTTTTTTAATCTTTTGTTGTAGATTTTGAAGAGTAAAGTTTCATTCGAACAGTTAACACCTAAAAATGTCAAAACGTCGCCAAATATTGACAGAATCCGAGCTGCAAAAAATTGCTAAAGAAATCTACATAGAAGCTTATAGCCCCGAATATGATTCAGATGACTTTCCTAGATCCAGGATGGGAGCCTGATGATTCCCCACCAGTCTCACAAGAATTAACTGACAATGAAATCGATGATAATGATCAGAGATGTATCGAAAATGATCTTCAGGAATTAGCCATGGAAGAAATTGCAGAAAAGACTGGTCAGGAACAAGTTGAGGAAGCAACAGCGGATTCTGTTTGGAGTGAATATGTTGGAAGGCATAAAGTGTTTCAGTTCATTGGTTCCCAAGGACTGCAAAGAGATCTACCAGAGAACATCTCTCCCCTACAAGCTTTTTTCCTAATCGTGGATGACGAGGTTATAGATCTCATTGTCACTGAAACTAATAGCTTTGCGCAGCAGACTATAGCATCACAAAGGAAAAGTAAATATGCTCGCATCAGTAAGTGGATACCAACTGATGCAGCAGAAATAAAGTAATTTTTAGGATTGACACTATGGATGGGTTTAGTTAGGCTAAATTCTTTGAAAGATTATTGGGCTAAACAAGGCATTTACCGGCTATACATCCCACGTGCAACTATGCCAAGAAATAGATATCAATTATTACTAAGTATGTTACATTTCAATAATAACGAACGAAACAATTCAGAGAGACCAACGTCTTGGTAAAATTCAGCCCTTAGTTGATATCCTGCAAAGAAAATTTCAAGAATTATTTTATCCTGGTGAAGATATAGTCATAGATGAAACTCTAGTACCTTGGAGAGGGCGTCTGATATTTAGACAGTACATACCTAACAAAGCACATCGCTACGGCATACAATTGTTCAAATTGTGCTCCGTGGATGGGTACACATGGGCGCTAAAAATTTATTCTGGGAAATCTGCAACGGGACAAGCTGGGTTTCCATTTAAAAAAATGCAAGTTTGTAATTTATCTAAGAATTGAAACAATATTGAAACAAATGAATGTTTTCATTTTATAGTGCTTAAAAAAATCTACAACTTTTCCCCCAAAACTATTTTTGTACCATCAAGTATAACCGAGTTATTAACGATTTAAAAAAAATGCCTATTTTGCTTTTTGTTGATTATCTAGCGCAGGCCTTCTTAAACTATGTATGGGTCGCGACCCCAAATGGGGTCGCGAGAGATTTTAATGTCAAATATTTAAATACACGATTTTATGCGCGCGCACACGTGCAGCGAGACAATGATTCAATAACACTGACTGTAATGTGAACTAGTGTAGTATTGACGCTCTTCCAGTGTAGTCAATTGTCAGTGTTCCACCGTAACGAGATTTTAGTTTTTTTTATTTATTCGGTAATTAATTATCAATTATTATATGCAATATGTTATTTTTATATATCTATTGGATTTTAGGATCAAAATAATTTTTGGCCATGGATAAATGGCTGAACTTAAATAAGAATGGTAATGACGCAGATGATAATGCTACAAAATCTCCTCAGGCAGGACAAAGTATTGAAAAACGGGCATCTAATGTGCGAAAAAGAAAATATGATGAGTCTTTTCTTCAATTTGGCTTTACATTTCAAAATTGTAAGGGTTATGAACAACCTCTTTGTTTGATCTGCGGTGAATTATTGGCTCTGGAGAGTATGAAACCATCAAAATTAAAAAGACATCTTGAATCAAAGCATGTTTCGTATGTCAATAAACCAAAAGAATATTTTGAAAGACTGTATAAATCTTTAAATAAAGAAAAAAAATCCTTTGAAGAATTTATGACCGTTAATGAAAAATATTTACTAGCGTCATATGAAGTTTCATACTGTATTGCTAAAAATAAAAAGCCGTTCACCATTGGAGAAGATCTTGTATTACCTGCTGCTATTAAAATGGTAGAAATACTACATGGAAGTAAATATGGCGATGATATTCGAAAAATTCCTTTGTCGAACGACACTGTCTCGAATAGAATTTCTGATATTAACAAGGACCAATTAGTGCAACTTATTACAAGAGTTAAAGAAAGCCTAAAATTCTCAATTCAGTTGGACGAAACAACTGATATTACTAAATTGGCTCAGTTGTTAGTATATGTCAGGTACGTTTATAAAGAAAGCGTGGAGGAAGAATTGTTATTTTGTCGTCCTATGAAAGACCATACTACAGGGAAAGACATATATTGTAAAGTTAACGAATTTTTAAAAACTGAAGGTTTAGAATGGAAAAATTGCTGTGGAATATGCACAGATGGTGCAAGAGCGATGACGGGCAAAAATATTGGTTTTAAATCATTTTTTCAAGCTGCTCATTATGATCATATAACTTTTACTCACTGCCTTATTCATCGAGAGGCCCTTGCAGCAAAAAAATTTGCACCAGAATTGAACGATGTGCTTCAGGATGCTGTTAAGATTATAAATTTTATTAAGAGCCATGCCCTTAACAGCCGCTTATTTTCAAATCTCTGTAAGGATACGGATTCCAACTACACAACTTTATTATTACATGCAGAAGTAAGATGGTTGTCAAGAGGTCAAAGTTTAAGAAGATTACTGTTATTAAAGGACGAAATCGAAATATTTTTAACCGAACGAAAATGTGAACTTGCTGCTTTTTTTCAAAATGACTTATGGCTATCCAAGCTGTGTTATTTGTCAGATATCTTTGCGAAATTAAACGATCTCAACTTGTCTCTTCAAGGAAAAAATTGCGATATATTTACTTCGAATGATAAAATTGAAAGTTTTATTAAAAAGATCAACATTTGGAAAAGTAGGGTAGAAAAAAATTCGTTCGAAATGTTTTCCAGTGTCGACAATTTTATAATCGAGAAAAATCATTGTAAAACTTTTATTGCAAAAATTATTGTAGATCACTTAAAAGCGCTAGAAACACAGTTCCGTACATATTTTATATTAAATATTGATTTCAAAAAGGTAGCTTGGATTCAAAAGCCGTTTTGGATTGGCTTAAGTGAGATTGATCACCTGCCACTTAAAGCCATTTTTAAATACAAAACAATATTTCTCGGAATTTTTTCTTGCACTGTTTCTTATTTTCGACTTTTCCGAAAAATCGCTTAGATTTTCCGAAAATTTCACTTGACCAAAGTTGTAGCCCATAAAATTTGCTATCCGGAATGGGCCGTCGGTTTTTTTTGTACAACCTTTCGTTTTAAAGATACAGCGGTTGCAATGTCTAAGAAACAATTTAAGTTTTTAAAATTTTCACATTTTTTTGTACAAACTGCCTTAAAACTTTTAAACTATTGCCTGTAGATAAAAAATAATTATAATCAATTTTTGTAGGAAATTTTATGCTCTATTAAAAAGCTGTAAGGTATTTTACGATAAAATTGATATTTTTGGCGATAGTCTTTTAAATGCAGAAGTATAAACAAATCAAGTAAGTGTTGATATCTGCTTAGCATTTGATTTTAGAAAAAAATCGTAATTGAAATTTTTTCTTAGAAAAAGGTCCTCTATCACCACTTAAAATATTTGCGGTGATAACGGGGATACCCTGTATGTGTGACATTGTACAGGTAATTTTTATAACAATAACTAACATAGAATTTTAGGTTTTTTGGGCAGTTACAAAAAAAATTGGTTATATTTATTGATCCAGTCAAAACCTCACTAAATTAAAGCATTCAGTTCCTTTTTCAAATAACAATTACAACGTCAGTGTGGTATTTAAATGACATTTGCTGATTAAGATTTTTTTGTTTTCCACGGCACGCTTGAAAATTTTGTGAAACCTAACCTATTTTAGTTAAACTTTTATTTTGTATTTCCTATTAGTTTTGCACTAAAATTAACTTATGATTACATCATTGAATTCAGAAAAAAAAAGTCTACAAGATTTAGTAAAAGAAAATAGATGGTGCCATTTGGAAAAAAAATTTACTATCGTTTGACATTTACGTTGAACTTGAAAAAAATTGAAATCCAATTCAATCCATAGTATTTGAGGAGCCATTTCATTTGGTTTTTTGTTCATCAAAATCGTACCACAAACAACGGAGTTACAGCTTGAGGCGTTTTTTGTGTGACACCCTGTATATTACCAGGTTTGCAAAAAGTTCAGACTGGCTATATTTGTTTTACGTGCCAAAACGTCAAAACAGGTACAATATAGGCAACCTTCCCCTATGTGGAAAAACATTTCTCGATCATAGAACATACTTGGACAAACAACCGAAAAAGATGCGGGTTGAGCTCGTAAAGGCAGAATTATGCACAAAACTTAATTTCGACATGAGCTGTCCATAATTTTATGCATTAAAAAAAAAAAAACAGAAAATGCCATTTTTGTAAAAGCTGTGATGTCAGACAAGAAATATATATGAAAGTCTACATAAATAAACAAATTATTTATTATATGTAAATTGATATAGATTGTATATTTTTCTTCTTGTTAATCTATTATTTTATACATAAAAATACATAAAATGTTGAGGAATTTTTATTAATATTTATACAGGGTGATTGATTGAGACCGGGCATTAAAAATATATGAAGAATGAAAAAGGGTATGGATCTGAAATTTTGGTTATGACCATAATGGCATCTGATCTGTTTAATGAAAATATTTTCAATATGGACTCAATATGACACTTCCGGAAATACCGGAAGTTGACGTCTACTTTCTTATTTCAAATACAATGGTCTATTTTTTACTTGATAGTAACAATATAATATAGTAACAGACGCCTTGACGAAGTTCGTAAAAATTTACCCAGTGCCAGATACGAGAAGCAACACAACGACTAGGGAAATCGAAAAATTTGTTTTAGGTTATGGATTACCCAAAATTATTGTAAGTGACCGAGGAACGGCATTTACAGGGGAAGAATTTAGGAAGTTTACGGACACAAATGGGATCCACCATACCCTAAATAGTGCCAGACACCCACAGGCAAATGGCGCTGTAGAAAGATGTAATCGAATAATCCTACCAATGATGATGTCTACGCTGGATGAGAATGTTTGGGATCAACACGTTTCGGAAGTGGAACGAGATATGAATACCGCTGAAAACAACACAACAGGACATTCTGCCTTCGAAGCATTGTATGGATTCACACCAAGATTCTATGATGGAAAAATGAGAGAAGTCACAGGGACGAAGGATGACGAATGGAGACCACCACCAAAAATACAAGCTGAAATTAGAGAAAATATCATAAATAAACAAGTGGGCCAGAAGGAACAATATGACAAAAAAAGATACATGGGCGTGAAATATCAGATCGGAGACATTGTAGTGGTGAAAATCAACCCAGTTGCGATGGGCGAGAGCACGAAGACACAACCACGATACAAGGGGCCGATGGTGATTACTGGAATTCTTCCTGCTGATACTTATCGAATTTCGCAGGTGAACAGCGGCAGAGGCAAACAAGGGCTAAATACCACCGCTCATGTTTCTCAAATGAAAATATATAAAAACCATGAAGATGACATAGACGATCTCAGTGGGACAGACAGTGATGAGGAGTTGCCGGAGGTTCCGAAAAGAAGAGTTCGGATGCCAGCAAAATACAACGAATATGTACTGTAAATTTATGCATGTTTATTTTTGTTTTGTTTTGTGATGACGATGAGGACATTGTCATGGCCAGGATGGCCGAGTGTAAACAATTTTATTTTTGTAGTATGTATTTTGTATGTATTTGGTAGTATATAGTGTTTTTTAGTTTGGTACAGGAGAGGGGGTTGGCAGGACTAGAGGCTGGCAACAGGAGGAAAAACGAGCAGTCTGAACGGGAAGTTCGAGACTGCAACAGGGCACGTGTAAAGTGCAGCTAGTTGGGTTACAGTTAAAGAAGTAAAACTTGATTAACAAATGGTTAATTGTTTAGTGTTTATTTAAAGTTTGAGATTAATAAAAAGGATTAAAGAATAAAGTGAACTTTCTTTACACATGTATTAATGTGTTTTCTTTTTGGGTCATCGTCTCCGGGTGAGACCTAGATCTGAGGTGGTAACCCTATCTGTAACAGTGCCCTTGTAGCTGTCACGCAGTACAAAGTGATATTTTAAGCCAAGAACGTTTTACATCTCTGGCTATTTTGTGTATCGAATAACTTCAAACTAAATTGTCCATTTTGAAATAATTTTTAACTTAAACACTGACCTTTTGGAAATAATTTAGTAAACTCACTTTCGCCATAATGAATAATTTCGTACACAAACTCAAGCTGACCAAATTCTGTAATTGGTAAAGTATTCGGTACCCAATTTATCAAAAAGGGAACAATATTATTATCTCCACCAAACTTTCCTACCCTTAAGCAAACATAAAGTTGATTATTCTCTAATTCCTGCTGAAATTGGGTCAGTTCTGTACAAATACTTTTAATGTAACATTTAATCTTCTGCAGAGATATCTGAAAAATAAAATAAATCCATTAGCTTAAAAAAAATATACTGAAATACAACTTATTACTAACCTTTGGACAACCAAATATAGCTTTCAAATGTGAAAAATGAAAAACACTATAAGATATTTGATCAAAATGACCAGAAAATGTAAAATGTTGCATTTTTTCATTAGTACGTAATATTCTTCGTCTAAGCGACTCAAAAAAACTCTGCAAAATTACAAAATTAAAATCAACAGCTACTACAAGAGATAATTTACATACCAATGGAACATGAAATAAGAGAGACTGTTTGCCTTCAACTTCACAACAAAGCGTTTGATTAATTCTTTCAGTTGCAGCCCCTAACCAATCGATAAAACTTAAAGTTTGTGTTGCAATAGGTTTGGGAATGCTATTATTTTGCTTTTTGGACCTAATAGTTTCTTCCAAAGTATTTGAAAGTTCTTGATTTACTTTTGGTAGTAACAAAGTAGTACACTTTTTTACCTCCCTTTTACTTTTTCTATGCGATATCATCTTTGGTGATAAATTGTGTAATAACTTGACCTAAAATGAAAATTATGTTAAAAATAAATAATATACATAATAAACCTTACAAACTTATCATCCAATTGGCACAACTTTGCATAATTAAATTTGCAACTGTGAAAACTTTTTTGCATGTTATCAGGTTGGCCAAAAAGTTATTGTTTTTTTTTTCCTCTATACATGACTTAACATATTTTAAAATATAAGCTACTTCATTCTAAACTCCAAGTTTATTGTATAAAGCTGTCAGTTCAAGCTTGTTTTAGAAAAATAAAGTCCACGATTTTGTTTAAAACTGTTTATTTGGCATTGATTTCAAAATGAAAAACAAAACACTGAAAACGCCCAGTAAAAAATTAAAAACAATTTTTAAAATTCAGTTATATAATAAATAATCAAAGTTAAAAATTACATTTATATTAAAATTTTTTTTGCTCAGTAAAATATTTAATTGAATTTAATGAATTCATCTTCATTAAATTAAGTAAATTCACGGAAAAAAATTATAAACAAAAAATTAATACACACAGTAAAACGGATACTTTCACAATAAATGAATTGACATGTGTGGTAAGGGTAGGTCAGGTCGGGTGAGCTTAGGTTATGTCAGGTTACAATCAATTAAAATCTTTGGCATTTTAAATATTTAAATTGTACAGAAATGGCCACTTACGCAAATAAATTTAAAATGATATCGAAGTGTTTAACACTAAGATTAGAGACATGTTGCAAATTGATGAAATAATAAAACTCTGGTATTACTGGACGGTATCTTTATTTATTTACGTTTATTGAAATCCTACGTTTCGCTCATGTTTTTTTAAGAGCTTCTTCAGGGATTAAGAACGTGGTTAAATTTAACAAAGATACATATTGGAAATCTTGCCTCAAAATTTTGGCGTGGATGTAACATGTAATCCTAGTATCTAAAAACATAAAATCAAGACCTTTTAAGTATATATTTATTCATCACATACAATATTTTTCATGGTTTCCAAAAATCCACGCCAAAATTTTGAGGCAACATTTCCAACATGTATCTTTGTTAAATTTAACCACGTTCTTAATCCCTGAAGAAGCTCTTAAAAAAGCATGAGCGAAACGTAGGATTTCAATAAACGTAAATAAATAAAGATACTGTCCAGTAATACCAGAGTTTTATTATTTCATCGATTTGCAACTAATATACAACGGACGTTCATATATTCATTAGAGACATGGATAGTTGCATATAATTGGGTAAAAAAATTATAAAGAAGGCAATGTTAAGAAGATGAAATGCTTATTAAATAAATTTTATTATGATGTACTGGGAGAAAAAATATTGTATTATCTAAAATTTGAAACCTTTAAGTTGGACAACTTTCAAAGATTTTGTAATTAATTCTTGTACGACTTGGACCATAGAATTATCAACGAATAATGTAATAGAAGGCTGTATTTGATTTACGGTATTGGAATTATCTAGCATTCATAAAAAAAAAATGCAGCGTAAACAATTGGTGGAAACAGCATTAGGTTTGAAATATGTAAAGCCTCCTCAAGAGGCTATAATAGCCAAAAAAAGAAGCTTGGACAACCAAAAATGTGCAAAACTGCTCATTATTGATTAAATATCAATATAATATGCAATACTATTCTCTTTTTTTTATTATTAACTTTATAATTACATTGTTTTTCATTTTAAAACAAACAGAAAGAATTATTGTGTTTATTTACCAAGTATAATGTTAAAAATAATCCATACTGTGCACATTTAACTCAGCAGAATTTTTAATTTACTGAGAAAAAAATCTTTTTGCTGTGCAATTTTTTTTTCTGTGAATGTAATTTTTGTACTTAAGATATTTTACTTTGAATTTCCTTTTTTTTAATATGCATTCTTCTTTTTTAACCTAGGATCTTGATATTTTTCACTACCTCAATAAATTCTAGCCAAAACAAAATGATGGTACGATCACTTCTGATAAAGATATCAAATCATCCCTATAAATGTTTTGTGCCAGAAATCAATAAAATTCTTTAGTGTCTTTGAACAAAACAGTGTAAAAATAATTAAAATGATAATCGAGTAATAAAAAATTCAATCCCATAATATTTGAAACAAACTTCGAAACCAGAAAACTTTCACACGGTAACTTATCAACACAGCAAGAGCACGTTTGTTATAAAGTGCAAATTTTACAACTGATGTAATAGAAATCATTCAGTTTTAAATCAATCCTAATACAATTTACGCTTTAAGGTTATAAACTACCAAAAATATGTTTAAACTAGGTTCAAACCAACCATTCAGTTAGTTCAATGAATACGATTTCTAAATGTTATGTAGTTTTAAACTTTATTGTAACACGGAAATTCATATCGCTCTCAGTGATAAAATTTGTCAAATTATTTGTAAATTACGATAAATAAAATTTTGAACAATGTTCAGAGAACTTTAAAACCGCACCAACAATTTTTCTTCGAAAATGTATTAACACGTTCGCTGCGTTACGGGACATATGTGTCCCGTATCGATCTTCCCATGAGGCGGCACTGCAATTCACAAAACCTTTCTACAGAACGATGGCTCTAGTTCCCGTATTTTTCAAAATATTCAATTTTTATTTCTACCAATACGTTTACCAATAATTGCTAATTCCTGCGCTCGCAATATGTTTATTGGATTATTCTATAGTAGATTATATCATTATACAATCACATTTTTAACCCTATAATTAATTAAAATGCGTTTAATCGCATCGTATCATACAGCTGTACGGGACACATATGCTCCGTACCGCACGAACTGAGTTATGCCTACGGGACACTTACACCCCGTAACGCGCCACAAAGTTTTGAGGATATTGCGCTGCAGCGAACGTGTTAAATGACTAAATCAGTGTGTAATTAGTGTTACATAGTGTCATAAAGGTACATTAAATATAAACTTTCTCCAGGTATGTTATTTAAAATTTTTTTATATTTAATAAATAAGGTTGTGTTCATTGGCATGTACGTATATGTGAATCAATATTGAGCCAAATATGTCATTATAAATAAAATGGAAACTATTCCAAAAGCAGTTGAATGCCCCACACGAGTACAGGGTGTCCCAGATATCATGTACAGTATGAAGATCTTGTTAAAAGTAAGAGAGACAGAGTTGGTTAAACGGGTCAAAATTATCTACAATTTAATAGCAACTATTTTATGACAAAAAAATCTTCAAAAAATGTAATAGTTTTTGTGCATTAATGAAAAACCAAAATGACGTTTTTAATTTTTGCTTATAACATGCTTATTTAAAATCGTACTAAAAATATTTTTCAACATCATCAGGAAACTTTTTTGCGTTAATTTGAAATTTCCTATTTTGCTGTCCTTACTTGTTTATTATTTTAACATTAACGTTCTTAACACGTTAAGCGCCATTTGTATCCATACGGATACAAATCCTTTTGGCCCGATGGACCACCTGTATCCATTTGGATACAACACACTACATTTAGTTTCGGTTGCCTGTATTCTTAAACATACATGTATTACATATAACTATACCAGCAAAGGTTTAAGGATGGCCCGGTGGACCAGAAAACCTTGGTGGCCAGTGAATTTTTTACCCGCAATGATATAAAAAAAAGTTTAATTTTATGATATAAATTTATTCATACAAAAATCAAATTTACAACTTATAAATGTCAAAAATAAAAGCACATAAATTATATAAAAATAAAACTTTATAATTGAGCTCTTCTTTATAAGACACTAGCGATTCCGGAAATCTTTTACCGTTAGGGGTTAATTAATCCTGCAACTATTTAATTATTTATTTACCTGCTACCTGCTACACATTAATGAAACTATGAAAAAAAAATCACTTTTTAATGGTGTCACAGCCAACTACAACACGTATTTAAAATAACAAAAACAAACGAAGATGGGTAAAATTTATTAAAAACCTTCAATTCTATGCAAAACTCTGATAACGTTGAAAAATATTTTGAGTGTGATTTCAAATAAGCAAGTTATACGGGCAAAAATTTAAAAATAATTTTTTGTTTTCCATCAACAGCTCAAAAACTATTAATTTTTTTTTTCATACAATATTGCTCTTGAATCAGATCGTTTTGGCTCATATAACCAACTCTGTATCTGTTATCGTTTATGAGATCCCCAAGCTGTGCATGGATAACTGGGCACCCTGTACTCGCCGAGGCTGTTGTTTTGAATACTTCATAAAAATTGTGACTTTTTATTTATCGTAAACGTATAGATTTTTGTATTTAGATTTTCAGTGTCAAAATTAACATACTAAATATTTATAATTTTTTTATTGTTAAAAAAACCAAGACACAGCTGAAGCTTTCTACAAAAAAAAGAGTGCAAAAAAAGAAGCAGTAACTAAAAGGGGCTTTAGCAAAATTTCTGGTAAGTGATCAAAATCAAGAAAGTTCATCATTATTTGAAAATCTGAAAATTGTTCAAATGGCAAATAATGTTGAGTTTCCTGTTGGTTAGACCGAAACTATAAACCTAAAACCGGATACAGTCTGTTTCATACAGACATTGATGAAGAAATGGACATTGATGTAGAAGCATTTTCATTATGCGAGATAAAGATGGAAGCTCAAGACCAAGTTGAACACAAACTTCTTGAGAATGAAGCTGATTTTATATCTTTGTCATTAAATTTAAATGATCCAGGTACTTGGCCTCATATTTTATCAAACAAACTGAGACGTTAGTAGAAATAGGTCCTGTTCATGTACATTGTACATATAAATAACAAATAAGTTTATTTTGGATTTTTAGATGAAGAAACTGGTAGAAAGTTTAATACCTTATATTTTAACAAAACTATGGAAAATGGGAAAAAAGTTAAAAGAAATTGGCTTGTTTATTCTGTTAAACTAAACTGTGTGTTTTGTTTTCCTTTTAAGTTATTTAACAGAGAAAACATACAAATACACTCAATGGCACAAAATTCACCGCCCACTTCCAAAATTCGAGATATTTGCCAGTTTATTTTTTTCTCACTTTTAATATTAGTTATAATCAATTAAAAACACAAACGAATTACAAAAGGGTACTTAATAATTGTAAACCTGGATTTTGTTAAAGTCCGTATTTTTCATATTTAGCGTTGGAGGAGGGAGGAGTCGTAATATTTTGAGATCATTTGTTCGTAATTGCTATTGTTTAGTTCAAGTTTGGTGTTACATTTGTGTTTGTTGTTCATTCTTATTAAGTCTAATTACCATAACGACAAACAAATAATGCCTATGGATGTGGCTACTGTAGCTAGGGCTGTCGCGTTGGTAGACGATCGCCAGAGTCAACGTTACGTGGCTCGGATGCTGGGGGTGTCCCGTACAACAGTACAAGATGCCACTAGACGCTACCGGGAGACCGGCTTGTATACCCGAAGACCAGATCAACGTCGCCAGAGGTGCACATCTGCTCAAGACGATAGATTTATGACAAGTATGGTGTTAAGAAATCGCTTCACTACTGCAACGCATGCACGTAACTGTATGAAGTTCGAGGGGTCAGCATTAGTGAAAGAATTGTAAGAAGAAGGTTAACTGAAACAAATTTAACAGCTTTTAGACCAGCTCGAAGTCCAGAATTGCTCCCGCAGCATCGGAGAGTTCGACTTCGTTTTGCCCAAGTATACTTGCTATGTTCTGTGAACCGATGGAAGAATGTTCTTTTCTCGAACAAGTCAAGAATATGTTTAAGAGGACTAGATGGACGACAGCGAGTGTACGGACGCCCAAATGAACGATTTGCATCCTGTACAATGGTCGAAACCGTGACTTACCATGATGGGTCAGTAATGGTTTGGGGCAGCATATCATACGAGGCTCGCACTGACTTAGCGGTATTCGAATGTGGTGGATTGACAGCTCTCTGGTACTTGTAAGACATCTTGGAAGAGCATGTTAGGCCATTTGAGCCATTTATTGGTGAAGATTTCCAATTAATGCACGATAACGCGTGGCCACACGTGGGCTTCCAAAGATTGGACTGGCCTGCACGGAGTCCCGACCTCAATTCTATAGCACATGTAAGGAATCTAAAGAGGCGCATAAAAAGTCGAATGAATACCTATACCTGTACCAACAACATTGCAAGAGTTACGGATAGCGGATCAAGAGGAATGGCACAACATACCGCAAACAGACATCCAGGATATCATGGATGGTCTTCCTAATCGCCTCCAGCAAGTCATCAGATATCGTGGAGGCATTGCACGTTATTAAAATTTGGAAAAAACAATTACCATGCAGTCTGTAGTGTGTAATTGTAGAGCTCCGGAATTGTTTGCAATTAAAGCTTTTCGTAAAATGTTTACTTTTGTGATAAAAAAAAAACAAAAACACATTCAAATTTTGTAATTCGTTTTTGTTTTTCCAATTCCTAATTTAGTTTTTAATTGATTATAATTAATATTAAGTCATAATAAATGAAACTGGCAAATATCTCGAATTTTAGAGGTGGGCAGTTAATTTTGCCGTTGAGTGTAGTTAATATTGGGTATTCTGATTGGCGACAATGTTCTGAATATTTCAATAAACATGAAGCTAGTATTAAACATATTCAATGTGTAAGGAAGTGGTGTGAATTAAAATCATGACTAGATAAAAAATTCACCATTGATGAGGTAAATAGAACATTTATTTGAGATGGAAAAATATATACTTAATTAGAATGATGGCAACTGCATTTTAGCTGGTCAATGTCTGGCTTTTAGAGGAACAAATTCACAAGTCTATAAATGGAACAATGGTAATTTTTTAAAGTTGAAATAATTGCTAAATTTGATTCTGTAATGTTAGATCACTTATACAGGGTGAGTCACGACGGACGCGTCGGAGTTTTGTGGCGAACGGTTTATATTTTCCAATTTCTGTCACTGTTAGATTTTGTAAGTCAATAAGGGCTACATTTTAAAAATATTTTTAAATATACAGGGTGCTCCAAAAAAGAGTGCTATATCAAAGTTATACTTTTTCTTATGGAACACCCTGTATATTTTTACATTTTTGGATTCCTCTTTAAATTTACTTCAAAAAATGTATAAGGTTATATGGGTCTAAAGTCAACCGTTCTCGTGAAAATCGTATTTTCATGAAAATACAGTATTTTCAAAAATTTTTAACATTTAAAAACTTTGACAAGTCTGAAGAAATTTGCTTGGAGATAAGAAAGACAATAGATTATGTAACACTTTGCACCACCTACTTTTTAAAAATATTATACAGGGCGTTTTTTACGCTTGGTCAAACTTGTGAAACTTTAAACATCGATAACTCATTTTTTTTAAATACAACACCCTATATTTTTTTACACCGTCTTATAGAAAATTTAATTCTCTTTCGAAAACATTAAGGCTGTTTTTCACCTAAAATTGATATTTTCCGAGATATCGCGATTTTATTGTTAATTATTAGGGCAAAGTAATATTTTCAAGTAGACTATGAAGGTAGACAGCGGTAATTTGAAACAATTGAAAAAAAAAACAAGAAACTTATAATTTTGTCGTTTGTCTACACATTTTTGACATTTTTATTATAAGAAAGTTGTAGATTTACCATTTTTACGTTTAAATATAGGTTTCTCATCAGGGCCACAATAATTTTCATATAATTGAGTGTGATCGTTTGCCGAGTCCTAAAAACCGATTGATAATGTATTAGGTACGAGAACGGAACGTTGATTTAAAAAAAAAAGTAATACTGACTTGTCTAATTTTAGATTTAGATAAAAAAAACATGGTTGGTACTGTTTTCGGTAGAGTGTCGTAGTATCGTATCGTAAACAGACAAAAAATGGTTTATAGGATTTAGTAATTATCTTATAACACTGGTACAATAAATAAATGCATAAATAATTTTAAAAAATCTCTATTTAAAAGTAAGTATGGTAAAACTACAACTTTCCTATAAAAATATGTCAAAAGTGTGTAGGCAAACGATAAAATTATAAGTTTCTTGTTTTTTCTTTCAATTGTTTGAAAGAAAAAACAAGGTAGACAGCGATAATTTGACCGCTGTCTACCTTCATAGCCTACTTGAAAATATTACTTTGCCCTAATAATTAACAATAAAATCGCGATATCTCGGAAAATATCAATTTTAGGTGAAAAATAGCCTAAATGTTTTCGAAAGAGAATTAAATTTTCTATAAGACGGTGTAAAAAAATATAGGGTGTTGTATTTAAAAAAAATGAGTTATCAATATCCAAAGTTTAACAAGTTTGACCAAGCGTAAAAAACGCCCTGTATAATATTTTAAAAAAGTAGGTGGTGCAAAGTGTTACATAATCTATTGCCTTTCTTATCTCCAAGCAAATTTCTTCAGACTTGTCAAAGTTTTCAAATGTAAAAATTTTTTGAAAATACTGTA